>OY728150.1:1182030301-1183388635 GCA_963277665.1 Viscum album | reverse complement strand
TGAAGATTACACTATAAAAGTGATCAGTAAAGTTTTGATTCCACTGATATTTTGGATAATCCTAAACCATATAAGATATGTCGAACCACATATAGGATAGGGCTGAATAATTCCATAGTACAAAAGAGGTTTTTTTGTAGAGGGTATTTATTTTTTAAATCAAATGATTTGAGTTTGTATGATTCTACATGAAATTGAATTGTGGAGAAAATTCCACATTGAAATAAGAGTTTTCATTTTAAAGAAGATAGAAAACCATTCCATAAGATATTTGTTGTGTCGTAATGTAATTCTAAGAGAATTTAAATATCATTAGAGATTTGGAGACATCCAAACCATATATGATGGTTGCACTGTAACTTGTGAAGTGTAAGAGTAAGAACACCCCAAAATGTATTTATTGTTTCATGAAGAGGTTTCTTTTATGAGATCAAAGGATGTTTGAATATTAAAGTTATAGGAGGTTACACCATGAAGTATTATTCCATTCATTAATATATTTGGTAGTTGAGTTAAATTAAAGTGAAACAATTAAACATGCCTATGGGAGGTATTCTATTCCATGATTTCTTCCCTAAAGTATTTAAATAGATTCAACCATCTAGAAGTCACAAGATGGTTAGGTAGTTATTTGGACAACCCAAAACTACCAATTAAAATTAAATTTTGGAGATTTATCTGAGTAAAATCTAAAGGTTGAAATTAAAGTCAGAAAACCTATAATTTAATTTGTTTTTAATTTAAAATTTAAAATATAAATCATTCTGGGATATTTTATAATCTACTATACATAATTAGAGAAGAGAGATAAAAGAAATATAGAGAATATGGATGAAAAAGGAATTGTGTGTTACTAGAGTGGTGAAAGGGTATCAATAACATAAGCCTTATTTTATATCCAAGATAGAGAAAGAATTATTTTTGAATGGAATTATTTTTAACATATATTCGAAGATAAGAGTGTGGTGTATATTTTTGAAGACCAGTCTTGACAGAGATTAAGTAGAGTGATGTGTGCGTATCCAAGAAGATTAGTTTTTATGGAATATTATGGAAGTATCTAGTTTTATAAAGTAAAAAAGAGTACATATTGAAGAATAATTCCATTACTAGAATTATTATTTGGGATTTTTGATGCTGGTTTGAATTATCATAAATATCATAATAAAGATAGATTAACAATCATACCAGGTAGTGAAATTATGAGAAACACTTCCTATTACTAAAGCATTAACATCTAGAATATATAATGAAAAATTAAAGCACTAAAATTTGAGTAAAATTCATGTAATTAAAATAATAAGATACCTACAAGTATATAAATTGGTAACTTCAACAAATTAGTGTATAAATGAGAATAAGAGAGAGAAACCCTTGGTGAGAAGTGATATCACCTAAACATCATAATGAAGTGTACCTTGGGAGGTAGTGGGATTATCCATAAAACTATTACAAGAAGTGATAATTAGAAAAGAGTGACCTTACCCAAATATTGTATCCATAGAAATAGAGAGTTATAGTGAATTTTGGCACACCAATATAATATTGAGTGTATGTTTCCTTGATATATCCTAGTGCGGGTGGACCAAGTTAAATCTTTGTGTGAATTACATTTTACATTTCTATATATTTATTTTTTATAGGATAAGATTGAGTAAGAAGATAAGGATTGAATAAGTATTCCTTATAACAAGGTAATAAGATATTAAGGGAAGAGAATATGATAAAATTTTAAATATTCTAACACCTTGATCCACCTCCTCTCAGGGTGTCTCAGGTTTCTAAAAGTGGAATCAGAGCCAATAGGTTCTGTTGTAAATTTAACTTAACATATCTTGTTAGTAAAGTTTCTAAGAATATATAAGATACAGATTCAAAAGTAAAGGGTCCTGAATTTTATGTAAATAATTTCTCGAATCAAAATGATTTAATTTCATAGTTATAAGAACATTTTGGAATCCCTTAAAAGATATTAATAATAGGAATTTTTTGAATAGTTATCTTGGAATTATATATGACATGGATCAAAGAAATATTTAGTATGATTCTTGTGTTAAGGAGTCCCTAAAATGTTCTCTATAATAAGATACATTAAAAATGATAACCCATTCCAAGATGTTAAAGGAAATGTGGCTAAAGTTTGAATAATTGTATGGTAAAGAATCTAATTTGAAAGGAGAAAACCAAGTTTCTTTTAGTGAGGTATATAAATCAGTTTATGATCTATATGAACATTCTATGAAGGAAGGGTGTCATATATCTAAAGGTAACAAAAAAAAGGAGGAATAAATTCCTTATAAATATGGATACTCCATCCAAAGTTATTTTTTTTAGATTTTATTTCTCTATGTGATTATGAAATTGTAGTGAAATATGGATGTTTATAAGAAGATATATAATATCCCAAAAATATATAAATAGATAATTTTTGTATTGATAATATGATAATTACATCAAGTCATAATTCTTAAGCCTATTCAAGTAGTTATTAAGGAGAGATTCAATCCCTACATGATAAAGTGGATCAACTAGAAATCATGTATAAAATAGATTATGCATTCATAAAAGATACGAGTATGGATAATAAAAGGAAAAAGAGAGTTGATTTATCTATAAATCATGATCTGATAAAAATGATAGGAAAGTTGAAAGGTCAAAGTAACCTTATTAGAAAACTTAGAGAAATAACTCAAATCCAACATTATTTATATTGAGATGCAACTTAAAGAGTGAATAAATTCTAGAAGATATTTTGGCTCAATAATGGAGTATAAGGATTATCAGTTGAAAGAAAAATGTGTGAAGGTTAAGGAGATTAAATTGAAGCTCAAAATTTCAAAGGGAAAATAAGATTTGGAGATCCCATTCAAGACAACACCAATAATAATAGATAATAAATATATAAACATGGAATCAATAAGAAAATTGAAAGATCATGATAAAATTGGAAATGAAAATTATCAAAGAAAGATAACTATATGATTTTATTTTTATAAAATATTGAAATACAATATGAGTGTGTGTATGGAGGATAGAAATTTCAATAGGGGAGGAAGAATTTATATAACTACATCTCATATGACAAAAATATTATACTAGGTATGATTTCATCAAGAGATGTTATATTTTTGATAACCTTGCTCATATTAAAAGGTATTGATGAATGCCTATCGTAGGATATGGAAAAAGTAATTTTATATTCCTAATACAACGTAGAGGCTGATTAAGGTTGTCTCACTTGAGGAGAATTGCAGTGAGTTTAATCACTAATTCTAATTAAACTAATATAATTATTTTTGGTTTTTTATTATTTATGAAAATGATTTTTTTGGGTGTTTATGGAAAACATGAATTTAAAATAATGAAATGTAGAATTAAAATATGAATGTAGATGTAGAAAAAATGAAATTATGGAATAAATGCCTTGGTCCTAGGGTTGGATAACATGGGTTCATTCATTAATTATTTATTTTTTAAATTCAATTTGATAAATAATTTGGTGAAAACTAATTAATGAATTAATTTTCATTTATTTATTGAGTGTGTGATTTTAGCATGCCTCCAACACACCAAACCACACCTCCTCCAATAGTCAAATAGGATAACACCTCAATCAAGAATATTATTCCTAAAAGATCTAACTCAATCGTATGTCATTTCATATCTTATAGAAACCCCAACTCCACTGTATGAAGGGTTTTCTTGAGATAAGGGATGAAAAAATAATTAATCAATGAAAATAAATGGAATTAAAAATAATACCATGGTGGACGACCACCACACCCGTTCAATACTCCCACATCCACTACAAATATATTTAAAACATGTTCAATTGAAGCGTAATAACAAAGAACACCATGAAACCGCCCCCAAGGACAAGCCTTGAGTTATTCAAATGCCATTGAAAAGTGAAAATAGACCATGATATAAGATGAAAGAGATAAATAGTTAGATTAATATTGGAAGAGAAAGAGATACAGAAGAAGAAAAAGGAATCACTTTAATAAAAATATGAATGCATCACATGGGAAAATAAAACAAAAATAAAAAGAAAAGAAAAAAATAGGAAGAAGAATAAAAGGGGGAGATTTATGGATGGATCCCCTTAGTGTAGATCTCCTCCTTGGTTCCTCAGATAGAATGGTATGGAATTAAATGTTTTGGGAAGGAGGAGTTCTCCCCCAATTATAGGCCATATTTTCATTTTAAAATGAACCACATGTTATTCCATTTAAATGGGAAATTCATGCATAGAACCCTTAATTAAAGTTGTTCCCCATTGTTATTTACGTCTCTCCTAAAAATTTCAGCATATTTGGACATGTCTAGAGAGACTTGTGATCATTTAACTTTGAGAATGTAATTATCCTAGACAGTCTCTCTATATTCCATGTATTTAGTTTACCATGCATTAATAGACTTCCAAATGTCCAATTCACACATTTAATCATTAATGAAAGTTTTTAATAAATTACTTATATATATT
Organism: Viscum album; assembly: GCA_963277665.1. Taxonomy (NCBI): domain Eukaryota; kingdom Viridiplantae; phylum Streptophyta; class Magnoliopsida; order Santalales; family Viscaceae; genus Viscum; species Viscum album. The sequence goes on along the minus strand of OY728150.1, from coordinate 1,183,384,149 downwards.
CATGTCAAATTTAAGCTTCATTGGTCTGAAAAAATTCTAGATATAAGCTCATATTTACAAAATTCTATATCAGCGAAAAGTTTTCGAGGTCTGTGTTGTGAGCTAATTTTGGGCCTCCAATTGATGGATTGAGATTGTGGTACAAAAGGATGAAATATATCCCAAGATGTGTGGGATCCTAAAAAAAATTAATTTCACAATTTCAATTAGTTTATAATATTTTATGGACGAAATGAATAAATAAAATAGTTAAATCCCAAAATGAGGCCATTTTTACAATTAATCTCAAAATTCCACACAAACATAAAATTTTTTCAATTTCCAATAAAATAACACTTTATAGGGTCTAAAAACATTGAAAATAAATGTAAAATTATGAAAAATATTTTTTTTATCAATTATAATACACATAAACCATGATTTTCATCAAGTATGAAATCTCAACATTGAAAATCAGAGGGCACCAATGTTATCAATATTCAAATTTCAATTAAATATAGTCAAAACATTTTCAATTTCAAATCAAAATTAAAAAAATCCATATAAAATATCAATTAAATTTATTATTTTTCAATGAAACAATCAAATCATGTATTTTAATTTTCCCTTTTAAAAAATGATATAAATTATCCTTTCTTTCATTCAAGCTCCTAAATTAATTATTATTAAACATGCCAAGTCATGAATTACCTCACTTGAATATTTTCTCTAATCTCTCATGATACAATTCAGGTGAAGTTATGCTCATATCATGAGAACATGATACTTATCCATATTCATATAAAGGAACTACTTTCTCCACTTTGTATAGAACAACTCACATAAAATCATGAGGGATTTCATTAAAGTTTCAAATGACTATGTGGATCAATGTTAGTAGGAATTTATGTTTGAAAATTAAGGATCAAGGGGGTGTTTTATCTCTTAAGTACATTGCATGATATAAAAAATAAGTGTAATAAAATTCTCCCCATAAAAGTAGAAACTCACGTTTCCATAAAACTCAAAGTAAAGGTTATGATCAAATAAAGCATAATGAATAATTTGTGCACCCTCTTGAATATTTTTTTTACTTTTGTACTTTTTTTTCTTTTTCAAAGAACCTTTTATTTTTTTACTTTTTTGAAATTTAGAAATTTTTAATAAACCTCACATCCACCACCTAACCATGTATGATAAAAATCATAGGTATAGTAATGGTGTTTTTTGGTTTTCCCAAATTACAACCCATTTTTATCATTTTTTGGTTATTTTTTCTTTTTCAATTTTTTTATTAAATAGGGGAAAAAATAAAGTAAAATTAATTATTCTAAAAGCTTTAACAATACCCATAATAATAACCCCAAAAATTCTTCCTTACAGTGTAAATAATTTCATTTACCATGATCCCCTTCACCCCCACACTTCAAATTTAAAATATCATACAAATACCAACAGTATGGTATGAATTGATAAAAATGGATTGAAACATGGATCATACCAATAAATTCCATTCATGGTATCTATGGGCTAAAGAATGAGTGATGTAAAGGTGGTATTTTAAGGATAATTTCTGTTCAAAAGATGCCTCAATCATATTAAACGTGTTTTTTATAGTAAGTAGTTTTGATAAGTTTAAATACAAGTTTTGGCAGGTGACATGTCCCAAGATCACTCAAGAAATATGCTCTAGAATAAATTAGAAGTACTTGGTCTGGAAATACTCTGGGTAATGAGAATATGATATTGAAAAATCACTCAAGGAATTATTAATAATAAAAAATCAATTCACAAAAATTTCATAAATTCAAAGCATGAAAACTGGCTAAGAAATTCCATTCACATGAATCAATTAATTCCTTCAAATCATGAGTCCTCATTTTAATATCCATTCTTCACTTTAAAAATTCAATTCTCTATTTTAATCATCCAATTTAATTAAAATTTAAATCTAAAACATGACATCACATGATTCCTTATAAAATAATGTCTCCTTTATTAGTCAAGTAAAACATAATTCAACTGTGGGCATGCAATTTTATCTTTAAATCTCAAAACATGTTTTTGGAAAAAAATGTAAGGAGTTTAAAAGATAAACACTAAAAGTGAACTCACTTTTGAAATTAATATTTGTCTTATTCCTTCACTATTAAGTACTACCTTATACCATCATGATCCTACAAAATAAAATTACTAAATTAAGAATAAGGATCATGGAATTTAAGCTCAAAAATAGAAGTGGTAGTGGGATGGATGCTAGACTAATAAAAAATGAAATTTAAATCTAAATTCCTAGAAATCATGTAAAGATGAATCTTGGTACGATCCCCCAAGTGGGACCTGAATTTTACTACCTCCATATGGTAGTACCAAATGTTATCCAAAATTAGATGGTGGTTGGGGATTCTTGGATTTGAACCACCAAATTTGTTCTTTCCAGCATTCACAACATCATTTTTGGTGAGGAATGATCCATTGATAGATTACAATAGATCCTCCTCCTTCACAATTAGGTACATATTTCATAGCAGGGTTAGGATTAAGTATGCATCATCTTCCTTTATTGCTACATGCACAACTTATTCTTATATGTACAGTGGTTTCTCCAGATGTGACTTAATGTTTTTAGCTTCTAGATTTAGTTCTTTAGGAATAGACATTGAGATCTATTCTTGTACTCCCTCAATTAAGTGTTCATTGTGTTAAGAGAGCTCTAAATTTTCCTCAAAAAGTGAATTTTTATTTTCATCATATTTCTCCAAGGCGTCATACAAGTTGTCTGAATATAAAAATTTAAAATTATTAGGAGTGATACTAAAATTATTTTTAAAAAATCAAATGATTTTGAGTTCAAGAATGTATCATCTCCCAGAGTTTGTTCATCTTGAATATCATATTCACTAGAAAGAACTAGTTGGAGTTGAGAAATAGTAGATGGAGGTATGTATTTAGGATTCACCATTTCATGGATCTCCCTAGAAAAATTAAGTAAGACTAAGGGGGACTCTTCTTGGACCATCACCACTTGATAAAATTCTGGAAAGTAATGGGAGAACTCGGTTATCTCCCGATTCATCACTTCAAAAATTTGTTTGGTCATGTCCTCCCTTAGACCATCTATGAATTCTTTGAATGCCTCTTCCCCATTATTTGATTTCCAAAATGACCTTAGCTGTCTAAAAATAATAGAAACACCATCCACCATGGATAAGGGTGAGTTAATAATTGGTTATTGTATTTGTGTATAATTGTTCCATGAATTGAAAAAATAGTCTTTTGAAAACATCATAGAAAAATAAATTTTTATGGTTTTTTAATAAATAAAACAATGATTTTTTTAAATTTTGAATTTCAAAAAAATGATCAAAATAACTATTTATCTCCAAAGAAATGATTCTAGTTTTTATGCATGCCTATCATAGGGCATGAAAAAAGAAAATTTATATTCCTAATGTAGCATAGAGGCTAACTAGGTTCGTCTCACTTGAGGAGCATTGTAGTCAGTTCAATCACTAATTCTAATTCACTTAATCTAATTTTTTTTGATTTTTTTATTATTTACGACAATGATGATTTGGGGTTTTCATGGAAAGCATGAAATTAAAATATTTTAATGTATAATTGAAATATAAATATAGATGCAGACAAAATGAAATTATGTAAGAAAGGTATTGTTCCTAGGGTTGGATAACAAAGGTTCATTCATTTTTTATTTGTTGTTTAAATTCAATTTGATAATTAATTTGGGGAAACATCATTAATGAATTAATTTTCATTGATTTACTAAGTGTGTGATTTTAGCATGAATTTAACACACCAAACCACACCTCTTTCAATAGTCAAATAGGATAACACCACAACTGAGAATATTTTTCCGAAAGGGCCCGACTCCACTGTATTCCATTTCATCTCATTGGGAAACCCCAACTCCACTGTATGAATATTTTTCTTGAGATAAGGGAGGGAAAAATAATTAATCAGTGAAAATAAATGGAATTAAAAGTAATGCCATGGTGAACAGTCGCCACACCCGTGCAATACTCGCGCATGCACCATGAATATATTTAAAACATGTTCAATTGAAGATAAATAACAAAGAACATTGTGAAACCTCCCCAGGGCCAAGACCTGGGTTATTCACATGACTTTTAAAAGTGAAAATATTTCATGATGAAATATGGAATAGATAAATAGGGATATTAATATTGGAATAGAAAGAGATATGGAAGAAGAAAATGGAATCACTTTAATAAAAATATGAATGTGTTACATAGGAAAAAAATAAAAATAAAATAAAAAATTAAGAAGAATAATAAAAGGGTGATATTTGAGGCTGACCTCCCTTGGTGGAGATCCCCTCCTTGGTGCCTCAGATGGAATGGGATAGAATGGAATGATTTAGTAAAGAGGAGCTCTCCTCCTTTTATAGGCCAAATTTCCCTTCAAAATTAACTGAGTGTTTGGCCTTTTAAATTGAAAATTAATGCTTGGATACCTTCATAAAAGTTTTACCCCATTGTATTTATCATCTTACCATAAAATTTAAGCATGTTTTTTCATGTGTAGAGAGAGTTACGACAGATTAACTTTGAGAATTTAATCTCCCCATACAGCCTCTCCATATTCCATATATTTAGTTTCCAATGCATCAATGTCCTTTCAAACAGGTTCTTAAAACATTTAATCCTTAATTAAAGTTGTTAATAAATTCATTATCCATATTCATTTCGAATTTAAAATTTATTGGGCTGAAAAAATGATATATATAATCTCATATTTAAAACATTTTAGATCTATGAACAGTTTTCGAGGCCTGTGTTGTGAGGTGATTTTGGGCCTCCAATTGATGGATTGAGTTTGAGGTCTAGAAGGATGAAATGTATCCCAAGATACCTGGGATACTAAAAAAATTAGAATTTAACAATTTTAAATTATTTTATAAAAAGTTATGGATTAAATATAGAATAAAAATTAAAAAGTTAAATCCCAAAATGAGGCCATTTTTACAATTAAGCTCAAAATTTCACAAAAAATATAAAAATGTGAAAATTTCCAATAAAATAACACTATGGTAGGTATAAAAAAATTGAAATTCAATGTAAAATTATGCAAAATATTTTTTCTTTCAAGTATTATAGAAACAAAATTTATATAAGTGCTAAGATTAGTTTCTCCACTCTCGAGACAAGAAGGATTCACGAATGGGAGATTGAGAAATTAGTTTCAACTAGAAAAAAATTAGCATTATAGGACAAGTTTAAAGTAAGAAGGAAATATATTCTTCCTAAGAATAATTTTTAGCTTATTCACAAAAACATTCATGGAAATAAAAGAATAATGCCTTGTGTCAAAATATCTCTTTCTACTCTTAATTTTGAAAATCACAATTCATTGTTACAATGTTTTGTTTTCTAATATTTATTTCTTCCTAAGTTGTGTTGGAAGAATTATAGTTACAAAGTTTCTAGTTTGAAAAAATTTAGGAAATCAATTTTACTATATGGAGTTTATGTTCGATCAATGAACAAAGACACTCTATTTTACCAGAAGAATATATACAAAGTATATCAGGTAAAAATATACAAAGGATATCTGACAAACATATTCAAATCATATGAGACGAACATATAAAAATATTATTAGATGAATATATACAAATTATATTGGATTAATATTTTAAAATTCTACCAGATATATATTTACAAGGTATACCATATAGATATTAATTAATCATACTGAGAAGAAATTCATAAAAATCATTATAATAATGTTGAACCTGGAGACCATCATATAAAGTAATAGTATAATAAATCATTGTGAGTTTTTTGTACCAAAAACTATAAATAGTACCAAAACCTCGAGAATAAAAAGTGTACTCACTACATGCAATCTGAAGCTTGCAGTTGAATTTTTGCAATATATCGTTGCTGAGTGCACTTAAATTTTTAATATTTAGATACCTTTTATTAGATCATATGTTTTTTATCTAGTTATTGTAATTTTTCTATGTTTTTCTACTGTAATTTTTTTATCCGATCATATTGATCGAGGGCCCCAGGGATAGAGAGATAGAGGTTTGTCTATTTAGGTTGATCGAGGGATCCTAGGGATTATGAGATAAATATTGTTCTAATCAGGATGTTCTAGGGATTATAATGTTTAGAATATATAAATTTAAATAGGTTGATAATTATAGATGCTTAAAGTCATGTATATATACTTCCTTATCACTTTGGGTGGAAGTTAATACCTTACTTAGTGGAGGTTCTGTAGGTTTTGTTATATCCTTTGTTTTTAAAAAGTTATTTATATTTACATTATGAATTCTATAAAAAGTTTATACTATATTGTATTTTTTTCTTACTCTGACATTATAAAGTCTATTGGAATGACTGTTTGTTTTATTGACTTCCTTATAATCAAGGTGTTGGTAAGTTCTAAGTTTAAATTTTCATTGGAAAACATGATCAAATTGTGATATTTTTTTATAAACCCTATTAATTATGATATATTTGAAAATATTAAATAGAATTATGGTAGAATAAATATAAAATTATCATTCATTTACTTCTTATTTTACCTTCTCCTTATAGTAAAAAAAAAGGTGGAGGAAATTTTATGTTGTTTTTTGTTTACCTTGGTTTCCTCCTTGTTACTAAAATATCTAGATAAAGATTTCCTAAGATAAGAAACTTTTTCATTATATCATAATAAATTTCATCTGAAGTTTATTCAAAATGATCCTATATTATTCTAACTATATTATATAACTAAGTTATAAAATCACCACACACACTTTCTCAACTAAGTAATTTTATAATTTCTGTATAAGGTACACATTATATTTATAGTTAATTTGTTAAATATTTTATGGAAGAAATTTTATAAAATATAGGTTATAATTTTTGAAGTTATACCAAAATGACTTTTATTTTGTAATATCAATCTTTCTGACAAATATTATTATGATGATCAAAATTTAAAAATATATACTTTATTAAATTTATTTTGATTCCATCGATTCTTATACATAGATGTGATAGGAAATTTTTTATCAATAGGAAGAAACCCATCTGTAGCTACTTCCAAAACATCATACCCAAGAGACATAAGATAAGAAAACATTATATCTTTCCAAATATTATAGTTCTTACCATAAAAAACCAGAATCCCCTTATTGTTCACACAATTTAGATTCTCTATAATAACTTATCTTCAAAAACTCTAGAAAAGTGTAAAAGAATGGAACCTTCACTATGATACCAATTGATGTTTCCTAGCCAAGATCAATGTATCATTGAGAGGGGGAGAGGGTGAATTAGTGATATATTTTTATTTTAATTTTCCTTTATTTTGAAATAACCTCTGCATCCTATTAAATATTTATCACTTTTTTGAAAATAAAAAAATCACACATTCGTAGAAAAAAAGTATTTAATGGTTCACTACTCAAAAATAGCAGATACATACTTGGGATGGTTTGGAAACAATCCAATACCACAAAATCCACTAGAAAACAATTATTTTATGTGGATACAAAAAGTAGGATATACCCTTACACTTGTGTAGCACTATGATCAGTAAAACAGTGCATGTTCTTCTCTTAGAACAAATGATTTAATACAAGTTTGTGTAATAAGTAATGAAACCTTCACTAGTTGGTTAAAAACATGTTACTGTGCTACCTTTTAAAATTTAAGTTTTAATGAAATTCAAAACAATTATTCACTTTCCTACCCTACAGTAGGTAAGAACATCCATAGACTTCATAATGATACCCAGTTTAATGGACCAGTCTGATACCTCAGTCCAAAAAATGGATAAGAAATAATACCCTAGAAACAATTTTGAACCAGTTGAATCTTTATTTGGAAATCTATGTATGATGTATCAGTTTGATCTGGTATCTATGAATATAATCCTTCCTTATGCTTCTTATTTCTAGATATGTTGCTCATGAAAACTTTGTCAAGAAAATTATTCTCACTATAACTTCAAAACTTATCCCTCTCCGTCCACACATGAATAATGTTTTGATTTGTCAGAAAGTACAATATACTTTATCCTATTTATAGGAGTGTTAAAATTGGTGTAGGTGGGAATTTGAAAAGTTTTCCCACTTAACCAAATTTACTAAAACTTGAATTTTCCTATCATTTTGGCTCAATTGTTACTTCTTCAAATCTTCTCAATTCTTCTCTAAACTTATCGAATCTTATCAAAACTTTAACTTGATTCAAAATTTATAACAATTATTCAGTATGATACATATGCTATTCCAAATACTTCATTATGATGAAAACATATTTAAGACATCATATTCCTCATTATGTTGATCTGTACCAACTGATTATAAACAAAAAAAATTATTCTCATATTGATGCTCCATACCAACTGAAGAACATATAAAATTTTAAAAAATTATTCCATAAACATAGTTGTAACTTCTGAATCATTTGAAAAACTCCTTCAATAATACTCTTTTGAAAAACTCTTGTTTTACTTATTTTTCTCAGACCGATGTTCCTACGTCCTATGAATTCTAGTATCTGATGACTTATTAGTACCATAATGCATATGATGAATCAGTCTTTGCTTAACTTTGATGGATCAATGCAAAATTTAGTTCGATGAATCAAAACCACTTCTCGAGAAACAAAATAATACTTTTTTCTTTTTTTCTTGACCTAGACATATTAAAAAAAACATAACTCCCCTTTTCTCTTGACCCAATTGAAATAAAATCCAATCTTATGAAAATGGATGAATATATTATTGATCATCATTTGGTTGATTGGTCTCTAATCTTTTCCAGTTCTTCTATCTTAACAACTCCCACTTTATTATCAGTCCCAAAAAACTCTGCATACAGATATATGTTAAAAATATTTCTGTCTCTAATGGATCAGTGGTATACCATGTCCTATGAACTCGTATCAACAACACTTTCTTTTCTTTTTTAATTATGGTACAAAAAAACTTTTAACATTCACTAAATTATTTCTTTAGAGATTTTTATCTTGTAGATTATTGGTAAGACTAAAAACTAGAATCTTCCTCTTCCCAAGTTTCAAAAAACACTTCCCTACCTTTAAAAAATTCTACATTTGATCATCTCACGCCAATGAGATAAGACCAGAAAATTTACTTTTTAGAATTTATATATCCACAAAATCCTTATTATAATATTGAATTCCTCACGAATTTTAGAACTTTAGGATATAAGTAGCATCATCTAACTTATATTGGAAAGTTTTTATTACTTTCCATCCTTTCATCATCTTCTATCTTTCCAACCAAACCTCAAACTGAATGGAAACACATTTTCTCCCCCTTTTCCTTCATAAGGCTTACATTAAAGTTTCCCAAACAACTTATGATTTATGAGAACTCTGATATTATAAAATCATCTTAATATTTTATATGGATACTTTTAGATTCTGATACACTTTCTCACACTGACCAAAACTTTCTTTCCAGACACAAGGTGAGTCTAAAAGACAAATTTTTTCACAAAACTTCTTTAGCGTATAAAACCAAAAATGAGAGAATTTTTTACCAAATATATGTCTAATTTTAAGATTATGATGAATATTTTCATCCGTAATGTATGATCACCAAAAAATTAAAAATGAAGGTGATTTTACTTTCTTGAAAATAAAATACAACATAATCCACACAAACTTCTTTTAGCTTCCAAAAACACTACTAGCCAACTTGGTCCCAACAAAATCTAGTACAAAGAAATGGCAGGTGAAATCCTTGAACTTTTATTAAAATAAAAAATTAATGACATTGTTTATCCTTGTACTATCTACCTTTTAATAGTACCTCCTTACTCTTGGTTGAATCAAATCTTCCGAATATGATAGCGTGCCTCAACATCAATGAATAAAGCTTATTTAGGAAAGATATAAAATACCAGAAGAATATGAAAGAAATAAAAGTAGATTGAAATCCATCTCACTAGTTTAAAATAAATGACTTTTGCATGAGAGCATGCAAACATGATATGTTCTTCCTTATCAACATCAAGCATTATAATTTTTGGTAGTAGAATAAAATTTCATTGAACTCTTTATAGAAAATGAATACAGTACTGGTCAATGGTTCTAAAAATATATCTCTTTGATACATATGTGTATCTAAATTTCTAAAAATTTTGAAAACCCTTTTCCTTATTCATTTACCCTTTTATATTCTCATCAATATATGAAAAATATTTCTACAACATCTTATGTAAATTCCCATGATTCTCAGATACCTTAATAATCCTTGAATAATAATAGTTACAAACATGGAGGAAAATTTCAAATATTGAATTTAAAATCACATGAAAAAAAATCCCACAATACCTTTTATTTAAAATCCCATGAATATTGGCTTCAATCATGGATTTTATCAAGTCCATGATATTTCTGAAATATACAAACTATTAAGCATCATTTGATTCAATTTTCCTTTTCTTTAGAAATCAAAAAACTAAAAACCAAGATTTATTTAAAAAATTAAATTTGACCTTTATTAATATGTTGGTTACCTTTAAATAGGTCTATTTAAACCTTAAATATCCTTTAATATCTTTGAGTTACCCTATCATAGATACCAGACTACCTTTAAATAGTGTTTGTAATTTATAAGGTACCCATACACAGTCATTACTTTCTTAGATTTACCTTTACGTAGGTATTTCAATTTCAAATAAAAAATAACTCATATTAACAATGAATTACTATATGGCGTGGTAACTCTTAGTTTAGATTGTAATGGGTTTTGATCTCACTGTGATGTTGAATTCATGAAGAGCATTTCATGAGAATCATCTGATTCACATCCAATTATCCAGAATATTTGTTTTGAACTTTTGATATATTTTTTTCTTATAAAATAAAAAGGTTAATTATATATATATTGTAAAATTTTTATTTAAGAATCAAATTACATGAATTCTGAGCTCCGATGATACATACACTCAGTGGTTTCACATCCACACTAATCCTTTCACATGTACATTTTCTAAGATGACACCTATACTAAGGAATATGACACCTATAATCAGCTTCTGTCATACATATGCTTACTAGGATAACACCTAAATTCATTAATTTATGTAAATTTCACCTCAAGTGACTTTTGGGATCACTAAATCCAACTCTTTAATTTTCAAAAAACTTCAAAAACATCTCATAAGATAATTCATTCACATTTGAAAAAAATATAAATTCCCCAACAATACTAGGGTCACTTCAATCTCCCACTTTGGTTTTTTTTCAACCTATTAAAATCTTCCAAATATCATTCTCAAAACTTATAATAGTCATTAAATAATCACTAAATCATGGCCTTTTTCAAAATACAAACATCTCAACACTATACCATATATTATAGTATTGTTTTTGAGAAGATTACATCTCTCAATGAAAATAAATATTTTATAAAAGTGATAAGATTATATCCTCCTCAATCCATGAACTCACTATATTAAAAAAACTACCCTATTTAAAATAAACACAACCACTTAAAAATAATATATAAGGAAATAAAGGTACTTTTCAAGAAAATATCTATTCTCCTTCTCCCCCCCTTTGAAAACATAATACATGGCTCAATGGGTATCCTCCTAAATATTAATGTTGTGGGATAGGATGGGCACCCATATTTATCCTCAAGTACACAAATCTATCCTCTCATACAACCTTGGTGAAAATATCATCCATCTAGTCTTTGGTAGGAATAAATTCTAGCTTGATGTCTCTATTGGTCACCTTATTTTTAATGAAATGATATATGATATCTATATGCTTGGAACATGAGTGTTGCACATTATTTTTTTAAAGGTCTATAAATTTTTTATTATCAAAATGAATTTTATAGGTCAATCAACTTTCACCCTCAAATCATTTATCTTCTCCTTCATCTAAATAATTTGAGTTCAAACAAAAATTGCAAAAACATATCCTATATCAATAGTACTTAGTGTGTTTGACTTATATTTATCATAGTTACAACTCACATAACTATATCCAAAGAGGAAAATTCTACCTAAATTGGAAATTTTATCATTATAATCACCTTCCCAATAAATATTTTTAAATATGAATAGATTTAAATTATTTCCCTTATTGTAAAATAACCTATAGCTCATAGTCCATATGATATATCTATAAAATATTTTAGATGCTCATAGTCTTATAAATTATCTTTAAATTATACTTTCACCTTTAGAATAATTAAATAATTTCATTCCCACTTGAATGTATATAGACGCTGTCTTTGAATCCTCTATCTTAAAATTATTCAATAACTCTCTAAAATAATTCTCTTGGGATAATAAAATAAAACTTTTTTTTTCATTATTTGTAATCTTAATAAGTATCTTAGCTCACCTAGTATGGAAATTTAAAATTTTTACTTTATTTTATTTGAAAAATATTGATTAGAATTCTCATAATCTCCTAAAAAAATGATATCATCCACATACACAATAATAATAAGCACACCTATCTTCATCTCATTAATATACAGGTTGTTGTCTACTTTACCCTTAGATAATATTATCTCTATAAAAAAGTTATCATGTTTTGAGTATTAGGACCTTGGGGATTTTTAAACCAAATAAACATTTCTTTAATTTACATACCCTAGATCCATCACTATCAAGAAAAAAACCCTCATTCTTCTTAATATACACAACTTCTTCAAGATCTCTATTTAGAAAGAAATATTTTACCTCCATTTAATAAATTCTATACTACCTATAGGCTGCCAAAAGAAAGAACATATTAATATATTCCAACCTTACAACCATAGAATAGGTTTTTAAAAAATAAATACCCTCTACTTGAGAGTATCCCTTTCATACAAGTATTGATTTGTTCTTGATAACTTTCTAGTCATTCAACTTATTCTTGAAAACCCAGTTAGTCTCAATGTTATTTTTTTTATTGGGTCTTGGAACAAGATCTCATGTACCATTCTTCTAAACCTTTTTTAGATCATCACACGTAGCTTTAATTTAATCTTTATGTCAATTGGTTTCAACTATTGAGTGTGGTACAATCTTCAAGAGTAAAGCCATTTGGTTTTCAAACTGCATCCTTCTTCTGGTTTTTACTAGAGATGATTAATTTCCAATTATGTTCTTTATATCAAGATGTTTATTCAACTTTTTAAACTTATATATTTCATTCTCAGCATCCTTATCCTCATCACTAGTATAATAAAACTATACTTAATCAATATATAGTCAAGATTCTAGTTGTATAATATATTCTTCATCAAAAATTTTCTTTTATGTTTTCATCTTCATCATTAAAAACTCTTATATCTAGATCATTTTACATTGGCCCATTTACAATAATTTTTAAAAATTAGAATTCAAAAAAAATATATAGCCTCTTTTTCTAGAATCTATAGCCTTTCCCTCTTGATAGATATCCCAAAAGGTACCCTCCTTAGTCTTTTCATCAAACCTTCCCAATTTCGAGTTTTTAATATTTATGAGGTAGGGTCTAACAAACAATTTGATGTAGTCCAAAGTTGGATTCATTTTATATAACATATAAAAGGAGGTCATGTTAGAACCTGATCTTAATAAACATATGTTCTAAATTTGAACTATTGTGCAAACAAATTCTCCCTAATATAATTTTGAGAGACCGTATTCTACTAACATTATTCTCCCCATCTTTATAAGACTCCCTTTCTTTCTCCCAACAACCCCATTTTTTGAGGTTTATTTAGAGTAATGTATTAGAATTTGATTCAATGTTTTTCAATATAAGATTCAAAATATATACCTATAAACTCTTTACCATCATTAGATATGAATTTATTGATACATATTCACAACTCTTTCTCAACTATTCTTCTAAAGGATTTAAACTGATCCACTACCCTAGACTTATGTTTTATAAACATCACATTGGTCATTCTTGTATAATCACCAGTAAAAGTGATGAAATAAAGATCACCTTCAATGGAATTATTTCTCATAGGTACACATATATCTAGATTGTATAAACTTAAGAGGCTAGGTGGTCTAAATATCAACTCTTTTATGTCTCCCTTGAGTGATTTTCCCTTTATGAAAGGTTTCAAAAACTTCTTCCCTTTCTATTTTGAGGTGTGGAAAGTCCCTCACCACATCACCCATGGATATCTTACTCAAAGAACTCTAAAAAATATAGACCAACCTTTTATGAAACTATTTATTTTATCTTTTCTTTTGAACTCATGTAGTATAAATTTTTTGAGTCCCTAATCTGAAAAATATTTCTACTATTTCAATCACCTGAAGTTATAATCATCCCATTTTTTATTCTCTTGATGAGATAAGCGATCCTTATAAAGATTGCCTTATTACCCTCATCACATATCTAAATCACACTACGGAAAAAAGGCATTTAGCGGCCGTTTTTTTTCATTTCGCGGTGTGCACATGCACATGCACATGCACATGCACATGCCCATGCACTTGCCCATGCACTTGCCCATGCACTTGCCCATGCACATGCCCATGCACTTGCCCATGCACATGCACATGCACATGCACATGCACATGCACATGCACATGCAATATAAAGAAATTCTGCGTTTAGTGAGATTTGAACCCCTAACCTCTTGCATATTTTCCAAAGACTTTACCACTCCAGCAAGCTTGCCATGTGGTTAATAAACAGAATTTAATATACTTATATATATTAATTGAAAAAACAAATAATACATAAATAATAGATATAAACTCAATAATAATAAATAATAAATAATAAATAATAAATAATAAATAATAAATAAATATAAATAACAAATAATAATTAAATATAAATAATAAATAAATAATAAATAATAAATAATAAAATAATAAATAATAAATAATAAATAATAAATAATAAATAAAGATAAATAATAAATAATAAATAATAAATAATAAATAATAAATAAATAAATTTAATAAATAATAAATAAATATAAATAATAAATAATAAATAAATATAAATAATAATTAAATATAGATAATAAATAATAAATAATCAATAATAATTAATAATTAATAAATAATAAATAAACATAAATAAATAATAAATAATAAATAATAAATAATAAATAAAGATAAATAATCAATAATAAATAATCAATAATAAATAATAAATAATAAATAAACATAAATAAATAATAAATAATAAATAATAAATAATAAATAATAAATAATAAATAATAAATAATAAATAATAAATATTAAATAATAAATAATAAATAATAAATAATAGATATAAATAATAAATAATAAATAATAAATAATAAATAATAAATAATAAATAATCAATAATGAATAGTAAATAGTAAATATGAAATAATAAATAATAAATATTAAATATTAAATAAATAAATATAAATAAAAAGTAATAAATAATAAATAATAAATAATAAATAATAAATAAATATAAATAATAAATAATAAATAATAAATAATAAATAATAAAGAATAAATAAATATAAATAATAAATAATAAATAAATATAAATAATAAATAATAAATAATAAATAAATATAAATAATAAATAATAAATAATAAATAATAAATAAAAATAATAAATAATAAATAATAACTAATAAATAATAAATAATAAATAAATATAAATAAAAAATAAAAAATAAAAAATAAAAAATAAATATAAAAAATAAATATAATTAATAAATAATAAATAATAAACAATAAATAATAAACAATAAATAATAAATAAATATAAATAATAAATAATAAATAATAAATAATAAATAATAAATAATAAATAATAAATAATAACTAATAAATAAATATAAATAATAAATAATAAATATAAATAATAAATAATAAATAATAAATAATAAATAAACATAAATAATTAATAAATATAAATAATAAATAATAAATAATAAATAATAAAGGAAACACATGAAAAATTATGAAAAGATGTGATAAGGGATGAAAAATCATGAAAACACATGAAAAAAGATGGAGAAACATATGAAGAATGAGGCATTAGAAAGAATGAGAACGCATGAAAACTCATGGGAACTCTGGAAAACTACTTAATAATTCAACATAATCATCGTAATAACCCATAAAAAACCATTGATAAAGATAACAAGTCATGAAAACCCTAATAAACAGTAATAAATGGAGCTACCAATAAAACCCGTCAAAACGGTCTTAAGGAGACAAAAACATTGGACTCACATTAATAGAGATAACTTATGATCCGAGAGTCTATTTTAGATCTGTGACCTGTCAAATCAAAGATCCTAAAACGATATTCTACTTGAAAGGTGAAAGAGTCCGAATGGACAGGCGGATCGGAAGTTATGACCATTTAAAAAAAAGCTGACGGGGAACGGGTGCTAGAAACGAGGCATTAAAAAACATAACAAACCCGATACCCACTAAAAAGGCCATAACATATGATCGAGGAGTGCATGTGGGCGCCGCGACCAGTCAAATTGAAACTCATGGAACGAGCTATGATCTGGCTGGTGGAGGAGGCCGAACTGACATGCGGATCGAAAGTTAGGTCCGTTTGAAGACAAGTTCGATGGGATAATGGTGACGGAAATGGGGTTTTGGAGGCCTTCAGAGCTGTTTTTGGGGTCGAAAAACATGACAAAAGCTTTATTCCATTGAAATGGTGCATAGCTCTCTTCGATGGGTTTGATTTGATATGTGGTAGAGCCCAACCGGACACCCGGAGCGAAAGTTATGGCCGTTTGAAGTTGGAGAACTTTTTTCAACTTTCTTATAACTCTAATATCTTCCGCACCTTAGACTGTCTCATTGTTTTGATTATAGGTTCCTCTAGATCTCTTCATGAGCTTCGATTTGACTGGTCGTGGCGCTTCAACGGATGCCCGAATCAAAAGTTATGGTCGTTTTAGTGATTTCGGGGTTTCTTGTGTTTTTTTATTTTTTCATTTCATTTCGCGGCGGTTTTACCGAAACCGCCGCTATTTAGCGGCGGTTTTTTAAAAAACCGCCGCTAATTCTTGAATAAAAAAATAAAAATAAAATAAAAATACTTTTTTTTTCCGTTTAGCGGCGGTTTTTTCGCGGCGGTTTTTAAAACCGCTGCGAAAAGGCGGCCCGAAACACATTTCGCGGCGGTTTTTAAAACCGCCGTGAAAAAACTGCCGCGAAATGGCGGTTTTCTTGTAGTGTCACATGTATTATATTGTGTTTAAGTCCATCGACATATAAGACATATTTTGATTTTAGTTTTTGGTGATCTATTTTAGATTTTCTAATACCCTTTATTTTTAAAGAACTTTCATTAAAAAAAGTTATTGCACCACTGTCACACTCTTTTATGTTTTTAGTATCATTATATCATCACTCGTGTTTGATTATCATCCTATATCAAGGATCCATGATTTTATTTTTCTTTCTTTCTTAGAGAACCACCTTAATAATAAGTGACCTCTCACCCTTGATTTTCTACTGCATCTCCCAATACTTAGCCATCCTTTGTTATTGACCAGGAATCATGGCCATAAATTCTTCTATATAGTGACCTTATTGATAATATATTCCATATATCTCCTCAATCCCTTCAAACATATTTTAGAAAAACATCACATATGGGTTCTCACTTACTATTTTTATTCTCATAGACATATTTTCTATTTCATTTGAGAAGATACCGCAAAATTCCTATCTTCTCTAGTTCTAAGGGTAAGACATGTTGTACCAGAAAATAGAATATTTTTCCTGAATTCTCCATAACACCAGAAGTATCCCTTAAAACATGGTATTCCATGAGACCTCCGAGTTTGATTTTGAAAAATATTTATTGTTTTCCCAATACAATATAATTATTCATTTTCATATATTTTGAAGAACCTTTATTTTTATGATTACTCTCTAATGTCTTAGATATAGTAGACTTACTCTAAGGGTTTTTCATAATTCATGTTTTTCTAGATTGACATTAAGATACTAAAATTTTAGATAGAATAGCTTTCACAATTTTATATACAACAGGTATAAATATTAACCGATCTGATGCACATAAGTTCTCAATGCATTGGGAGTATTCTTATTTAGCTTACAAAATATTATTAAAATTAGTTTTAATTTTTATAAGGGTCTTTTTAGCCTTAATAAACCTTGATTTAGTTTAACTAGTCTCTTCATCCCAACCAATTTACTTTTTATCAATATATTTCATGATTTTATTCTATTCAGCTAATTTTAATTTGAGAAGATTGATCTTCTCAATGTGATAGTTTTTAATAATAAAAAACTCATATTTATATTTATTAAACTTTCTTATATCATTATTAATATATTTTAATTCATTATTAAGTTTATTAATTCTGTAAATACATAATTTAAGTTCATATTTCAACATGTTCACTATATAATTCACATCACCTTCTTATTCTCCTTTACAGCTTAAAGTGTCTTCCTTTTACTCAAATACATTTTTTACAGCATGTGAAATAAATTTGACTTCATTCTTAAGTTGAGTAATTATGTCACAACATAATTAAAGTTAATATTTCAACATGTACACTATATATGTCACATAACCTTCTTATTATCCTTAGCATCTTTATATGTCTTCCTTTTAATCAAATCCATTTTTACAACATGTGCAATAAATTTGGCATCCTTCTCACACAATATTTTTCAAAATAAATTCTTGAGGAACATAAATATTCCTCTTTATTACTTGATATAATTCTTTTATTTCTTCTCTGCATTCTCTTCCTACCTTCATCTAACTTCTTATTATCTATGAAGAATCTACCTTTTTACTTCCATTGAGGATTCTCTTCCTCTTTATCTGCATCAGACTCCACATGCTTCTTTCTTCTAGGAAAATTAATAGTAAAATGTCCTATACCCCCACTCCTAAATAATTTTAGTGGGATCTTACCCTTAACCTATTATTTTATAAATTTTAGATTATTTGAAATAAAATAAGTATTTTACTTATAGATTTCATCACTTACATCATCATCATTCAATCCACTAGAGGAATCAACGTCCTTTCCTTAATTTTTATTTTTATCATCAATTTGAAATTAATATCCTCCAAAAACTTCTTCTTAAATATAATATATTTTACCATTTCATAATTCAATAGTGTGTTGTATAACTCATTAAGGGAAATATCTTCCATATTATAAATTGATGAAATCTTTAGATCAAACCTACCTATAAAGTTACACATTAATTTTTAACCACAGTAAACTCTTATGTATTGGTATGACTAACAATTTCATTTAACTTAATGAAATAGTCATCAATGGTTTCTTCCTCATCCATTCCAATATCTTCAAACTTATACCTTTAACACTACAATTTGGATTTTTTGATCTTGATGTTCACTTTGAACATGTTTTCAAGTTTTCACCACATCTCTTTAGATGTATTTAATCCCATCACTTTAGTGTAAATTTTTTCTAAAAAGGATTAAAATATATAATTACTATATTTACTATCAATATAAAGGTTTCTCCATTTAGAAGATATCATGGAATCATGTTTTTTAATGGGTATAAAACCCATAGAAAAAACATCATTAACTTCTAAACCTTGTGAGAGAAGATAAGGAAACATTAAATTATTTCAACTATGAGAAATTCCACTATAAAAAGAAAAATATTCTATTAATAACTTCCATACCTAACCTAAAAAAGAGTAGGATATTAGGGGGACTTCTTTGATACCAGTTGAAGTAACTGGATCAGTTAGTACACCATTGGGGGGGGGGTGAATAAGTTGTTCTTGTTTTTATAAATTATTTTTTTAAAAAATTAAACCATCATGACTTTTTATAGTCATGATCAACTCTCGAAAGTTATTCCTCACCCAAATGTAAGAATAATAAGATTCACACAACACACAAGAAGTTTTACAAGGTTAAAACACAATGTGAGGGCCTAATCCTTTCCATGTTTGGTTTGAGTTACATGACTAAGATTATTACTAATATAATGGTGATTAAAAGAGTGGTATAATATACATCCTTGACTCTTGATGAGCTATCAAAAATATATTAAAAAGTAAGGGCAGGTGACATCCTTGAACTTGCACTACAATAGAAAATGAATGAATTTTTTTATCCTAGTAAAAATGACCTTTGAATATTGCCTTCCCACTATTGGTTCAATTAGATCTTTAAAATAGCATATGATTCCTAAACATCAAATAATAAAACTTCTTCAGGAAAGACTTAGACTACCAGAAGAATATGAAAGTATAAACAAAAGATCGATCTTCTTATTACTAGTTTATAATAAATGACTCATGCATGATAGCATAAACACACAAAATATTCTTCTTCCTTCTCATTATAAATAAATTGAATTGATAGTAGTGGAATCGGTTTTCCTAAACTTCTTCAGAAAACATGAATTTAGAAAATTTAATGGTTCTTGGAAAACTATCTATTCAATACAGAAGTGTATTGTCCTATCTTAAATTTTCAAACACAATTTTTTCCTTATTAATTTATTCATTTTATATTCTCATTAATTAGTTAAAATTGTTTCTATAATGATAGATATAAATTCTAATGATTCTCAATTTCATGAATAATTCCTGAATAATAGTAACTTTGACCATGAAAGAAAATTTCAAATATTGTATTTGAAATCCCATAAAAACACCAGTAATACTTCTCATTTAAACTCCCATGAATATCATATTGAATAATTTATTTGATCAAGTCCATTATATTTTTAAAATACACAAACAACAAAGTATCATTATATTTAATTTTCATTTTCTATAAAATTAAAAATTCTAGAAACTTAGACTACCCTCACACAAGTTAGGATGACCTTTAAAAAGATGTTGGTTACCTTTATATATGACTAGATGAACCTTACACAACCTTTAGTTTCTCTAAGTAACCCTTGGTGGAAAGAATATGTTGTATTAACATATCTTTGTGTTTTATGTTTTGATGACTCAAAAAATCCCTAATTTTATTCTAAAAAGTCTATTCTAAAGTTTTTTAGATTATATTTATATTATGATATGTGTAAAAGTTTTTATTTTATAATATAGAACAATTTTATCTTATGATAATTTAATAATATCTTTAGTTTTTTAGAATCATACAATGCCATGTAAGACTTTATCTTACAAAGTTTGACCAAGTTTCTTCAATACGACGCTCTATTTAGAATGAGATTATAAAATGAATTTATCTTATGAAAAGAATATTTGTATCCATAATAAGTTGAAGAAGCTAAATGTTACATCACAATAACAATTTTTATATTATGATGGAGAATTATCTTACACTACATTAAAGTCAGTTTATCTTACAAGGACAAGCTAATTTATCATACAAAAGTTATCTTATGATGAACAGTTATTTCATTTGATATCTTATGAGTATATAATATTACAGAACACCATGATTAATATGATAATATCTTGATAATTAAATTCATTCCTTTAGATCACATCAAAAGGAGATCATCCATTTAAGGAGATATTGGCATGCACAAAACTTTCCTCAATAGGATGATCCAAAGGATGATAAGATCTTTGCTATAGAAAGAACAATTAGCTATAACAAAGAAGATATGAAGAATGATAGTTGATCAATTTTTGAACATCATAAGATAAAAACAATGAATACCTATACATAGTCAAGAATCAAAATCGTTCATGCTATGATTATCAGTTTTTATCAATCACACTGAAGATTATATCAAGATAATTTTAGGTCTATCATTTTCTTAGGATGAATCTTCATCTACTATCAGTTGTTGCTTGCAACTGTGTGCTTTTAACATTTCTCTCAAAGTTTCTACTTATTTTATCATGTTTTCACTAAGTGTAAGAGTGTGTTTAAGAGATTGCATAGGTATTGTAATGGTAGATACTAGTTGAAATCTCTTTGACCTTTATATTAAGTGATAGCTGTTTATACTCAGATGGGATCCCCTCGAAAAAATGGCTGTTATAGTGAAAATAACCAAACTTGTGGAGAAGAGTATTGGTGGAGTGGGCTAGGGGTTTTTTATTCCCCAAACCACTATAAATCTATGTGTTCAATTTATTTTCCACATTTTTTCATATTTACTATTCATATATTATTAATGAAATAATTGAACGTTCATAATTTGAAGAGGGTGGTCTAATATTCAATTTTTTTAATAACATAGTTCACCCCCTCTTGAGTTATTTAGTTAGTCATTATCTCGAACAACAAACTCAAACTAACTTTAGGAATCCATTGAAATTTTTGAGTCACCCTAATGTAGCCATTTCTTTCTTAGAGTTACCTTTGTATAGATATTGTAATTTCAACTCAGAAACACCTCATAGTAATCGTTATTTACTCTACAACACAATCAATCTTAAATTAGATCATAATGTATTTCAATCTCACAGTGATGTTGAATTCATGAAGATCATTTCACAAGAATCATCTGATTTAACTACAATTATCTAGAATATTTATTTTGAAATTTTCTCATATTTTTTCTTACTAAAATCTAAAATTTCATAATATTTTTAGATCTTATAATTTTTCTCCAAGTGTGGAATGAAACGTATGCTGAGCTTTGATGAAACATACACTCAATAGATTCACACCGATGTTAAGCCCTTTACATGCATGTTTTCTAAGTTAACACCAACTTTGAGGTAGGTGAAACCTACATTCAACTTCAATCACACATATTTATATTTCTATAGAACCTACATTCAGTAGGATGAAACCTATATTCATTCCTTTATCAAAATTTTATCTCAATGACTTTTTGGATTACTCAATCTAACTATAACCTTCTCAAAACACTTTAAACCATATCATAAGATAGTTCATTAAAGGTTGAAATTAAAGACAACTTATACAACAGTACTAGGGGCACTTTGGTGATAATGAATCATAGTTTAATTATTGATTAATGAACAAGTGATGAATATTTGGAAGGATTTGAGTTCTTTTTTGAAATTTTCTAAAAAAAATGATCTAAAAAAATTATATTTTTCTATCCATGCTTGAAATTTTTAAACATGATACATTTTTAAATAAAATAAATAAAAGATCATTTAATTTACAATGGATTTAATCTAAGTTATATTCATTGGATTTGGAAAGGTGAAATTAGGAAAATTCAAGATCTAATGATGATGGAGATCTTAAAAATAAAAGTTCCAATCAAATTGAATAAACGATTCATGATATTGAAGTGGACAAAATTGAGATAACATAATCAATTGAGTGTTTATATAGTGATATTGAAAGAACATTTTATCCAGGTTATATGTAATTTATGCTTATATAAATGGAATTAAGATCAGGGAACTTGAAATTTAGGAATGAATGGATTGATAAAAGTTTTAAAAAATTTCTATAACTATTGAGAGACATACTTCCCATAAACAATGATATTTCATATTCAAATAATAATTCAAACAAAATATTATTCCTGATGGGATTGGGTTATAAGAAGATACATGCTTTCTCTAATGAATATGTGTTATATTTGAAGGAATATGATGGTCTTTTAGAGTGTCTTAAATTTGTTATATCATGATATAATTTGAAATAAATATTTTAAATTTATTAATATATTATACTAAGTACAATGACTCCTACTAATGAAATTTGGTATCTTCCTATAATTCCTCATCTAAAACATTTATTTTTAAATTCAAATAATGAAAAAGGTTAATATGTCATGAATATTAGAAAACATATATGTAAAATTACATCATCCAGTTTATTATCCACAATGGAAGAAAATTGATCAACAATTTCATATAATTAGAAATGTATTTAACAATATCAGACTTGTTCTATGCATAAATTAAATTAATTCATATCAGATCCTTTATAGAAACATAGTTTATGTCTAGTTTTCTTGGCAATTTTCAATTTATCATATGATTTTTTTATGAATATAAAATATATCATATTGATTTTAACAATTTCTAGACAAAAGAATCTTGGAAATGATATTGATGTTTACTCTTCACCATTAATTAATGGTTTGAAACATTTAAGGGTGGAAGGTATCTAAATTTATTATTATTATAAAAATAAATATTTTAAATTGAATGGAATGGTTAGGTTTACAATAAATGGCTTCCCAATATATAGACATTTTTCTGAGTATACTGTTAAAGGGAATAAATCTTGTACAATTTGTGAAAAAGGGAATTCATTTTGTTAACTATAACATGAGAGGAAAACATTATACATGGGTCATAAAAGGTTTATGTATATGGATCAATCTTATAAAATATTTAAAAATTAATTCAATATCTTACATGAATTTTCTATCACTCAAAATCATTTTCAAATAATTAATATTTTGATATAGTGAAGACCATTGATATCATATTTGGAAATAAACAAAGATCTGGTAATGAGAGAAATATATGGAAGAAATAATAATTATTTTTTAAGCTTCCATATTGGAAATATAATGCGATCAAACATAATATTTATGTGATTCATGTTGAGAAGAATACCTGTGATATTTTTTAAAACATTATTAGATAGTAAATTCCAGATGAAGGATAATTTGAATAAAAGATTTTATTTATAGTTAATGGGAATTTATTTGGAGTTAACTCTCACCCCTACAGGAAAACAAATATACTTTCCTCTATATTTTAATAAATTATCCAAGAGGGATGAAATTAGTTTTTTAGTGCCTCTATGGTCTCAAAGTGCCTTTGGGTTATTCTTCAAATGGAAAAATTTTGTGTCGCTAAAATATTTAAAGTTAATAGGCATGAAAACTCATGATTTTCATATTACGATGTGAAAAGTCCTACTAGTTTAATTAAATGGATTACTAACTATCAATTTAATAATAACTATTATGAAGGCATGTTATTTTTTAATTCCATTTTTAATAAAATGATGAATATGAATTGATTAAACAATTTGGAGAGTGATGCAGTTGATATAAATTTTCAACTGGATGTGTAATTTTTATAGTTTTTTTGATATCATGGTGTATTTAATGGTTCATTTTGTGTGAGAAATAAATATTTGTGGTCCTATATATATATATATACTTTGGATGAAACCTTCTGAAAGTTATATGAAGATATTAAAGGGGTATGTTAAGATTACATATTAAATAGAAGCGTCCATTCTTGAGAAGTATATTTCTAAAGAGATTGAAGAGTTTTGTATATACTAATCATATTTAGTGTAGCAAATTGGTTTTATTAAATCTCAACATTAATGAGTATATTTTGGGGGAATGGGGA
Organism: Viscum album; assembly: GCA_963277665.1. Taxonomy (NCBI): domain Eukaryota; kingdom Viridiplantae; phylum Streptophyta; class Magnoliopsida; order Santalales; family Viscaceae; genus Viscum; species Viscum album. The sequence continues at coordinate 1,183,358,930 of OY728150.1, read as the reverse complement.
TCTTTGGATTGAAAATAAAATCACTGATAGGTGAAAAAATAAAGCAGGAATATTTTTACATATTGAATAGCATAGTTGATTCTCAAATATACATAATATAGCATATTAATGTGTTAAAACAATGTTATAAAAATAAGAAATATATGTGTGTATTTAATGAGTATAACAAAATTATTTTCTCTATGGTCTGAAGAGACCATGCATGGTATATTAGTGTGTCATAAACATTGAGATAGTTAGCGAGTGACACAAGTTTTAATGTGATAAAAAGGTCCAAGTATGTCATTAACAGTAATACATTTCATACCTAAGATCAAGACAATATAAGTGCAGTTCATAATTATAATGTATTGGTGGTCACTGAATAAATACATTTTTTGAGTGAAAAAGAAAAAAAACAATATCTGCATCAAGTGAATTTTAGGGAGTTATTAAAGAAATATGGGAGATTGATTATATTAAATTTAAAGTTATTGTGTTCAATTGTAAATGGGTTATTGGTAATGATATTTTTAAACTTGATGAATTTGGTATGAATCTAGTAAATCTGAATAGATTGGAATACACAAATGATGCTTTTATCATGGAAACACATGCAATTTTTAATCTATGTTCTTGATACATTAAATGTGTAGTGATATATCATTTTACAAGGAAAAAATATATATATTTGTGATGAAAAACTTTATGATGATGATGAATTACGTGATATCCCAAATTCCATGGAAATATTATTAGAGGAAATCAATGATCATGTTATAGACATGGGTATTATATATATATATATTAAGAGGAAGGAATATGAGAAAATAAAACTATAGTAATATTCTAATGTTACAGGTATCATATATATATATATTTTTAACTTTTTGAATTTTACTAAATCATTGATATAATATTTATAATTTTATTTTCTTAATTAAGTCATATATTTTAACAAATATGAAAAATTGATTGTTTAGTTTAGTTTAGTTTTTATGTATCATTTTCTAATTATTTTATTTTATGTGTAACTATTGGATTTGTATAATTTTTTTGCCTAATATTTTTTTCTTCTATCAATATCATTACATGTATCATAAATATTGTTATTATTTTTCAGTATTGTTGTTTACTAATCTAACAAATATGATAAAGAGTTTATTAAGTTTAGATTTTTGTATCATTTTAAAATTATTAACCAAATTTATATGTAATAGTTGAATTTGTATAATCTTTTACTTAAGTTTTTTTATCTATATCCTTTCACATGTCATAAATGTTGTGATCATTTTTTAGAATTTAATTTACTAATTGAATAAATTTGAATAAAAATAAATTTAGTTTAGTTTAGTTTTTATTGGATCCTTTTCCAATTATTATTTAATTTTATATGCAATAGTTGAATTTGTATATTCTTTAACTAACTATTTGTTAATTTTATTTATAGGATAATTTCAGATTAAACAGCTAAGTCACCTTGATCTTCTAGGGAGGATCCTACATATACTTCTATTGAGGAGATTACTCAATATTTTTTAGAGAATAATTCTATTTCTAGAGGGGAAAAGAAGTCTTCTAAGGTTGGTAAACATGGAATCACATGTTTACATAAATTATCACTTTCTTATAGCTATGACTCAAGGATAAATTTTTATTTTAATGATAATGGTAATCCTAGGGGTCAAAATTCGAAACAATATATGAGTTTTATGGCTATGAAACTATATAAAAATTAGGAATTTTGATTTATGATTGGAGAAGTGTTGAAAAAATGACACTAGATCATCAATGAGAGATAATTTTAGTAGGATAATTTATTATTATTTTACTTATCATGACATGTTTTTACTAATATAGGTTATTTTCCCTTCCCATTAGATGAAGTACGATTTACCTGATACTAAGGAAGCCTTAAAGAAATGTTTATATTTTTCTATTAGGAGATAAAATGATTTTAAATTATCCATAACATTGGATTTCATTTTTGATGAAAGAAAAAATTAATATCCATGTGATATATATTCTTTTATAGATGAATGTAAATTAAATAATTTTATTTAAATCAAGAATAAATAAATATTTTTGGAAATTTAAGTGTTTAATTTTATAAATTTTTTGTATAATCATTAAAAATGATCATGTTAATGATTTGTTTGCTCATAATTAATATGAAATGAGGAGATATCATCAGGATATCAAATCAAGAAATTTATTCCCTCATACTTTATCTCATGAAGGGAATCTGTTATTAGAAGATAAAATGACGGTTGAAATTTTTCAAAAATTGAGAGCTGAGTCTTCAGCCTCAATAAATATCGACCCTCACCCCCCTCATCTAGATATGAGAAGTGAAAAGGTCCCAAATGAACAAAAAGGGATTATATATTACAAAAGTATTAAAACCTATTGATGATAATATTATAAGGATTTATTTAAGTTATTTTTAAATACATTATATTTTTTAATTCACTAATAAAATTTTCAAATATTCTATACTGGAATATTTTGAAGATGAGAGAACATATGGGAATATCATACCTTAGGGTATAAAGGATATGTTAGATATTTCATTAAAAATCCGGAGCACCAAGGTCATGCATGTGGATATGAGGCAAGTGTATCAATTAAAATATTATTTGTTAATTCTAGAACTTACTCAAGGGAGGATATATATAAAGGAAAAATACACTTTAGATCTAAAGTTCAGGATATGGGTGATAAGATATAGGATATCATTAAAGATTCAATATAGTTGATGTTTTTTAACATGCAGAAATAGATTCAGGATGTATATCCCACTCCTATACCTCTAGAGGAATATCCGACCCCCCCCCCCCCCCCCTTCGAATTCATATCCCACATCCACAACTCATCATCTACAACTTCACATATACTATGAGATATATGTTGAGGATCTCCAACATCATATTATAGAAAATAAGATCATATTTTATATTGGGGATACTTTAAAGTATTAGTAAATATTGATGATTCATCTTAGGTTAATAGTAAAATATATTATAGATGCATTATCTACAATACCATTCCCTATATATGAGGTTTCTATAGTTGGAAAAGTGTCAAACATTTTTTAATTTTTCCAGCTAGACTTATCCAAAAACTTACCCCTGAGGTATTCTTAGATTATATTCTTTAATTCATATTAGTGTTAAATTTATTTTTATATTTTAATATAAATATATATAGGAATATATGAAAGGTAAAACAAGTTTTATAGAAATAAGAAACATGTTGAGGCCCTGTCGATTTTGAATTCTACTTTTTTACAAAGTTCTTTGTAAATTATTAACATATTCATCTATATTGTTGGATGTTTATGATCTTTCAATGGATGCTTACATTTGTAGGAGTGATATGATTATGATTATTTATAAGAGATATATTATGTAGCTTGTAACTGCAGATATGTAGGGAATCATAGTGATATAAGTATTTTACATGTAATATAATTATCATATTTTTTAATTAGATCAATTTTATAAATATAACATAATACTTATGTTTTTTATTAGGTATTTTTATACACTATGTATTAAATATGATAAAATATTGGCATATGGATTGTTGGACCCAATTTTTTTTATCCAATAATAAAGGAAATAAAGGTTGCATAAAAATGGTATATACATATATAAGATTTCAGAATAATGTAATTCAATGTTGAATGATTCTTTATATTTATGAGTATGGAACATATATGTCATAAATTATTATTTATCTTAATTAAATAACCACTAACATTATATTTTTATATATTAGTTCCCATTTGATATTATGAGTTTTTTGTTCAAAAGAAAAGATAGCTTACTGGGTATGATCCATACATTGTGATGTGTGAGAAAAATTTCAAGAAGTATTTGAGATTTAAGTTTAATTATATGAATACTTATATATTATAATTTTTTTTATTTTATTTCATACATATCATTTTAAAACAAGGATTGAGATTATAATAAAAATTCAATAGAAAATAAGATAATAAATATCTAATATAAGGATAAAAATGTGATTTCCTTTATAATTACTACTATTAGAAAATACTTAAAATTTTATCCTCAATAAAAAAATTATATTGAAATAGAAATTTCATCGCAAAAAAGGAGTAGTTGAATGTGGATATTATTTTTTAAGATTTATATATTAAATAATTACAACTAGAATAGTTAAAAAATTTAATAAGGTTATATTTTATTATAACCCATATTTTTTATAATTATATTGATAATACATGTTGAATACATTCATTTCAATTTATAGCTATTTGATGACTTATCCCTTATAATAGAAAAAGAAAAATCATTTACGAGGATCATGGGGGAATTATTTTACAAGAATTATTTGGTTTTATTTTATCTCTATTTTTAATATATATTTTGAAGTTTAAAATTCTATTTGTAAACTTATTGTAATTTGAGAAAACTTTTGATGTAATTTTGTATGAAATTGTATTGGTGATTCTATTTTTTTTATTCTCTTGTCTACTGTATTTTTTGTCATATTTATAGGCTTTCATGTAATTTATTTTTAAATAAATTATAAAACACCAATTTTACCTCATTTATTTAATAATAAACATAAAAAATCCATTTATTTTAGAATTTTATGGTTTTTATAGTAGTTTTTATAATTACCAACAAGAATTTGTTTACATTAGTTATTCTAATCAACATGAAAACCTTATTTAAAATTCCACTCATAGTGATGTATCTAATTAATTGATGTTAAAAATAAAAAATAACGATGTGGAAGACCCTTTTATGCACTAGTGAAGGGTTTGATGAAAGATATAATAAATAGGTTGGTTCAGTGTAGAAAACCACATTTCTTTACTTGAGGTTGGTTATAGGAACCCATCTCTATGAGGTATATAGTTTTTTATTAATGTAGGGTTATGAGGGAGACATGATCCATGTGGTATATGCATTCAAAGAATATGGATTCAGAGACTATGTTTACATTGATAGATGCTAAATTTACAATGTGTGTGCATTAAATGATTTTTTTTCTAGATGAAAAAGAAAAAACATATTTTTAAAATTGGTATCACTATTATGATGAAGAAATTCAATGCATGTTCAGATAAGTAATGATCTAAAAGTTTTATTACTATTGATGGAGACTAGTTACTTTAGAGAATTAATGCTAAATATATCTTTACATGCCAAGATGATAAAGAAATGATGAGACATAGACTGATTTGAAATGAAATAGGTGTCAAAGATTCATTTGAAAGGTTTTGGTAGTATAAAACAACCACTAAAGATTTACAAGTGAAATTAATCCATGAATTTAGTGGTATATAGACACTAGAGAAAACTAAAATCTTGGTGGAGCTACAATGATATTCATAGAGAAATATTATCTTTAATTATTTATGAATTAACATTTTAATATTATTTGATTCTATTTTTTTAAGTTACAAAATATTCAAATAAGAATGTATAATAATCTATAAGATGTGTCTATGTTTTGGTGTTTCATGAAAAATATAGTATTCAGAACTGTATAAACAAAGGGAAGTTATTGATGAGAATAAATGACTATTTAAGGCTCATCCAAGATTTGATAAATCTTTTGAATAATGGAATATAAAGTATATGAACTTGTATGAATTTTTTACAAGTGGAATCAATTGATTATATATTTTATATGTCTTATACTCTTATACTTAAAGAGTTATGAACTAATAGTTTTGGTTGAATTTGATTGATATAAAAGGCAATTTATTATTGAAGAAACATAATTTTTGGCGTAGCATATACTTGTATGAGAATTAGTGAGTGATATGAACAACAATGATGTTATTAACAAATACTCTTGTTTCATATACTAAGTTTTGACTCATTAGGATTGTAGGATTTATTGATGGCTCATTTCTAAGTGATAAAAAATTAATTGGAATTCAATTTAAAAGAATGAAACTATCAGTAAAGGTGGGTTAGAAGTTGAATAAATTCTGGTTTAGAGTAGTAAAAAAGTTTTGATAATATTTTTAAAAGTGAACTGATAAGATATTTAAAGGTATATATGAAGAGGAATCATAATACCTATTAATATGAAATTCTTGGAGGTATGAAATGATAATGATTTCTTTTGAAAATATAGTGAAATAAGTTTATTGATCAAGAAAGAGTAAGTGATAGTGAAGTTTACCCTGATACAATTTAGAAAGATATGGTGAGAGATTATGAAGATAAATTTAAAGATACCTAAAGGGGGAGATAAAATAAAGATAAAAATGAAGGTGACCAGACCCTTTGTATTTTATTGAAAAAGGGGGAGATGGAGTTTAATGCACTATTAATCAGGATGAAGAAATATTTATAGTGTGATAGTATTGTAAAAAATTATAAAGGGGAGAATATTGCAACAAAATAAGTTGTGTTGGATTTGTTGATAATAAGAAGGGATGTTTCATGGTGAATTGATGTATGTTCTTTCTTTTTTGACAATATATGAAATGGATATGTTCAAAATTAATGGAAATTAATTTAAGACTTGATGGAATTATACTCCTATTAAAGACTTATAGAAGAATTCAAGATAAGTGTTGTGTAAGGAAGTACTTGAATTCACTTGTGTATGAATGTAAAGAAATATATTGATATATTTAAATATCAAAGTTATAGATTTGGAAGAAGTGTGAAAGAACTTAAAGTAGTTTAAACTTAGAATGAGAAGGATGTGTTTATTTCAAGGAGATCAAGAAAAAACCATGACACAAGGTGGTATACCACACCATGGCTGATGTTGGTGTTAAAAAATGTGGAAAAGTCATGGAAAATGTGTAAGGTTATTTTCATTCCCTATAAAGATTATTCCTTTTCCATATTTGGAGATTCAAGATGAACCACTCTATGAATTAGGTGGTCATTCTATACTGATGATTGGGGTTTAAAACAAAGGAAAGGAGGCCATCCCAAACTATAACACTGAAGCAGCCATCCACCCAGAGGGTAGTGACCAAGATTGATAGTATTTTTTCCAGGGTGGAAGCAGAGAAGAAGATGCCAAACTCACATAGGGGCTTGAATGAAGGCCTGACCATGGTGTCTGATAGTATTATGAAGAAGAGTGCTAGTGTGGGGAGACACCAATAAGGGGGTCATAATATGAGGTGGCACCATAATGAGTCAATGATGGTCCATAAAACTTCTTGATTTATGAAGCATCAATATGGTGAAGGAATGTATGATATTCCAAAACAACTGATGCATTCCATTATTTAAGATAGGAAACCACATCATAGAGTATAGAGTTCTGAATACACATAATGAAAATTATATTCTATGATGTATTAGTGAAGATCATGACACATATGTGATTAGTCAAGCACTACGGAAAAAATGAGTATTTGCGACAGGTTATTTGCGACCGGAATAAATCCCGTCGCAAATAGCTCCGTTAAAAACTTATTTGCGACGGGGGTATTTGCCCGTCGCAAATAAGTAGCCTTTTGCGACGAGATTGCTTTCCCCGTCGCAAAAGAACTGGCGCGCGTTGCGCGCCAAATCGTGGGAAACATATTTGTGACGGGGGAATATTCCCGTCGCAAATAACCGACGTCGATAAAAGGTATTTGCGACGGGAATATTTCCCCGTCGCAAATAGTATGTCGGCAGGTGGTTATTTGCGACGGGAACCATCGCAAATAACTATTTAACCGTTGACCGTAATAAATGATGGCTAAGGTATTTGCGACGGGTACCGTCGCAAAAAATACTATTTGCGACGGGAATCCCGTCGCAAATGGACCCGTCGCAAATAATCTAACCTATAAATACCCCCATCCGTTTTTTTCAAATCATTCTCAAACTCCATCTTCTTCTTCTCTCAAAGTTTTATTTCTAAAGTTCAGTTTTTCTCAAGTTTAATTTTTTTCTCCGGAGTTGATATTAAAGTTTTGAAGAACGACCAGAGCAGATCAATTTTCAAGGTATTTATGTTCATTTTAATTTAATATTTATTTTTAATTTTTTATTAGTTTCAATTATTCTTAATTAGTTGTAATTTAATTATGTTTACATTGTTTTGTTACTTAATAAATTTAAATTATTAGTATTGTTCATAGTTAATGGTAATTAGGAATAATTAGTAATAATTTTTAATAATTAAGAATAAATATTAATAATTAGTAATAAATACCAATAATTAGGAATAATAACATTATTACATTATTAGTATATTTTATTATTAATATTAAAATAATATAATTTTTTATATATATACAATTCTCTTTTCATCTCTGTGTTTGCTGTCTCCACATGTATTATTTGTATGTGGAGATAGAAAACACAAAGATGAAAGGAGAATTGTATATAAATTAGAAAATTATATTATTTTAATATTAATAATAAAATATACTAACAATGTTATTATTCGTAATTATTGGTAATTATTCCTAATTATTGGTAATTATTCATTTAATTACTAATAATTAGGAACAATTACAAATAATTATCAATAATTAGGAATAATTAGTAATAATTAGTAATAATTACCAATAATTAGTAATAATTACCAATAATAAGTAATAATTACCAATAATTAGTAATAATTACCAATAATTAGTAATACTTACCAATAATTAGTAATACTTACCAATAATTAGTAATAATTACCAATAATTAGTAATAATTATTAATAATTATCAATAATTAGTAATAATTAGTAATAATTACTAATAATTACCACTAATTAGAAATAATTAGGAATAATTACCAATAATTACCAATAATTACCAATAATTACCAATAATTAGTAATAATTAGTAATAATTAGTAATAATTAGGAATAATTAGGAATAATTAGTAATAATTACCAATAATTAGTAATAATTACTAATAATTACCAATAATTAGTATTAATTAGTAATAATTAGTAATAATTACCAATAATTACCAATAATTAGTAATAATTAGTAATAATTAGTAATAATTAGTAATAATTATCAATAATTAGTAATAATTAGTACTAATTACCAATAATTAGTAATAATTAACAATAATTAGGAATAATTACCAATAATTAGTAATAATTACCAATAATTAGTAATAATTACCAATAATTAGTAATAATTACCAATAATTAGTAATAATTACCAATAATTAGTAATAATTAGTAATAATTAGTAATAATTACCAATAATTAGTAATAATTACCAATAATTAGTAATAATTAACAATAATTAGTAATAATTAACAATAATTAGTAATAATTACTAATAATTAGTAACAATTACCAATAATTACCAATAATTACCAATAATTACCAATAATTAGTAATAATTACCAATAATTAGTATTAATTACCAATAATTACCAATAATTGGTAATAATTAGTAATAATTAGTAATAATTAGTAATAATTAATAATAATTAGTAATAATTACCAATAATTAGTAATAATTACCAATAATTACTAATAATTACCAATAATTAGTAATAATTAGTAATAATTAGTAATAATTAGGAATAATTAGTAATAATTACCAATAATTAGTAATAATTACCAATAATTAGTAATAATTACCAATAATTAGTAATAACTACCAATAATTAGTAATAATTAGTAATAATTAGTAATAATTACAAATAATTAGTAATAATTATTAATAATTAGTAATAATTAGTACTAATTACCAATAATTAGTAATAATTAACAATAATTAGGAATAATTAGTAATAATTAATAATAATTACCAATAATTAGTAATAATTACCAATAATTAGTAATAATTAGTAATAATTAGTAATAATTAGTAATAATTAGTAATAATTAGTAATAATTACTAATAATTCGTAATAATTAACAATAATTAGTAATAATTAACAATAATTAGTAATAATTACCAATAATTAGTAATAATTACCAATAATTAGTAATAATTACTAATACTTAGTAATAATTACCAATAATTACCAATAATTACCAATAATTACCAATAATTAGTAATAATTACCAATAATTAGTATTAATTACCAATAATTACCAATAATTGGTAATAATTAGTAATAATTACCAATAATTAGTAATAATTAGTAATAATTAGTAATAATTACCAATAATTAGTAATAATTAGTAATAATTAGTAATAATTAGTAATAATTAATAATAATTACAAATAATTGGTAATAATTATCAATAATTAGTAATAATTACCAATAATTACCAATAATTAGTTTTAATTAGTAATAATTACCAATAATTACCAATAATTACCAATAATTACCAATAATTAGTAATAATTAGTACTAATTACCAATAATTAGTAATAATTAACAATAATTAGGAATAATTAGTTATAATTAATAATAATTACGAATAATTAGTAATAATTACCAATAATTAGTAATAATTAGTAATAATTACCAATAATTACCAATAATTCGTAATAATTAACAATAATTAGTAATAATTAACAATAATTAGTAATAATTACCAATAATTAGTAATAATTACCAATACTTAGTAATAATTACCAATAATTACCAATAATTACCAATAATTAGTAATAATTACCAATAATTAGTATTAATTACCAATAACTACCAATAATTAGTAATAATTACCAATAATTAGTATTAATTAATAATAATTAGTAATAATTACCAATAATTAGTAATAATTTCCAATAATTAGTAATAATTACCAATAATTACCAATAATTACCAATAATTACCAATAATTAGTAATAATTACCAACAGTTAGTATTAATTACCAATAATATTAGTACTATGAAAATAATAAAAAATTTATATAATATTAAAATTATCAATATTTGTAACATGTTTTGCTTTATTCTCAACATATTTAATTCTTAAAGGGTCAATTTTTAGGTCTATCTCAATAAAAAGTTTGCGTCAGTCATGTATGATCTAAACTCTATAATTATCTTAGCTTGAGTGTTTTTTCTAACAAATTATTCAAAACCAGTAATGCTTTTATATTTTATAGAGAAATATGGAACAACGAGGTCGTCAAAAATCATTATTAGGTGACCGCATATGGATAAATCAACGTAGAAATTCAAACGGTTCTGGTTTAAATCCAGTATATGTAGAGGGTGTGGAGACTTTTTTATCATTTGTGGCATCAAATCCAGAATTTGTTTCAGAAGGCAAAATAAAATGCCCTTGCAGAAAATGTGCATTGAGAATGTTTGACACGTTTGAAAAAGTGGGAGAACATCTCTTGCGTTTTGGTTTTCAACCAGATTATGTTTTTTGGTATCAACACGGTGAGCGCAGTTCCAGAGCAGGTGATACCAACTTGATTCCGGATCCATCCCGGTTTCAAGATTTAGTACATGATGTTGCTGGTTCATCTGTTCAACATACAGAAACTCCAGCTGATATAGCTTCAAATCCTGAGTTGACACCGTCTGAATTTTATGAGTTGTTGAAGTCTGCTGAGGATGCATTATATCCTGGCTGCAAGATGAGCAAATTAGAAGCAGTTGCAAAATTTATGGCTATCAAATCAGATAACGGAATGTCAAACACCTGTTTTGACCAGATATTTTCTTTGCTTAAAACACTGTTACCTGAAGGAAATGTTTTACCTGCAAATTACTATGAGAGTAAGAGGCTGGTTCGAAATTTGGGACTTACTTGTCAGAAGATTCATGCATGTTCAAATGAATACATTTTATATTCTGGGGAAAATGAGTCGTTGGATAGTTGTCCCACATGTGGGAAACTGAGATATAAAGAAGGACAACACGGGAAGTCTGGTTTGATTCCTGTAAAACAGTTGAGATATTTTCCGCTTACATCCAGACTTCAGCGTTTATTCATTTCTAAGAATACAACGACAATGATGTCATGGCATAAAGAGAATATTTCAACCGATAAAATCTTGAATCATCCAGTCGATGGTGATTCATGGAAACATTTTGATAGAGTGCATCCATCCTTTTCTTTAGAAGCTAGAAATGTTCGACTGGGCCTTTCCACTGATGGTTTCTGTCCGTTTGGATCTTATGGTAGTCAATATTCATGTTGGTCTATTTTTTTAACTCCGTACAATTTACCTCCATGGATGTTGATGAAGGAACCATATATATTTTTGACTTTACTAATTCCAGGACATCCGAAGAAAAATATTGATGTTTATTTGAAACCATTGATTGATGAATTAAATTTATTGTGGAGTACTGGTGTCGGTACATATGATGTTGCAACGAAACAGAATTTCATACTGAGAGCAGCATTGATGTGGACAATAAGTGACTTCCCGGCTTATGGGATGTTATCTGGCTGGAGTACACATGGTCAGAAATCATGTCCTTACTATATGGGAGAGAACAAAGCATTTATGCTCATTCATGGAAAGAAACCTTGTTATTTTGACTGTCATCGTATATTTCTTCCAGCTGATCATCCTTTTCGTAGAAACAGATCTCATTTCAGAAAAGGAACAGTTGAAAGGGATGGACCTCCAAAAATGCTATCAGGCTCGGAGTTAAAATCAGTTGTATTTTCATTACCTCCCATCACTTTTGGTCCCATAATAAACCAACAGAAAATTTCTGGTTTTGGGAAAGAAAACAATTGGATTAAACGTAGCATATTTTGGGATTTTCCATATTGGTCTGATTTGTTGGTCCGACACATGTTAGATGTCATGCATATTGAGAAGAACTATTTTGATAATTTGTTTCATACAGTTTTGGATACGCTAGGAAAGAGAAAAGACAATGTAAATGCACGTTTAGATCTTGCCCAAATTTGCAGGCATCCAGAATTGGAACTATTTGAGAATGTCAGAACAGAAAGGTTACTGAAACCAAAAGCAGCTTATACACTGTCTAAAGAAAACCGTTTATTATTTTGTCAGTGGATTGCAGATTTGATACTTCCAGATGGATGTGCTTCCAATTTGGGTAGATGTGTAAAGAATGATCATATTACTGGATTAAAAAGTCATGATTGTCATGTTATAATGGAGAGACTTCTACCCATTGGATTAAGAGGTATGTTGAATTCTGTGATTTGGGATTCCATAACAGACATGTCTCATTTTTTTCAGGAAATTTGTGCGGCTACGGCAGATTATGATGCTCTAGGAAAACTTGAAAAAGATGTTGTTGTAATTATATGTAAATTGGAAAAAATATTTCCGCCGTATTTCTTCGACTCAATGGAACATTTGATGTTACATTTTCCATATGAAGCCAAATGTGGAGGTCCAGTACAGTTTCGATGGATGTACCCATTTGAAAGATTCATGAAAAACTGAAAAGAAAAGTACGTAACAAAGCATCTGTTGAAGGATCTATTGCAGAAGCTTATTTGCAAGAGGAAATATCTTTTTTCTGCTCCCATTATTTTTAATCTGAGTATCCTTCAAAACACAACCGAATGGGACGGAATGAGAGGAATATTGATGAAATCGACAATCAATTATCTATTTTCAACCAGTCAGAGCTTGGTTTTGGTGGAGTTTATGAACGCTGGCTTTCAGATGATGAACATCATAGAGCTCATACGTATGTTCTGCTCAACTGTGAAGAGATGACATCAGTTGTATTGTAAGTGTTTTTATCACTTATTCTATCATTTATGTTACAGTAAATAACTTTGGTTTTTATAGGTTGTATGATAATCATATCAAGAAACAAATTCCACAAATTACAGCAGCTGCTCTCGAAGAATGTCGACTGAAAAATTTCTCTCAGTGGTTTCAAAAACTGGTAACATAAATTCTTTATCTTTTAGCAAATCATTTAATGTCTAGTTTACTGTATTGATAATTATTTCACAAATTTTCAGGTGTCTCGACATGCTGATAAAATTGTCAAACGGCTGTGTGTATTGAGTAACCCACCTTCCAAACTTGTTAAAACTTATAATGCATATGTGGTGAATGGATTTCGATTCCACACACATGCATATGGGGAATCGAAAAAAACAATGAACAGTGGAGTTAGCTTGAGAGGATCTCATCATCGAGAAAATGAAGTTGACTTTTATGGCATACTTGATGAAATCATTGAACTCTGTTATCTTGGACAACATTACATAACCATGTTCAAATGTTGGTGGTTGGATACAGAGAGAGGCGTGCGTGTTCATCTGACTCATGGAATCATCGATATTAAATGTAAAAGTGTTCTCGCAGTAAATGAACCATTCTTATTGGCTCAACAGGCATATCATGTTTATTACGCAAAGTACTGTGCTACATCAAGAGACTTGACTGATTGGTGGAGTGTAATAAAAATCAAAATTCGAGACAATCAGTTTAGTCAAAGTGAATGTGCTTTCACTGATGTGAAAAGAATTGAAGTTTTTCAAGAGAGTACTCAAAATCAATCTTTTTTACAAAGATACATGAGTATCGATGATGAAACCCCAAATTTAAGAGTCGGTGATGACGATGATGTTAATGATGTCACATATGAATTTGAAATGGTAAGAGATGAAGCAACTGTAACTCGAATGGATATCGATGATGTTGAGGAGGAATATGAAGATGACATTGACATATATAAAGATGATGATGAAGATGAACACTAATAGAATTCCATGGTATTTATATACAATCATAATATGTATATATGTATATATAATAGTAATTATCAATTATTTGATAACATTAACATTTTCTGTTTCAGATGGACGACGCCACATTTCGTGAGTTGGCAGATGCTGACCTGACTTTCGATGCGGATGAGTTGCTGACAGATGACCCTCAGCCTGCAGGCGCTCCAGGGAGTACGCGGAGGGGGCGCGGTCTTGAACGATTGATGATTCCTGACCCCATCCCCGAGCGACGTCCACGTCTTGGGTTTGATCCACGCACACGGAGGTGTGATAACATGTGTTATAACCTGTGGATTTGACTAAGATTTCATTAATCTATTCACATAATAAATGTTTATTATTTTTACAGTTTTCCGCATATAGCAGTCAGACCCGGCATCGCTATTTTGCGCAACTATTTCTCTCAGCTGTGGAACACATGGTAGCAGATTCCCATTGATGCGCAGTAGGCCATGTTCGGCCATTGGTTGGTACATACGTAAATAAATAATTTTTATTTTGAAAATTATTTCATTTCTAACTTGATATTTTGATTTATTTGTAGGGTTTATGGTATCCGATCGAGGATACCATGCGTGATGCCATCCATGAGGCATGGGAGGTGGCCATGCGTGATCGCCTTCGTCAGTTTTTGCACAATTTAAGAAAAGCTGCGATGAAGAAAGCAGGAGTGTCAGATTTTGATGAGTCATGTAGAGCACACCGACCAGAGTACATTTCATCCCATGTATGAGATGGATTATGTGCGCACTGGTTGAGTGGTGCCTTTCAGAGGAGATCATCGGTGGGGAGGCAGAATCGGGGGAGACAGGAGGTGACTCATCGAGCTGGGAGTCGTTCTTTTAGTACTCATAGACAGCATCTGGTACGTACATTATTTATAAATATTTTATATAACTATAAATATTAACAGTTTATTTTTTATTCTTATAGGCTGTCGAGCACCCCGAAATTACGGAGTACGACATATATCGGAGGATGTATAGTGATCCTGCTACTGGGGAGATTAGAGGTGATCGTCAGCATCACATCGTGGTCAGTATTATTTGTTTTCAAGTTTAAAAATTAACTGCATATAATATATTCACAATTTTAATTTTAAATTGCAACTACATGAGTCATATGAGGCCGCAGCGTCACAGGCCCGGCCTGAGAGTCAGGCCGAGTCATCAGATCAGACCACTGGCCGTCAGTTTGATGAGGCGGCATGGATGCAGGCCACCCAGTATGCCTTCGAGAAGGGCCAAGTAGTTGGTATCAGCTCTCGACTGACTCCCGGAGATTATTATGGCAGTGCTGCGATGTCGGCGTCCAGCTCGAGAGGAGCTCGTGCATCTTCTTCTACTACACAGTATGAGGATCAGTTGCAATCTCAGACTGCACTGATAGAGAGTCTCCGACAGGAGCAGGAGCAGATGCGTTAGCAACATGAGGAGGAGCGTCGACGCCAGCAGCAGCTGTACGAGGAGCAGACAAGTCGGTGGCAGCAGCAGCATCAGGAGAAGATGGAGTACATGCGCCGACTCACTCATGCTTTAGGGATGGAGTTTCATCCACCACCATCTGTAGATCCCCCACCTAACCCCCTTTATATTAGAGTTTGTATTTATGTTATAAAATTTGTGAAATCAAAATATGATTTTTTTTTCTATTCGTAGTTTCTGTCTCATTATAAAATATTAATAATATTATATTTTTAAATAACAATATTAATATGAATAATAATATTATTTATATTTTATAATATTAAATTATATATATATATATTAAAATTTTATAATATTATAATTTAATTATATTTTTTTGTAATACTTGAATTATTTTAATATTTGAATGTAAAATAATTCTATTATTTTTATATTAATTAAAATAACTTATTAATATTTTTTTTATTTATGAATTATAATTCTAATATTATTATATTAATTATATCATTTATTAATATTATATTATTTTTTATTTTTGAATTATAATTCTATTATTATTATATTAATTAAAATAATTTATTATTTTTATTTTTGAATTATAATTCTATTATTATATTAATTAAAATCATTTATTAATATTTTATTATTTTTTATTTTTGAATTATAATTGGATTATTATTATATTAATAAAAATAATTTATTAATAATTTATTTTTTTTATTTTTTTTATAGTATTTGCGACGGGATACTATGCCCGTCGCAAATAGTATTATTATTATATGCATTAAAATAATTTATTAATAGTTTTTTATTTTTTTTTAAAAATAGTTTTTGCGACGGGACCCGTCGCAAAAACTATTTTAAAAGTTTTTTACAAATATACGAAGTACTATTTGTGACGGGAAGAATACCCGTCGCAAAAAAAGGCTTTAGCGACGGGCCCGTCGCAAAATAAGTGTTGTTGCGACACCGTTTTCAGCAACGGGCCATTTGCGACGGGATCCCGTCGCAAATGACCCGTCACAAATACCTATTTTTCTAGTAGTGAAGTTTCGATACCACTAAAGTTTTAGTGATTCCTACACTATAGAAGGGATTCCATCCTATAGATATGATAGATCTAAATACTTCCATGTCATATAGGCTATCTGTCTCTTGGAGGATACATATTTGGAAGATAAAATGATTTGAGTTTGTATTATTCTATCATCCATTTCATTTTGGATAACATTCAATGTCAAAAAAGAGTTATCATTAATAATTATATCTGAATCTACACCACAAGATAGTTGTTGCATCGTAAAAGAAGTTTGGGATAATTTCAATCATGCTGTAGATTTGGTGGTGTCCACACTACATATGATGACTTCACTATAACCTATGAAGAGTAAGATTAGGAACACACCATAATATATTTATTATTCCATGGAGTGGTTTATTTTTGAGCGATTGAAGGAAGTTTGAATATTAAATTTATAGGAGGCAGAACCATGAAGTATTATTTTGCACTAAAGTGGGTCTGGAAGTTAAGTTCATTTAAGGTAAAACTGATTCATTATGCTATATGGTGGTATGCTACATCAATATTTTTTTAATTAAGGATTCTAATAGAAATGACCATCTGAAAGTCACCAGATGGCTTAGTAGTTATTTAGACAACACATAACTACATATTCGAATTCAATTATGAAGATTTATTTAAGGAATATCTAAAGGATATAATTGAAGTTCAAAAATTTGGAAGTTAACTTTGATTTGAATTTGAAATTTAAAATTCAAATAATTTTAAGTGATTTTACAATCATTTGTACATAATTAAAGAATAGAGATAAAGGAAATATATAGAATATATAAGATTAATGAATTGCGTGTTCCTAGAGAGGTGAAAGGGTATTAAAAACATGATCCTTATTACATATATGAGTTAGAGAAAGAATTTTTTCTCAATGGTATTGTATTAAAGAAATGTTTGAAGAGAAGAGTGTTGTTTATATTATTGAAGGTTATACTTGGCATAGATAAATTGAAGTGTTGTGTGAATATTTATGGAGATCGGTTTTAATGGAATATCTTGGAAGTATCTATTTTACCAAAGTAATATAGAGTAAATATTGAAGAATAATTTCATTTTTGAAATTATTATCAATTTTTTTTTCAGATTGAATTTTCTCTAAGACCAAAATAAAGATAGATTGAAGATCATATCAGGTAGTGGAATTGGTAGAATCACTTGGTATTCAATGAAGAATCAACATCTGAAATATATTATTCAAAATTCAAGAAATAAAATTAGAGTGAACTACATGTCATTAAACCTAGAATATACCTAAAATTATATAAAATATTACCTTCATTGAATTAGTCCGTAGAGGAAAAGAAGAGGGAGTAACCCTTGGTGATAAGTGATCTTACCTAAACATTATCATATTTTTTCCTTGGTAGGTAGTGATATTTATCTGAAAACTTTTACAAACTATGAGACTTGATGAGAAGTGACCTTACCATCCACACAAACATCGGGTTATAGTAAATTTTGGTACAGTGGTACAATTATAAGTGTCTAGTCATTGGATAAGTCTAGTGTGGGTAAAACAAGTGAAATATTCGGGTGCCTTTAATTTTAAATTTCTATATCTATGTTTTTGATTTTATTGGATTGAGTAAGAAGATAAAATGTTTCTTTTGACAAGGAAACATGATCCTAAGGAGATAACTAAGAAGAAAAGTTTAAATCTTCCAACACCCTAACTCACCCCCCTCTAAGGGTGTATCAAGTTCCTAAAAACATGATCATTTAGTTTTATATAAGAAAAAAATGCCAATAATATATGAATAATGTTCAAAGATCCCATTCTGAGGTGCTAGATATTTTGACCAGATGATATGGATACAAAAAATGTAACTGAAAAGTATGCATTGTGTACCTAAGGTCAACCCCACAAGGATTCATTATAAAAATCATGATACATCATGTGGGATAATAGTATAAGACATTATTACACACCACATATTGATTGGATAGATAACATTTTTCTTGAAAGGGTTACCCAGTGTGTAACTAGTGTACATGTTCTGTAAATCTACATGGTTAGGCCCCATAAGAATAATGAAATATGTAAAAGTACATGGTATGTAATTAATACACACAATATATTGATGAAAAGATAAAAAAATAGGATAGTTATGATTATATAGAATCTAACTGGAATACACATCATTTAATGTGTTATTTTCCACACAAAAAGACACATCGAGTCCTTATCCATGCAGTGCGAACAACCAGAGTAACGATTATACAGTGTGTAACAGGCTATACATGTCATGTAACTCATACTTATTCATATGAAGTACATGTAGATATATCTTGTACCATATGATTTAATTACATATAATAAATATTAATTATGAAATTAAAACCAAACTATATGATGTGTTGCTAGTATACATGTCATGTGATAGGGTTTTCCCATGAATTATATGACAAGTTATTTTTTATGGGTTGTGTGGAATTAAATAATTAAATTAATTATTTTCCATCTTATTCTAGAACTGCATGATGTGGTCAGCATACACACTATGTACTTCATGATCATTTTCAGCAGTACACACCATATATATTAATGACAATATGTGTAGTCATAAATGTTGTGCTAATTATGTAGATTGACTCACAAACTTACACATCATGTAATATCATGACACACCATGTAAGTACAATCTACATGACATAGACCATACATAGTGTATTCACACTCCATATGAGTGATAGTACACATCGTGTAGTATAGAAGGTTACATGCCATGTTACCTCTAGTACATGCCATGTTAAATTATAATTGAATTTAGAAACTGACCAGATGGGTAAACACCATGTGCCTTGTCATTATACACTATGTATGAATTTATTTTTAATTTAAATTAAACTATATGAGAATATCGAGGACTTCTTAGATAGAAAATTAATATAAAATAAATAATTAACTAATAATTAATTTACAAATTCTATAATTTTATATTAATATATAACAAATTGAAATGAATAATAGACAGTTTTAATGCATAATCATTATATGCAAGGGTGATCATGAGACTGAAAAACCTATGTATGAATTGTGTTTATTTTAATATAATTATTATTGCATGTTTTTTGTGATAATTATTACTAAATTCAAATGATGATTTTCATATCATCACTTCCTACAAATTATGTATGAGCCTATGCATCTACGGTTTATTTTATATAATCCCAACCTTTAGTTCCCCTCACTCACATGTGCTTAATCACATGTAATGGAAGGATATCCTAGGTAAGAGGATATGGTTCTAGTTGGAGTTGAGGTGAATCCAACCAAGGAGATACATAGGTCAAAGGTAGAATACTGCAACCCCAACAAAGCCTAACTCACGAAGTTATTACCTAGGGTAAAAGGTTGGTTTATCAAATACTCAATGAACTAATCAGTGGTAAAATATCAGGATCATTACATATATTTATTTTATTTTTATCCAATGCATGGTTATTTATTTATGTTTATTTGATGTTTAAACATGATCACATTATATCAAACTGGGATTTTCATACACATATTTTACATATTAATAGATGAATAATCAATACATAATGTTACAATCCACTCTAGAATCATATAGGTCTAGTATATTTGGAAACTTGGATACATAAAAAACCAGTTCATAAGTGTACAAAATCATATCCAAGTAAAATATTCATAACTAGAACCCTTCTTAGACATATTATACTTAGTACATTTTTTCATAACCAAGAGAATAGAAACATAAGAAAAGGGAGAGGTTAGATGCTTAGTGAGGGTAAATAAGGGAGATATCAATGATCACATGAGTATAACATAAAAAAAGGGTATTATAACTTGATCTTAACATTTGAATACCATACCCTGCATATCAATGATCATAATTGTTGGTCGGAGTGGACACTCAAGAGGGGGGTGAATTGAGTTCCAATTCAAATTTCTGTTAAAATATTGTCTAGTTAAAATACCCCAATTTATAAAACAAGTTAAACTTTAGTGAATTTATACAGATTGTAAATGTTCACTTAGCTTCTCAAAGATTGATTAGGTCTCAGTTAATTTAACCATAAGGTAAAACTAGCTTTTGAAGCTAACCTATAATAATTGTAAACACTTGCTAATTTAACTATCAAAGTAGCTTCAAAATAGTTTTGTATTTCAAATTAATAGCAGCGGAATAAATAAGATATATGTAGTATACTTTAAACTTGAATTAAAGATGCAAAACAGATATAACAAGAGGTTCAGTCTCAAGATGAGACTTAATCCTCTCAAATATATATAAATTCGATCCACACCCTGGACCAGGGTTAACAACAGTTTAAAAAACTATCCAGGCCACACAGGGACCTCTACCACTGTTCTTCGTGGGAAACAAAACAAAGACCAGACCACACAAGGACCTCTTCCATATTTGACATGGGTAAACAAGAGTTAAGAGATTTGGAGTGAGGATTTTGATATCCTCCAGTTCAGTATAGGAGACAGTGTGTGTATAAGAAATACAGAGTACACCAAACTGCTCAAAAGTTAATAAATAAATCACGTAGAGAAGATAGATAAGAGTTTAGAAAGCTCTAGTGATTATCAATACAGCTCGAGACTCGTTGGATTTAGCAGGAGTGCTTCTGAGTCCTCTGGGTTTTCTATTGAAAAACAGAGTGTCGTAGTTCAGCTTGTCTTCTACAGGAGTGAGAAAGATCTCTTGATTTGTCGTGTGTTCTTCAGTGGTATTGGGTTTCATCCATGAGAGTTCTTTGAAAGACTTGCAATCTCCTTCTTGTCCAGGATTGTTCTGCTTGTTCAGTAAAGTGCACTCGGGTGTATGTAAGTTCTTCGTGTTGTATATTCACACTTGCACACCACTTCTTTCTTGTTGCTAGTTGTTGCTGTTTTTCATGTACTGCATTTTAATCTTTCTTATATTCCACGAGTTCTGGCAGTATGAATGATTCCCTTTTCATAGGTATGAGATACAGTTTCCTGACATACCAACAACTATCATTAAATAACATTAATTGCATTAAAAACAACAAATATGACCGTTAGCATTATTTAAATAATATTGACAAAAAGTTAAGAAACGGTGTCACAGTGATTATGGAAACAGTGTCTTCTTCATGGTATGTGGTTCACAGTATGTCCATGTCACTGTGAGTAGTTCACGGTATGTGGTCACGGTGAGTACATCACGGTGTCTGGTCACGACGAGTCCTTCACGGTGTCTGGTCACGGTGAGTCCTTCACGGTGTCTGGTCACGATGTCTGGGTCACGGTGAGTCCTTCACAGTGTCTGGTCATGGTGAGTCCTTCACAGTGTTTGGTCATAGTGAGTCCTTCACGGTGTCTGGCCACGGTGTCTGCATACTTAGACAAATATCTGTATTTGGACTTAGACAGTAATATGCAGAACATGGATTAAGTTTAATCACGAGAGAGTAAAAGAGACTGAATCATAAATATAAAGGTGTGATAATATATGTGAGATTTATGATCATGAATGAGACTTGTAAATAATAAAGAGAGTAATAAACATCCATAAGATTTGTTATCAGTAAAACATGATGTGTAGTTATTATTGAGATTGAAGATCATTAGCAAGATGTGCAATGAAGATTGAGATTAATTAACAGTAATAATATTTGTGATCATTAAAACATGATTAACACATGAGGAGTCCAACAATAATATTAATTCATGTCATAAATATTGTAAGTTCATAAGATATGAATCATAATGGAATCAAATAACATGAGTAATGAAAATATAACATTGGAATATGACTTATGTTTTTGGCATACACATATGAATAGAAAATCACTTCCTTAGTAGTCAAATATCACTTCCAAAACTATCATAGTGCACTGGGTTTAATACTCAAACTATCATAGTAGATAAGTTTTACTCCCAATACTATCATAGTGGATAAAGTGCCTTACTGAATTGGGTTCACTCCCCAATCTAGTCCTGTTTATCTCATGAGATATCAATATTTACCCAATGCATTGGAGGGATATACAATTATGGTCCCATCCATCATATAATGAAATCATACATATGTATGAAATAAGATCATAAAACATTAATCATATAAAAAAGCATGAAAATAAATGGGTGTCATAAACATTTCATTATAGCATAACCCATGGAAAAGAAATGAGTTTTATAAACATCTCATTATTTCATCATACCATAAAATTTGGAAAAGGAACAAGTTTCATAGACATCTTTTCATCATAAATATAAACCATCTAGATAAGGAATAAGGATGGTACACTTAGAACACATACCTAGTAAAACACAAGTAAAATCAAGGGTTGTTGTATTTGAGTAATAAAAATACTATTATAAAATCATTAAAACATTCTTGATGAAAATACCATTTACACCTTTAAAATAAATTTTAAAAAACAATAAATTCACAAAATATTGTGAAAATAATTTTACTTGAAAATAGACTTGGAAACTTATAAATTAATCTTATATAGTGTTGAGTGGTCATGATATCAGGAAATTCTCTTTATGTTTTATAAGTTAAAAGTAAACATTTATTTCACATTTTTGTAAAAAGTCAAAAAATACCTTATTTGAAAAATGAAAAGATGATTAATTTTAAAAACTTTTATAAAAAAATCAATCATGGGTCAAAATGAATTTAAAAAATCATTAGATGATATTAAAAAAATTAAAATCATATTTATAAAACATAGATATGTAATAAAAATGTTTTTCAACCAAAGGGAGAAATAAATTCGATTTTCTTTAATATTGTTCTTTTAGTCTCTTAAGTAATTAAATAGAGTATAATGAAAAGAAAAAAATGTATTATCAAGAAATAAAAATAGGAGAATAAAATTCATGAGTTTATTGAGAGGCATATTATAGTATTTTATCATTAAAGATTTTATCATAAACAATCCTCATAAACAATGAGATTATAATATAAAACCATTACCGCTTAGGTAACATTGGAATCGTAATACCCATGAATGAATAACTTCAAACGAAACTTTAAATATCATGAAAATAAGGATAATAATGATATAACATATCAAAGGGTAGTATATACACCTCATAAAAGATGATAGGTGCATGACATAACATATGTCCCAAAGAAGGTAAATTGACATGATAAAACCTTACCCCAAGTTCTTCAAAATCACTATAAACTCCTATATAATAAATTTAAATTTATTATATTTCTATAAAAAAATCATGTAAATACTTATGATATCATATACGACGCCTTTATAACATTTAAAACCCCATTTATTAATAATTACTTATTAAAATTGTCATTTCTGGGTGTTAGTTGTTTCATTTATCATGAGTATTTCAGTTTAGTAGTTTTGGTCCTTGTAATTTGATCATGGTTCCACCATATTATCAATGTTAATAATTATATATATATATCATATATATTAATTATTTATATATATATTTATATTCTTAGATAAAGTTATAGATAGAAAAATTAATTACACCATTCATTGAGATGATAGGTCCTACGTACACATGAATGTTGTTTTCACTTTTCAAAAAATAGAACAAAATAAAGGTGAATAATTATTAAAATTTAAATAATAACTTTTATTTGATATATATAATTTATATTAATTAAATCTATCCTTATTACCATCCAAGAAGAATAAAAATTAAAACCAAATCACATCGCTTTGTGGAGGTGGTAGTCCACACATACGCACAAGCAACATTATCATTTTACAACATATTTTAAGGTAAGAAGGATGATGAAATATTATAATTAAAAACTATAATTATTTAATTATTATTATATATAAATTTTAAAACCATCATAATATCCATCCATGGGATAGGGTGATGGAAAATTAATCGTATCTCTATATGGAGATGGTAAGCAGTACGTACGCACGAGTGATACTTTAAATTCTCATTTAATGTAAAAGAGGGTGGATAATGGTGATTTAATAATAATAATAAAATTTTAGTATATTTATTATAATTGATAAATTATTTTATGATTGATACTATAAATTTATAGGTGTTAGAAGAAGAAGTAAAAATAAAGTGATCGGTTATGGTGATTACCCCTTCTTTGAAACAACTCCTTTAGATCTCCTCTTAAGGATCTTAGGGTTAGTCTTTTAAGAATAAAATAAACTATAGAATGTGGAGATGGATTTTTTGGATGGATTTTTGTAGGTTTTTATTGAGATATATGGTTAAAAATGTGCAATGAAGTGAAGGGAGGAGGTTCTCTTTTATAATTTAGGCGAGGGACACTTTTGGAATTTCGTACAAGATTAAATTATAATATTGTCATTCTCAAGAAAAATTATTCCAAATGGAAATATATTCTAATATAAAGTTTTATTTTGTTGTAATACCATCAACAATAATAAATTTTATAGGTTTATATTGTGTTTTAAACCTTATCGTTTGGTTTAACCCCTTAGTTAACCCATTTTAAACTTAACCATAGTAACAAATTTTCAACATTAGTGGTTCAAAATTTTACTTATAAGGTAACTATTAACTCATAAATATAAAAATTATGATATTTTAAACCATATATTATCCCAGTTTTTTATTTAAATATTTTAATAAAATTTAAATAATTTAATAAAATACTATTTCTATAAAATATCATTAATGACATTTTTGACACCATTCAATTAATTTGAATTTCAATGACATCATGAAAAATATTGAATTTTAATATAAACCTTTAAAAAATTAATAATAAGTAATAATTATCTATAAAATTCATGGGACACAATAATTTTTCCAAATTTCATTACTTTTAATATTTTTAAAATCATTTATTTTATTTTTCTATTAATTGAATAAATACTGTATTAGCGTTGCATAAACATTTAATAAAATTATTTATTTACTAAATATTAAAAATAAATTACCATGATAAAAAAATAATTTATCTTTAAAATAACCAATTGGAACTGAACCTATAATCTTTTTATCCTTTTGTAATAATTTAATAGAAATTAAAGTCAAGAGAATGACATTTTTGACATTATATTTTACTTAAATATTATAAATTTCATTATTAAGAGAAAAAGACACAAAAATAACATATATTTAAGAATTTTATGAAATATATCGAAATAAGCTCATAAAACATGATAAAAAAAATTTTTGGGTTGATTTTGAGACGTTATTATATTAGTTTTAATTTTAATTTTCCCATTTTATCTTTATCGTGATAATAAAAATTTACCATGGTTACTATTCATTATGACCAAAAGTAAAAGTGAACTATTAACCAAAATTAGAAAATGTTATTACAAACATGGAATCCATTTTTCAAAATTCAATTCCTAGAATTGTAATAAATGAATTTAACCTAAAAATGAAAAACACAATGAAAAACAATTTTTCATAAAAATTTCCTTTTAAATATAAAAATGTTTCTATATAAAATTAAAATATAAAATTCATTAAAATACCATAATTTTATTTTTTAATCAAAATTAAGAAATTATATTTTTAAACTAACTCAAAATATAAATTTACTTTGTAAATACTTAAAAAGAAAATACAGTTTTCAATAAAAATCAATATTCTCACTATTCATTAAAAAATAAAACCTTTCATAAAATTATAATAAATTCCTCATAAGATTATTTTGATATACTGAATTAAAAAATTATATTCGTTTTATCAAATAAAATTTCTAAAATTTCTATTGTTTTTAAATATTTTCTCATAAAAAGCAATAAAAGTCATATTTGATGAAAACATATTTTTTAAGCAAAAAATGAATTTACTAAAAATTAAATGCTCATTTCCTAATAACTAATCGATAAATTTATATTGAGTAGGTAATATATATATATATATATATTATAATTCTATTAATTCTATTCATACTCACTACTTCAATATCTAGGTTATAATGACAATATTTCATGATTCATTTAAGTTTGGTGTTTCATATCTTGTACGCTATCAAACATAGTATTCTTTTATAATATTGGGGTGTTACATTATCCCCACCTTTAATAAATTACATCCCCAAAATTTGAACTTGTTCTCAGTAATAAAGTTTTTGATATTTGAAAGTTAAATTTTTTTGAAACCCACATCTTAAAAATGGTTAATAAAACCTCCTCTTGAAAAGTGGGAAAGAGAAATATAAAGGTTATATGGAATAACACATAGCTAGGTTTCCAGATAGGTGAAAATTAGTGGTATGTGAAAATATGAACATCAAGGAAAAAAATTAAATTCCATATAATGATGGATAATGATAGAGAACATTGATAATAAGAAAGTGAATGATCATGAGAAAATTAACATTCAGAAAACCATAAACCGATGAGGTGTTAAAAGACCATCCATTCAATAGAATTAAAGGTAAAATGATTTTTTTTGTTTCAAAGTCATTTTCCTAGAGTTTAGGAGTTACTTTAACATATATACTAATAACATAAGGAAATATACTTACCTGTAAAGTATAATTTTATCCTTTATTCAATTTACACCATAATCTAATCTATTTCTCCAAATGATGAGTATAAGGGATGAATTATTCATGCACGAAGCACTAAAATAATATTATAATGAATCAAAAAGTATATCAAGATATTATTCCTATATTTTATCATTAATAAAAACAAAAAATGGCCATCACAAGGTAAGATGATTCAAAATAATAATAAAACTTTATATAAAGAAATACAACATTAATCCACAAAGCTACAAAAATAACACCCAATGTTAAAATTAGATTATTCTATATATAACTCTATATAATAATCTAAGTTCAAAAGACAAAAATCATAGGGACTTGATTAAAATATTCTTCCAATACCAATGTAATGTTTTTCTCTAAACTGTACCTAAAATGTATATGCCCTATTCATATAATCTCTAAAATTTTCTAATATTTTCAATTAATAACCTGAATCATCATAAATCCACATTAAAATAATATATATTCTTCCAAAATATAATTAAACATTTACCCCTAAGTTAAATCCCATTTTACCAAATGTATTTACATTTAACATAGTCATAAAATGTTCTTTAAATAAACTTAATAAAATCAAACTCATATTATCTAGGACATCACGTAGGCTAGTGGTAGGCTTTTCACCCTTATCACCCTTTAGTTGTGGGATCAATACCTATGGTATTAACTAATGTGATGGGATATCACCTAGCCTATGAGTAATCATTTTTCCTAAACTATACTAATATAATTTCTATAATATTCCCAAAAATTTGGTGAATATCCTAAAAATTGACCTTAACATTTAAGAAATGTTTAACCTCAAGGGTTATTTTATAGCCTCCAACTTACATCTTAAAAAATGTAATTGTATTCATCCAAAATATTATCACATGTTAAACCAAAGTGTTACATATACCTCAACCGAATGAAATATTTCCCAAAATATCATTAATCACCATGATAAATCACTATATAATCTTATAATGTAGTGAAATTCCATAAAATAGCATGAATCAAATTTAGATAGTAACCTGAAAGGTATTCATTAAATTGATAATAAATATGTTCAAAATATCTCCATGTCAATGAATTACATTTCAATCATCAAAATTATCTATATCTCACTATCATATAGACTATAATTATCTTAACATAAAATCATATGTTAACCCAAAGGGTTATTTAACCCATAATAGATTTTTATTCCTAAAACCGAGAAAAAGTTTAAAATCACTTAAAAATCCCATCACATAAAACATTTAAAAGGGAGTGTTTAAGCCTTTTAACTTATGATAAACCTTAAATTATAAAACCATGATGATATCCATAACATTTAAGTTAACCTCCCATGAAAACATATATGATTCCAAAAATTAACAGAATCCTTATTCCTCAAATAACATTATAGACTATTAAATATATTCCATAAATCCAAAAAATCAATTAACTTCATAAAAATAACCTAGATTACCTTTTCATCAAATGATTATACAATTTATAGGTCACCAATACTATACCATTAATTTAAATATTATATTTTTCCTAATTTAACATTATCAAATTATCACTAAATCAATTTTTTAGTTATTAGTACCATTAAACATATGTATTCGAATCGTTAAAGAAAACTATTGTGAAAAAATACATAGATGTTTCATGATTCTTATATCCAAAATATCATTGATATAATTCTTATCTCCCAAAATATAAACACTCCAATCCTTTTACTTTAAAGTGTGTAATAACATATCCCTTAAAAGGTCTAAGAGTTAACCCTTGAATTAGGTCATTGTCTTGGATATTTCCCATATTCCCTACACATGAGACATTAAACTATAAATGGAACCTTAGGATAGAATTCATTTTACTCCATTGAACTCTTCATTTTTCTTAAAAAATTACTTTCTCTGTGCCCTTAATTTCCATACAATAAACATATTCCCATTCATTTTAGACATTCTCTTGAGTGCTTCTTCCCACATTCTAGATAAGTAGGAAGTTGAATATTCTTTACTCTATGGTATTCATCAAACTGTTTGTTTATTTTATTATCTATGTTAATAAACTTACCCAAGTAGAGTTTGTTAATAATATAACAAGATAAATTATTATGCATAATTTTAACATTTCTCATTCCAACTCCCAGTTTATTTGGTTTCTCATTAGGACAATCATTCCATTATCCCTCAACGTTAACACTAATCCTCTTGGTTCCATACATTAACTACAATTAAAAATTATAGTGTGAGAAACAATATTCATAGTGAGGAATCATGAAAAATAATTTATAGGGTTTCTAAACCATGACACCTCATTTTAAATATATGAAAATTTTGGTTTAACCTAGGCCTTTCATGGTTATTACCAAAACTTTAGGATGTTATCCTATACTTAAAATTATCCCTAAGGTTCTCACTAATGTTTTCTCATCATAATTTTTAAAGGTAACTAAGACTTTCTCTGATACCAACTATAGAGACATAGGATTTTAATATATAAATTTGACATCTTAATAGATGAATAATCAATACATAACATTATTATCCATGCCACAATCATATAGGTATAATATATTTGGAAACAAAGATACATAAATAGATGGTTCATAATCATACTAAATCATTTCACACTAAAATTTTCATAACTATCACCCTTATTAGACATATCAAACTTAGTACCTTTCTTCATAACATGGGGAAAGTAAACATAATAAAATGGTGATCTCAATTGCTCAGTAAGGGTAAATAAGGGAGATATCAATGATAGAAAGAATAACATGAGTATAAGGGAATGATAACATGATCAAAACATTTAAAAATCATACCATCCATATCAAAGATCATAATCTTGAGTCATTTCATAATTATTTACAGTTCATAAGATATATATCATAAAGTAATTGTAGAACATCAGCCATGGAAACATAACATTAGAATAAGACATAAGTTTGTGTCATACACATAATAATAGGAAATCGTTTCCTTAATAGTCAAGGATCACTTAAAATACTATCATACTAGATTGGTTTCACTCCCCAAACCATCATAATAGTCAAGGATCACTCCCAAGACTATCAGAGAGGATAGAGTACCTTATTAAACTTGCTACACTCCCCATTCCAGTTCTCTTCATCTCATGAGATATCAATATTTACCTAATGCATTGGAGGGATATATAATTATGGTCCCACTCATCACATAATGAAAATCAAAAATATTTTTTCCAAAATATCATAAAACATTAATCATATCATAACCCATGAAAATAGACGGGTGTCAAAAAAATGTCATCATTTCATAACCCTTGGAAAATAAATGGGTTTCATAAACATTTTATCATTTAATCAAAGAATAACTAGTGGAAAAGGAATGGGTTTCATAAAAGTATTTTCCTAATAAAACTAAACTATCCAAATAAATAATAATTATTGCTCTCTTAGATCATATACCCTGTAAATAATAAGTGAAATCAAGGGTTTTTTTCTTTAATGAATAAAAATACCATTACACAATCATTAAAAAATTATCGAGGAAAATAACCTTTTCAATTTGAAAATAAATTTTAAAAAATTATAAATTACAAAAATATTTCGAAAATACTTTTCATTTAAAATATAATTAAAAAATTATAAAGTAATATTGATAATATTTAGTAGTTATAGTGGTGGAAATTATTTTCCATGCTGTAAAAGTTTTAAGGAAACATTCCTTTCACATTTGTGTAAAAATTTAAAAAGTACCTCATTTGGGAAATGATAAAAATATTCATTTTTAATAATTTCAAAAATAAATTAAATCATGGGTAAAAATTAAATTAAAAATAATTTTATAATATTAAAAAAATTGTTGATATTTTTTTAGAAAACATAGAAATGGAAGTAAAGTTTTTTCGATCGAAGAGAGAAATAAAGTCAGTTTATTTTAAAAATGTTCTTTCATTATATTGAGTACTTAAAATAAGGGTAATGAAATGAAAACATGTATTCTAAAGAAATAAATATATTATAAGAAAATACAAGAGTTTCTTGAGAGGTATATCATAAAATTTCACCCTCTAAAACTTGATCATAAACAATACCAATAAATAATGAGATTGTAACATAAAACCCTTTTCGCTTTGGAAACATTTGAATCATAAGTACCATGAGAGGATAAATTAAAATTAAAATTTAAATATAATTAAAATATTCATAACCATGATAAACTCATTTTTTTGTTTGATCTTGAGACCTTATTATGCCAGGTTAACTATAATCAACCCATTTTACCTTTATTGTAATAATAAAAATTTACTATGGTTACTATTCATTATAACCAAAAGTAAAAGTGACATATTTAAAAAATTTGAACCTCTTTATTATAATTATGGAATCAATTTTTAAATATTCAATTTATATAAGTGGTATACATAATTTTAACATAAAAATATAAAATGTAAAAAAAAACAAATTCAGAAAAAATCCCTTTTAAGTAAAAAAATATTTTTATATTAAATTAAAATATAAAATTCATTAAAAAGACCATAATTATATTTTTTTAATAAAAATTAACTAATTATATTTTAAATCTAATTCAAAATCTAATTTTAATTTGTTAATTCTTAAAAATAAAATATAGTTTTCAATAAAAATCAGTATTTTTAATTATTCACTAAAAAATAAAACCTTTTAGAAAATTATCAAAAATTCATCATAAGATTATTTTGATATGTTGAATTAAATAATTATATAATTTTTATCAAATTAAATTTCTAAAATTTTAGAAAATTAATTTTTATATTTTCTGACCAAAATCCATAGAAATCATTTATGAAGAAAACATATTTCTAAATCATAAAATGAATTTACTAAAAATTCATTTCTCATTTAATAAAAATGTAAATATATATTTTTATTGAGTAGGTAAGTAGATATATATATATATAATAATGTGGTTAATCTTATTCATACCCAACAATTTAACTGCTATGTTATAATGATTATATTTCATAGTTCATTTAAGATTGGTGTTATGTATCTTGTACTCTATTGAGTATAGTGTTTTTTAAAAATCTCAGGGTGTTACACAAAGAGAATTAATTTTTTTAAAAAAGTGAGATGAAATAAAATAAAATTTATTATGCATAAATAATTTTAGAAAGGAATGGTTAATTAATTATGTAAAGTATATATAATATTTAAAAACATGTAAAAGGATAAAATGAGGATTAATTTATGCATATGATAAATAAAATATAACACACTCAAAATCAAAATGTTTATTTTTTTTAAGTTTTGGTGTATAATGGGTGTATTTTTTAGAATTTTAGGCATGTTGGAGGCCTTTGGAAGCAGTGAATCAGAAGTTCAAGAGTTTGGGGAACCAATAAGCAGCTTAAAGATATTAGTGTGCCATAGACTAACTAATGGAGGTGGTAATATCCAAGGAAGAACTTGGGTGACACCATCTAGTCAGTGATAGAGGTAAAATCTCCAGGAAGTTCCTGGATATAGTGGTATTTTCATTAAGGGTTCTCCCTTTCTTGATATCCCTCTATTTAGGTTCAACTCTCATTTATAAATAATAGACCTAGGATCTCTCTTTCAATATAATTGAGTTTCTCCTCCCCTATCATTGGTATTTCAATCTTAGATCGATCTATTGGATCCCAAATAGCATGATTCATTCGTTATATCCTAAAACCTATACATCTATTAAGTTGAATCTTAGATCTAAGATATGTTAGAAAGATCCCATCACGATCTAATGGAGAATTCTTGGTTGTTTGATGTATATACATCAGATCTTGATATTTTTCATCCCCTCATTGAATGGATTTATATCTACCATTGGTGGAAGATCTTATTGGGTTAGGGAATCTACCTATAATCCCTTAATATTCTATTCTTCTTGAATCATGATTCAAGAATCGTAGTTGCGATGAATTGAGATTTTATTTAGGGATTTGGTGCACAAGTGTTATTTGGTGACAGATCTTGGCAATTGACATCAGCGCACCTGAGGTAAGAAGTCTATACCATATAGGGAATTTGTATAGAGTTTATTGAAATGTTTGGAAAATTTGTAAATGTGTTAGAATCTGTGAGAACCATTTTTTATATGGTATTCCTGTGATTTACATATGGTGTGCATGTGTGGCTGTGAGAGATATACTTTATGTACTATGATTGTTCCCTTATTTTCTATCCCCTATTTTGTGTGAATGCCTGGATTGTGTCGGTTTGTATCTGGTATCAAGTGATTAGTGGGATCACCATGGATTTTTTATCCACTATAAGGGGAGTATGTTTGACATGTGGTGATGATGATTATGAAACCTAGAGATAGGGAAATGGTATAATGAACTTGTGGCCTAATCCATGATAGAGGATGGTGTTGTTCGGAGTAGGATGAAAAGAGTGGGGGGGGGGGGGTGAATCCAATTTTAAATATTAAAAATGAAATAATGTGATACAAATATGTAATTAAAAGATAAGTTAAAATAAACAAAGTAAGAATAATATATATATATATATATGTATATATATATATATTTATTGTAAAAGAAAGTACAAAAAAGTGAAATATCAATTAAATGAGTAAACAATTTATATGAATTAAATAATTAAATTGATTAAGAAAATTATATGATAAATTACTAAATGATTAATTAATTGATAGAGATTAAAAGGTAAAATATATGGAAATTAAATATAAGACAAGACACACAATTTGATAAGGGAGTTCAAGAGTAACTCAATTATGATCCCCTACATTACCCACCCTAATTTATTGAGGGTTTTTGAAATAAAATACTTTGAATTTAGTGGTATCCATGAATCCCAAAAATAATAAAAACCCTTGAATTTATCTATAGAAAATAAACTTATAAAAATACCTTAGTTTTAATGGTCTCCAAGAACCCAAAAAGAAATACCCTGGTTTTAATGGTAACCAAGGACTTGAAAAAAGAGAAAAATGAGGTTTTATTAGTTATAAATTCTTTGAATAAATCCCTTAAAATATCAATAAATATATTGAATATTAAATTGAGATAATATGAGTGAGTAATATGAGAGATCAAAGTGATTAAAGGAATAAGTACAAACATAACTCAAGAGTAGGAACAATGGAATAAATTTTATCAACGATTCTCATTGTCGTTTGATCTAGGCCAATGAAGTTCATTGTAGTTCAATATATTTGTTTTCCAAGACTCACATATAATCCATTTATAGGCTCTAGTTTTCCCTTGATGGACTTCTAGGAGGTAATTGGGAAATAGAGCTATTGGAGGCCAAGATGGGCCAATAAGGTCCACTCTAATAGAATATTTTACTTTCCATCATCCTATCACCATCATCATTCTATATATATTTACAATAGAAAAATTATTTTCATTATAAAATTCCTTTTATTATTCAATAATTTGAAATTTGAATTTGTGAGTTTTCTATATTTTCTCCATGATTATAGTATAGCTGTTGTATCTTTCCTAAAAAATATTAATTAAAAAAAATAATAATTTAAACAAATAATAATAATAAATTTTTAATTCATTATATATTCAATAAAAAATCACCGATAATCTTCATGATAATCTCTATTGGACATGCGATAATTGACGGCCTTTGAAAAATTCAAAAACTTGAATTGGAATTTTAAAAAGTTATATAATTATTCGTGCTTCATATAAATATTTCTTAAAATTATTCAATAAATAAAGTATTTAAAAATTAAAATATTTGAATTTGAATTTAAATAATTCCTTATGAAATTATATCCAAGACAATTTCTCATGATTTATTTTCCCATAATTACCTCCTTTTCTTGAAAATTCATAGCACACTAACAACGCAACATTCAGTCAATTTTTAGAAACTATAAACATCCTATTAAACATTGTATAAAATTTAATTATATTTATATAATATCAATATATTTTCAAATAATCAAATATAACCTTAATATGACTTTTGTATCCTGAGATTTCATCAAATCACTATAGGAATTTTAATCTGGAAATTACAGAATTACATTAACATTGTAGTGAATTTAGTTAATTTTTAGAGCACTCAAAAAAACATTTCAGACTTCCTCATATATAAAGTAAATGTAAATAAATATATTGGATATAAAACTAAACAAGTTTCATGTCATTTCGAGATATATAACTGAATTCATCATTAAAAAATAGAAACAAATATAATATGAAATCAATTGGATAAAATAAAACATATATAAAATTCAAACAAAAAATTCAAATATCAAGAGACTGATGTAGCCTTCATTATTGTTAAAGAAAATTTAAATCATATTCTGATATTTCAAATGAAACCTTAGGTTTAAAATTCTGAGTACTATAGCTCAATATATAATTAAAAAAAGTGTCCATGTAAACTTGGAAATACTTAAAAAAATTTAGATCAAACATAAAATGTTAGAACATCTAGAATAACAAATAAATAATAAAAAAACCACAACTAAAATTTAAAAACTCATAAACTAAATATTAGGATTTATAATTATCAAAACTAAAAAGAAAAATGAAAATTATCCATTCAATAATATGTAACATCCTGAGTTTTAAGAAAGAAATACTATGTTTGAAAGAATACATGATATGCTACATCGAGCTTAAAGGAACAACTAAATATTATTATTTAAATATTACCATTATAACCTAGATTTTGAAATGGTGGGAATAAATAGTATTAATCGAATTAAGAAAATATGGTTTAAACATGTTTATATAATGATTCATTTGATACCAAATTAAGTATAAATGAAAATAAAAAAACAATTGAATATAAAGGATGTGTTTTTATGAAAAAACCAATTTAAATGAAAATAAGTGAATTTATAAAATAATAAAATAACTCTTGATGGATTTTATTAATTAAATATATATATAATATATTAAATTTAATTTTTATGATTCATATTATATGTTTTCTATACATCACATAAGAATAAATTCAAATTTTTGGATAAAAGAAGTATTTTTCAAAAAATGAAGTTTTAACACCTTTTGATAGAGAAACCCTTTTAAATATAGTTTATGACACTTTTATATGTTATATTTGAAAAAAATGAACTTATTATTTTTAATCATGACATAAAATTTTACTTTGGATATATTTTTGGTATTTTTATGATAGTATTATTTTTTAATAAATAGTAAAAAATACTGCATTCTAACCCAAAACTATTTTTTCATATAATTTATTTATATAGTTAGATTTTACTTTAAATTTGGTCTAAAGTTTAATTAGATTAATTTTTTATCATAAAATACAATATTGTTCATTGGAAATAATTTCATATTGAAATTAGAAATGAAAACATTTCAAACTTTTTAAGGTTTCAGCTTAAAAACCCACTATTTAGTTTTATTTGAAGAATTAATTTTAAATCTAATTTTCCTAATTATGTGAATGGAATTTGGTAAAATAGATTCTATATTTGGAATAATAAGGTCAAAATTATGTTATATGTTCAATTTTATTTTTATTTATTAAAAATTTACCATGGTAAAAATATTATTTACCATTGTATAGGTAAAATTTTGACAAGGGTTAAATATAAATGTTAAAAGCTTAGCCTACCTAAAAACTACAAAATTTAAAGGGTTTTTGAGGCGTGGATCAAACCTAAACAACCTATAAAATATTAATTACAATCTATAGTCATGTAATTTAATGGATCCTCTACATGGTTGGATTTTAGTATAAGATAATCAATAAACTAATCACTTGAACCCACCTCTCCTCAAGTATAAATACCACCTCTCCACATCCCAGTTTCGAACCAAAATTTTTTTTAGCTCATAAAATACTTGAAAAAAATCTAATTCTCACTCTCCCCAAATCAAAGTACTTATATTATCACCAAAATACCAAATCCAATGTCCTCAAGGGTCTTTCAAGGAGGGGATATTCAAGAGGTAATTTTCTCAAAGTACCTCTCTTAATTTCTTTTTCTTTTCTACTTTCTCCTCAAAAACTTCATCCATCAATGAATTATTACTCCAAAATAATTTATATACTATATTTTTATGTTTCTAATGGAATATCTAATATAAATTTCATTTCTCACCTCCTCTTATTCAAATAAATGAAGTTTTTGTCCAAGTTATGATGGTTAATCGCCTCCATGAATAATGTTTTTGTTATTTTTACTTTATTGCCTTCATGGATGCTCTTAAAACCATTATTATGGTCAAATAATATTTTAAAATGTATATTATAACCTATTTCATATTCTTTATATGTTATATTAAACATACCTTCATGATTTCCATATTGTTGTTATACGATAGCTTCGTTTGGGGATGTGTGGACTACCACCTCCTCAAAATGATGTGATTCGTTCACACATCAAATGGAATGTATTAAGGATTGTTTTAGTAAAAATATATGATATAAATGACATATTAATTATAATTTAATTATATTATATATATATATATATACATATTTATATAAATTTTATTTAATTCCACTCTTTCAATACAATAGGATAAACAAAAATAGAGTTCATGCGTATGTACGACCTACTGTCCCCATGAACGGTGTTTTTAGTTTGTCTTAAAATATTATTATAAATACTTATATAATGAATATATAATATATTTATATCATTTATTATATTCTTTATATGTTTTTCTTATGACCACATGAACAATTTACATAATAAACAAGTTCATTTTCGACTCAAGTACCGAATATCGACAAAACGTCCGATATAAACTTAAATAATTATCTAATTTTTATAACATGGAAATAAGTGATATAAAATGAATTATAAAATTAAAAACGGTTCTAAAGAAATTATAAATTAACCTAGGTTTGTTTTTCAGGAATATAATGATTATACATGACGAGTCAGACTCAAGGTAAGGGAATTTCTGAACACAATTTCCACTCATTGGGTTTTACACATATTTTGTTGATTATTTTATGACAAGATTATGTGTAAAATAACTATTTATTTATTTATTTTGTAATTTAAACTTCCCTTTATGTGTATAAACCTTTCTATACATAATCACCCCATTTATGAATTATTACGTCATTAATACGAACTTTGTAAGGGAATTTCTTAACCCAATTTCCATTCTTTATGTTAAATTTATACTTCTTGATTATGTCATTAAACTATTATGTGTGAAATGGATTTTGGATATATTATATTATATTTATAATTTATTTATGTGGATTTATAGTTAATACACATAATCAATCTATTTGATTAGAAAATTATCTTTGTAAGAGACTCTTTGACTAAAAAATCATTTTAAATGTTTTAAAGATATATTCTTTTAAAAATTTCTCATTAATTAACATGTTTTCAAAATAGTTTTAAGGATTTATTTATATGTACATGAATGTTTTAAAATTTTAAATCATTTCAAAGGTTTAAATGTGGTATGGGACACTTTAATTAAAAAATATTCTTTTTAAAGTTTTTAATTTTGTTTTGAGAATGGATTGATTATATCAATATCTTGAAAAAATATTGTGGAACTGTTATTTTTACTTTAGGATTGTTTTATGTGTTATGATTATGTAATGGTTATTGGGAATTGTTTATGTATATGAGTGATTCCATGATCAGCCTAGGGTGAGTGAGCTCGTGATAGAAGTCTAATGCATTAGGTAATGAGATGGGGTTAAAAAATAAGGTTTATCCTTGGAGATTTAGGTAATATAATATGATGAGTATTCCAAACGTAACCATGAAGGTTACTACCTATGTAGCTGTGAAAGCTCCAGTTTAAGTATGATATGGATGACACAAGTTACCTTTATGATTTATTATTTCTAATATTTTTTCAATAATCTTATGATTTCATGAGGTATGTTAAAGAGTTTATGTTTTATGGGTCAAAAGTATGATTTTGTGGAATTTTTTTCATGGAATAATGGTTTGTTTCCTTATTTTATATCCCTTACTGAACCTTTTGTACTCATCAAAAGTTTTTAAATATTTTCACAGGATTTAAGGGAGAATAGAGTCAAGGATGGAATCAAGGAAAATTTATGATGATTAAACGTGAAAAGAAACCATATTTATTTTTAAAAGTTTTTATGTAATGGAAGAAATGGATACTGTTGGAAGTGTCCAATTTTTTTCTACAGTTTTTTATTTTATAGTTTTGGCTAAATTTTATAAAAATCTAAACTGAAAAATATCTTCAATGTGAATTATTGACTTAACTCATGAATATGTAATGTTTAATGTTGAGTCCTTATAGTTGGTATCAAAGGCCGGTTTAGATAACTTTAGAGTTTATAGTGTTATTTAAGCATAAGTGATAGGATATATATAAACATAATCGTTAGCATATTAGAAATATTCCTAGTTATTTTAGAAGAATTAAATGAGTTTGAGATAACATGGATAATTATATCATAGTGTTTATCTTCCTCATATGATAATATATGATGATTTTATTGATATACTCACACTAACCTTTTTAGTTATAGTAAATGTATAGATCTAGTAGGCACCAAAGTCAAAATGGATGTGAAGGAAAATGTGGTGGTTCTCTGAATAAGAAACTGAATGAAATGGGAGCTAAAATGAGAACTCTCTTAGTTATTCTAAACCAACTATCAGGAGTAATGATTAACCACTTGAACCTTGGTGATTTTTCTAATGCATCATATACGAGAGAAATGAATCCCTATTGAAGTTCAGGTAATAATGATCACAAAGGTAAGATTATTTATCAACATATATGTCAAGGATGTAGAAATAAACACCTAGGAAAATGTTTTAAAGGTATGGGAAGGTATTATAGATGTGATAATTAAGGTCATAAATTAATAACCTTCCAAGGGAAAAGGAAGCTCTCAGTTGAATCTAGGAAAGGGAAAGTTCTTTCTGAGTTATCAATTGAATGTTTTAAATGTGGAGAGTATAGTAATTTTGAAAATCAATGTCCTATGAAGAAGGTTCTTGAATTGGATCAGGGGGACCATGACAATATAAGTTTAGAAATACCCAATTCCATTCCTATATAAGATAAAGATACTAAAAATGACCTATAAGGTATAGATTATTTCTTATCTCATGTTTTGACATTATTGAATCTTAGGACATGATTCATGTTTTTGTTTGTAGAAAATAAGTATTAAGGAATAAGATGGAAAATTGTGGTTAAGGGAACATGAATAATGTTGATTTATTTAGAAGTCTACATATAATGGATTTTAGAGTTATGTTAGATATATGGATGATGAAATATTTAAAAGTATTAATTCTCTTTTGATGATGGGATTACTTTGGAAGACTTTTTCTAGTATATGTTACCCTGAGGTTTGTTATTTGAAAATGTTATTATAGTAAGAATTATATTTTTGTGTGTGGAAATAATTATAAAGGTATGAATAAGCTTTAGGGTTTATATGATTTTTATTTTGAGGTAATTATGGGATATTTCTTTTTGGGATGAAAAATGAAAGGTATGAGATAACCTTTGAGGTTAAAAAATGTTATGGTTATTTTTGAGGATTTTATCTCATTTTGGGAATGTTATAAGAATTATTAAATTTTTAAAAACGAAAACACACAAACCGTGTGACAACCCATCATGAAAGACAATGTTGTAGGAATCGAACACACAGATGAAGTGAGAGAAGGATTTATCCACCACCACTGGCCTATGTGAAGTCCCTAGTTAGTATGACTTATTATTTTTAGATAAATTTATTTATGTATTAATAATAATTTGATTTGGTAGACATATATTTTATCTAATAGATAACCATGGTATTGGAAAATTATTTAGTGATTAAGTTATAAATTTTATTTTGGAAGACGTTCACTATTTTTGAGAACTTTATATGATTAAGGTAAATGGAATACAATAGTATTTTAATTGAGGAGTAATGGTTTAAATATATTATGGAAGAATCTATGATTTTAATTTTTGAGATATGGTGATTCAAGTTATTTATGGAAATGATTTACCTATCATGGAAAATATGTGATTAGGTTAGTTAATTTTTGGTATGAGACATTAAGAGTGGTTGATATTATTTTGAGATAAAAGTTAAAATTTATCTTGGAAGATTATGTGATCAAATTTTTATTAGCTTTAGTTTCAATCTTAGTATGTATTATTTTGAGGAATTTTATGGTCAATTATTGTTTGAATGGTCTATGTTGAACTTTGGGTATTACTATTGAATTTTGGAGATTAAAACCAGTCCTTATACTTATAAAGGATTATTCTTTTGGGGGGAAATTATTTGATCTTGTACTAAAATTTTTGGTTTTGGTTAATTTTTAATGGTAGAAGAAAAGTATAGTTAGCCTTTTTTTATTGATGTGAGT
Source organism: Viscum album (assembly GCA_963277665.1). Classification (NCBI taxonomy): domain Eukaryota; kingdom Viridiplantae; phylum Streptophyta; class Magnoliopsida; order Santalales; family Viscaceae; genus Viscum; species Viscum album. The sequence goes on along the minus strand of OY728150.1, from coordinate 1,183,317,118 downwards.
TTTTAGAAGTTGATTATAGTGTTTTAGGTGTGAAAAATTCATCTTAAATACTCATCATTTGGAGAAAAAGATGAGTTTTTGGTAGAATTAGATTAATGGATGAAAATATACTTGTAAATTAATTATATTTTCTTATTTTTTATTATAATTAGTAAAATAATTCCTCAACTTTATGAACAAGATCTTAAAACAAAAAATTTTTCTGTTTAATTTTACTACTATGAAATCAAAGATCGTTTAACCCATCACAAGTTTTTGGTTTTCTGATTGTTAACTTTATTCTAATCGTGTTTTCTATCACTATCCATTATAACTTAATAATTAGTTTGTCTTCCATATCCATGTTTTCCTACATATAATCCTACTATATGTTTTCTCAGGTGAACTTTTTTACTTCACTTTCTTTCTTTTAAAGTGGAAGTTTTATTGAATTTTTTATAATGTGGGATTGCAATAAAGGTATTTTGAAAAGTCTTAACTTATTTACCAAAATCGATTCCATATTGATAGGTTGAAATTTATTAAAGTGGGAGGATGTAACATCCTAAGTTTTAAAAAAGAAATACTATGTTTTATAGCATATATGATATGCTACATCAAGCTTAAACGAACAACTAAATATTACTATGTAAATGTTACCATTATAACCCAATTGTTGGAATGAAGAGAATGAAAAATATTAACTTAATTATGAAAATATGGTTTAAACACGTTTACATAATGATTCATTAGATACAAAATAAAGTATAAATGAAAATATAAAACCAATTGAATATAAAAGATGTGTTTTTATGAAAAAAACTATTCAAATACAAAGAAGTGAATTTATAAAATAATAAAATCATTCTTGAATGATTTTATTAATGAAATATATATGTAATATATTTATTATAATGTTTAATATTCATATTATATGTTTTCTAGACATGACATAAGAACAAATTCAATTTTTTGGATAAAAGAAGTATATTTCAAAAAATATAGTTTTACCGCCTTTTGATGGAGAACCCATTTTAAATATAGTTTTTACACTTTTATAAGTTATATTTTAAAAAATAAACTTATTATTTGGAATCAGGATATAAAATTTTTACTTTGGAATTTTTTTTGTTATTTTGTTTGATAATATTCATTTTTAATGAATAGTGAAAAATACTGCATTTTAACTCCAAAATTCTTTTCATCTAATTTATTTATATAGTTATATTGTACTTTTAATTGGATTTAAAGTATAATTAGATTAGGTTTTTATCATTTAATCCAATATTGTTCATTTCAAGTAATTTCAAATTTAAATTAGATATGAAAACATTTCAAACTTTTGAATGTTTCACCTTTAAAACCCACTTTTTAGTTTTGTTTGCGGAATTAATTTTAAATATAATTTTCTCAATTATCTGAATTGAATTAGGTAAAATGAATTACATATTTTTAATCAGAAGGTAAAAATTAGGTTTTGAGGTAAATTTTATTTTTAGTTATTAAAAATTTACCATGGTAAAAATATTATTTACCATTGTATAGATAAAATTTTGACAAAGGTTAAAATTAAAAGTTAAAAGATTAACATACCTAAAAACTACAACATTTGAAGGGTGTTTGAGGTTTATATCGACCATAAACATCCTATAAAACATTAATTACAATCCAAAGTCATGGAATTTAATTTCACCACTATATGGTTGGATTTTAATATAAGATAATCAATAAACTAATCACTTGTACCCACCTCTCCTAAAGTATAAATACCACCTCTCCACCTCCCATTTTAGAATAAAAAAGACTTTAAGCTACTAAAATATCTACCAAACACTATCCTACTCACTCTCCCCATGTCCAATTTCTACTGGTCTCACAAAAAGACCAAATCCATGGTCCTCAAGGGTCTTTCAAGGAGGAAATATTCAAGAGGTAATTTTCCCAAAGTACCTTTCTTAATTTCTTTTCTTTTCTACTTTCTCCTCACCCATGCCATAAATAAATGAATGATTACTTCAGAATCATGTATATACTTTAGTTTTATTTTTATAATGTAATATCACATATCCATTTCATTTCTCACCTCCTCTTATTCAGATAAACAAAATTGTTGTCTAAGCTATGTTAGTTAATCGCCTCCGTGAATAAAGTTTTTGTTATTTTTCTTTTACTGCCATCATGGATGGTATTAAAACCATTATTATGGTAAAATAATATTTTAATATGTATATTATAACCTATTTCATATTCTGTATATTTTATATTAAACATACATCCATGCTTTCCATATTGTTGTTATATGATAACTTCGATTGGGGACATGTGGACTACCGCCTCCTCAAAATGATGTGATTTGTTCACACATCACATGGAATGTATTAAGGATTGTTTTAGTAAAAATATATGATATAAATGAAATAATAATTATAATATAGTGATATTATATATTTATACATACTTATATTCATTTCATTTAATTTCACTATTTCAATACGACATGAAAAATAAAAATAGCGTTCATGAGTACGTACGACCTACCGTCTCCATGAAAGGTGTTTTTAGTTTGTATTCAAATATTATTATAAATAATTATATAATGAATATATATTATATTTAAATCATGTTTTATATTCTGAAGATGTTGGACTTATGACCATATGGAAAATTTACATCATAAACAAGTTCATTTTCAACTCATGTACCTAATATCGACAAAACATCTAATATAAACTTAAATAATTATGTAATTTTTATAACATGGTAATAAGTGATATAAAAGGAAAAATAAAATTGAAAAATGTTATCAATAAAGTATAAATTAACCTAATTTTATTATTCATGAATATAACAATTGTACGTAACAAGTTAGACTCAAGGTAAGGGAATTTCTGAACACAATTTCCACTCAACGGGTTTTACGCATACTTTGTTGATTATATTATGATAAGATTATATATAGAATCACTATTTAATTATTTATGTTGTAATTTAAAATTAATTTTATGTGGATATACTTTTCCACACATAATAATCCCATTGATAAATTCTTAGATCATTGATACGAACTTTGTAAGGGAATTTCTTAACCCAATTTCCATTCTTTGGGTTAGATTTCTACTTTTTGATTATGTAATTACACTCTTATATGAAAAAATAATTTTGGATATCTTATATTTTATTTATAATTTATTTATGTGGATTTATATTGAATACACATAATCAATATATTTGATTATAAAAATTATCTATGTAAGAAAATCTAACTAAAACACCATTTTAAATGTTTTAAAGATTTATTCTTCTAAATCTTTATCATTAATGTCCATGTTTTCAAAATGGTTTTAAGGATTTATTTATATGGATGTTAATGTTTTAAAATGTTAAATCATTTCAAAATTTTCAAAGTGGTATGAGACACTTTGATTCAAAAATCTTCTCTTTAAATGTTTTAATTGTGTTTTGAGAATGGATTGATTATGTCAATATCTTGAAAGATATCTTATGGAAATGTTATTTTTAATTTATTATTGTTTTATTTGTTATGATTATTTTATGGTTATTTGGAATTGTTTATGTATACAGTTTTTCCATGATAAACTGAGGGTGAGTGAGCCTGTGATAGCTCTCCAATACATTGGGTAATGGGACATAGTTAAATAATAAGGTTTATCCTAAGAGATTTATGGAATATACCATGATGGGTATTCCAAATATAAACATGAAGGTTACTCCCTATGCAGCTATGAATCTACATGTAGGTATGATTTTGATTCTACAAGTTACCTTTATGATTTATGATTGCTAATAATTTTTTCAAGAATCTTATGATTTCATGAGGTATGTCAAAGAGTTTATGTTTTATGGGTAAAAATTATGATTTTTTGGAAATGTTTTCATGAACTAACAGTTTCATTCCTTATTTTATATCCCTTACTGATCTTTTTATTCTCGTAGTAAGTTTTTAAATGTTTTAATAGGATTTAAGATAAAATAGAGTCAATGATGGAATCAAGGAAAAGTTATGATGATTAAACATAAAAATAAACCATGTTTATTTTTAAAAGTTTTTATGTAATGGAAGAAATGGATACTTTTGGAAGTTTCCACTTTTTTATATGGTTTTTTATGTAATAGTTTTGGCCTAATTCTCAAAAAATCTTAACGTGAAAAGATCATAAATGTGAATTATCAAATTAACTCAATATTTTCTAATGTTTGAGACCAAGTCCTTATAAAATCTCCCTGTTATTGATAATTAAAAAATTGAAACTCACTCTCCCCTTTTTTTAAGGATAAAAAAGTAAATAAAATAGAGGTTAATCATATAAAAATTAATATAATCAATGAAACATATTTTATTCCTTTATAAAGAATAAAAATTCAAGTAAAAGGGTTATGTAATGAGGTTTACCATTAATTATAGTAACCACATGATTAAAAATATATTCCACACACTTAAAATATATTAAATAGTTAGGTTAAACAACTTTAATAGTGAGAAAAAAATTGAGAACTAATTATTTATTTAAATATTTCAATATACTTCATTTTTTTAAAAGAATAAATATGATTAAAATAAATAGTTAACAAACAAAACTCCCACTAATATTATAAATATTAAATTATATAATTGAAAATTATAATAAATTAAAAAAATTCCTTCTTAATAAAAACTTCTTCACTTAAAAGGATAAAAACAGTGAAAGATTACTTTTAACACCAAAGTGAACTTCTCCTGTATAAATATTTAATTTAAAGGATCCATGAAACATATAAAATAATATTCAAATAATTTTCAATAAATCAAATAAACAAAATAAAAATTTCAATAATTCCATTAAAAAATAAATTTATAGAATTCCAATAATTACATATTAACCACATTCTAATCATTTAAAAATAACTCCCCCTTAGACTAATCATAAATATCAATGAAAATTAGGGATTAAAGAAAATATTGAATGATATAAAATTTAGGCACTTGTCATGTATTTTATACATAAAAAAATAAATCACAACCAAAATATAATAATCTAACATTTTATCACATGAAATAATTTCAAAGTTCAATGAATTCTAGTAAAGAAAATGGTAAAATATTAAGTACATGCTTAATAGTAAAAAAAAAGTACAAAATTATTTTATTTTGACATACCAACACATAAAATTAATTATAGAATGAATACTGGTGAAAAAAAAAATAATTCAAATAATTAATTCATCACATAGAATAATAAATTAGTATCATATATTAGAATGATAAAAAAAATAAAATTCATGCTTACAAACACATATATATTTTTGAATATATAATATATAAAATAAATTTTCAAAGATTATCCCCCTGTATAAAATAGTTAGTTCTCACAAAATAAATATAAAATAAAACATGTAATCTCTAGATAATAATATTATCTCTAAGGATTTTTCCTTTGAGAAAACGAACTATCTTAGAGTTGTATAATCCTTATAAATCAATTATGAATTTTATAAAACTATATAATAAATAAAAAACATAAGAGTTATCTATTTATTATGTAGCCACACAATAATTTCACATTGAGGTTCAGTGGAAAATTCATACAAAATATCAAATGTAAACACCGTTTGGTACCCATATGCTTTTCGGTATGATAGTGTTTACTAAAAGGTATTTCAGAATCCATACTTGTTTAACATATGATTTTCTATATTAATTTATAAACAAAGTATTAGAAGAGATTTTATTTGAATTAGGCCCACCATAGTGATAATTTCTATAATCACATTCATAAATCAGATGTGTAATTATTCTATAACAATAGAAAAATTTATTTTGAGATAATACTCTTATAAAAGTAGTAGTATTTTTTAGGCGATTTCTTGATTTTTAAAACGAAAACAAGTTTTTTTATATTTTTTTGAGAACCAAGAAGCTTATTTAAACATTTCTCACCTTAGTTGAACTTAGAAATAAAAAATTTAAGATCTTTAATTTTTGATTATAAATTTTCAATATTGGGTTGGTCTTTCAATTTCATATACAACTCTTTATTTTCTTTATAATGTATATTATTTAAAAAAACATGATTATATCACTTCTTTAGATCTTTTAAAATAGAGGTGATTCCCAAAAAAACATATTAGAGTGGATATTTATCATATTTTAGTTCATCCTTTTTTAGGTGAATTGAAGAACATGAAGTGGTGGAGGAATTAAAAGTGAAAGAAGTAGGAGAATTTACTTTTTAAAAAACCTCAATTTTAGCCATGATACATTTGGTGCAATCATAAATTGAGTTAGAAGAATAGAGGGAGTCATTACGTACACTCTAAGTAGAATATTTTGGGGATTTCTTTCTTTCCTCATTTTTATTTTTGAGTTAGGGGAAATTTGGCACGATTTATCCCTTTTTGTTTTAATTATAATATGTTACCTTGAATTATTTCTATTTATTACCCTTTTTAAAATGGTTAAAGGATATATTATTCTTATTTATAATTTTTTACTTTCTTTTCATGATGTGAAATCTATAAATCACTTCCAGAAGAGTCATCATCAATTTACTTGAAGGAAATGGTCTTCTTTTCCTTTAACTACTTTTCTTATTTTTTGACTTGTCACTTCATGGTGATATCATAGGTCATGATAGAACCAATAAGTTCTTCAAAAACTATGCTCTAGATATATTTTTTATTATTTTATTTCCATAACCTTGGGTTCCTGAATGATATTCTTAACAAGTTTCTCTATAATAATAACACCATGAAGAGACTTTATTCCATTTCATATATCAGTAAAATGAATAAACATTTTAGTAATTGATTCATTAGGATGTATAATAAAACTTTTAAAATATTTTTTATACATTTCTATCCATGCGTCTTTAACTTTATTAGTTCCATTATTCATAATTTCAAGTAATTTTCAAATTTCATAGGCAATTTTACAAGTGAAAGATCCATAAAATTCATTTCGGTTTAAACCCCAATGTAGAGAATTTATGGATTTGATATCTCGTTCAAAAGTGTTAATTCCATCAGGATTTCATTATCCTCTTATTATTTAGTGGGAGTGTAACCATGCATGAAAAATTTAAAAAAAATAACTTATTCTTCCAAGAAATGTAAACATGTGAGTTTTCTAAAAACTATAGTTTATTCCATTAAAGAAGGGGGCATATCTTATTATGTGTCCCTTGGGAGCACCTTTAGTGATAGAGGTAAAATCCATTTTTAGAGACAGTTATTTAAAACCAATTAAGTTTTTTAAAACAAACTTTGAGAAAAAGTCCTCCTTTGATACCAATTGTTAGTCTAAGTAAGATAAAAAGAGGGAGGATTTACATTTAAAAATTAAAATGAAATAATGAAATAAAAATAGGAATTTTAGTGATAAGTTAAAATAAATAATGAAATTAAAATATATATGTGTATTTGGTTTGAGTGGAGTAACCAATAAGAGGTTAATTGAGTATCCAAACAAAATTTCTATTAAAAACAATTTAAAAAAGAAAATCCCCAAATTTATAAAACACCCATTAGCTATTATAGTACGTATATCTAATTTAATGATTTGAAATAAAACCCCCATTAGATTACCTAGAGATTATATTAATATTTTGAGAGCAATTTTCTTACATTAAATAATAGATATATAACATGTGAAATCTAGCTATCAAAGAACATTTTTGCAAAAATAGATTTTAAAAGTAGTTTTAAAAATAGAGCAAGAAAAATTTAAAGCATATAATGGAAATAAAAATTAAATATGTTCACTCTAAATATGATACCTAGTCCTCTCCACTTTATAGTATCGCACGACCAAGAAAATTTATAAATATAAACATATGATCCAAAAATTAGAGAGAGTATCCATAACAAAAACACACAGGGCTATAGAGGCTATTACAAAGCCTCTTCCATAGTTTCTGTAGGAGTAAAAATAGAAATGATACAAGTAAAATATTATTTTAGTATTATTATTTTATTTATAATAATATGTGATTTAATCGATATAAAAAGAAACTAAGAACAACTAAAATATAAAATAAAATAGAGAGAAAGAGAAATTAAGGTTTGATGTAGTGTTATATCAAAGTTTAGTTGTTCTGTAAACGTTTCTTCTCTTCTCGTTGTCTTCCTTTAGTTCTAGGATCAAAAGAGAAGAATATAAAATGTTCTTCAATCTGTTAGTAAAGTTTAGTTAAAAAATATAGAGTTGCAAGTTATTTAAAATAGAGAAATTTTACACATTTTTCTACCTCTCTATATATCCTATATCTATAGTCTTATTTAAAATGAAATATTCCTAAAAAAATATATGTTGGATAATGATCACTATGAGTCTTCATACTTGGAAAAAAAATATTGGAGCATTAAATTATTCTAATTTAGAATTTTATTCTACACAGAAGGTGGTTAGAATATATATTATTAAAATACAATCCCACTTTATATATGGTCACTTAGAGTGTGTCATGTCAGATAATCCACAATTTCTAAAACACTTAGTGAGACAATATGGTTATAACCATCAATAATTCATATGGATGATCCATAGATTGTGTAGTAAATTTAACTAATTTTGTGGTCAATTGATGTTCATATAGCCACTTCATAACTTTTCCAAAATCCCAATTTTGTCAGAGTTTCTTGATTTTATCACTTTGTTGGTCAGAAGTAGCATACACTATCCCTAAAACATAGGGAGTTCACTAATAGATGGATATATCTTGTAGTCTCTTTACTTGGCCTTATGGTCGCTCAGTTACTCTTATGGATGGTTAAGGATTTAATGAGAAATCCATCATGTTTTATTATATAGGCATGGGTCAATTCATTTTCCATACAACCAATTCAACCCGTTGTGAAAATTCAGCAGAGTTCCAACTTTTTCATGTGGTCGATCAAATCCTTATCATGGTCGATCAATTACTCTTACAGTCGATTGATAACTTAGAGAATATTTTCTCATTAGACTCACAATCACTTTCCTAGATTTAGGGTTGATTGTCTATCTTCACAATGAATTTAATACTTAGAAATATTTACATATAGACTAGAAAATACACATATCTAACACAAAAAATAGAATTCATTAGTAATAAAATAAAAATGTTTTTTGATCATTAAAACAAGGAATTAATGGACTAAGACAACACTCTCCCCCTTTTTATGAGAAACAATCATGGCATAAATAAATAAAAACAGTGTAATGATGAAAAATTTAAATAAAAATCATTAAAATATACTACATCATGTCATAATATTTACTCCACCTTTGGGAATTATCAACAAGAGTATATAAGAGAGGGTGTTAATTTAAATATAGACATAAAAAATACATAAGCTGATATTGTGAAGAAAATAAATAGCTAAAGTAGAAAGTAAAACGATATAATATTTGGATAAGATAATTTTCATTTATTTTTAAAAAGTTATAAAAATTTACAATTTCTGTTTTAAAGGCCCTAATCAGAATTATAATTTGAAGGGTATTTCATTGTGGGAGGGTCAATAAATGATTTTAATTTTTCCTTGGATGGGACAGGAGAGGGAGTAACGACAGGTTGATGAGTAGAAGAAACACTAGGAATGTAACACCCCGAGATTTTATGAAAAATATTCTTTTCATTAATGTATTGTGTTGTATGCTACACCAAAAGGAGCTTGCACAACACACATAATTGACTTTCCTTTCATTACATGCAATCACAACCTTCCTCGATAGTGTGTGTAGTACGCAATACCGAGTTTCACTAAACAACGATATGCTATTAAAATATTATTAAAACTAGCCGTTATGAATAGTAATAACCACTTTTTGAAATTTTTTAAATTTTATTTTTCAAAATGGACTTCATTTTTGGATTCGGAATATCGAAATTAGCTTAGGGTGAAATTTTGGTACTTTTCAGATAACTTTCATATTTTGATGAATAGTGAAAATTACTAAATTTTAATTAAAAAGAACTTTTTTAATAGAAATAATTAATAGTGATAAATTATTAATTTGAGTGGTTTTAAAGTATATTTAGAATATATTTTTACAATTTAATACAATGTTGGTCATTGGATGTAATTTCACATTTAAACCAGTTATAAACAAGTGTCAATCTTTTGATAGTTATTATCTCTTAAAAACACACTATTTGTTTGGACGAAGGGAAATAATTTTTAATTTAATTAATGCAACTGATATGTTCTGAATTTGGTAAAATAGACATCATTTTTGAATTCTTAATATCAAATATAGATTAGGCCTAATTTTTGGTATTTTTCTGAAAACATTCAATTTTTGATGAATAGTGAAACCACTAAGTGGTAGTAAAAAAACTGAATTTTTCATAAAACTTAATTTTACCGCTTCTGTGAGTGGACTTTAGAAAATCCGAGAGACATGGTTAATGTAAAGGAATAAAATGTGGTTCAATGAGATGAAAATATTTTTTGGTTAATAGTAACTATTTACTTTTTTTTACCACGGTTAAAAGTAAATAGGGTAATTAAGGGTAAAAATGATATTATTATTACCCTAACACATGTCCTAATTCTATTGGACAAGTGTAATTAGACCAAAAATAAACTTAGGAATACAATATGACCATTTAGGCCCACTTGGTTTAGATTAGGATATTTATTATTAATTTATTTAAAGAAGGGTTAAAATAGTTAAAATCAAAGTTTAATAACTAAATCATTTTTAATATGGGGTTATACATAAGATAAATTCGACTATAAATATTAATTAGAAAGATAAAAATACTTCCTACATAATGGTATTTTATTTTTAATTTTTAGACATTAAATAATTTAATTTAGTTATGACACAACGATGATGCAGTAATTATCTTATTAATGAAATATTGACATAATTGATGTTATAAATACCCAAATAAATATAATTTGAGACTTTTTATGAATAAAACTAATTTTATAGGTTAATATTACATGTTATTATTGATTTAATTAACTTTTTTTCTAACTTATCATTCTGTTATGATTTTCACAAAAATCAATTACTAAATAGTGTCAAAATTGACATAAAATAGTTTTTAAAACAAATATTATATTATTAATTGCCATTTTATTCCTAAAAATCTAAGGTTCGGCCAAATTACTTATATAAGGTTATATATATTAATAATAAACAACTTGGGGTTATTTTGGCTTTATATAGTAAGTTTATTGACCTTATAGTATAAGAACACAAGAAGACACGGTAAAAGTAAAATTATTTAACTTAATGTTAAATCTACATGATAAGGTTAAAATAGGAAACTAAACTTGTCTAAATTATTTTGTATGAGATGATTTCGACCAATCCCCACCTTAGCCTCGAAATAAATCAATTTGGAGCTATTTAAAACCGAACTTGACTTTATAATAAAATAATATTTTTAGTTATTCCAAAGGTGCCCCTCTCCTCCCTTATAAAAGGGCACCTCATCCCTCTCTTCCTCACACCACTTTGAGCCTTCATGCTCGGCCAACCCCTGCCAAATTCCATTATTCACTTCCCTAGAAACATCATATAGGTTCTGGTCTTCCTCAAAGACCAATTTTAGTGCCCTAAAAAGAGATCTCAAAGAGGCGTTTCAAAGAAGAGGTAATGTCCGTTACCGATTCTTTCATCTCTATTTCTTCTTCCACTTATTCTTCTTAGGTTGTTTCATTATGAAGTAATAAAATCAGTATCACTTATATACTGATATGTTATTATAATTATTAAACAACCTTATTTCACCATCTATCCATCCTATGGAAAATGAAATCACCACGCGTGCGTACATACAGAATACCATCTCCACGCCGCGGTGTAATCTATTTTCCACCACCACCTTACTTGGATGGGTATAATGGTGTAAATAATAACTATATATAATTATTGTAAAGTGATATTGATTTTAAAATAGTATACATACACTCCAATACAATTCCACGATCATGAGAACGATATCATCGCTCGTGCGTACGTACGGACTACCGTCTCCACGACGCGATGAGATTCATTCTCCATGTTAACCATTCATGAATGATTATAAAGTATATATAATAAGTAATCATGAAATATATGACATAATAATGATACTTTATTTATGTGTATATATATGTATGTCATCTACTTAATTTCATTCAACTCAATAAGGAAATGAAAACAGCGTTCATGCGTACGTACGGCCTACCGTCTCCATGAACGGTGTATTTCTTTCCATTTACTGATCTATTATATATATGTATATTCTGTATATATATTATTTATAAATCATTTTTACATTCTGGAATTAAGTAATCATGATCTAAGTAATCATATGAATAATTACAAGTCAAAACACGGACGAAAAATGAAACGATTTTACCCAAAACGCTCTTTAACATGTAATTTACAAAAGAACGGGTAATATAAAGCCATAAGTGAACCATATATGATATCATAACAATGATTATGATTCTGGAATAAGTCAATGACATTATTTAAATCATTATACAGGAGGTTCGGACACATACGAAGCAAATCGGACCTAAGGTAAGGGAAATATCACAATCTCATTTTTATCCGAGATTGTTTATACTTTGAAATTTACTGGGGTGTATTTTATCATCCACATCCATGTTTCCTCAATATGTAATATTATTTCCATCCACCTACAATTTTTTAAATCCAATTTTACCCTTCAGTGAGTTTTTAGTAAAATATATGAAAGGAATCTTTTGTCGTTTTTCATACGAGGTACTTTTTGACTTTTCCGACAAAAGTACGAGAAGAATGTTTTTTTAACTTATACGACATGAATGGATTTTTAAAACAATATTTCCAAGAAGCTTACTTTACAAGTTTTCAAGTTTATTTTTAATCAACTTCTTTTAGTTTAAAATTGTATGACATTTCAAGAAAGGAAAAATGTTTTTGAAGTAGAAAAGATATTTTCCTCAAGAATGGAGTTCAAGTGTTTTATCAAAATTCTTTTCCATCTAAGATAATATAGGGTTCTGTTTATATCCCTATTATTACATGGATTTGATTATGTTGTGATGGAAATATTTTTATGAATTCCTTTATCTTATATGAATTGTTTTATGATGTCATGTTGTTTAAGAATCCCATTTTTATTACATGGGTTATGAAATGATGTATGATTTAATATTTTGTGGCACACATAAGAATGGTATCATTATGAGATGGGTGGGACCTATATCTCCCTCCAATGCATTGGGTAAAAATTTTATATCTCATGAGATAGACATGGCTGGAACGGTAGGTTATATCGGTTCAGTGAAACATGACTGAAACGAGGAGTGAACTTGGTTCAGAAAGGGACTTTGTCCACTAAGATAGTCTTGGAAATGAGTCTTGACTAATAAGAAATGATTCTCTATGATTATGTGTGTATGCCACAAAGTTTCATGTTTTAAGTTATGATTATTGGGATTACATTTCACTACTATGATTTATCCCATGTTATGAAATCATGATCTCTTTTGCAGGTTAAGATTTCCAAAAGATATGTTCTTATGAATATGATGTGATTGATATTTCTTTTGTTTACCCTTACTGAGAATTTGAGCTCACCCTTTTATGTTTTCTTTTCCCCAGGATATAAAGAAAGGTTTTAGGTAAGAAAAAAAAGGGAAGATCTTTATTGGGAGATGTTGAAGATCTTTCACCACGATTAGAAGATTTTATTCTGAGTTTCCAAAGACACTAAACTGTTACGGTCCTTGTGTGTTTGTTTTTCTTATGTATTAAGTATTCCACAAAAGTAATGTAATATTTATGTACGTCAAGATTCGGGTCTCTACAGTTGGTATCAGAGGAAAGGTTTAGTCAACCTTTGGAAACTAGGATGCGAAAACATTTGTGAGATACCTAGAGATATTTCTAAGGTATGTCTACGGATGTCCCTAAGGATAAGTATATGTATAGGATACAATCCAAGAACTATGGTAACAATCCTAGAATTTAACCTAAGATGTTAGATATTGAGGATACTCCCCCTTTATTATGTTGTTTTCCTTAGCATGATTTTTTCCTCTCACACTATTCTTTTTGGGGTTTAGACGATGGCTGGAACCCAAAGTAACCGTGTTGATCAATGCAATGGACAATGCAATGATTGTCCTCTTGAACAAACAAATGTTATGGGAGATGGAGTTAAAATTATTATTGCTATACTTACACAAGATATGAATCATTCTGGACTTCCAAATGAGCAGAGAAGGGAACAATATTCTATTGAGTCCTTCATGAGGCAACGCCCACCTTCTTTCAGCGGGTCTACTGATCCATTAGTTGCTGAACAATGGATTAGTACTACTGAAAAGATATTTTCAGTTCTTCAATGTTCTGAACATGATAAAGTCATCATAGCAGTGTATCGTTTGGAAGGTGATGCTGATCAATGGTGGAATCATATTAAGAATATGAGGCAAAGGGATGAAATTGAGTCCATGGAATGGGAAGAGTTCAAGAAATTATTTTTCAATAAGTACTTCCCTCGTATTCTTCGAACAAAGATGGAGAAGGAGTTTCTTGAACTAAAGCAAAAGGATGATGAATCTGTTGGTGTATATGAAGAGAATTTTACAAGGCTTTCAAGGTATGCATCTGGCTTTATCATCCAACCTGAAAGTAAAGTTGATCGATTCTTTAGTGGCTTAAAACCAAATCTTCGAAGGGCATTAGCTATAAGAGACTTCGGTAGCTATGAAGAAATTGTGCGTTGTGCTATCAAGGTAGAAATGGAAGTTGGTGTTACTTATCCATCTAGTACTTTTGACAAGAAACAAAAGATGGAGTTCAAGGAGAAATCTCAGAATAATGGTGAAAAGAAGATGAATGTTTCCTTATGCTCAAAGTGTGGAAAGAAGCATGGTGGAGATTCTCTTAAAGGGACAAGTAAATGTTTCAAATGTGGAAAGGAAGGTCATCGGGCGTTTGAATGCTGCAATGATGGAAATAAGATGTCTAATGATGCAAACAAAGGAAGGGATACACAGAATGAACCTACTACACTTCAATGTTTCAAGTGAAAGGAGATGGGACATTATGCCAATAAATGACCTAATCCAAGGGTTAGTGATGATCGACATGAGCAACCACTTAAGGAAAAGGAAAAAGGGAAGTCACATGCGATTACCATTGGTGATGTTGAATATGAAAATGATGTGGTAGAATGATTAAGTGTTTATGTAATGGGATTCCAAAATAATGTTTAGTATTGGAATATTTATGTATTGGTCTATTGTGGTCTTCAATAATTTTATACCGGTAACCATGGAAAGTGATTGAGATATTTTTGGAAAAAAGCTGATATGCGCATAATGAAGGGAAAACGATAAAATGACATATTTGACAGTATTCATGAGCTCATGATTGATATAAGGACTAAGTGATATCATGGTTTGAGTATATATAATTTTGAGGATTTTGGTATATGGAAAGTGTTAACTTTTAACTGCATTAATGTTTTCACTAAGGTTCAATGGGTATTCATTTTTCAAGAGAATACATGATTAAGGCCTTTGAATGTTTGTAATGTGAACAACAAGACATATCTCATGATATACGGGGATCAACGATGGTATTAACATGCTTGTTATATGAACTCTTTGGTAATCGTTTTCACAATAATATGAGATTGGACAACAGTATTCTGGATAAGCCTAAAGATTGGAATGGACTATGTTGGACATAAGTTAGTATTGTTTAAGGATAAAAGTTTTTTCGATATTATTGATGGGATGTTATAGTAATGTAGTATTAGAAAAAGGACAACCTATAGGACGGGCGACAGCCTATCGCGTCGGACAAGGCTGTGGGAATCGAACCCACAACCGAAGTGCGACTAGCCTTTATCGCCTACCACTGGCCTACAGGAAGTCCCTGGCTAGTAGAGACTAGTTTTATTTTATTACGTGGTATGATATATGAAGTATAAGTTCATTTTTGGAATCGTATACGATTAACTTCACCATAGACGGTCTTATGTATTTTTGATAACTTTTGTAACCTTTTGTTTGAGACAGATGGAATGACCCATCATTCTATCACATGATATGCTAACACTTCACGAATGACAAATCAAACTTCATTTCTTTAAGATTTGAAGTGTAAATTGTCAAAAGAATGACCAACGGTGACACAGTACCAAAATCACGAAAGTATTTCTTCTAATTTCAATTTCATCAACTTTAGGGAAATGATCTTGAAAACCAAAAATGTTGTCCTAGTGCTCTTATATCTGATGAATTAGATGGTACCTTAGATCGTCACAAATTTATGGATTTTTTATTGCTGGCTTTTCCATAGCCATGTTCTCTACCACTCTCCATCAGAACATGATGGTTAGATTTCTCTTCCATATCCATATTTTCACCTATGTGGAAACCCATTGATTAGTTTATTTGGGTAACCGTTACGTTTCATACTTTTGTTTTTAAAGAATGGTTTTGGTATTCCTTTTTATGATGTGGGTTTCTATTAAAGAAACTTTCAAGTAGTAAACCATTTATAACCCCGACGAATTTCGAGGGCGAAATTCATTTTAAGGGGGGTAGAATGTAACACCCCGAGATTTTATGAAAAATATTATTTTCATTAATGTCTTGTGTTGTACGCTACACCAAAAGGAGCTTGCACAACACACATCATTGACTTGACTTGCATTACATGCAATCACAACCTTCCTCGATAGCGTGTGTAGTACGCAATACCCAGTTTCACTAAACAACGATATGCTATTAAAATATTATTAAAACTAGCCGTTATGAATAGTAATAACCACTTTTTGAAATTTTGTAAATTTTATTTTTCAAAATGGACTTCATTTTAGGATTAGGAATATCGAAATTAGCTTAGGGTGAAATTTTGGTACTTTTCGGATAACTTTCATATTTTGATGAATAGTGAAAATTACTAAATTTTAATTAAAACGAACTTTTTTAATAGAAATAATTAATAGTGATAAATTATTAATTTGAGTGGTTTTAAAGTATATTTAGAATATATTTTTACAATTTAATACAATTTTGGTCATTGGATGTAATTTCACATTTAAACCAGTTATAAACAAGTGTCAATCTTTTGATAGTTATTATCTCTTAAAAACACTCTATTTGTTTTGACGACAGGAACTAATTTTTAAATTAATTAATGCAACTTATATGTTATGAATTTGGTAAAATAGACATCATTTTTGAATTCTTAATATCAAATATAGCTTAGGCCTAATTTTTGGTATTTTTCGGAAAACTTTCAATTTTTGATGAATAGTGAAACCACTAAGTGGTAGTTAAAAAAACTGAATTTTTCATAAAACTTAATTTTACCGCTTATGTGAGTGGAATTTAGAAAATCCGAGAGACACAGTTAATATAAAGGACTAAAATGTGGTTCAATGAGATGAAAATAATTTTTGGTGAATAGTAACTTTTTACTTTTTTTTACCACGGTTAAAAGTAAAGAGGGTAATTAAGGGTAAAAATGATATTATTATTACCCTAACACATGTCCTAATTATATTGGACAAGTGTAATTAGACAAAAAACAAACTTAGGAATAAAATATGACCATTTAGGCCCACTTGGATTAGATTAGGACATTTATTATTAATTTATTTAAAGAAGGGTTAAAATAGTTAAAATCAAAGTTTAATAACTAAATAATTTTTAATATGGGGTTATAGATAAGATAAATTAGACTATAAATATTAATTAGAAAGATAAAAAGATTTCCTACATAATGGTATTTTATTTGTAATTTTTAGACATTAAATAATTTAATTTATTTATGACACAACAATGATGCAGTAATTATCTTATTAATGAAATATTGACATAATTGATGTTATAAATACCCAAATAAATATAATTTGAGACTTTTTATGAATTCCACTAATTTTATAGGTTAATATGACATGTTAGTATTGATTTAATTAACTTTTTTCGAACTTATCATTCTTTTATGATTTTCACAAAAATCAATTACTAAATAGTGTCAAAATTGAAATAAAATAGTTTTTAAAAAAAATATTATATTATTAATTGTTATTTTATTCCTAAAAATCTAAGGTTCGGCCAAATGACTTAGATATGGTTATATATATTAATAATAGGCAACTTGGGGTTCGTTTGGCTTGATATAGTAAGTTTATTAACCTTATAGTATAAGAACACAAGAAGACACGGTAAAAGTAAAATTATTTAACTTAATGTTAAATCTACATGATAAGGTTAAAATAGGAACCTAAACTTATCTAAATTCTATTGGATGAGATTATTTCTACCCATACCCACATTATCCTCGAAATAAATCAATTTGGATCTATTTAAAACCTAACTTGACTTTATAATAAAATAATATTTTTAGTTATTCCAAAGGTGCCCCTCTCCTCCCTTATAAAAGGGAACCTCCTCCCTCTCTTCCTCACACCACTTTGAGCCTTAAAGCTCGGCCAACCCCTGCCAATTTCCCTTCTCCACTTCCCTAGAAACATCCTATAGGTTCTGGGATTCCTCAAAGACCAAATTTAGTTCTCTAAAAGGAGATCTCAAAGAGGCGTTTCAAAGAAGAGGTAATGTCCGTTACCGATTCTTTCATCTATATTTCTTCTTCCAATTATTCTTCTTAGGTTGTTTCATTATGAAGTAATAACATCAGTATAACTTATATACTGATATGTTATTATAATTATGAAACAACCTTATTTCACCATCTATCCATCCTGCGGAAAACGAAATCACCGCGCGTGCGTACGTACGGAATACCGTCTCCACGCCGTGGTGTAATCTATTTTCCACCACCACCTTACTTGGATGGGTATAATGGTGTACATAATAACTATATATGATTATTTTAAAGGGATATTGATTCTGAAATAGTATACATACACTCCAATACAATTCCACGATCATGATAATGATATCATCGCTCGTGCGTACGTACGGACTACCGTCTCCACGACGCGATGAGATTCATTCTCCACGTTAACCATTCATGAATGATTATAAAGTATATATAATAATTAATCATGAAATATATGACATAATAATGATACTGGATTTGTGTTTATATAAATGTATGTCATCTACTTAATTTCATTCAACTCAATAAGGAAACGAAAACAACGTTCATGCGTACGTATGACCTACCGTCTACATGAACAATGTATTTATTTCCATTTACTGATCTATTATATATATGTATATTCTGAATATATATTATATATAAATCATGTTTTACATTCTGGAATTAAGTAATCATTATCTAAATAATCATATGAATAATTACAAGTCAAAACACGGACGAAAAAATGAAACGATTTTACCCAAAACGCTCTTTAACATGGAATTTACAAAAGGACGGGTAATATAAAGCCATAAGTGAACCATATATGATATCGTAACAATGAGTATGATTCTGGAATAAGTCAATGACATTATTTAAATCATTATACAAGAGGTTCGGACACATACGAAGCAAATCGGACCTAAGGTAAGGGAAATATCACAATCTCATTTTTATCCGAGATTGTTTATACTTTGAAATTTACTGGGGTGTATTTTATCATCGACATCCATGTTTCCTCAATATGTAATATTATTTCCATACACCTAAAATTGTTTAAATACAATTTTACCCTTCAGTGAGTTTTTAGTAAAATATACGAAAAGAATCTTTTGTCGTTTTTCATACGAGGTACTTTTTGACTTTTCCGAAAAAAGTACGAGAATAATGTTTTTTTTAACTTATACGGCATGAATGGATTTTTAAAACATTATTTACAAGAAGATCCCTTTACAAGTTTTCAAGTTTATTTTTAATCAACTTCTTTTAGTTTAAAATTGTATGACATTTTAACAAAGGAAAAATGTTTTAGAAGTAGAAAAGATATTTTCCTCAAGAATGGAGTTCAAGTGTTTTATCAAAATTATTTTCCATCTAAGATAATATAGGGTTCTGTTTCTATCCCTATTATTACATGGATTTGATTATGTTGTGATGGAAATATTTTTATGAAATCCTTTATCTTATATGAATTGTTTTATGATTTCATGTTGTTTAAGAATCCCATTTTTATTACATGGGTTATGCAATGATGTATGATTTAATATTTTGTGGCACACATAAGAATAGTATCATTATGAGATGGGTGGGACCTATATCTCCCTCCAATTCATTGGTTAAAGATTTTATATCTCATGAGATAGACATGGCTGGAACGGTAGGTTATACCGGTTCAGTGAAACAGGACTGAAATGAGGAGTTAACTCGGTTCAGAAAGGGACTTTGTCCACTAAGATAGTCTTGGAAATGAGTCTTGACTAATAAGAAATGATTCTCTATGATTATGTGTGTATTCCAAAAAGTTTCATGTTTTAAGTTATGATTATTGGGATTACATTTCACTACTATGATTTATCCCATGTTATGAAATCATGATCTCTTTTGCAGGTTAAGATTTCCAAAAGATATGTTCTTATAAATATGATGTGATTGATATTTCTTTTGTTTACCCTTACTGAGCATTTGAGCTCACCCTTTTATGTTTTCTTTTCCCCAGTATATAAAGAAAGGTTTTAGGTAAGAAAAAAAGGGAAGATCTTTATTGGGAGATTTTGAAGATCTTTCACCACAGTTAGAAGATTTTATTCCGAGTTTCCAAAGACACTAAAATATTACGGTCCTTGTGTGTTTGTTTTTCTTATGTATTAATTATTCCACAAAAGTAATGTAATATTCATGTATGTCAAGCTTTGGGTCTCTACAAGGAATCATAGTTTCCTTGCAAAAATGTTTGATATGGTGAAGGGACTAAGGATGATTGATACCAAAAGGTCCTATAGGAGGTGTGGTAGGAGAAGTAGTTGTAATTATAGAAGTTGGTGTAGTAGAATGAGATATGTTGCGTATAAGAATAGGTAGAGGTTCTAGAACTAGATAATTGAAAACATATATATAGGAATCCAAGATATTGGTAATATCTAACACAACTCTAGACCCATTCTCTATAGTCTGTAAAAAATCATCCTTATCTGTCACAAATTGATCAAAGAGATGAGCCATTATCAACATATTTTGATTATATACTTGAAGTCTTAGGTTAAAGGAGGTATTTTTCAGATCTCCAAAAAAAGATCTAAACCAATTATTAAAATATTCCTTAGTAAAATCCTATAGAGATAGTACTCGATGAAACCCTTAATGACATCATTATATTTAGCGGTCTTCACTATCTCAGCTTTATTCATGTCAAACATTTTCTCTCTATGAGTCGCAAGATCCATTTTTATCAAGTTATTAGCATCCTTAAAACTATCTACTAGAACTTGGATTTACTCATACACAATCTTTATAATAATATATTCTTCTATTGAAACAGATGTAGGTGGAGAAACATGAGAATGAGGTCTAGAAAAATTGGTAACAAAGATAGACATCTTTGATCAAGATTAATCATCATGACTATTTGATATTCCTGGAGAGATCCTACTTTTTATATAAAAATTTTAAGATCATGATCCATATGATATAATTTGAAAAACAATTTAGGTTGTATATGAGAAACAACACTTGAAATAAAAAAATTTACATCCTCTATTTTTTCATATTCACAAGCACTCTCTATATTGAGAAGGAATTCTTTCAAAAATTCAAAAAGTTCATTCTTAAATTAAATGAAGTCAGCTAAGGTAATTGTTGGTCGGAGTTGATACTCAAGAGGGGGTGAATTGAGTTCCAATTAAAATTTCTGTTAAAAACTTTTAAGACTAAAATCCCCCAAATTAAAATGGCCCAGTCAATTAAGGAAGTAGAGATATAAGTGACTTATTTTTCAACAAGTTTCTCAAAGGTTGATTACTCCTCAGTAGAATCAGTATGAGAACTAATTCCACTTTTGAAACAAGTTTACTAAACGAATCACATATACTAACTAACCATAACTAACTATCATAGTGAATGTAAAAACAGATTTCTATCTTTGATAATATAAGCAAAGAGGATAAATGTAAAACAGAGTAATGGAAATACGAACACAATAACTTAAACAAGAGGTTCAGTCTTAAGTGAAGACCTAGTCCTCTCCACTTGGTGATCACCTGCCACCAAGAAATTATATTAAAAAGTGATACACATCCTTTATCGGGATTTACAACAGTTTTCACAAACTGTCCAGGTTTTGCAACCTCAACCACAGTTATACATGGGAAAAATAAACTACCAAGACACACTAGGATTCTTCCATAGTTATCCATGGTAAACAAATGTAAAGAGAGTTTGGTATGGGGGTTTTCAGTATCCCTCAGTTCAAGCAAAAGATTCAGTGTGTGTAACACATACACACTGCTCACAAATGAAAAATACTTATACACAGTAGAGATAAAGATAGTAGGGATGAGTTTATAATGCTCTGTTGTGTTGGAAGATCATCTCTGGACTCGTTGGAATGAAGGAAATGAAGTTTTGGTCCTTCTCTGAAAGTTGACTCCAAAACAAAGTGTCGAAAATTCCAGGTGCTGACTTCCAGATGTAGAGATGATCAACTTCTTGGGTTTAAAGCTCTTTTTAGCACACCACTACAGCTTGAAATAGGTTCTTTCAATAGATCTTCATGAAGCTCTGTGTTCCTCTGAATGAGTGCTTGAGTTTTCTTCTTCTTTCTTGTATTTTTGGTGTTGTATGTGTCTCTTATGTGTATTTGATATATTCTCTATCTTCTCTGTATATCTCTCGATGTCTGTATCTACTCATATATATATATATACTTCTCTAGCTCAGCTTCTTCTCATTTGGTTCAACAGGGGCCAACAAGAGAAATGTTTCAAACACGTGTGGTCTCCCTCGTACCTCGTACTATCTCTTGATATTCCTGTAAATAACATTAAATAATGTCAGGTGCATTAATTTGTCCAGACATGACCATTATAATAATAATAATAAAATTGGTAAAGAAAATAATAGAATATCATTAGACTGGTAGCAGATGCATGTCACACGGTAGACTTCAACGGTAGCCTCTACAGCTGTGGACTTCATCTGTAGGCTCTCTATCTATAGGCTTGTAACGGTGAACTTTGTGTCAGTGGATGTCTTGTAACTGTAGCTATTACTCTATGTAATAGTAGCTCCTCATCAGTGGACTTCATCGGTAGGCTATTAAACTGTGGGATTCATCAGTAGGCTTGATCAACGGTAGACTCCAACAGTAAGCTTCTAATAGAAGCTTTGTAACATCAGAATACTTCAACAGTGACCTTTCCAATGGTAGACTTATCTCAACAGGTAATTTAATTAATAGTGGAATATTTTCATCAGTAGAACTTGAACAACAATCGACTATCTCAACAGTAGGAGTTGTCTAGCGGCAGCCTTCTACTAATAGTAGACATCCAACTGTAGACTTGAATAGTGATGCTCTCAACAGAAGACTTGAGAAAGAGTCTGATAGTGAACTTCTAGCAGAAGCCTTGCCACAGCAGTGACCTTGTGATGGTGACTCTTTGTCTATGAGCTTTGATAAGAATATCAACGGTATACTTGTGACAGTAACCTTGTACCGGTATATCAGTGATAGTAGATCTTAAACAGTAACCTTCTAGGATTAGTGGCCTAGAGTAACAGTGATTTATAACGGTGACATTGAACAGAAGGCTCTTACCAGTAGCCTTTAACAGTGAACTTATATTTAGATAAATGTAAACTGTAAGCTGATGCAACTAAATTATGAGACTAAGAATATAAATTATTCAGGATAAAAAATATAAATACATATTAAAAGGGTTAGAAAATTGCTTAATATATCATGGTCAATTATTTAAACATGATTTTGGATTATCAAAACAGGTGAGTCCAACAATCTCCCCCTTTTTGATAATCACAAATTATGCCAGTATGTATTAAAGAAAGATATCATATATAATACAATTACTAAACATAGACAAAACATGTCTCAAGTAATCAGAGATTAATAAGAGCGTAAAACCAGAAAATATTAGTACATGGTATCAGAGATAATGGCAGAAAAGATTCAACATAGGATCATATTAGCACAGTATTTCTCCCCCTTTGTGATTAGAAAAAAGAAACACAAAATAGAGAAAAAAGATAAATCTTGTATTAATGAAAGTACATTACATGACCCAAAATGAATACATAGTCCCTATCAAAAGACATAAATAGACTCAATCCACATCATCCGTAGGTAAGGTATCATTATATTTGGAAGAAGAAGATGGAGGATGAGCCGGTGGATTAGCAGGTTTAGGAATTGCTGTAGGAATTACTGGAGGGGCAGCAACAGAAGCTCAAATGGGTCTGTAGTGGGTAGATCTCTGAGGGATCAGTGGAGTAAGGCTTCTGATAAATTTAGTAGGAGACAACATGGAAGAACCCATGGGTTGAGACACAGGTAAGGCATAAGTTATGATGACAGGGGTACAATCCACATGGATAAAGGGTAGAAGAAGGTTTCTGAAATCCATAATAATGCTTCCTCCTCTTTCCATAGCAGATAAAAAATCATCTTTATTCTCCAAAAACTTATCCAAAGTAGGGGTCAATTCTCTCAGTTTGCTGGCCTGCTCCTTGAAAGCCTGATACACTAGAGGCAGCTTCATATTCTCTATCAAAAGCTCTAAGTGGTTGGTCATTTGGTGCTTGGTATAGATTTTCTCAAAGTAAGAATCTAACTTATTCTTAATGGATTCCTGAGTAGCAGTAGCTGCTTGCAAGTGTTCACGTACATAACTGTTGACTTCCCTAGTGGTATCAAGTTCCTGAGAATCAGAGGTGCCACTGGTACTGGCCTTAGCAAGCTCTTCCTGGATCACATTTCTGATCTGGTCAATGTTCACAGAGGAGCTAGATGAGGGAAGGGGTTTAACCGAGAAAGCTACTGTCTCTTTGAAAGACTGAGTCAAATTACCAATCACCTTCTGAACAAGTGCATCCTGACTATTCATGTGTTCTTTGACTGATGTCTTAAAATCATCAAAAAATTCCACAAACTGCTTTACTACCTCTTTGATATATTGAATCTCAGCATTCACTTGGTTTTGAGAACTGCTCATGGCAGTCAATGAAGCAACCGATTGTCTCAGAGCAACCACAGCTCCTATCCAGCTTTAAATTTGAGTATGGAACACTTTAATCTCATTCAGAATTTATTTCACTGGACTAGACACAGCACATCCCGGAGATAGCTCTAGGGATTGCTCAACATTTTTCAACTCTTCAACAAGGTTATTCTTCAAATCTGTCACTGATTCTCTCACTGCCTTTTTCATTTCAACTTTTAAAGACTCAAGGTCCTCCTTGGTTTCCAAATTGTAAACCACAACTATTGGAATAATTTTAGGTATGATAACATAATCCCTTTGAGGCTGGTCTTCCTCATCAGAATCTCCATAATTGATTCCAAGTACCATGTATCCTGGATCTGAGGACCAACCCTCTATGTCATATAGCACAAAAACTGAACCAAGATGCTCCCCCTCACTTAGAGATCTCTCATGAGTATTCTCCTTTACTTGTTCTGCTCTAGGTAACTCCACAACCTCCTCTGCAACTCCGGAAGATTCAATAACAGTTTGCACTATTGGTTCACTAGTGGGGTGAGTCCCAGCCTCCACTAAGTCATCAATGAACTCTATATCAATGGCAGTAGATGTCACTCCTGCTTCCTGATCAGACCCTGTCTTGTCTATATTATCTATTAGAGGGCTCAAACTGAGCTCTTCTTCTTCATTGTCCTCATCATCAGCTTCAACAACAGTCTCTTTTCTTTCATCCTTATCACAAGCCCCCTCTGTCTCATGAGCAGAATGATCTGACTCGGTGGACTCATCCTATTCAGAGGTGTCCTTGACAATATTCAGAGACGCTTCTTCTTCTTCAGTAGTCTCAGTATCACTGTCCTTTAGAACAGTCTCTCTTCTTGCCAGTTCTTTTGGAGGGCTAGCTGCTCCGAAAGATACTGTACTTACAGGACTGTTAGGAAAATCAGGATCACTCCCATCATCAATGGGGGTGTTTTCTCTTTCAGGGTCCACATCACCCTCAACTTCCTCCTCCTCATCTGAATAAGTCAGTTCTGGATCATTCCTTCATCATTCACCCATGCATTCTTCCAGGTATTCCAGATAATTTTCATGAATTTTCAAATCACCTTGGAGATAAAAACACTGTTCTTGGCCACTATCATCTCTTCTTGATTTCTAGCCACACCCTTTACCTTTAGCATTACTGAAATAAGCTTTGCATAAAATAGAGCATTGGAATTTGATCTTGCCTTAGTCATATCCTCCAATTGTGCCATCAATAACCTATATAGGTTAATCTTCTTTCCATGCTTCAGTATGTACATTAGGAATATGTCCTGGTACTTCAGCACTGCAAAATCTCCTCTCCTGGGACTAATTACATGCTGAATGAATTTGAACAAAATCCTGTCTTCTCCATTAATCTTAGGTGCAATGATATTCCTCGATTTTCCATTTCCTATTAGTTATTCCAGAGCTTTTTCATACTAAAAAACATTACTTTCTGGAAGATCCACTCCAGAGTAGTAATCATATACTCCTTCATGAGTAACTCTCAAACAGGAAGCCCACTCAGCAGATGAGAAGCTGACTTCATTTCCATTAACTCTGGATATTATCTTATGAAAATCATCTTCCTCTTCGAACTTCAGATATTCATAGAATTATTTAACAAGCTTCGGGTATTACGATCCATTGTTTTTGGAAAAACATTCGGTCCATCCTTCATCATCTAGTTCTTTCAGCACTAATGACTTTCTCGATAACAACCATTCTTCACTTAACTCCTTCTCAGCAAAGATTTATCTCTTGGTAAGATTCAGATTGACAGGTCCCGTCAGGGTATTACTGGTCCCACTGGATTTGGCTCCAGTTCTATTTGGCCTTTGCCCATATTCATTGACAGTCGAGGGTCGCTTGGTTCTGGCCATGGAGATTGAAGGAGGTTCGAGGGTTTAGATGAAAAGTTAGGGTTTATAGATTTCGAGAGAAAGGTTCGAGATTGAGAGTAGAAGGTGTATTGAGATATGTTCATTACCTTTGGTTTTATCATGTAGGTATTAAAACAAAATAAAATAGAAATAATAAATAGGAATAAAAATGGTTTGAATTCTCGCAAAAATAAAGACAAACAGCGAGGTATCCAACAATGAGATGTACCAGTGAGGTACACCAGTGAGGTGCAATGGTGAGATGTAATAGTTAGGTTTATCAGTGAGGTCCAACTATGAGGTCTAACAATGAGGTCCAATAGTGAGGTCCAATAGTGAGGTCCAACAGTGAGGTCCGACTGTGAGGTCCAACAATGAGTTCAAACAGTGAGGTCTGATTGTGAGGTCCAACAGTGAGTTCTAACAGTGAGGTCTGACTATGAGGTCCAATCAGTGAGTTCTAACAGTGAGGTCTGACTGTGAGGTCCAATCGGTGAGTTCTAATAGTGAGTTCTGACAGTGAGGTCTCCTATGCTAAAGTTAATCATACCTAACTCATGTTTGATGTAATTTAACCTCTCAGAATTCAAAGGCTTTATGAATATATTAGCCAATTGATGTTCAGTGCCAATGAATTCAAGAGTGATATCACCCTTTTGATAATGATCCCTCAAAAAGTGATGTCTCACATCAATGTGATTTGTCCTAGCATGAGATACTGGATTTTTGGAAATGTTAATAGCACTAGTATTGTCACACTTTATAGAGACATGTTTGAATTGATATCCATAGTCCAGTAAAGTGTGTTTCATCCACAGAATTTGAGCACAACAACTACCAGTAGCTATGTACTCAGCTTCGGCAGTGGATAGTGCAACATAATTTTGCTTCTTACAACACCAAGATACTAGTGACTTGCCTAAAATGTGACATGTCCCAGAGGTGCTTTTTCTATATAACTTGCAACTGAAAAAATCAGCATCAGAATAACTCAACAAATCAAATGATTGTCCTTTTGGATAAAATAATCCTAAGTTGGGAGTATGTTTGAGATATTTAAAAATCCTTTTTACAGTAGTTAAATGAGACTCTTTTGGATTTTCTTAAAAGCGAGCACACATGCATACACTAAACATAATGTTAGGTCTACTAGCTGTAAGATAGAGTAGACTCCATATCATACCTTTGTAATTGGTTTGATCCACTGGTTCTCCAGCTTCATTAGTATCCAACTTACAGGTGGTACTCATAGGTGTGTCACTACCTTTACTACCATCCAAAGAAAAACGTTTTAAAATATCCTTATTATATTTTCTTTGATTCAAAACAATGCCATTTTTATTTTGAAAGATCTGAAATCCAAGGAAAAAATCGAGTTCTCCCATTAAACTCATTTCAAACTCATTTCAAACTCATTTTGCATTATTTTTGAAAAATTAATACATAATTAATTTTTAGATGATCCAAAAATAATATCATCCACATAAATTTGTACTATCAAAACATATTTAAAAATCCATTTAATGAAAAGAGTAGGATCAGCTATCCCTTTGGTAAAACCTTTTGAAATAGGAAAATATCTGAGCCTGTCATACCATGATCTTGGAGCTTGTTTTAAGCCATATAAAGCTTTAGATAATTTAAAAACATGATTGAAAAAATGGGGATTTGTAAAACTAGTAGGTTGTTCAAAAAACACATCCTCAACTATATACCCATTTATAAAATCACTTTTAACATCCATTTGATAAAGTTTGAAATTCAGATAATCTGCATATGCAATTAGTATCCTAATAGCTTCTAGTCTAGCTACAGGTGTAAAGGTCTCCTCATAGTCTATTCCTTCCTCTTGACTATATCTTGTGCAACTAGCCTAGCTTTATTTCTAACTATATTCCCAGAATCGTCAAGTTTGTTCCTAAACACCCATTTAGTGCCTATTGTCAATGTGTCCTTAGGAATTTCCACTAATTCCCAAACTTTGTTTCTTTTCGAACTAATTTAGTTCTTCTTGAATAGACATTACCCAAAATTCATCATTGATAACATCATTAATATTTTTGGGTTCAAGCTGTGAAAGTAAAGCTTGATGTTCAACCTAGTTTCTTAGAGAAGCTCTAGTTTGTGTTCCTCTATTTAAATCACCTACAACAGCATATAGAGGATGATTTTTGAGAGTCCTAATACCTCTAGTAAGGTTTGAACTAGATTCCTCATTGCTGTCTGTTGGTTCAGAATCGGTAGAAGCAGATTCTGGAAAATTTCCAAAACTGGATACTTTTACAGGGGATTCAATATCCTTATCATTAAAGTTCAGATTTGACAAATCTTCCCCAAGATTTTCAAGAGAGATATTAGGCTCATGTAGATTAGTCTCATTGAATTTGACATTAACTGATTCTTCCACACAATTGGTTTTCTTATTGAACACTCTATAGGATTTACTTGAGATAGAGTAACCCAGGAAAATTCCTTCATCACTTTTGGGAGAAAATTTGTCAAGATTGTCTTTAGTATTAAGAATAAATACTTTGCAACCAAAAACTCTGAAGTAATTAACCTTAGGCTTCCTATTATTCCAAAGTTCATAAGGGTTCCTTTTTAGAACAGGTCTAATCAAAACTCTATTGATAACATAACAATATGTATTTACAGTTTCAGCCCAAAAATAAACAGGTAAGTCATACTCATTAAGCATAGTTCTAGAATTTTTTTGAAGGGTCGCATTTCTTCTTTCTATAACTCCATTTTGTTGAGGTGTCCTAGGGGAAAAGAAATTGTGACTATAGCCATTATGTGAGAAGTAGGATTAAAACTCACGATTCTCAAACTCACATCCATGATCACTTCTTAGGGTCTTAATTCTAAGTCCACTAAGGTTTTCTAAAAACTTGGAATATTTGAAAAAATAGGAACAAGCTTCACTTTTGTGAGCTAGAAAGTATACTGAAGTATACCTAGAAAAGTCATCTACAAGAACATAAAACTAGTTCTTACTATTTAAACTTGAAACTCTTGATGGTCCAAACAAATCCATGTGAACCAACTCAAGTGGTTGAGAAGTTGAAACTTCTTTCTTTGGTTTGAAATAAACTTTGTGTTGTTTTACCTTTTGATAGGTATTACACACTTTATCAATTGGGAATTATAATTTAGGTAAGTCTCTAACTAAACATTTATTAGATATCTTCCTAAGTGAGTGAAAATTACAGTTTCCTAACCTTCTGTGCCACAACCAAGACTCTTTATAAAAATAATTTAAGCAGGAAACATTTTGTTTGGCTAAGGAATTTAAAACAACAACATATACATTCTCATTTCTACATGCAGTGAAAAATAAATCATTTTTTGAATTAAAAATATTACATGAATCATTTTCAAATTTAACATTAAATCCATCATCACATAATTGAGATATGATAAGTAAATTATAATTTTATCCATAAAAAAAGTACTTTAAAGATTAATATTGTATCATGGTTACCAATCTGGCCTAAGCCGACGATTTTTACTTTTTCATTGTCACCAAAGGTGACATGCCCACAATCAACTTTAATTAGAATCTTGAAGAAAGAATAGTATCCTGTCATATGTATTGAACATCTACTATCCAAGTACCATAGGGTCTTACAGGAACTCTTTAAGAAACTTCCCTCAGATGACTCTATCATAAAACATAGATTGGCATGTTTGTTCTGTTTTGAGTTTGAAGAATCAGATTCACTCGAACTGTCTTTCAAAGCACTCTAGGTTTCTTTCATAGAGTTTTAATAACTTTTGCCCTTATAATCATATTTCTTTTTGAATTTTAACTTCGGACAGTCAGCCTTGATGTGTCCTTTCCTCTTGCATTCATAGCAGACTATATCATCTTCCTTATCAGATTTCTTCCAATCCTTCTTCCACTTACCTTGTTGATCATACTAACCCTTGTAGTTTGGTTTTCTGAAGAACTAATTCTTCCTATAGAAATTCTTAAATCTCCTGGCTATTTGATCCATTTCTTCATCACTTTTTGAATCTGAATCTTCACTAGTTGAACTTTCAGTAGGTACATATATTTTCTCCTTGTCTTTTACCTTTGAAGTAGTAGACTTGAATGCCATGGATTTTATCTTGGGTTCATCATCATCTTCTTTGTTCACCTTCAGTTCTTCCTCATACATCACTAGTTTACCAATAAAATACTTAACATGTAGCTTGCTAACGTCACATGACTCTCGGATAGACACATAAGTTCCTCTCCATCTGTCTGAAAAACATCTCAACATTCTCATGATCTGCTCCTTCTCTGGAAAGACTTTTCCTAGTGAACTCCTGGTGTTGACAATCTCATTAAACCTAAGGTACATGTCAAAAATGGGTTCATCAGGTCTCATTTTAAAATTATCATATTTAATAGTATAAGTATTTAATCTCATTTTCTTCATGTTGGTTGTTCCTTAATGAGAAACAACCAAGGTGTCCCAGATTTCATGAGATTTTTTACATTCAGAAATTTGGTTAAATTCATCATCTCCTAAAGAGCAGTAAAGGGAATTCATAGCTTTACAGTTATTATTATAGTCAGACTTTGTAGCATCATCCCAGGTAGATCTAGCAGTTTTGGGGATCTCATATTCTGATTCTATAGCAGACCAAATATCAAAACCAATACTTTCCAAATGAATTTTAATTTTAATTTTCCATTGATTATAATTCACACCATTAAAGAAAGGTGGATTGTTAGTAGAAACACCTTCTAGTCTATTGTCCATAACTATATTTTAGAAAATATATTAAAGAGATAAAATTTAGAACTAACAGAAATTTAAGATCTTTAAGATAAAACTAAAATCAAAGTTTGAGAAACAGAGGGTTTGAAAAATTTTTATAAATAAGAATGTTTCCTCTGATACCAAATTTTGGTTGGAGTGGATAATCAAGAGGTGGGTGAATTTAGTTCCAATTAAAATTTCTGTTAACAACTTTTAAGATTAAAATCCCTCAAATTAAAACGGCCCAGTAAATTAAGGCAGTAGAGATATAAGTGACTTATTGTTCAATAGGTTTCTAAAATGTTGATTACTCCTCAGTAGAAGCAGTATGAGAAATAATTACACTTTTGAAAAAAGTTTACTAAATGAATCACATATACTCACTAACCAGAACTAACTATCAGAGTGAATGTAAAAACATATTTCTGTCTTTGCTAATATAATCACAATAGATAAATGTAAAACAGAGTAATGGAAATATGAACACAAAAACATAAACAAGAGGTTCAGTCTTAAGTCAAGACCTATTCCTCTCCACTTGGTGATCACCTGCCACCAAATAATTATATAAAAAAGTGATACATAGCCTGTATCGGGATTTACAACAGTTTTCACAAACTTTCCAGGTTTTGCAACCTCTACCACAGTTATACGTGGGAAAAATAAACTACCAAGCTACACTAGGATTCTTCCATAGTTATCCATGGGAAACAAATGTATAGAGAGTTTGGAATGGGGATTTTTAGTATCCCTTAGTTCAAGCATAAGATTCAGTGTGTGTAACACAGACACACTTCTCACAAATGAAAAATACTTATACACAGTAGAGCTAATGATAGTAGGGATAAGTTTAGAATGCTCTGTTGTGTTGGAAGATCAGCTCTGAAGTCGTTGGAATAAAGGAAATGAAGTTTTAGTCCTTCTCTGCAAGTTAAATCCAAAACAAAGTGTCACAACTTCTAGGTGCTGACTTCTAGATGTAGAGATGATCAGATTCTTGGGTTTAAAGCTCTTTTTAACACACCACTATAGCTTAAAAGAGGTTCTTTCAATAGATCTTCGTGAAGATCTGTGTTCATATGAATGAGTGCTTGAGTGTTCTTCTTTTTTCTTGTATTTTTGGTGCTATATGTGTCTCGTATGTGTATTTGATATATTCTGTGTCTTCTCTATATATCTCTCAATGTCTGTATCTACTCATATATATATATATACTTATCCAGCTCAGCTTATTCTCATTTGGTTCAGCAGGGGCCGACAAGAGAAATGTTTCAACCACGTGTGGTCTCCCTCGTACCTCGTACCATCTCTTGATATGCCTGAAAATAACATTAAATAATGTTAGGTGCATTAATTTGTCCAGACATGACCGTTATAATAATAATAATAAAATTGGTAAAGAAAATAATAGAATATCATTATACTGGTAGCAGATGCATGTAACACGATAGACTTTAACGGTAGCCTCTACAACTGTGGACTTCATCTGTAGGATCTCTGTCTGTAGGCTTGTAATGGTGAACTTTGTGTCAGTGGATGTATTGTAAAGGCAGCTCTTACTCTATGTAACAGTAGATCCTCATCAGTGGAATTCATCGGTAGGCTATTCAACTGTGGGATTCATCAGTAGGCTTGATCAGCGGTAGACTCCAACAGTAAGCTTCTAATGGAAGCTTTGTAACATCATACTACTTCAACAGTGACCTTTCTAGTGGTAGAATTATCTCAAAAGGTAATTTCATTAACAGTGGAATATGTCCATCATTAGACCTTGAACAACAGTCGACTATCTTGACAGTAGGATTTGTCTAGTGGTAGCCTTCTACTAACGGTAGACATGTCCAACTATAGACTTGAATAGTGATTCTCTCAACATAAGAATTGAGAAAGAGTCTGACAGTGAACTTATAATAGAAGCCTTGCCACAACAGTGACCTTGTGATGGTGACTCTTTGTCTGTGATCTTTGATAAGCAGATCAACGATAGACTTGTGACAGTAACCTTGTACCGGTATATCAGTGACAGTAGATCTTCAACAGTAACCTTCTAGGATCAGTGGCCTAGAGTAAAAATGAGCTATAACGGAGACATTGAACAGAAGGATCTTACTAGTAGCCTTTAATAGTGAACTTATATTTAGATAAATGTAAACTGTAAGCTGATGCAAAATATAAATTGTTCAGGATAAACAATATAAATACAGATTAAAAGGGTTAGAAAATGGCTTAATATATCATGGTCAATTATTTAAACATGATTTGGGATTATCAAAATAGGTGAGTCCAATAGTAATGATTGAAGATGGAATATATGTATCCCATGGGGATGAATCAGGGATAGGGTTATGTGTTGGGTTACTGAAAACCAAGTTAGAGAGTCTCAAAATTGATCCTTCATTATCCAAAGAGTCATATATAGGTTTCTCAATATCTTGAATTGAAGTATCGGAATATTTAAGAAGTGAAACTTATATTTAAGGATATGATTAAAATAGAAGATCAACAAAAATAGATACATATGAATTATATCCCATAGAATAAATCTTTTCATATTCTATGGGTCTTGGGCCTAGAATAGTATATAGGACATCATCAATTGATAGCTTGATCCTACCTTGTTTTTCAAGAATAGAAGAAGATGGATTTTTTGCAATAGGATCTATAACTATGGAAAAAATAGGTATGGAGTATCCATATATCATGGGTGGCATATCATCATCTTGATAATTCTTACCTTCATCCTCAAGATCTGGTAGTTCCAATCTTATGTGAGAGGTATTAGGAGATTTATTCACTGTAGGAGGTGTAGAATAATAAATTTGTGCACCCTATCTCAAACATGGGTGAATTTTCTATATCATGAGGCTTAATATCATCACTTATATAGTCAGAATGGTTAGTTATAAAGGGAAGAGATCTTGTAGTCTTCAATCTCTTAGGAGTTTTTAATCCTTTTATGGTTCCTTCAATTCTTTCTACCATTGGAGACTGATCCTTTCCACCTTTATAATCCCTCAAGGATTCTTAATTAAGGTCCAATTCTATATATTCATTACTATCTTATGAAGACTAATAAGCCTCAAATAATTGATCTGGTTTCAAAACTGAATAAATTGAATCTCTAGGTATTTTTGTATTCTATAGAATCCCGCCTTATTATTACATAACTTTTCATTTCATTTTACAAATAGAGGATCTTTAAAGTCTAGTGTCTTGGAAAAAAGGTACATAAAACATGAATACATAGAACATTATTTTAATACCCTTAAAAATATTATTGAAAATTTCATCCTATGTATAATTACTGCATCTCATAACCTATAGACATACATCAAAGGAAGGGTGATCAGAAGTCCCAATAAGGGAAAACAAGTGAAATAGTTTACATGTGATATTGAGCGATATCAATAAGTAGATGAGGAATATCATAAAGGAATGATAAATAGGCATATAATAGGAATAATAAAATGAATCATAACATAAAAATTTGTCTACAACATTTAATTTAGACATTAATAAGAATATCACCAAGGCCCACCCCCAAGGTGTTATAAAAATTACCAAGGTTATTCACCAAGGCATCATAAAACTTGTCATCTCTAGTGATTAATTTTTTTACCCAATGAATTGGAGTGATATCTGGGATTACACTTAATATGTATTTATTTTAACATTATCCACATAGATCATAATAAAAAATTTCATAAATAACCCAAAGATAATAAAATAAATGGGTTTCATTTCAAAATCCTGACGTTTTAAAAGTGCTTAAAAACATGATCGTTATGTCATTGCTAACCCCTAGAAAAGGAATGAGGGTTTCATGTTTTTCAATTCCAAAATAAAATATATCATTTTTATGTCTTTATTAATACCCCTATAAATGAAATAGGTTTGGGTATTCACCAAAATAAAATAAGATAATTTCTTGAGAAAAAGAGAGAGAAATTTTGAGACGAAATTTCTGCAGCATAATGGCTATAGAAGATGGTTTAAGAAAACATTAAAAAGAGAGGGGAAAAGGGTAAAAAACTCATAAATAACTCATAATAAGGTATAGGGACATAATAAAATATAACTAAGGTCATGGTAAATATATTTTAATGACATACCACATGAAAAGGAAACTTTAAAGAAAAGAAAAGATGTAATTTCTTTTACGAAAATTCGGTAGCCTAACAACATCACTTAAAAATTAAGAAAATGAATTGATGAGATAAAAAAGGGAATATAATCATATAGAAATAAAAATAATAGTAATAGGGATCAATAATATCATAACCTAACATATGAAAATGTAAATTCAAAGACATAACATAAAAGAAGTGTTGACTAAAAAGGAGGGTGAAAGGTTCCCTTACCTTGAAGAGTAACTTAAAAAACTCAAAGGTCAGGACCTTGGGGGGATTTAAGGAACCTTGGGAGGACTACTTAGGAGGTAAAAAGACCATAGATTTGTTTATTATGAGTTTTTAATGAAATTAATGAAGGAATGGTTTGGTATTTATAGAAAAAGTGAGGAAATATTTTATTAATTTCCAAGGGACACCTTATTAGTGGTATTTGAAAAACCATGGGATTTGCCATGGTATTTTCCCATGGTATTGGACACTTGTAACACCTCATAAAATATCTTACTATACACAAGTCCACCAAAATTATTAAATCATCCTTACATCATTAATGATGTCATTAAATACATCAAAACTCTGAACTATATTTCTACTATTGACTGAAAAACAAAACATTTTTTAAAAATATCATAAATTAACCATAAACTAATATTGATTCTCTGAATTCAAAAATAAAATCCATTTTATTAAAACAATTTCATAATTATGAGATATTTAAATTTTATGTAAAATCACTATTTACCCAAAAAATACTAATACTTAACTTATAATTTATGAAATAGTTATTTACTTATGATATTATATCACATTACCGTTGAAGATGCCTAAATTATGTTTATACTTTCTTAAGTGAGTTTACAATTCCATTGTTCACATTACTATTCATAAGTTTAATATTAATTTTCATAATTTAATATTCAAAAAAATTAAATTGATCATATTAGAATTTAAATTTATTAATAATCACAACTATAAAGACCATTTTTTGAAAATAATTTCACATTATTAATTATTTAAAGTATAAAAAAATATTTTAAAATACCATTTTTCCAATATTCATCAATAATATAGAACTTCTATAAATTCATCCTATGTTTGTTTTTATATTTGAAAATCAAAAAATTTACTATAGTAAGAAATAACAATTTTATTTATAAAAATAATTACATAAAGTAACTAAGGCCTCGTTACATAGCCCCCTATAACACCTATATAGGATATAAGAGTAAGGTGTAAAATGGTGATAGAATCTTGGGGTGGATTAGAAGGCATTGCTCAGGTGGTGATTTTGATCAGCTTAGACTTTTCCTGTAGGTGATTACATTCAAGATTAATGTGTTGAAGTTCAGATTGGGCTTGGTCCAGAGAAAAGTCCAGTGATGCTACTGCCTTCCCAAGATCTATCCAATGGGCTTCATATGACTCTAGTCTATTGGATGAGGCCATCAACTCTTCTTTTTGTATTAATTAACCATGATAATTTTTATTTATAAACAATAATCATAACATCAAGAGTATATTTTCCAACTGTCATATTGACCAACAGTCATATAACAGTAAAAACCCAACAATCTCATTTTAATTATACTCACTACATTAATAAAAGGTTATAGTTTTGTCGAGTATAAAAGAAAATAACAGACAAACTCAAGAAACAAATATTATTCAAAAGTTTAGGTCATTACATTCTCCCCCCCTTAATAAATTTCATCCTCAAAATTTCAACTCATAACCTATGAAGAGAAAAGGTGTAGGTACTTTTGCCTCATAGAATCCTCTGGTTCGCACATGACTTATTCACATTTTTAGTTCCTCCACAACACCTTAACAAGGCAGGTAGTCTTGTTGTATAGAACCTTGTCTCTACAATACAAGATCTCTTTCAGATTATCCTTATATGAGAGGTCATGGTCCAATTGTACAACCTATGGATTTAGTACATGTGAAGGTTTAGGTATGTACTTCCTCAAGAGGGATACAAGGAAGACATTATGAACTTGTGCTATATTTGGAGGAATTTCAAGCCGATAGGCCACTGCTCCTACACGATCAAGGATTTCATAGGGGCCTATGTAACTAGGATTGAGCTTCTATTTCTTCCCAAACCTCATGAATCTCTTCCAAGGTGAAATTCAAAGAAAGAAGTTTTCACCAACATCAAATTCCAAGTCCCTTCAATGATTGTCAGCACAACTCTTTTGCCGAATCTGAGCAGCCTTAATGCGTTGCCAGATAACATGAACCTTTTCTCCCATCTCTTGCACAAGACCAGGCCCAAAAATCTTTCTCTCACCAGCTTCATCCCAAAACGTAGGATTTATACATCTCTTCCCATATAGAGCTTCATAGGGCGACATTTTAAGTCTTGAATGCAAACTATTATTGTAAGAGAACTCAACTAATGGAAGTTGTTGATCCCATCCACCCTTAAATTCCATTAAGCATGTTCTCAACATGTTCTTGAGTGTTTGAATATTCCTTTCAGATTTACCATCAGTTTGGGGGCGATAGGCCGTACTGAAATTTAATTCAGTACTCAGAGCATGATGAATACTTCTCTTGAATTTTTATGTGGACCTTGGATCATGATCAGATAAAATAGAAAGTGGAACTCCATGCAGCCTTAACACTTCGTTCACATAAATCCTGGAAATTTGATCAAGAGATAAATCTTCCCGAATAGAGATAAAATGGGAAATCTTCATGAGACGGTCCACTATAACCCATATCGCATTATTTCCCTTAGAAGTTCTCAGGAGACCAGTGAAAAAGTACATAGTGATATTGTCCCACTTACATGCTTGTATGGGCAGTGGTTGTAATACCCCTATAGTAAGTTGTCTCTCTTCCTTCACTTGCTGACATACCAGGAACCTTATAGTGTAGTAAAAAATATCCCTTTTCATATTGTCCCACCAAAAATTATCACAAAGGTCCCAATACATTTTCATATTTCCAGGATGTATAGAGAAATTAGAGATAAGAGCTTCATCCATTATCTCCTTCTTTATTTCTGGAATAAATGGAACAAATAGTCTTGTACAAAATTTCAGTAACCTTCTTGATCAGTATTGAACTCCAGAAACTTCCCATCCTTCATAGCCTCAAACCTCATTTTTTAAAAATGATCATCTTTTCGAGACTTATTGATTTTATCTAGTAATGATTATTGAGAAATAATTTTGGATAGGGTTTATGATTTCCCTTCCCTTATAATACCCATTTACATTTTCAATAGGCCTTGGATCAAAGGGATATCTTTGAATCCTCATCATGGACAGAACAAAAGGGTCTTTCCTACTTAATGCATCAAAAACTTTGTTTTCTCTTTCGAGATGATAATGAATTAAACAATCATGGTCGTTAAGAAGTTACAAACATCTCCTCTGTCTCATGTTAAATTCCTTTTGTGTGAAAATATACTTCAAACTTTAATGGTCTATGTATATATCACATTTCTCCCCATGAAGATAGTTCCTTTATATCTTCAGAGAAAAAACAACTACAGCCAGCTCAAGATCATGTGTAGGATAGTTCTTCTCATGAGTCTTCAACTATCGAGATACATAAATAATGAATTTTTCATTTTTCATGAGGACACACCCAATCCCTTTCAGAGATACATCGCTAAAAATAAACAATCCTTCTCTGCTTGAGGGCAGAGTTAACATGGATGCAGTAACCAATATCTTCTTCATCTCTTGGAAACTTTCCTCACACTCCTTTTTCCAGATGAACTTGACCCCTTTTTGAGTTAACTTGGTTAATGGATTAGAAAGTCGTGAATTTTTTTTCACAAACCTCCAATAATATCCCTATAATCCAAGGAAACTACGAATCTCAGTTATTATTATAGGATGAGGCCACTCCTCTTCATCCTTTGTCTTTATAGGGTCAACCATGCTTCCTTCATTGGTTATAATGTTCCCCAAGAAATCAACTTGTTGTAACCAAAATTCACATTTTCTAAACTTTCAAAAAATCCTCTCCTTCAATAGAGTTTTTCAAAATAACCCTAAGATAATCCTCATGCTCCTCAAAACTTCTGGAATATATATGAATATCATTAATAAAAACAACTACAAATTTATCAAGTCAGTCCTTAAAGACTCTATTCATAAAATCCATAAAAATAGCAGGAGAATTTCTCAAGCCAAAGGGCATAAAAACAAACTCATAATGCCCATATCTTTATTGGAAGGCAGTTTTTGGAATATCTTCCTTCATCAACCTCAATTGATGATAACCAGATCGAAGATCAATATTAGAGAAGAATTAATCCCCACAAAGTTGGTCAAATAAGTAATAAATTATTGGAAGATGGTATTTGTTCTTCACTATGATCCCATTCAGTTATCTATACTTAATGCATAGCCGCATTGATCCATCTTTCTTCTTCACAAAGAGAACAGGTGCTCCCCAAGGAGACACACTCAGTTGGATAAAACCCTTCTCAAAAAGATCTTGGAGATGTTTATTTAATTATTCCATATCCACATTTTACATCCTACATGGGTTATTTTATATTGGATGAGATCTAGGTATGAGTTTAATAGAGAACTCTACCTCTATTTCTAGGGGAGGTTCGGGTAACTCCTTAGGAAATAAGTCAATGTATTCCTGAGTGATGGGGAAATTTTATATCCTTATACTCTCATTTACTTCTTTGTCTTCACTGATCAACTCTATAAATAAGGATATAGGAGGTTCTTATAGAAAAATATAATTTTGAGATATATCTCCTTGGAAGATAACTATAGGTTTTCCATTCAAGACTACTGATATTTCTTTGCTTCTACATTTGATCTTTGCATTATACTTTGAGAGCAAATCAATCCATAGTATAATGTCAAATTCCATCACGAGAATGGATACTACATTTATGATAAGATTATGATAAATAATTAAATACTAGAGTTTCTAAACACTGTTGATGATTAGATAATCCCACCAGGAGTCTTGACTGATAACTCTACTTTTAGTAATTCAGGGGTTGATTCTAAATTCCTTACAAACTTGGAGGAAATAAAGGAATGTGTAAAACCATAACAAAAAAAATTATTTTATAGATTTGAGAGAACAAAAATATTAACTTCCACCAAATTATTTTAAGCTTAAACATCAACTGTCATGATAGAAAAAGCATGACCTTGTGCCCTTGACCTATACTGAGGCTGATGATGATTCCCCTCTACTGCCCTTGGATTTGGACAGTGATTGAAAAAGTGCCCAAGTTCTACATACTTATATAATTGGACATTAGATAGGGAATGAACCATATTCCCCTTGTCTTTAGTGTTAGGAATTTGAGGATTCACCTCACTATGGAAATTCTGCATGATATGGACATCTCTTCCACACTTGTAGCATTTACCACTCCCAAGAAAGCAGTTCCCATAATGCTTCTTCCCACACTTATTACACGTGGGACGTTTCACTTACTTGCTTAATCTTCCCTAATAAAATATCCTACCAAAGCTTGGCTCCATCAATCTATTCTT
Source organism: Viscum album (assembly GCA_963277665.1). Taxonomy (NCBI): domain Eukaryota; kingdom Viridiplantae; phylum Streptophyta; class Magnoliopsida; order Santalales; family Viscaceae; genus Viscum; species Viscum album. The sequence goes on along the minus strand of OY728150.1, from coordinate 1,183,275,797 downwards.
GACATTGGATTTATGAGACCAATGTGTCTCACTGAACTCCAGTTTGACTTTCATAGCACTCTTCATGATCTCCTCATAGATATCATAGTCTTGGTTGGCTAGATTCTTCCGTAGACAAGGTCTTAATTCAGAAAAGAATCTATCAACCTTACCATTAGGATCCATGACAAAGATTGAGGTGTAATGGTAAATTATTGTGAAGTTCACTTGTAGCTTCGAACATATTCATTCTCCTTCTGCTTTAGCTTGAGAAAATCCTTCTACATTTTTGTTCTCATCAAACGAGGGAAATACTTATTAAAGAAGAATCCTTTGAACTATCCCCACTCCATAGATTCAACCTCCACTCTTGGCCTCATGCTTTTAATCAGTTCCCACCACTGATCAACTTCTCCATCTAAGTAGTAAACATCCTGGGTGACCTTTTCTTGTTCTGAACAATGAAGCACATAAAATATCTTCTCGATAGAGCTGATCCACTATTTAGAAATCAATGGGTTGATAGATACATTGAAGGTTAGTGGTCATTGATGCATAAATGACTCAATAGAATGTTGTTCCATTCCCATTGAAATCGGTCTCTTATCATAATTCAAGTTATTTCCCATAACTTGAGTCAGTTGGTTCATCATTCTCATGAATGTTTCCATTCTGGCTTCCATCGGAGGGCCATCAGCAAATGGTCCATTATGGTCACCATTTTCATAGTTCTTACTATTGCCCACCATTTTCTAAAATAATAAAACCTTAGTTAGAAACTTATTTCATTTAAGAATATTTTAACTATAAAGTATTTTATGTCTTAAAACTTTATACTTAAAAAAGTATAATTCTCTATAAATCCTTCATAATGATTCATAAAATCTTGTGATTAACAAAAAATATATACTGGGAGTGTCAAACCAGGAGTGAATCAAGGCCCGTTGTTGTATACCAGGATACCTCGGGTCAAGCCCAAAACTCCTTGTTGGAGTTTTTACTCCTAGGTACATCTGTTCCAGAGCCACATCCACTTGTTCATATCCTGACATGGATTTATTGTTTTGGAAACTACTTACTTAACATTTCACCAAAATACTAGGAAGTTTTAATATATTTAAACTTTTCTATAAGGTTATTCCTAATGTTTTCATAACCTAATTTACATAAATAAAAAAACTATCCTTTGATACCAACTACAGTATCCCACCTTTTTATTACATAACTTTTCATTTCATTTTACAAACATAGGATCTTTAATGCCTAGTATCTTGGAAAAAAGGTACATAATACATGAAAACATAAAACATTATTTTAATCCCATTGAAAATATTCTTGAACATTTAATCCTATGTATAATTACTATATCTCATAACCTAGAGGTATAAATCAAAGGAAGGGTGAGAAAAGGCCCAGTAAGGGAAAACAAGTGAAACCGTTTACATGTGACCTTGAGAGATATCAATAAGAACATAAGGAATATCATAAAGTAATGATAAAGAGGCATATAATAGAAATAATAACTTGAATAATAACATTAAAATGTGTCTACAACATTTAATTTAGACATTTATAAACATATCACCAAGGTCCATCCCCAATGCGTCATAAAAATTACCAAGGTTATTAACCAAGGCATCATAAAACTATTCATCTCTAGAGATTAATTTATTTACCCAATGAATTGGAGAAATATCAGGGATTATAATTAATATTTATTTATTTTCATTTGAACCAAATATATCATAATAAAAAATTTCATAAATATCCCAAATAGAATAAAATAAATGGGTTTCATTTCAAAATCTTGATGTTTTAAAAGTGCTTACAAACATGATCATTATGTCATTTATTACCCATGGAAAAGGAATAAGGGTTTCATGGATGTCAATTACTGAATAAAACATATCATTTTTATATATTTATTAATACCCATATAAATGAAATAGTTGTGTGTATTCAACTAAATAAAATAAAATAATTTTTTTAGAAAGAGAGAGAGAGATTTTGAGATGAAATTTCTCCAGCATAATGGATATATAAAATGGTTTTAGAAAACATTAAAAAGAGAGGGGAAAAAGGTAAACAACTCATAAATAACTCATAATAATGTATAGGTATATAATAAATTATAAATAATTTAATGGTATGGATATTCAAATGACATAACACATGAAAAGGAAACTTTAAAGAAAAGAGAATATGCGATTTCTTTTACAAAAATTATACAACCTAACGGCATCACATAAAAATTCAGAAAATGAATTGATGAGAAAAAATATGGAATCTAATAATATGGAAATAAAAAAGGAAATTAATAGGTATAAATAATATCATATCCCAATATATGAAAATGTAAATTCAAAGACATAACATAAAAGAAGTGTTGACTAAAAAGGAGGGTGAAAGGTTCCCTAACCTTGCAGAGTAACTTCAAAAACTCAAAGGTTGGGACCTTGGAAGGATTGATGGAACCTTAGGAGGAATACTTGGGAGGTAAGAATACCAGAGCTTAATTGAGGAGGAATATTTAATGAAATTAATTAAGGAATGGGTTGGTATTTATAGAAAAAGTGAGGAAATATTTTATTAATTTCCAAGGGACACCTCATTAGTGGTATTTGAAAAACCACGGGCTTGCCCATGGTATTTCCCCATGGTATTGGACACTTGGGAAAACTCATGACATATATTACTGTAAAAAAGTCTAGATGAATTATTACATCATTATTACATCATTAATGATGTCATTAAACACATTGAAACTCAAAACTGATTTTTTTACTATTCACTAAGAACAAAACATTTTATAAAAATATCATAAATTCACCCTAAACTAATATCGATGCTTTGAATTAAAAAATGAAATCCATTTTTTGAAAATAATTTTATAATTATGAGATATTTAATTTTTAAATAAAATCACTATTTACTCAAAAAAATACTAATACCTAACTAATAATTTCTGAAACAGTTATTTACTTATGATATTATATCACATTACCATTCAAGATGCCTAAATTATATTTATACTTTCCTAAGCAAGGTTACTATTCCATTGGTCACATTACTATTCATAAGGGAAATATTACTATTCCTAATTTACTATTCACAAAAATTAAGTTGATCTTATTAGAATCTAAATTTCTTATTGATAACAACTGTAGAAGACCGTTTTTTGAAAATCATTTCACATTATTAGTTATTTAAAATCTAAAAAAATATTTTAAAATATCCTTTTTTCAATATTCATCAACAAATATGGAACTTCTATAAATTTATCCTATATTTATTTTGACATTTTAATATAACAAATTTTACCATAATAAGAAATAAAAATTTTATTTATACAAAAGGATTACACAAAGTAACTTAGGCCTAGTTACATATCCCCTTATAACACCTGCATAGAACCTAAGAGTAAGCCATGAAATAGTGATAGAATCTTGGGGCGACTTGGAAAACATATCCTAAGTGGTGATTTCTATCAGCTTGAAATTTTCCCGAAGGCGATTACTTTCAAGATTAACGTGTTGAAGCTCATTTTAGACTTGGTCCAGAGCAAAGCCCAGTGATCATAACTCCTTCAAAAGCTCCAACAGATGGGCTTCGTATGACCTGAGTCTACTGGATGAAGCCATCAAATCTTCTTTCTGTATTAATTAACCATGATCATTTGTATTTATAAAAAATAATCATAACGTCAAGAGTATAGTTTCCAATGATCATTTTGACCAACAATCATATAAAAATAAAAACCCAACAATCTCATTTTAATTATACTCACTAAATTAATAAATGGTTCTAGTTTTGTTGAGTATAAAATAAAATAACACAAAAACTCAGGAAACAATTATTATTCATAATTTTGGGTCGTTACAGGTTCCGTTGAGGATTATATCTCTCATACAATTTCTCATCATCCAAAACCCACATTTTGTTTCCAATTCTTCCACCCAACTTTCATCCTTTTACATGTGGGTTCATTTAGGATAATACCATTTGAGGTAGTAGAAATTTCATCCTCTTAAGGAACTAGTCCTTTAATCTTTACCAAAGAATAGATAAAATTAGGATAGGAAAAAGAGTTAAACTAAGAAGAACACTTAATCAACTCATCTATGTGACTTATGTGGAATCTTGATAGACTTATCTACTCTCCTTTCACCATTAAATAAAGAAATTATAGAACTTTATTCTTGATATTACTAAAATACCCTTTACTAGGATAAAAAAATGCTGGCTAAATTTGAGTGACAATCCACATTCACCACTGAAATCAACATTATTCATTCTTCTAGGAGTTCTATTGCTAGTCAAATCTTAAAAAGAATGTTCAAAACCAAAATAGGGATTATTAGAGGGATAATAGATTTTAAAATATTTGTATTCATCCTAGTGAGGTACCTAAATATTTACATACCATAAATTTAAAGAAAATATTTTTTCTTTTCCATTAATAGCCATCCAAATGTGATCCCACCTTTCTCCATCTCCAATATATATATATATATATATATATATATAATGTACTGAACATGGGTATAAGAGTCTCTAATTATTCATGAAACACTTTTCCATCCTTTATTTAGTATAACCCTCCACACCAGAAAATGAATCGATTTAAACCACTTTGATTCCACTTCATTTTCTAGAACTATCGTTCGAGAAAATAACTATAGATTTAATGGATTTGGGGTTTCATTGGTACAAGATTTTGGTCATTTAGAAGAACCTGAGGATTCATTAGTATCATATTCATGTGAATTATTTATCTTAGATAATATTTTAGGGTTTAAGTCTAGGGATTCATTGAGGCTAGGTTAATTTTAGGTTATAAAAAAACATGATGATTTTGATTCTAATTTGGGGATATTAAAATGATTTTTGGATCCATATACAAAAATACATGGGAAAAGAAATAAAATAAATTTAAAACACTTAAAAACACATATGCTATCTCTAAAATAATAGGAATATATAATTTCAATCAAAATGTGTAAGGAAAATTCAATCGAATGTATGCACATTTTGATTGACCATTTGACTAACATAATTCTAAATTTAATATTAAAAAAAATTATCAAAATAAATTGAATAAATTTCATATGTGGGAATATTAAATAAATTAAAAGTAAGATATAACCAATTAGTAATAAAAAATAGACAAAGTTAATCATACCTAATTAATTATTAATATAATTCAATATCTCATAATTCATTTGATTTATAAAGATGTTAGAAAAATAATGTTCAGTTATAATGAATTAAAGAGTGATATTCCCTCTTTGAGAATGATCTCTCAAAAAGTGATGTATTATATCAATTTGTTAATTCCGAGAATGAGATATAAGATTATTATAAATGTTAATAGAACTTGTGTTTTCATATTTTACAAGGGAATTTATAAATTGTTATCCATATTCTAACAGAGTGTATCTCATCCACATAATTTGTGTAGAACAACTACTTATAGCTATGTATTCAGCTTTAGTAGTAGATAATGCAATAGAATTTTTCTTTTTATGACACAAAGATACTAATAATTTTCCCAAAAAGTGAAATTTTATAGAGGGGATTTTTATATATAGTATACAACCATCAAAATTAGAATCATAATAGAAAATTAAATCAAAAATAATTTAGTCTATAATATAAATGTCCTAAGTTAGTTATACTGTTAGGGTATTTAAAAATTATTTTAACAGTAATAAAATGATATTGCGAAGGATTTTCTTGAAAATGATCACACATACACACACTAAACATAATGTCAGGATAGGTGGCTATTAATTAATGTAATATCTTAATAATACCGCTATAAATGGTTTGTTCGACTGGTTTTCTAGTTTCATCAATGTCCAGTTTACAAGTTGTGCTCATTAGAGCATCACTTCCTTTTAATTTATCCATTACAAGATGTCTTTAAAGATATTTAATGTACTTAATTTGGTTTAAAATAATTCATTATTTATTTTGAAATATTTGAAAACCAAAAAATAATTTTATTTTTCCCATCAAACTCATTTTAAATTCATTTTTCATTAGTTTGGAAATTTCAGTACACAAAGAGTTTCTTGAAGAACAAAAAATAATATCAACACCATATATTTGTGTAACAAAAATATATTTTTAAGTTATTTTGAAAACTAAGGTAGGATCAACAACAACTTTAGTAAAATAATTTGAAATAAGAAAAGTACTAAGCCTATCATACCATGTTCTGGGTGTTTGTTTTAAACCATAAAGTGATTTAGTAAATTTAAAAACTGTATTTGAAAAAATGAGGATTTGAAAAGATAGGGGTAATATAAAAAAATATCCTCAACAATATAACCATTTTTAAAATCACTCTTGACATCCACTTAATATAATTTTAAATTTAGATGTTCTACATAAGTATGTAGTATCCTAATGGCGTCATATGTACTACAAGGGAAATTAATTCCTTATATGTAATACACTCATTTTCACTATAACCTTATTCCACCAATATAGTTTTATTTCTAATAATATTAAAATATTATTTGACCTTTTTTCTATATACCCATTTAGTTTAGAGGTCCAAATAGGCTTTTGGTCTCTTAACTAGTTACCACACTCTATTCCTTTCAAACTAATTCAATTCCTATTGTATAACCATCACTGAATGTTAATCACTAATTACCTCATTAATGTTCTTGGATAAAAGCTATGATAAAAAATCTTGATGTTTAAATTGGTTTCTATGTGATACTTGATTCTGAGTTCTTTTCCTAGATCTCTAACAATAATATCAAAAGTATGGTCTCTATGGGTTCTAATGGTTTTGGGTATTGAGGCACTAGTTTCTTATAGACTCTTCTTAGGGTTTGGTTCTTATAAATGGTCTTTATAGTGATATTTTTCATGTAAATAAATAGTACGGTCATTGGTCTTAGAGGTGTTATTGATATTTAAATTGGATATATCATCCTATAGGTTTTATAGGGAAACTTTAGGTTCATATGGATTTATCTCGTCAAATGTGACATGAACAAATTCTTCCCACAAATTTATTATTTTATTAAAGACTCAATAATGTTTATTTGATATAAAATATTCTAGGAAAATTCCTTCATCTCTATTGGATAAAAACATATCTATATTATACTTCATATTGAGAATGTAAACTTTTACAGCCAAAAACATTGAAATACTTTATCATAGGATTTCTCTAATTCTATAATTTATATGGGTTCTTATTTCACTACTGGAAAATGTATCTTTCCCAACGATTTTATACCAATTTTTTAAAAGAACCATTGGTAAAGGTGTGATTAGGGAAGATTTCCCAACAGTTTGAAGAAAACGTTGGGAAAATGAAATTTGGGAAGCCTTTCCCCAATGGTTTGAAGACACCGTTGGGAAAAGAGTTGTCTTTCCCAACGGTTTATTCAAACCATTGGGAAAGCATAGTATTTACATTCTTTCCCCAATGGTTTGATGAAACCGTTGGGAAAAGAATGGATTTCCCAATAGTTTTTAAAAACAGTTGGGAAAATTCACCCCCAAATTTCCCTAAACTCTCCCCGACTCCCCCAGAACCTCCCAGACTGCCCAAAATCAGATCCCCCGCCTCAGAAGCGGCCGGCCAGGTAAATCTTCCATCTGAAAATCCCTCATTTAGGTTATATTATTTCAAATTATTCTCATATTAGTTAAATATATACTTTTATTATCAACATTTATCCATTTATTCCACTATTTATCCATTTATCATGTACTTTTTCCCTATTTCTAGGGATTTTGGAAAATTTTATGTTCTATTATAATCCCTTGACAAATGTGTACTCAAATCACTACATCAATGTAAAAAATATCCAATTAATGTTTTCATTAATCATTTTTAGGGTTTTCATTAATGGTTGCATTAATGTTTTATTTCAATTAATGTTTTCATTAATATTTTCCTTAATGTTTTCATTAATTAAAGTTCTTTCTTGTGTGTATTCATTTTTTTCTGTTTGATTTGGGTGTGTGTGTGGGGGGGGGGGGTGTACGAGGGGTGGGGGATATCTGGGGTGAGTGGGGGTTGTCCGAGGGGTGGGGGGCTACTCGGGGTGAGTGGAGGGCTGTCTGAGGGGTGGCGGGGGCTGTCCGGGGTGAGTGTGGGGGGGGGGGTGTCTGAGGGGTGGGGGGTTGTCCGGGGTGAGTAGGGGGCTGTCTGAGAGGTGGCGAGGGCTGTCTGGGGTGAGTGGGGGGCTGTCCGAGTGGTGGGGGGATATTCGAGGTGAGTGGGGGGCTGTCTGAGGGGTGGGGGGATGTCCGGGGTGAGTGGGGGGCCGTCCGAGGGGTGGGGGGCTGTCCGGGGTGAGTGGGCTGGTGTTCGAGGGGTGGGGGGGATCTCTGAGGGTTGGGGGCTGTCTGGGGTGAGTGTGGGGCTGTCCGAGGGGTGGGGGGTTGTCCGGGGTGAGTGGAAGGCAGTCCGGGGTGGGTGGGGGGGGGGTGTCCGGGGTAAGTGTGTGTGGTGGAAATTGATCTCCCTAGGAAGAATGTTTTAAATAAAAAATTACTTAATGGAATTAAAACATTATTGTGAGGACATTTCTTTTTAAAAAAAAATCTAAGACAGTCGATTCATTGTAGAGAAGTACACCTTAGGGATCTAAATAAAAATAAATTGATATAAGACCTTTGATAATGTAGTAAAACTGAAAATTGGGATCCAATAAGGAATATTTGAGATATTATGCATCATGTCCAAGAGTAAATCCATTTTTAAATATCCAATAAGTTATTTTTCACAATTTTCACACTTTAATTGTTGGTAAAAATGTAAAAAAATTTATAAAGGTTATAATATATAAAAATGAATCCATTTGTGGATGCAGCTTAACCAGCAATGTCTAGCTCGTCTGCCTCTTCCATGATCATCGATGTGCAAAAATAATCTCCATCTGACCTCGCACGACGAGTGACTCAACATCTTGTTGTTGTCGAGCACCAAATTCTCTTACTTCCACATCAGATTCATGGCTGATACACTCCTGAAGTGATCAATCCCACTAAGCATCCTCGTGAGCTTGATGACATGTCCATCGATTGTTGTAAGAGGAAGAGGAATTCTGAGCTGATGGACCAAGACGATTGACCAATTTCCATCTGTCTGACTGAAGACGTAAAACATAGCACTTATTGGGATGCAACCCATGTTCTAGAGTTTCATAAGTTTTATTGTTTTAGATTGTTTTAGGAAATAAACATGGCATGAATGCAATAATCTTTTAGCTGATTCTAATTTGTATGTTCCCTTGTCATTATTCTTCTTGTCTGCTTCTATTTTGTCTGATCCTTGGTGTTATTTTTTATGATATGATGCGGGTATGTCCCCCAGACATCCCCCCAGACAGCCCCCTAGACAACCCCCTGGACAGCCCACACCCTCCTCCCTGGACCCAGGACAGCCCCCAGACAGCCTCCCGGACAGCCCCCCCACCCTCCTCCTTGGTCCACGGACAGCCCCCCCGGACCACCCCCCGGACAGCCCTCTCACCCTCCTCCCCAGACCCCGGACAGCCCCCCAAACACCCCCCTAGACAGCCCCCCGAACAACCCCCCGAACACCCCCCGGAAAGCCCCCCAGACACCCCCCGGATAGCCCCCCGAACACACCCCGAACACCCCCCACCTCAATCCGAGGCGCGACGTGGACAATACCATTCAAACTGTCTCTCTTTTGATCAAAATGACTTTAATTTTAAGTGAAAACACCAACTAGCATACGTAAAACTGACCAAATAAATTCTGAATCTGTTTAAACATTAGGACAACGATCCATGGGTCATATGTGATGTGTACGAGTCAACCCCACCTCAATCTGAGGCGCGGTGTGGCCGAAACGACTCAAATTGTCCCTCTTTTGTTTAAAATGGACAATATTTTACGTACATACGCCAAACCGATCAAACAGTTTCTTATTGTATTTATACTTTTAAACAATGATCCATGACTCGTATGTGACGTGTACGAGTCAACTTTGTCTCAATCCAAGACCCGGTGTGGTCGACACCACTCAAAGTGCCTCTTTTTTGTTAAAATGGACTTAATTTTAAGTGAAATCAACAACTAACATACGAAAAACTGACCAAACGCATTCATATTCTATTGAAACTTAAGGAAAACGATCCATGGGTCAAATGTGACATGTACAAGTCAACTCCACCTCAATCCGAGGCGCGGTGTGGCCGGGACCACTCAAACTGCCTCTCTTTTGTTCAAAATGGACTTATTTTTAAGTGAAAACACCAACTGACATACGGTAAACTAACCAAATGCCTTCGTATTGTGTTGAAACTTTAGGAAAACGATCCATATGTCATATGTGACATGTAAGAGTCAACCTCACCTCAATTCGAGGCGCGGTGTGGCCGGAACCACCCAAATTTTCCCTCTTTTGTTTAAAATGGACAATATTTTACGTACATACGCCAAACTGATCAAAAGGTTTCTGATTGTGTTGATACTTTTTCACAATGATCCATGACTCATATGTGATGTGTACGAGTCAAATCCGTCTCAATATGAGGCCTGGTGTGTCCAACACCACTGAAAGTGCCTCTGTTTTGTTAAAAATGGACTTAATTTTAAGTGAAATCAACAACTAACATACAACAAACCGACCAAACACATTAAAATTATGTTGAAACTTTAGGGAAACGATCCATGGGTCAAATGTGACATGTTAGAGTCAACTCCGTCTCAATCAGAGGCACGGTGTGGCCGGGACCACTCAAACGGCCTCACTTTTGTTCAATATGGACTTATTTTTAAGTGAAACACCAACTGATATTACGGGAAACTGACCAAACGCATTTGGATTGTGTTGACACTTTAGGGAAACGATCAATGGGTCATATGAGATGTGTAAAAGTAAACCCCGCCTCAATTAGAGGTGTGGTGTGGCCGGAACCACCCAAACTATCCCTCATTTGTTTAAAATGGACAATATTTTACGTACATACGCCAAATAAATCAAACGGACTCTGATTGTGTTGATACTTTTTCACAATTATAAATGACTCATATATGACGTGTACAAGTCAACTCCGTCTCAATATGAGGCCCAATGTGGCCGACACCACTCAAAATGCCTCTGTTTTGTTAAAAATGGACTTAATATTTAGTGAAATCAACAACTGACATACGACAAACCAACCAAACACATTCTGATTATATTAAAACTTAAAGAAAACAATCTATGGATAAAATTTGACGTGTAAGAGTCAACCCTGCCTCAATCTGAGGCCTGTTGTAGCCGACGCCACTCAAAGTGCCTCTGTTTTGTTAAAAATGGACTTAATTTTAAGTGAAATCAACAACTGACATACGACAAACCGACCAAACACATTCGTATTCTGTTCAAACTTAAGGAAAACGATCCATGGGTCAAATGTGATGTGTAAGAGTATACTCCTCCTCAATCTGAGGCGCGGTGTGGCCAGTACCACTCAAACTGCCTCTCTTTTGTTCAAAATGGACTTATTTTTAAGTGAAAACACCAACTGACATACGGGAAACCGACCAAATGCCTTCGGATTGTGTTGAAACTTTAGGAAAACGATCCATGTGTCATATGTGATGTGTAAGAGTCAACCCCACCTCAATCAGAGGCGCGGTGTGGCCGGCACCACCCAAACTGTCCCTCTTTTGTTTAAAATGGACAATATTGTACGTACTAACGCCAAACCGATAAAAAAGGTTTCTGATTGTGCAGATACTTTTGAAAAACGATCCATGACTCATATTTTATGTGTACGAGTCAACCCTGCCTCAATCAGAGGCCCTTTGTGGCCGAAACCACTCAAAGTGCCTCTATTTTGTTAAAAATGAACTTAATTTTAAGTGAAATCAACAACTGACATACAGAAATCCGACCAAACGCATTCGTATTCTGTTGAAACTTAAGGACAACGATCCATGGGTCAAATGTGATGTGTATGAGTCAAATATTCCTCAATCTGAGGCGCAGTGTGGCTGGGACCACTCAAACTGCCTCACTTTTGTTCAAAATGGACTTATTTTTAAGTGAAAACACCAACTAACATACAGGAATGTAGAGACCCAAAGCTTGACGTACATGAATATTACATTACTTTTGTGGAATACTTAATACATAAGAAAAACAAACACACAAGGACCGTAATAGTTTAGTGTATTTGGAAACTTGGAATAAAATCTTCTAATCGTGGTGAAAGATCTTCAATATCTCCCAATAAAGATCTTCCCTTTTTTTTTCTTACCTTAAACCTTTCTTTATATCCTAGGGAAAAGAAAACATAAAAGGGTGAGATCAAATGCTCAGTAAGGGTAAACAAAACAAATATCAATCGCATCATATTCATAAGAACATATCTTTTGGAAATCTTAACCTGTAAAAGAGATCATGATTTCATAACATGGGATAAATCAAAGTAGTGAAATGTAATCCCAATAATCATAACTTAAAACATGAAACTTTGTGGAATACACAGATAATCATAGATAATCATTTCTTATTAGTCAAGACTCATTGCCAAGACTATCTTAGTGGAAAAAGTCCCTTTCTGAACCAAGTTCACTCCCCATTTCAGTCCTGTTTCACTGAACCGGTATAACCTACCGTTCCAGCCATGTCTATCTCATGAGATATAAAATCTTTACCCAATGAATGGGAGGGAGATATAGGTCCCACCCATCTCATAATGATACCATTCTTATGTGTGCCACAAAATATTAAATCATACATCATTGCATAACCCATGTAATAAAAATGGGATTCTTAAACAACATGACATCATAAAACAATTAATATAAGATAAAGGAATTCATAAAAATATTTCCATCACAACATAATCAAATCCATGTAATAATAGGGATAGAAACATAACCCTATATTATCTTAGATGGAAAAGAATTTTGATAAAACACTTGAACTCCATTCTTGAGGAAAATATCTTTTCTACTTCAAAAACATTTTTCCTTTCTTAAAATGTCATACAATTTTAAACTCAAAGAAGTTGATTAAAAATAAACTTGAAAACTTATAAAGGAAGCTTCTTGGAAATAATGTTTTAAAAATCCATTCATGCCGTATAAGTTAAAAAAACATTCTTCTCGTACTTTTGTCGGAAAAGTCAAAAAGTACCTCGTATGAAAAACGAAAAAAGATTCCTTTCATATTATTTTCTAAAAACTCACTGAAGGGTAAAATTGGATTTAAACAATTTTAGGTGGATGTAAATAATATTACATATTGAGGAAACATGGATGTGGATGATAAAATACACCCCAGTAAATTTCAAAGTATAAACAATCTCGGATAAAAATGAGATTGTGAGATTTCCCTTACCTTAGGTCCGATTTGCTTCGTATGTATCCGAACCTCCTGTATAATGATTTAAATAATGTAATTGACTTATTCCAGAATCATACTCATTGTTATGATATAATATATGGTTCACTTATGGCTTTATATTACCCGTTCTTTTGTAAATTCCATGTTAAAGAGCGTTTTGGGTAAAATTGTTTCATTTTTCGTCCGTGTTTTGACTTGTAATTATTCATATGATTACTTAGATCATGATTACTTAATTACAGAATGTAAAACATGATTTATATATAATATATATTCAGAATATACATATATATAATAGATCAGTTAATGGAAAGAAATACACCGTTCATGGAGACGGTAGGCCGTACGTACGCATGAACGCTGTTTTCGTTTCCTTATTGAGTTGAATGAAATTAAGTAGATGACATACAAATATATACACATAAATATAGTATAATTATTATGTCATATATTTCATGATTACTTATTATATATACTTTATAATCATTCATGAATGGTTAACGTGGAGAATGAATCTCATCACGTCGTGGAGACGGTAGTCCGTACGTACGCACGAGCGATGATATCGTTCTCATGATCGTGGAATTGTATTGGAGTTTATGTATACTATTTAAGAATCAATATCACTTTACAATAATCATATATAGTTATTATGTACACCATTATACCCATCCAAGTAAGGTGGTGGTGGAAAATAGATTACACCACGACGTGGAGACGGTATTCCGTACGTACGCACACGCGGTGATTTCGTTTTCTGTAGGATGGATAGATGGTGAAATAAGGTTGTTTCATAATTATAATAACATATCAGTATATAATTGATACTGATATTATTACTTCATAATGAAACAACCTAAGAATAATAAGTGGAAGAAGAAATAGAGATGAAAGAATCGTTAACGGACATTACCTCTTTTTTGAAACGCCTATTTGAGATCTCCTTTTAGGGCACTAAAATTGGTCTTTGAGGAAGACCAGAACCTATAGGATGTTTCTAGGGAAGTGTAGAAGGGAATTTTTCAGGGGTTGGACGAGCTTGAAGGCACAAAGTGGTGTGAGGAAGAGAGGGAGGAGGTGCCCTTTTATAAGAGAGGAGAGGGGCACCTTTGGAATAACTAAAAATATTATTTTATTATAAAGTCAAGTTTGATTTTAAATAGCTCCAAATTGATTTATTTCTAGGCTAAGGTGGGTATGGGTCGAAATCCTCTCATCAAATAGAATTTAGACAAGTTTAGGTTCCTATTTTAACCTTATCATGTAGATTTAACATTAAGTTAAATAATTTTACTTTTACCATGTCTTCTTGTGTTCTTATAATATAAGGTTAATAAACATACTATATCAAGCCAAACGAACCCCAAGTTATTTATTATTAATATATAAAACTTTATCTAAGTCATTTGGCAGAACCTTATATTTTTAGGAATAAAATAACAATTAATAATATAATATTTGTTTTAAAACTATTTTATGTCAATTTTGACACTATTTAGTAATTGATTTTTGTAAAAATCATAACAGAATGATAAGTTCTAAAAAAGTTAATTAAATAAATAATAACATGTCATATTAACCTATAAAATTAGTGGAATTCATAAAAAGTCTCAAATTATATTTATTTGGGTATTTATAACATCAATTATGTCAATATTTCATTAATAAGATAATTACTGCATCATCGTTGTGTCATAAATAAATTAAATTATTTAATGTCTAAAAATCAAAAATAAAATACCATTATGTAGGAAATAATTTTAGCTTTCTAATGAATATTTATAGTCTAATTTATCTTATGTATAACCCCATATTAAAAATGGTTTATTTATTAAACTTTGATTTTAACTATTTTAACCCTTCTTTAAATAAATTAATAATAAATGTCCTAATCTAATCCAACTGAGCCTAAATGGTCATATTTTATTCCTAAGTTTGTTTTTGGTCGAATTACACTTGTCCAATAGAATTAGGACATGTGTTAGGGTAATAATAATATCATTTTTACCCTTAATTACCCTATTTACTTTTAACCGTGGTAAAAAAAAGTAAAAAGTTACTATTCACCAAAAATTATTTTCATCTCATTGAATCACATTTTAGTCCTAACCGCGTCTCTCGGATTTTCGAAATTACACTCACAGAAGCGGTAAAATTAAGTTTTATGAAAAATTTAGTTTTTTTAACTACCACTTAGTGGTTTCACTATTCATCAAAAATTGAAAGTTTTCAGAAAAATACCAAAAATTAGGACTAATATATATTTGATATTAAGAATTCAAAAATTATTTCTATTTTACCAAATTCATAACATATCAGTTGCATTAATTAATTTAAAAATTAGTTACCGTCGTCAAAACAAATAGCGTGTTTTTAAGAGATAATAACTATCAAAAGATTGACACTTGTTTATAACTGGTTTAAATGTGAAATTACATCCAATGACCAACATTGTATTAAATTGTAAAAATATATTCTAAATATAATTTAAAACCACTCAAATTAATAATTTATCACTATTAATTATTTCTATTAAAAAAGTTCTTTTTAATTAAAATTTAGTAATTTTCACTATTCATCAAAATATGAAAGTTATCCGAAAAGTACCAAAATTTCACCCTAAGCTAATTTAGATATTCCGAATCCAAAAATGAAGTCCATTTTGAAAAATAAAATTTACAAAATTTCAAAAAGTGGTTATTACTATTCATAACGGCTAGTTTTAATAATATTTTAATAGCATATCGTTGTTTAGTGAAACTCGGTATTGCGTACTACACACGCTATCGAGGAAGGTTGCGATTGCATGTAATGCAAGGAAAGTCAATGATGCGTGTTGTGCAATCTCCTTTTGGTGTAGCGTACAACACAAGACATTAATGAAAAGAATATTTTTCATAAAATCTTGGGGTGTTACATTCTACCCCCCTTAAAATGAATTTCGCCCTCGAAATTCGTCGGGGTTATAAATGGTTTACTACTTGAAAGTTTCTTTAATAGAAACCCACATCGTAAAAAGGAATACCAAAACCATTCTTTAAAAACAAAAGTATGAAACGTAACGGTTACCCAAATAAACTAATCACTGGGTTTCCACATAGGTGAAAATATGGATATGGAAGAGAAATCTAACCATCATGTTCTGATGGAGAGTGGTAGAGAACATGGCTATGGAAAAAATCCAGCAATAAAAAAGACATAAATTTGTGAAGATCTAAGGTACCATCTAATTCATCAGATATAAGAGCACTAGGACAACATTTTTGGTTTTCAAGATCATTTCCCTAAAGTTGATGAAATTGAAATTAGAAGAAATACTTTCGTGATTTTGGTACTGTGTCACCGTTGGTCATTCTTTGGACAATTTACACTTCAACTCTTAAAGAAATGAAGTTGGATTTTTCATTCGTGAAGTGTTAGCAGATCATGTGATAGAATGATGGGTCATTCCATCTGTCTCAAACAAAAGGTTACAAAAGTTATCAAAAATACATAAGACCATCTATGGTGAAGTTAATCGTATACGATTACAAAAATGAACTTATACTTCATATATAATACCACGTAATAAAATAAAACTAGTTTCTACTAACCAGGGACTTCCTGTAGGCCAGTGGTAGGCGATAAAGGCTAATCTCACTTCGGTTGTGGGTTCGATTCCCACAGCCTTGTCTGACGCGATAGGCTGTCACCCGTCCTATAGGTTGTCCTTTTTCTAATACTACATTACTATAACATCCCATCAATAATATCGAAAAAACTTTTATCCTTAAACAATACTAACTTATGTCCAACATAGTCTATTCCAATCTTTAGGCTTATCCATAATACTGCTGTCCAATCTCATATTATTGTGAAAACGATTACCAAAGAGTTCATATAACAAGCTTGTTAATACCATCGTTGATCCCCGTATATCATGAGATATGTTTGTCGGTCACATTCCAAACATTCAAAGGCCTTAATCATGTATTCTCTTGAAAAATGAATACCCATTGAACCTTAGTGAAAACATTAATGCAGTTAAAAGTTAACACTTTCCATATACCAAAATCCTCAAAATTATATATACTCAAACCATGATATCACTTAGTCCTTATATCAATCATGAGCTCATGAATACTGTCAAATATGTCATTTTATCGTTTTCCCTCCATTATACGCATATCAGCTTTTTTTCCAAAAATATCTCAATCACTTTCCATGGTTACCGGTATAAAATTATTGAAGACCACAATAGACCAATACATAAATATTCTAATACTCAACATTATTTTGGAATCCCATTACATAAACACTTAATCATTCCACCACATCATTGTCATATTCAACATCACCAATGGTGATCGCATGTGACTTCCCTTTGTCCTTTTCCTTAAGTGGTTGCTCATGTCGATCATCACTAACCCTTGGATTAGGGCATTTATTGGAATAATGTCCCATCTCCTTTCACTTGAAACATTTAAGTGTAGTAGGTTCATTCTGTGTATCCCTTCCTTTGTTTGCATCATTAGACATCTTCTTCCCATCATTGCAGCATTCAAACGCCCGATGACCTTCCTTTCCACATTTGAAACATTTACTTGTCCCTTTAAGAGAATCTCCACCATGCTTCTTTCCACACTTTGAGCATAAGGAAACATTCATCTTCTTTTCACCATTATTCTGAGATTTCTTCTTGAACTCCATCTTTCGTTTCTTGTCAAAACTACTAGATGGATAAGTAACACCAACTTCCATTTCTACCTTGATAGCACAACGCACAATTTATTCATAGCTACTGAAGTCTCTTATAGCTAATTCCCTTCGAAGATTTGGTTTTAAGCCACTAAAGAATCGATCAACTTTACTTTCAGGTTGGATGATAAAGCCAGATGCATACCTTGCAAGCCTTGTAAAATTCGCTTCATACACACCAACAGATTCATCATCCTTTTTCTTTAGTTCAAGAAAATCCTTCTCCATCTTTGTTTGAAGAATATGAGGGAAGTACTTATTGAAAAATAAGTTCTTGAACTCGTCCCATTCCATGGACTCAATTTCATCCCTTTGCCTCGTATTCTTAATAAGATTCCACCATTGATCAGCATCACCTTCCAAACGATACACTGCTATGATGAATTTATCATGTTCAGAACATTGAAGAACTAAAAATATATTTTCAGTAGTACTAATCCATTGTTCAGCAACTAATGGATCAGTAGACCCGCTGAAAGAAGGTGGACGTTGCCTCATGAAGGACTCAATAGAATATTGTTCCCTTCTCTCCTCATTTGGAAGTCCAGAATGATTCATAGCTTGTGTAAGTATAGAAATAAGATTTTGCACTCCATCTCCCATAACATTTGTTTGTTCAGGAGGACAATCATTGCATTGTCCATTTTATTGATCAACACGGTTCCTTCGGGTTCCAGCCATCATCTAAAACCCAAAAAGAATAGTGTGAGAGGCAAAAATCATGCTAAGGAAAACAACATAATAAAGGGGGAGTATCCTCAATATCTAACATCTTAGGTTAAATTCTATGATCGTTACCATAGTTCTAGGACTATATCCTATACGTATACTTATCCTTAGGGACATCCCTAGACATACCTTAGAAATATTTCTAGGGATCTCACTAATGTTTTCGCATCCTAGTTTCCAAAGGTTGACTAAACCTTTCCTCTGATACCAACTGTAGAGACCCGAATCTTAACGTACATGAATATTACATTACTTTTGCGGAATACTTAATACATAAGAAAAACAAACACACAAAGACCGTAATAGTTTAGTGTCTTTGGAAACTCGGAATAAAATCTTCTAATCGTGGTGAAAAATCTTCAACATCTCCCAATAAAGATCTTCCCTTTTTTTTCTTACCTAAAACCTTTCTTTATATCATGGGGAAAAGAAAACATAAAAGGGTGAGCTCAAATGCTCAGTAAGGGTAAAAAAAATAAATATCAATCACATCATATTCATAAGAACATATCTTTTGGAAATCTTAACATGCAAAAGAGATCATGATTTCATAACATGGGATAAATCATAGTAGTGAAATGTAATCCCAATAATCACAACTTAAAACATGAAACTTTGTGGCATACACACATAATCATAGAGAATCATTTCTTATTATTCAAGACTCATTTCCAAGACTATCTTAGTGGACAAAGTCCCTTTCTGAACCGAGTTCACTCCTCGTTTCAGTCATGTTTCACCGAACCGGTATAACCTACCGTTCCAGCCATGTCTATCTCATGAGATATAAAATCTTTACCCAATGCATTTGAGGGAGATATAGGTCCCACCCATCTCATAATGATACCATTCTTATGTGTGCCACAAGATATTAAATCATACATCATTGCATAACCCATGTAATAAAAATGGGATTCTTAAACAACATGACATCATAAAACAATTCATATAAGATAAAGGAATTCATAAAAATATTTCCATCACAACATAATCAAATCCATGTAATAATAGGGGTAGAAACAAAACCCTATATTATCTTAGATGGAAAAGAATTTTGATAAAACACTTAAACTCCATTCTTGAGGAAAATATCTTTTCTAATTCAAAAACATTTTTCCTTTCTTAAAATGTCATACAATTTTAAACTAAAAGAAGTTGATTAAAAATAAACTTGAAAACTTCTAAAGGAAGCTTCTTGGAAATAATTTTTTAAAAATCCATTCATGCCGTATAAGTTAAAAAAACATTCTTCTCGTACTTTTGTCGGAAAAGTCAAAAAGTACCTCGTATGAAAAATGACAAAAGATTCCTTTCATATCTTTTAATAAAAACTCACTGAAGGGTAAAATTGGATTTAAACAATTGTAGGTGGATGGAAATAATATTACATATTGAAGAAACATGGATGTGGATGATAAAATACACCCCAGAAAATTTCAAAGTATAAACAATCTCGGATAAAAATGAGATTGTGATATTTCCCTTACCTTAGGTCCGATTTGCTTCGTATGTGTGCGAACCTCCTGTATAATGATTTAAATAATTTCATTGAATTATTCCAGAATCATAATCATTGTTATGATATCCTATATGGTTCACTTATGGCTTTATATTACCCGTTCTTTTGTAAATTCCATGTTAAAGAGCGTTTTGAGTAAAATCTTTTCATTTTTCGTCCATGTTTTGACTTGTAATTATTCATATGATTACTTAGATCATGATTACTTAATTAAATAATGTAAAAAATGATTTATATATAATATATATTCAGAATATACATATATATAATAGATCAGTAAATGGAAAGAAATACACCATTCATGGAGACGGTAGGCCATACGTACGCATGAACGCTGTTTTCGTTTCCTTATTGAGTTGAATGAAATTAAGTAGATGACATAAATATATATACACATAAATCCAGTATCATTATTATGTCATATATTTTATGATTACTTATTATATATACTTTATAATCATTCATGAATGGTTAACGTGGAGAATGAATCTCATCGCGTCGTGGAGACGGTAGTCCGTACGTACGCACGAGCGATGATATCGTTCTCATGATCGTGGAATTGTATTGGAGTGTATGTATACTATTTTAGAATCAATATCAATTTAAAATAATCATATATAGTTATTATTTACACCATTATACCCATCCAACTAAGGTGGTGGTGGAAAATAGATTACACCACGGCGTGGAGACGGTATTCCGTACGTACGCACGCGCGGTGATTTCGTTTTCCGTAGGATGGATAGATGGTGAAATAAGGTTGTTTCATAATTATAATAACATATCAGTATATAAGTGATACTGATGTTATTACTTCATAATGAAACAACCTAAGAAGAAGAAGTGGAAGAAGAAATAGAGATGAAAGAATCGGTAACGGACATTACCTCTTCTTTGAAACGCCTCTTTGAGATCTCCTTTTAGGGAACTAAAATTGATCTTTGAGGAAGACCAGAACCTATAGGATGTTTCTAGGGAAGTGGAGAATGGAATTTGGCAGGGGTTTTCCGAGATTGAAGGCTCAAAGTGGTGTGAGGAAGAGAGGGAGGAGGTTCCCTTTTATAAGGGAGGAGAGGGGCACCATTGGAATAACTAAAAATATTATTTTATTATAAAGTCAAGTTTGGTTTTAAATCGCTCCAAATTAATTTATTTCGAGGATAAGGTGGGTATGGGTCGAAATCCTCTCATAAAATATAATTTAGACAAGTTTAGGTTCCTATTTTAACCTTATCATGTAGATTTAACATTAAGTTAAATAATTTTACTTTTACCGTGTCTTCTTGTGTTCTTATACTATAAGGTTAATAAACTTACTATATCAAGACAAACGAACCCCAAGTTGTTTATTATTAATATATATAACCTTATATAAGTCATTTGGAAGAACTTTATATTTTTATGAATAAAATAACAATTAATAATATAATATTTGTTTTAAAAACTATTTTATGTCAATTTTGACACTATTTAGTAATTGATTTTTGTGAAAATCATAACAAAATGATAAGTTCGAAAAAATTTAATTAAATAAATACTAACATGTCATATAAACCTAGAAAATTAGTGGAATCCATAAAAAGTCTTAAATTATATTTATTTGGGTATTTATAACATTAATTATGTCTATATTTCATTAATAAGATAATTACTGCATCATCGTTGTGTCATAAATAAATTAAATTATTTAATGTCTAAAAATTACAAATAAAATACCATTATGTAGAAAATCTTTTTATATTTCTAATAAATATTTATAGTCGAATTTATCTTATCTATAACCCCATATTAAAAATGATTTAGTAATTAAACTTTGATTTTAACTATTTTAACCCTTCTTTAAATAAATTAATAATAAATGTCCTAATCTAATCCAAGTGGGCCTAAATGGTCATATTTTATTCCTAAGTTTGTTTTTGGTCGAATTACACTTGTCCAATAGAATTAGGACATGTGTTAGGGTAATAATAATATCATTTGTACCCTTAATTACCCTATTTACTTTTAACCGTGATAAAAAAAGTAAAAAGTTACTATTCACCAAAAATTATTTTCATCTCATTGAACCACATTTTAGTCCTTGATATTAACTGTGTCTCTCGGATTTTTGAAATTCCACTCATAGAAGTGGTAAAATTAAGTTTTATGAAAAATTCAGTTTTTTAACTACCACTTAGTGGTTTCACTATTCATCAAAAATTGAAAGTTTTCAGAAAAATACCAAAAATTAGGCCAAAGATATATTTGATATTAAGAATTAAGAAATGATTTCTATTTTACCAAATTCAGAACATATCATTTTCATTAATTAATTTAAAAATTAGTTCCCGTCGTCAAAACAAATAGCGTGTTTTTAAGAGATAATAACTATCAAAAGATTGACACTTGTTTATAACTGGTTTAAATGTGAAATTACATCCAATGACCAAAATTGTATTAAATTGTAAAAATATATTATAAATATACTTTAAAACCACTCAAATTAATAATTTATCACTATTAATTATTTCTATTAAAAAAGTTTTTTTTAATTAAAATTTAGTAATTTTCACTATTCATCAAAATATGAAAGTTATCCGAAAAGTACCAAAATTTCACCCTAAGCTAATTTCGATATTCCGAATAAAAAAAATTAAGTCCATTTTGAAAAACAAAATTTACAAAATTTCAAAAAGTGGTTATTACTATTCATAACGGCTAGTTTTAATAATATTTTAATAACATATCGTTGTTTAGTGAAACTCGGTATTGCGTACTACACATGCTATCGAGGAAGGTTGCGATTGCATGTAATGGAAGGCAAGTCAATGATGCGTGTTGTGCAAGCTCCTTTTGGTGTAGCGTACAACACAAGACATTAATGAAAAGAATATTTTTCATAAAATCTCGGGGTGTTACAGGGAAACTGACCAAACGCATTTAGATAGTGTTGAAACTTTAGGAAAATGATCCATGGGTCATATGTGATGTGTAAGAGTTAACCCTACCTCAATCCGAGGTGCGTTGTGGCCGGTACCCCCGAAACTATCCCTCATTTGTTTAAATTGGACAATATTTTACGTACATACACCAAACCGATCAAACAGATTCTGATTGTGTTGAAACTTTTTCACAATGATCCATGACTCATATGTGACGTGTACGAGTCAACTCCGTCTCAATCTGAGGTACAGTGTGGCCGACCCACTCAAAGTGCCTCTGTTTTGTTAAAAATGGACTTAATTTTAAGTGAAATCAACAACTGACATACGACAAACCGACCAAACACATTCGGATTCTGTTTAAACTTAAAGAAAATGATCTATGGGTAAAATTTGATGTGTATGAGTCAACCCCGCCTCAATATGAGGCTCGTTGTGGCCGAAACCACTCAAAGTGCCTCTGTTTTGTTAAAAATGGACTTAATTTTATGTGAAATCAACAAGTGACATACGACAAACCGAACAAACACATTCAAATTTTGTTGAAACTTAAGGACAACGATCCATGGGTCAAATGTGATGTGTACGAGTCTACTCTTCCTCAATCCGAGGTGC
Organism: Viscum album; assembly: GCA_963277665.1. Classification (NCBI taxonomy): domain Eukaryota; kingdom Viridiplantae; phylum Streptophyta; class Magnoliopsida; order Santalales; family Viscaceae; genus Viscum; species Viscum album. The sequence goes on along the minus strand of OY728150.1, from coordinate 1,183,251,943 downwards.
GGTGTGGCTGGGACCACTCAAACTACCTCTCTTTTGTTCAAAATGGACTTATTTTTAAGTGAAAACACCAACTGACATACGAGAAACCGACCAAACGCATTCAGACTATGTTGACACTTTAAGACAACGATCCATGTGTCTATTGTGATGTGTACGAGTGAGAGTCAACCCCGCTTCAATCTGAGTCACGGTGTGACCCCCACCACTCTAAGTGGGTCACATTTATTTGAATTGGAAACCATTTTAAGTGAAAATAACAAATGACATAAGGAAAATAGACCAAACACATTCGGATTCCGTTGAAACTTTAGGAAAACGATACATGGGTCTATTGTGACATTTATGAGTCAACCCCACCTCAATCCGAGGCATGATGTGGCAGGGATCACTCTTAGTGTCTGTCTTTTGTTTAAAATGGACATAATTTTAAGTACATATGGAAAAATGACCAAACGGATTCTGATTGTGTTGACACTTTATCACAACGATCAATGGGTGATATGTGGAATGTATGAGTCAACCCCTTCTCAATTAAAGGCAAGGTGTGGTCGGAACCACTCAAAGTGTATCTCTTTTGTTTAAAATGAACAAGATTTTAAGTGAAAATAACAAATAGCATACGAAAAACTGACCAAACGCATTCAGATTCCGTTGAAACTTTAGGACAACGATCAATGGGTCTATTGTGACGTGTACAAGTGAACCACTCCAAGTGGATCAGTTTTGTATATGTATGTTTATAATTACGTATGATTATATTCTAAATGAATTATGTATGTTTTTTTGTGTATGTATGTTTATAATTACGTTATGAATTATGTATGTGTTTGTCATCAAATTATGCAACATATGTTAAATGTGTATGAATTAAAATGAATTATGATTTAATTCTTTATGTGCATCAAATTATGCATCAAATTATTGCAGGACACCTCCACCTATGCCTGCTATGAAAATTGCAGGGATGCTGTGCAATTTGCACAGCATAGGGTATGCCAACGGTTTGAAACCGTTGGAATATGTCTTGTAGGAATCTTTTTACCAACGGTTCTATTTGAATCGTTGGTAAAAATATTTCCCAACAGTTATAGAACCATTGGGAAATCCCTCCTCCATTGGTTTTTCCAACAGTTTAGCACAACCGTTGGTAAAACCTTTCCCAATGATTTTATGAGAACCATTGGGAAAGGTTAAATTTCCTACCCCTACTCCAACGGTTCTATGTAAACCGTTGGGAAAATCTTTTCCCAACGGCTTACTTGCCTACGGTTTGCTGAATCGTTGGTATAAATTATACCAACGGTTCATCATCCTTTACCAAGGGTTCTGAACCGTTGGTAAAACCCAAGTTTCCAGTAGTGTTTAAAAGCGGTCTAATTAAGACTCTATTAATTACATAACAAGTTGTATTTATATCATCATCCCAAAAATAGACAAGTAAGTCATATTCACCAAGCATGGTCCAATCTATATCTTAAAGGGTACTATTTCTTATTTCAAAAACCCATTTATATTGAGGTGTTTTAAGATTTGAGAAGTTATGATTATAGCTATTTTGTGAGCATAAGAATTGAAAATATTAATTTTCAAAATCACGACCATGATCACTTCTCACACTCTTAATAGAAAGTCTACTACGGTTCTCTATATATTTTTCATACTTTGTAAAAAATCTACATGACTCACTTTTTTGAGCTAGAAAATATACCCATGTAAACCTATAATAATCATCAACAATTACATAAGAATGGTGTTTTCTAGACAAACTTGAAACTCTAGATGGTCCAAAAAGGTTTATGTGTACCAGTTCTAGTGGTTGATAGGTATAAACCTATTTCTTTGTTTCAAAATAAAATTTATGTTACTTTTACTTTTTATAGGGAATACACACTTTTTATTTTTTGAAATATAGTTTAGGTATATCCTTTAATAAACCCCTTTGAATATATTTTTAAGAGAGTATATATTATAATGGAATAATCTCCTATGACACAACCAAGATTCATGATGAAATAAATTTAAGAAAGAATTTTTTTTTAGAAATAAAAGATTATAAATTAACAATATAAACATTATCATTTCTAAGGGAATTAAATACCAAATCAATCTTAGAATCATAAATCTTAAAATAATTGCTTTCAAATTTTACATGAAAATCATCATTACATAATTGAAAAATACTAATTAAGTTATATTTTAAACAAATAAAATACAAAACTTTAGAAATTAAAACTGAGTTAGAGTTACTAATTTTTCAAACACTTATAATTTTTCATTTATAATTATAAACAAAGTGAAATTCCTAAAATCAAATTTTAAAATATGATTTAAACTTGATAAATTATTAATAATATGTCTAAAAAATCCACTATCCAAATACCATAAGTTCTTACTGGTATAATTTAAAAATTTTTCCTACAAAAAATTAATTGAGAAATGATTTTGGTTCCCAGATTATCTTGGGTCTAGAAATATAAGAACATAAAGATTTAGGAATTAAAATCTATTTAAAAGTTCTATAAATATCAGATTTAAGATATTTATAAATAAACACTTTCCTTGGTCTTTAAGTGTAATAATTATTTATAGAACTTGATTTTCTTGAACTAGGAACAAATTTATTCTTATAAAGTTTCCTCTAACCAGGATGGTACTCAATTATAGTAGTATACTTATGTGTGGTTTATTTACCTAGAATTATAGTCAAGGTGTCTCTTCCGTGAGGTAACTTATCATGGTCCTTATTGATTTGTTTATTGTATATTTTAATCTCATTATTTTCTTTTAACAACGGAACATTATTTTATTTTTGAATAAAATATTGCAATTTAAGGTGGTATAAAAATAATGATATTTTATAAGGATTTTATATTTTTCCTTTAATATATTAAAGTTTTCTTCCAGCATACTATAGTATTTAAATAAATCATCTACAAATTTATAAAATTTATTAAGATTTTATTTTTTAGAAGTAATGAGAACATACTTTTTTTAACTTAGGTGTCATTACCATAAAGCATAGATTTTAGTTCTCATTAGAATCATATTTGGATGATTATAAGTCACATAAAATATCCTTGACAGCACTCCAAGTTTCCTTTATAGATTTCTTGTATTTATTTCCTAAGTCCTAATAATTCTTCTTGTATTTTAATTTTATACAACCAACTTTTATGTTTCCTTTTATCTTACACTAATAACATATAACATCTCTAAAGTTACCATCCTTTTTCCAATATCTTTTTTTATCATATTTTTTACTTTAAAGTACGTTTTCTAAAGAAATTATTATTTCTCAAAAAAAAATTAAACTTTATTCCTAGATGATCCTTCTTCTCATCACCATTTGAACCACCTTTACTTCTTCTGGTATCACCATAATTAAAAACATAATTTTATTTAGATTGAGATTCATTGAATTCAATTGAAATATTAGGTCTAGTATCTTCATTATTTACATTAATATCTTATTCATACATCATTAAATTTCTAATCAATTACTTGATCAGTAATTTTCTAATGTCAAAAGATTCTCTGATAGAGAAAATAGTTCCTCTTCAATGATTAGGTAGAAATATCAAGATTCTTAACACTTGAGATTTCTAATCCACTTTATGCCGATGGGTAAATATTGTCTTAATGATTTCATTGAACCAAAGATACATCTCATAAATAAATTAATTAGGTTTAATTTTTAATGTATCATATTTAATCATATAAGTAATTAATCTCATTTATTTAATGTTTGAAGTTCCTTTATGAGATATAGAAAGAGTATCCAAGATTTTAAAAGTAGTATCACAAATAGATATTCTATTAAATTAATCCTCTCTTAAAGAAAAATATAAAGTGACAAAAAATTTACAGTTATAGTAATAGGTATCCTTAGTGGAATCACTCCAATTATCCTTAATGACTTTTGGTTTTTAATATTGGTATTATATTAGAGTCCAAATATCAAAAACAATACTCTCATATTGAATTTTCATTTTGATATTACAAAAATAATAAATTTTTCCCTTAAAATAAGGTGGTATAATTATAGCATGACTTTTAGATCTAGAATTATTTATAATTATAGAATTATAATAATAAAATAAAGAGTGATCTTTTCAGTTGACTTGATCAAGATCCAATACAAAAAGAACAAAGTAAAACAAGTAACAACCTTTTATAAAAAATATTGTTCATAGTGGAGTACTCAAGAAGGAGGTGAATTGAGTATCCAATAAAATTTTCTAATATTTTTTAAAACAAAATCCCCCAATATAGAAAAAACCAAGTTAAATAATATAGTAGGTATATATAATTTAATATTTTGATATAACCTATAAAAATATTGATCAATACTTAGTTAAAATAACATGATATTATCCTAATATTTTGATATTACTCCACTTACATTAAATGGTATATATATCTCATTTAAATGATAGAAATAAAAGTAAATTTTTTTAAAATCGATGATAAAAATAGTTTTAAAAATATAGTAAGTAAAATGTTAATTCTTACAAAGGAAATAAAAATTAAAGAGGTTCGATCTCAATTCAAGACCTATTCCCTTCCACTTGAAAGTATCCCACTACTAATAATGTTTATAAACATAAAAATATGATCCATAACCTAGATTAGGTATAGTTACAACATCAAATAGATATTTCCATGCTATTACACATTCTCTTACATAGTTATTGTGAGAGTATAAATATGAAAAAAATAAGTAAATGAGTATATAAGTAATCTTTTATGATGTACAAGAGTATGTGATTTAACATATATATAAAGAAACTAAGAAAAAGTAAAATATAAAATAAAATAGGGATAAATAGAAATGAAGTTTTAATGTAGCGTTATAATGAATTTTAGATATTCTTTAGATGTATCTTCTCTTGTTGATGTCTTCATTAAATTCTAGGATAAAGTTTGAATATTGGAAAATGTTCTTAGGTATTTCTTTGAAGTTCAAATAAAAATAAAATATTCACATGTTGTTGAAAATACATAACTTATTCTAATTTTCCACCACTCTACATATCCTATAAATTTGATCTTCTTTAAAAATAAATATTCCTTTAAAAATACCCAATAGATACTAATCCTTATGAATCATCATAATTGACAAAAAATTTGAGAGAATGAAATGCTTCTGGCTCAAAATTTAATTATTCACTGAGATTGGTTGGAATATATATTTTAAAAATATAATCCCACTTTTGACATGGTAACTTGGAGTGTTCTATTTTAGATAACCCATAGTCACTCTAATAGTTAGTGAGAAATGGGGTTTATTATCCTTAATAAGTCATGTAGTGGATCTATATAATTTACGGTCTCTCAAAATTTATATTGTCACTTCAGTGATTTTATAAAATACAAACTCTTTCATTTGTTCAATTTATTTCCTCACACAATCAATTAAAGAAATGTACGGTTTCCTTTATACTTATATATTTTTATTATAGATGGATATACCATGTGGTTGCTTCACTTGGACTTACAGTCACTCCATTAATCTTGTGTACAGTTGAAGATTTTTTGAGAAATCCATCACATTTGGTCGAATAAGAATGCATTCAATACAATTTATGTGTGATCACTTCAACCCTTTGTGTATAAACTTATAAAAGTTCCATGTTGCTTCATGTTGTCGATCAAATACTTCTTATGGTCTATCAATTGTATAGCCCTATAATGGATTAACCACTAACATGGTAGGGATTAATCAATGGTTTATTTTTATGAATTCATTTTTATTAATTCAACATCATAAACTTTTTTATGTTCTCAATCCACTCAATATTATCTCTAAAACTAACCATGTGTGTTGTTTTAATAATGGATAGATAAGTACAGATGATTTATGGGGTTTAATAGAAATCATACTCTTTTCTACAAACTGTTATTCTCCCTGGTTAGAGATTCTTCATTATTAAAGAAGTGATTAAAATGCTCCCAAATTCAACTGAGATACTTCTCTTGATTTCAACTCCAACTAAAAGAATGTTTCTCTAGATCTAATTGAGGGACTCCTTTTTCTTTTAGCTCCAACTGAAAGTCTTCTTTTTCCAACTCCAACTGAGAGATTCCTTTTGTTTATGACACAAACCATAAGACTTATTCTATTCCATTCAATAACCACAAGACTTCCACTTTCATCAAGTATGATACAAAACATGATGATATATTGATATTCCTTAATGAGAATATTAAATCACACTTTCTAGTGTATCCTTAAAGTATCTTCAACAATCATTGGTTGGTTATGTTGGCCTTTCTAAATTGAATCTAATGATCTATAACTGATCAGTTTCCTCATTGAAAAAAATTCCTAGGATATAATTATTTTTTCTATTGATGAATATGTTACCTCACTTAGATGAGTTCATGTTTTTTAGACATGTTCTTTGTTATATTATGAAAGATTAATACTTTCGTAATTCAAATCAATTATTTTAAAGTCCACTTATTGCATGAATATTGAATGGGATTCTCATGATATAAACACTAGCTCACAATATTATTATTTTATGTGATTTCCAATATTATGTATATGGTTGTTCTCAAGGTTTTCATTTATTCATGTAAGCATGCATGCACCATGTTCACCTTCTTATTTTAATCTTCATAGATCACCTCACTTATACCTCATGCATGCTTGTTATCACATGCATATATATTGAAAATAATTTTCACAAGGGTGTGTATGTCACTGTTATTAGGTTTATAATATTATGAAATATTGTAATCATTATTGCAAGCACTATCTTCTTGTCTCCTGAAATATTCTTCAAGAAAGTCTCACATAGTTTTAGTGAAACTGTTCTCAAGTGCATGAGCTTATCCTCTTCTTCAAATAGAAAATTGTAGGTGACACAGTCTCATGGTTATCAAGGGGTTCATGAAAACCTAGAGGGATTCATAGAACCAATTCTTAATTAAGACTTTGAGTGTGTTATACACAATTAAAAATACATAATTGATATCTTATTATACTTCATGCAAGAAAAAGCTACATGGTTCTCATTTTGTAAAACAAAAAGCTTCTTAATGACTATATTTTATTTAGAAACTGAGATCTCTCTCAAAAAATTAGAAAAACTACTCATCTTGGTAATCATTTTATATTAAAGTATCACTGCACCTAACACCACCTTAGCTATGCTAAATATCTTGTGTATAGGAGTATCATTAACGAGCCTAAAATCTCTATGTATATCAAACATTTGAACCTGTAGAATTCGGAATACTGAATAATTCTTACACCATATTTCAAGGTGTCTACTCTTTTTTGAGTTCATGATATATCCTAAAAAAATCATGTGCATTCTCTAATTCATCCTTATATATCAAAAATAGCCTCAACAACTTCATTTTCATTAATTCATGCTTTGTCTTTGAGTTATCCATATTCGTGAAAGATGTAAATTGAATTCATGGAGATTTGATGCCTCACAAACTCATTATATTTTCCTTAGAATGAAAATAGAAACCTTATGACTGATATATGATGGTCTAACCATATTTTTTGGTGAACATAATCATTCCAGTGTCATTGGAGGTGGAAGATGATGAAATATTGATAGAATTCTCCAGATCAACACAATCGAATGGCTTTGGAAATGTATGTATCTTTAATGGATGGAGTAATAGTATATGACACATACAATGTACCACATCGAAAATTAATTTTGGAGAGTGGTTCTTAATAAATCATCTCATTCCATTGATAGGATGTAATAAGGCAGTGGGGGATCGACACACACATCCCACTTCACACACTGTGTCACAAGCCATGCCTCACCTACACTGGAACACCAACATCCTGGACTAACCTATGCACCCTAACTAGGGAGTTAACTCCTATGGGATTATACTTGGACCCACTCACCTATTTCCATGTGGGCTATATAGAACAATTCTCCCAAGTGGTTCATGTCCTTCTCTCATATGTGTGGGATCAAGTTGGGCCATGTGGGTTTTAATGGTTGAACATCTTTTTTGTTAAACTCCCATAAAAAACATCCATTATATTCTATATTTAGAATATAATCTCAATAAATTATCACCATCAAATTCCAAACCTCTTATCAACATTACCTTCAAATAATCCTCATAAAAATATTAATTTTCATGGCCTTTATAATATAATACTCCTTATGAAAAAATAGGAATATATTTTTTCTTGAACAACATCAACTCATCTTCTTATATGAATGTTAATAAATATTATATTATAATTGTTAGGAATAATTTTTTTATTAAAATCGCATAAAAATAATTCCATTATATTTTAAGTGTAGAATATAATCTCAAGCCATTCTCACTATCAAATTCCAAAACACTTCTCAATAGTAACTTCAATCAATCATCATAAAAATATTAATTTTCATGGTATTCATAAAGTAATACTCTTCTTAAAAAACATATGAATATATTTTTTCATGGCCAACTTCAACTCTTATTCTTCTCTTCACGTAAATAAATATTTTTCATCATCTTCCATTATTTTATACATTGTGAATTTTTTTAAAATTTATATTTCACATGTATTTGACAATTAAGATTAATTGAATCAATCATCAAACTTACTAGGAGAATTTTCCAAGAATGAATTTTAATTTAATTTACTAAATCCATAAAAATTCTCCAAGCATAACCACTTCTCACCAAATACATATTGACACATCATTGACAGCACTTGCAACACTAGGAACAATAATCTATCCCTTTTTATTTGGATGCCAATATCTCTTCACATGTTTAAAAAGTAAATATGTGTGCTCAAAGCATTATAACCCTTTGAAAATAAAAGAAAAAGGCAAGTGGAAAGTGGTGTTAGGGGTTTCCACGTGATTCTCATGGTTATGAGAGAGTAATGATATCACATGGTTCAATTAGTAAAGATCCTATAGTTTATCAACTCTAATTCTATTCGGGATAAACCAGTCTAGAAAAAAATACACATAACCAAGGTTGTCTAATATATACATAAAATACCATTCAAGTGAAATCATTCTAGAAATTATCAAATCTAATTTAAGGTGTTTCCATTAATTAATGTTTTCAATGAAATGAAGAATCATTCACACACTTTAATAAACATAGCAGGAAGTTTAGGTGTTAAAAAATAACCCCCCATTGTATCATCTTATCATAAACCAAGAAATACCCAATAATTGATATGATTACTACAATTAAGAATTAAGGATTAAAGTGTGATTGGAATACCTCAACATTATGGTTTGAAATATGTCCATAATTTCTAGATTCAATGGAATTTATGAAATTGACATATGATTCTTAATGTTTCTCCTATTTAAGGGATGCATTATTCTTCTTTAATTTTATGGTATTCAGTGAACTCCTTGAATTACAATATATTACTTCTTTCCACAAGTGACAGCCTCAAAAATATCCTTCAATTCCCTACATGTTATCTTAAATCACATAAAATAATATGGAATAAGTATGGAATTATTGGTTTTTAGAGGAAATATTTAGAACGAGATATTTCTCTCAATCTGGGTCATTCTTTTCTTCCAATATTATCATGGGAAGATTTATTTAGACCCTTATTTTTGTTTTGAGTCTGATTGATTTGAATTTCTTCTTTCTTCCATTCCTTTTCATTATGTTGAATAAAATTTTCAACCTCAGTCTTCTAGATCTTCAAGTTTCAACCTGTTGATCACTTCTCATCAACTTTTACCTTATTTTATGAGATTTATTTATTTACATTACATTTATAAAGTTTCTCATCTTCCTCCAATTTTTTATCCAGTTTTAACTGATGTGTCTAAACAAATAGACAATCATTCTTAACATTATAAATCTCCTCAAAATCTTCACATGGATTTACATTAGTTTTATTTTGAAATTTATTCCCTTTCACAACATAGGAAACTTCTTCTTCCAATATTTTCATGAATAACTAAACCTTGTGAACTTTTAACTACATATTCTATAGACTTATTTCTGAATATGAAATTTGTTTTGTATAGATTTATGTGGTATAGATCTATCCACAAGTTGTTTTATTTTAGATTTTTTGATTATATATTCATTGAATCCCCCCTTGATTCTTGAATCATTATTAGTAAATATTTTTTAAACCAAAAATAATAAGATTTGTGGACATACTTACCACAATACTAACAAAATACCTGAAACATTAGTCTATCAGATTAGTTCCATATGAATCCAGATTTGTGTTATTGTTTTTCTCTTACAAATAGAGCCACACTTTTCTCGGGTGGTTGTGGCCTTCTTGGATTTTTCTTACCTTCCCTTTACATGAAATATAGCCTCTCATTCTTCTTGGAACATATATTCTCAGTTTTAGTTTTTACATCTGCACTATTAGAAATAAAAAATATATCAAAATGATTAGGTGAAATTTTACCTTCCTTCTCTCCAGCTTGATAAGATTATCCATTGATCTCAATAGATTTATTGACACATATATACTATGTCTAAAACAAATATTCTTATCTAGAAGTCAAGTTATCTTCAAGATCACATATCATCTTACCTTGTTCATCAATTTTTAATTTTTATATATTGATATCATTAAAAAAAGATACAATCTTATTGATCATCTCTTACTTTTCTTCAGAAACAAGTAATATTTCATTATCATTATTTTTAGTAGTTAATTTATTATTTTATTTCTCCACCTTCTTCTTTTATTTCTTGATATATTGAATCTGTGCTTTGAAAAACTCTAATTTCTATTTTAGTCTCCACTCAAGTTCTATTCATTCTTCTTCAACATAAATAGTACTTGATGAATAAATTCTTTTCTTTTTTATGACCAAATAAACCAACTTCATTATTTTAATAACAACTTGATGATAAATATTTCTTGTTTCTACTCAGAAGATTTCTCTTGTTATTATAGTGATTATTTTTCTTCTTACCCGATTTGTGTTTATGATAACTATTATATTCTAATTTTTATTTAGATTCTGATTATTCAACCTTTTTCTTAGGGATTTTTATTGAAAAATTTCCATATCTACCACATTCAAATCATTTTAGATTTTTCTTACTCTTTACCTTTCTATTTATCTTTATGAATCCTTTAGATATAAGGGAAAAAACCTGATTGGATTCATCATCATCCTCATTAACATCTAAATCTTTATATTATTCAGCCTCTTATTCTCTAACTTTTCCTTTTATCATTACTTCAAAGGTCTTTTAGGTTGTTTATTTCTTCTTAAAATATGGTATTTTACTCATCTCATAAGCTATGAGATATTTATATAGTTTATCAAGAGACAAATGATCTCTTTTTTATAGAGTTGAGATATTTGTATCAAAGAAATCTGGAGAATTTCTCATCAAATCTTTGAAAATTATAGATTCATTGAGATTCTGACTAAATACTTGAATGTTAATGACTATCTAATTCACTCACATAAAGTATTCATCATTGTTTTATTCATAAGTAATTTTTATTTCCTCAAACTGAATCCTACAAACTTGTTGCTTGAATTATTTGACTTTGACATTACCTTCACAACTGCTTCCCAGTTTTTCCTAGATCTTATGGATAGTATAGACACCCATGGCCTTTTTGTATACATTATCTGATAGATCCATCAAGATAGAATTTTAAAAATTTCCATCTGACTCCATATTACTCTTATCTTCTTGTGTCATGGAAGAATCATTAGAAATGGTGGAAAACCCACTATTGTGGCATCTCTCACTTCCAGGATGAGTGATAGGATACATGGTACCACCATATTCCTCCAATTATGATAAATTTTCCCATAAAAAATAGGAACATATTGGTTGTTAATAGAATTATGATTCTCCATTTTAAAAATAATATTTGGAGATGGAATATTTTCTCTGACACCACTTGTAGAGACATAGGTCAGATTGGCCACTAAGAGGGGATGGGTGAATCAATGGTTTATTTTTATGAATTCATTTTCTTTCAAATTCATCCTATTAAACTTATTCAGGTTCTTGATCCAATCAAAATTATATCTCAAACTCACATAATGTTTAGTAGTAATAATGGATAGATTAGGACACTGGATTTATAAGGTTGGGTAGAAAGCCTACTCCTTACTACAACTAGTTATCCCCCCCCCAATTACATATTATTCACTGTTAAACAAATGGTTAAAATGATCCTATCTCCAAATAAGATTCTTCTCTTGATTCAAGGTCCAACTAAAATAATTATACTCTAGATCACACAGAGAGACTCATTTTTATTCCAATTCCAATTGAAATAATTCTTTCCTTGGATCCAACTAAGTGACTCTTTATGCTCCTAGATCTAACCAGAAGACTTATTCTTCTACCAATACCAAATGGAAGACTTCACCTTTAATCAAGGATGATCTACTACAGGATGATATGTTTATATTCGTCCATGATATCACTAAATATAACTTGGTCATGTATTCTTAAAGTATCTTTAATAGCCACTGGTTAGGTCTGTTGGCCTGGATCAATTAAATCTAATCACCTGTAACTAATCAGTTTCCTTGGTGCAATAAATTCTTGGGATATAATTCTTTATTCTACTAATTAAGACCCAACCTCACTTATATTTGTGAAAGTTTTTTCACACAATTTATTCAATATATTATTCATGATCAATACTTTCACAATTTAACTGAATTCTTTTCAAGTCCACTTCATGCATGAATATTTCATGGGATTCTCATGATATAAACCCCAACACACAATGTTATTGTTTTATTCTCTTTCAAATATTATGTCTCGAGTTGTTCTGAAGGTTTTTATATATTCATGTATGCATGTATTCACCACATACACCTTCTTCTTTCAAGCTTCATAGATCACCTCACATACACCTCATGCATTTATGGTATCACATGCATGTATAATGCATATTTATTGCAAATAATTCATAAAAGGGTGTGTATGTCACTATTCTTATGTGCATAAGAGAAGGATACAATATACATAATAATTCAAGAACTATATTATTTTATCCTGTGTTATTCTTCGAGTGATACTCACACGACCTTTAAATAAGTGTTTTTAAGTGCATGGGATATTATTATTATTTACATAGCATAGTGTAGGTGATATTGTCTTGCAGTTCTCAAGGGGTTCACACAAACCTAAAGGGATTTACAAATCTAGTTCTTTAAAATTAAATAATTTTTTTATACAAAAGTATAATGATATGTGGGATCTACTCTTATACTTTGGGCAAGTAAAATCCATGTGGTTCTCCCATTGTGAAATAGAAGGCTTCACAATGGATCTATTTTCTTCAAAAAACTGTGTGCTCTCTCGAAATATCAGCTCAAATCCTTATCTTGGTGTAACTACATTTATAGAAAATGATTACCATGCCTCAAACCACCTTAGATTCACTAAATATTTCATGTGGAGGAGTTCCATTAATGATATGAATATCTTAGCGTATATTAAACTTTTGAAACCATCGCTTTTGGTATCCTAAATTAGGATTACAATGTATTTCATATCATATAATCTTTTATGAATTCACGATAGAGCCTCATGAAATCACGTGTATGATCAAGCTCATACCTGTATATCAAAAACAACCACTAAAATTTGTTTCCATTCACATTAGTTAGGTCTTAGAGTTATTCACATGCATTCAAGGCAAAGATTTCATTCATGGAGATTCTTTAATTAACCATAGTTTTATAAATGGAATTTTTCTTCTTATAATTATGTCATGTTTTATAAATAACTTACATCACATAGATAAACCAAAAAAAATTATTCTCAAAAATGAAGAATGATACATTAGTCATCAACTAAACCAATAAGAATTAAAAATATTAAAAGAGGATAATAAACAAAAAATAATATAATATTAATAGAATAATTTGGATATGATCGATCCACCAGAATGATTTCACTCACAAAAAAACTATAAAAATAAAATATAATGTTAGAAATAAAATATTCATTTTGAATGTTAAAGTATATATAAATTTTATATAAAATAAAAGATAATGAATATCAAATGGAAATAGATATTTATAGAATATAAGGAACCCATATGACTGTTATAAATTTGATGGTTGTAATAGTAATATGATAATTGGAATAGTAATATAACCCTTAAGAATAGTAATCTAACTATTAAAATAGTAACATCACCAATATAAATGTAAAACAATATTTAGGTATCTTATAAAATGAAAATATGATATGTTGATATCATGGTACAAGTAAATATATGTTTTAAAAATGATAAATTAAGTGTTGGTATTTTTGTAAAACCTAAATGTCTTATTTTATATTTTACAATGAATATAATGATTTAGAAGAAATTTTATTTTCCTAAAATAGATTAAAAAATTAATATTAAGTTTCATTATAATTATAATACAATTTTATGAGACCATAAGTAATTTTTCAAAGGGCCATAAAACCAATTATAATGTTAAAATCCGTATTTTTTTTTGAATAAATGATGGTTTTATTTAAAAATTAAATTTCTAATATTTTTAAAATTATTTTCATAAAATGGATTCCATTTTCTAAATATATAAATTGAAAAATTATTAGGTTTATTTTTTGGTTTTTCTCTAAAATAGTTGAATTTTAGGTGAGTAGTGAAATACGCCAGTTTAAGGTATTTAACATTATAAGACAAACACATGAACTTTTGAGTCATAGATGAAATCAGAACCCATTAGTTAAAAATAAAATTAAACATTTACTAAATATAGTCATAATAATCAATAATATTCATAGTATTAATCCAAAATAATAGGCTAATGTATATGATAATAAAAAACACCCCTCTCATCCCCTTATACATACAATCCCTCACCACCCCTTATCCTCACCCCTTATAATACTTTAAGCTTTAAAAATATATGGACAAACCCTATCCTATATAATCTCCTCACATCCAAGTGATACTGGTCTAAAAAAAATACAAATTCCAAGTTCCTTAAGGGGTTCTTCAAGGATGTGATATTCAAGAGGTAACATTCTCAAACCACCTCTTCTAATTTATTTTCTTATTCTAACTTCTACTCACCACCTTCATCCATTATAGCATAATAAATCTAGTATCATTTATATACTAGAATTTTATATTACTAATATAATATCTTATATCCATCCATTTTCTCATCTCCTCTTATTCAAAGGAAAATGAAACTATTGTCCATGTTATGCCGGTTAACCACCTTCATTGATGATGAGTTTTTTCTTTCCAATAATTCATTCAAAACAAGTTCAAATTTACTTATAATTATTCAAAATAAAATAATTATTTATATTATATGTGGTTTCAAATTCTGGAAAGAGTATATATGTCCATAACATTAAATAAAATGAAACTAGTTTGAGTTGGTCGGAAAAAGCATCAAAATAAACTAAACATTTTTCATTAAAGTTTTATTAAATGAATCATCCACATGTCATAAAAAATGAAATACAAGACCATATAAACTTATTTAATTTAATTAAAACAATTTCATCTCACTTCTGGATAAGTATTCCCATTTGACAAGAACCTCCAAAATTATACACAAGTGAACCGACCATGAAACAATAAAACAAATGCTCCCGGAAAAATGAAAATGAAATTTATAACTCTTTAAAATGGACATAAATTAACTTAATAAAATTATAATAAATAAAATATATGTGTAAGAGGTTATTAATTAAGTAATTAATTTTATTATACAGTATATAATGTTTAAGTGAAGAACACATTCAGACATAAGGTAAAAGATCTCTCTAAACATCCATATTTCCTTTGGGTAACACATTATATTTATTTTCGTCAACTTATATCTTAATTATTATTATAAAATTCTCATATATTATTTATATATATTCCACACATATATATCTATCTCAATTCATATTTATTTGATGGGTGAATACATGTTTTAAAAGGTTTATTTCCCAAGTTATCACAATAGGAAAAACCAATTGAAGGGAACTTATCTGTTTCCTAACCATTTTCAAGTAAACTAAATAAAATGTTTTAATTGACAAATATTTTATAAAATCACTCATTTCATCATGAAAACTATTTTAGTTTATTTTCTATTTTATATAAATAACTATTCCATTATCCTCTTTAAGGACTCTTTATTTGTAACACCCTGAGATTTTAAACAAAGAAAACTATATTTGTTAGCAAAAATCACATGAAAAACTGAGTTTATATTTCATTACACACAAAAAAATATTTCATATTTCATTACACACAACCCAAATATTATTATTTTTGATAGTATACTCAACACGCAACACCAAACCTAAACTAACCATGATATATATTACCATTATAACCTTGATGTTAAATTGGATGGTATAAATAGTACTAAATACTATATGATATATATTTATATATATAAATGTATTAATAAATATAAATTATTTATAATTTTCTTAAATAATCAATTAATTTTTTAGTAAAGTGATTTTATTCTTTAAAAATTTGTTTTCATCAAAAATATATTTTTATTGATTTTCATCAAAATATTATTATAATAAATTTTTGGAAAATTTATAAAATTTATTTGATAAAATTAAAATAATTTTTGGAATCATATCATCAAAATTTACTTCAGTTAATTTTTTATTGATTTTTTGAAAAATATATATTTTTTCAGTAAATAGTAAAAAATAATGATTTTTATAAGAAGTCTTTTATTCTAAAAAAATTAAGTAATTTAAAAGTAAAAATATTTTTTGAATATGTTTTAAAATAAAACAAGTATTATTTAGTTATATTTAATTAAATTAATTACTTTTTAATTAAAATTATATTGGTTTTTAGTATAAGTTTGTTTTTGGGATTAAAATAGGTTTTTCTAAAAATTATTTTAAAATTCATAATGTCTATCCTTTTTTATAAGTTAAAATAAACCATAATGGGGAATTTTTTAAATGAAATTTATATATTTAATATTAATAAATATTAATTTAGTTTCATATAATAATAATTATTAATTATAGAGTTAATATATAATCATCTTTTTCTAAAAAAAATACTCTTCTTAAAAACCCATTGTCTCATCGGGTATGTGGGATTAATGTTGAATTAAAAATTTCCAATTACATGAATTGAATTTTGGAAAATAGATTAAATATTTATAACCATAATAATTTATAATTTCTAATAACTTAAATTAATTCTTTACCAAAATTAATAGTGAATGCAGTAAAAATTAATTACCACATTTAAGGTAAAAATTGATTTATCAAGGGGTTAAACTAGAATGATAAGAGTGTAAATGACCTAAAATATTATATTAATTTTATCTAATGATTTTTTTATACATTTTACATCAAATTATCTAAAAAATGGAAATTTATTTCCACTTTCCTTTGAATATGACCCATATAATAAGTTAAGTAAAGAAAAAGACAAAAAATATACATTTCTTCCTTTTAATATATGTAATGATTTAGGATAGAGAAAAAAGAACATTAGTTTGGTTATAAATATTATTTTGAAATATAATTTTTTTATCATAATAATTTATCTTTAATTTTTAGATATGAGTTAGTTACGTAAAATGTTTAAGAAATGCGAACACAATAATTATTTAATTGATAAAAAAATAAGATAACTAATATTAAAAATAATAAAATTGAAGTAAATTGAATGAATTATTGTGTTATATTTTTTTAAAATTAATATATCATGTTACATAGGTGTGAACATTATATATTTTTATTCCATATTTTCCTTTATGTTTTTAAATTCATATTAAACAAATAATGTCAAAATTGACATAAATGTTATTATATGAAAAATTATATTTTATTAAATTATTTGTTAGACTCCTCATGTTTTAATGATCACAAATCATATACATCCTGTAAATCTTGTTAATCCTATTTAATCTATATCAAATCATGTGTGTAGAGATGGTTTGTTTCTTTATGCTTTAAATAAACTTACCCAAGATCTTAATTACTATAAATCATGGTTGATTATTGAAAAATATATTTAATTTGTTCTATAATTAATTTATTTTATGAATGATCTAGTCTAATTCATTATGTGAATATTACAGCTTAAGTCTATATACTGATATTTGGCTAAGTCTGAGAAACCATGAGTCTACCACCAGTTCTGGTTTTTTGGAAAAGGATCAGGAAACTGTGAACAAACACCATGACCATACACCATGACCAGACACCATGACCCAGACACCTTGACCAAACACCGTGACCCAAACACCATAACCAGACATTATGACCCAGACACCGTAACTAGACACCGTGACCCAGACACCATGATCCTAACACCACATCTGTGCTATCGGTTCCTAATCTCAATACAACTATGCCATCATGATTGTCTCACCGCTCAAAAGAAAAGAAGAAGACATGATTTCCTAGTGACACCGTTTCCAAGTGATACCATCTCTAGAAAGACCGTGACACAATTATTTAATTTGTTTTTTCATTTTCAATTTAATTTCTAATGGTCATATTTGAGTCATTTAAATGAACTGACATAATTAATATTTTTTTGTAGACATGTCACCTAACAGTATAAGGTATGAGGTGCAGAATACATGCATCCTATCGTCTCCAACACATGCAGTCCAACTTAAAAAGAAAAATGTGGTACTGGAACAAGCAAGTGTAAACCACCAGACACGTGAGAAATTTTGGAAGAGAACTGATATCTTCAACAAGATACATCTGAAGAACACACCAAGCATTATCTAATCAAAAGGATAGAATAAAATAGATCAGAGCCAAGAACATCTTCACAATACCAAATCCATGAGGAATAAGAGCTAGATCTAATTTGAAATCCGAGAACCAAACTTTCGATACTCTGTTTCTCATAAGAGGACTCGATACTTGCATCTGTTTCATCCTACAAGTCCAGAGCTGCATAGAATAACACTCAAAGCACTTCTAACCTTTTTCTCATCATCATTTCTCTATTGTGTATTATTCTAGATTTCGAGAAGTGTGTGTGTGTCGGTATTAGAAGCACACATTGTCTCCTCCACTAAACTGAAGGATACAAGATATTATTGCTCACATATCTTTTACATTTGTTTACTCCAATAGATAAGTGTAGAAGAGTTCCTTGTGTGACTTGGTAGTTTATACCCATGAAGAACTGTGGAAGAAGTCGTGTGACCTGAAAAGTTATATGCACTGTTGTTTACCCCAATCCAGGGTGTGGATCAAAGTTGGTTAATATAAAATTCTTGGTATAAGGTGATCCCCAAGTTGAGTGTATTAGGTCTCTGCTTGAGACTGAACCACTTATTTTATCCACTATGTTGTTTAATTTTGTTTTTATATGTTTTACTGTATAATTCAGAAATCACTAGATTTTAATTTGATAGTTAATCTTTTATAGAAGTTATAGTTTTTTTCCTTATTATAATAACTTCAAATGTAGTATCAATAACTCATACTGATATTACTGAGAATTAATCAATCTTCTGAGAGGTTATTTTAATAGTAAAACTTTTATAACTGCATTACCTTGATTGACTGGGCTGTATTTATTTTTATTGGGGAACCTTTAAAGAAAAAATTTCCATAGAAATTTTTATAAATACCCAATTCACACCCCCTCTTGATTACTATACTCCAAACAACATTTGATATCAAAGGAGTTTTTATTCCTGTTAAGACTCTGTGTTTTGAAAACTATTAAACTGTGATTTTTGTTGTACTTTAAAGATCTCTAATTTTTTTAATACTAAATATATAGATCTTTTAAAGTATTTCTTTGTTATGGATAATATATTGGAAGGGGATACAACAAATAGATTACCATTCTTTAATGGAACTAATTATTCCCAATGGAAAATGAAAATGAAAATGCATTTAGATAGTATGGGATTTGAAATTTGTTATTCAATTATAGATGAGTATAAAATTCCTACCACTAATAGTATTAATTGAGATTACCTAACTAAGACTTCCTATAATAACAATTAAAAATCCATGAATTATTTATATTGCTCTTTAGGAGATGAGAAATTTAACCGAATATCTGCATGTAAAACTGCCCATGCAATTTGGGATACCTTGTCTGTTTCACATGAAGGAAATTCTAGTGTGAATGAAATGAAACTAAATAATTAAATTATTAAATATGATAAATTTAAAATGAATCCTAATGATCCTATTTCTGACATGTATTTCAGGTTCAACGAAATTTTCAACACAATGATTTCCCTTGGAAGAGAAGTTACTGGAAAAGAAAAAATCATGAGTATTATCAGATGCCTACCTAATAAATGGAGAGAACCCTCTATCTCTATTAGAGAGTAATGTGACATCAGAAAATTATGTATCAAAGAACTCATTGGGAAACTAATTATGTATGAAGAGGAGCTAAAAGTCAATAAGTAAGAGGAGGATGAACCCAAAAGAAAATCTGTTGCATTCAAGACTACCACCTCTAAACACAATGTAAAGGATAAACTACAAGTCTCTGTAGAAAGTTCAAGTAGTGAATAATCATCACCAGACAGTGATGAGAAGATGGATCAATTATCTAGAAGGTTTAATAAATTTTACATGAAGAAGAAATTTTTCAAAATTCCTTACTTCAAAGGAAGATATCATCAAAATGGAAGTTGGAAGAATGATTGGAAAAGAAGTGACAAGTCTTATGAGATAATATGCTATAAATGTAAGTGAAAGGGACATATAAATTCATACTATCCCAATCTCAAGTATAAAAATAAATATGAGGACAAATATAGAAATTATAAAAAGGAAATAAAAGAAACATGGAGTGCTTTTGAGGAAATTTCAAGTGACTTAGAATCTTCACATGATGAAAATGATAACAAAGCCAATATGTGTTTTATGAAAAATACATTTGAGGTAACAATGGAATATACTATACACAATTCCTATTATTTGGGATATGAAAGTGATTCTGAAAATATGTCTAATAAAGAAATTTTTGAGTACTGTAATATGCTTGAAGAGACATGTAATGAACTAAAAGATAAATACAAGTCTTTATTGAAACAACATGCTCTTACCTCAACTGTTAAATCTGAACTTACTATATAATGAGAGAAATTTTTTCAATTACTCAAAGAAAACAATGAACTAAAGCTATATAATGAGAAATTGAGAAATTAAAAAAGGACCTTGAAAGGTTTACAAATGGTAAAGATACCATGGTACAAATTCTAGGTAAACATATTTATCCTAAATAAACTACTGGTATTGGCTATCAACCTGGTAAAAGAAATTTTGGAAGAACCAATTTTGTTTCCAAATCTAGGACATACAACTTTACTCATTGTTCTAGAAAACATTCTACTAGTTCAAATTATGATAAAATCTCTACTGTTTCAAGATTTTCTAGAACAAATCGATTTTATTTTTCAAACACTTTACATAATTCTTATAGGAAACCTATGAAGAAGATGTGGGTTACTAGATCTCAAGTCACTAATATTAGTAGACCCAAACAAATGTGGGTACCAAAGTCTGTTTTTATTTGACTATTTTGTAGGAAAGTTGTTTAAAGAGATCCTGTAAAAGCTTATGGTACTTGGATAGTGGGTGTTCAAGATACATGATAGGGGAATATTCTTGCTTCAAGAACTTAATAAAAATTAATGATGGACATGTCACCTTTGGTGACAATTCTAAAGGAAAAATCATTTTCCTTAACCAAATCGGTAACTCTAACTCAGTCTTAATTTCCAAATTACTTTTTTTAATGGACTGAAATATAATATGCTTAGTATTTCACAACTATATGATGGTGGATTTCAAGTTAAATTTTAAAATGATTCCTATAATGTTCTTAATTATAAAAATTAATTATTATTTTATTCATTGAGAAATGAAAATGTATACTTTATTAACTTAGATTCTTTAGTTTCTCAAAATGATTCATGTTTAATTGTATTTCACAAAGATTCTTGTCCTTGGCATTGAAGACTAGGACACTAGAATATTCACTTCCTTATAAATCTAACTAGAAAAAGTTTAGTTAAATACCTACCCAAACTTGAGTTTCCAAATGATAAAGTGTGTAATCATTGTCAAAAGGGAAAGCAACACAAAATTTACTTCAAACCAAAGAAAGAACTGTCAACTTCTCAACCTCCTGAATTGGTTCACATGGATTTTTTTAGACCATCCAGAGTTTCTAGTTTAAATGGGAATCACTATGTTTATGTGATTATAAATGACTTCTCTAGATATACTTGGAATTTCTTCTTGGATCACAAAAGCGAAGCCTTCTTTCAATTCACCAAATATTCTAAAAATTTAGAAATCCTTAGTGGAATTAGAATTAAATACTTAAGAAGTGATCATGGATGTGAGTTTGAAAATTAAGATTTTGAATCCTTTTGTCACAAAATGGATATAGTCATAACTTCTTTTCCCCTAAAACACCTCAAAAAATGGAGTTGTAGAAAGAAGAAATAGAACCTTTCAAGAGATTTATAGAACCATGATTAGTGAATATGACTTACTTATTTATTTATAGGATGAATATGCAAATACAACATCATATATCCTTAATATAGTGTTGATTAGATCCATTCTTAAAAGAAATACATATGTGTTATGGAACAATAGAAAACCCAAAGTAAGCTACTTCAAAGTTTTTTGTTTCAAAGTCTATATCCTTAATACTAAGAACAATATTGACAAGTTTGAATCCAATAGTGATGGAGGAATTTTTCTAGGATATTAAATCTCTAGTAAATCCTATAGAGTGTTTAAAAAAATAACTAAATGTGTGGAAGAATATGTCCATGTCAAGTTTGGTGAGACAGATCCACAGAGCCTAATACCTCTCTAGAGAACCTAGAGGATGATATGTCAAATCCGAATATCAATGAGAAACCCTCTAACCATCCTATAAAGGAATTTATGAAAACTTCTAGTTCTAGAAATTCTTGAGATTCAAGTCATAATGAACCCGAACCTGTTGATGAACCTGAGATCACTAGTCCCTCTTTTTCTAGGGTAGTTACAACCCTTATGAACCATCCTTTAGATGCTGTTGTAGGATATTTAGATAAAGGAACTCAAACTAGAGATTATCTTAGAAATCAGGTTGAACATCAAGTTTTCTTGTCACAACTTGAACCAAAAAACATTAATGATTCTATCAATGATGAATTTTGGGTAATGGCTATACAAGAAGAACTTAATCAACTTGAAAGGAACAAAGTTTGTAAACTTTCTGATAGAACCAAAGACACATTTACCATAGAAACTAAGTGGGTGTTTAGAAATAAGGTAGATGAAGCTGGTAATATTGTTAGAGACAAGTCTAGATTGGTTGCACAAGGCTATATTCAAGAAGAAGGAATTGATTATGAGGAGACCTTTGCACCAATATTTAGACTTGAATCCATAAGAATCCTTCTTTCTTATGCTGCATGTCTAAATTTAAATGTATATGAAATGGATGTTAAGAGTGAATTCATAAATGGGTATATAGCTGAGGATATATTTGTTCAAAAACCCCCTGGTTTCAAAAATACTCACTTTTTAAATCATGTTTTCAAATTATCAAAAGCTTTATATTGTTTAAAACAAGCTCTAAGATCTTGGTATAATAGATTAAGTACTTTTCTAATTTCCAAAGGTTTTACAAAATGTATAGTTTATCCTACCCTTTTTATAAAACGAATTTCCAATGATGTTTTAGTAGTTCAAATTTATGTAGATGATATTATTTTTGGATCCTCAATTTTTTTATGTATTGAATTTTCTAAAATGATTAGAATGAATTTGAAATGAGATTAATGGGTGAAATAAAATTATTTATTATACTTAAAATATTTCAAAATGAAGATGGTATTATTTTAAATCAAAGAAAATATATTATAGATCTTCTAAAACATTTTGGATTAGATTGCACTAAAAGTAGTGATACTATAATGAGTACTACTTGTAAGATGGATCTTGATGAAGATAGAAAATATGTTGATCAAACCACTTACAGAGGATTGATTGGACACTTAATCTACTTAACTACTTGCCAACCTAACATTATGTTTAGTGTATGTATGCGTGCTTGTTTTCAAAAAGACCCCAAGTAATCTCATTTAAATGCTGTTAAAGGATTTTCAAATACCTCAAACATACACCGAATCTAGGACTGTTCTATCCTAGAGGAAAATCATTTGAGTTAGTTAGCTATTTTGATGCTGATTTCAGTGGTTGTATGTTAGATAAAAATAGAACCTCTGGAACATGTCATTTTTTAGGAAAGTCTCTAGTATCATGGTTTAGTAAGAATCAAAACTCTATTTCATTATCTACTATCAAAGCTGAATACATAGATACTGGTAGTTGTTGTGCACAAATTCTGGGGATGAAACACACATTATTTGATTATGGATATCAATTTAGGCATGTACATAAAAATTGTGAAAATATAAGTGCTATTAATATCTCAAAAAATATTTTTTTACACCCTAGTACAAAACATATTGATGTAATATATCACATTTTGAGAGGCCATTATCAATAAGGTGATATCACTTTGGAATTCATTGGAATTGAATATCGGCTTGATGATATATTCACCAAACCATTAAATTCTGAAAGGATAGATTAAATGATACATTAATTAGGAATGATAAATCTTAAGTATAAATTGTACTGTTTCACAAATTACTATTTAAAGTTTACGGTTTCACAAGTCACTGTCTTAATATTACTGTCTAACTCTTACAGTTCTATAGTTTAATATCTTGAAGTTACTATTTCATGTTTATGGTCTCACAGTTACTATCTCTCAGTTACTGTATTTCACTTACTACCTCAAGTATTATGGTCACACCGTGTGGAGACACACTGTAAAAGAGACACCATGAAAATATATTCCGGTCTCACCGTGAAAACCTATTCTGGTCTCACCATGAAAATCTATTCTAGTCTCACTATGAAAACCTACTCTAGTCTCACTGTAAAGACTATTTTTCATTTTATTTGTATTTTATTACCTATATTTATGTGTTAATTATTTTATTATATTCATCCCATTATTTTGAATTTGTGATTCTTGAAATCCCTAAATGATAAAAACTAATTGTTTTTCACTATCTTCTTCACTCAACCTTTCTTCTCTCAAACCCAAAACATTTCTCTCTCAAATCGTAAGACCTCCTTCAATAATTCATCTCTCTCTATCTCTCTTGAACCTCTCATTGAATTCCCAAAATGAAGTGACCATATTCTTCAATGACTAAGAAACGCAGATCTAAGAAGAAAGTGAAAAGAGCACAAAAAGTAGCACTCGAAGGACCACTGAACCCATACCTTGTTGATAGAATAGTGGTAATAGAAAAGGAAATATGACCTAAATGGTTTCTTTCAAGTAATTCTGTAGTGTTGAAAGTATTAAAATAATAGGGATGGCTGTATTGGTTCACAAAGGAGACAAGTCTGATTTATCTAAATCTTATTTCTCAGTTCTATCAGTTTGTCTAGTTCTCTTTTGATACAGAAGACAGTTTTTTTTGTGAGAGGTTGGATTAATGGAAAAAATGAAACTTTTCCTCTAGGTTATGGGATGATTCTCTAGTGATACCTCATGAAGGTTTTTTTGAGGTCTACACGAGTGGTCCTCCTCCTATGAGTGATATCATTGTTTTAGAATAGGATTTGGGAAGCTTGAATGGAAGCAAAAAGAAGAGATGAGCTATTGTTGCAGAGTTAGATGTTGAAACCAGATTAATGTTTAAGTTTATTCAAAATCTGATTAGTCTGAGGAAAATGTATTTTTCTACCCTAAAGTATTTGGATGTATTTTTGATACATCTTATGAATAATGAACATAATATTAACCTATGAAAGTATGTTATACTTCATATGTGTGAGTTGATAAAGACAAACTCAAAGTCTACCTACTTTTTCTAATCAAGTTTAATCTCTGTTATGCTATATACTAAAGGTATGGTTGGACTGATTGAAGAATTCATCAAGGACTATGAGTTCTGTATCTCAAAGTTTACAGTCAAAATAATGAAAATCTGTTGGAATCTATGGAGAAAGGCCTGGGTGGAGGATAATGAAAGGGTATATGAAAATTTTAATTTGGTTGAGTATCCTTAAAAACCAAATAACATTTCTGATCCTAGTTTGGAACCATATGAAATTGCTGACTATCCTGTTGAAGAGGAAGAAGAAGAAGTTGCTGCACATCCAGAAGAAACTATACTGGATAAGGAAGACAATGGACCTGTTTCGCAAGATAAAGTTAAGAAGGAATCACCTATTCCTGAAAGAAGTATTGATTTGGAATAAGAACCTACTTCTAGAAAATAATTTGTTGTTAATGTAAGAGAAGAGGTTGTTTGTGAGAAGCCTTTAGAAGAAGAATTTTCTCTTGAGAAATAATTTTCAGTTGAAGAACTTTTGGAAGCACAAGCTAATCCTGATGTTATCCTATCTGGTGAGGAGAGAATGGAACGAGCTTTCCAGCTGGCTAGAAAATAAATGGGTGAATGTATTGGAGATGATATTTTAGAATTGGATCAAGGGATTAAATCTCTTAGTCTTGTAAGAGATACACTTGTTGAGGGGGAGAAACACCCTAGTCTATAAAGTGTTGAAATTCCTAATCCAATTAATCAAAGAACTGTGGATACCTGATATAATTTCCCTAGTTACTTTGATGTGAATGATACCCAAAAAGCCTTAGTTAAAGGTATATACCTATCTACTATGTTTCAATTGAAACTGGTCTCTAATCTTGAAGTAATATCTTCCAAGGAACCTGAGCTTATCTCAACTCTTGTTCCTGAACCTTCATAAGAACCTCCTACCTTCTTAAGTCAGAGTGATTTGAAAGCCTTTGGATATAGCTTATTGGATGGATTTGAAAATATAATCATCACACAACCTGCTCCTATAACAAACCTAAGTGAAAGAGATGATTCCCTACTATTAGAGAAGATCATATGACATATTAAGCCAAAAATGGTTCATGAAATTCAAGAGGTCAGAATTGAGAACAAGCAGCTAAGTGATGAATTGAAGTCTCTTAGATCTATGGTTGAATATATATAAAAGTCTTGAAATTTGTACAATCTCTTTTTTCTCATTCTGTTGTGGATATCAGTGGTTAGATTCCACAGGAAGTTGCCTCTCTGATTCAACTGAACCATACTTCATTAGCTGAAAAAGTGGCTGAGAGAAACAAGCAGATAGTTCAAGAGATGCGTGATCTTGTTATTGGTCTCAAAAAAACTGACTGATGGGTATAAGGGATGTATATAGAAAGTTCTAAATCAACTAAAGTCCCTCACTTCAGCTGTTATAGCCTCGAGTGCCCCTAGACAATCATCTCAACTCTCCTTTTATAGTGATCTGCTCAGAACTATTGTTAAAGAGAAACTTCAATCAGTGCTAAGTGGCTTTGACAAAGAGACTATATCTAAAGTTGTCAAGAATACTGATAGGGTACTTTATTTGGTAAGGATTAACTAAAAGATTGAAAATGATGCTTATGAAGAAATTACTAATAAAGTGGATTTCTACTTTAATAAGATTTTCTATAATAATGATATTACCAATCATTTCAAGTATCTTATAGAGAAATTGAAAATACCTCATGTCACTAAATCCTTCAAGACTCAAGTTCAAAAGCTAAAATATTTAAATCCTTTGTGGAAAAGTCCATGGAGAACAATGATGATTTTGAGAAAGAAATGCAGTATGGTGGTGAGATTATTGTTGACTTCATTCAGTTGGTGAACCCTTATCTTCGTGTGTAGAGCACTGCTATTGTGGCTCCTATAGCTGCACCCTTTCAGCCTGGTCTACCTCCTTCCTCATCCACTGCCATTACACCTACCTCAATTTCTATCTTTTAGGATCTGAGCTAGATCAGACCTGTTATCCTTGACCAAAACTTGCCTCGGTATTCCACCAAACCTACTTTGGAACCTTCTATTTTTTAAGGACTCCCACTCCATTCTTTTCCATTTGTCTCACTCCATTCTTCAACTTCTACTTATGCTCTTGTGGCTCTTTCTGATGATATTTCCAATGTCAAAGAAAAGACACCTTATGTTGAAGAATAGTGAAAATTGTATTTTGATAGGGATATTTTTTATTATTTCCTACTACTTGTACTACCACCTCTTTTTTATCTAATGCAATGTGAACTGTTTCTCTCTATTCTATTATTTATGTTCATTCTCTTTTTCTTTCTTTTTGATAATCCCAAAAGTGGGATAAGAGAACACTAGGAATAGACATGATTTGTGATCATTAAAAAGGGGGATATTATTGGACTCCTCATGTTTTAATCATGTTTTAATGATCACAAATACTATACATCTTGTAAATCTTGTTAATCCTATTTAATATATATCAAATCATGTGTGTATAGATAGTTAGTTTCTTTATGCTTTAAATAAACTTACCCACGATATTAATTCCTGTAAATCATGTTTTATTATTGAAAACTATATTTGATTTGTTCTATAATGAATTCATTTTATGAATGATCTAGTCTAATTCATTCTGTGAATATTACTGCTTAAGTCTGTATACAGATATTTGGCTAAGTATGAGAAACCGTGAGTCTGCCACCAGTTTTGGTTTTCTAGAAAAGGACCCAGACACCGTGACCATACACTGTGACTAGAAACCATGACCACACACTATGACCGAGACACCGTGACCATACACCGTGACCCAGACACCGTAACCAGACACCGTGACCCAGACACCATAACCAGACACTGTGACCAAGACACCATGATCCTAACACCGCATATGTGCTACCAGTTACTGATCTCAATACAACTATGTCATCATGACTGTCTCTCCACTCAAAAGAAAAGAAGAAGACATCATTTCCTAGGGACACAGTTTCCAAGTGACACCGTTTCTAGAAAGATTGTGACACCGTTCTTTAATCTATTTTTTCATTTTAAATTTAATTTCTAACTATCATATTTGATTCATTTAAATGCACTGACATAATTAATATTTTTTGTAGACATGTCACCTGATAGTATAAGTTACGAGGTATATAATACATGCATCATGTCGACTCCAACATGTGCACTCAAACTTAAAAATAAAAATGTGGTACTGAAATAAGAAAGAGTAGAACAGTAGACACACGAGCAATTTTTTAAGAGAACCTATACATGAAACAAGATAAATCTGAAGAACACACAAAGAATTATCAAATCAAAAGGCTGGAATACCATAGATTAGATCCAGGAACATCTTTATAATACTAAATCCACTAAGAACATGATCTAGATATAACTGGAAACTAGAGAACCAGACTTGTAATACTCTGTTTCTCACAAGAGGACTCGATACTTGCATCTTCTTAATCCTACAAGTCCAAAGCTGCATAGAATAACACTCAGAGAACTTCTAACATTTTTCCCATCATATTTTCTCTAGTTTGTATTTTTTTAGCTTTTGAGTAGTGTGTGTGTTTGTCTGTGTCTGTATTAAAAACACACACTGTCTCCTTCACTAAACTAAAGGATACAAGATATCCTTCCTCTCATATCTTTTTATATTTTTTTACTACCATAGATAAGTATGGAAGAGGTCCTTGGGTGACCTGGTAGTTTATACCCACAAAGTAATGTGGAAGAGGTCGTGTGACCTGGACAGTCTAATGCACTATTGTTTACCCCGATCTAGGGTTTGGATCAAAGTTTATTAATATAAACTGCTTGGTGGCAGGTGATCACCAAGTAAAGTGGATTAGATCTCAACTTGAGACTGAACCACTTGTTTTATACGCTATTTCATTTAATTTAGTTTTCTCTATTTTACTATATAATTCATAAATTACTAGATTTTTCTTTGATAGTTAATCTTGGATAGAAGTTATAATTTCTTTGTCTTATTAGAATAACTTAAAAAGTAGTATCAATAACTCATAATGATATTATGAAGAATTAATCAATCTTTTAAGAGGTTATTTGAACAATAAAAATTTTATAACCATATTACCTTGATTGACTAGGCTGTATTTATTTTTATTGGGGAACCTTTTAAGAAAACATTTCAACATAAATTTTCATAGATACACAATTCACCCCCCTCTTGAGTACTCTACTCCGACCAACATGATTTAAAATTACTAAAAATACTATATCATTATAAGATATTTATAAATGTTAATAAATATCAACTATGTCCTATTTTTTGACCATTTTTTATTTTATAATGAATATATTGACCTCTAATTAATAAAAAACTCTACTAACACAGTTAAGGTTAAAGCGATGTTTTTTCACGTTACTTGCGCTTGTGTTAAAACTAATTTTCAACACACATAAGATTTTAATTTTATAAATTGGATTTAATATTTATAATAATTGGGTTTAAATTTTATAATAAGTGACACTTTAATTTATTCTTAAAGGACAAATCATATATGTTAGAAAACTATCTACCACAATGAAATACCAAAATAAAAAAAATATGGAAACTCAGAAGTTAAGGAACAAAATATTTAAAACATGTGTTTCATTGAGAAGTGGATGTTTTTTCAGACCATATAGTCTCTAAAAAAATTAATTATCAATTTTTTAGCCACTTTAGGTAATTTTGACCTCCCAATATTTAATACTTTTGAGTATTTACAAGAATTCCAATCCTCCTCAACTATAAAAAGGGACTCACTCTCCTCACTTATTCACAAATCTCGAGCCATTTAGAACATAAAAACCCTACTCAACTTAATTTAAACATACCGTCCCTTAATTCAATAAGCCTTAGTTATGGAATTAATCCAACCTTTCAAGGATTTATTTCAAACTTAATGAGGATACCCGAAGAAGAGGTAATGTTCCTCAATGAGCATTTTTATTTTACTTCTTTCTCCACCTCCTTTAATTATTCTTATACCATGATGATAAAATATCCTAAATATATTAAATATAATGATATGTTTTTATATTAAGGGTGTGACCTAAAAACAAACACACTTCCATCAAACGAGTTATGAAATCATCATTTGTGTGTACGGTGGACTACCTCCTCGTGAAATGATGTCATTCATTTTTCTATTACTACCTCTCACTGTTGGGTATGGTGATCAATATAATGTTTATAGGTGATATTTATAACATAATTATACCTATGGAGTCATTATATCATATATAAATTTTTTTATATTCTATAAGGGACATGATAACATTGTTCGTGTGTATGAATGACTACCACCTCACGAAGCTATGTGATTCATTTTTCACTAATGAATTACAAGGAAGGTAATAAGGGTAAAAATAATAAATATATGTGATATAAATAAAATATTTATAATATTATTGAAATATTTATCATTATTTTAATATAATATATCATTTATTTTTACCTTTTCACTCACTGCAAAAAATGATAACATCATTCGTGGACATGTGGACTACAACCTCCTCGAAGTGACATGATTCGTTTTTTAACCACCACATGATGATAATGATATATATAAGTATATATAATGAAATAATACGGTATTTATGATATTATTATAATTATGTAAAGGTAAAAGTTTACTTACCTATTTTCTATAATGATCATTGAAAATATGGAAGCGTTACTCATGTGTACATATGACCTATCGTGTCCATGATCGTAATGTTAGTTAATTTTTCATAACCATAATTAATGATGGGTTTAAAATGTATAATTTTTGTATGAATATGGTAATTATTTCATTATTATTATTCTTTATATGTTTAAATAAATACCACTTTGACCATAGTCAACCTACTAAAGTCATTTTTGACACATAAATCAAGTATGGTTAAAACATCTGACGTAAACTTAATCGATTAAGTAATTATATATAACATGTTCAATAAGTGAAATAAAATTAATAATAAACTTTAAAAGGGATATCAATAAGTTAAATAATTAACATAAGTTTATTATTAAGGAATATAAATACACACATGGAAAGTTAGACTCAAGTTAAGGGTTTTTCTTATCTCACTTTTATTTTTTGTGAGATATATTCCAAATTCACCACTTATTTTTGTTGTGTGGTGTATATACTGAACATGAATGTATTTTATAATTATTATGATTAAATTTATCAGTATTTACGTATCTATTATAGGATCTCTCTTTCATGGGTTTATGGTTTCAAATTTACCAAAGCGGTAACATATTTTTGTCATAATTTTACTTTTTTTGAGACTTATGGCATGTTATGAATGAAAATGATTTTATGAGGTGTATATATATCCACTTTTACATTTAATATCCTGCATATATTTATTCTAATGGTATTTTAAGTTTTAATTAACACAATAATTTCATGGGGATTACGATTCAAAGATACTAAAGTGGTAAGAGTTTTATGATATAATGTCATCCTTTATCAGGATTGTTTGTGATTATGCTTCTAATGTTAAGATCTTATGATAAATATCTCAAGAAACTCATTAAGTTTCCTATACTATAGTTATTAATGATATTTAAATGTAGTAGTACCATTTTACCTCTCTTTGGAACTTAAAATTGTTGAGAATATTCTTTTAAGAAAATCCGTCTTTATTTATCTCTTCGGACAAAAATCTATTTTATCCCAAAAACTATACCTTCTAAAAAAATTTAAAAAGTGTTTTTAAAATAATAAAGGAAATTTTCCTAATGATTTTTTAAATTATTTTTTAAAACTTTATATGTTTCCAAGTTTGTTTCTAAAGAAATGTTTTTTCAAAATGTTTTAAGTTTTAAAAAGTGATCTTAAAAATGAAATGTGTATTTTCCTAAAAATGTTTTTGATGATATTTTAATGGTATTTAAATTAATAAATTTCAAAAAACCCTTCTTGTTACTTTTACTACACTATGGATATTTGGTATTGATACAATCCTCATTCTTTCTCTGGATGGAATAATATTATTTCAAATATATCATTATGAAACCCTTTTCTCTTCCGTTAATCATGTTTTAAAGATATTATTATAAACCCATTTATTTTCCACATGTTAATCATATTTCAAAGAGATTTTTATGTAACCCATTTATTTTCCACAGGTTAAACATGTTTCAAATAGATTTTTATAGAACTCATTTCCATTCCATAGGTTAATCATGTTTTGAAAATAATAATGGTTGTTTCAATGAGTTAGGATGAAATTAACTTTCTATGTGCTTTATTCATTATTTAGTTCTTGGACGTTATATATGATGGGTGAACCCAAATACCTCAGAGTGGGACCATTATAGCTTATACAATGGGTGTACCCAGATAGTGCTCAAGGAGCGGGTCGCTCCTCCTATGATGCACCTACCTGGCGTCATATCCAGCACCTACAACAACTGATGGTCCACGACCTCACCTCCACCGCAGTTGAGTGCCCACGGCTCACCAGGTCGCCCCGGGTGGCCCAAACACGGGCCGCCGCCTCCACATGATGCCGGTCCTCAATGCCGTAGTGTATAGCTGGCTGTGACCTCCTACCGTTGGGGCATGCCGATGGGCGTGCCGCCTCCCTTTTCCCATTGCCACCACCTTGGGCCACCATCATCCGCTGCTGGTGTGACGAAGTTTCCTTCTGTGTGCCACTAGAGATGCTCATGGGGTCCATTTCTTGATCCTCCTATGCCTATGAGCTCCGTAGGGTGTCACCGTCACTGCAATGGTCTCAAACACACCTTTCCGCCATATTGGACAATCTATTCACAATGAGCACACATGAGGAGTGGCTCAGGACTTGTTCATGTTAGTCCGCTCCCTCCACGTTAGAGGTTTGAAAACTGGGGGGACGTTTGGGGAAGATGTTAAATCCATGATAATTCAATCCTGATGTTGAACCCCAAAAAGGGTACACTCTTCAAAGAACAAGTGACCCGCGGATAAACCTATTCGTGGGTTGATCTATGTTCGTCGTTTAGAAATAAAGGATCGGGAAGACTTCAAAATAAAACCCCTACCTTGTTTACATTCGTTTCTATAGTGCTTCATCCTCAAGGCTCTAAGAGGTCGATGAAGTTCATCATTCTTCTAGGTATTTCGTAGTTGATGGCATCCCTCCATTGTTCTTCGTTCTTTTTTGGGGAGGAAATCCATCCAAGGTTCATTAGAGAATCCTCATAGTTTAGTCCTTGTTCCAACAACCCATAAAACTATTAAAAATAAAACACGTCGCAGTTTTTCTGTTATGCTACGACATCACGTCGTTACACTGTTTCATTTATGAAATAGCTTTGCTGTTATACATCATTAAAGAATCATTACGTTGTGGGTTTTTGATTCATTAATGAGTTCCATTATTGTGCCTCTTCTTCACCTTATTGCTTCATTACAACATCATCGTGTCTCCGCTTGTCAGTTTAGGAAAATAAATAAAATATCTTTTTAAAGTTTTTTTTTCTGAGAGGTCCAAAAATTAACTTTTCTGTTCGTCCCTTTCCATCCAAAGTTACATATATTATAGAAGAATCATGGCATTATGAGTTCAACAGTTCCATTGGGTTTTTGATCTGAGTACCAATTCTAAAGTTAGAAAACCCCACTCGCACGTTTACTAAACGTACCTTAAAAAAGTTCAAAATTCCATTCTGGACTCACTGGGCCTCAGAATCATGTGCCTTCAGATTTTGTATTCGCAAAATAATTACTTATAATTAAAAAAAATTACACAAAAATTCATAGATTTTATATTCTCCCAACCATAGCGCTTTATGTCTTCGAAAGAAAAAATAAGGGCTAATCAAACAAAAGGGGGTATTGAGGATGAATCAGAGCCTCTCTCTCCCATGTGTTCTCCTAGAGATTCATGTGCTTCCAAAAAATAAGAACCAGAGGAATAAACCTCCCACACAAGACCTGCTACTCTCGATCCTCTATCTCTAATGGTAACTCTGCAAACATCTCCCCATCGTCAATGTCTATCTTACCCTAGTTGATGACATGCGATGGATTATGTACGTATCTCCTCAACTGTGACACGTGAAAAACATCGTGCATGTGGTGCATATTTGGGGGAGGATTTAGGTGGTAACCTGAATCACCTACTCTGCTCAGGATCTAAAAAGGTTTGATGATCCTTGCAGATAGCTTTCCTCCCTGACCAAATCTCTGCAATCCCCGTCGGGGTGAGACCCGAAGGAACACATGGTCTCCCTCCTCAAACTCCAAGGTTCTCCATCTAATATTGGCATAAGACTTATGTCTACTTTGTGTAGTCCTAACCCATTCCTATATAACCTGCACCATCGTAGGGGTATCCCATACCAACTCTGGACCCATGAGTGCGGACTCCCATAGTTCTTTCCAACATAGAGGTGATCTGTAAGGTCTCCCATAAAAGGCCTCAAACAGTGACATTCCAATGATGGAGTGATAGTTTTTTGTATGAAAACTCAAACAGAGGAAGGTGGTTCTCCCAACTATGACCAAAATCTAGGATGCAAGCACAAAGCATGTCCCCTAAGGTCTGTATGGTCCGCTCTATCTGAGAATCCGTTTGGGGATAAAAAGATGTGCTCAAGTGTAGATGAGTCTTGAATGCCTCCTATAATCCCTTTTACAACTGGTATGTAAAGCGTGCATCGTGTTTTGATACGATCATCGAAGGTACCCTGTGAAACCGCACTATCTCCTAGACATAGAGGAATCCCTAGAACTCTACCTGTCCCTACTCTTGGATGGGTAGGAAGTGAGATGACTTGGTAAGTCGGTCAATGATCACCCATATAGAATCATGGCCTCTGGATGTACGTGGTAACCACATCATGAATTCCATCGACATACCATCCCATTTTCACTTTGTTGCCTCAAGTGGCTGAACCAAGCCTTATGGAACCTGATTCTCAGCCTTCACTTGATGACAAGTGAGGCATCGTGAGATGAACTCGGCCACTGCTTTCTTCATTCCTGGACCCTAGTACTTCATCAATGGTCCTGGTACATCTTCTCCACTACAGGATGTAATACTAAATGGGATTTATGGAACTAACTCAATAACTCCTCCCGTAATTCCAATGGTACTATGGTGCACCCTCTGAAAATGATGATGTGATCCCCACCTATTAAAAATCCATCAGGAGCATGTCTGGAGGATACTGAGCACGTCGGGCCTCACAGTCAACATCCACCAGCTATGCCTCCCTGACTCACTATAAGAGTGGGAGAGTAACAGTCATCGACTAAAGATAAGCTTCTCCATCATTATCCATGAAGTATATCTGCATTACAACTAGCTTCTCTGTCTCCTCACTCAGCAGCTGCAAACAGGTCCTCCTACTAAGCATCTCTGCTATCATGTTCCCCTTCCCAGATGTACATACTATCACAAAGTCATAGTACTAGAGGAACTCTATAAATCACCATTGTCTTAGGTTCAATTACTTCATGGAGAATATATACCTGATACTATTGTGGTTGAAGTAAACTACAAACCATTCACCCATCAAGTAGCACCACAACATCTTCAACGCAAAGACTATGACTGAAAACTATAGGTCATGGGTCATGTAGTTATGCTCATGATTCCTCAACTACCTTGAGAAGTAATATATAACCTCTCTTTATTACATTAGGAAACAACCTATAATGGTCCATGATGAGTCGTAAAAAACTACATACTCAACACCCACCTCTGGTATCCTCAAGATGGGGGCACTAGTCAGTCTCCGCCTTAGCTCCTGGAAACATTTTTTGAATTTCTCCATCCACACGAAGAGATGTACATTTTGTGTCAAAGTTGATAAGAGTGCTTCCACTCTGGAAAAGTTAGGAATGAACCTTTGACAACAACCATCCAACACAAGAAGATCCACACCTCGATCATGCTCCTAAGTGGCTCCCAATTGAGCACTACGTCTATCTTCACTAGATCCACTACAAATCCAGCCTTTAAGATGACGTGTACCATAAAGTGAACCTATTGAATCTAGAATTGAAACTTTGAGAGAATACTATAAAGCTGGTGCTCTTAGAGTGTATCTAGGACTATCTGTAGGTGTGTAGCGTGATCCTCATCCGACGCCGAGTACACCAAGATGTATTCAATGAAAACCACAACGAATCAGTCAATGTAAGGCTGGAAAATCGTGTTCTTGAGTCCCATGAACACTGTTGGGGTTTTGGTCACACCAAAAGGTATCACCAAGAACACATAGTGCCCATACCAACACCTAAAGGCTGTCTTTGGTACGTCCTCATCCCGTACCCGAAGCTAGTGATAACCTGATCTGAGGTCGATCTTCGAGAACCACCTCTCTCCCTTTAGCTAATAGAAGAGGTCATTAATCCTCGGAAGTGGATACTTTCTTCATAGTAACCTGGTTCAGGCAGAGAAGGTCCATGCATAGTCTTCAGCTACTGTCTTCCTACTTGACCAATAACACTAGGGCTTCACATAGAGAAACACTGGACCTTATAAACCCTTTCTCCTATAAGTCCCCTAGATGTACCCTCAGCTCTCAAAGCTCCACGGGAGACATTCGATATTCTGATTTGGATATAGGTTCTATCCCAAGGTACAGGTTGATGCAAAATTATAACTCTCTGAACATCCTCAAGAAAAATATCCCCATACTCATCCACCACAACAGAAAATCTTGGACTCCTCTCTTCTACTCCACCAAGGGTGAGACTATCCAACTGATGAGTGATTGGTTGCACCCTCCTACGAGAAAGTCTATCATGTGCTAAAAATATTCCCTTCTCACCAGTGAAGGAAAACCCAATCCCATCCTCATGGACACACCACACTTTGTGCCTAAAATAGTTGATCTGAGCATGGAATAAAGATAACTAGTCCATACCCAAGATGACGTTGTAAGGCCTCAACACTTCTACTAGGAGATCCTAGCTGAAGCTCTCACCTCATAGAGTAAACTCACATTCCCGGAACCAATGTGTAATCATTGAATCCCCTCCTGTAGAAGTATCTAGCCGTAAGGATCAAGCTAATGGATCCACTAGAATCTACGAGCTCCAAACAAGAGTCATTTCAAGGAAAGAGTGACTAGAACCCGTGTCCATAAGAATAAAAACTAGGGTGTATAAGACACAGATCGTAACTCAATTCAACTTTGGAGTTCCATGTTCATAAGCCTCCACTGCCTGAAGTTGAGCTCACCCCTGTCTGCCTGCTCCCTGAGGTAAGGGTGGACCACCTGGAGGTGGTGGTGGTAGTACCTCAAACCGTCACCCATTGCCTAATTCTCGGCCTACTACCCTACCACTTCCACTACCCTACATCCCTCCTTACTCGAACCTTTCAATATATCTCAGAGGGCCTTCAATATTCTACTGATCTTCTGTATAGTAGGTTAGGTAGTCACGAGCCATGTTTCCTTGCCCACCGCACGTGTAGCACACCCTGCTCCTTTGCTCTCTCTCATTGTCCTGGAGGCCTCACACCACCGATCCTGAGTCCTTGGGATGTCCACTATATTATCTGGACCATTTGGGCCACTTCACCATCTGTCGGCTGCCTTCCATAGATGGCTCGACTACCTGTCACCCGATGGCAGCACCCACTATCGGTGCCTGCTCTGCGAGGAAGCACTCTACTAGTAAAGCTCTCTCCAGAACTACATCCTAGGTTGGGATGCTGAGAGACACCATTGACACCCTAATCTTCCACCTAAGTTTCTACTTAGAGGCTCGAGCCCTGCATAAAGGGTCTCAAACCATGTTTGTAGAGTAGTGGGAAATCTCGGTGAACCACCCTGAGTACTCAGCTACCATTATGTTTCCTTTTTGAAGGTAAAGAAACTCTTTAATTTACACTGAGTGCAAAGTCGTGGGGAATAACTCCTCAAAAAAAAGCCGCTTGAAGTACATCTAGGTGAGGGTCACCTCATCATGTGTCTGGATCTTCAGACTCCACAATCTCCCTAACAATCCCTGAAGAAGGATCATAGATAATATCGCTATCTGGTCAAGAAGTGTCCTCACTAACCGGAAGACCCGCACCACTACCTCCAGCCAATCCTCAACAACCTAGGGATCTGTATCTCCCATGAAACTGGGAGGTCTTTGTCTCTAAAACTTATGCAAGGAACTAAGTCTGCACACACCCTATTCTAGTACTGTCGGCAGTAGATGCTAACCAATGGGTGGTGGTAGCACTAGTGTACCACCCGGTGGGTCCATCTCGAGAACTGATCCCTAAACGGATGCCTTGTCACTAGGAGGGTTGTCCTCCCAACAACGTATTGGAATCATGGCTGGTCGTCCTCATGGAGGCATCTTGAAATAGATCAATATGGGCCACAATCAATATATTATACCTGGTGAGATGACTCTTATAAAAAATAACATAAGGAGACACTTTTGCAACCAATGTTTTTATGTATTGAGACGAAAAGTATAATTTGAGGTCTTAGTGTGTGGATACGTCAGCTGCCACACCAAAATTAGACTCCCCAAATTTGAAAGTTAGTCTCACAACATTTAACAATGTTTCCTCAAAACAAAAACAGCAGACTCTCAGTCTCTGAGGTAGAACCGACCAACTTTGGTACCAATTTGTTACGACCCATCCCCCGAGGCCTGTTCCATGACTACCCCAAGCCCGCCTCCCGAAGGCCAGGGGATAGAGACTAGCACTGAAGGTGTCAACCTGCATGTGGGATAAATTTTCCTAAGTACCTATGTGCACACACATTCCCAACCACATCCCACAAACTAAAATGAGAAGAATAGTTTACTGAAACAAGTGATGAGTACAAGTACAACTAAAAACAAGTGGTCTATAATACAAACTCAACAAAAGAACTAAAAACAATAAAGTATAAAGGGACTTAGGTAGCCATCCAATGAAAACCCCACATGATGGTAAAAGTAGTGTAGCTACTAGAAGATGAACTGGTATGTCCTCTCCGCCTAATCCTACTGGACCACACCTAGTCCTAGGCCACCAAGTCCTCTGTTGAAGTGTCGATCATCTACACCAGACACAACACGTGTGGGAAAATCCCATGCAGGGTTGAGTAACAAAATACTCAGTAGGGGACCCAAAAAAAAGGAAATACCACAAAGCAATCCTAAAATAAAAGTATGAATCATAAGCACAAAGCACAAACATGAAGCACAAACAAAAAGAACAAGACATATCACACTAGGTATATTCTAGAGTAGGAAAGGTTCATAGGTTATAGTGAATAAAATTTCGTACTATTGAAGGACTCATACCTGATGAGTCGCTGAAGTATGTCGAGCCAATGAGGTCCACACAACTACTTCTTGTCTACCGGGCCAATTAGGTCCACATGGATATATTGGGCCACTGAGTTTCACAAGACTTCTAGTCTTCCAGGCTATAGAGGTCTACACGGCTGCTGATCGGCTGCACGCTTGATCCTAGGAGAACCATTCCCCGAAGCCATATGTTGAACATAAACTTCCTTGTAATTATACTTAGAGAATACCAAAATATCCAACTCGGCGAGAGGGTCCCAACACCACAAACGGCTTGTTAATCAGACACCTAGTTTGCAAGTTATTAGCATTTTAGTAAACAGGGGCCAGTTGTGTCTGGCCCCTGTCCGACTCGGTCAGACTGACCTGACCAACTCGGCCTAGGGGTCCCACATAACCTGGTTTAATTTGAATAACTTGACCTAGCTTGTTTCGGGTCTAGATTGGTTCGGTCCGGCCTGACTAGTGGGTTAGGCCTAATGGGCCTCACTGGACTCGGTCCGGTTTGGCCGAGGTTCCAGCCTGCCGGGTCGCCCGGTGACTCGATCTCGTTCGGACCGACCCGAAGGGCATGGGTCCGGGCTATCAGCACGGGTTTGGCCCAATAGGCATGAGATCATCACACTGGGCACATGAATGACCTTATGGGCGCGGGACCATCCCACTGGCTGGGGTTGCGGCCTGCTAGATGAAGCCCAGCCACACGTGCGGCCGGGACGCAGCAGCCACCGCCGCATCCCCTCCACTGTCCGAATGTGGCTTGAAAGGAATGGGAAACTTCTCTTAAGTGGTGCCTGCCTGGAACTGCATCCAGCACATGCCGCAACTGATGGGCCGAAACCTCCCCTCCACCACGGTCGAGCGACCGCGGCACGCCAGGTTAGCACAGATGTGGGCCGCCGCCTCCACACGGCACCAGTCAGCGCCGCTCCTCTATGCCTCCGTGGGGCGAGCCTCCCTCCTGTCGTGGCCGATGCTGTGGGCCACCACCGATGCACCATCAATTCCTTCTGTGGACCACCAGAGTTGCTTTGGTGTTCTGTTTCTTGATCCACATGTGCCTACGGGCTCCATAGGGTGTCACCATCACCATGATGGTCTCAAATGTGCCTTACAACCATCTTGGAAAATCCTTTCACAATGAGAGCACATAAGGAGGGTCTTCGGCCTTGTTCATGTCATCCCGCACCCTCCGCATTAGAATTTTTAAAACTGGGGGGAGGTTAGAGGACGATGTTCAATCCATTATAATTCAGTCCCAGTGTTGAACCCCAAAATGAGTACCCTCCCGCAAGAATGAGCGACCCGCGAATCAACTAGTTTGTGGGCTGATATTCATTCATCATTTAGAAATAAAGGACAAGGAAGAATTCAAAATGAAACACCTACCTCATTAATTTTAGTTTCCATAGCGCTTCATCCTCAAAGGTCAAAGAGGTTGATAACATTCGTCGTTCTTCGAGGTACGTCGAAGTCGATGACGTCCTGCTGGCGTTTGTCATTATTAGTTGGGGAGGAAATCCTTCAGAGGTTCATCAGAGAATCCTCACAGTTTCATCCTCATTCCTCCAACGTGTCAAACTATTAAAAAAACATTTTGTAGCATTTCTGTTACGCTGTGACATCACATCGTTACATTGTTTCATTTATGAAACAACATCACTGTTACGCATCATTAAAGCGTCATTACACTATGGGTTTTTTATCCATTAATGAGTTCAATTATTTATTCTTGTCATGTCCCCATCTCTACATTACAACATTGCTATGTCACCACATGTAGGTTGAGGAAAAGAAATAAAATATCTTTTTAAAGTTATTTTATTTTTTTAAGAAAGCTCTGAAAAATAACTTTTTTGTTCAGCCCTTGCCGACCAAATTTAAGTCATTTTTAGGATAATCTTAGCATTCTAAGTTCAATGGTTCCTTTGGATTTTTGATCCGAGCACTGATTCAAAAGTTATAAAAACCCGCTCTCATGTTTACTGAATACCTTAAAAAAAGTTCAAAATTACATTCCAAGATCACTGGGCCTCAGAATCATGTGTCGTCTGAGCATGTATTCTCAAAATAATTCCATATAATTAAAAAAAATTACATGGAAATTACAAGATGTTATACTCACCATTTTTATGATTCCTTTTCCCCTGGTTATAAATAATTAGGTTGAACAAGTTATGACTAGAAGATATTTAATATGGATGA
The DNA here is from genome assembly GCA_963277665.1 of Viscum album. Taxonomy (NCBI): domain Eukaryota; kingdom Viridiplantae; phylum Streptophyta; class Magnoliopsida; order Santalales; family Viscaceae; genus Viscum; species Viscum album. The sequence continues at coordinate 1,183,209,621 of OY728150.1, read as the reverse complement.
TGATTATGTCTTAATTTGAAAAAGAAATGTTGGGTTGGGTAGGAGAAATTCTCATTTATAGAAATATTATTTTTTTATGTTGGAGTTTTTCCTAATTTTATAAAACTCTAAACCAAAATGGTCCTCTAGGATATAAGTGATATAAGTTTCCCTTTTGATATTTTAGGTTTTTATGTAAAAAATTGGGTCACAATTATCGACATCAAATCCGGAGATGTCAATTTTATTATTTCGACACCAGATCCAAAGCATGGGTTCTAGACTATTATAGTTAGAATCAAAGAAAAGGATTAGATAACTTTACAGATTAGGATGTTTTCATTTGAGGTTATATTATGAGTTATGGATACCATCATAGGTCTATAATATTAAGTATGATCACAAGTTCGAAGTCTTATACACCTCATTTGAGGGTTTTAAGTAGTAAAAAATTTGAGGTTATTAATGAAATTTTTGTAGTTATTTTATTGGGTTGGGGTATTTGTAACCCCTAGTATCAACATAAATTTTTACATAGAGAGGAATTAATTTTTCATGTATTGAAAAAGGACAACCCGTATGTTGGGTGATAGCCCGTCACATTCAGAAAGGCGGTGGGGCCTGAAACCATGATCAAATAATGATAAGGGTTTCATGCCTACCACTGGCCTATGTGATTTCCTGGTTAGTGTGACATTTTATAGGTAAATATTATGTTTAATTAGAAAAAATATGGTATTTTATTTTAGGAATAATGGTTGATTTATCTTAGAAGAATATATTATCAAATCCTTCTAATATTTGAGTTTCGAACTTATCCTGGAAATGTTTAAAGAATTTTATGTATTTTTACTTATAGAGTAATTTGCTTCAAATTTTGGGTAGTAATATTTTTGAGATTAATGTATGGAGGATTATTTTGGAAATTATATTACTATGTGATAACAATTTTGGTTTTGGTTAATGTATAAATACAGGAAGACTATCTTGTTATTTTTTTGGGATTATGTGGTACTTTAAAAGTTTATTTTAGTGCTTAAAACATTGAAAGTTCATCCTAAATACACATATTTTGGATTAAAATATGATATTGTGGTGGAAATTTATTAAAGTATTAAAATATACTCATCAAGTAATTATATTTCCATATTCTCTTAGTCTAGATGGTAAGTGAATTCCTTAACTCTCGGAAAAGGATCTTGAAACAAAAATTCTATCCTAGTACCTTCATATACGATGAATTAGATGGTATTTTATATCATCACATATTTATTGTTTTTAGGCCCTTAAATTTCCATTGATCATTCACTTTCTTGTGATCAATGAACTCAATCACCCTCTATAATTATTTATGATTTTCCTCTATTCTGACCTATGTTCTTCTATTTGGAAACCTAGTCATGTATTATTTCATATGACCTTTGTACTTACATTTCTATATTATTAAGAGGATGTTTTATTAACCCTTTTTATATTGTGTGTTTAAAATAAAAGTATTTTTAAATGTCCAACCTTTGATTACAGATATAAAGTTCAAATTGTAAGGAAGTAAATTATTAAAGGAGGGGGGGGGATGTAACACCCATATATTTTAAAAGAAGAAAATTATATTCAATGTATTAAATAACATGAAACAACGAGTTTATATTTCATTACATACAACACTCAGTTCCTCTTGCATTACACAAAACCCTGATATTTTTTTTGTTCGATAACATATTCAATACACAACATTGAACTTAAACGACCCATCATATATATTACCCTTAAAACCTAGTCATTAAATTGGATGGTATGAATAATATGAACTAATTTATGTAATATATATATATATATAGATTTATTACTTAATATAAATTATTTATAATTGTTTAGTAAATAATCCATCAGTTTTTTAGTAAAGTGATTTTATTCTTCAAAAACATGTTTTCTTCAAAAATGATTTTTATTGATTTTCATAAAAAAAATATTAAAGTTAATTTTTAGAACTTTTAAAAAAATTATTTATTAAAATTGAATTCATTTTTGGAATTGTAATATCAAAAAAAGGGTGAACTTTTGTATTTTTTTGGAAAATATTTGTTTTTCAGTGAATAATTAAAAATACTGATATTTCTAAGCCTTTTCTTTTAAATAAATTAAGTAATTTAAGAGTCACAATATGATTTGAATATATTTTTTAATAAACTAAGTATTATTTATTTATATGTAATTCACTTAATTAATTTTGAATCAACTTTATATTGGTTTTTATTATAAGTTAGTTTTTGAGTTTAGAAATGGGTTTTTCTAAAAACTATTTTAAAATGCATAATGTTTTTCCTTTCTAATTAATTAAAATAATAAATAATGGACAGTATTTTAAATGAAATTTATATATTATGTATAATTAAATATTAATTCATTTTTATATATTGATTATTACTATATTCATAGAGTTAATATAGAATCATATGTTTCTAAAGAAATACTCCCTTTAAAAACCCATTGTCTTTCCTTGTATGTGAGATTAATGTCAAATTAAAAATTTAAACTTATGTAAATTGAATTTGAAAAAATAGATTAATAATTGGAATTATAATAATTTATAATTTATAATAATTTTAACTTAATTTTTTGTCCAAAATGAATGGGGAACACATTAAAAATTAATTACCACAGTTAAGGTAAAAATTGATTTACTGAGGGGTTAAAATAAAATAATAAGAGTGGAAATGACATAAAATATTATCTTAATTTTATTAAATTAGTTTATTTCTAAATTTTAAATCAAATTATATGAAAAATGGAAATTCCTTTCCACTTTCCATTGAATATGACCCATATAATAAGTTAAGTAATGGAAAATAAAAAAAGATAGTTTTCTTCCTTTTAATATCAATAATGCTTTGGGATAGGGAATGATATTGGTTTGGTTATATATATTATTTTGAAATATAAATTATTTTTTTATCATAATAATTTATATTTAATTTTTATATATGAATTATCTAATTAAAATGTTTAAGAAATGTCAACGCAGTAATTATTTAGTTAATAAAAAATAAAATAACTGATATTAAAAGTAATAAAAGTGAAGTAAATTGAATGAATTATTATGGTTAATTTTTTTTTGTATATTAATATACCATTTTAAACAAGTTTTAACATAATATATTCAAATTAGGTCTTTTTCTTGATATTTTTAAATTCAAATTAAATGCATAATGTCAAAATTAATATTAATGTTATTTTATAATAAATTATATTTTATTAAATGATTTAAAATTACTAAAAATCTTATCTTCTATAAATTGATTTATAAATTTTAATAAACATAAAATATTTCCCATTAATTTAACAATTTTTCTTTTATAATGATTATATTGACCCCTAATTAGTAAAAAGATTACTTAGCACGGTTATGGTTAAAGCAGTGTTTTTACACGTTACTTAAACTTATGTTATAAATATTTTATGAGGTGTATATATATCCCATTTTAAATGTAATATAATTAATATATTTATTCTCATGGTATTTTAGTTTTCAATCAATGTAATCCTTTCATGGGGATTATGAATCAACGATACCAAATTGATAAGAGTTTTATGTTACAATGCCATCCATTATCGAGATTATTTGTGATTATGCTTCCAATGAAGAGATCTTATGATCTATATCTCAAGAAACTCATGATTTTTATTATAATATGGTTAATCATGATATTTAAAAGTAAAAATACATCACTCTTTGATACTTAAAATTGTTAAGAAAATGTTTTTAAGAAAATCAAATTTTATTTCTCTTTACAGTCGGAAATCAATTTTATTCCAAAACCATGTTCTATAAATTTTTTTAAAAAAGTGTTTTTATAAGATCAAAGGAAAATTTCCTAATGAAATTTTTTAAATGATTTATTTTAAAAATAACTTTATATGTTTCCATGGTTATTTTTAATGAAAATTATTTTCAAAATGTTTAATGTTTTAAAAACTGATTCTCAATTTGAAAAGTTTTTTTTACTCATTCTTTTTAATTAAATTTTAATGGTATTTCTATTCATCAATGTAAAAAACCATTGTTTTTTACTTTTCTTCCACTAGGAAAATTTGGTATTGATACTATTCTCATTATTTCTCTAGATAAAATAAGATTTTTTGAAAGATATTGTTATGAAACCAGTTTATCGTTCACATGTTTAACATGTTTCAAAGATATTTTTATGAAACCATTTCTTTTATCCAGGATAATCATGTTTCAAAGAGATTATTTAGGAAAAAATTTATTTTTCATGGGTTAACCATGTTTCAAATATATTTTTATGGATCCCATTTCCTTTCCATGGGTTAATCATGTTCTAAAAAGAATAAATGTTGCTTCAATGAGTTACAATGAAATGAATTCTATATGTTATTTATTAATTATTTGTTTCTTTGAAAATATATATGATGGGTGTGCCCAGATAACACTAAGTGAACCCGTTATAGCTTATATGATGGGTGCACCTAGACAACACTCCAATGCATTGGGTAATGATTATGATTTCTAGAGAATTATATTGGAAGTTGGACATATGATTATTCCAATTTTTAAGGGTTCTATAAGGGTTTTGTAAGGGTTATATGATATGATTCTCCAAGATTCCAATATGTATTTTCTATGATTTCTATGGGTTTATTGTATTTCATTTGATCAATATTGATATCACATGGATCATTATTATTTGTTATTATGAATATTTCCTTTGTTAAATCCATATGAAATGTTTTCATATTTGATGATCTAGGTATTTATGGGTATGAATATTCATATTTTATACTCATGAACTTATATTATGTCATCATACCCTTATTCTATTCTTATGATAATTTCTGATATTCATTTTTTAATTCTCATGTTTTCCCTTACTGATAATTTTAACTCACCCTTATTAACTTTCATTTTCCTAAGTTTATAAAGAATGATGTTGACCGAGTTATGTCTAGAAGGGATTTTTTATAGATGAATATGATTTATTAACGTGAAAAAGAAAAGTTGGGTTAAGTGGGAGAAATTATCATTTAAATAAATGTGATTTGTTTATGCATGATTTTGTCCTAATTTTCTAAAACTCTAAACCTAAAAGGTCCTCGAGGATGTAAGTGATCCAAGTTTTAATTTTTGGATGGGAAAAAATTGGGTCACAATTATTAGTATCAAATATATAAATGTAAAATTTACTATTTCATCACCGGATCCAGAGTGTCGGTTCTAGACAATTATATTATTCTTTTCCCTAAAACAGTAGCTAAGTTTCACATTTTAAAGTTACCTAACCACTCTTTTTCATGTTTCAAATTTAGTTGGACATCTTTATTTATGATCTATTATTATTATTTTTTATCAATGTCCAAGAATTATTTAATCCCTAATGTCATGGATACTAATATGATACAACCTTTGGTTATGCCTTGTGACATGATTATGAAACCTATTTCTTTTTATGGGTAACCCTTATGTTTATTCATTATGTTTGATTATTTATGTGGCACTCATATGCATGAACATGTTATGAGAGGTTCATCCAAATATAATTACAATGAATTGTGTAATGTTCTAGTCTGATGATGTTTTGTATGGGATTAGGGAGTAAACCTAAAACATTATAAGAATATATCCACCATATGATATTTTCTTGGCAGTTATCCTTGACTCATGTTTACATCTTGTTATATATTTCTACCACTTTCCTATGTTTCCATGGTCATATGATTCCATACTCTATATGCTATGCCTTTATATGTTTATTTATGAGCCATTACTTTTATGATATCATCTTATGCCTTATGACTCATGTTCTATTCTTCATTTCCATTTTTCCCCCTTAATAAGATTTTTATCTCACCCCCTTTATATATGTATTCCCCAAGTTATCCTATGCAGTTGTATAAGATGAAAGGGAGTTAGTATCTCATAATAGAGATTACTAAAAATATTTCTCATTATATTTTCATGTTTTCTAATTATGTACCTAGTCATCCAAAGATATTAGTCCTTTCAATCCCTAGTTTTTATTTAATGGATAATTATGCTTAAAATCATGTAATAATATGTGTTAGAGTCTAGGGTCATTATAGTTGTTATCATAGGATAGTCTAGTTATTTTATAGGATTAGGACTAGTGAACTATATTAAGAAACCTAGGGATAATTCTATCACCATGGATTACCTAGATTGACACTTAGGGAATCATAAGTTAGGATATAATTATCATTTTTTTTGTTATTCCTTTTAAGTTTATAGTTTCCATTTTATATGATCATTAGATAAGTATTCAATCCCCCTAATTTTCTTTTTATTTTTTATCTAATGCAGGGAAATAGGAGATCATTCTCCAATAACCAATGTGATAGGAAATGTGATAATTTCCCTAATGAGATGCCAAACCTAAAAGTAATGGGAGACCATAACTTCATGATAGTAATGGATCAAATGGATCAAGTTATGAATAATAAATTGAATCATGTGAAGCACTCTACTTATTGTATTAAAGTGAAAGTTTCTATATAACACTTTATATGATAAATTACTCCTAACGTTAGTGGATATTTTGATTCCCTAATCATAGGAAAATGGATTAACTCAATTAAAAAGATATTCTATATCTTCCAGTCATTAGAAGAAGATAAATTCATATTGGTGGTCTGTCATTTTGATAGGTAAGTTGATCAGTGGTAGACACTGATCATGAAAATGAAGTCTAAATAGGACATTGATTCCATGGAATGGGAAGGATTCACGAAAATATTTTTCAATAAATATTTTCCTTGAACTATCCATAGTAAGATAGAGAGTGAGATCCTCAGACTGAAGTAAAAGGAAGACGAGTCTATTGGAGCATATGAGGAAAACTTTACAAGGATTTCACAATACACCTCTAATTTTTTTCATGAACACTGAAAGTAATTTGGATTGCTTCCTTAGTGAGTTAAAGATGATTCGATTAAAAAACTTGGTTATTTGGGACTTTGAAATCTATGAGAATATTTTACATTATGCCCTTAAGGTTGAAATAGATATTGGGGAATTACAGTGGTATCATGTGAATAGAGATAATAATCATAAAATAGAGTTTAATATAGGAGGATCAATATATATATACCATTTAAGAAATAAAACCCAACATTACACATGTAAAAAGTGTGGAAATAATCATCCTAGGGACTATCTAAAGGGAATTTAAAGAGGAATGGTTTTGATCAACACTCATCCTAAAGTATAGTGTTTCAACTTCAAGAAACATGGTCATTATGCGAGATAATTCCCTAATACAAGGGATGTTGAAGACAATAAACAACAACAACCTCCAAGGAAACAATGAAGAGAATTTATATCACTACTATTTAAATAGATCTTGACAATGATGTGGTGATAGGTACGATGATTATTCATTAATGAATAGAAACCATAATTTTTTATTCTGGTTATATACATTATTTCATATCTTTCAAGTTTATTAGAAGTATTCAAACACCCCCCCAAAATATGGAGGTTGAGTTACCTGTGAGAATAAAAAATGGGGAAATTATTTCATCCAAAGTATATAACTCCTCCTTGATCAATGTTTGGGGATTTATCATCCCAAAAAATCTCATATTATTTACTTTAGTATAGTTTTATACTATATTTGGAATGAATTGTATATATTTTTATAAATACAATATTAACTGTCGAGAGAGGGGGATAAATCCACATATCCCGAGGCATCCCCCAATTATTATAAATGTAAGGAGGAGGATGGATATCCTTTGTATATTATTCTCAAGAATGGATATTATTTCCCTATGAGAAAGCATATTTAGCTCAAATGATTGAGAAAAATTAGAGGATCATGCTTAATGACATGCCCATTATGAGGGACTACATTGATGTGTTCCTTGAATAAATGACCAGTCTTCCTCTAGACCGAGTAGATGGGTTCTCAATTGAACTTATACCTAGATCTATGTTCATATAAAATACTCAATATAGGAAGGACACTATAAGGACCCAACCTTAAACATTACATAATCTATCTATTTCAACAATATTTCACTTATTCACATTCCCAAATATCTTTTTGATTTAGATTTTTATAAATTTAGGAAATAAATCATACATATCAACCCACAAGAATACAAAGTGGGTACCATTAAAATAGTATCCATTTCTTCCAAAACATAAAATTTTTAACACAAAACAACAACATGATTTATTTGAAAATTCTTCATAACATTTAAATTTACTTCCTTACTTCTCTTAAAAATACTTATAACCTGTGAAAAAAATTAAAAAACTTGGGATTTTCATAAAAATCTCAGTAAGGGATATAAAAGAAGGAAATAAACTACTAGTGCATGAATACTTATAAACGTATGAAATCATTTTCAGAAATACATACTTCTCACCCATGTGTACTTACTTTGAGAAACATGATATTTACACAAAACATAGAGAAAATAAATAAATTATTAAAGTTATATTTGGGAATTAATTACTTATATTGTAACACTCATGGCTACCTTATGATTTTTAACCCTTGAGACATCCATAAACTATAACCCTCACGACAACCTTATGGTGTAACCATCACAGTTACACTTGGTGTCACCATACATCCAACCTCTAATTTATACATACCCAATGAATTGGTGAGAGATATTGTAATGACCCAACCCCAGTTTCGTATATTCAGTGCATTATTACGTAACATTAGCATGATCACAAATGATCAAGTCTCGAAAGACCAATTAGTTTAGTAGCATTGGAAATACTAGATACATTCATAAGGTTTACATTACATCATGAAATAAAAACAACAACATATTTTCTCCAAAGCCTACATTCATATTGAAGGACCCCGGGACACCCTGAGAGGGGAGGGGTGAATCAGGGTGACAACTTTTTCTTTTAATGTGATGGATCTTATTCCCACGTTGGTAGAAACTTGTTGAACCTGTAAGATGAATATGATCAGAAAGAAAACATTCACATGCACAGAGAAGACACAACACTTTTTACTTGGTTCACCACTAAGGGGTACGTCCAAGGAGCATACGCCGACAAGTTTTCGGCCGTACCTAATTCCACTAATCTTCACTAGCTGTGGATTATAAAGGTTCGGGCTCAGTAACTCTATCCCATGCTCACTGCCTTTAAAAAGGTTCGGGGATAGCTCATTGTGTCCCTCAGGTCACTCCCGTTGACTCCCCCTGGCTCACTACCGTTGGTGAAGTCTTACTCAGTTTATAGAAGTGAAGGTCTCTTCAATAGAAAGACATGAAGTTCTTTGTCTCCTGTTTAGCATGATACTTTGCTTACATTAGAGTCCTGATTTGATGCTCTGTTAAAGTCCAAATTTGATCCACTGATGAATACCCCTTTTTCCACTATCCACTGGGCAAACAACCTTTGGATAGGGCCTTCGCAAATTAGCCTACTTCTCAAGGCTCCTAATTTTGCAAAGCTTAAACAAGCCTTCACCGAGTACCTGCATTTTCGCGAAGATCAATCGCGAAGCTCTCCCATGATGCACATGAATTTACAATGCTTGGATGTCATGGAGCTCTTGCCTCTTCGCGAAGCTCACTAAGCCAACATGGGGTGCACGACTTTTGCGGAGCTTAGAATAGCCGCTGCGAAGCTCCTCTTTCACGAAGCACACTGCCTTCGCGAGTGACCTTTGAGAACCGAGAGCAAAGGATTTTCGTTGAGAGATCTCCCTACTTCTCTCGAGGGGGTCGACCTGTATTTATAGGCGATTCCACCATCCCTAGACCCTTTCATGCGAAGTCAGTGCCATGTCAGCTCAAATCGTGAAGCTCCAAAGTTCCCGCTGAAAATCTCTCAAAATCGCAAAGCACTACATCAATTTTCTATTCGCGGAGCTCGTCGTAATCGCGGAGTGTTCCGTCATTTCCTTCGTGCCTTCACCTTGAATCTCCCTCACAAAGCTCTTCATCACCATGATGCTCTTCATCCTCTACCGTTCGTGATGCTTTGATGTAATTGCGAAGAATCACCGCCTCTATAATTCTGGTCTTCGCGAATTCCAAACCATTAAGCCACTCTTTGTGAAATTCATGCCATTGCCATATTTAATTATGCTATTCATGGAAATCCTATTTTCGCGATGCTCACCGAATTCCAAATTTTGTTCCCCAAAAATTTGGCAAACACTAGGAAACAACCCCACGTTCAATATTGTTGTCTGCTTGAACTGTATGATCTCTTTGCTGGTACACATTTCGAACTTCCATTGAGGATTGACAACAAACACAAACCATACTCCAAATCATGAATAGAAGACCATGGTTCCAACAATATCCCACTTTGGGGTTGTTGGAAATCAGATAATAAATTCAATATATCTCCATCCATGTGAAAACCAAAAATATAGGAATCAACTCAGCCAACACTCTAAGTTTACGTGAGCAATGCTCAGTGTAAAAAACAAGAGAGGATTATTGAATTGGATTCCACTATTTTCCTTCTCATTCTTCTCATCACAGAAGTTGCCTAAATTTATTCCTTTCTCCTTTCTCCCCCATTGACAATAAATCCAAATACCAGTAATTTTTTCAACGTTTAGCTCAAACCATAGTCCCCTGGGATAGTATCTCCCCCATAAACCTACATCATATCCATAAACAGATAAAAACAGTTATCACAAATGGGGAGAGGGGTATTGCGTAACCTCTTTATGCACTGGGAGGTGGCTGAACACCGAGGTTCAACCGATGCCTCTCAAACACAGCCGAGGACAGTGGCTTGGTCAGGGTATCAGCCACTTGCTCATCAGTTCCCACATGATCCATTCTAATCACCCCTTGTTCAACTTTTTCTTTGATTAAGTGATACCTGATTTCAATATGTTTCGTACAGGAATGATGAACATGATTCTTCGTAAGATCAATTGAGCTCTTGTTATCATAGTAAATTACTATTGTTTTCTTTACCTCATCACCAATATCTGTTAATTGTTGCTTCATCCATAGCAGTTGAGTGCATGCCTTTGTGGCAGAGATATAATCAACTTCAGCAGTACTAAGAGAAGTACTTTCTTGTTTCTTGCTCAACCAGCCAACACATTTCTGCCCAATATAGAAAGCTCCACCACTAGTGGACTTTCTGTCTACTACATCACCAGCCCAGTCAGCATCAGAAAATGCTGATAATTCACTGTCCCTGCCTGTAGCAAAAAATAACCCAAAGTTATGTGTACCTTGAATGTACCTCATGATTATTTTTTACTGCTGCCATATATTCCTCCTTTGGATTACTCTGAAAGAGGGCCGCAAGGCATGTGGCAAAGACAATATCTGGTCGTGTCGCTGTTAGGTATAGTAGGCTCCCAATGATCCTCTTGTACATGGTGGGATCAACAGAGTCCCATCCTCATGCTTTCCAAGTTTAGTTCCAACTGCAATCGGAGTTGACATTAGTTTGGAGTCTTGCATATTAAACTTCTTCAGTAGCTCTCTTGCATATTTTCCTTAGAAATGAAAGTGTATTCCTTCTTTTGAATCACATGCATCCCCAAGAAATATGTGAGCTCCCCAATCATAGAAATTTCAAATTCTGATTTCATGTGGTTGGCAAATTCATCCACTGATTTCTGCCTGCTGCCACCAAATAAGATATCATCAACGTAGACTAGAACCATGAATTGATCTTTTGGAGAATTCTTCACATAGAGATTGTTATCATCTCCTCCTCTTTTGAATTCTAGCTTCTTGAGATATGAATCCAACCATGAGTACCATGACCGTGGTGCCTGCTTCAAACCATATAGAGAATTCTTCAGTTTGCAGACCTTTGTTTCATCAATACCCAAAACAAAGACCACTGGTTGTTCAATGTAGACTTCTTCTTCGAGTACACCATTCAAGAATGCTGTCTTAACATCCATTTGATATACTTTATATCCTCTTTGGAGTGCCATGGCAAGGAAAAGCCTGATTGAATCCAGTCTAGCCACTGGAGCAAAGGTTTCTTCAACATCAATGCCTTCAATCTGGGAGTATCCTTTACATACCAGTCATTCCTTGTTTCTGATGACACTTCCATGCTCATCAAACTTATTTTTGAAGATCCATTTGGTACCAATCACATTGTGACCTTCGGGTCTCTGGACAAGATCCCATGTATAATTCTTGTCAATCTGATCTAATTCATCATTCATGGCTTTCACCCAAGATTCATCATTTGCAGCTTCTTTGAATGAGGATGGCTCTACAACTGATAGAAATGCAGATTGCATGTTATTCCTCATCCTTCTTGTTTGAGTGGGTTCACTCCTATCCCCAATTATGTTGGATGGATCAATCTCAGCTCTTCGATTTCTCCTATGAGGTTCAGTAACATTCTCTTCAGCCACAGTTTCTTCTTCATATTCTTCTTCTGAGTCCACATCTTGATGTGACTGCTGAGTGTTTTGAACAACTTCCTCTATTTATGCATTTGTATTTTCTTCACGTTCACTTTCTTCCTGACTTTCTATCACATCAACATATGAAGTCCTTGAATCATTTGTGCTTTTCTCTTCAATTATCTTAACATCACTGCTTTCCATAATCCTTCCTAAACACTTGTTGAAACATTTTTAGGCTTTGCTGTTCATTGAGTAACCGAGGAAAATTCCTTCATCTGCATTGTCACCATATTTCCCTTGATTTACTTATTTGTTCCTGATGAAGAATTTACATCCAAAGGCACGAAAGTATTTTAAAGAAGGCTTCCGTCCATGCCACAGTTCATATGGTGTCTTCGTCTCGCCCATATATAGTCCTGTTCGATTCTGGATGTACACTGCAGCTTGAACATCCTCTTTCCCGTAATGTCGTGGAATACGAATCTCAATCAGCATAGTTCGTTCCATGTTGTTCACCTATCGATTCCTACGTTCAACAACTCCATTTTGTTGTGGAGTTCTCACAGCAGCTACCTCATTCTATATCCCATGCTTCTCCATATAATTTTTAAATTCAATGGACGTGTATTCTCCTCCATTGTCAGATCGCAACACTTTGATTGTTCGTCCAGTATCATTCTCGGCGATTCGCCGATATGTTTTCATGCAGTCAAGGACTTGTCGTTTCCTGTGAATGACCATCACACATGCCATTCTACTGTAATCATCTATAAAAAGGACAAATTACCTTTCTCCATGAGTTTTGGAAACATTTATCGGCCCACATACATCTGTACGAATCAGATCAAGAAGGTGATATGACCTTTTCTTCTTTGGCCGATATGAACTATAGACCAGCTTCCCACGAATGCAAGCATCACAAGATTTTTCACGCTCATGATCCAGGTTGGGAATGTCCATGACAATTCTCAATTTTGATATTTTCTCCATGTCTTGTTGATTGATGTGTCCGAGTCTCCAATGACACAAATTGTTTTCTTCTTAAACAGTCATGTAACATACATTTTCTTCACTATCAACTTGATACAAGTTGCCTTATGTTCTGCATCCCTTCATAAGTGAATTTCCTGTCATTCCCTTGATAGTGCAACCTTTCTGATTAAAAGTAACTATAAGTTCCGAGTCACAGAGTTGACTCACGCTGAGTAGATTATCACGTAGGCCATCTACATAAAGGACTTCGGTCTTCTTTAGTTCTCCATTAGCTAATTCGGTACTTCCACTCCCTTTGATTTTCAGAGCCCCATCATTACCAAATCGTATTATACCATCAACTTTCCTTTTGATATATGTTAGCAGGCCCGCATTACCTTTCATATCAGATGAACAACTGCTATCCAGAATCCAGGTACTGTTGTTCTTTGTAGCATTGAGGGCCACCTATGCAAGGTTGGATTTATCAATCTTCTTTTTTTCCTTCCATGAGACATTGGATTGAGTATATAGTACTGAAGGCCTTTCAATTATCTCTTCCTCATACCCAGGTTCTTCATAGTCAAAATCTTCTTTGAGAGGAGAAAACCTATTTAAAAGAGAAAAACTGTCTTGCTGACGAGACTTGACTTGTCTTGAACTTCGGTATGAGATGTCCATGTCCCTTATCTGCCTGCAATTAGCAGCCTTATGACCAAAGTTAGAACCAAAATAACAATATCCATAGAAATTGTTTCTTCTATAAAAATTAGGATATGAATTTGTTCTCCTTTGTTGAACTTATATATCTTCTCCATTCAGATAGCTTCTTGCCTCTTCTCAATAAGACATGGTATGTCCCAGATAGCCACAGAACTGACACTTCATGAGAGGAAATGTCTTCTCACTTGAATTTATACTCATACTTTCTTCCTTGGGAGAAAAGTTAGACTATCTGTCATTTCTAAATGTTTGAGGATAATTTATAGTTATCCTTTTAGTTTGGATTGAGGGTTCCTTTTTTGGAACTTTAGGTAACGTTTCAACATGTTCAACTTTCATCTTATCTTTCTTTTGGATCTTTTCACTTCCAAAAGTTAATGTCTCAGCCTCATAGCCGATTCCACTCTTTCCCATGAAAGCGGGTCTTTGATCACTCAAGATTTTCCCAACCCCATCTGATCCACACTTGGATCTAGATATTAATTATGCATCCGAGAATCTTCTAAAATGTATTTTCTTCCTCGATTCTTTTGGAATTGATTCAGTCTCAAGTTTACTCCTTAGAGTAACAACTTCCTCTTCAAGTCCCTCAGCAGTCTTGGATTTTTCATCAAGTCTGGAGGTGAGGTCATTGATGACCTTTGCCTGCTCTTCAATTCTCAGCTTTAGATCCACTACATCATCATTGCTTTCAATTATTTTAGACTGTACCTTCACAAATTCTTCCAGTCTTTCAATTTCAGCTTCAAGTTGATCAACGTATTCTGTTTATTCTTCTATAATTGATTTCCACTTATTGTAACTCTTGAATTTAATATTAAGCTTACTAACGACATCCTTTTTTTGCATCTTGGGAACTACACAAGTTCTCAGTTGTTCTTCTCCACCAGTATCTTCTTACGTTTCAACAGTGGACATCATGGAAGCATGGTTCCCAATTTTGAATTCTAGTTCTTCTTCATCATAAAATTCATTATCATCTTCTTCCTCTTCACAGACAAAACTCTTCCTTTGCATTTTATTTCCATATTTGAAGTCTCCCCTTTTGAGGAACCTTCTCTGAGGCTATTCGAAGCTTTCATCTTCACAATCTTCATCATTGATATTTCTTAAGCACTGAGAGGCAATTTTCCCAACTTTTCCACAATGGAAACATGCGAGAGGTAACTTACCTTTGAATTTCCCCTTCCCCTTATAGAACTTGTTTGCAATGAGAGAAAGAATTTCTTTTTCTTCTTCATCTTCACCACTACTATCTTTTGAGATTTTTAGTTTATCCATGGCCATGAATTCCATTTCCTTGCTCACACGAGTCGTAGAATCTTCTGGTTTGACTCTCATTTCATATGCTACCAAGCTGCTATGTAGATCATCCAGTGAAAGTTTTGAAAGATCTATTTTTTCAAGGGCTTAAACCTTTTCATTGTACAGAGGAGGAAGTCTTATTAATATTTTCTTTAAAATATCAATGTATTTGACTTCTTCACCTAGACCCCGAATTTCTCCAACCACTTTAGTAATTCGATTGAAGAAAGAGTCTGCATTCTCGTCTGGATGCATCTACAGATCATCAAACCGATTGTGCAACACTTTTAGTTTCGCCTCCTTCACTTTGCTATATCCTTCAAAAATATTCTCGAGTTTATCCCACATGGATTTTGCTGAGGTGCAATTCATCACCTTTAGGTATATCTGATCAGAAAGGGCTGCAGTAAGTGAATTTTGTGCTTTAGCATCTACATCAATAATTTTCTTGTCTGTTTTAGTCATAGCTAGGCCTGTTGGGTCTATGACTTGTATTCCTTTCACATTAGAAAAGAGAACTTCCATTCCAAGAGATCTTAGATGAGATCTCATTCTATTCTTCCAGATCTAGAAATTACCTCCATCGAAGTGAGGGACTCCCCTGACATTGACTGCATTTTCCATGATGATAAAGGACAGATTCAACACCAAAAACCTGCCTCTGATACCACTTGAAGGACCCAGGGACACCCTGAGAGGGGAGGGGTGAATCAGGGTGACAACTTTTTCTTTTAATGTGATGGATCTTGTTCCCACGTTTGTAGAAACTTGTTGAAACTGTAATATTAATATGATCAGAAAGAAAACATTCACATGCACAGAGAAGACACAACACTTTTTACTTGGTTCACTACTAAGGGCTACGTCCAAGGAGCATACGCCGACAAGTTTTCGGTCGTACCTAATTCCACTAATCTTCACTAGTTATGAATTACAAAGGTTCAGGCTCAGTAACTCTGTCCTAGGCTCACTGCCTTTACAACGGTTCAGGGATAGCTCACTGCATCCCTCTGGTCACTCCCGTTGACTCCCCCTCGCTCACTGCCGTTGGTGAAGTCTTACTCAGTTTACAGATGTGAAGGTCTCTTCAATAGATAAACATGATGTTCTTTGTCTCCTGTTCAGCATGAGACTTTTCTTGCATCAGAGTCCTGAGTTGATGCTCTGTTAAAGTCCAAATTTCATCCACTGATTAATACCTCTTTTTCCACTGTCCACTGGGAAAACAACCTTTGGAGAGGTCCTTCGCAAAGTACCCTACTTCGCAAGGCTCCCAATTTTTCAAAGCTCAAATAAGCCTTCGCGGAGTCCCTGCCTTTTCGCGAATCTCAATCGCGAAGCACTCCCGTAATGCACAAGCCTTCACAATGCTTGGCTGTCGCGGAGCTCTTGCCTCTTCACGAAGCTCACTGAGCCAACGCGGGGCACATGAATTTCACGGAGCTTAGAATAGCGGCCACGAAGCTCCTCTTTCGCGAAGCACACTGCCTTCGCGAGTGACCTTTGCGAACAGAGAGAAAAGGATTTTTGTTGAGAGCTCTCCCTGCTTCTCTCGAGGGGGTAGACCTGTATTTATAGGCGATTCCACCGACCCTCGACCCTTTCACGTGAAGTCAACGCCATGTCAGCTCAAATCACGAAGCTCCAAAGTTCCCACTGAAAATCTCTCAAAATAGTGAACCACTAAGACAATTTTCCATTCGCGGAGCTCATCGTAATCACAGAGTGTTCCATAATTTCCTTCATGCCTTCGCCGCGAAGCTCCCTCGTAAAGCTCTTCATCGCTGTGATGCTCTTCATCCTCTGCCGTTCGCGAAGCTTTGACGTAATCGCAAAGAATCACCGCCTCTATAATTCTGGTCTTCGTGAATTACAAACCATTAAGCCACTCTTCGCGAAATTCATGCCATTGCCATATTTAATTACGCTCTTCATGAAAATCCTATTTTCACGATGCTCACCTACTTCCAAATTTTGGACCCCAAAATTTTTGCAAACACTGGGAAACAACGCCACCTTCAATACTGTTGTCTTCGTGAACTGTATGATCTCTTTGCTGGTACACGTTCCGAACTTCCATTGAGGATTGACAAAAAACACAAAACATACTCCAAATCATGCATTGAAGACCATGGTTCCAACACATATCCCCTCAGACTATTCTTGCAGGTCAGTCATAAAATAATTCTTCAAATCCTAGGAAAAATAAAACATAGAAAGGGGTGAGCTCAGATGCTCAGTAAGGATAACAATATAGAGGAATCTTTCATAAATAAGCATAAACATTTAAGGCAATGTATAACTAAAACAAAAGACTTTTAAACTTGAACTTCAACATAATATGGAAAAGATAAAATGAAATAATTCCATTTACTTATTCACATGGATATCCTACTAGTTGAATAATCACATGCAATATTAATAACCACTTTCATAATGATGGAATTCATAATGCTAGACTATCATAACCACATATTCAAGGCCTTGTGCCAATACTACAAATAATATTTTGTCAAGGCCTTATGCCAAGACACTAGTTTGTCTCATGAGACCTACCGATGCATCAAGGAGCTATAGGGGACTCCACGCGTCACTTATTATGTCCAATGCATTCCTCATATGAAAAGGTTTAAACATAACATAAACATTTATACTAAAACTAGCATACAAAATGTCAATACCTTGTCCATAAACCATGAATGGTATAAAAATAACACATCCAAAGTCAAACATATCACAAAAATTCAATACAATATCAAAGTTTTGTATCATAATAAATCAACTTCAAATAAGCTTAAAATCCATCGAAGGATGTTGACATAGAAAAAATCAAAACTGTTTGAGAGAAATATCTCTTTTTTGAAATCATTTAAAAGTCACATAATTATAAAAGAAAACCTTTATTTTAAAAATATTCTTATAAGATTTAATGGAAGCTTCAAATGTGTAATAACGGTGGAGAATAAATGCACCCGCTGTATAAGTTAAAAAAGTCATTCTTACCTTAATTTTGTCGAAAAGGTTATAAAGTACCTTGTTTGGAAAATGATAGAAAGATTCCTTTCAAAACATATAAGGTCAATAAGGGTATAAATGACTTTACCCATAGTCTAGTAAATAGTTCAAATGTTTTGAAATACATTTTTTTAGAAACATGGATATGGATGATAAAGAGGTCCTAGTAGATACTTATGTAAAAACAACCTCGAATAATAAAGAGATTGTGAAATTAAACCTTACCTTGTACTTTTCCTTGGTCGAGGGTAGTTTAACCTCCTGTATAATAGTTAAATAATTGTTATTAAATTATACAAGAATCATATACATTAATATGATATCATATATGATCTTTTAAAATTGCTTTGTTAATAATATTTTAGTATTATCGTCGTTTTAGGTGTTAACTTACTCATTTTCTTTTATATGTTTTTGTTACATAAGACATGTTTGTTATAGGTAGGGTGTATATTATTCATATCCAGAATGATACCAAGTAATTAAACATTATTTTTAAACTTTGAATGAAAATTATTCTTGAATGGATACGATGGGTAATGAATCTCATCGCATTCGTGGAGACGGTAGTTCGTACGTACGCACGAGCGACAATATCATTATTTTGATATTAAAATCATATATATTTGGATGGTATATCATATATAAAGAATAATTATAATGTTATATTTATTATTTAAATCATTTATACTCATTATTATACCCATCCAAATGATGAAATGTTTGAATAACATACTACACCATGACGCGGAGTGTGTAAGCCGTACGTACGCACGTGTGGTGACTTTTTCATTTGTAGGATGGATAAAATAACTAATATGGTTGTACCATTTTTATAATAACATCACATTATATAGAAGATACTGGAGTTATTATTTTATAATGGAAACAACAAGTAAAGAAGAAGTGGAAGAAGAAAAGAACTTGAAAGAGGGTGGTGAAATTATTACCTCTTCTTCGGGTGTTTCCTTTTGAGTTGATCAAAAGGGATCCTTAGGTTGGATTTATGACCAATGTAAGGCCTATAGGTTTAAGTGAGAGAAGTTGGGAGGATATTTGGGTAGGGGTTGGCCGATCCAAATGGATTTGAAGGTGTTAAATTGAGAGAAGGGGGAGTGCCCTTTTATAAGAGGGGTGAGGGGCACCTTAGAAAAAACATAAAATATTATTTTATAATAAATTCATATTCGGTTATTAATGGCTTAAAACTGATTTATTTCGAGGATAAGGTGGTAATGGGTCTAAATACACTAAACCAATAGATTTTAGAGAGGTTTGGGTCACTATATTTACCTTATCATTTATATTTAACTCTTAGTTAACTAGTTTGACATTTACCATGTCTCTTTTATTTTTATATTATACGGTTAATAAACTTACTATATACATCCAAGCGAACCCCAAGTGGTTTATTAATGATACACCCTTCATAATATAAATCTTTTTGTGAAAAATTATTTTTTTAGGAATATAATATCAATTAATAATATAATATTTGTTTTAAAAACTCTTTTATTTCAATTTTGACACAATTTGGTATTTTTTTGATAAATTCATAACAACATTATTACTTCTAAAACAAATTAAATAATCATCCCTAATATGTTATATTAACCTATTAAATTATTGAAATTCATAAAAAGTCTCAAATTACATTTATTTGGATATTTATAATATCAATTATTTTAGTATTTCATTAATTAGGTAATTACTGCATCATCATTGTGTCATAAATAAATTAAATTATTTAATGTATAAAAAATATTAATAAAATACCATTATGTAGGAAATCTTTTTATATTTCTAATGAATATTTATAGTCAAATTTATCTTGTGTATAACCCTATAATAAAAATGTTTTATTTATTAAACTTTGATTTTAACTCTTTTAACTCTTCTTTGAATTAAATAATAATAAATGTCCTAATCTAATCCAAGTGGATCAAAGATGTTAATATTATATTACTAATGTTTTTTTTGGTCTAATTATAATTATACAATTGAATTAGTACATGTTTTAGGGTAATAATAATATCATTTTTACCCTTAATTACCCTATTTACTTTTAACTGTGGTAAATAAAAGTAAAAATTTACTATTCACCAAAAATTATTTTTAACTTATTGAACCACATTTTACTTACTGATATCAACCGAATATCTCGTATTTCTGAAATTAAATTCACATAAGCTTTAAAATTAGGTTTTATGCAAATTTGAAAAATCTCCTAAGAGGTGGGTAAAAGACGGTAAATAGTTCAATAAAATTTTATATATCTAAAATTAAAATAAAATGACTCCAATGAATTACATTGAAATTATATAGGTATTATGTATCTATTTTTACCTAAAATAAATTTAAATAAAATAAATATTTATTTAAATAAAAAGTCAGTTTTAACCAATAACTCAGTGTTTTTCACTATTCATTAAAAATTGAAAGTTTTCAGAAAAAACCAAAAATTCACCCTACGCTAATTTCGATATTCCAAATCCAAAAATGAAGTCCATTTTGAAAAATAAAAGTTATAAAATTTCAAAAGTTGGGTATTACTATTCCAAACGATTATTTTGATTGGTTGTGGTGTGTTAGAACTCGAAGTTGCGTGCAACACATGCTTCTGTATTATTCAAAGAGAAACGTACCATGGAAGCTTGGGGTGTTACATTCACCCATACTTCAAATAATTTCATCCTCAAAATTTCTAGAGTATTACTGCATAAAAAGACTCGGGTGGTTCTTCATCATAAGTTCCTTGGGTTCCCATATTGCCTCTTCCATCTTATGGTTTCTCTATAGAACTTTTACCAGATGAGTCGTCCAGTTTCTCAGCACTTGTTCTCTTGTATAAAGAATCCTGACAGGATCTTCGCAATAAGACAGATCAGGTTCTAGTTCTAATTCTTTATAGGTGAGTACATGCGTTGGGTCAGGCATGTATTTTCTTAACAGTGATACATGAAACACATCATGAACTTTGGATAGATTTGGCGGCATTGCCAAACGGTAAGCTAAAACCCTAATTCGTTCTAGAATTTCAGAAGGTTCGATATACCTGGGACTCAATTTAATTTTCTTACCAAAATGTATAACTCCATTCCATGGATATACCTTCAAGAAAACATGATCACCGACTTGAAATTCCAAATCCTTCATTCGATTATCGACATATCTCTTCTGCCTACTTTGAGATGCTTTGATGTGGTTCTGGATTACCTTTACCTTTTCCATCGTTTCCTCCACAAGTTCTGGGCCTACAAGTTTTCTTTCACCAACATCATCCAAACAGGTTGGTGTGTGATATTGCTTTCCGTATAACGCTTCATATCGTGCTATCTGAATACTTGAATGGAAGCTATTATTATAGGAAAATTCTACTAGAGGTAAATATTGATCCCACATACCTTGAAAGTCAAGTGATCATGATCTCAACATGTCTTCTAAGGTTTGAATTGTCCGTTTTGATTGTTTATCAGTTTGAAGGTGGTAGGCAGTGCTTAAACGAAGTTCAGTATCCAAGGATTTCTGAATACTTTTCCAGAATCTTGATGTGAAAACGGAATCACGATCTGAAACAATCGATAGTGGTACACCATAAAGTCTTAAAACTTCATTAATATATAGTCTTTCTAGAGGTCCAAGTGGTAAATCCTATCTTATAGCAAGAAAATGTTCTGACTTGGTAAGATGATCAACAATGACCCATATTGCGTTGTTCCTTCTAGGAGTCTTTGGTAGTCCCATGACAAAGTCCATTGTAATATTACCCCATTTCCACTAAGGTATGGGAAGAGGTTTCATAACTGCTCCTCGCTGTTTCCTTCCATCTTTCACTTATTGAAAAACCATACATCTTGACACAAAATCAGCAATCTACCTCTTCATGTTGTCCCACCAAAAATGTTCCTTCAAATCTCTATACATCTTAGTGATACTAGGGTGTATAGAGAAATTGGAACTATGAGCATCATCCAATAATTCCATTTTTATATCAGGTATATCGAGAACATAAATTCTCTTCCCAAATTTCAAAATTCCATTTTCATACACAAAGTCACTCAATCTCCCATCATTCACAGCTTTAATCTTCTTTTGAAACTCTTCATCATCGGTCTGAGAACACTTTATCCTTTCTAATAAAGATGTTTTGGTAACCATTTGAAAAAGTATTGATGTTTCAGCATCCATGTTTATTCCCATATCCATATTTATTAGATCCATGAAAATAGGATCCTTTTCAACTATCATCTTGTTCAAAACTCCATGATCCTTTCTACTCAAAGCATCTGCCACCTTATTTTCCTTCCCTGGGTGGTAGTGTATAATGCAATCATAATCCTTGAGTAGTTCATGCCATATCCTTTGCCTCATGTTGAGTTCTTTCTATGATAAAATATACTTCAAACTCTTATGATTAGTATATATCTCACATTTCTCACCATAGAGATAGTGTCTCTATATCTTCAAAGAAAATATTACATATGGTAACTCAAGATCATGAGTAGGATAGTTTTGCTCATGAATTTTCAACTGTCGTGATGCATAGGAAATAACCCTATCATTATGAATAAGGACACAACCAAGTCATTTCTTTGAGGCATCACTATAAATAACAAACCCATCATTCCCCAATGGTAGAGTCAATATAAGAGCATTGACTAATATTCTCTTTAGTTCTTCAAAAAATTCTTCACACTCTTTTGTCCAAACAAATTTAACCCCTTTACTTGTGAGCTTCATTAATGAGTTAGACAGTTGGGAAAATTTTTGGATGAAACGTCGATAATAACCTGCTAAACCAATAAAACTGCGTACCTCAGTTATACTCGTCGGTGCTGGCCATTCTTGGATCGCTCTTGTCTTAAAAGAATCAATAGAGACTCTATCATTAGAGACAATATGGCCAAGAAATGAAATCTTCTGAATCTATAATTCATACTTGCTAAACTTCCCATACAATTCATGTCTTTTAAGAGTCTTTAAAATAATGCACACGTGATTTTCATGATCTTTGTAGCTTTTGGAGTATACAAGGATATCATCAATAAATACCACTACGAAGTCATCAAGATTTTCCTTGAAAACTCTATTAATTAGATTCATGAAGACAGAGGGTGCATTAGTCAATTCAAAAGGCATTACTATAAACTCATAATGCCCGTACCTGGTTTGAAATGCCATCTTCAGAATGTCTTCCTTCTTCATGCACAACTGATGATATCCAGATCGAAGGTCAATCTTTGAAAATTATTGAGCTCCATGCTGCTGGTCGAATAAATCATCAATGTGAGGTAGGGGATACTTGTTATTTATTGTTATAGAATTTATCTCCCTCTATCCAATGCACCACCTCATAGATCCATCTTTCTTCTTAACAAAAAGAGAAGGGGCTCCCCATGGAGAAACACTAGGGTGAATAAATACCTTATTAATCAATTATTCTAGTTGTTTCTTTAGTTCTACTAATTCTACAGTGGCCATTTAATAAGGGTTCTTCGATATGGGCCTTCATCCAAGAATTAAATCAATGTAAAACTCAATTTATCATTCTGAAGGATGTCCAGGTAAATATTCTGGAAACACATCAGCATATTCTTTCACAATAGGTACATCCTCTATTTGAACATTCCTTTCCTCACCCACAATTATTTCATTCTCTTCCTCCACAATAATTCAATTTAGTTGAGCTACTGGGGGTGGATCTAGATAAGAATTAGGTGGTGGCGTTTCTTCTCTAAAGATAAGGTCTTCTTTATCATCATCATAAAAAATTGTAACCTCATTCTTCTTACAATAAATTTTTGCATCGTGGTCTGATAGCCAATCCATACTGAGGATTATATCAAATTCAATCATGGGTATGATGATGAGATCAGCAGATAAAGAATATTTATATGTCTTAATGGGAACTGATTGACAAAAAATTATAGCAATGATACTTCCCTTAGGGGTTTTGACTGAAAACTCCCTTGTTAAATCAAATTGGAAATATCTAATTTTCTTAGCAAAATGGGATGATATAGAACAATGCGATGATCCAGAATCAAATAAAGAACTGGCTAAACTTGAGGAAACCATTAAATTACCCGCCATCACGTCTTTTGGAGCTTCAACCTCAGAATTAGTGATAGAATAAGCTTGGACTTGATCCCTTGGCCTCTTCTGAGGTAATTTCCCCTAATGCTTAGGAAATTCATTTGAATAATTCCCCTTTTCTCTACAATTGTAGCATTCAACATTGACAACCTCTTTCTTCCCCTTGAAATAACAAGCTTGGTGGCCTTTTTAACCACACTTGTAATATACTCCCATTCCCTTTAGACAAGTACTAGAGTGTTTCTTCCCAAATTTACTACATTATGGATATTCAAATTTTCCCTTCTTCCCCTTGTTTCCACTTCCAGAGTGTTCAACAGATCTCTTCTTCTTTTGATTTTCTTTAAAGTCGTAATAATTAGAGAATTATTTTTCTATCTTGATAGCACATGATACAATATCTTCGTACGACGAGAAGGATTGTGAGAACAATGCTTGGTGTAGAAATGGGTTTAACCCATCAAATAAACGGTGAATATTACTTCTTGTGTTACTTATATAATCTGCAGCATGCCTCACTAACCTTGTAAAGTTAGCTTCATACTTTGCGACATTCTCATCCTCCTTTTGCCTCAGACTGAGAAATTGTCCTTCCATATCTGCTCTATGGTCATTAGGAAAGTATTTTTATAAGAAAATTTCTTTAAACTCTCCCCATTCCATATTTGATACTTTTTCATCTTCCTTTTTGTTTTGAATCACAGACCACCACTGATCAACATCTCCTGTGAGGTGGTAAACTACCATGACAAATTTTTCCCTTTCTCTACTCCCTAAGGTGTGGAATATTTTCGCTAAGGAGTTTATCCGTTTCTCAGATACTAATGGATTTGTAACCCCATTAAATGTTGGTGGTTGTTTCCTTATGAAGCGATCTAACATTGATCATCCATGTTGCGGATCAGGGTTCTCCATACAAGTAAGGTTATTATTCATAACCTCAGTGAGTTGTCCCTATATAGTGACAAGATGATCCAAATTAGTTGTATCACCAACTCTACTATAATTATCTTGATCAGGAGGGAAATCCCTACATGGATTGTGTGCATTTATAGAGTTTCCATTCCTTCCACTAGGCGCCATTTCTAAACAATGGCATACACTAGATTAGTTTATGAATCACAATACATAATTCCAAACTTATAACATACTTAACATAAATTGACCAGTTTTATGGGTATAATCCATAATCATAAAAAGGTTTTATTTGAGGAGACATATACTGATAAATCCTTCATAATGTTTTGTAAAGAAATCATGAATTATCCAAAGCATATCCCCCGGGAGTGTCGTAACCAAGAGTGCATCAAGGCCAGTTGTCGTGTACCAGGATACCCCAGGTCAAGCCCGAAACTCCTTGTCGGAGTTTTCACTCCTAGGTACATCTCTGCCAGAGCCACCACTAATTTCTCGTATCCAGGGAGGGATGTATTACATAGAAAAGACACAAAATCTATACTTTACCAAAATTATAGGATGTTATTATATACTAATCCTCAAAGACTATCTTAGGGATATGTTCTCTAATTATAGTTTATCTAAATCTAGTTTCCAATGTTAGTACTAAATTGCCTTTGATACCAACTGTAACACCCCGACCCCAGTTACCCAGATTCAGTGCATTTACTACATAACATTGGAATGATCAGAAATTATCAAGTCTCGAAATACTGATTAGTTTAGTAGCCTTGTAAATACTAGATACATTCATAAGGTTTACATTACATCATGAAATAAAAACAACAATAACATATTGTATCTATAGCCCACACTCATATCCCCTCAGAATATTCCTATAGGTCAGTCATAAAATACTTCTTCAAATCCTGGGAAAAATAAAACATAGAAAGGGGTGAGCTCAGATGCTCAGTAAGGATAACAATATAGCGGAAACTTTCATAAATAAGCATAAACATTTAAGGAAATGTATAACTAAAACAAAAGCCTTTTAAACTTGAACTTATGAATAATATGGAAAAGATAAAATGAAATAATTCCATTTACTTATTCACATGGATATTCTACTAGTCGAATAATCACATGCAATATTAATAACCACTTTAATAATGATGGAATGCATAATGTCATACTATCATAACCACATAGTCAAGGCCTTGTTCCAAGACTACAAATAAGATTTTTTAAGGCCTTTTACCAAGACACTAGTTTGTCTCATGTGACCTACTAATGCATCGAGTAGCTATAGCGGGCTTTACCCATCACTTACTAAGTCCAATGCATTCCTCATACGAAAAGGTTTAAACATAACATAAAAATTCATATTAAAATTAGCATAAAAAATGTTAATACCTTGTCTATAAACCATGAATGGTATAAAAATAACACATCCACATTCAAACATATCACAAAACATTCAATAAAATATGGAAGTTTTGTATCATAATAAATCAACTTCAAATAAGCTTAAAATCCAACAAAGGATGTTGACATAGATGAAATAAAAACTATTTGAGAGAGATATCTCTTTTTTGAAATCATTTAAAAGTCACATAATTATAAAAGAGAACCTTTATTTTGAAATTATTCTTATAATCTTGTAAGGGAATCTTCAAAGGTGTAATAATGACGGAGAATAACTGCACCCACCATATATGTTAAAAAAAGACATTATTACCTTAATTTTTTCGAAAAAGTTATAAAGTACCTTGTTTGGAAAATGACAGAAATATTCCTTTGAAAACATATAAGATCAATAAGGGTATAAATTAATTTAACCCATAGTCTAGTAAATAGTAAAAATGTTTCGAAATACATTTTTTTAGAAACATGGATGTTGATGATAAAGAGGTCCTAGTAGATACTTACGTAAAAACAACCTCAGATAATAAAGAGATCATGAAATTAACCCTTATCTTGTACTTTTCCTTGGTAGAGCATAGTTTAACCTCTTTTATAATAGTTAAATCATTATTATTAAATTATAAAAGAATCATATACATTAATATGATATCACATACAATCTTTTAACATTGCTTTGTTAATAATATTTTAGTATTATCATTGTTTCGGGTGTTAACTTACTCATTTTATTTTATATGTTTTGTTAAATAAGCCTTGTTTGTTATGGGTAGGGTGTATATTATTCATATACAGAATGATATCAAGTACATAAAAATTATTTTTAAACATCAAATGAAAATTATTCTTGAATGGATATGATGGGGAATGAATCTCATCGCGTTCATGGAGACGGTAGTCCGTACGTACGCACGAGCAACAATATCAGTCTTTTGATATTAAAATCGTATATAATTGGATGGTAGATAATATATAAAGAATCATTATAATGTTATATTTATTATTTATATCAATTATACTCATTATTATACCCATCCAAATGATGAAATGTTTGAATAAAAAACTACACCATGACGTGGAGACGATAAGCTGTACGTACGCACGTGTGGTGACTTTTTCATTCGTAGGATGGATAAAATAACTAATATGGTTGTACCATTTTTATAATAACATCAAATTATATAGAAGATACTGGAGTTATTATTTTATAATGGAAACAACAATGAAAGAAGAAGTGTAAGAAGAAAAGAACTTGTAAGAGGGTGGTGAAATTATTTCCTCTTCTTCAGGTGTTTCCTTTTGAGTTGATCAAAAGGGCTCCTTAGGTTGGCTTTATGACCAAAGTAAGGCCTATATGTTTAAGTGAGGCAAGTTGGGTAGATATTTGTTCAGGTTTTGGCCGAGCCAAATGGCTTTGAAGGTGTGAAATTGAGATAAGGGGGAGTGACCATTTATAAGAGGGGTGAGGGGGCACCTTAGAAAAAACATACAATATTATTTTCTAATAAATTCATATTTGGTTTCTAATGGCTCCAAACTAATTTATTTCGAGGATAAAGTGATTTTGGGTCTAAATACACTCAACCAATAGATTTTAGACATGTTTGGGTCACTATATTCACCTTATCATTTATATTTAACTCTTAGTTAACTAGTTTGACATTTACCATATCTCTTTTATTTTTATATTATATGGTTAATAAACTTACTATATAAATCCAAGTGAACCCCAAGTGGTTTATTAATTATACATAAATAATCATATAAATCTTTTGGTGCAAAATTATATTTTTAGGAATAGAATATCAATTAATAATATAATATTTGTTTTAAAAACTCTCTAATTTCAATTTTGACACAATTTGGTATTTTTTTTGCTAAATTCATACAACATTATTACTTCGAAAAAATTCATATAATAAAACCTAATATGTTATATTAACCTATGAAATTAGTGGAATTCATAAAAAGTCTCAAATTACATTTATTTGGATATTTATAATATCAATTATTTTAGTATTTCATTAATTAGGTAATTACTGAATCATCATTGTGTCATAAATAAAATAAATTATTTAATGTCTAAAAAATATAAATAAAATACCATTATGTAGGAAATATTTTTAGATTTATAATGAATATTTATAGTCGAATTTATCTTATGTATAACCCTATAATAAAAATGTTTTATTTATTAAACATTGATTTTATCTCTTTTAACTCTTCTTTGAATTAAATAATAATAAATGTCCTAATCTAATCCAAGTGGACCAAGTATGTTCATATTATATTCCTAAGGTTGTTTTTGGTCAAATTATAATTATCCAATTGAATTAGGACATGTGTTAGGGTAATAATAATATCATTTTTACCCTTAATTACCCTATTTACTTTTAACTCTGGTAAATAAAAGTAAAAAGTTACTATTCATTAAAAATTATTTTTATCTTATTGAACCAAATTTTACTTACTGATATCAACCGTGTCTCTCTTAATTTTTAAATTCAATTCACAAAAGGGTTAAAATTATGTTTTATGCAAATTTGCAAAATCTCCTGAGAGGTGGGTAAAAGACGGTAAATAGTTCAATAAAATTTTATATATCTAAAATTAAAATAAAATGACTCCAATGAATTAACTTGAAATTATATAGGTATTATGTATCTATTTTGACCTAAAATAAATTTAAATAAAATAAATATTTATTTAAATAAAAAGTCGGTTTTAACCAATAACTCAGTGTTTTTCACTATTCATCAAAAATTGAAAGTTTTCAGAAAAATACCAAAAATTCACCCTAGGATAATTTAGATATTATGAATTCAAAAATGAAGTCCATTTTGAATAATAAAATTTAAAAAATTTAAAAAAGTGGGTATTACTATTCATAACGACTAGTTTGATTGGTTGTGGTGTGTTAGAACTCGAAGTTGCATACAACACACGCTACTGTATTATTCAAAGGGAAACGTACCGTGGAAGCATGGGGTGTTACAGATATAGGTCCCACCCTTCATCATAAAAAATTCACAATAATCATAACATAACCATAAAACATGAATAATTTCATAAAAACATTGCTTTTGAATTTTAAAAAATAGAATTTTAAAAGAGCATTTTCAAAGGAAATTCCCATAAAAATATCATATAATTGATGTGAGAAATTAATATAATGAAAGGAATATGTGTATACACTATAAATAAACATAATAAAACATAATATAAACAAAAATTGATCAAAAAAATAATCTTAACACCATGTAATGAATAATGTAGAAGTTTAACCCAAAAAATGGAAATTGGGTTAAGAATTCCCTTACCTTGGGTTCGTTTTACTTAAATTTTTTTTAAAAATATTATATAATGATTAAAAGAGTTTCATTATTATTTTAAGGAAATATAATCATTTTTATAACACCTTATATAATCACTTTATAACATCATTCCACCCATTCATTAATAATATTTTGTTATTTACATTGTTTCAGGTGCGTTCTTTACATAGTTTCCATAGTTGGTTCGTAAAAGATTTTCTTATCGAAAGGAAGAAAAAATACAGAATTATAATAAAATTATATTAATATGTTTCCATAATATTAAATCATTCCATAAGTAATTTTGGTTATCTGTTATGAGGATTAATCATTAGATAAATCATTAGTGATTTCTATTTAGATCATTTTGGCAGTTCTTCCGTAATCACAAAATTGTTTCATAATATAAATTTATTATTATGAATATAAGTTAATTCTAGAAAATAATAGAAATCATATAGTACAGTTTAAAATATTTTTCAACCATTAAAATGGTTTTATAACTATATTTTAAGGAAGTAAAGTAAATTGAAGACACATCATCCACGATGTCGGTAAATCGGCACATCACAGATGATGTTTTTTATTTCTAGAATAAGAGGAAGAGGGGAAGAAGTAAATTGATGCATTTTTCCATAAACATGATAAAATCCAGAATATATAAGATTCTAGATATTTTATTCATCTTGGATAAGTGCAGGATAATAGATTATAGGAAAAAAAAAATAATTGAAAAGAAAACATAAGAAAATGAAAGAGGATCTTTACCTCTTGATCTCTTCTCCTTGAGATCCTCCTTAAAGACTTTGGTTTTAGACTTTTGGTGAGACCAGAAAGTCTTGGATGTAGGGAAGATCCTTGTTAAAGGGATTGGGTAGAACTGAAACAATTAAAAAATCTTTAGAGGTGTGATAGGAAGAGGGGGGGGGGGGGTGAGGGTGGTATTTATAGTGGAAGTGAGGGAGTTTTTAATTAATTTCAAAGGACACCTAATTAGTGGTATTTTCAAAACCATGGTCTTTCCCATGGGGTTTTCCCATGGTATACGACACTTGGGTAACCTCATATCATAATTTAATCTCCACGATTTGACCATAATGATTACATCATTATTACATCATTATGATGTCATTAAACACTCGAAAACTTTAAAACTGTATTTTTACTATTCACCAAAAAATCATCTATCTCAGAAAAATACCAAAAAAATATCCTTATCATTTTTCAATGTGTAGAATTCAAAAATTAATTCAATTTTTTGAAATTAATTTTATAAACATTATGAATTTAATTTTTAAATAAAATCATAATTTATTCGAAAAATAACTATTTTAAAACTATAACTCATTTTATATCACCTTGAAAAATTAATGAATATCTCATTAAATTATAACCTTAAGAAAATAAAATAATAATATGATTTACCATTCATAAGGGTCATATTTCTATTGATTTTTACTATTCATAAGGGTATGTTACTATTCACTAAAAAAGGTGGTTCTATCAAACTCCAAATAGATTATTGATCAGAACTGTAGATGACCATTTTTTTAAATTCAAATCATAGAAGCACCAAAATTATTTTTAATGGATAGTTTATAGCTATATAATTATTATTTTTTAATTTTTTATAGATCTAGTGTTTCATGCATTTTAAATTATTTTTTTAAAACCTTTGGGTGTTACATTCTCCCCACCTTCTGTAAATTACGTCTCACAATTTTATTTACTTTTTAAACAAATAAGGGTACCTTTACCTCATAAAATTTTTAGATTCCCATGTTACTTCTTTAACCATGTGGTTTATCCATAAAACCTTTATCTGTTGGATTACTTTATTCCTCAATATTTTTTCTCTTAGATTAAGAATCTGAATAGGTTTCTATTTATAAGAGAGGTTCTCTTCTAGCTAAACTACTTTGGGCTCCAAACATGAGATGAATCTTCACATACTTTCTCAACATTGAAACATGAAAAAATTGTGTACCTGAGATAAACATAGAGGCAAAACTACTTAGTAGGCAACCAATCCAACTTTCTTCAAGATTTTATAAGGTCCAATTAAGATTAGACTTAGATTTCCTTTGTTACCAAAATTAATAACACTTTTCCATGATGATATTCTTAGAATAAAATGATCACATACATTGAAAGAAAAGTATTTCCTCCTTTTATCTGTATAAATTTTCTACATACTCTGAGCTATCCTCGTGTGTTGCTAGATCATATTCACTTTCTCAGCCACTTCCTATACTAATTCTGATCCCATCAACTTCCTTTCCCTGACGTCATCCCAAAATGTTAGAGTTCAACACAACTTCCCATATAATTCCTCAAAAGGTGCCATATGTATATTGGAATGAAAACTTTTATTATAAGAAAATTCAACTAAAGAAATATGATGATGCCAAATTCCCTGGTAATCCATTGAACATGCTAGAATCATATACTCCAAAGTCTGAATCATCTGTTTTGACTTCCCATATGAGAAAGGATGAAAAGATATACTGAAATTTGATTCTATTCCCAATGAATTATTAAGTCCTTTCCAAACGTTAGAAGTAAACCTGGGTTCACAGTCAGATATAATGGAAAGAGGAACTCCATGTAACTTGACAATCTCTTTGAGGTACAATCAAGAAAGCTAATCCAAAGACATAATATCTATAATAGAAATAAAATGAGAAGATTTTTCCATTCAATAAATAGTAATCCATATTGCATTGTTACCTCGAGAATTATTTGGTAGTCCCACAATGAAGTCCATATATATATTTTCCCATTTCCAGTTTAGCACTGGTAAAGGTTGAAGCATCCTGTTCGGTAACAACCACTCTACTTTAACCTGTTGACATGTCAAAAATTTCACAGTAAATATGAAATATCTCTTTTCATTCCATCTTACCAGTAATACTCCTGATGGTCTCTATACATATTTATGTTTCCAGGATGAACTAAAAATAGAGAACTATGATCTTTTCAAAACAATTATTTCTTCATATGGGAATCACAAGGCATACACAATCTTTTTCCAAATCTAAAAACACAGTCTCTATCAATGTTAAATTATATCAACTTACCCATTTTAACCAATTCTACCTTTTTCTGTAACTCCCCATATTCCTTCTGTGCTTTCTTAATTCTGTCTGACAAAGATAACCACACTGAAAAATTAAACAAAATAAAGGAATTTCTTGCACCAACAACATCTAATCCAAAATTCATCAAATCATTAATCAAAGGGTCTTATTCTGTCCATAACATATTTAATTATTTATGATATTTTTGACTCAAGGCATTTTCCACTTTGTTTGCTTTTCCAGGATGGTAATTGATCATGAAATAATAATCATTTATCAATTCAATTCATCTTATCTTCCTCATGTTTAATTATTTCTGAGTGATTATATACTTCAGACTTTTTTGGTCAGCATATATTTCAAATTTGGCTCTGTATAAATTTTGCCACTAAATTTTTAAAGTGAAAACCATAACTTCTAATTAAAAATAATGTGTTTGGTTATTAAACTCATGAGATTATAATTGTCTTGAAACATAATAAATTACCTAATAATTCCACATAAAAACACAACCAAGTCCCTTTAATGAAGCATCACTCTAGATGAAAAACTCCCCATTTCCATAAGGTAGGTTCAGAACAGGATCATTCACCAATATTCATTTAAATTCGTGAAAACAATCATCACAT
Organism: Viscum album; assembly: GCA_963277665.1. Classification (NCBI taxonomy): domain Eukaryota; kingdom Viridiplantae; phylum Streptophyta; class Magnoliopsida; order Santalales; family Viscaceae; genus Viscum; species Viscum album. The sequence goes on along the minus strand of OY728150.1, from coordinate 1,183,175,818 downwards.
TATTTCTTCCAGATTAATTTAACTCCTTTTCAAGTTTACTTAGTCAGTTGACTAGATAATAGTGATAAGTTTTTAACAAACCTCTAGTAATAGATGGAAAAATAACGAAAAATATGAATCTCGATTATATTTTTTGGTCTTGTACATTCTTCAATAACTTTATTTATAGAAGTATGAATAGATATGCCATCTTTATAAACAATGTGACCAAGGAAAGAAATTTGTTGCAACCAAAATTCACACTTTATGAATTTTCCATATAGTTTATTTTCTTTTAAGGTTTTCAAAACAACCCTTCAATGTTTTTCATGATCCTATTTACTTCTAAAATATACCATAATGTCATCAAAAAAAAAACCACAAACATATCCAAGAACTCATGAAATATTATATTCATAAGATCCATGAATATAATAGATACATTAGTTAACCCAAATGGAATAATTTTTTTTCATAATGATGATATCTAGTATGAAAATATATTTTTGGAATTTCACCCTCCTTCACCTTCAACAAATGGCACCTATATCTCAATTGAGTCTTGAAAAAATACTGAACTCCATAGAGTTGATAAAACAAGTCATCGATGTGAGGAAAAGGATAATTATTCTTAATATTAATGTTATTCAAGGATCTATAATAAATGAAAATTCTCATAGAACTATATTTCTTTTTAATGAAAAAAATTGAAGCTCCCCATGGTGAAGTGCTATGATGAATGAATCCTTTATTAAGAAACTCTAGCAACTGATTTTTCAATTCAAGAAGTTCCATTTAAGACTTTTGATAAGGGGTATTTGAAATTGGATTAATATTAAAATCTAAGTCAATTGTGAATTCATGTTCCCAATTAGGTATAACGTCAGGTAACTCATCATAAAAAACATTAAGGGATTAATTTACCACTGGAACATCATTAATCTAAAAATTTCCATTGTTTTAAAAACTATTTGCAAGATAACTTTCATTTACATCTTTCAATAGTTTCTTAGCTTCCTAATATGTTATTAAATTATATGGGTTTGTTCTTATATACAAACTGAAAATATTTCTACAATACTACTTATTTATCTATACAAACAATCTTTGCATTATAAACAGAAACCCAATAAATACCAAAAATGACATCAAACTCTACTAAGGGAAAAACAAAAAGGTTTGTAGGTAATTTCCTTTAAAAGATAACAATATGAATATTCTTAAAATTCCTTTTTGCTGTAACATTTCCCCCATGGTGTTTTAACAATATGGTCTAGTCTCATATGTTGAGGTGATATTTCTAATTTACCCGAATATTTCTCAGAACTAAAAGAATATGTAGACCATGTATCAAACAAGAATTTAGTAAAACATAAGTAAATAAACTAAGTACCCAATAACACTTCATTTGATGGCCCAAAATATGTTAATGTAGTCTCAAAGGATCTCACTACACCTTTTTACTTATAGTTTGACTGCTTTCCATTACTCAGATCTTTCTTTGGGAAGAAATTTTCATAATTAACCATATCACCACATTTGAATCACTTTATAGATTTCTTATCAGAATTGATATTAAGATAATTATTATTACAATATTGGGCCATATATCCAAAATTAATACATCTAAAACACTTCTTAGTTTTAGTAAGGATTTCACAATGGTGATTTTTACCATACTTTTCACAAACTATAAACTGAACTTTCTTACCATCATATTTCTTTGATAGATTCTTACCCATCACTTTCCATCTAGACCTATTATTTTATTTGTTCTCAAAGTACACATGATCATCAGTGAACTCCATTTCTACCCTCTTAGCACATCGGTCAAGTTTCTTATAACTTTTTAATTCTCAGAAGTCCAATGCCCTTCGGTATCTTGGATTCAATCCTAAGTAAAAGTGATTGATTTTTGTATTAAGATATAGAATAATATTTTGAGCATACCTTGTCGGTCGGGTGAAGTTTTCTTCATAAAAAACCATTGAATTGAGCATGATATGTTTTGTATATTTATATGATTGTGACTAACATGTTGTTACTGGAGACTTGGGTTAATCCTTTAGAATTTATAAGTGGGTTACACATTATGGATGTGGGTAATATTCTATAATAGGCCTTGTAATAGAATTACCTTGTATGTTCCTATAATCTTCTTGATTTTTTAATTCAAGTGAGAAGTTATGGGATTTTATAAGTGTTCATTTGGTATTTTATATAATTATTCCTAGGAGATGCCTTATAGGACTAAACGGTGACACATGTTTGAAGACCCCCACATGGGAAGAAATTTCTATCCCACCAATAGATGTGTAGGAAAATGTTACTGAGTATTCCCTCGCACCCACTCCAGTGGTTTCAGAAGTAAAAAATTCTTTATCCTAGATTCATTTTAATATTGACTCTTTAGGTCATATTAGATCATAGGAAAATGGTCTATTATGATCAGGATTTCAAACTTTAGCATCCCCCACCCTTCTGGGTTACTAGTGGACCCCAGGATATTAAGGATTGGATTAACATCATTGAGGGAATATTTCATCTAATAGAGACTCTAGATGATTAATGGGTTAATCTAGCTGCTTTCATACATTAGGGACCCACTAAATGATGGTGGGGAATTATAAAAATGGAGGGGATACATGAGGGTATAACTTGGGAGACCTTTAAGGATCTATTATTTAGAGAGTTTTTCCTAGATAAATTGAATCTAGATCAGTCTTAGGAGTTTATGGAGATTCAGTAGGGGAAAATATTAGTATCTGCATATTTTGTTCATTTCATGGATTTGATTTGTTTCTTTCATATTTTTCCTCAGAATGAGGAACAAATGGATCAAAATTTTGATATCATACTTCAACTATAATTGAGGCATCGAGTTAGGATCTTTGACTTGAAAAGGTATTCTGAGGTTCTACACAAGCCCCAGATTATTGATAAGGGTCTAAAGGCGTAAAATACAGCAGGTCTTATTTTGGACCTTGGTGAATTGAGGAGTGGGATTCTTAGCAATGTAGTGGACACCTTTTTTATTAGTAAGAAAAGTAAAGATGAGAATTCACAATAAGGTGGTAGTAAGAAGGTAGAGAAAATAGGTTTTCTTTAAAACCCTATAGAGAATGATGTTTCACCCCATGATTTAATTTTTGATAGAGTGGACACTATCTCAATTTTTAATTGAATCTTAGAAAAAAATTCAATATAAAAATATGGGATATATTCAATGTTTTTTCTCAAGTTTGGTACAGTTGGGTTTCCATATAGGTGTTGGGATGATGTGGTCTTCAATTCATGGGAACAATAAGGGATCTCATTATAAGGCCTAGATTCTATAGGGTTTAGTGAATTAGATGAACCAGGAGTCTTGGTGACAAATTTTTGGGATTGACACGGGTAGAGTGTATACTATGGACCATGTTCTAGATGATGGTGTAGAGGGATCCTCTTCAGTTAGATTTATTGTTCTAATTACCTCTACCATGTTTTGTACATGAGATACCCATTATTTTATATATATTCTTAATTCATTTTTTGTTAGACTTGTTGGCTAAGTTATTTTTCAAATTTATTTCTCATGATACACCCTTGGTAAAGAAGGCATAATATCTCTAGAAATGTACAAAGTGTCCTGTAATATTTTTTGGCTATATAATTTTATGGGATTTCATGATCCTATAGATTCTTATATTATATGTAATTTATGGCATAGATTGGTTGACTTATTATCATGTTTTCATAAACTAATATAGAAGATGAGTATCCTTTACTATGACTAAGGGGGAAATGTTTTTTTATGGGTTAATGGGATATTGGAGTATGAATAATGAGACTATACCTAAGTCATATTGGAGTTATTACATTTTTGGTAGTGGGAATGGTCCTTGAAATATATTGGGTAGTAGATCTATCTTCTTTTCCTATAGTGGTGGACAAGAAACCGCATGTCTTTCCAGAAATTTTCTCAAGAATTTTTCCAAATAGTGGAATTGAATTTCAAGATAAAACTCATTCTAGGAGTGAAGCCTATATCTATCCATATATATCATATGATACTGGTAAAGTTAAAGGAACTCAAGGTGTAACTTGAGTACTTATAAGTGAAGGGATTTATCAGACCAATCCCTTCTCTTTAGGTTACTCTAGTTTTGTTCACTAAGAAGGTTTATAGAAGCCTTTGGATATTTGTGGACTATAGAAATCTAAATTTGGTCACGATGAATAATATGTACCTATTTACAAGGATAAATGATTTGTTTGATCAGTTAGGGGGATATCGATGGTTATCTAAGATTGAATTGTGATCAGGATACCTTCAACACTGGGTTAGATATGAGGATATAACTAAGACAACATTTAAGATTAGGCATGGTCTGTATGAGTATCTTTTCATGCCTTTCGGGCTGAAGAAGGCTCCAGCAGTGTTCATGTATCTCATTAATAGTATCTTCCATCCACACCTTTAATATTTCATCATTGTATTCATTTATTATATACAAATATACTCCTAGACCCTACAGAATCATTCTAGGAATCTTGAGATCATATTGAGTACACTTCAAGTGCATAAGCTTTATGCCAAGCCTTAAAGATGTCACTTTTGGATCCAAGTAGTGATCTTCCTTTGGAATATGATTTTTTTGTGGGAATTTGAGTTGACCCAAATAAAGTAAAGGCAATGATGTCTTGGTCATTCCTTAGGAAAGTGTTTTAGATTAGAAGTTTCCTTGGTTTATTTGGGTACCACATACAATTCATTCAATATTTCTCCCTTTTTCAGTGCCCATGAATGAGATTAATAAGAATAGGGTAAAGTTTTATTAGATGGATTAGTGTGAAGAGGCATTCCTAGTGATTAAGATAATATTGAAATATACTCTAATTTTGATCTTACATAAGATTGAAAATGGATATTCAATTTAATGGGATGCCTTAGGTGATGGGTTCAGTGCTATTTTGATATATAGAGATTAGATAGTCTCTTATAAGTCTCATCAATTATGACCACATGAGTAAACCTACCATACTTACGATCTTGATTTGGTATCCATGGTCCAATTTATGATGGGTTGGATCCATTATCTATTTAGTGAGAGGTTTTTAATTTACACATACCATAAGATCTTATGGTGTATCTTCTCTTAATATGAATTGAATCTATAACACATGAATTGGGTTGAGTATCTACATAATTTCAAATTTGAGATGGATTATGATTCTGGTAAGGGGAATGTTGTTCCTTATTATCTTAGTAGAAAGGTGAAAGAGCTTAGAACAAGACCTTAAGAGGTGGAAAAAATATTGATGATCTTGTTAGCCGAATGGTTGGTGGGTGCATCCAAGGATCAAGGGGTGATGGCATGTTCCCCATTAGTTATCATGTCCACCTTAGTGAACTGGGTGAAATCTATCCATGACTCAAATTATGAGTACCAAGTAACATGGGAATAGTTGGTTGGAAATGATCCAATTCTATAATGGTGTGTAAATAGAGATGACATGATCTATGTTTAGGGAAGAGTTGTTAATATTGATTCTATAAGGTATGAGATGATGGGGGACTATCATGATTTGTAATAAGAAGTGCACCCAAGATCTAAGAAGATGTATCATGATGTAAAATAAAGTTTCTATTGGATAAGTATAAAGAGGTAGTTCACCAATTTTGTATCTAAATGTCTTACCAGTCATAGAATTATGTCTGAGAATTAGTGAGTAGGTGGATAAATCTAGCCACATCCAGTTCCAGTGTGGAAGTGGGATGAAGTGATGATGATTTTTTTTTATATTATTACCCAGGTCCCTAAGAGGTTGAGATGAGGTATGGGTTATAGTTGATTAGATGATGAAATAGAAAAAATTAATATCAATTTTAGATGCTCATTTTGTTGATGAGTTGGACAAGATCTATGTGTGAGAGATTGTACAGCTATATCGATTGCTTTTAGGCATAGTATCCGATCAGGATACTCTCTACATGACATGATTCTGTAAAGGCTTCCAAAAGGTGATAGGGATTTAACTAAAGATGAGTACATATTATCATTTTCATATTGATATACATTCAAAATAGGATTCTCTATATTTTGGGGGATATTATTTGGGAATGTGTCCTAGATTTCGGTGGATCATGGGATGATCACATGGATTTGGAAAAGTTTGTGTACAAGATCAGTTACTAGTATTCGATTCAGATACAACCGTTTAAGGATATTTAGGTATGTACATGACATTTATCATTGTGTGGGAATGAGATAGGTGAGACAATTTTTGTTGGTCCAATTTTAGTATAGAATACCTTTGATTAGGTTAAATTGATATGTTAAATTTTGGTAATTACTCATAGCATGAAGTGCTCATATTATTACCTAAGAAGATGATCATTGGAGTTTGCAATGGGTGACCAAGTTCTCTTATGGGTGACACCGCAGTTGGGGAATCGACCACTATGGAAGCATGGGATGTTGGTGCTGTAATTTGTAAAAATGTTTTAGATCATTGAGAAAATCATAATAGTGACCTAAAAATTTGAAATCCACAATTATATCTAGGCATGAATGACATGTTCTATGTGTCTCATCTTTATAGGTATGAGTTTGTGTAACAACCCGAGATTTTATGAGAATTAATCTATTTAATTTCATTGATGTCTTGTGTTTTACGCTAAACCAAAGGGAACTTGCACTACACACATCCCTGACTTGGCTTGCACTACACGCAATCATGACCTTCTTCAATAGCGTGTGTAGTACGCAATACCGAGTTTCACTAAACAATGATATATTGTTATAATATTATTATGGACTAGCCATTTTGATTATTATTAACTAAATTTTTAATTTTATAACATTATTATTCATCTTACACATTTTCTAGTACATGGTATGAGAACATAATAAAATTTTCAGGTAAAAAAAGTATTTTTCAAAAAACAGAGTTTTGCAGCCTTTTGATGGAACACCCACATTAAATATAGTTTTTGACATGTTTATAAGTTCAATTTGACAAAATAAAATTCTTCTTTGAAATCAGGATATGAAAATTTACTTTGGACAAATTTTTCATATTATTCTGATAACTTTCATATTTTAATGAATTGTAAAAACACACTATATTTTAATTAAAAACAAATTTTTTCATCGCAATAATTTATATTGTTAAATTATAATATTTAATTATAAATAGAATATATTTTTACCATTTAATTTAATGTATTTCATTACCATTAATTTTACATTGAATTCATAGATAAAAAAATTTCAATCTTTGGAAATATTTTAACTTTTAAAACCCGTTTTCTTAACAATGGAATAAATTTTAATTTAATAACTGAAACTTATATGTTTTGAATTTTGAAAAATTTATTCCATATTTGGATTCATTGGGTCAAAATTATGTTAATAGTTTACTTTTATTTTTTTGATATTATGAATAGTAACTACGGTAATTTTTATTTACTGTAGTCAAAGGTAAATCGGGTAATTAAGGGTAAAAATAAGATTATAAAATTACCCTAACACCTGAAAACATTCTATTGGATGACTAAAAGTCGACCTATATCACCTAAGGGTCGGAATAGATTCATTTTATGGACTTTTGACCATGAAAATAAATTAATTATTATTAAAACCAAAGAAAGTGACAACATGTCATTCTCTTAAATCTTATAAGTGTAATAATTTTAATTTAGTGATAAACTTCATAAAACCTCGAATATAAATAATATAAAGAAATATAACAAAATTATATACCTAATAAGAATTTATTTATAATTTTTAGGGATTAATTAATTATCATTAATGGTGACACAATAGTGATGCAGAAATTGCTTATTCAGTGAAAAATCAATAATATAGTTTTTATTAAGATAACAATACCTATCAAAAGGACCAGAAACTTTACCAAACATTATTTTTTTAGTATATCTATGCCATAAGAATCCAATTTTATATTTTTGTACTATTTGGGTCCTTATAAAACCTATTAGGACATTTATATTATTTTATTTTAAATTATGTCAAAGATGTCACCTTCATAATTTAATAAATATAACAATTTAAATTTTGTAATTTTAAGATGATAAATTCAAGTAAAAATATTATTATGAAAGTTATTATATTTATATTCATCATAGGATTTTGTTTTTAATTTTTATGCAACAAATAAGTATATTAAATAATTATACAAAAATGTTGTAGTAATTATTTTATGAAGAGATATACCAAATAAATGGTTTTAAAAAATAATAAAATAAATAATATATGAACAAATTAATTTTCCCCATGAATTTTTTAGATGAATATGATATTTTAGGAATCTATTATATATATTTATTTCGAACATATCTTCTGTTTGGTTTTTATTTAAATTAAAATAATGAATAGTATCAAAACTAACACTATTGATATTTTATAAAAATACCATATTATTAAATTATTTAAAAATCACAAAAATATTTAAAAACTAAAATTTTAAAATTATATGGTCTAAATTTTTATAAAGTATCGAATTATTTAATATTGACAACATTTATGTATGTATTTATAACAATTTAAAATTTAGAAGTTTATTACCACAAATAAATTAAATTGATTAAATAATGATAAATCAAGTTTATATGGTTTAAAATAAACATAAAACATGTTTAAATTTTATTGGTTTATTATATTACAATCCTATATCATCTTATATTTAAATTGAGTCATTATTTGAGGTTTTTAAGTGGGGTTTGATTTTATTATTAATTAATGTTTTTAAGGTTTCCAAAAGTGCCCCTCTCCTCTCCTATATAAGGGCACCTCCTGTCTCTCCTCTTCACAACACTATGAGCCTTACATCTCAGCCAAACCCTGCCCATTTATCTTATACACTACCATAGAAACATTATGGAGCTTCTGGTCTTCTCAAAAGACCAACTCTAGTCCCTTAATAGGAAGCTTAAAAGAGGTGCGTCGAAGAAGAGGTAATCTCTTCTACCGATTCTTTCAAGTTTCGTTCTTATTAAACTTTTTCTTCTTTAGTTGTTTCATTATAAATTAATAACATCAGTATCAATAATATACTGATATTTTATTATAAATATTAAACAACCCCATTTCACCTTCTATCCATCCTACGGAAAACGAAATCACCGCGCGTGCGTACGTACAAAATACCGTCTCTACGCCATGGTGTAATATGTTTTTGCACCACCACCTTACTTGGATGGGTATAATGGTGTAAATAATAACTACATATTGTTATTATAACATCATAATAATTCTGATATATTATATCATCCACTCTAATTTAATTAAATAATTATGGGAACGATATCATCGCTTGTGCGTACGTACAGATTACCGTATCCACGACGCGATGAGATTCATTCTCCATGTTAACCATTAATGAATGATTATAAAGTATATATAATGAATTATAATGAAATATATGACATAATAAAGCTACTGGATTTATTTATATATATATATGTCATCTACTTACTTCTATTCAAGTCAATAAGTAAAGGAAAACAGCGTTCATGCGTATGTACGACCTACCATCTCCATGAACGGTGTATTTCATTTCATTCATCTATCTATTATATATATATATACTGAATATATATGATATATAAATCATGATTTAAATTCTAGAAATAAGTAAATCATGATATAAGTAATAATAATATCAAGAACAACAAGTCCAAACACGTACGATAAATAAAATGATTTTACCCAAAACGCTGCTTTAACATGGATTTTACAAAAGAACAAGTAATATAAAGTCATTAGTGAACCATATATGATATCATGCCAATGAATATGATTCTTAAATAAGTCAATGACATTATTTAAATCATTATACAGGAGGTTCAGATATTATCTGAGATTGCTTATACATAAGTATTTACTGGGGGTTAAATTTTTCATCCATGTCCATAAAAATGTTTTTCATAAAGTGTTTAATATTCTTAAATGTATGTTTAAAGTAATGTTTACCCCACTTTGACTTTTAATTTGTGTTATGGAAGGAATATTTCTTTTGTTTACCATACTTGGTACTTTTTGACTATTCTGTTAAAAGTACGAGGAGATTTTTTTTAACTTATACGGCATGAAGGGATTTTTATAGTTTTATAATGCCTTATTTTCATGAAGATTACTCTACAAGATTTCATAATTATTTTCAAAAAAATCCTTTTCTTTTAAAATTGAATGTCATTTTGTGATAAGAAAATTATTTTAAAGAAGAAATGATATTTTCCTCAAGAATTCATTTCAAGTGTTTTGTCAAAACTATTTTCTATATAAGACGAAATTATTTAGTATGATTATGTTTTATGTATAATGTCTCTATTATTTACATGTTTTGACTCTTTTTATGATGAAATTATATCCATTTGATTTATATGGATTATGTTATGATGGGATGATTTTTGTGAAACCCATTTTATTATTTGGGTTATGATGAATGATTTATGTTTAATTTGTGGAACAAGTAAGAATGATTTCATTATGAGATGGGTGGGACCTATATCTACCTCAAATGCATTGGGTAAATATTTATATCTCATGATATTGACATTGCTGGAATGGTAAGTTAATATGATTCAGTGATACAGGACTAGAATGAGGAGTGAACTCGATTCAGAAAGGGACTTTGTCCACTAAGATGGTCTTGGCAGCAATGCCTTGGCTACTATGGAAATCATATCTTATGCTTAATGGTTGCCACAATTCTAGGTTTTCTTACCATTCTATTTTATCATGATTGATGTTACATTATGATATATGCCTTACTTACTTCTAGGATTTATTTCTTTGCTCAAGATTTTGATGTTTAGATTTTATGTTCAAGTTTTTGCATTCAAATATTTATGGATTGTTTTATGTTCTCTATGTTTACCTTTACTGATAATTTGAGCTCACCCTTTTTATGTTTTCTTTTCCCCAGGATATAAATAAAGGATTTAGGTAAGAAAACAAAAGGGGGAGATCTTTATGGGAGATGTTGAAGATCTTTCACCATGATTAGAAGATTATGTTACAAGTTTCTAAAGACACTAAACTATTACAGTCCTTCAGTGTTTGTTTTTTTATGTATTAAGTATTTCAAAAAATTAATGTAATGTCCATGTACATCATGCTTTGGGTCTCTACAGTTGGTATCAGAGGAAAGGTTCAGTTAACCTTTGGAAACTAGGATGCGAAAACTTTAGTGAAATCCCTAGAGATATTTCAAAGGCATGTCTAGGGATGTCCCTAAGGTTTAGTATAACTATAGGTTACAGTCCTATAATTATGTTGACGATCATGAATAACCTAGGGTGTCATGGATTAAATAATGTGTGATAAGTTAGACATCCCATAAGTGAGTTTTTATGATTATCTGGTTCCTCATTATTTTAACTGTTTCTTACACTATAATTTCTGGTCTTAGTCAATGGAGGGAACAAGAAGGAATTTAGTTAACATTGATTCCAATGGAAAAATTGGTGGCTATGATCAACAAAATTGTGTAACGTCTGGATAGAATGATATTGTGATTATGCCGAATCAGTCATCTCGATATATGATTAACAAGGTGAAGTTTAGTTGCATTCCTAATTCATCAAATAAGAGGAAGATGGAATTTTATGCATGTTCACATGGTGAGGAGCATAGAGAAAGGAAGATTGAAAATTCTAAATAAGGGAAGAAGAACCTTGAGTAATACCTCAAATGGAGGGGAATATGTTATCTATGTGGAGAAAAGGGTCATAGAGTGACAGATTGTTATGGAGTCCAATGTATTATCTGTGGAGAACATGGGAATTACCCAACTCAATGCCCAGACCTAATAGGTTACTTCTAAATCAAGGAAGGACTTATTCCACGACAATCATTGAAGAGGATGGATTGAAGTGTTTATGTATTGGTATTCAAGAATAATGTTGTTGAGGTACTTTTATGGTATATTGGAATATCTATGTATTGGTCCATTGTGGTTTTCCATAAGAATATGGTACCGGTAACCATGAAAATTGATTGAATTATTTTGGAATGAAGATGATATGTGCATAATGAAGGGATAAAGAGAAAATGAAATGATCTCATGACTGATATCATTGTTTGAGTATATAGAAATTTTGGGATTTTAGTGTGAGGAAAGAGTTAACTTTTTACAGTATTCATGTTTTCACTAAGGTTCAATGGGTATTCATTTTTCAAGAGAATACATGATTAAGGTATTCACATGTTTGGAATGTGACCAAAAAGATATATCATATGATATATAGGGGATAAATGATGGTATTCACATGCTCAGTAGATGACATTTCTAGTAATTGTTTTCTTTATACTATGAGCTTGGACAGAAGTATTTTAGATAAGACTAAATATTGGAATGGATTATGTTGGACAAAAGTTATTATTGTTTAAGGATAGAACTTTTTTCGATATTATCGCTGGAATGTTATAATATTATAGTTTTAGAAAAATGGAAAACCTGTAGGACAGGCGACAACCCGTCGTGTCGGACAAGGCTATAGGAATCAAACCCGCAACCGAAGTGAGATAGGCCTTTATCTCCTACCACTGGCCTACAGGAAGTCCCTGGCTGGTAGAAATTAGTTTTAATTTATTAAGTGGCATGATATATAGGAACCATATACGATTAATCTCACCATAGATGCACTTATGTATATTTAATAACTTTTGTTATCCTTCTGTTTGAGACAGATGGAATGACCTATCATTCTATCGCTTGATCTGCTAACACTTCACGAATGACAAATTCAAATTCATTTCTTTAAGAGATGAAGTGGAAATTGTTCAAGACAAGAACAATAGTGATATTGTACCAAAATCAAGTAAGTATTTCTTTTAATTCAAAAATTCTTCAGCATTAGGGAAATGATCTTGAAAACCAAAATTTTTTTCCTAGTGATCTTATATCTGATGAATCAGATGGTACCTTAGATCATCACAAATTTTTGGCTTCGTGATTGTTGGATTTTTCATAGCCATGTTCTCTACCACTCTCCAGAACATGATGGTTAGGTTTCTCTTCCATATCCATATTTTCACCTATGTTCTCATATATGGAAACCCAGTGATGATTTAATTTGGGTAACATATATGTTTCATACTTCAAATTTTAAAATTAATTTTTAGTATTCCTTTTTACGATATGGGTTTCTATGAAATAAACTTTCAAGTAGTAAACCATTTATAACCTCGACGAATTTCGATGGTGAAATTCATTTTAAGGGGGGTAGAATGTAACTACCTGAGATTTTATGATAATTAATATTTTTAATTTCATTGATGTCTTGTGTTGTACGCTAAACCAAAGGGAGCTTTCACCACACACATCCCTAACTTGGCTCTCATTACACGCAATCACGACCTTCCTCAATAGCGTGTGTAGTATGCAATACCGGGTTTCACTAAACAATGATATATTATTATAATATTATTATGGAAAAGCCATTATGAATAGTATTAACTAAATTTTGAATTTTATAACATTATTATTTATCTTACACATTTTCTAGAACATGGTATGAGAACAAAATAAATTCCTCAGGTAAAATAAGTATTTTTCAAAAAATACAGTTTTGCCGCCTCTTAATGGCGCACCCACTTTAAATATAGTTTTTTTATATGTTTATAAGTTCAATTTGACAAAATAAAATTATTCTTTTAAATCAAGATATAAAAATTTACTTTGGATAAATTTTTCATATTATTCTGATAACTTTCATATTTTAATGAATAGTAAAAACATGCTATATTTTAATTAAAAACAACTTTTTTCATCACAATAATTTATATTGTTACATTATAATATTTAATGATAAATAGAATATATTTTTACCATTTAATGTAATGTATGTCATTACCATTAATTTTACATTGAATTCATAGGTAAAAACATTTCAATCTTTGACAATATTTTAACTATAAAAACCCATTTTCTTAAAAACAGGATAAATTTTAATTTAATTACTGAAACTTCTGTGTTTTGAATTTTTAAAAATGGTTTCAATATTTGGATTAATTGGGTTTAAATTATGTTAATAGTTTAATTTAATTTTTTATGATATTATGAATAGTAACTACGGTAAGTTTTATTTGCTGCAGTTAAAGGTAAATCGGGTAATTAATGGTACAAATAAGATTATAAAATTACCCTAAAACCTGTGAAAATTATATTCTATGTCTAAAAGTAGAACCATATCACCTAAGTGTCGGAATATATTCATTTTATGGACTTGTGACTATGAAAATAATTTAATTATTATTAAAACCAAAGAAAGTGACAACATGTCACTCTCTTAAATGTTATAAGTGTAATAATTTTAATTTAGTGATAAACTTCATAAAACCTAGAATATAAATAGTATCCAGAAATATAAAAAACTTATATACATCATAAGAATTTATTTATAATTTTTAGGGATTAAATAATTGTCATTAATGGTGACACAATAGTGATGCAGAAATTGTTTATTCAGTGAAAAATCAATAATATAGTTTTATTAAAATAACAATACCTATCAAAAGGACCAGAAACTTGAAAAAAAATTATTGTTCGAGTATATCTATACCCTAATTATCCAATGGTATATTTTTGGACCATTTGGAGCCTTATAAAACCGATTAGGACATTTATATTATATTATTTTAAATGATGTCAAAGATGTCACCTTCATAATTTAATAAATATTACAATTTAAATGTTGTAATTTTAAGATGATAAATTAAATTAAAAATATTATTATTAAATTTATTAAATTTATATTCATCATAGGATATTATTTTTAATTTTTATGCAAAAAATAACTATATTAAATAATTATACAAAAAATGTTGTAGTAATTATTTTATTAAGAGATATACCTAATAAATGGTTTAAAAAAATTAAAAAAATTAATATATGAACAAATTAATGTTCCCCAAGATTATTTTGATGAATATGACATGTTAGGAATATATTATATATTTTTTTTGAACATATCTTCTCTTTGGTTTTTATTTAAATTAAAATAATGAATAGTGTCAAAATTGACACTATTGATATTTTATAAAAATAACATATTATTAAATTATTTAAAAATCACAAAAATATTTAAAAACAACAAATTGAAAATTATATGGTCTATATTGTTATAAATTATCCAATTATTGGATATTGACAACATTTATGTATTTATTTATAATAATTTAAAATTTAGAAATATATTACCACAAATAAATTAAATAGATTAAATAATGATAAATCAAGTTGATAAGGTTTAAAATAAACATAAAACATGTCTAAATTTTATTGGTTGATGATATTACTATCCTATATCATCTCATGTTCGAACTGAGTCATTTTTGGAGGTTTTTAAGTGGGGTTTCATTTTATTATAAATTAATATTTTTAAGGTTTCCAAAAGTGCCCCTCTCCTCTCCAATATAATGGCACCTCCTCCCTCCCCTCTTCACAACACTATGAGCCTTCAATCTTGGAAAAACCCTGCCCATTTGTCTTCTTCACTTCCCTAGAAACATTCTATAGATTTTGGTCTTCTGAAAAGACCAACTATAGTCCCTTAAGAGGATGCTTAAAAGAGGTGCGTTGAAGAAGAGGTAATCTCTTCTACCGATTCTTTCAAGTTTCTTTCTTCTTAAACTTATTCTTCTTTAGTTGTTTCATTATAAATTAATAACATCAGTATCAATAATATACTTATATGTTATTATAAAAATTAAACAACCCCATTTCACCTTCTATCCATCCTACGGAAAACAAAATCACCGCGCTTGCGTACTCACGGAATACCGTCTCCACGCCGTGGTGTAATCTATTTTTCCACCACCACCTTACTTGGATGGGTATAATGGTGTAAATAATAACTATATATTGATATTATAACATCATACTAATTCTGAGATATTATATAATCCACTCCAATTCTATTAAATAATTATGGTAACGATATCATCGCTCATGCGTACGTACGAATTATCGTCTCGATGATGCGATGAGATTTATTCTCCATGTTAACCATTCAAGAATGATTATAAAGTATATATAATGAATAATAATGAAATATATGACATAATAAAGCTACTTTATTTATGTATATATATATATATGTCATCTATTTACTTCTATTCCAGTCAATAAGGAAAGGAAAACAGCGTTCATGCGTATGTATGACCTACCGTCTCCATGAACGTTGTATTTCATTTCATTCATCTATATATTATATATATATATAATGAATATATATGATATATAAATCATGATTTAAATTCTTGAAATTATTAAATCATGATATAAGTAATAATAATATCAAGAACAACAAGTCCAAACACGTATGATAAATAAAATGATTTTACCCAAAACGTTGCTTTAACATGGATTTTACAAAAGAACGGGTAATATAAAGTCATAATTGAACCATATATGATATCATAACAATGAATATGATTGTGAAATAAGTCAATGAAATTATTTAAATCATTATACAGGAGGTTCAGATACGTACGAAGCATATTGGACCTAAGGTAAGGGATAATTTTTCATTCTCATTTTTATCTGAGATTGCTTATACGTAAGTACTTACTGGGGGTTATATTTTTCATCCATGTCCATAAAAAATGTTTTTCATAAAGTTTTTAATATTATTACATGTATGTTTAAAGTCCTATTTGACTTGTACTTTGTTTTATGGAATGAATCTTTGTTTTGTTTACCATACATGGTACGTTTTGACTTTTCCGTTAAAAGTACGAGGAGAATGTTTTTTTAACTTATACGGTATGAAGGTATTTTTATGGTTTTATAAGGCCTTATTTTCATGAAGCTTACTCTAAAATATTTCAGGATTATTTTCAACAAAATCCTTTTCTTTTAATATTGAATGGTATTTTGTGATAAGAAAATTATTTTAAAGAAGAAATGATATTTTTCTCAAGAATTCATTTCAAGTGTTTTGTCAAAACAATTTTCCTTCTAAGATGACATTATTTACTATGATTATGTTTCAAGTATAATGTCTCTATTATTTACGTGGTTTGATTATTTTTATGATGAAATGATATCCATTTTATTTATATGTATTATGTTATGATGGGATGATGTTTATGAAACCCATTTTATTCTTTGGGTTATGATTAATGATTTATGTTTAATTTGTGGCACAAGTAAGAATGATTTCATTATGAGATGGGTGGGACCTATATCTCCCTCAAATGAATTGGGTAAATATTTATATCTCATGAGATAGACATGGATGGAATGGTAAGTTAATCTGATTCAGTGATACATGACTGGAATGAGGAGTGAACTAGATTCAGAAAGGGACTTTGTCCACTAATATGGTTTTGGCAGCAATGCCTTGGCTACTATGGAAATCATATCATGTGCTTAATGATTGCCAAAATTACATATTTTTTCCCATGCTATTTTATTATGATATATGTTCCATTATGATATATTCCTTACATACTTCCTGAATTTATGTCTTTGCTAAAGATTTTGATTTTTAGATTTTATGTTCATGTTTTTTCATTCAAATTTTTGTGGATTGTTTTTTATTCTCTATGTTTACCCTTAATGAGCATTTGAAATCACTCTTTTTATGTTTTCTTTTCCCCAGAATATAAAGAAAGGTTTTAGGTAAGAAAAAAAGGGGAAGATCTTTAATGGGAGATGTTGAAGATCTTTCACCATGATTAGAATATTATGTTCCAAGTTTCAAAATACACTAAACTATTATGGTCCTTCGGTGTTTTTTTTATGTATTAATTATTCCGCAAAAGTAATGTAATGTCCATGTACGTCTAGCTTCGGGTCTCTACAGTTTGATCCTACACATATAGCAAAAAATAAAGATGTTGAGGTGGACCTAGATGAATCACTTGTGGAGAAACCAATATAGATTATTTATCAGATTGATAAAGTGTTACAGGGGATGACAATTCGATTTTTTGAGTTATATAGTAACATAGATGAATCTATGTGGAGACATGGGAGTGATAGATTGATATTTGGGATCAATAGCCTGAGTTGTTTGAGCAAGACCACTAGATAAAGTTTTCAAAGGATGAGAAGTTGTTTGAGGGGGAGATTTGTAACACCCTAGAAACTACATGGTACATTAATTTTATGTTTTGGTGTATTTTGGTGTGTTTTTAGTTTTTTGAGGCATTTTGGAGGTCTTTGGATCTCGGGATTTGAAAGATAATGAGGTTAGACCACAACTAGTAGTTTGGAGTTATTATTGTTCCACCAGCTATATAGTATAGTGCCACAAACTATTTGACAAAGCTTAAAGTATACTAGAAAGAAATTGGGTGCCACCAGTCAGTAGATAGAAAGTGTCCAATTAATTGGTGGTAGATGTAGGAGCTCTAGGTTTTGTCTAGATCCATTTTTTGGTCGGTGGATCCACAAGTTATTTAGTGGTTCTTATATGGACCGATAATCAAATATTCTCCCATAATTTTGATCTAATTCACTTTTTTATATCATATTTTTAGGTTTAACCCTAATTCATACAAAACATCCCTTGGAGATCTATTTCAATGGAACTGGATTTCAATTTCCCTTCTCTTAGGCATTTAAAGCTTGGATCAATCTGTTGGATCCAAAATAGTACATTTCTTCTATTATAACATAAAACATCTTATTCTCTCAAGATAAATCATATATATATGATATATTTGATAGATATATGGATATTATTGCAATCTAATAGATAATTATTGGTTGTTGGATGGATAAACGATGGGTATAAATAATTTCCATCCCTCACTTGAATTGATATAGATTTAACATTAGCGGTAAGTATTTTTGGGTAAGTTGATCTACCCCTAAGCCCTTGTTGCATTATACTTATTAAATATTGATTCTATAATAGTTGTTTTGATGAATCTGGATTAGTTCTAGGGATCTTTGATTTACAAGAATGATTTGATTATGGCTCTTAGAAATTGAAATTGGTGCGCCTGAGGTAAGAATTCTTTACCACATATGGCCTTTATATAAATTTGATTGAAATTTTTGGAATGTACATGCATTTATGCATAGGAATGGGAATCATTGTGTGATATGGTACACTTTTGATTTTCATATGGTGTGTGTGTGTGTCATGTGGGACCTATGATTTATATTCAATGATTGTGACCTTTGGTGAAATTCCCTATTGTGTGTGAATGATTAGCCTATGGAGGTTTGTATCTACAATCATGTGAAAGGTGAGATTCTCATGGATTGGTTATCCCCTAGAGGGTGTGTATGTTCTAGTGAAATGTGAGATGATGATGAAGATGAAACCTAGAGATATAGAAAGGGTATTAAGATCTTATGGACTAGCCTAAGATAGAGGATGGGGTAAGATGACCTTGTGGACTGACCTAAGACAGAGGACGGGGTATAAAGACTTTGTGGCCTAAATTGAGACTGAGAAAAGTGCGTGATAAACTTATGGTATAACCCAATAGAGGCAAGGGAATGATGACCTTTTGTCCTGACCCTAGACTGAGCTATGGGTATGATAGCCTTATGGATTGACCCGAGATTTGATTGAATACAAGACTTTATCTGAGACATGTGTCAGACTTATGTGCCAATATGATATGTGATATGAGACATTCATTCCAACATAGATCCAAAGAATTTTTGGTTGTGTATCTTGGAAGCCTAATTAGTGCATGAATTCCCAATATGTGGTTGGTTTCTTATTTGTGAATTTATTTTCCCTTATTACATGCACCTTTATATACATATTCACTTTATGTTAAGGGAACTTTGTTGGTGTACTAATAGGTTTATACTCACAACCTACATGTTAATCTTGATGCACATGTAGATTTAATGGTTAGGGATACAAATTAGGAAATGGACCAATGTTGGGGAGTTGACCAGGTGGAGACTGGAGGATGGAGGCCATGCTAAGATGAAATCCATACTATTTATGCAATTTTTTTGGTTATTTTCTTTAGTTATCATACATTGAGATACTTAACACATTAGGATGTTTTTTGTTTATATTGTATGACCTATATTACATGTGTTATTTCATGATGATATTATTTTAGTTTTTATTATTTTGTTATGGAATGTTTATTTATAATTGTTGTGATTTTGGTTTATGAATATTGTTACCGAGGGTAAATTATTCCAATGAAATGTTTCATACCCTGACCACTAGTTCGAAGAATTTTCTTACAAGGAGGTGTTCATGAGGTCATATAACACATATTCCCATACTAGGTGATTCAGGTTGGATCATTACAAGAAATATATTAAGAAAAATGTTTACTTATAAACAGCTTTCCATTACTTGAGATAAGATGAAAAGATATATTAAAGTTCTTGTTTGGACTCTATTTGGGTGATTTTAAACAACAGGAAGTTTTGAAAAATGTTTTGGGTTTAATTAACCTAGTTGTCATCAATGGTTGGTTTCCCACACAATATTTGGTTCATTAAGGAGGGAAGTGTAGAGGAAATTTGAGTCCAGGATTTCAAGATTGTGAATTCCACTCAATGGATCAAGAAACTATTAGTTAATTCAATTTAGAATGCTGACTACCAAAATACCTTTGAATAACTTTGCAAGCCCCTTTATGGGGTTTGATAAGGGAAATATGGATCCATACCACTATAATATACACATGATAGGATATTACAAATACAATAGAGATTTCTATTGGGATTTGATAAAATAATGGGATACAAATAAATAAAATGTATTACATCACATTTGGTAATCAAGATAAAGTACTTGTATTATTATAGAAAATGAAAATTGGAACCACATAAATATCATGATCATTTCAGGATAAAGAACATGTGATCACCAATAAAAATTTCTAAGAGTGGTACAATCATTTATACATTGCACTACTATAAGAAAGTTTATACTATGTCATGGAGCCCCTTATTTATGGTCAACCACCGCACTAAGTGAGTGAAGGTGAAAATGATTACTATAAGAGATAAATAGAAGATGATTCTACTTTCCATTGTATCATGTTATCAACTATTTTTGGAGAGATGAAAATGTAACACAAAGGCATGGATGTATATACCATGATATCTTATCTCATATCTCTTGAGAAGGTGAAATAAAGGATTACAATAAATGATATTTTCACTACACTATACTAGTTTAAACTAAAAGGGAGGTAACTAGATAATGATATTTTATTCAATTTGTTTAATTGCATTGATCAGTTAGAAAATTTGGGATTCTATATGGATAAGATATCATACATTAAACCCATATTACCATCCTTTCCACATGTTTCTCCATATTCATCAAGAATTATTGAATGAATAGTGTGGAAAATATACTCAATAATATTTTGACTATGAATCACTAAGTAGATAAGGAATGGTAGGAACATGGCTCCTCACCCATTATGGTGAAAAAAGAGAAAGACTAGGTTGAAAATACAACGAACATTTCAAATTCAATTCCACCTATATAATTTCCTAAAAATAGACAAATGATTAAAAATTATAGTGGTGAACATGGAGATATTTGTTTTTCATGTGACCAAAAAGGCTATTGGAAGAGGAAATACAATAAATTAAAGAAGAGATAAGTATAATCTTCTACTTTAGGTATAATTATCGTTTCATTTAATATTTATGTTTCAGTTATTAGGTATTAAATTCAATATTCAAATCACATACTTATATTCAAATAAAAGAATCAAGGAAGTCTATAATGATTATAAGAAGTAAGTTGAATTATCTATGTAATTAATAAAGGGTGATTCCTAAGTCAATTAATAGGATAACATGACTTCAGATGTTCTATAGGAATGATTTTAGTTAAAATAATATTTAGTATTGAGTGTTACCAAAATATTTATATCAATATATTATTAGATGCAATAAGAAATTATTTATTTTTAAATTAATGTTTTTATAGAATTTCATACTTAATTATTAGTTCAGTAATACTTGAATCATAAATATCCAATAATAAAAAAATACTAATGAATATAAAATATAAGACATTTAACCAGTTGTGGAAAGACATTTATTTTTCAAGTAAAACTAAAATTAGTTTTCAAGGATATAACAATAAGGATATTTAGAATCCTTAGAACTAAAATCCTTAGGTATTATTGAAATTATTATTTATTAAGTTTAGTGAAAGAAACCTTTAGAAATAAAGGTAATTCATAAATCATATTAGTTAGTTATTCTTGACTGCATAAACAATTATAAGGAGAGGTTAGTGGTAAATTCATATTGATAATTAGATTCCTTTATGATATTTTAGGAATGTAATATGGAATTAATTAATGCATTTGGTAAAAGATATAGGATCCTCCTTAATGGCTTGTTTGAGAATATCTTAACCAAGTATTCATAAATCATTTAAAATTCCAAGTGAAGGTTTTCCTAAACTCACATTACCATGTTCACATTATAGTGTTAATGGTAGTAAAAGGAAGATCTATCGGGATTCATATATATATTACAAGTATTCTATGACACCTTTGAAGATAAATTTCTCAAATATTAGTATAATAGCTAACCATATGCAAATTAAATTGACTAATGGATATTATATAAGTCACAATATGATGGAATCCCATTATATCACAAACTCAGGTGTTTTTATGGGAGTTATTTGTTTAAATATGGATGTAATTGAAAATTTAAATCAAAGGAAACAAAAATTTCATCTCAATTAATTATCTTATAGCTACTCAGAATAATGAAATCACCAAAATAGAAAGGTATAGGTTAATAATGACATTGAATCTATGAGAGAAGAAAATATACTTCGATATAGTGGGATATGGATATATTTCAATTAAATTTAGGCTCTATCTACACAGAAGATGGTATATAAACACTAAAATCAATTAGTTTTAGTGGGAATAATTATTCTAGAGACACATACTATATAAGAAAGCTAAAAAATAGGTGATTTTATATTCACCAAAATTGGTGATATATTATTTCATAAGAATAATGAATCTTATATAGAAGAAATAAATAGAAATTAGCAATTATTGGAAAGTATATAAAAATTCATAAATGGATTCCATGTACCAAAATTTAGTTTTTTATTTTGGTAGTTTCTCTAGTTTATGTAAAGATATTGGTTCATATTCAAGAGAAACTAGACATGAGTGGTACAAATTAGTAGCAATAAGGCTCAATTTGATTTTAAAGGTTCACACTATATCTATATATAATCTATGATGAAACTATATAACAAATCTTTATTCAAATATCCATTAAAATTATACTTGTCATAAAATATTTATAAGATCATCCTATTGGGAATTACTTAACAAGGCCACATTACTTTAAGGAAACCTTATGGAAGATATCTATACAACATTACCAGAAAAGGTTGGTGACACCCTATAAATCCAATAAGTAATGAAACTTATATGGATCAATTTATGGATTAAATAAAGCATCATGATCATAGAATATTCATTTTGAATGAAGGTGTGCCAAGTTTTTTCAAGAGGATAGAGTGAGTGACATATTTTTCCAAGATATATTTGATTATAACAAATGGAAACCATATTATTAGTCTTGTAGTTAATTAAGACTAAGAATAATTTCTCCAATAATGAATTAAAGTAGGAATACAAGTTCTTAGGGAACACGATACACATAGATAGATTTGTGCAGTTTCTTAGATCAAGTCAAAGTACATACATTTTAAATGTATTAAAAAAAGATATAGAAAATAAAATTTTAATTTTTTCTAATTTCCCCAACATGGAATCTCTACAAGTTAATGTATGAAAGAATATGATATGATTCTTGTGATAAATAGAATATATATTCATAAGACTAATTTGGAAATTTATCTCACATGTTATGATATATAATGAGGTTTTATATTTCTTATGAGCAAATAATAAAAGAAAAAATATCAAATAAAACTAGGAGAAATGTTAAGGTTTTTAGTCAGAACTATCTGATATTACTTGACAAGGTAAAAATGGTCGAGTTCATAGTTATCAAAGAAATGAGAATACTAGTTATCAAGGGGTTACAAACTAGTCTTGTTTTATATAACTTTGATCTAATATCATAAGTAGGATAAGGTAATATACAATAGATAACTTATCATTGCTAGTGGTTTCCATATCCATATTGATCAAGTACATTGTGTCTTATGATGTAGCTTAATAAGTAGGTTTAATAATGGTTTGAACCCAGATATGGTATTTCGAAAATATGTAAAATATTGAATAAGTAAAAACAATTAATACTCAGTGAAATCACTTCTTAAGATATTTTATTAGAGGAATGAAGTCATAGTAAGAAGAAGAGAAAACCCAAACATGGTAATTATAGTAATTATTGCCATACCTTATCAGAATCATGGATATCATGTGAGAGATAATATACTCAAAGTCATTAGTTGTTGGCTCTAGTGTAAATGGGAGTTTGTAGAAGTTAGTTCCCTAGAAATACTAGTTTTTACTTTTGATTACCAATATATTCAAAGGCATTAATATTAGTAAATATATTATCATGTGATGAGTGTTTTTTGAATAACATTAATTTTATAATGTCTTAAGAGTATCTATCACATCTAAAGGCCATTCCAATTTACCACTATTATTTCAACCTTAAATTGATAGAAAAATATTCTTAAATATATGTTTTATGGTCAAAATAAATATATCTTATGTTGCATAGATGATGCTTGGACATCAAATGCTTGACGATCATAATATATTAAGACCTTTTACCATGAATTTTGCACTAGGTTAACTCCAAGAGATGTAGTTATGAGAAAAGACCCTACCATAATGATTTCATTTGTTATATATGTCATTGGATATTCTTATATGTGGATGTTTGTATCGGTCCTTAAAATTGAGATTATTATTAATTCATATAAGTACGTGTGAACTTAGATTTATTAATGAAAAATGTGATGACATATTATCATGGTGAGGTAGGATATGTTAGGTGTATCATAAGTGATATGATATTAATTAATAAGTTAAGAAAGTTTTTGTCCCTTAAATATTAGGGGAATTAAAATTTTCTAATATTAGGTGAAATTTAATTTTCTAATAAATCATTATCCATGGTAGTATATCAACATTTGTATTTCAATAAATAAATGAATGATAAATAATGTATATAGGTTGATGAAATAAGTAATGAAACCTTCTTGATGAGATATCAAAATAAAGGGAATATACAACATAGTAAGCATTCATATGATGTTTTTGTCATTTTAGCATTAAATTATTTCCCTATGGGTGACTTGATGTGTTTTTAAACACTGATCTTGGAATTTAGGCTAGTTTACCTATGAAACTGAGAAAGAGACTTAGAGGTCCACACACTAAGTGTAACCATAATATTATTTAAATTTCATTTCAATTTAATATTTTGAATAAATATTATTATTGGATCATGGTAAAATAATTATTTAGGATATGTTGATCACATTAATTCAATCACCAATTATTTGAAAGAATATATATATGTGAGTAAAATATTAAATAAATGTTTTTTAAGGTAAATAATTATTAAATGAATATATAATATCTATTTATCTCTATTTTTTCCCAAGGTAAAGAATAATTATGTATTTGGTTAGGAAAATATTAAATAAATATTATTCAAAAGTTGGTGAATATAATATTTATTTATTTACTAAATTAATAAATAATGAACTTATTTAGTTTTTATATAAAAAGTTATTATTCAATGTTTGATGAATGTTGAGGATGATTGATGGGAAAAATTAATTGTCTAGATGAAATGATATATTTAATATCATTTAAATAAATATTAATAAATTTATTTAAGAAATTATATTTAAATATGGGTGAGTTCTGTGCACATTAATGTAATAATAATACTAATAAAATTATTACTCAATGTGGAGTTTAATTTGAATTAATATATTGTTTAAGTGCCTTTTTTAAATAACTAATTCTATGACCTAGATTGATAACCCATTTTATATCATTTTAAAGAGGGAGATGTTGTCCAAAATAGATTCTCCCTAGATAATTCTATTGAACCCAGAGAGAAATTCCCTCAGGAATGTCTCAAGAACAAGAAAAAAACAACCACATCCTACCTCCTAAGAGATCAAGGGACCAAGAGAAAGAATTTCAAGTGTAAACGGATTCTTATTAAGTTAAAATATTTTTTTTCATCCCATTAACAACTTGAGTTCCAATGGTGATGTTTTGAGATTCATGGAGCAAGTGTGGATAAATCTAGAGGTATTCTATCCTTGGATCCTTCATCATAATAATAACATGACAAGAAATTTCAACCAATTAAAAAGTGAATAAAAAATTTCAATTGAAGGTAATTGCTATCTCGATAAATAAATTATAAATTATATGTGAAAAGATCATCTCTTCAATTATTATGGGGTTTCATTATTATAGTTATGTAGATTTAATTTGAATAAATCAATGAAAAATTATATTAGGAATAGTTCCAAATGATTTTATTTCACCCCAAAACCTTTAGTTGGGAATGTATTTTACACCCCTTGCGTAATAGTTTTCCCTTATCATGCCTTTATAGATACTTATCTTGTATCAAATAAATTTATTTATATATTCTATTTTATATTGGTTTCCAAACTAAATTATTATATCATATGTGGTGATGTATGTTTGCATACAAGTGTATTGGGATAAAGCATCCCATGTTTTATGATGTGCCTATTTGGTGTTAGTCACTAGCCTCAGACCTATTAGAGGTGGGATTGGGGTAAAACACATAGCTTAATATTATATTAGGTTGGGTACTATTGGGATGGGTGATGTTATAGTGGTATTAGAGTGGGTTTATATTAGGGATATAATTTTGAGTAAGGAGTATTTTTAGATTGGTTTGGGAACTTAGGGAAATTATGTAAAAGGGTCTCAAGTCTAGTTTTCATGATAGGTAACCCAATGATGGCGAAATGACCAACTTATCCATTTATTAGGACTCTCATAATTTATGTGCTAACTTTGATCTCTATGAAACAAGTTGTGGGGAATAATTAAATGATACATGCATCATATATGAGTTCATAATTGGTTTCCATGTCCTTATTGAGTTAACTAACTAGATGTAATTAAATGACTGTGACTGATCATTTATATTATAGGATGTATCCATGTGGGAAACTAGCTAAAACTTTAAGGAAGTATTGCAACATTTCGAATTCTGTGATCAATCTTTTTATCACTTATCAGATGAGTTATGAGGCTTCCATTAAAGGACCAAATAACGAGATGAACCATCTAATCATGTATGGAGAAATATTTCCTCCTATTATGATGTAAGTAGACCCAACACTCACTATTTAGTCTAACACCTTCCACTTGCTAATAAAAATATGGTTTTAATGTGTTAATATGAGGATTCACATTGGATGAGTGTGCTTCATGAGTTTCCACAGTAGTTACCACCCGAGTGTTGAGGTGGGTCTAACCCTTAGGTGATGAAGGATTATCTTGAGGTGGTGATTTAGGTGTTCCTCCTTTTTTGAACACACTCAAATTAAATGGTAGGGCTAGTATCTAGTATTCTCTATATAATAAAAATCCATTGGTGTACCTTTATCTTCTAGACCCATAATAATGTGACTCTCCCATTGATAGAGTTTGAGTATCACTTTTACAAGGAGTATTAACTAGATATATTGAAGTATGTGAGAATATAGGGACTATTGGGGCTAAAAGAATGTATATATTCTATTTAAAATTATAATTAAATGTTTAATAAACTCTTTAGGTTCTCTATAAATATGATTTTATATGGGTTCCTTTGGTTATGTATGTTTGAGTGCAGGTTTCATAGAGAGATCCAAGTTAGCATTGTTCCCCTATGTATCCATATCTATAGTTGGGTTCTGAGGAGAAACCTAGTGATCAAGAGATAATTAGAAGAGGAGAAATAATATTTGGTGGTGGTTATATATAATTAGAGACTATTAGGATAGGATAGGAAAAACCTCGATATGCACAAATCATGAGTTCACCAGAAGTTCAGCCACCAAAAGAAGGATCTTAAATCAAATAGAAATTCATCATCCATACATAAAGCACAAAAAACACTCCAAACCCCATGACATAGAGAACTGAAACTTAGTAACCTATAGATGCCCTAAATTAACACACACAAAGTCTTCTAACAAACACACACTCAAGAAAATTAAAAAATTAAAATAAATATGGTAAATTAAAAAACTCTTTGATTTACATGGTTCAAATTTTTATCTTATATCAATGAGATAACAATAAAAAGTATTATTTATTCATAAGAATAAATTTTAAAACTTGGTGACTTGTTATAAATTCATATAAATATTATAAATAAATCATGATACATGTATATCTCAAGATTAGTAGTTTTTCTAGCCCTATTTATAGTGGGGTACATTCAGTCACTTTCATAGAATTCAATCCATTTATAATAGTAACCCTTTATATCTAGTATAAATACTCAACATGAATAGATACATCTAGTATAATGAGAAAATCACTATATTATTGATGGACTGACACCACTGATTTATCTAACTTCCATTGAACTATCACTTACATTGTAACTTCCTCCGAGATGATTTATTACTAGTCTGAATACTACACGATCGCTGCCAACTTTTGATAAAATTAATTTAGATATTTAAAGGGGATTTAAAATCCTAAAAATATCCCACTTAAAGAGTTCTTCAAGGATCCCTAAGAAAAATATAACACTTAGATAAATTCAAAATTTTATCCTTATTCTGCATACATGTAGTTCTCTCCACCACCTTCTAACTACCCTAACTCCACTAAGGCATAGTACTGCCTTAGAATTTCTTAGATCAAAACATTAGGAAACATGTCAGGTAAAATTTTTCATATATAAATATTCTATATCTATAACTATAAATCCTCTATAAACATAAAAATTAAATGGTATTTTAGGTCAATAAGTTGTATCCTTGAATTAATCACTGGAAGTTTTACCAAGTGAATCACACTTTAGATATCACCATAAAGTAAAAAATATTTCTAATTCCTCTTGAGTTTCTTTAATAAAAAACTAAAAAAAAACCATCTATTTTATTACTTATGTTATGAATACATATTATGAATCTATATTAAAGAGTATAACAACCGATGAAACTTAGCATCCAGCTTATTTTCATTCCACTAAATGTAAACACAAGGCCCATTTCACTCTTAGAAGTATTTGAAATCACCCACCAAAATCCATGCCAACAAACCTTTGTAATGGGTTTGATAGACCAATGAATAAGGTATTATATTTCATTGATTTTAGATATACAAGGATCCACTTAACAAATTACCCATGTTCTTATCCCAAATTTTATATTTACAGGATGATAGACCCCATTTCAAATGAAATGTTAGGGCTAGTGAAAACCATAATATACATTAAACTTCTGTCAGAAAAATCAAATAAAACCTTTTGTATATATCTCACCACTTTTTTTATTCATGGTGCTTAACCCTTTGGTAATTTAAAGTCCCAAGCTAATGGAGTGGAAACTAATTTACATCAGGACATTGAAAAACACTTGATGACCTTCCAATTGTAATATCTCTAAGAAAATACTAAACATAAAGTTATAATATATCTTTCAATACCCATACAAAGAATGTTCTTTGTAACATCAATATACTTCATTTAAAAAGTTCCAAAAAACTCACACTTCAATTGTTGGATCTGTTAACTATTTGGACCCATCATAAGTATATCATCAGCGTACAAGAGTAGGATGATAAAGAAATTATCTATCCACACCTTCCAAAAAATAATATTGATACGAGTTTCTTGGTATAAAATAATTTTCAACCATAAAAGAGTTGTATTTATAGATTAATTGATGTGGTTCTTAATTTAATCCATAAAGAATAGGATTAAAATTACATTCTAATTCATTCTTATGATCAACCTTGAAACCACCTAGTTACTTCATATAAATGAATTCCTCTAAATCACCATGAAGGAAAAAATTATACACATCTATTTGTTCCAAACAAAAATCATTAGTAGAAACCAAGATTAAGACCACCTGGATAGTAGTATTTTTTACTAATAGTGAGAATATTTCATATAAATACACCCCATTTTCCATTGGAAGACTTTCACCACCAACCTATTTTTATATCTCTTATTTCTTTAAAAATATTCCTTTAACCAAAAAACCAATTTATCCCCAAGTGATTTCTTTCCCTATGGTAAATCAATTAGCTCTTATTTTTCATTGGAATAAAATGAATCCATTTTATTTACCCTATCTAACTTCTTCTTTTTAGAATCATTGAGTGATACCACTTCTTCAAGGCTCTCAGGTTATCCTTTATTCTTTATAAGTAAGTAGTTGAAGTCAAGACCATATATTTGTACCAAAAATCTAACTATGAAAGACCAAAAAAATTAAATATATGATTTTTATCCTTTTGGTGCTATATTTTCTAGTTCCCTTTATTCATAATTTTGAACTTCTGGGGCTATGTACCTAAATTATATAACCCATGAGAATTCTGGTATATATACTATTGTTTTATCTTTTATGAAAATTATTCCAATATCTGAACTCACTAGAACTAGTTTACTTATGGTGATCCCTTCCAATTAAAACTGATACTGAACTGTTGATTCTTTATACTCAATATTAGCCTCTGCCAAGTTCCGGTCTCTTTATTGGACCTTCTCATAAATAGAACATTTCAATATTTGATGATATTTCTGTGGTTTATATCCAAGAGTCAATAACCAATGTTCTAATCTTAATTGTCCACAAAGAAACAAATTTGGGAATTTTCATTGAGTTTATCCCTCTCATTAACATAAATGAAAACATAATATAGACTTATAAAATTTTTAATATGATTAATTTCAATTGGTTTACCATACCATAATTTCTCAAGAATCTTTTACCCCATTAGTGCCAATATATTTTTATTAACTAAGTACACATCACAATTTAATTATTTCACCAAAATTTATTTAGACATACCAGAGTGAAATATCATGTTATGTGCCTTTTCAGTCAACTTTATGTTCATCCCTTTTTCCACACAATTTTTTATAGAGTCCCTGATATAGTTTTATCATGTTTTATTCCTTTATTTTAGTTGTATTCTTTGAATTCCCTTCCACTGCATTCACCACCATTATATGACCTAAGGAATTTAACCCTTCTTTCATCCTCCCTTTCTACTATGGATTTCCACTAAGTGAAAACACTAAAAACTTATGACATATGCTTCAGTAAATATACCCACACTTTTCTTATTGAATCTCCGATAAAAATGGAAAAGTATAAGGAACCTATGTGAGACCAAACTCGGGCTAGTCCCCAAATATCTATATGAACCAAATTAAGCTTCTAACAGTGAGGTTTCCTTCTATTCAATTAAATGTAAACTTCTTATGTTTCCTATGTATAAAACTATCACAAGTTATAAAATCTTTACAATCAAGATTTAGTAGACCTATTTCCATTAGAACCTTAATATTCTTATCACTAAGACTTCCAATCTGATTCTACTATAATTTCAAACTTTTGAAATTTGTAGTTCCATCCATTGAACTTCTATCTAAAATTCTGGTCAGATAAAAGTTACAATCCTTAAATTATCTCACCAAAACCATTGATCCTCATGTAATTTTATATACAAAAATAGATAAAATTGTTACACATCCTTCTTCATCCATATATCCAATAGAAATAAGATTTTGTAATAAAATTGGGAAGTGTCTTACTACATTAAACTCAATAAATTTCCCATTCAACATACTGATACTCACATCACCCTTTATAAAAACTTCACGATTGATGTGGCCTTAATTTTACATGATTTCCACATCTTTTTAATCAATTTTTAATCATTTTATTAATTAATTTTCAATTTTTTCTAAATATTTCCACGTTTGTGATTTTATAATTAAATTCAATAATTAATCATTTTTTATAATTAATTTCATATTTTAAGCCTCTAAAATCTTTATTTTTGGTTTACTTAATTTTTAAAGATTTGATTCTTCTTAAAAATGTTAACTTTGTTTAGTTTTAATTAATTAAGAATTTATCCATTATTTAATCTTTTTAATCATTAATTTAACTCTTTAAATTTTTAATCCTTAATATAAATTAACATTAATTATAAATTTAAGTAATTAATCTAATTTAATTTATTAAATAACTTTAATTTAATTAACTTATTAATCCAATAACAAAAAAATTAATAGCCTTAATTTTTTAACCATAAATTTGTTAACATTAATTTATTTTATTAAATAATGTATTTATAAATATTAATGTAATTATGTAATATAAATGATCACTTTCAAATTTTAAAGAATAATAAATAAAAATCTAGTTTATTTTTATTCATTTACTTTTGATTTTAATTTTAGTTTAAGTTGTTGCTATACATTTATGTTTAATGTAATTCCATTAATTTAACTATTCTAGAATTAGGTTGCTTTAAACCACGAACCGTTTCAAGAGGCAAAAATTATCGTCTCAGGTTGGGATCTCAACCTGACCCTCAGGTTGACTGTAGGATGGATACCATGTGGTTAATATATGGGGGGACCATTTGATTAGTTTGGTCTTTCATCAATTTTGAAATCAGGGTTAAAAAAATTCATTGTTCATATCCCTTGGTGGCTCGGCGAAACACTCGGTGAAAACAGTCCCACCTCGGCAGAACCCTACAGCGCTGGTTCAGTGAAACCCTTGGTGAAACCCGTTAGAGAAACTGTCAGTCGATTCATTAGACATCGTTGCACTGAGGTGAATGCTGTCACAACTCAGTGAAACCCTCGGTGAGGAAACCTGAGGCGAAGCACTCAGAGAAACAGTCCGCCGATTCCATCGAACATCCATTTGTGTCAGAGAAATTGTTATCCGATTCATTCGACATTGTCACATCGAGGTGAAAGCCTTATCTCCTCAGTGAAACCCTAAGTGAGGAAACTTTAGGTGAATCCCTTGGAGAAACTGTCCGCTTATTCCCTCCTAAATCCATTTGCTAAAGGCGTCAATGATGTTTTCGGCGAGCCTTTCTGCAGTTTTGACCGACAACGACATAAGATGTCAGGTGGTTTATGTCATTTCTATTTGTGTTCTTCTTTGTTCTTTGTGTGAGTCACTGGGATACATTCATTTATATTTGTGTTCTTCTTTGTTCTTTTGGTTTTAATGATTCAGTTATTTGGGATTTTTGTGCTTTAGGAGTATTACACAAACTGTTAATGTTTGTTTGACATTTTCATAGTAACTTTGTAGTTTGAATTTGTACTGTTAGTTATTTTCCTTAATGTTTTCTTTTTCTTGTGTGGAGTTTCCTCCAGAAGTCTCCAATGGGAAATTTAAATTTCAATTTTCATTTGGTATTTTCATTGCAAAATTACATTCCATTTTTCTCTAGAAATTTATATTTTATCAACTGAATTGACTTCTAATTCCAAATTGATTCAAATTTGAAATTTCAGATGGAAATTTACTGTTCCAATTATTGGTTGAATATTTTTTTGAAAATTACTGTCATTCTCCACTATGGATTCCCAATGGATATTTCTTACGGGTAACTGGGAATTTGTATTCACTGCTATTTTCCATTGACAATTTCCAGTTCTCATTCGATACTGAATTCTCAATGGATATTACCATTAGAAATTTCCATTATAAATTTCCATGGGAAATTACCATTATAAATTCCCATTAGAAATTCCCATTGGAAATTCCCAGTTGTAATTCCCAGTGGTAATTCCCTTATATTCATTGAAAAAATCTGGTGACAATTTCCAGTGCTCACGGTGCTGAATTTCCAGTGGAAATTCCCATCGGAAATTCCCACTGGGAATTTCCCTGTGGTAATTCCAAGTTATTCCAGTGGTAATTCCTAGTGGTAATTCATTCATAATTTATAACCGTGAAACAATTTTTGGAATTTATTTGAAATTTTATTTTGTGAATTGCCTCTATTGCCTTGGGGATTTCTGCTGGCAATTATGATCCAGAATTTCAAGAATCACATTGCTTTCCCAACTGGGAAGTCACATTGAAATTAATTAATATTTTATAATTTCTGAACAATTATTTTTTCAATCACTTGTTGTTTTAAATATAGAATTTCCAGTTCACATTTGGTGTTGAATTCCTACTGGAAATTTTCTCTAGGGTTTTTCCAGTAGAAATTCCCAGTGGACATTCCCAGTCCAACTAGAACTGGGAATTTTGAAATGCAGTGTAAATTACACATGTAATTGATTTATAATTTCCAACAAAAAACCATTTTTAGAATATACATCATGTTTTTGTACTGTTGGGAAGTGATTTTTCTTCTGGGATTTCTCAATGGAAGTTCCCAGTAGAAATTATCACTAGAAATTCACAGTGGAAATTCCCAGTGGGAATTCCCAGTGGAATTCATTTATAATTTCCAACTACAAAACCATAATCAAAATGAGTTGAAATTGTACACCATATTGTCCTACTATTGGTATCGATATTTCTACTGGAAATTCCCAGTTTAAATTCCCAGTAAAAATTCACAATTGTAATTCCCAGTGAAAATTCCGAGTGAAAATTCCCAGTACAAATTCCCTATGGAATTTACAGAACCATTATTAGAATGAGTTGAAAATGTACATCATATTTTTCTACTATCGGTATGGGTATTTACACTAGGGTTTTTCACTAAAAATTTCCACTGTAAATTATCACCGCAAATTACCACTAGAAATTCAAACCGCCTTTTTCTATGGTTGGCATCGATATTTCCACTAGAATTTGTTACTGGAAAATTTCCACCGGAAATTTCCAGTTGAAATTTCTATAGGAAATCCCTAGTGCAAATTCCCACTACAAATTCCTTATGGAATTCATTTATAATTTCGAACTGCAAACCATAATAAGAAGGAGTTGAAATTGTACACCATCTTTTCCTACTTTTGGCATGTGTATTTCCACTTGAATTTGTTACTAAATATCCCTAGTGGGAATTTCCGATGGAAATTCCTAGTGGAAATTCCCACTCAAAATTCCCCCTGAAATCCCTACTAAAAATTCCCACTAAAAATTCCCTATGGAATTCATTTCTAATTTCAAAATATAGATCCATTTTTAGAATGAGTTGAAATTGCACACTTTGTTTTGGTAATGTCGTCACTTGTTTTCCTAGGTTAATATTGACATTGAAGAAGCTATTTTTTTGGTATACTGGTGTTTTTATGGAAGAAGAAGCATCTATATCATCTATCACCCACTACAGGTCTTCAATGACTGGGTTATGGAAATTTTTTCATGAGATTATACCTAAGATCACTGAGAATCACATTACATTTCTTTAGAAGATTACATTTTGGAAATTGTTTAAAGTCTTTGTTGAAAATAGAGTGCCCTTTGATGATTGTAAAAAAATAGATGGTTCTATTTTATTATTATTAAAGAGGTAAAATGTTCAATTAAAAAGGTTTGATATAGGTGGTAGGATGATGGAATTAACAGTTGATGACATCCGTGATATATTTGGAATTGAGGATGGTCAGTTTCCTTTATCAGCTTCATACACATTACGGCCAAATAAATCATCCCTTTTGAGGAGAAGGTTTGTGCATGTGGGCCAGCTATTAACACAGGGTGTTTTATGGAGATCTATTCTTGATACTGTTGAAGCAAGGGAAGACCAAGATTTCTCCAATGTTGCATGTTTTGTTTGCCTGTTTGCGCATGCCACATTTTTTCCCCCACATCTAGTTCATATGTCAGTTGAAATTTTGTTACTTATTTTGATGAT
The DNA here is from genome assembly GCA_963277665.1 of Viscum album. Lineage (NCBI taxonomy): Eukaryota > Viridiplantae > Streptophyta > Magnoliopsida > Santalales > Viscaceae > Viscum > Viscum album. The sequence goes on along the minus strand of OY728150.1, from coordinate 1,183,140,062 downwards.
ATCTCAAAAGTGAAGAGGTTTTCTTGAGAAGATGGTATTCATGACCAGCTTCTCACATCCGTGAAAAAAAATCACACTTTCCCATTAAAAGTTGTTGGCTCCATTTTTAGTTTATTGGTAAGGTCGTTAACTTTATTTAGATGATTAATTTTCCCATGTTGTTTTAGTATTTCCTAACAATATTAAATATTATAGTATTGGTATGTTGAGAAGTCTGGGAATGTTTCACCCAAAAGAGAAGGTGCTCCTTTATTTTTTTGGTGGAGTTTGCAAGATGATGACGCCGCTGTATAAGAATCTACCAAGGTACTACTAATAAAATATGTTACTAAATAGTACGTTACTTTTAGAATACTTTATAACATCTATAATTATGTTTTTACTATGCAATCCAGACTCCAACCAAGTCTAGAGAGAGCCCCAGGCTGTAGTCAAAGCCTTCCGATGTTACAGTACCTGGTCCGTAGGTAGTTAATGAAAAAAAAGTTCCTATTAGTATGAGGCAACACATGAAAATTGTTTCAAAGGAGGATTATTTAGGCTACTACATAGAGAATGTGAAACTTCATAAGCGGGTCAAGAGACTGGAGGCCCAAATAAAGCTACAGAGTAGACATATTCTGGTTTTGAAAGCAAAGTTGAAGGGGAATGAAGAGGTTAAAACAATTTTCAATGAGGAGAAAAAACTGTTTTAGAGGATATTGGGAGTGAAGATATTGTAATGGAAAAGCTTACATCTTTAGTTGCTGTAAATTAAGGTATCACAAAGAATATTCATGATTCTAAGAGGATTTAAGAAACTATTTTGGAGGAAAGTGAGGAGGAAGATATGAATGAAGAATTGTGGAATGAAGGGCCAAAACGTATTGACCAGTCCATTCCAGGCTCTTCTACCTCTGAGATATAAACATCTTTGATTAGAGGTGTCAAGAGTAGAATGAGGAAACCGAAGTTTTAGCATCCATATATATACCCACAACTTAATGTGACAAAGAGGCCAACAATATTTGGAAAGCTATCCCAATTAATTCCTAAGTGGATAATGCAACATAATATAGTGAAAAAAAATGATAGAAGACTGATGCAGATGTTGGTTGATGCACATGGGGACATATAATGCAATTGAATTTGTGTTATAATTTCTTTTCATATAGTTTACACTATACTAAAATTAAAAATGACCTTTAATGACAATAGTAGTGTGGTATGGAAATCTGGTGACAAAACATAGAAGATAAATATGAAAAACATTAGTGATTTGTTAAAGAAGAGGTTCACTTCTAGTACGATATGTTTTGGATTAGTTTATTTAATCAGATATTATTTCCCTTTTATTAAGTTCAATTTTTCAAAACCGGTCATAGATGCATATATGGTGATCATTCAAGAAAGATTTCAGCTTTGGAGTATGGCTGGCATTACCTGATGAAATAGTGGGTTCCCTAGACCCAAATATGTATTACTTTTGATTACTATATCATGTGTACAGTTAGATATGCATGATAAAATCTTACCATTATAGTGCATAATTTTCTGCGTCCACTATAATAATAGTAATGTCCAAAGGTTAATTGTCGTGTCAAGAGGTTATAACAGATCCTAGGCTATAATGAGAACCTCGAGATACAATGACATCGATCTTAAATATATGTTCCATATTCAAGATACATCTTACTTACTGGACACAGTAGATGTCTGACTATCATGTGCTGGGGGCTCATAAGCATTGAGACTTCTTCTCATGAAGTTTGCACTTGGTGATATCTAGTAGTGAGATCATGAGGATAGACCCGTCAATAGGAACACCACATGTTTTGGGTGTCATTGTTTGTTCCTATCTATGGACATGTGTATTGGTCTCTTGACTTGAGACCATTACCAATGTATATCATTTAATTACGTACTTTTATGCAAGGCGAAAACCATGGCAGTAATGTCGTGGCGAGGTAGTTTGTGTTGGGTGCGTCATTAGTGGTATGACGTTGGTTGAATGGTCAAGAAAGGATTTGTCGCATCCATGTTTAAAAAGTTGTATATCTCAAGCCTGGTTGATCAGGATGGTGCCGCCTTCATAAGTCTTTGGCCAAAGTAGTAGAAAGGAGAATCCATCCGGATAGATCAACAAATAAAAAAGCAAGATAAGGATGATGACAGAAGAGTGCATCCTGCTTTATGAGATATCAAATGACAAAGAGACTATAATACACAATCAGTTTTCGTAGGATGGTAGTTATTTCTATGACTATCCTTATCTCTTTAGGGGCCATGATGGGTTGCTAGACCCCACTCTTGGTCTGTGAATTTTATTCACTACTATCGAGATAAGGGCCTAGAGGGTCACACACAACAACATATTCAAGAATCCGCACCTATTCAGTTGAATATGTATATTGACATAGTGGGCCCCGCCACGGGGTCCGAGCGTTGTCCAAGTTGTCGATTACAAAAGAATTAAATAAATTCATTAATATTCAAGTTATGAATATTTGGGAATTAATTTATTTAATGTATTTACGAGTTTAGTAAATACTAGAAAAATATTAATCGAATGAATATTATTTAATATTCAAGGTTAGTTTAATATTAAGCGGGATGATGAGTCGAGTTAAATGGATCGGTTTTATCAAGTAATATATTATATATATATATTACAAGTGTATGATAAAATATTAAATAATATTGATGCAGTTTAGTCCGTCGAAATTATTTATTTAGAGAACGTTGATATTAACAGGGGTCAGGGAACCCTACCGGGTATTTATCAACATCTCTATAAATAAGAGAGGAGGCTCTCTCTCTTTTATGTGCAATACACTATTCACTCATTTTCATGGAATGAGAGTTGAGAACCTCTCTCTCCTCCCGCCTCTTAGAGAGAGAAGTAGTCGATCCAAGAGTTCAGATCAAGTTTCTCCTCACACATCGCAAGATAGATGATGCGGTGATCGTCGAGACGTCGAAGATATCGTTGAATCTCCGTGCTAGCACCCGAAGTACGACGATTGGCATTCCCAGGGATTTTGAGGCACGTGTGGACGATCTAGAGGGGTCCTGCTATGGATCCTTCGTGAAATGATCGCCATCGACAAGTAGCGGTTGACAACGGATTAGAATATGAAACAAGTATGTTTCTTTTTATTTTTGTGCTCTTAATAATCAACACGAGATCCTCAGACCTCTTGGGGGCTCGTATCGTCGGCAACGACAAGTACCGTCATTCTGCCAACGAAAATTTTAAAATCCCTGGCCCACCAGCTTCCGCTGCGAACCCCGAAAACCTAACAGTGGTATCTGATGGATCGTGTAAATTTTCTGAGACAAATAAATTAAATTTTTCATAAAATTAAGTATAGGGTTTAAAATCAGTCACAACCGTTCAAACCGCGCGCCGATCTGATTTCGAACGGCCAAGTTATGGCCAGTTTAATTTTTCGGATTGGATCGAAGGAGCGGTTTGATCTCGGGTTATAATTTTATTTCATCTTCTTAAACCGAATAAAATTCAATTGGTTCATTAGAAATAAAATTAATTGTGAAAATTATATTTTTATAAATAATATAATTTTCACAATAATTTTATTATTTTAATAATAATTATTTTTTTATTATAATAATGTAATAATAATAAATTATTATTTCATTATAATAATTATGTTATCATTTAATTTAAAAGGCTATTTATAGCCTTTAGAAATATATTAAAAAAATGGAGGACCCAAAAGCAAGACCCGCTTGGGTCTTGCTGCACCACATGAAAAACACAAAAAAAAAGAGGGGAAAAAGGGTGCTGCATGTGGAAACAGCAAAGAAAAGAACAAAAAAAGGGGAATTAGCACCCCTGGACGCGTGAAGAAAATAACCAAAAAAAAGGTGCAAGACGCGGCCAGACTGGCCACGACGGGTCTCCTTCCCGGGACACCACGCACAGGGCTGCCCCATGCAACCATCGCTCCCCTTCGCCGCTTGCGCCACCACAGCACACAACCCACCACCTCGCCGCCCTGGTGAGCCCCTGCCCAGGCGCTCTCCCGCAGCGTCTCCTCCGCCTCGGCAGCAAGCCGACTCGACCTCCTGCACCGCGCAGCATCCGCCAGCTCCTCTCCCGCACGCAGCAGCACCAGGGCAGCCAAAACCTGCCCTCTTCCTTCCTCTGATGGCAGTACAGTAGCACCAGGACACCGCGCCGGCTGCCATCCCCTCTCCTGCATGGCGCATGCCACCTGCAAGCCGCCCCCTCCGCGCTTAGCCGGTTTCCTCCGGCCTCATTGACCGCACCGCCTGCTCACACAGCCGGCCTCCTCCACCGCACCAGTCCACCTCCCGTCGGACCGACCTACTGCCTTGCGCCAGACCCCGCTCGGGCAGAACCAGGTGTCCCTCCGCCTTTTCCCTCGGTGAGCAGGAGCAGCCCACCGGGAACCCCCCCGCCTAGGCGGCGCACAGCAGGAGCGGCGCATGCAGCACCGCCTGCTCCCCCTCCGGTGGACCCACATGGCTGCCCGGCCCAGCCCTGCACCGAGGGCTCCCCTCCACACAGGAGGCCTCGCTTTCCCGCTTGGGGCGCCACCTCCGGCCAGACCCGCGCGCAAAACCGCCTAGCGCTAGCACAGGCAGCGCAGCCGCGACCGGCCGCCCGCCTCAGCTCTTCCCCGGGCGCACCCTGGCCAAGCTCACCCGGCCGCCACCTGGTCCTCCTAGCAGGAATGTAACCCCTCAGGTTGAGATAAATCAATTAATATAATTAATTGATTAAATTAATTAAATTAATTAATATATGAATTAAAGGTAAAATAATTTTTAATACCCAATAATTAAAATTAATTTAATTTTTGAAATTAAATTAATTAATTAATTTAATTTTAAATATAAAAATTAAATTAATTAGATGACCGATAATTAATTAAATTATTTGAATTTATTAATTCATTTAATTTAATTAAATTAAAAACCCTCGTACTTAATTATTGAATTTTAATTTTTACCACTCTTTAAATTACCCGTCGTCCGGTCTTGAGCATCGACCTTTGTATGTCTGCTTTTAAATTATTTATCTAATTAATTATTTTAAACTGTGTGCGATGTGTGTAATTAATTAAATTGACAGTCTATGCATCGTCTTTCATTTTTCGGTTAAAATTTATAAGGGCCTGCGCGCCCAATGTATATGATGCACATTTATTCCCGAGTCCCCCTCACCTACGCGCGAGTATCTTTGTACTTCGGACAAAGACAATGAGCGACGTAGACCCCGCCAAGATGAGGCAGTGTACGACGATGCAAGATGACGCGTGGATCCCACCAAGACGAGGTGGTATTCCAAGAAATGTTGTCGACCCCACCAAGACATGGTGACACTGCAGAAGACCAACAAACCTACAAGACAAGGGGCAAGATGCATTTTGAGTCAAGCTTCGACTCAGGTAAGATGCGCATAGGTCATATAGATTCTCAAGACCAGTCGGGTAGTAGTTTTACCTTTATGCATTTATTTATTATTTTATTCATTTTAGAACAGCGGAAAAAATACATAAAATAATAGATTATAAAATGCATAAAGAAGCGATGTATGTTTTTCTATTAAAGTTCAATTGTGAGCGCAACAACATAGATGAACAAGATTAATAGAAATGGATTACATTCGTCGAGAGAAAAACATAAAACCCTCAAAGAAAATATTATGTCACAAAAGCCTTCCATCATTCAAGTTTGAACAAAACCGGGTGTTCGAGGTGCCGGTTCATGCCTCAGCTATGGGTGCCTCTTACTACCTGGGAGTTCTTATTTGTGTGGTGGGTCGACTTAACTAAAATTTCAGCAAAGATATAGCCTTAGCTAGTTTTTTTTTTAATTTTAGAGTCAATCGTTGAGTAAATCAGTAAATGATTTTTGAAGCTGGGACTTCACTCAACAGATCAAGGAACTACGAGCTAATGCGGCTGGCCAACCAAAATCCTACCTTGGACCCTCCGAGTAGTGGCGCAGCCCTAGCTTGTAGATTATGAGGGAGGTTCAGGGATCCTTACCACTATAATACTTAAGAGTATTCTGATTCTAGTACAAAGGGTTCCTAGAATTCAAAAAATTAGTGGGAGACATTTAATGATTAAATAATCAGTAATGTCACATTAGGTAATCATATAAAAGTACAATCTGCTAAAGTATATTTTTAGATAATGACAAGTAATACCACAATAAAACTGAGATAAATATTAGACAATGTTAATTTCTAAACTAAGAACGAATTTCCTAAATGTAGTATAGGCGCTTGCTCACATTACTACTACAATGGAAATTCAAGATGCTTATGTCCCAACCTGTTAATCCACCTTAAGAAGCGAGGGTGTAAAACAGCTTACATGAGACTCATGAATAAAGCATATGATGTTTCTGTCATAATGATATCATCAAATTATGATGTTAGTTGTGGTTGCTACATCAAGACTTGGATGATGATCACATGTAGTCTCATATCCAAGATCCTTTCGAGGAGAATGTGAAGAAAGATTTGGATGTGATGGTCACACTCGGTTTGTGTAAAGAGAAAGATGGTTCACAATATTTCATGCCATCCCATTTCTTATACATTTTACACCCAATTACTCTAGTTTCGTTTAAAGGTATAAATGAACCGTATAGAGTAAGCGCTTCATTACCGTTAAGGTAACATTCTCCAAGTAAAAAAGAATATTGGAGATAAAAACATATTTTATTGTTATGGCGAATACATTGAATGAAAAGGCGAAAAGACCTATGGAAAGTTATGCCAAAGGCACCTTCGTCATGCCCTTCAAACAAAAGAGTATGGTTATTTAACAGGAGGTTATTTTCATCACATAATGAAATAAATTCATTGAAGTTTAAAAATTGAAATACAAGAAGAAAGTTCCCGCTCCTTGTTTAGTTAATATTCATAAAATAAAAGTATTGTTTTCTATAATACTTCTTGGGTATTAAAATACAATATGATTTTTACATATTTGTATTGAAATAAAATAAACAAGAAAGTAGAGAAACATTACTGGAAGTAAAGTGTCTTCTCCAAGCAGCTGAGAAAGGGTGATTCCTAAGTCAGTAGGGAGAAACACATAACTTCTAATTGCCAAGTGATTGATTCAAATTGAACAAGTTGGGGAGTATAACCAAAAACATTTATCTCATGTGACTATTTGGACATGATGAGACATTATTCGATGTTTTGGAATGAATGTTGTTTGAGGTGACATACTCAACAAATAGTTCACTACTATTTGAATCAATGGAAATACATGATGAATGTAAAATGTAAGACCTACCCAGTTGTGGAAATGTGATTCTTTGTCAAGTAAAACTAAAAGAGGACGTCAAATATATACCCAATATGGTACTTAGGATCGGCACAACTAAACAACTATGGCATAATTGACATCTTTAGTTTAGACAAATAAACCTTTGGAAATAAAGGTACGCCACAAAGCTTCTGAGGTTAGTTCAACATGAGAGTGTAAACTTTTCCTAAGAAAGATAGAGGTAAAGATACTTCATAAGATTCCTTTAAGTCGTTATGGAATGTACCAATCAAGTATAAGTTTAGTCAGAAGATATGAGTTGCTTCGGATTGGCAGGCTGAAGAATATCTTGACCAAGCAATCATCGATCATGATAATGTAGCGTGGAGTAATTCTTAAAGGCATGTTACCTTATCTACATCACCGTATTGACGTTCTTAAGGAGGATCAATGATAAAGTATTACATATTAACATTGATCAAAAAACATGTAGTGTGGAGAAATTCCTAAATTCATATGTTATACATCAAAGTTATGATGTAAGTTGTATCAATGTTGCAACTTGCAGAAACTTCCATCATATTTTAAAATGTGATTTGCAAATAATAGCGTAAACCCATAACCAATATGAAAACTACAATGAAAAATGGATATTATACGAGTCATGGTATGATGGAAAATCCATTATGTCATAGGATGTGTTTAGATGCAAAGCGTTTGTTAGGATTTAAACAAACTTGCATCAAGTTAAATACATTGTGTATCTAAATTAATTATCCTAACAGTTTCTTAGGATAAATCCCTAAGATTGAAAAGATGTAACTCAAGTATTAGACTACATTTCTATACAAGGGTGCACATCTCTATTAGAGATAGTGGGAGCTGAATTGACATAGACTTAGTCAATGATCGAGATGCAAAAATCGTTGGAATAGGGAAGAAGTTCCACAAGTACATGTGGAATAGGAATGTTCCAGAGACACATACTGCGTAGGAAGAATAAAACCATGGTGATGGTTTTATAGTCACCGCGGTCGGTGATATATTATTCATTAAGAATAATAAATCCTACAAGTAAGCAGTATATGGTAACAAGATAATATTGACAAGATCAAATAAAATTCAATAATAGATTCCATGTGTCAAATTGCAAAGGGGATTAAAAATTGAATACTGTGGTGGGTATTCAAATGAAATGATACATGGATGGTACAAGTATGGTACCAATAAGGCTCGATTGGTTATACCAAGTCGGTACACCTAAATCTATTAGGATTTTTACTTTTCATATCCAAACTTCTAAGATCCTTTTTTTGTTCATTCAATGTCAAGATCATCTTTCGTGGAAGGTGTCTATACGACGCAACCAGAAAGAGATGATGACATAAAATGATGCCAATAAGGGTTGCAAGTTACTGAAATCCAATTCTGGATTAAAGTAAGCAACAAGATCTTAGAGAATTCATTATACATGAATCTTTTCCTTGTGTCTACCAAAGGATAGTGGGAGCGTTAATGTTTTCCAAGTGAAATATGTTCGGCAACATATGGAAAACAGATCTTGATCTTACAGTTAGATAATATCAGGTTAAAAGTAATTCTCCTATGATTGACTTCAAGTAGCAACCTAACTCCCAGGTAATCAGATCCACTGTGGTAGATCCCAAGTTTGCTTGGTCATAGTCAATCGTACATATAGTGACATTGTATTGAAAAATACAAGTTGGAACAATTCATGTTTAGAATTGTTGCCTATGTCACATGGCTTAATCTCTCCAGGTTAACATGTTCGGAGCATGTGTAGAGATTAAAGTTATGAATTTATACCATATGCTTTAGCGATGGATCAATCACATATGACATAATATGTATACTAATTGATACTACCAGGATATAATTTATTATAGGCAGATATCAATTATTTCCAGGAGCACTGCAATTGATGCAGTCAGAACTATCATCTTGTACTTTGGTGAGTACAAATGATATGTACCTGGAATATGGAGGGGAAGGTATACTAGTTGTGGTGGGACACATACTAGTGTTCCTTAGATAAATATGATCTGGTATTGCAGTTAGGCAAAGGAGATGAGCGAGTCAATCTCATAAAAGCTTGTGGTAGCCATAACTACAAATACTGAGTACGTTGCAGCTTCTAAGGCAGCTAAGAAGAAGTTATAAATCGCAACGATTTTTTCCAGTTCTTGGATTGTCACATAGTTAGAAAAGTATTATCTTAATGGGAATTATGATATTCTTACTATCCAAGTTGTCAAGTTATGACAATGGACAAAAATAATATACTCGGGGATAACCTGTCTTGAGAAGTTTTACTCAAGTATATGAGGTCGCATATAGAAGATATGCCACGTGGCGAAAACGTGGCAGGCCCAGCAGTTAAAGCCATCACTCAGCAAAAGCATAGTATATATCATGTGAGTAGCTAACAAGTTTAGTTAGCAAGTTGGATCTAGTGCAAGTGGGAGTGTTGAAATAGTGGGTTCCCTAGACCCAACTATGTAGCACTTTTGATTACTGTATCATGTGTACAATTAGATATTCATGATGATATCTTACCATTATAGTGCATAATTTTCTGCATCCACTATAATAATGGTAATGACCAAAGGTTAATTGTCGTTTCAAGGGGTTATAGCAGATACCAGGCTATAATGAGAACCTCGAGATACAATGACATTGATCTTAAATATATGTTCCATAGTCTAGATACATCTTACTTACTGGACAAAGTAGATGTCTGACTATCAGGTGCTGGGGGCTCATAATCATTGAGACTTATTCTCATGAAGTTTGCACTTGGTGATATCTAGTAGTGAGATCATGAGGACAGACCCGTCAATAGGAACACCACATGCTTTGGGTGTCATTGGTTGTTCCTATCTATGGACATGTGTATTCGTCTCCTGACTTGAGACCATTACCAATGTATATCATTTAATTACGTACTTTGATGCAAGGCGAAAACCATGGCAGTAATGTCGTGGTGAGGTAGTTTGTGTTGGGTGCGTCATTAGTGGTATGACGTTGGTTGAATGGTCAAGAAAGGATTTGTCGCTTCCAAGTTTAGGAAGTTGTATATCTCAGGCCTGGTTGATCAGGATGGTCCCACCTTCATATGTTTTTGGCCAAAGCAATAGAAATGTGAATCCATCCAGATAGATCAAAAAATAATAAAGCAAGATAAGGACGATGACAAAAGAGTGCATCCTGCTTTATGAGATATAAAATGACAAAGAGACTATAGTACACAGTCAATGTTCGTAGGATGGTAGTGGTTGCTATGACTATCCTTATCTATTTAGGGTCCACGACAGGTTTCTAGACCCCGATCTTGGTCTGTGAATTTTATTCAGTAATATCGAGATAAGGGCCTAGAGGGTCACACACAACAGCGTATTCAAGAATCCACACCTATTCAGTTGAATAGGTATATGGATATAGTGGTCCCTGCCACGGGGTCCGAGCGTTGTCCAAGTTTTCAATCACAAAAGAATTAAATAAATTCATTAATATTCAAGTTATGAATATTTGGGACTGAATTTATTTAATGTATTTACGAGTTTAGTAAATACAAGAAAAATATTAATTGAACGAATATTATTTAATATTCAAGGTTCGTTTAATATTAAGTAGAACGACGAGTCGAGTTAAATGGCTCGGTTTTATCACATAATATATTATATATATATTACAAGTGTGTGATAAAATATTAAATAATATTGACGCAGTTTAGTCCATCGAAATTATTTATTTAGAGAACGTTAACGGGGTCCGGGGAACCCTACCGGGTATTTATCAACATATCTATAAATAAGAGAGGAGGCGCTCTCTCTTTTATGGGCAATAAAATATTCACCCATTTGCATGGAATGAGAGTTGAGAGACTCTCTCTCCTCCCGCTTCTTAGAGAGAGAAGAAGTCGATACAAGAGTTCAGATCAAGTTTCTCCTCACTCATCGCAAGATCGACGATGCGTTAATCGTCGGGACGTCGATGATATCATTGAATAGACGCGCTAGCACCCGGAGTTCGACGATTGGCATTCTCACGGATTTTTGAGGTGCGTGTGGACGATCTAGAGGGATCCTACTATGGATCCTTCATGAAATGATCACCGTCGACAAGTAGCGGTCAAATACGGCTTCGAATATGCAACGGGTATGCTTCTTTTTATTTTTGTGCTCTTAATAATCAACATGAGATCCTCGGACCTCTCCGGGGCTCGGATCGTCGGCAATGACAAGTACCGTCATTCTGCTGACGAAAAGTTTAAAATCCCCATCCTACCAGCTTCCACTGCGAGCCCCGAAAACCTAACATTACTGACGTGGAAATATGTTCGTTCGTGCCAAGCACATTTACAATAAGATTGTACTTCATTTTTCATACAATTATGATCATATTTTGGCAGTTTTCATGTTGAAAATATTTCCACAGTTAATGGTTACTACATTATTACATTTCTTTTTGTCATTGGCTTATAGGGAGTTTTGTATTCAAAAAATGAAAAATTAAAGGACACCTTTTTAAAGTAACCAGTAGTTTCCTATATAAGGAGCTCCACACTTTTATTATGCCCAGTAAATTCTGATAATATCCATTTGAATTAATTATTCATGGATTTGAAAAAGGGTGTTTCAATATTATAACTCAATGAAACCCATTCTACTCACAAGAACAAGCGATCTATTACTTAAAGATGTAGTGACTGTGGTAAGTTATTATACATTGAACAATATAATTTTGAATACATTAGCAGATGGACTAATCATTGAATTTTATTATAGAAAACATATTTGGAGGAAGTTTTTAGCTTATTTCATGCCGAGAAGTTCAAGCCACATAAATAGGACATGACAATTAAGAATATGTCGCAATAGGGAGATGCGACTTTGGATTGATGTGTCATCATTTGTTATATCATGGAATGTTTGGATATAGGAGTTGAAGTTCCAGAATGTTTGATAAGAAAAGGAACTTGTTGAGCGATGCTTTTTTATGGTGCATTACTTCTTAAATGATCATGGGAGGACGACGACAGATATCGATGTTGAGATCCGGAAGTATTTGGTTGCAGTCAGAAGCAATGATGATTGTTAATTTCCATTTTCAATGTAATAAAAATATGTTTTTACTATAACAAACATAACTACTATGACTTTTTGTGATGGTGTTGGTGGGTGATTAGTGGGTGGAAATGGGTAATTTATTTTTAGGATGAACAAACACTGGTTTAATGATAGGTGTTTCTATGTTATTTGTATTTTTAGTATGAATTGTTTTATTTGAATGACTAGGATACTTGTTCTGCATAGAATTATTAACAAGGAATTCTCCATGGAACATTCTAGTGGAAATTCTCACTGAAAACTATGGATTGAAATTTTTCAGTTTGGTTTTAATCACATTTTTGGGTGTTACATAAGGTGAAAATGGTAATTTTCTTTTCTGGATAACCATTTTCATATAAATTATATTGATTTAATCTTTATCAGTATAACGGGTGTTAAACTGGTATTTCTTCTTGTAGTCTCTAGAGTCATGTCTTTCAATGGAAACTGGTTGTGAATAGAAATTTCAACTGGGAATTTCCACTAGAAATTGCCATTGAAATTTTGCACTGCAAATTGTAGGATTGTTGGTTCAATGTAAACTGTCTGTGCATATACATTCCAACTAGGAATTTTCATTGGAAATTCCCAGTGGAATTTCCCACTTTAAAGTGTGGATCAGTTCTTTTAACATAATCTGGTTTTGGATACAACCTCCAACTGAGAATTTCGAGTGGGAACCCCCACTCCAAACTGTGTGGAAATTTTTAGTTTTGTTTAAATCATTTTATTAGGTGTTACAGTTTCATTTTTATTTGTAATCTCATTTTATTAGGCATAAAAATTGAAACTAGGAATTTGAATTGTAATTTTCCACTGGACTGTTTCATTGTAAAATGGGAGGGGACATTTCCAGTTTGATCGTATACAAGATGCTTTTTACAATTTCCCTATCTTCACCAACAAGTTAAATTATAAAAACTGATTTTCAAAAGAATTTTCATATTATGATGACATATACAGTTAAAGATGTGAATCAACTGAATTCCAAAATGCTTTCTATGAGTTCTTGGTCCTCATATTTATGTTGTCATTCCCATTTGCAGCCATTGCTGAATGTTGCATCATCAATGGTGGAAAATTCCTCTTTGTTGTCACCTAATTACATAAATAATTATATATTAACAACTACAATTATAACTGACAAAAGTGTTGCATAAAATTTCAAATAGGACAACATATCAACTACTATGAACTATTTTTAAATTTGTAGTTTTTGAAGATACAAAACAATATGTACTTACATTGATATTTATAAAACTATCCTCATGGTAACCAGCATTCAACGGTTCTATTTCATTTCCCTACAACATTATTATAAAATTATTTATGCATGTTAACATTGAATAAAATAGTTCATTAACATAATAAAATAAGATCAGAACTACTGTATAAGGTTTTAAATATCACATTATATGTAGTCCTATGATGTGGGTATCAATGTAACTCTCAAAGGTGGTTTCATGGTTGGAACCTGGTCCACTAGGCTAGTATTGTAGAGAGTTTGGCTGGGTGAATAATTGGGGATAGAAGAGTATGAATATTTAGATTCACGAGAGGCTGACTAGGTGGATTCAGACTATGGTGTGTATACAATAGTGGATCCAGAATAAGGGGCCCATGCATATTTTACCCATGGAATGGTGGAAATTAAATTTTGAGCTGGAGGGTCTGATTTTTCTATAAAAATTTTCTTATCCCGAGACTCTACTGTGTGGTTAGTAGGCTATGATGTGGAGGGTCTGATTTTTCTAGTCGTTTCATAATTTTATATCAATATATTATAGAGCTATATAGAGTGTCCAACCATGAAACCACCACTGAGAGTTACACATAACCATATATACTATATAAGGTTTTAAATATCACATTATATTAAGTGATATGATGTTGGTTTCAATATCAAATGTTTTGTAACCTACTGTATAGTACTTACATTGACATATGTGATAGTTTCTCCATTACAACAACTATTTTCTGATTCTCTTGTTGTTCCCTGCAATAGAATTATAAAAATATTTAGTCATGACAATATAAAATGTATTATTTCAATAACATAAGTAAATAATTACAATGAAATACCAGTTCTGCAGTCTCTTGATTTCTGATTTTTCACTGGTTTTTGATGCGTTTTTTTCCCACTCTAGACAACTTTTTAGACTGTCACCACCTTTCCTTTTATCTTTTTTTCTTAAATGATGTTTTAGACTGTTGTCGACCTTTGTTGTTAACTTCTTGTTTACTACATTTTGAGGGTACATTCTTTTTGGTTTCCTGCAATTCTCTGGCATAATTGTTCAAATTTTACACTCCAATTCTATAACCAAGTTCCAACTCACAGGATTCTATTACAAGCTTTATTTCCATTCGTGCCAACTATTAGTAACATTTAGCTTTTCTTGCTACCATATCCTATTCAACATGATTAACTGTGATGTCTTCCAATTGGATGTCACATGCATGTCAATCTCTTATAGATATACAACTCTTGAAAGGACTTCCCATCCAACCTTGCTAATATTTTCAAAGAATGACAACACAAATAGCCATAAATTTCAAATTTCATACAAGTACAACCAATTCTGATAGGTGATGGTTTGTACACTTCTACTCTAAACTCATTTAATGAACCTTTCATTTCCAAAAGATACCATTTTTTGGAAAAAGTTTCATTACAAGACTTAAGGAAACAAGCACCACATAGTTGGTGTTCATGCTGAAAAAGATCAAATATTTTTTGAGTGTACAAATGACTATCTTGAACCATGATCAGATGATAAAGAAAATGATTGCGTGGTAGCTTTTACCTTCCCTAAAATTCATCTTTCATTTATCGATACTAATACTTATCCAACACATTCTCAAATTGTTGGAAGAATTCCAAGACATTGAGTTTACGATTCAAATAATCCTTTAATACACCATTGAAAATTTCACTTAATTGTGTGCTTCGAATTCCTAATGTCAATGTAGTTTTCATAAAACAATGATCCCATTTTTCTATGACTTTGTACATATATTCTATCAATGTTGAATTTTTATCACTGCAATGTAGTCAGATTTCTTTCCATATTGTTTCAAATTTTGAAATCTCTACAACGCCATACATTCACTTTTTTAGTTTTTCCAACATTGTCGAGTCATATTTCATTACATGGGCCAAGTGTTTCATGCCATTTTGCATTAGGTTCTACGTGCATAGGCCGTGTCTTATTGTAGGTAGTGTTAAACCAATTGCTTTAGACATAGCTGCATCTTGATCTGGGAAAATTGTCTTTGGATGTTTGCCTCCATGGAAATCAACAAATCTATTAAAAAACCAACAAAATGAGTCTACAGTCTCGTCATATAACAATGCTGCACCAAAAATTACAATCTACTTATGATGATTTATACCGAAAAATACTCCCAAAGTCCTAGACTCCTTGTTTGTGTTGAAGGTAGCGTCAAACACGACAACGTCTCCAAAATTATCATAATCAACCTTCATTCTCGGGTCAATCCAAAAAATGTTGCTAATTTGACCGCACATGTCAAATTTCAATGAGTATATGAATGATGTGTTATCTATTGATTGCTTCTCTAGGTATTGTAACATACCATCAGTATCACATAGTTGCAACTCCTTTTGTCTTTTGGACCGTAGATAATTCTGTTGGTCCACTCATGTATATCCAAGACTCGCAGGGCCACCTGCAATAACTATTGCAAGTGAAAATGAATCACTGGGCTTCAGACCAAGTCTATAATTAACATCCAACTCAACACCTTGTGCATCACTAATGCGTCTTTGTGACATCATGAAATGCATGGTATTGGGAGCATGTTAGGGATGGTTATGCTCCTCAACAAATTTTGTGCACTCATATTGGTTATTGGACATGTAGATAACTCCCTTTTGTGCTGTAAAATTAGTACTTGTTTCTACACGTAGATTTTTTAAATTGACATCACATTTGTGTGCTCTTAGACATCCTTCTTTGCAAAATGTATACAATGTGGATGTTACCGAAGTTTTTTCCTTTTTATGTTTGTTAACATACTATTTTCGTACACTGAAACCCACAATGCCTCCATAAGAAACATAAAACGAATAAGAATCTGAATCTGATTTAAAAGCCTTCCCAATAATTGGTGTCCATGTACTACTTTCTTTAGAATTATTTTCACATTGGGTGATTTCTTCCGAATTTTGGACTTCGTCTCTGTTGATGCTAATTCTTACACTGCTCTTTGACTTTGTAATGTCCTCACTGTTATGCTCTGTGTCATAGTAGTCAGATTTTTTTTAAAAACATTTAAATAAAATGAATTTATTGCCTTTGAACCTTATAAAACATTCATATTTAGGTCCCTTGTTTTCATTCTGTGATGTATAATTTTTCTGCACAAAGTGTTAGATCATAGTTGTCTATAATTTTTTAATGGTGTTTCCTTTGGATTTGGTGGAAAATCCAATTGGAAATTGGAGTTGCAAATTCAAAATACTATTTCCCACTGGAAATATGCACTGTAAATCCACACTGCCAATTCACACTGCAAATTCGCACTGCCAATTCGCACTGCCATTTTGCACTGAAAATTCACACTGGAAATTGCAGTTGCAATTTCACAGTAGTAACTCCCAGTTCAAATTCGCACCAGAAATTCTCACTAGAAATTCTCACTGAAAATTCTCACTATAAAATTTCCAATGGAATTTCCCATCAGACTTTACCATTGGAAAATTCCCATTCAAAATCCCTGTTTTCTTTTTCGAATCTTTTGAAATTTTGAACTTGGAATTTCAATTGTCAATTCGTAGTGAAATTTTGCAGTAGAGATGTCAACACATAATCTGAACTGTGATTTCAGGATGTTCTTTATAACAGAGAAAGGGTCTAGTAGAATACCGAACCTTGATGGGAATGCCTCCTGCAAACTGCTACGCTCTTGGAATGGGTTTTTGAAAATGCGTGCTGTAACTGCTGCGTCAGAACACCTCCTGTGAATGAACCTTTAGAAATCCCCAAACGTGCACGATTTATTGCCACCCCCTATGAACGAAAGCTGGAAATGGTGCCTGAAAACGCTCGATATGGATTCCATCCCCAGGAATTGTGAAGAACCTGCATGGGTATAGCCACCCCTAACAAATGGACCTGAGTTGATGTAGGTGGGACCAAAAAATGCTGAACCTGACCCTCATAGTATCCCAAAGTTTTCCGCTCCAGTGTAGACACAACGATCGAAAGTTTTCTGTCACCCATGTTTAGGCGGTAAGTAATTAACCCGCGCTATTCTATTTACTTTCCCTTAGCTTATTTCATTATTTTTGTTCCAGTATTTTAACCATTCAGATGGACTCACATGATGTGGCGGTAATCCAGCAGGCAACCAGATGCTCAGGTTCAAGTGCTGAACCTGAGACGATTTAAATACTTCAGGAGGAGGGTTCACCCCAACGAGATCTGAAGCTTCCCACCAGAAGGAGACCACCTTTTTTTAAATCTTCGGTCACTCAAGCCTCCGAACGTCACCGCACCAGTCTGATTAACTTGATGTGCAGCTCCTTGGAGATTTCACGATCCAAGGAGGCCCCACCTTGCCTCACTATCAGATCTGGAGGGAAGACACCATTGAGGAAATCAAACTTTCCGTCGCCTGCTACCACCGTCGCCTCGCCTCCGGAGGAAGTCACTCTCGCATGCGCCGTGTTTGGAGGAGGGTGCATTATGATTGGAGGAGGATGCGCCGACTTGCTCCTCTATGAAAGACGACCCCCCTGTGCATGGAAGAAGATGAAGGGGGGATAAAAAATTTAATTAGAAATATAAATTTATAAAGTAATTAATATTAATATTAATAATTAAAATATAATTAATAATAATTAAATATAATTAATTATTTAAATAAGATAAATAATTAAATAAATATTAAATAACTTTCTTAATAAATTAAATTAACAATAATTTTATTTTATTTAATATTTAAATTAAATGAATAATTATAAAATTTTAATTAATAATTAAAATAATTATCTTTTATAAAATCATAAAATATTAACTTTAATTAAATAACTAAGTTAACTAAAATAAAATAAAACTGTTAAATTAATAATATAATATTTGAAAATAATTATTAATGAATAAATACCTAGCATAACAATTATTATAATAATATATAATAATTAATTAACTTAATAATTTCATAAATTTTAATAATAATAATAATATTTTATAAAATTAATGTTATATTAATAATATTAATATTTAATTATTTAATAATAGTTTAAATAAAATAAAATAATTAAAATAAAATAATATTTAATAAGAAGTAATTATGAAATGATATTTCAATCTGATAAATTTTAATAATTGATTATAAAATTAAATATGTAATTAACCTTTTTATTACGATTTAAAACCGTTTTAATATTTTTCTTATTTCTATTTTTACTTGCAGGTACTTGGACCAATTATCGACCAAATTTAGTCAATCACCTGGAGCAGATTAAGTTACGAGGGAAAGTTTAAAACGATGTGTGATGCATGAAAAAGTGCACATGTGTTGTGATTTTTTGAGAGACAAGATTAAGTCGGTGAATATTGTTGGTGAAAAGTAGAGCATGGAAGAATATTTAAAATTAAAAGCAACAACAGAATGAGAATAGATACACCTACGATCATTCTACACATCTAGAGCATAGAATATCTGAGGATCACTTTCTGTAGACTACCTGGAGAAACTCTTCTTAGAGATCTGAGGACTAGTAGTGCAACACCATTGTAGTTTATAGGGGAGTTCTTTCTTCCCCCATTTTCTATCAATTACATATATTGTAATCAAATGATTTTAGTTTTAGTATTAAATATTATTATAGGATAGTTTTTTTAGTTCGGAGGAATTTTTAGTTTTACTATTTATCTTTTCACCTACCTTTTCAGATTTTCATATTAATTTATTCATCTTTGATCAGTGAGATCAATTTTGAATCCATTCAATCGCATCGTTACACTTTAATTCATTTTTCAAATCCACGATTATTAGGTGAATCTGATTTTATATAACTTTATTAAAGTGTTTAATTCAAAAATAAAACTTCATAACTTATGGTGAGTTTATTATGTTCTCTTTTTGAAATATAAGTTTTGATGCTGAACCTTTCTTGGAGTGGATAATTCCAAATTAGTTCAATATGAGTGACTTATCTCCTAGAAAGGGAAATAATTCAGTTTTTTAGTGGTTATATTGCAATCATTATTGTTAAAAGGAAATATTTTAAACCAGTAGAATATAGTTTTCCCTAGGTATTTGTTTTGATTGTTCCTTACTTAGATTTTATAGATCTATTGTTCACTATATGATCATAGACTTATAAAAAGTATATACAAAAAAATTATTCTCATTACTTCTAATAAAAATATACAAAAAATAAAAAGTAAAAAAAGTAAAAAAAAAATATTAGTATATTTCACCCACAACTTATAGCTATGGGATGTTTAGAAAAAGAAATTGGTTGCACTTCCTTCCCTATGGGTTTGAACCAAAAAATTGATATACATTATATTTAGTAGGAGTTACAAATTTTAAACATTAAATTGATTTCAATGATAGTTTGGTCATGTCTTTGGTACCATTTTCAAGTAAGGCTTTGTACGAACACTTTTCTAAATAAAATTTCAAAAAAAAATTCACATAAAAAAAATGAAAAAATTGATAATTTCAAAAAAAAATCCGCTTTGTTTTCTACTGATTCTCTTTATCTACTGTTTGGTCTGTTAATTTTAAACTATTTTTACTATTTTATTTTTGTTAATGCTCTTTTACTTCTGTCCTTTTGTTACTTGTGCATAAATTCATTTGTTATCATACATTTTATGAGCACTATATCAACTACTATTAGTTTAGAGACTTTGAACCCCGAGCTTAATAGACATATTACTACTCTAAAAAAGAAGAACAAAACTAAAATGGAAAAAATAGGTGATAGATTTCCTGCTAATAACATTAAATTTTTTTAACATGAACTCAATGAGGAAGTGTAAAGGCCTATGATCCTGGAGTTCGAACTTATTCAAGTTTCTAGTAATCCTTCATCCATTAGACGTTCACCTAGAGCTAGAAACTATAAGTTGAAACAGTCCCACATTTATTTACTTCCTACATTCAATGGACTCTCTAATGAGTATTCTTTATCCTTCATTAGATATTTCTAAAATATCGTGCATCAATTTCCACTTTTATGACTCATTGAGAATGAAATTCTAATGAGAGTTTTTCCCTTTTTACTTAAAGGCAATGCTCGAAACTAGTTTTTGAGTCTTGATTAGAACATCTTTGAAAATTGGGACAAAGTTCACAATTAATTCATAATTAAATTCTATTATTAAATACTTAAGGTTGTACTTAGAACTAAGATCACTAGATTTTTCCAAGAGGATGAAGAATCCTTTCATGAGGCTTGGGATAGATTTAGTGAACTGATTAGGTAGTATCCCCATCATCAACTCACATCCCACCTTCTCATAGACACCTTCTATGAAGGGTTATCCTCCTCTGGTCAGAACTTGGTTGACCAAGCTGCTAGGGGAAATTACAATAATAAGGCATATGAATAACTGAGAAACTTTATCAATAACCTTTCCTTAAACTCTCAACATAAAAATTAAAGAAGGAAGAGAGTGAATAGAAATCCAAACACTGGTTGTGGAAATTATACTCAAGAAAAACTGGCTGAAATAACCAACCAAATTTAGTTCTTAATGAACCAAAATTCTAAAAAACCTGTTAATAAACTGGGTTTTCAAAACACAAAACAATCACTTAGAGAATAGTGTGCCCAGTGTGGAAGGTTTGGGTATACTGAGAACTTCTGTCCCAACTTTGATATACCATCTCAATGACAAGAAGACTCAAATTTTGTTAACTATTTTCCTAGCATGCCTACTAAGGATGATCCTTTTTCTAACAATTATAACCAAGGATATAGGAACCATCCTAATATTTCCTAGAAAATATCAATGAATAGTCAAGAAGTCCATTTCCACTAATTACCAAAACCAACCTAGAAAAAACATTCAAAATAATTAAAGGGATGAATCATCAAATTCACAAGGTAATTATGATAGTTAGGTGTCTTCTAAATTAGATATAATCTTAAATAGAATGGAATCTCAAGGGGAAAGTTTCAAAACTCAATTGAATATACAGAAATCCTAATAAAAACTGATAAAATTGAAAATGATTCTAGAATGAAAAACATGGAAACTCAACAGGGAAAAATAGCTTGAGACTTTACTTATAGGGATAAAGGTAGATTACCTAGAACAACTGAACATAATCCTAGAGAGAATTCTATAGATGTTGTCACTAGAAGTGGAATAAATAATCATAATAAACATAAAAAATAATTTAAAAATTCTTAAACTGAAAAATTGTGTGATTCTCGAAAGAAATATCTATTATGTAAAAAATCTGAAATTGAACAGAAAATCATTGAAAATGAAGAAAATATGAAATTTTCACCTGAAATTCAGGATGAAAATGTTTTTGAAAATAAAAAGAATTAAGGGAAGGAGAAAACTATTGAATAAATGAGAGATACGACTACTTTATTTAGGAATTTTCCCCACGCATCCCTTTCCATGAAATGTTAAAACCCCAAAGTAATTCCAAATCTGAACTTGTTTAGTTCCTTGGTATTTTGACCAAGCTCCAAGTGAACATTCCATTCATCCAAGATTTAATTCAAATCCCATCCTACTTAAAATCTCTTAAAATAATTGTTTCAAAAAAAAATAAACTTGAATAATTTTCCACCTACAGTGTCACTAAAGAGTGTAGTGATGTGATCCAAAAGAAGATCCCACCCAATCTCAAAGATCCAGGTAGCTCTGTAATTCCCTGTGCCTTAGTAAATTCTAGTCAACTCAACTACCTTTGTGAATTAGGTGCTAGTATTAATCTGATTCCATACTCAATATTTAGATAGTTGAGATTGGGTGATATTTATCCCACCATAGTCATCCTACCGTTGGATGACCGTTCTTTCACTCATCCTGTGGGGAGGGTATTTGAATAACTAGTTAGGGTTGGGAAACTGTTTTTGCCTACAAACATTCCAGTCTTAGATATGGACTGTGACCAAGAGGTTCCCATCATTCTGGGTAGGCCCTTCTTGTCCATTGGTGGAGCTGTCATAGATGTGTCGAAAGGTCAACTTATCATTAAAATTGGATTAAAACAAGAAGAGTTTAATGTCTTTAAAAATTTAAAAGGAATAGTATTTCCTAGAAATTGTTCAAATATAGAGTCCTTAGAAGCTAATAAATAATTTGAAAATCCTATATAATCTGAAATTCAATCCGTTTTTGAATAAATACACTTGGAAACTAAAAGTCAGGATTTTCCTATTTCACAAAGTGTAGTATCTACTCAAACAATGAATCTATAAAATTTTCCAAATCTGGACAACTGTCCAATTTCTACTTCTGATGAAGATGTGAGATATATTTCTAAACATAGTAACTTTTTGAGTGAACTTGAGTGTGAATCTTCTTTCATCAACACTGTTGAAAATTTTGATGAGGTAGAGGGATAGATGTTAAGAAAACCTTTTGAATTTTCTTTGATAAATCTGTTAAATTTAAATCTGGAAAATCTCAATAGTGAGCTCTCCACTTTGGACAGTAGTACTATAATCTCAGTAACTAGTCTAGAAATTGAAAAACTTTCATCTTTCCAAACTCCATATAAGATATATGTTGAAGATATTGGTCCTCCTAGGCCCAAGAGTCTTCCATCAAGTGAAAAACCACCCACAATTGAACTTAAAACACTTCCTAAACATCTAGAATATTCATTCTTGGGGTGAGAATTCCACACCACCTATTATTATTTTTTATAAGATGAACATTAATCAAGAGGTAAAATTTTTACATGTTCTGAAAAAATTCAAATCTGCCATAGGTTAGACCATATCAGATATCAAAGGAATTATTCATTCATTATTCATGCATAAGATACCTATAGAGCCAAACTATAAGCATAAAGAATAGTGTCAAAGAATATTGAATCACAACATTAAAGAAGTTGTGAGAGAACAAGTAATAAAACTACTAGAGACTAGAATAATATATCCTATCTCTAATAGAACTTGGGTCTGTCTGGTCCAAGTAGTCCCTAAAAAAGTAGGTTTCACTATTATAAAAAATGGTAAGAATGAAGAAATTCAAGTTAGTAAAGCCACAAAATGGATAGTATGTATAGACTATTGGAATCTTAATTCATCCACTTGGAAGGACCATTTTCATAATGCCCTTCCTTGATCAAATTCTTGAGAGGCTTACTGGGAATGAATTCTTCTATTTTATGGATGGGTATTCTGGTTACAAAACAATTCATGTAGCTCTAGAAGATTGAAAACTACTTTTACATGTCCCTTTGGGACATTTTCCTACCGGTGGATGCCCTTTGGGTTGTGTATAGCCTCTGCTACCTTTCAAAGGTGTATGATGGATATTTTATATGATATGATTGAGGGAATCATTGAAGTTTTCATGGATGACTTCTCCTTGACACGGATCAAAGTCCCCGTAGTTTGGGAATGGGTTTTTAGTGAACTGACAGGAAGGTGAACCCTGGGGTCCACTGGTGGTGGGCTTGAACCTCGTGAGGCTTCCTACGTACCATGCCTTGACATGGATCAAAGTCTACATAGTTCGGGATGGGTGTCAGCGAACTGACGTGAAGATGGACTAGGGATCTGATGGGTGATGGGCTTGAACCTCGTGAGGCTTCCTATATACCATGCCTTGACATAGATCAAAGTCCACATAGTTCAGGATGGGGTGGGTGTCAGAGAACTGACGTGAATAAGGACCTTGGTCCGATGGGTGATGGGCTTGAACCTCAGGGAGGCTTCCTACGTACCATACTTTGACATGGATCAAAGTCCCAGTAGTTCAGGAATACAGTTTAACATCATGCGAGATAGGGGTGAACCGACGTGAAGAAGGTCAGAATGACCGAGTGGTGTGCTTGAACCACATGAGGCTTCTTACGTACCATGCCTTGACATGGATCAAAGTCCCAGTAGTTTAGGTATATAGTTTAACGTCATGATGGATGGGGGTGAACCGACGTGAAGGAGGCTGGAATGATCGGGTGGTGGGATTAAACCTTGTGAAGGCTTCCTATGTACCATGCCTTGACATAGATCAAAGTCCCTATAGTTCGGGTATACAGTTTAACATCATGATGGATGGGGGTGAACCAACATGAAGGAGGTTGGAATGACAGAGTGGTGGGATTGAACCTCGGGGAGGATTCCTACATACCATGCCTTGACATGGATCAAAGTCTATGTAGTTCAGGTATACAGTTTAATGTTTTGCTAGATGGGGGTGTTTTCGTAGTCGATGCTTAATCTAAGTCCACGGGATTCATGCTCGGTGTGAGAAACAATAGGTTGCAGGGACCTGATTATCACATCGCAAAGCGTGCATCCATGGGAATCGAAGAGGGGATTACACGTTGAGCAGCCCACGATGCTGGGACTTACTCCAGGATAGAGGCCCGATGGTGACAAAGCACAACGGGAGAGGGGTTTGGGACTTACTCCAGGATGGAGTCCCTTTTCCCTATCACACCCTCTTCTGGTCTTGGCACCGAGGAAGTGAGGAGGAGTAGGAGTGGCACCTCCTGTAAGAAAAGATAGGGGCTTATACCAAGATGGCTTCCCTTCCTCGTGGAAAAACTCTACTACAAGAAGGAGGATATCATCCCCTGTGGAGAATAGAGGGTGTAGAGAATGCCCAAGGCGGGGGGACCCTACATGTGAGGCACGAGGTCAAGTCACAGTTTAACTTCATGTGATGAGGATGATGGTGCTTGGCAGTTTAACTTCCTGCAGCTCGGACAAGGTGGGTTTACTCTGCACCACTAGGAATTACATAACCGGTACCCGCTGCTCTTTGTGGGAGGGAAGGTACCAACAATGCTGTACTGAGGGGGTGTCATGGAGAGAACCATCGAGGGGTCCACATTAACGTGGCTATGCAAAGAAGCAACAACCATTAGCAAGCCTATGCAGAGAAGCATTAGGCGCTATAGTGCTATAGACAGTATCATCCAGGGGACTTTGAAGTCACATCGTGCCAACCTAGAGGGTTGCACGGGAAAAAGGGTTTTCCAAGAAGAGTGGTCTGTGGGAAGGGGCCTTGTGGAGCTCTGTTTTCCCGCATGGAAGAGGGCACATGCAAAGGGGTGTGCTTCGCGAAGTGGGGTGCCTTAGCCTTAGCATGGGGAAGAGGTGCAAATGAGAGGTGCTTCGCGAAGTAGAAGGGCATTCGCAAAGCACAACCTCACGGAGAAAAGGTTCCTCACGAAGCAATGTTTCGGGAATCAATGTGCTTTGTGAAGTATTGTTATCCTACCTTAGCAAATGAATCAAGTGTACATGAAGGGTGCTTCATGAAGCATAAATGATTCACAATGACCCGGGTTCCCTTGTAGATCCCCTTCCTTCGCGAAAGGCATCCCTCTCGGAAGAGGGGATAAAAACGAGACAATGGGGAGGCACTTCACGAAGCGGAAGTACCTCGCATAGCTCATGGTTCTCCGAGCGGAAGAGTGGTCCGAAATTTGGGATATGAGAAGCTGAAATGTCAGATTTTCCATTTGGAGAGCTCAGGGGGAGCTCCGTATTTATAGGCAAGGGGTGCCACGGAGCAGGGCTCACGCAGATCGAAGAGGGGTCGGGTAGCTTCACGGTAGGCTTGTGAACGTCAAATGCGTTCTTGAAGCCTCCTGCCTTTTCTGCTTCGCGGCGGGCTCGCGAAGGAAAATGCGTTCGTGGAGCCTCCCACCTTTTTTGCTTCGTGGTGGCCTCATGAATGTCAAATGAGTTTGCGGAGCCTCCCACCTAGTTTTCTTCATGGCAGTCGCGGTGGTGGGGACTCTGGGAAAGGGATTCGTGAGGCAGTCCGTGGGGCCATCTTGGGGCCTTTTCTTCTTTCCAAATTTTGGCGCCAACAAATGCCCCCCCTCAGACTTGGGGCCGCAGAGGGATTAAGGGTTGAAGTTTGAAGGAAATCGCCAAAATCCTTGGCCGTTCACGATGCAGATTCGCGAAGAGGGTGCGCAAGGTGGACATGGGCCCTGCGGACCGGGCACTCCGTAAAGCTTCGTGCGGTCTGGACGCGCCGCGATGCTCCGAAGGCCGTCTCCTATAAATAGGGGGTCATCCCTCTCTTTTGTACTTTCTTTTCTCCACGATCTTTTCTTCTTTCAATATCAATTCGTGAAGCTCTGCGTACTCCGTGAGTGATCTCTGCGAATCGAGGCTTCACAGTGCACATCGAGTCTTTGACTCCGCATTTGTGCTCCGCGATCGGGCTTTGAACACCGAGGCATCGCTTCTGCGAAAAGTCTCCATGAGCAGCCTTCACGAACTCACTTCACGAGTGTTCTTCACGAACCATCCAACCAAACGTCCAAGTTCCAGAACCGAATGTCCCAATAAGAAGCTGCCCAGGGGTTCCTTGCAGACGCCGCCCGGGGGGATGAAATAGCGAATAGCCTGGGGCTAGGAGAGCTAGTTCAGAGCCACTCGGACCATAGTTCTTTGGTAGGGATACTGTCAAAGATCCAAAAGAACTATCCGCAGTGCAAGAGGTTGTCTCTATATGGATTTGGGCTGAGGGGTGATGTCTTCATCCCTGCAGCAAGTAGGGATGAGCTAGCTTACTGGTTCCGGAGCACGTCGTGACAGCACTGATGGTTCAGGGCGCCCGATGGTCATGCTGGGGAGGATTTCACGCTTTTCGTTTCTGACTGTCTGTACAATCACCTGAACAACACTGAAGGGGGGGCATTACTGCCGGAGACGTCCTCTCCCCTGTACCGAACCATCCTCAAGGCAGCGCTGGGGAACCCGAAGAAGGGGTGGTTCGAGGAATGGGACCTACGCTAGGGCAGCAATTTCACGGAAAATTGAGCTTGCGCCTACTGGGCAGGCGCCTCGTGTGAGGAGTTCTAGGTGGAGATGAGAAGAGTGGGCCTGTATGAGGCAGCCTGTGCTTTTAAGTTCAACATCTACCAGCCGATGTAGTTGATGCCAGAGCTGTTGAGCCGGTGGTCACCAGGGACCAATACCTTTCACCTGCATCATGGGGAGGTCGACATCAGCCTATGGGACGTGCATACAATCTTGGGGGTCCCAATACTGGGGGAGATGTATGAAGAATTCCTCCCGGACATGGGTGCATGGAAGGATCCGGAGCAGATGTTGTGTCTGGTGATGGCACTGATGGAGCTCAAGCCTGGGGAATACAAGGAGGTCGTGAGGGATGCCCACTTCAAGAATTGGTTCAAGAATTTCTTGAACTTCCCAGAAAATAGGCAGTTCCTGGTGAGGCCTCGAACTTGCCTGAAGGGTGCCCAGAGTAAGGAAAACTCATACTGGCGGCTGCTGGATGATAGCCAGTGGAAGACCTGGGGATTCAGTGTCAGTTTTGAACAACGACCAATAGTCAGACTGTCAGCATTCATCACAACCCTCATCTATGGTTGGATCCTTCCAGTAAGGGATAAAAACATGGGAGTGTGACCAAGCACTTTCATCATGGAATCCACTTTGGTGACAGGAGGGCGGGTCAACTTGGGGATCTTGATGCTCGCCATGTTGTACAAAATGTTGTGGCATATCAGTGAGGGGAAAAGGGCACAGAGGATATGCAGGTCTTTCCTCCTCCTGTACGGGTGGATGGCAGCGCACATCAGGGGGATCTATGAGTATCCATACCCCATCTCGCCTCTGGGGTCAAAATTTTGTCCCTCAATCTTGAACGCTGTAGGGAGCTTTTCGACCAAGCTAACCACACCATTGGTTTTAAACCGAGTGTGGAAGGTGGAGGAAGTCAATTTCCACCTATTCCCATTACTGACAGGGGCCTTCAAAGATGATGGCCAGGGAAAAGAAGAGCACCGAGCCTACCTCATGGCCTTTCGAGGTGGAGTCCTGGTGGCCAGGGTGGACCGCGAGCGCCTCTGTGATCCATACACCCCACACCAGTTCGCCAGGAAATTATGGTTCCTACAGTGGCTGACCCCACAGGTCTATTTGGGGGTGCACTATGAAGAGAACCTGTGTGTGATGAGGAATATGTGGATCATTTTCAAATGGGAAGATGGGAAAATGCGGAATGCATTGCCTCCGCTGACTTCCATCCTTGGGATGATAAAAGAATATGCCCAGAGCTGGGAGGTGGCCTACCCAGGGGAGATGCTGAAGCAGCCAACCATTCTGGTAGGTGAGGGTGAGCCTCCCCAACCTCAGGGCAGGGGCCAAAAGGTGACAAGGGCATCCCGTAGTGGCAGGGCTGCTGTAGCGGTGACACCCGCACCAGTTGAGGAGGGAGCAGCAGCAGTGGGTCCGACAGCGGCAGCAGAGCCGGTGGTCCGAACAGAACAAATCCATCCAGAGGGGCAGCCACCGAGAGGGTTCTGCAGAATTTCCACTCAAGCCCCAGGGAAACGGTTGGGCCACATTGACATGCCCGAAGAATGCTACCTTTCCGAAGGCCTGAGACATCTGGGAGGTCTACCAGAAATTCCTTGGCCCATCTGAATTATGGAAGCACCTTAACTGCCTCAGGATGGACTTTCTGGGGGTCAGCCCTATCAGATCCGGATTCAAAGTATCCGAGGCAGAGGCAGAGAAATACATAGCCGAGCTGGAAGACTTCATCCATTCTCAGGGCGACCTGCACCCAATGACAGATCGGGTGAGGGTACTACTGAATTGGAAGGTTCCCCCATAGTCTTCGGTCGCTAAGTTGAGAGGGTGGTTACCCCTTCTAGAAGAATAAGACGAGTCCTCCTTGGGAGACGAGGCTGGTAGGGAGAGTCCACTGGAGGTGGGATAAGTCGGTGACCGGTCCTCGGATCTCGAAGATTTCGCGGAGGCTCTCGAGGTAAAATCCCAAGTTCCTTCTTCAGAGCATACTCTTAGGTTACTCTTGATTCCTTATCAGCGTCTGTACTATACAGGAGGACCTTGTTCATAGACCTCATTCTCGCCCCTCAGCGGGCATCGTCGCGGGACCTTCAGGATCCGCACCGGGGGCTGCATCAACCTCCACATCTGGCGGGGCTGGGATAGTTGAGGCGGCTCCCCTGGAGTCTCCAGACCTACCAACCATATACGGGGGGTCGTGTCTTGAGGTTATGATGACATTAGCCCAAGAGCGAGACCAGGTATTTGACCTTTGTAAGTATTCTCTACTGCATCCACAACTATCATCCCCTGACCACGTTAACTGATATCCACATCCCTTGGCGTGTACAATCCTTCAACTGGCCTGGGCTACTGCGGTGAAGTTGGTCGAGGCTTCTAGTAGTGCCCTTCCCAGGGGCATGTCGATGGTCATGGATATGAACATCCAATCTGACCAAACAGCAGTGCTTCTGACTACCGGAGGGGGCTCCAGTGGGACTGTTCCTGAGATCATTGAGGTGGAATCCGATGATGACGATCAACCAGACAATTAAGGCCCTGCCACGCCCGATCCGATGCCAGACGTAGACCCGAACGAGGAGTTCCTAGGGTAATTCCCTGCATATGAGCCAGCTAATCACGCCGACTGGGATGAGACGGCCTCTGACGAGGAGGAAAGTAAGATAGTCCATCACCGATCGTGGAACTTAATCACCTGCTTCATCAATGACACCCCTAGGCGCTACAGTTGAATGAAATAGACAGACTTCATTCACGACTGCATGAACCATGTGTTGGGGGAGTGGACGCCCGATGCCCTCATATGATCATCCGAGATCTTATGGAAAAAAGATTCAGGAGTATGACTGAGGCCTTGGCGTGGGCTGGCAGCGGAGGAAGGGAATAAACATCAAGAGGCTCCAGAAGGCTGAAGACGAGGTCCAGCAGCTGCATGATCAGGAGGATGAGCACCTGACCTCCCTCAAGTCACAATCAGAGCTGATATCACGGCTGAAGGCCCAACTGGAAGAAGCCGAAGAAGGCCTGAGGCGAGATTCTAGGGAGATTATCGCCATCCGGGCCGACGTGGAGTGGGCCCAGATCGCGGCCAACGAATTGCGCCCTCTCGCCGACGAGGAGGAACGAGAGGTGAACAAGCGACAGCGTCTCTTGGACGCCGCCATCTAGAGGGTGGATGACCTGAAATATTCCTTCGATGATATCAATCCGTCCATGGGGGAAATTGACCCCCAGGTACTGTAATGATTACAAACCCTTGAACGTACTTTCATGCTTTGATTGTCTAAATATCGTAGCATGCATGAGTTTCGTTGTTCACATTGGTTTACTGCAGCCTTGTGATGTTCGCGGAGCGTCCAACGAATATTGACTAAGCTCATGTGGGTCGGGCCCGATGTGAGAAACTAGGGATAGCCACCTCATCGCCCCATCCAAACATAGGAGTGCAAACCAAGCTTCGGGCATCCAGGGTTTGGACAACCGGTCAAGATTTTCAGAAAATGGGAGAGACCTGGCTCGAGAATGAAGTTCTCAGAATAACCGAATTACAATTTTTCCAGTGTGGTCTTGTGCACGAACGATGTAATACCAGGGGTGCTGAAATCAATTCGAAAAGATGGGAATGTGAGGTGTGAGTCACGATACCCAGGATTTGGAATATTGTGGAGTGGCGTGACAATAAAGAATAACTATTGACTGCATTTGAAACACAATATTCTTATTGTATTATCCTAGAGTGGGGAAGGACAAATGAGGGTCGACTATTGACCATGCTCGAAACACGGGACCTGTCGCAAATGTCATCCCTTAGTCTTCCGGAATGTTGGCCCAGGACAGTAGGTGGGCCCTAGGCTGAGAATCCATCCTATTAGGAGGTTCCTCCAGACATCTGTTAGTCTTCCGGAACACTGGACCAGGATAGTAGGCAGGCCATAGGCCGGGAATCCATACTATTAGGGGGTTCCTCCAGACATGAAAGCGTACAAGGGTCCAAATAAGGGGCACACAAAGTGTGGAATGTGGAGTGAGGGTTTCTTCAAATAAAATTTACCACTCACGAAATTACGCCACCGTGGTGGGAGTATGCTAGATGGGCACATCAGTTTAATCAGGGATCATGCCTTCTTTCAGACAAGGCCTCTCTGGAAAGGGGGCCGCTTCTTTCCAATATCATTTTGGGGCATCCTGAACATGTTCGGGGTACAGTTGCAGTTACACGGTTCCTCACGAGGGATCCGGACATGGGCTGAAAATTGAGAGGAACATGACTTGTGATTCCTATGGATAGACCCTAGGTAAAATACCGGGGTATCCCTACATATCCCATGAGGATGAGAATCAATCTGTATGTAGTTCTGGAGGCACAATTTAATATCTTGTGGAAAAATGAGAAACCTGGCCGCGTCGGGACACGTCCTACCAAAACTGCTAAGCCCACGTGAGGTGTCCTCGGTGTGGGAAACTAGAAGTAGTGGTGGGACTTTCCCGACATAGGAAGGGGAATCCTAGGAAGAAGGGACACTCGGTTAATACCATCCCAATGATGCTAACCCATCCATGAAGCACACCTAGACGCACGAAGAGATAAATCCGAGTTTGTCAGAATTCCACTTGAACATGAGGAAGTGGAAATGTGTGAATCATGTCGCTTGAAATCTGGATCACAATGATGGTGGAGTGACGATGGAGGATTACTGTTGACCGTGGAAGAAACAAATCATCCACATTGTGTTAGCCTAAAATGGGGATAGACAGATGAGGGTCGACTGTTTACCATGTTCGAAACACGGGACCTATCACAAATGTTGTTAATGATGTTTAAGGATGTTGGCCCGAAATGATAAGAGAGCCCTTAGGCCCAACATCCATGGAGAGCCTTTAAACCTATCATCCATTTCTTCTGAGGGTCCTTTTGGATGCAGAATAGGATGAGGATCCAAATAGCGAGCTCACAAAGCTTGGACATGGAACAAGGGGAATGTCCCCATGAAAATTCCACACTTCCGGATCTTTGTCAAAACGCATCTAAATACGAAAATGAGGCATATTAGATAGAGGGAGTCGAGTCCCTTCCCATAGGGAGATCTTAGTTTAGGGTCATAGAACTCAGACCATAGGTGGTAGGAAACACGGGAGGTACATGATAGGGTAACTACAAAACCCGAGGTGAATGGGAACCGAGGGTTCCGACCACCACATATTCCTCAGAGATGTTTTAGGTCAAGGTACAAAAAACGAGAGTTGAGCTAGGCCTGAGGAAAAGTGAACAGGCATTCCTACGTACCCTATGAGGATGGGGATCAAGCTATACGTAGTTCTTGAAGTGGAATGGTAAGATACCAATGTTGAGGATAAGGGGGCGTGTGGGCGTGGCCCTCACACCAAAATAAGCATAATTTGATAAATCTTGTTTGTACTTTAAGGTGAGTGGATTTTTTTTGTGAAGTGACATGCCTAGGGTAGTAGTCCCTGACATCTCCACAAGAATCAATCCATAGTAGGCATTGAAAAAGGGTATGGAGAATGACCAATACCCAACATGATGTCCTCTATGATGAGGTCATCACAATGTAGTGCCGTTTTTTTTCGTGAAACCAGGACGATAATATCGCAGTTTAGGGTCATGTGATGGGACCTGGCATACATTTTTATGTCACACAACGTAGACGTAGAAGAGACGATGCTAGGTGGGGAATGTGTATGGTGCAATAGAATATCCCCAATGTGAATGGGGAAATGATCCTACATCACACCGTACGCCATTCTGAGAGGGGAACCTTGGACCAATTGGCCCAGATAGGGGTAAGAGGAGAAGGGGAAGGAGAAACTAGCTCCCAATTGAGCTCGACCGGAAGATGAGGTGTCCAGGTGGTATTACATATTCCATGAGGATGGGAATCAATCCTTACGTAGTTCTGAATGAGATATTAGTTTATGGTCTTAGAGCTCGGACCGTAGAGGAGCAAAAACCCTCCAAGTAAGTGCAGACCTCGCCCCGATCCCTAATCCCACATGAGTTAAACTCAGTGTAGGAAACAATGGAGGAAGATGTCTTTTTCAATACTTGGGACGCACGCCAATGGGAAATTGTTGTGGAGCCCCGAATGATGGATTTGGTCTTCCTAATGCGCAGATGCGCACTAAGGAATAATACCAAGAGTTTTAGAGTTCTACTTGGACATGACGAGGTGGAAAAGGATATGAATCATGTAAATTACATTTTGGGCTTAATGGGGTTGGTGTGGTGATGGAGGATAGCTATTGACTGTGGCGGAAATGCAAAATCCATATCATGTTAGCCTGAAGTGGAACAACAAATGAGCATCGACCACTGACCATATTCCCAATGTGGGATTTGTATCAATTTGTTAACCTCGACCCTCGGGGGCATTGGCCCATAATGGTAGGAGAGACCTTAGGCCTAGCATCCATGCCACTCGAAGCCCGTAATGGTAGGATAGACCTTAGTCCTAACATCCATGCCACTCAGGGGTCCCTTTGAGTGTGAAAGGTGATGGAATCGCTAATGAAGGGGAACACAATGCCTGAAAGGCGGGTGGAAGCACATTCGATCAGAGTCCGATATTCCAGGTACTAAAATAGAGTACCCTTAGGCACATCGGTGAATCACCAAAGAGGGTCGACGGGGGTGCTCTAGAGGTAGAGGTAGGCCAAGGGGCCAAGGTGAAATAGAGATTTCTGGGAGATGGGGCTGGACCCGAAGTCTAGACATTCGGGTGGTCCTACGTATCACATAAGGATGGGAATCAAGCCACACATAGTTCTCAAGATTCAGTTTAACATCATGCAAGATGATGAGGGGAGTAGGATACCCCCAAACAAGGGAGGTGTATGACACGGTGAATAAACCGACGTGAATGAGGACGTAATCCCACACAAGACCATACACTCCTATGAGAGATCCTGGGCCAGGGCACGAGAAGGAAAAAGGGCCTGAGGCTAGGCCTCAGTCAAGAAGGCCTGAATGGCTCGCAGTTTAACATCTTGTAGTGAGGATGAGGGCTAGGGGCCCGGAAGGACAAGGGGCCTGAGGATTGGCCTCGGTTAGGAAGGCCTAACCAACATGCAGTTTAACATCTTGAAGTGAGGACAATGAAGAGGATAAAGTGTCTCATCTGGGGATGTGTACGACACAAAAAGAAACCTTATGTGAAGGAGGACATAATCCCACACCATATCGTACAACCCCATAATAGAGAACCTGGTTCTGGGGCCCGAAAAGGCCAAAGGTTCTGAGGGTTGTTATCGCTCGGAGGAAGTTCATCGCTTGGAGATAAAACAGGGCAGAATGACCCACTACACTATAATATTGGGACATCTTGTGGTGAACCTTAATGATCCAGGATAGCTGTTGACCATGTTCAAAACATTTCAATCCTATAGTGACCATTCAGGATCAACAAATAAGAATCTACCACTAACCATATTCGAAATGTGGGATTTGTATCAATTTGTTACTCGACATCCTCAAGGGCATTGGCCTGAAGTGGTAAGAGAGAGCCCTTAGGCCTAGTATCCATACCATTCAGGGGCCCTTCCGGATGGGGAAGGTGGTGGAATCCCAGTCAAGGAGTGGGCTAAGCATAGCTATAACCATATCTCAAAAAGGCGAACGTCTCCAGGGAGTGGGATGTACAACTTGATTGAGGTTAGCTTGATATGAATTGGGGAAAGAGTTCACCCTCTACATACATCTTGACCCGGGAGGAAGATTCTGGCATTTGGGCTGGGCCAACAGACGAAATGTTTGGGCGTTCCTACGTATCCCATAAGGATGAGAATCAATCCATATGTAGTTCTGAAGGCCATGCAATTTAACGTCGTGTAGTAAAGATGTGAGAGGATAGAAGAACAGGAGTGGGACCATTGTGTAACCATTATAATCTATGTATGAGTGGGGATAAATAATCCTAGTTCATATCATGCGAGGATACTCTGAGAAAGCTATACCCAGGAGGGGATTATTAAAGAAAAGAGCTCAGGGATGGGCTTGAGACGAGGCACCTGAGCGTTTCTACGTATCCCATGTGGATGATAATCAAGCCACACATAGTTCTCAAAATGTAGTTTAACGTCATACTGGACTATGCGCAGTTTAAAGTCATGCAGGACTGGACAGTTTAAGGTCATGCAGGACCAGAAGTTTAAGGTTGTGCAGGACCGATAGTTTAAGTTCATGCAGGACCAATAGTTTAAGGTCATGCAAGACCATAAGGCTCAGGCAAAGTATTGCTTGAGGAACTTGGAATTAGTGGGAGGAGTTATACCCTCACCATCCATGGTCACCAAGGAGTATGCTTCATTGGGGTAAACCCTGTGTACTATGTAAGGTCCTTCCCATTTGGGCTCTAACTTGGGTGGTTTCCTGCCAGGGACCATTGGCGCTCAAAGGGGTAGTACCAGGTTGCCTTTCAGAAAAGAGCAGAGGCGATCCTTTTTATTGAAGGATCTATCCATATTGTTCTGGTGCCTTTTCAGATTGTGCGAGGCATAAAGCCTACTCTCTTCAAGTGCTTCCAATTAAGCTAGATGGGTTTCGGCTACTCTATTTTGTGCCTGCTGGTCGTAGACTGTAGTGTGTAATGAAGGCAGTTGGATTTAGATGGGCAGGACGACCTCAGCTCTTTACACCAGGGAATATGGGGTTACCTGGGTGGAATTTCAATTCGTCATTTGATAGGCCCAGAGGGCGTTGGGGAGATTGTCCGGAATACTCTTCTTGTTTTGACCAACCATTTTTTGCAAAATGTTAGAGAGGGTTTTGTTGAATGCCTCGATCTTTCCATCTGCCTATGCGTGATAGCGGGAGGTATGAATCGAATAGATATTGTACTTGGCCTACAATTTCTTTAGCTCAGCTGCTCGGAATTTGGTGCCGTTATCGGTGAGGATGGAATGAGGAACTCCAAACTGGTGGATGATGTTGGAGCTCATGAAGTCAATGATGGAATGGGCATTGACTTTATTGAGCGGAATTACCTCTACCCACTTGGAAATGAAATCTGTGGCGGTCAGGATGAACCTGCACTGGCGAGTTGTCGCCGATGGATATGGTCCCACGACATCGAGTCCCTACACTGCAAATGGCCAAGAGTACTTGGTGGAGTGGAGGGGTACTGGCGGCTGATGCAAGAAGTTAGCATGCACTTGTCACACGTGACATCTCTTGGAAAACTAAATACAATCATGGATCATAGAGGGCCAAAAGCACCCCAGTCTCCAGATCTGATGGGACAACTTCAGCCTAGCCTGGTGGGCACCCCAAGAACCGGCATGAACCTCTTTCATGACCTGTGGAATCTCGAACCCTTGAATACAACAGAGGAGAAAACCATAAAAACCACGCTTAAAGAGGATCTGCTCAAGACTGGAACTACTCTATAGGGTAAACTATAGCGCACAGAGTCGAATTCTCTCATTCTCGGCCCGATCAGCTGGGAGGCAACCATTCTGGAGATACTCGACAAAAGGGTCTCTCCAATCGGGAGTCATTTCAACCACTAGATCTAACGATCCTAACGGTCCTAACATGGAGAATCCGGCGGTAAGGTGGCTTACTCGCAGGCCGTTGTAATCCTCTTGGGTGATGGGGGCAATGACTCTCTAGTGGGCCACATGTATAATCAGATAATCCTGCTCGGGCTCTGCAAGTGATACATCTAGGCTGACCAAAGCATCCACTCGACCATTCTGTGACCGAGGGACATGGGTAACCTCCGGTCAAGAAGGGAACTAGGCCATTAGATGGAGGGTGTGCTCCAACAATAGTGCGAGATCTGGCTTCCTGAAAACATACCCACTGTTGACTTTCTTGATGACTAGATCAGAATCCCCTTTCACATGAAAATGGGGCACATCGATCATAAGGTCCATCTCAAGGCTAGTGATGAGAGTCTGATACTCTACCTCATTGTTGGTGTAGACTTCTAACAACAGAAATGAATGCGTCAGGATAGCTTATGCTGGGGTGATGAAGATGATACCCAGGCCCACTCTGTTGAGCCTAGGATCATTTAGCCTCCTACCGGTAGGGCTCCGGGAGGAACCGTCAAAATGCATCTACCAACATGGGATGTCTTGATCTACTGAGAGGATATCCTCATTAAGAAAATCCAAGTCTCGGGACTGGTCTATGGGTGTTGGATGGGTAGCTATAAAGTCTACCAATACCTGCACCTTGATAGCCTTCTGAGACACGAACCTGATGTCGAACTGCTAGAGAATCACTGCCCACCGTGCTAGATGGCCAGTCAATTAGGGGCGATTCATAATATACTTCATCGGGTCTACTCAGGAGACCAACTATACCTCATGGTGCTGTAAGTAATGTCACAACTTCTGCACAGAAAATATGAGTGCAAGGAAGCTCTTCTCGATAGGGGAGTATCTTGTTTCCGTATCAAGAAGCATGCGACTGAGGTAGTATAGACTGTTCTCTGCCACCTCATTGTTCTTCTGGGCGAGAAGGGCACCAAGAGATCGGTCCATGGAAGTGACATATAGGATTAGTGGCTTACCAGAGACGGGTGGAATCAAGACCAGAGGCCGGAGCAAATATTGCTTGATTTACTCAAAGCCATCCTGACACTCCTCGTCCCATTCATAGGTGGAGCCCTTCTTCATGAGTCAAGAAAAGGGATTACACTTTCCATCCAGATTCGCAATGAATCGGCATATGTAGGCCAAGTGGCCTTGAAAACCTCGAAGCTCTAGAATATTGCTTGGGGGAGGCATCTGGCTGATGACCTTGATCTTCTCCAAGTCAATCTCGAGGCCCCGGTATCTGATGACGAAGCCGAAAAAATTCCCGGAAGTGACCCCGAAGTCACACTTTAACGGGTTCATCTTCAAGTGGTGGGAACGGAGGAAACCGAACACTTTATCAAGGTCCTTGAAATGTCCTAGGAATTGGAGATATTTGACCACCAGATCATCCACTTAGAATTATACCAATTTCCGTAGGATTGTCTTGAATATGCGATGCATGGATCGCTGGTAGGTGGTACCTGCATTTTTCAGGCCAAAGGGAAAAACCTGGTAACAGAAAGTACCTTGGGGAACCCTGAAAGCAGTAGAATCCTCATCCTTGTGGGCTATCCAGATCTAATTATATCCAGAGTAACTATCCATGAATGAGAGGGCTTGGAACCCGGCCATAGCGTCGATCAACAATTCTATCACCCGAAGGGGAAAATCATCCTTCGGACAGTGACAGTTGAGATCTCGGAAGTCGATACAGACTTTGATATGTCCATTATTCTTTCTTACTGGCACAATGTTGGCTAGCCACTTGGGGTGTTGGACCTCCTTGATGAAGTTGGCATTGATGATCTTGTCAAATTCGGACTCAACCATGTCACCATGGGAAGGGTGCATTTTTATGGGAGGCTTCTTGAACCTATGATGGTTTGTCGGGAAACTGAGACAGTGGATGACCACATGAGGATCTAGTCCTGAAATCTCATCGTAACTCCAGGAAAACATGTCACGGTGCTGTTTAAGGAAGTCCACGTACAACTGATCCTCCTCTAGGGACATGGAGACACTGATCAATGTGGGTCTCAGATCTGGATCGCTACCAAGGTTCACCTGCACCAGTTCATCGACCGTGGAAGAGACTCCTTCTTCAAAGGCAGGGGGGGAATCTTCCAAATCTTATTCTTCACTTGTGGAGGAGGTATTCCCAGTGGGTGAGGATTCCCCTTGGTTGGAGGAACCTTACGGGAGGCTGGTACTAGCCTAGACAGTAGTGGACAACGCATAAGGAGATTTATGTGCCACTAAGACCATGGTGATGAAGGTAGTTAATCCAATCCTATCTGGCCTTTAGCCCAGAGGGCCACGCTTGATGATGTCAAAGTAATAATGGCACGTTGGCTTGAGGCGGTTTATCTCAGCCTGACAAAATAGACATGTATGATGTATTTCCATTTCCATGGGGCAGACATCCTGATACCGTACAGGAGTAGGAGGTTCCGGTATCACCTGAGCCTAGTTTGTGTAGGAGTATGAGGTGATTTCCTGCCGTCGCTTGGAATTGGGAATATTCCTTCCTCCTGTACCCGAAACAACAAATTATTACTCCATGTCGGGGGTCGTGGCCTCCAATCGATGGATTGGGAAGACATAGGTGTCAGAAATACCTGCCCAAGGGTCACTTGTGACCGGGGCGGGCTCACCCTCACTTTCCAGAATCTTCTTATCCTTGCTCTTATAACAGACATCCTCTAGATAACAAGATTCACAAGAGGAAAAAGGAGACAAATTACCTTGGAGTATACCTACTTGACCATTAAGGGATTACTTGATGCACGAGTTATACGATGAGGGGACCACCACATGCAAGTGGAGCCAGGGCCTGCCCATCAATGCATTGTACACGGTGTCCTAGGAGACAATCATGAATTCGGTACTAGAAACTAGGCCACTGAACTGAGTCTTCAAATGGATGTTGATGATCAGGGTCTTCTCTGTCCTATCATATCTCTATATCCTTAAATATAAGGGAGTCAGGTCATCCTCGAATAACCCCAGTTTCCACAGTGTCCGTGTCGGGATAAGGTTGATCCCGGAGCCAGTGTCAATGAGACAACACCAAACCTCAATGCCGTTGAATTGGTCAGTGATGTACAACGGGTGGATTTTCCCCCGTATGGGAGAGCCTTCATCCTCTCCGGAGAATGAACTGATGGCCTGACATTCGACAGTCCCAACTGCTTCAACATGAAAGGCTTCTGCAGCTGCTACCTCAGTCTCAAACTGGAGGGGGCTCTTTAAAGCCTTAGTAAGGGACTCACGCATATCTAACAACAAGAAGAGGGCATAGAGGATGGAAATCCTCTCTGGGATTCTATAGAGATGATTTATAACATAATAATTCAATGCCAGGAATGGACTTCTTCTTATAGGAGGCCGCTCTACGATTGGAGGCACGACGGACCAAGTCGGCTCGACCGACGACTGGCTGGTGCTAGGAATATCCCGCTGATCACTAGTCGAATCCTAAAGAGTAGCCACCAAATGAGGTTCAGTCACCTGAGGTCTACCTGTATAAGGGTCAATCTAGTCTCAATATGGATGAAGTGGCTCTGCCTAAACCAGTAGCACTAACGGTGGTGGAGGCAGTCCTGACGACACCGGATGAAAAGGCTGTGAGTGCTGAGCTCTGTGCCGGGCCAGTTGTCTGGTCTCAGTGGCTTGCACGGCCTGGCTAGAGGTTCAAATTGGTACGCCTTGATGACCCATGTAGTCATGGCTCCACCGACGTTGGCCTTGGCTGGTGATGTTGGGAAGGTTCGCCTGGTGTTCTGGCTTGTCGAGAGTCATATAGAGGTCTACCAACTCGACGGTGCTAACCAAAGTGTACCCTTGACTGTCACTCAAAGAATCATCCACCACTGGGTGAATTCTGAGAGGGATCCCCATCTTCTGGGTCATGAAGTCACCGAGAGTGTGGGACAATGATGACATCGGTAGGGCATGTTGCTTCTTCTTGCGCCGCTGATGCTTGCTCTTCATGGAAGAGGCCGCCTGAGATGATGATGAAGATGCGGTGGTCACATCTTCCAAAGGCTCTGGACGATTCAGGCATTCCGTAATGATTCCATGGGCAAGATAAACCATTTTATGAGCCATCTAGTCATCGTACTTCTGGGATCCGCGGCTGGGAACTTACTGCCACTCACCTTCGTCATTGCTACCTCTTTCTGACCTCACAAAGACACCCTCCACTTATACCGGGGCCGGGCACAACCTGAATATGTTGTTATCAACTTGGTCTTGGAACCAGTCCTTAAACACATAGCACCGCTTGAGGGTGTTCCCTAGAATCCGATGATAGGGTCAGTAGTTGGGGCGATCAGTGAGATTCGCCTCTACCGGCCTCCTACACTCACGCAAGAGTATAATCCCCTACTCTAGGGAACTATGGAAGTAACTAGGGACCTGATTCTCACTGAACGAGTAAGTTTGGTGTCTTCTTTCCGGATAGGGATCCCTTAGAGCATGGCCTTGATATGGAGCCGGGGGGGGGGGGGGGGGGGGTTGTTGAGGAGGTGTACCCGGATTTTCCCACCTGGGCGGTGGCAGCGCATTATACAGAGGCACATGCCGATTCTGAGGATGCTGTGGGGCCAGAGGTTGCGCTTGAGGTAGAGAGCCTCTACGAGGCTGCAGGGCTGGAGCTACTGGTAGCAATTCTAGCTACCTGGGTCCTCTATCTGGGCCACCACAGTGAGCTCATCTCTAGCGGCTCTCCTTGCTGGGATTGCAGGGGGCAATGGACGTGCCTTCCTGGCCTATTGCAGGTCTTCTTTGAGGCGCTGAGCCTTATTTGAGAAGTCTCGGAACCCTACGAGATAGTTCTGAGTGATCAGGGAGGGAACCAAATCTGTCTTGACATTCCCCACACACATCGTCAGTAATTGCTCCTGAGTCAATGGCATGTCGAGGGAGTATGTAAGTCCCTTCCACCGGGAAATAAAGACCACGACTCTCTCCTCAGGCCTTTGTTTGCACTTGAAGAGGTCTGAAATGCTCGTATTCCAGGTGGTATAGTTGAACTGGTATAGGAACTACCTACGAAGGTCCTCCCAACTGGTCCCAGATCCTACGAGGAGCTGGCTGTACCAGAAGAATGCCGACCCCTCCAGTGTTTGAATGAAACAGCGGAGCTTGGTGGCCTCCTGTTGTGATGAAGTCCCCAACATGGGCCCAAACGTCGAATTGAAGTGGGATAGGTGCTTCGGCAGGCCTCATGTCCCGTTAAAGGGGGAGAAGGTGGGATTCCCGAAACCCGGAGGTGCTGGCATATCATCCACCAAGGCCGAGTATGGCTTTCCATCCAGTGGGATTTCCACCTGCCATGTTTCCAATGCCTCAAGGCAGGAAATGAGTGCCTCCATAGGATCGTCTAGGAGGGGGTCCCTATCTTGACAAGGATCCCTAACCAAAAGTGCATTGTCGGGCTCGTCGACATGGTAGACGGGTTCAGCGGATCGTGGAGCGACTGGTGGGATGGCCTACGGGGCAGATGGGGGAACCCTGGCTGGATTCCTTGGATTTCCGTGCCGTTCAAGATGGTTTGGTGAGACATACCATTCCCTCTTGCTGTAAGTTTTGGATTCAGCCTTGTCAGTGGGAGTGGCATGATCAAGGTTTCCCGGAGGCATCTCATCGGGGGGAAGTTGTTCCTAGACCTCCTTCCCCGGCCTGGGATCACCATAGTCGAGTCGTCACTCTATCACGCATTCAGCCAGGAGTTCATCAACCAACCTCTTTTTCTCAGCAAGTTCCTAGAATAACATGGCCTTTTCAGGGTCCTCTTCTATCTTCTGCACTAAGGCGGATGGGTCAGAGTGCTTGACAGCTCCGATATGTTCTTTTCCCTTACTAGCATTCTGACTGAGCACCAACAACTCGTTGGGTGCAGGGAGACCTAGGAGGTTCCTCTGTTGATGGGTAATCCTCCCCGATGGGTCCAACAGTGGTGGCACACTCTTATGCGGTAAGTATCCATCGAGAAACTCTAGATCTTCCTCCTTGTCCACTATGTCAGCCATGTGGACCATGACCCTTCCCGAGTGTATGTCCTCAATATCACATAGAGAGTCGGGCTACCATCAGATAGAGCTGAAGAGGAGGGAAACATACTGCCCCCAGCCACAAACTTGTACGTGGGGGGTTGTTTCCCTGATGATTTTTCGGAGTACCTTAATAATCTAAACGCATTGCTGCTGGAGGGACTCATGACGGCCTAGTGACTCCAAGCGCTGGGCCACCGGGAGTGCGGCCAGATTGACTAGACGACACTACTTGTTGATGTCCTAAAAATGCTCTTGGATCCTTGGATACACCACATGCTGATGACGGAAACTGAAATGCGTCTCCCAGAGGGTGTAGTGAAGACACTCAACTTCCTCTGGGGTGAGGCACTCGGGTACGTGGAAATCCTGCACTGCTATGGGCCAGAAATCTTCGGGGAAGCAATCCGCTGCAAGGATGCTCCAGAAGCTCCTCAGCTCAATTTTAGGGTTAGGAACTTGATTTCCCTACCCGCCAACTAGGGGTGGTTGAAAAACTGGCAGTAGTACTGAGGCAGACCATTGGGATGGCAGGTTGGCTGGTGGAGAATATGGTGAATGGGCCGACCGACTGCCGATTCTTGGGCTGTCCTCTGAGGAGTGTAGTGACCTGGCCGCTACGTCGCGATAGGACGGGCTGACTGCCACCATTCCTGGCTTCGGGGCCAGGGCTGCCGGTGGTGGGTCGCGATGCCGCTCGCCTGCCATTGGTCCCCAGAATATCTCTCTATGATCTCTCATGGAGGTATAAAGTGCTTCTAGTGACGATGGTGGTGACTGCACGACTGTAACCTGTGGGGCCACCAAATCTTCATCCTCTTGGATAAACCTATGGAGGGAGGAACGAATCTTGTGGACCTTGCATTCTGGAAGTACCAGGCCGATGCGCCTCATCCCTGCCCCCGTCCTTTCTCGGATGAGCGAGGGGAGGGTTCCTGAGC
Source organism: Viscum album (assembly GCA_963277665.1). Classification (NCBI taxonomy): domain Eukaryota; kingdom Viridiplantae; phylum Streptophyta; class Magnoliopsida; order Santalales; family Viscaceae; genus Viscum; species Viscum album. The sequence continues at coordinate 1,183,096,121 of OY728150.1, read as the reverse complement.
TGAGTCGCACTCCTCTTCAGAGTCCGAGAAGTAGACTGATTTGATATCCATCTGGGCCATCCCAAGATTCTTCTTGTGGCAGCGATGACCCACCTTCCTGCCCCTGGGTGGTTCCTCAGGATAGGGATGATTTCTGACATGTGGTCCTTCGGCCGTGCTGGTGCCAGGGCGGAGAGGACTTCCACTTGAGATAGCCGGGGTATGAGGAGCACCGAAAAAAATGTTGAAGGGGACATGGGGAGGACCTCCATGAACAGTGCCTGAGCGGGAAAGACCTCCACTGGAACCGGAGGGAGAATGGGGAGGACCTCCATGCTTGGTGCGGGTGGAGTGAGGCTAGCCTTAACTCCTCTGGTTGCCGGGGTGAGGAGGACCTTCTCCACCTGTGGAGAGGACGTAGGGTGGATCCCCACATTGGATAGAGAACAGACTATGGGGTAGAGCCTCATTCTGATTGGGTTTGCACGGGGCATACCTCCATGCCGAGCCTCGAAGCGAGGAAGATCTACGCTTGCATTGGTGGTGGTACAGGGAGGACCTCCATGCAGGATGGGATTGCAGTGGGTTGGCTCACGACACCCCATACTCGTGCCTGTGACCAGGAGAGTCGACCTAGCCTGCCCATGGGGCGGTTGGGGCCTTGATCTCGGTTGGGAGTAGAAGCGCCCTTGCATAGTGTGTGCATGGACTTGATGATATTCATCAGTGGTGGCTCGGGCCATAGTTTTCGTCAATGTTGACACCCCTTGGCGGGCATCCTCAGCTCATGCCCAATGCTGGCGTCAGGTCAGGCGATCCGGAGCTGGTGGCGCAGGTGCATAGATTTCCTGCTCCTCCGGCAAGGCCGGGCGGTGACGTTGACGCGATCGGGTTGGGGCCCTTGCTGGGAGCCCCTGGATTTTGACTCTGAATGGGCTAGGCCGGACGTCTCCCACCTCATTACTGTAAGGCAGGGATTCGTAAAATTGTTCCGAGGATAGGCTCCCAAAACGATTGAATATTGGGCTGGGGAGTAGTGGCTCCCTGCGTGGCCCTCGGGGGCGGTGTTGATGGCAGATCCTGGACACATCTAGGTCCAGGCAGGCCATATCCTGGGTCAGGATTATGCCCTCCTCGTAACAACGTACAAGTTCGTTAATCACCCTTCGTTGGATGAATTCAGATGGGGAGATGGGGCATGGGCTCCCCACAGTCATAGATGCATATTTTGTTGCAGCATTAGTGGATCCACGTGGAGTGGCTGTGCTTGTGTTGCCCCTGCCCCTGCATAGGCGGGCGAGCAGTGATCGTGTTCCCATGGTATCAACCTGATTACTGAGAAGTAGGGAGGCAGATTCATCAGTGCTGAAAGGAAATGAAATTGACAACCTGTGCCCCAGTGCCATTTCATCTTCCGTGGCCAGTAAGAGGGATCCACACTAACAACGTCGCTGAATGGGATGCCCAATGTTCTACTACCCCAACTTCTGGTGAGTTTCATGCCAGGACCGCTACTTTCTTGGCGGGACCAGGTGCCAGATGGATGGATCCGATGACACGTAAATCCATGTATGTCCCAAGAATTACTAATCTCTATATTGAGGAGAAGATCTTCATGTCGGGTTCACCATTTCTGTTTTCGACTCTTTCACCGGGGTGCATGTGTCCGTCTGATTGAGTGCAACAAACGTGACTTTTGTTACCCCGCATTCTAGATTTCCAAAGGCGGGCACCATTTTCTCCTTGTTCAGGGATGTCTTTTCCTTCATCGAAACGAGATGATGGGATGTAAGTTCTTCCTTCCGTGGATTACTCCTCAGAACTCGTCACCTAGTCCAGGTCTCCCTCATAGATTTAATACGTTGTTCGTGAAACTCTTCCCAGGGCTATATTTTCATGGACACCAGTTAATTACACTTCTTTTGTCAGGACATTCCAAGGGGTTCAGTTAGGGTAGCAACCTTCGGTTAGGGGAGTAGTCATGCTAGGCATCACAGGCATGTCTGGGCGCTGGGGATTGGTGTGTCTTTCTTCTGTCACTTATTATAGGAATTCTCGAGGGCACATAAGCCCGAGGAATCCTACATCGAACATTGGGAATCATATGCCATGGGCATGTCTCTGAGGTTTTCCTTAGCTTCCCATTTTTAACATAGGGTATGCCGCGAGTTTAACGTCCAGCGGGGAAAGATCAGACTTATGAGAACACTGATTAGAGTGGATATGATTGAGGAACCCCCTTAGGGGGGAACACCAATATTGGGGCCAACACGTGGGCGCATCCTTGAATGTTGTGGAGGGGAATGAAGTGGCATGATCTCACCGGGATGTGGCGGCCCGGGAAAGAGTTAGGATGGATGACATTTTTGGGCTTGAGCCTCGAAGAGACTTCCTACATACCATGCCTTGAAATGAATCAAAGTACGCATAGTTCAGGTAGCAGGGAATACAGTTTAACATCATGCGAGATGAGGGAATTATGGGCTTATGCTCTAAAATTCCCAAGGTGTTGGTGAACCGACATGGTCGAAACGACCGGGTGGTGGGCTTGAACCTCGTGGAGGATTCCTACGTACCATGCCTTGACAGAGATCAAAGTCCTCGTAGTTCGGGAATGGTTTTATCAGTGAACTAATGTGAAGGTGAACCTGGTGGTCCACTGGTGGTGGGCTTGAACCTTGTGAGGCTTCCTACGTACCATGCCTTTACATGGATCAAAGTCCCCATAGTTACGGATGGGTGTCGGCGAACCAACGTGAAGATTGACCGAGGGTCTGATGGGTGATGGGCTGGAACCTCATGAGGCTTCCTACATACCATGCCTTGACATGGATCAAAGTCCATGTTGTTCAGGATGGGGTGGGTGTCGGCACACCAACGTGAATAAGGACCTTGGTCTGAAGGGTGATGGGCTTGAACCTCAGGGAGGCTTCCTGCGTACTATTCCTTGACATGGATCAAAGTACCTGTAGTTCAGGAATACAGTTTAACATCATGCCAGACGGGGGTGAACCGACGTGAAGGAGGTTGGAATGTCCGGGTGGTGGGCTTGAACCTCGTGAGGCTTCCTACGTACCATGCCTTGACATGGATAAAATTCCCTGTAGTTCAGGTATACAGTTTAAAGTCATGCTAGACAGGGGTGAACCGACGTGAAGGAGGTCGGAATGATTGGGTGGTGGGCTTGAACCTCTTGGAGGCTTTCTACGTACCATGCCTTGACATGGATCAAAGTCCCCATAGTTCGGGTATATAGTTTAACATCATGCTGGACAAGGGTGAACCGACATGAAGGAGGTCGGAACGACTGGGTGGTGGGCTTGAACCTCAGGGAGGCTTCCTATATACCATGCCTTGATATGGATCAAAGTCCACGTAGTTCAGGTATACAGTTTAATGTCATGCTGGATGGGGGTGTTGTCGTAGTCGATCCTTACTCTAAGCCCATGTGAGTCATGCTCGGTGTGAGAAACAAGAGGTTGCATGGACCCGAAGATCACGTTGCAAAGGGTGAGTCTGTGGGAATCGAAGAGGGGATTACATGTTGAGCGGCCCACGGTGCCGGGACTTACTCCAGGATGGAGGCCCGATGGCGACAAAGCGCAGCGGGAGAGGGGTTTGGGACTTACTCCAGGATGGAGGCCCGTTTCCCTATCACGCCCTCTACTGGACTTGGCATCGAGGATGTGAGGAGGAGCAGGGGTGCCACCTCATGCAAGAAAATATAGGGGATTATACAAAGATGTCTTCCCTTCCTCATGGACAAACTCCACTCCAAGATGGAGGATATCATCCCTTGTGGAGACTAGGGGGTGTGGAGAATGTCTGAGGTGAGGGTACCCTGCGTGTGAGGCACGGGGTCAAGTCACAGTTTAACATCTTGTGTTGAGGATGAGGGTTCTTAGTGGTTTAACATCCTGTATCTTGGATAAGGTGGGTTTACTCCGCACCCCTAATACTTACATAATCGGTACCCTCTGTTCCTTGTGGGAGGGAAGGTACCAGCAATGCTGTACTGAGGGGGTGTCATGGAGCGAACCATCGAGGGGTCCATGTTAGCGTGACTATGCGAAGAAGCAATAGCCATTAGCATGCCTATGCGAAGAATCATTAGGCACAACAACGCTATGGGCGGTATCATCCAGGGGAATTTGAAGTCACATCGTGCCAACCTGGAGGGTCGCACGGGAAAAGGGTTTTCTAAGAAGAGGGGTCTGTGGGCAGGGGCCTTGTGGAGATTTGTTGTCCCACATTGCTGAGATCACTTGCGAAGGGGTGTGCTTCGTGAAGTGGGGTGACTTAGCCTTAGCATGGGGCAGAGGTGAAAAAGGGAGGTGCCTCGCGAAGTGGAAGGGAATTCACGGAGCACAACCTTGCAGAGAAAAGGTGCCTCACGGAGCAAGGTTTCAGGAAACAATGTGCTTTGTGAAGTATAATGATCCTGCCTTAGAAAATGGATCAAGTTTACATCAAGGGTGCTTCACAAAGAATAAACTCTCCGTGATGACCTAGGTCCCCTTGGGGATCCCCTTCCTTCATGAAATACCTTAGGATTTGCCAAAGGCTTCCCTCTAGAAGGAGGGGATCAAAACAAGATAATGGGGAGGCACTTCGCGAAGCATAAGTACCTCACGCAGTTCATGGTTCTCCAAGCGGAAGAGTGCTTCATGATTCGGGAGATGAGAATCTAAAAGGTTGTATTGTCCATCCGAAGAGCTCAGGGGGATCTTGGTATTTATAAGAAAGGGGTACCACGGAGCAGGGCTTACGTGGCTCGAAGAGGGGTCGGGTAGCTTCGCGGCGGGCTCGCAAACGTCAACCGGGGTTGTGGAGCGTCCCGCCTTTTAAGCTTCACAGTGGGCTTGCAAATGTCAACTGGGGTCGCAGAGCATCCCACCTCCTAGGCTTCACGGTGGGCTCGTGAACGTCAAATGCATTCGCGGAGCCTTCCTCCTTTATTTTCATTGCGGTGGGCTCGTGAATGTCTAATGCATTCACAGAGCCTCCCTCCTTGTTTTCTTCGCGGAGGGCTCGCGATCATTAAATTTGTTCACGGGGCCTCCTAACTTGTTTGCTTTGTGGATGCCACAGTGCGGGGGACTCCTCGAAAGGGCTTCGTGAGGCAGTTCATGGGGCCATCTTTGGGCCTTTTCTTCCTTCCAAATTTTGGCTCCAATAGTAGTATCTGTTAGGTTCTAAATATCATGACACAACCTTAAAAAATTACATAATATTGAATTTTATTTAATAACATACATTTTTTACACAATGAAGATCTTTTTGGGTTTAGAGTTTTAGAGAGTTAGGATATCTTACATATATAACATACCACATTCATACAAATATGATACTATTAAAAACAATATCCATTTTTTCAAAGTACAAAACATTAAAACATAAAACATTATTTCTTTGACAAATCTTTATAACATTAATCATGACTCCCTTATTACTCATACCCATCCTTATATCATGTGAAAAACATTGCAAAAATGTGGGATGTGTAAAAAAACTCAATAAGGGATAAAAAGAGGGAAATCATTAGTTAAGTGATAACATAAAAAAATAACACCCATATCATAAAAAAATCTCGAATTCATAGAATACTCATATAGTTGCCTTGGGAAACATTTACCATATCATTATTACATTCACCCTTACATTTGGAATAACCATTTGGTCAACTTCCATCTCCAGAGTACCCAATGCATTAGAGAGCTATAATAGGGCTCACCGGTCATATCTTGAACTATAATGTGCTCAACCGAACATATCTTGAGCTATAATGGGGCTCACCATCATATATTGAGATATAATGGGGATAAACCACCATATCTTGAGCTATAATGGGCTCAACCTAACACAAATAATTTCCAAGGAACATACCATGAATAAAAAATTTCATAACTCGTATAGGCCATTGAGAAAAACACATACACATTTCAAAATACCCTTTTCTCATAAAAATCACTCTTAGAACATAAACATTTCACAAATTAAAATGGAATATTATTATTCAAAAACAACCATATAAACATATAAGGGAGACACTATGGTAATAAAACATCATGAAATCAGAAGGGTACACTCAATTCAAAAAAATAACAATCTCTTTGGATTTCATAAAAGAGACATTTAAAAGGATTTTAAGAGGGAGGTCCTTTAAAAATACCATAACATTGAAGAAATAATTGATTGAATGAAATAAATATGTATATATAATATAAATACATATAATAAAACATTATATAATCAAATTAAATTTCAAAATTCATATTATAATGATAAAAATCATTGAAGTTGAAGGTTAACCAAAAGAATGGAAATTGGGTTTAAAATTCACTTATGAAATTTTGACATGGTATCGCGTGTACATGGGACGTATTAATGAGAAATAATGGGGTATATCATCATCAATATATAATAATGGAAGTATGGGGGAGGTGATAAAACATACCCCATCATTAGGAATTAAAAATAAAAGGACACAACATAGAGGATATTCTTAAATAAAAGTGTGAGAGAGAGAGAATCCCTTACCCTGGGTTTGAATTTTTTGAAACGTGTTTAAACATCCCTTATAATGGTCAAAATAGTGTTATTATGATTTTAAATAAATATTATATTGTCTATAACAACTTATATGATCCCTTTATAACATCATTCCAACCATTCATTAATAATACTTTGTTATTTCCCTTATTTTGGGTGCATGAATTACAGGGTTTCCATGAGCGGTTTCTAATGTATTTTTATTTCGGTTGAAAATGAAACTCAAGAAGTGGAATGAAAAAGTATTTAAATGTTTCCATAAACTTAATTATACAATTTATCATTTTTAATTCTGATGTGATAAAGATTCATTAATTAAAACATTAGTGATGTTCGTTTAGATCATTTTAGTGGTTCTTTGATAATAATGACCTCATTTTGTTTTATAAATTAAAACCACATGTAAAAATGGATTATAGAAATATGTATGAGACATGGTACATATATTATAACATGGTTCAACTGTAAAAATTATTTCATGACCATAGTTTAAGTAATTAAATAAAATTTAAATCACATCGTCCACGATGTCGGTAATTCAACACATCACAAACAATGTTTTTATTCCTTGAATAAGTGGGAGAGGAGAGGAAGAATGATGATGAATTTTATATGAAAATTAGAAAATAAAGAATATAAAATATTTTTGGATCTTTCAGGCCTCTTGGATAATAGGATAGTAAGAGACTATAATAAAATAAAATGAAAGGAAAGGAAAACACATGAAAAGGAAGAGAATTTCTTACCTCTTGATCTCTTCACTTTGAGATCCTCTTTAAGGCCTTTGATTTTGGAATTTAGGTGAGAAAAGAAGGTCATTGAAGTGTGGAAGGATATTGAGGAGGGAATTCGTAATAAATTAGGCAATGTTAAAGTCCTGAAAGGTGTGGGAGGAAGAGGGGAAAATGAGTGGTATTTGTAGTGGAGGTGGGGAGATATTTCACATTATTTTAAATATTATTTTATTATTTTGCCTCAAGACAAGAAATAGAGAGTCTTCCATGACTAAAAAGAATAATAATGGAATTGGAGTTTGAGATAATGGGCTTATATCAGCACCACATAATCGATGACACCTCCATGATGCATAAATTCATTAATTTGTCAAATACCAAAAATTCACTATTCACCAAAAAATCAAGTATTTCAGAAAATTACCAAAAATTCAACCCAACCATTTTTTGATGTGTAGAACCCAAAAAAACTCTATTTTATCAAAATAATTTTATAAATATGATAAAATTAATTTTTAAATAAAATAATACTTTATTTGGAAAATAACAATTTTAAAGCATTTATTTACTTATTTAAAGATATGGGTGTACCGTACCTTCAATTAAATATTATATATACAATATCATAGGTGGGGTTACTATTAAAAAGGTTATATTACTATTCATAAGGGTATAATTACTATTTATAAGGGTACATACCGTTCATTAGGGTCAAGTTACTACTCATAAGGATAATTTACTATTCATAAGGGTACATTACTATTCTTAAGGGTTTGTTTCTATTCATAAGAGTATGTTACTATTAAAAAGAGTATATTACCATTAAAAAAAATTATGTTGGTCTTATAAGACTCTAAATAACATACTGATCACAATTTTAGATGACCATTTTTCGAAATTCAAAACATAGAAGTGGGAAATTATGTTTAAAGTTAATTATCTTATAAGTACCTTGGTTGTTACATTCTCCCCACCTTCTCAAAATTATGTCCTCAAAATTTTTATTTACCTATCCAAACAAGTGATGGTAACTTTCTCTCATAGTATTCTCATATTCCCATGTTGTTTCTTCAACCATGTGGTTTCTCCACAAAACCTTTACCTGGTGGATTACCTTATTCCGCAATAATTGCTCTCTATGATCAAGAATATGAACAGGTTTCTATTCATAAGAAAGGTTCTCTTTCAGCTGAACTAGTTTTTGACTCAAAACATGAGATGAATCTGGCTCATACTTTCTCAACATCAAAAGATGAAAGACATTGTGTACCTGAGACAAACTTAGCGGAAAAGATACCCGGTATGAAACAGTTCCAACTTTTTCCAGGATTTCAAAAGAGCTGATAAACCATAGACTTAGCTTTCCTTTATTACCAAAATGCATCACACTTTTCTAAGGAGAGATTTTAAGGAAGGAATGGTCACATACCTCGAATGTGAAGTCTTTCCATATGTTGTTTCCATAACTTTTCTACATAATCTAAGCTTTCCTCATGTACTGATAGTTCATCTTCACCTTTTCAGCCACTTTATCTACTAACTCTGTTCCCATCAACTTTATTTCACCAACTTCATCCCAAAATTCTGGAGTCCAACACCACTTCCCATACAAATCCTCAATAGGTTCCATCTGAATACTGGAATGAAAACTATTATTATAAGAAAACTCAACTAAAAAATATCTTGATCCTAACTTCCCTGGTATTCCATTGAACATGCTCGAAGAATATCCTGTAATGTTTGAATCATTCATTCTGACTAACCATATGATTGAGGATGAAACGTTGCAATGAAATTTAATTATGTACCCAACTAATTCTGAAGTCCCATCCAAAAATTAGAAGTGAACCAGAGATCACAGTCAGAAACAATGGAAAGAGGAACCCCTTGTAACCTGACAATATCTTTGAGGTATAGTCAATAAAGATGATCCAAAGACATTATATCTCGAATAGAGAGAAAATGTACAGATTTAGTCATCTGATCAACAATAACCCAAATCGCATTGTTACCTCGAGATGTCTTAGGTAATCCAACCATGATGTCCAAGGATATATTCTCCCATTTCAACTCTGGTACTGATAGTGGCTAATGCACCACCTTCAATAGCTGTCGCTCTGCTTTAACTTATTGACATGTCAAACATTTCATAGTAAAATCTGCAATATCTATTTTCATTCCATCCCACCAGTAATACAACTGAAGGTCTCGGTACATCTTATTACTTCCAGGATGAACTTAAAATGGAATACTATGAGCTTCAAAAAACAAATCCTACTTCAAATGGGGATCAGAAGGCACACACAATCTTTTCCCAAATATCAAAACACAATCTTTATCAAGGTTAAATTATGGAAACATACCTATTTTAACCAATTCTACATTTTCTTGTAGCTCATGGTCTTCCTTCTACGCTTTCTTGATTCTGTCTGATAATGATGACAAAACTAAAACCTAAAAAAATAGATGTATTTCCTAAACCAACAACTTATAATCCAAAATTCATCAAATTATTAATCAATGGATGATGTTACAAAAGAAACATGGTTAATAATGCATGATGTTTTTGGTTCAAGGAATCCAACACTTTGTTTTATTTTCTTGGATGGTAATTTATTGTGCAATCATAATCCTTTATCAGTTCAATACGTCTTCTATACCTCATGTTCAATTCTTTCTAAGTGAATATATACTTCAAAATTTTATGGTCATTATATATTTCATATTTTGCTCCATATAAATGATTCCTCCAAATTTTTGAAAGCAAAAAACACATATGCTAGTTCCAAATCATGTGTGGGGTAATTTAACTCATGAGGTTTCAACTGACATGAGGAATAAGCTATTACCTGATCATTCAGCATCAAAACACAACCAAGTCCCTTCAAATAAGTATCACTATAGATAACTAACTCTCTATTTCTGGAAGGTAGAGTTAGAACTGGATAATTCACCAATCTTCTTTTCAATTCCTGAAAACAATCATCACACTCTTTTGTCTATATGAACTTAACACCTTTTCGAGTTAAATTAGTCATTGGGTAGAATAACTGTGCAAAGTTTAAAAAAAACATTGGTAATAGACCGCCACACCGAGGAAGTAGTGAATTTCATTTATATTTGTTGGTATTGGACATTCTTCAACAAATTTTTTCATAGAAAGATCAACTGTTATGCCATCTTTAGAAACAATGTGACCAAGGAATGAAATTTGTTGCAACCAGAATTCACACTTGATGAATTTTCATAAAGTTTCTTTTCTTTCACAGTTTTGAAAATAACCCTCATATGTTTTTCATTCCCTTATTTAATTTTAGAAAAAACAAGAATGTCATCAATAAACACAACCACAAATTTATCCAAGTACTCATGAAATATTCTATTCATAAGATCCTCGAATACAGTAGGTGCATTTTTTGAACCAAAGGGTATAACCACAAACTCATAATGCCCATATCTAGTACGAAAAGCTATTTTCAGAAAGTCATATTCCTTCACCTTCAGCTGATGGTAACCTGATATCAAGTCAATCTTGGAAAAATACTGAGCTCCCAGTAGGTGATCAAACAGGTCATCGATATAAGGAAAATAATACTTGTTTTTAACAATGATGTTATTCAAAGATCTATAATCAATGAAAATTCTCATGGAACCATATTTATTTTTAATGAAAAAAATAGGATCACCCCAGGTGAAGTGCTAGGATGAATAAATTCTTTCTCAAGGAGTGATTGCAACTAATTTTTCAATTCAAGAAGTTCTACTTGTGCCATTCAATAAGGGGGTTTTGAAATTGGCTTAGACTCAGGAACTAATTCAATTGTAAAATCCACTTCCCGATCCGGTACTACATCAGGAAACTAATCAGGAAAAACATCTAGGTATTCATTTACCACTGGCACATAATTATTCCGAATAGTTTCCTTATTTTGAACAATGTGAGAAAGATAACTTTCATTTACGCATTTCAGCTTCTTGGTAGGTTATCAACAGTATGGGTTAATTCTTGTACACAATCTAAATTTCAATATAAAAAACAAATTCCTTAGCTCTATGATATATCTTATCATGATAAATATAAATCTAGTCCATCCTCAAAATAACATCAAATTCTACTAGAGTAAAAACAAAAAGGTTTGTAGGTAAACTCTTTCCATAGACAAAGATAGGCAGATTCTTATAATTTTTTTCCACCATATTTCCTCCTGACATCTTTACTATAAGTTTTAGATTCATTTCTTGAGGTTGATTTTCTAATTTGGCCAAAAATTTCTCAGAAATAAAATAATGATTAGACCCCACATCAAACAAGACATTAGAAAAATCTGATTAAACAAATAATGTACCTGAAACCACTTCATTTGATGGCTCAACAACTACTGAAGTAGTTGCAAAGGATTTTCCCACACCCTTCTGCTTCCAATCTTGCTGATTTCCTGCCTGAGTGACTAGCTTTGAAAAAAAATTAACATAATGAACCAATTCTTTACAGTTAAAGCATCTCACCACCAACTTCTCATTAATTTTTGGATCATTTCCTGGAATTCATGAGACATGTTCCCCAACATTCCACATCAGTTTAACTTCCCAGAATTCACAAGACATTCTCCAAGATTCTTTTTACCACACTTTTTACAAGAAGGGAAATTCATTATCTTACCTCCAGATTTCTTTTATGAGTTCTTCCCCATTTCATTCCAACCTAATTGCTTCTTATTCTTTTCATCATGAGGCACATACGTGTCAGTAAACTCCATATCAACTTTTTCAGCACACCGAAAAAGTTTCTCATAGCTTTTAAACTCTCGTTAATCCAAATCCCTTTTTATAAAAGGTTTCAAACTAGAGTAAAATCGATTAATTTTACTGTAAAAGTTCCGTGTAAAATCCAGTATGTACCTGGAAAGTCTTGTAAAATTGGCTTCATAAGCAGCCACAAATTCATGATCTTTCTACCTTAGTTCCAAGAATTATTTATCCATTCCGAGTTGAAAAGTTTCAGGAAAATATTTTTCCAAAAAAATATTCTTAAAATATTCTCATTCTAGACTATCAAGATCATATTTTTCTCGTGTATTCTTAACTAGAGACCACCACTGATCGGATTCACTTTAAATATGAAAAAAAGTATAGTATTACCTTTTTGGAATTTTGAACATCCCATGACATCAAATATCTTTTTGAGATCATTGATCCATCCCTCAGATATCTCTAGAACTGCAGTTCCACTAAAAGATGGAGGATTCTGCCTCATGAAATGCTCCACAAAAGACATGTTCCCTCATGGTAGATGAGTTTACTCTCTAGAATGGATACCACCACCATTTTTTGCTTGTGTTAACTGCGCCATTGCTGTCACACACTGCTCGGTTCGGATTCCCACCATTTTAGGATGGAATTTTAGACATGTATCAGCCTCTTGGAACCTTCCTACATCAACTTCCCCATTTCTTCTCCGAAAAGAAATTCTGAACAGACATATCTTAGTTAAAGCAACATGGTAACATTCAAATTATATGTCATTTTAAATTGAAAATAAAGTAAAAATCATATAGGGTGCTCAATTAACATCATTCTAACCCCTAAAGTTATCTAAACCCTCCTCTGATAAAAACTATCAGGACCCAACCTTTAAACATTACTTAATCTTGAATTTTAGTCAAGAATATACACTTATTACACAATGAGGATCTTTTCGGGCTTAGAGTTTAAGAGAGTTAGGATACCTTACACACACAACATACCACATTCATACAAATAGGATATAATTAAAAAATATCCATTTTTTTCAAAGTATAAAACATTAAGACATAAAACATGATTTCTTTGAAAAATATTCATAACATTAATCATGACTCCCTTTTTAACTCATACCAATCCTTATATCCCGTGAAAAACATTTAAAAAACATGGGATGAGTAAAAAAACTCAGTAAGGGATATAAAGAGTGAAATCATTAGTCAAGTGATAACAAAAAATAAAAATAAAACCCATATCATAAAAAAACTCGAATGCATAGAATACTCATGTAGTTGACTCGGGACACATTTACCATATCATTATTACATTAACCCTTATACTTGGAATAAAAATTTGTTCAAATTCCATCTCCGGAGTACCCAATGCATTGGAGAGCTATAATGGGGCTCACCCATCATAACTTGAGCTATAATGGGATCTACCCAACATATCTTGGGCTATAATGGGGCTCACCCATCATATCTTGAGATATAATGGGGATCACCCATTATATCTTGAGATATAATTGGATCAAACCAACATAAATAATTTCCATGGAATATACTATGAATAAAACATTTCATAACTCATATACACCCAAGAGCAAAACACATTTGCATTTCAAAATACCATGTTCTTGTAAAAATCACTCTTAGAACATAAACAATACGCAAATGATAATGAAATATTATTATTAAAAAATAACCATAGAAACATATATGAGAGAAACTATGGTAATAAAGCATCATGAAATCATAAGGGTACACTCATGTCAAAAAAAGAACAATATCTTTGGATTTCATAAAGGATACATTTAACATGATTTTAAGAAGTCCTTTACAAATACCATATCATTGAAGAGAGAATTTATTAAAAAAAGTACATATGTATATATACTGTAAATAAAGATAATAAAACAATATATAATCAAATTACATTACAAAAGTCATCTTAGCATGATAAAAATCATTGAAGTTGAAGGTTAACCCAAAGAATGGAAATTGGGCTTAAAATTCACTTAAGAAATTTCGATATGGTATCAGGTGTAAATGGGAAGGATTAATGAGATATAACTGGGTATCTCATCATAAATATATAATAATGTTAGTATGTGGGAGGTTAAAAAACATACCATACCATTAGTAATTAAAAATAAAAGTACACAACATAGAGGAGATTCTTGAATAAAAGTGAGAGAGAGAGAATCCACTACCTTGGGTTTGACTTACATGAAATGTGTTTAAACCTCATGTATAATGGTTAAAATAGTGTTATTATGATTTTAAAGAAAAATTTTCATGTTTATAAAATATTATATAATCACTTTAAAATATAATTCCACCCATTCCTTAAAAATACTTTGTTATTTTCCTTGTTTCGGGTGCGTGCATTCCAGGGTTTCCATGAGCTGTTTGTAATGTATTTTTATGTCAGTTTTAAATGACACTATAGAAGTGGAATGAAAATTTATTTACATGTTTACATAAACATAATTATAAAATTTATCATTTTTAATTTTTATGTGATAAATATTCATTATTTAAAACATTAGTGATGCTTGTTTAGATCATTTTATAGTGGTTCTTTGATAATAATGACCTCATTTTGTTTTATAAATTAAAACCATGTGTAAAAATGGATTAAAGAACCTTGTATGATACCTAATACATATATTATAACTTTGTTCAACCATAAAAATTGTTTCATGACTATACATGAAGTAATTAAATTAAATTGAAATCGCATCATTCACGATGTTTGTAATTCGACACATAATGGACAATGTTTTTTTTCCTGTAATAAGTGGGAGAGGAGAAGAAGAATGATGATGAATTTTACATGAACATGAGAACATCCATAATATACAAGATTTATGGAGCTTTGATGCCACTTGGATAATAGGAGCAGAAGAGTCTGAAATAAAAGAAAAGGAAAGGAAAGGAAAACACATGAAAAAGGAAGAGGATTTCTTACTTCTCAGTCTCTTCTCCTTGAGATCCTTCTTTAGGCCTTTGATTTTGGCCTTTGGGTGAGAAAAATAGGTCTTGGACGTGGGGAAGGAGATTTAGGAGGGAATTTATTTGAAATTAGACAATTTTAAAGGCTTGAGAGGTGTGGGAGGAAGAGGGGAAAATGGGTGGTATTTATAGTGGAGGTGGGAAGATATTTCACATTATTTTAATTATTATTTTATTATTTTTCCTCAAGAAAAGAACTAGCGAGTCTTACAAAAAACAGTAATAATGACATTGTATTTTGAGATAATGGGATTACATCAGCACCACATAATTCATGACACCTTCATGATGCATAAATTTATTAATTTGTCAAATACCAAAAGTTCACTATTCACCTAAAAATCAAGTATTTCAGAAAATTACCAAAAATTCAACCTAACTATTTTTTGATGTGTAGAATCCAAAACTAAACTCTATTTTATCAAAATAATTTTATAAATATGAGAAAATTAATTTTTAAATAAAACAATACTTTATTCAGGAAATAATAATTTTAAAGCATTTATTTACTTATTCAAAGATATGGGTGTACCGTAATTTCAATTAAATATTATATATAAACTATCATAGGTGAGGTCACTATTCATAAGGGTATGTTGCAATTCATAAGGGTAAAATTACTATTCATAAGTGTATGTTACTATTCATAAGGGTAACATTACTATTCATAAGGGTACATACTATTCATTAGGGTCATGTTTCTACTCATAAGGGTACATTACTATTCATAAGGGTAAATCACTATTCTTAATGGTATGTTACTATTCATAAGGGTATAGTACTATTCATAAGAGTATGTTACTATTCAGAAAAATTAAGTTGGTCTTATAGGACTCTAAATAACATACTGATCACAATTGTAGATGACCATTTTTCAAAATTCAAATCATAGAAGTGGGAAGTTAAGTTTAAAGTTAATTATCTGATAAGTACCTGGGTTGTAACATTCTCCCCACCTTCTAGAAATTGGGTCCTCATAATTTTTATTTACTTACCCAAACAAGTGAGGGTACCTTGCCCTTATAGCATTCTCAGATTCCCATGTTGCTTCTTCAACCACGTGATTTCTGCACAAAACCTTTACCTGGTTGATTGACTAATTATGCAATAATTTCTCACTACGATCAGGAATTCGAACAAGTTTCTCTTCATAAGAAAGGTTCTCTTTCAACTGAACTAGTTCTAGACTCAAAACATGAGATGAATCTGGAACATACTTTCTCAACATCGAAACATGAAAAACATTGTGTACCTAAGACAAACTCGGAGGTAAAGCTACTCGATATGCAACTGGTCCAACTTTCTCTAGGATTTCAAAAGGGTCGATGAACCCTGGACTTTATCTTTTCTTTATTACCAAAATGCATCACACTTTTCCAAGGAGATATTTTAAGGAAGACATGGTCACCTACCTCGAAAGATAATTCTTTCCATCTATTTTCTGTATAAAGTTTTTTCCTACTCTGAGCTATCCTCATGTGCGACTAGATAATCTTCACCTTTTCATCCACTTCCTCTACTAAATATGGTACCATCAACTTTCTTTCACCAACTTCATCCCAAAATTCTAGAGTTCGACACTACTTCCCATACAAAGCCTCAAAAGTTTCCATCTGAATACTGAAATGAAAAATGTTATTATAAGAAAACTCAACTAAAAAATACGATGATCCCAACTTCACCGGTAGTCCATTGAACACGTTCGAAGCATATCCTCCAATGTTTGAATCATTTGTTTTGACTTCCCATCTAACTGAGGATGAAAATCTGTATGGAAATTTAATTATGTGCCCAATGACTTCTGAATACCCTTCCAAAAATTAGAAGTGAACCTGGGATCACATTCATAAACAATGGAAATAGGAACTCCATTTAACTTGACAATCTCTTTGAGGTACAGTCGAGAAAGCTCATTCGAAGACATTGTATCTCAAATAGAAAAAATGTCCAGATTTAGTCAGCTGATCAACAATAACCCAAATAGAATTTTTACCTCAAGAAGTCATAGGTAATCCCACCACTAAGTCCATGGATATATTCTCCCATTTCCACTCTGGTACTGGTAGTAGATGAAGCATCCCCTCTGGTAGTCATCGCTCGGCTTTATCCTATTGACATGTCAAACATTTCATTGTAAAATCTACAATATCTCTTTTCATTCCATCCCCCTAGTAATACTCATAAAGGTCTTGATACATACTAGTACTTCCAGGATGAACTAAAAATGGAGAACTATGAGCTTCACACAAAAAATATTTCTTCAACTAAGTATCAGAAGGCACACACAATCTTTTCCCAAATCTTAAAAAACAATATTTATTAAGGTCAAATTCTGAAAACTTACCCATTTTAAGTAATTCTACCTTTTCCTATAGCTCACGGTCTTCCTTCTCTACTTTCTTGATTCTATCTGATAATGATGACTTCACTGAAACCTGAAACAAAATAGATGTATTTTCCGCACTAACAACTTCTAATACAAAATTCATCAAATCATTAATCAATAGATCTTGTTCCAAACATAACATGGTTAATGATGCATGATGTTTTTGGCTCAAGGCATCCACCAATTTTTTTTCTTTTCCTGGATGGTAATTGATTTTGCAATCATAATCCTTTATCAGTTCAATCCATCTCTTATGCCTCATGTTAAATTCTTTTTGAGTGAATATATACTTTAAAATTTTATGGTTAGTATATATTTCACATTTGGCTCTATATAAATGACGCATCCAGATTTTTAAAGTAAAAACCACACATGCTATTTCCAAATCATGTGTGGGGTAATTTAACTCATGATTTTTCAAATGAAATGAAGCATAAGAAATTACCTAATAATTTAGCATCAGAACAAAACCAAGTCCCTTTAAAGAACTATCAATGTATATAACAAAATATTCATTTCTAGAAGGTATAATAAGAACTGTAAAATTCACCAATATTCTTTTCAATTCCCGAAAACAATCATCACATTCTTTTGTACATATGAACTTACCACCTTTTCAAGTTAACTTAGTCATTGGGACCGATAACCCTACAAATTTTCCAAAAAATGTTGGTAATAGCCCGACAGTCTAAGGAAGATGTGAATTTCAGTTATATTTTTTGGTCTTTTCCATTCTTCAACAACTTTTATCTTAGCATGATCAACAGTTATGCCATATTTAGAAACAATGTGACCAAGGAATAAAATTTGTTGTATCCAGAATTCAAACATGATGAATTTTACATACACTTTATTTTATTTTATAGTTTTCAAAAAAAACCCTTATATTTTTTTCATGCTCCTCTTTACTTTTAGAAAATACAAGAATGTTATCAATAAACATAGCTACAAATATATCCTAGTATAAATGAAATATTATATTCATAAGATCCATGAATACAACATGTGAATTTGTCAATCCAAAGGGAATGAACACAAACTCATAATTCACATATCTAGTATGAAAATATGTTTTTGGAATGTCATCTTACTTCACCTTCAGCTGATGGTACCTAGATCTCAATTCAATCTTGAAAAAATAATGAGCTCCCTGGAGCTGATCAAACAAGTCATCGATATAAGGAAAATGATAATTTTTTTTAATATTGATGTTATTCAAAGATCTATAATGAATAAAAAGTCTCATGGCACCATATTTATTTTTAACAAAACAACAAGCACACCCCATAGTGAAGGGCTAGGAAAAATAAAGCCTTTCTCAAGTAGCTCTTACAACTGATTTTTCAATTCAATCACTTACACTTATTCCATTCAATAAGGGGGTTTTGAAATTGGCTTAGACTCTGGAACTATGTTAATTATAAATTCCACTTCCCAATAAAGTATTAAACTGGGTAACTCATAAAAGAAATGTATAGGTATTCATTTACAATTGGCACATCATTAATATGAATAGTTCTCTTATTCTAAACATTGTGAGCAAGATAACATTAATTTCTATGATTTAATAGTTTTTCAGCTTCTTGGTAGGTTATCAATGGTATGGGTTCATTGTTTTACACCAATTGAAACACAGTATGTAAAAAAACTTCTTTATCTCTACAATCTATCTTAACATGATAAACAGAATGCTAGTCCATCCCAAAAATAACATCAAACTCTACTAGAGGAAAAACAACAAGGTTCGTAGGTAAAGTCTATCCATAAACAAAGATAGGAAGATTCTTATAATTTGTTTTTTCCACCATATTTCCTCCAGGTGTCTTTACCATAAGTTCTAGATTCATTTCTTCTGGTTGAATTTATAATTTGGCCAAAAATTTCCCAGAAATAAAAGAATGAGTAGACCCCGTATCAAACAAGACATTGGAAAAATCTGAGTAAACAAACGATGTACCTAACACCACTTTATTTTATGGATCAACAACTACTGACGTAGTCACAAAGGATTTTTCCACACCCTTCTGCTTCCAATCCTGCTGATTTCCTTCCTCAATGACTAGCTTTGGACAAAAATTATCATAATAAACCAATTCCTTACAGTTAATGAATCTCACCAGCATCTTCTAATTTACTTTTCGGATCACTTTCCTTGCATTCATGAGATATGTGATCAAACATTTCAAATTGGTAGCACTTCCCAGAATTCAAAATAAATTCTCTAGGATTATTTTTACAACACTTTTCACAAGAAGGGAAATTCATTTTCTTACCTTCATAATTATTTGATGAGTTCTTCCCCAGTTCCTTCCAACCTGACCACTTCTGGTTGTTTTCATCACGAGGAACATACATGTCAGTAATCTCCATCTCAACTTTTTCAGCACACCAAAAAAGATTCTCATCGCTTTTAAAATCTCTTGAATCCAAAGCCCTTTGTATAAAAGGTTTAAAACTGGAGTAAAATCTATTAATTTTCATATCAAAGTTATGAGTAAAATCTGGTACATACCTATCCAGTCTTGTAATATTGGCTTCATATACAGCCACAAATTCATGATCTTTCTGGAAAGGTTCCAAGAATTGTTTCTCCCTTCTGAGTTGAATATTTTTAGGAAAATATTTTTCTAGAAAAATATTCTTAAAATCTTCCCATTCTAGACTATCAAGATCATATTTTTCTATCGTATTCTTAACTAGCGACCACCAATGATCAGCTTCACCTTCAAAATGATAAATGTCTAGTATTACATTTTGGGGTTCTGAACATCCCATGGAATCAAATATCTTTTTGATAGCATTGATACACCCCTCATATATCATGGGAATTGCAGTTCCACTGGAAGCTGTAGGATGCTGAATCATGAAATGATCCACAAATGACATGTTCCCTTATGGTAGATCAGGTTCCTCTCTAGCACAGATACCACCACCATTAATCACTTGTGTTAACTGTTCCATTTCTATAAAAAATTTCTTTGTTCCGATTCCTAATATTCCAGGCTGAAAATTTAGACATGTATTGACCTCTTAGTGACTTCCTACATAATCTTCCCTATTTCTTCTGTGGAAAGAAATTATGCACAGACATATCTTAGTTGAATTAACATAGTAACAATTAAATTCTATGTCATTTTAAATTAACCATAAATTAAACATCATATATGGTATTCAATTAACATCATTCTAACCCCTAAATTTATCTAAACCCTCATCCGATACCAAATATTAGGACCTAGACTTAAAACATTACATAATATTGAATTTTATTCAAGAACATACATTTATTACACAATGAGGATCTTTTGGGTTTATAGTTTTTGATAGTTAGGATATTTTACATACATAACATACCACATTCATACAAATAGGATACTGTTAAAAATAGTATAATTTTTTTTCAAAGTATAAAACATTAAAACATAAAACATGGTTTCTTTAAAAAATCTTAACATAATTCATCATGACTCCATTCTTGCTCAAACCCATCCTAATATAATGTGAAAAAAATTTAAAAAACGTGGGATGAGTAAAAAGCTCAGTTAGGGATATACAAAGTGAAATCGTTAGTCAAGTGATAACATAAATCAAATAAAACCCATATCATAAAAAAAACTCAAATGTATAGAATACACTTGTATTTTCCTTGGGACACATTTCCCATATCATTATTATATTCACCTTTACACTTGGAATAACCATTTGGTCAACTTCCATCTTCAGAGTACCCAATGCATTAGAGAGATATAATGTAGATCACCTGTCATATCGTGAGCTATAATGGGGATCACCTATCATATCTTGAGCTATAATGGGCTCAACCTGACATAAATAATGTCCAAAGAACATATGATGAATAAAAAATTTCATAACTCGTATACACCCTTGAGAAAAACACATTCACATTTCAAAATACAATTTTCTTGTAAAAATCACTCTTAGAACATTAACATTCCACAAATGATAATGAAATATTATCAATAAAAAACCACCATTTAAACATATGAGGTGGAATGTATGGTAATAAAACATCATGAAATTATAAGGGTGCACTCACATAAAAAAAGAAAAATCTTTTTGGATTTCATAAAGGAGACATTTAAAAGGGTTTTAATAGGGATGTCATTTACAAATACCATATCACTGAAGATAGAATTGATTAAATAAAGGAAATGTGTATATATACTATAAATATAGATAACACAACATTATATAATAAAATTAAAATTTCAAAATTCCTCTAGCATGATAAAAAGCATTGAAGTTGAAGGTTAACCCAAAGAATGGAAATTGGGTTTTAAATTCACTTATAAAATTTCAACAGGGTATTGAGGGTACATGGGAGGGATTAATGAGATATAATGGGGTATATAATCATAAATATATAATAAGGGAATTATGGGGGAGGTGTGAAAACAAACTCCATCATTAGGAATTAAAAATAAAAGGACACAACATGGAGGAGATTCTTGAATAAAAGTGAGAGAGAGAGAATCCCTTACCTCGAGTTCGACTTCCTTAAAAGATGTTTAAACCTCATGTATAATGGTTTAAATAGTTTTATTATGATTTTCAAGAAACATGTTCATGTTTATAACATATTATATGATCAATTTATAACATCATTCCACCCATTCATTAGCAATACTTTGTTATTTCCCTTGTTTCGGGTGCGTGCATTACAAAGTTTCCATGAGAGGGTTGTAATGGATTTCTATGTCAGTTGTAAATGAAACACTATGTAACACCCCAAGCTTCCACGATACGTTTCCTTTCGAATAATGCAATGGCGTACATTGTACGCAACTTCGAGATTTTAACACACCATAACCAATCAAACTAGCCGTTATGAATAGTAATACCTACTTTTGGATCATTTCCTTGCATTCATGAGACATGTGCCCCAACATTCCACATCATTTTAACTTCCTAGAATTCACAAGACATTCTCCAAGATTCTTTTTACCACACTTTTTACAAGAAGGGAAATTCATTATCTTACCTCCATATTTCTTTTATGAGTTCTTCCCCATTTCATTCCAACCTAATTGCTTTTTATTCTTTTCATCATGAGGCACATACGTGTCAGTAAACTCCATCTCAACTTTTTCAGCACACAGAAAAAGTTTCTCATAGCTTTTAAACTCTCGTTAATCCAAATCCCTTTTTATAAAAGGTTTCAAACTAGAGTAAAATCGATTAATTTTACTGTAAAAGTTCCGTGTAAAATCCAGTATGTACCTGGAAAGTCTTGTAAAATTGGCTTCATATGCAGCCACAAATTCATGATCTTTCTACCTTAGTTCCAAGAATTATTTATCCATTCCGAGTTGAAAAGTTTCAGGAAAATATTTTTCCAAAAAAATATTCTTAAAATATTCTCATTCTAGACTATCAAGATCATATTTTTCTCTTGTATTCTTAACTAGAGACCACCACTGATCGGATTCACTTTAAATATGATAAAAGTATAGTATTACCTTTTGGAATTTTGAACATCCCATGACATCAAATATCTTTTTGAGATCATTGATCCATCCCTCAGATATCTCTAGAACTGCAGTTCCACTAAAAGATGGAGGATTATGCCTCATGAAATGCTCCAAAAAAGACATGTTCCCTCATGGTAGATGAGTTTACTCTCTAGAATGGATACCACCACCATTTTTATCTTGTGTTAACTGCGCCATTGCTGTCACACACTGCTCGGTTCGGATTCCCACCATTTTAGGATGGAAATTTAGACATGTATCAGCCTCTTGGAACCTTCCTACATCAACTTCCCCATTTCTTCTCCGAAAAGAAATTCTGAACAGACATATCTTAGTTGAAGCAACATGGTAACCTTCAAATTATATGTCATTTTAAATTGAAAATAAAGTAAAAATCATATAGGGTGCTCAATTAACATCATTCTAACCCCTAAAGTTATCTAAACCCTCCTCTAATAAAAACTATCAGGACCCAACCTTTAAACATTACTTAATCTTGAATTTTAGTCAAGAATATACACTTATTACACAATGAGGATCTTTTCGGGCTTAGAGTTTAAGAGAGTTAGGATACCTTACATACACAACATACTACATTCATACAAATAGGATATAATTAAAAAAATATCCATTTTTTTCAAAGTATAAAACCTTAAAACATAAAACATGATTTCTTTGAAAAATCTTCATAACATTAATCATGACTCCCTTTTTAACTCATACCAATCCTTATATCCCGTGAAAAACATTTAAAAAACAAGGGATGAGTAAAAAAACTCAGTAAGGGATATAAATAGTGAAATCATTAGTCAAGTGATAACATAAAAAAACAATAAAACCCATATCATAAAAAAACTCGAATGCATAGAATACTCATGTAGTTGACTCGGGACACATTTACCATATCATTATTACATTAACCCTTATACTTGGAATAAAAATTTGTTCAACTTCCATCTCTGGAGTACCCAATGCATTGGAGAGCTATAATGGGGCTCACCCGTCATAGCTTGAGCTATAATGGGATCTACCCAACATATCTTGGGCTATAATGGGGCTCACCCATCATATCTTGATATATAATAAGGATCACCCATCATATATTGAGATATAATTGGATCAAACCAAAATAAACAATTTCCATGGAACATACGATGAATAAAACATTTCATAACTCATATACACCCAAGAGCAAAACACATTTGCATTTCAAAATACCATGTTCTTGTAAAAATCACTCTTAGAACATAAACAATACGCAAATGATAATGAAATATTATTATTAAAAAATAACCATAGAAACATATATGAGAGAAACTATGGTAATAAAGCATCATAAAATCATAAGGGTACACTCATGTCAAAAAAAGAACAATATCTTTGGATTTCATAAAGGATACATTTAACATGATTTTAAGAAGGACGTCCTTTACAAATACCATATCATTGAAGAGAGAATTTATTAAAAAAAGTACATATGTATATATACTGTAAATAAAGATAATAAAACAATATATAATCAAATTACATTACAAAAGTCATCTTAGTATGATAAAAATCATTGAAGTTTAAGGTTAACCCAAAGAATGGAAATTGGGCTTAAAATTCACTTATGAAATTTCGATAAGGTATCAGGTGTAAATGGGAGGGATTAATGAGATAGAATGGGGTATCTCATCATAAATATATAATAATTTTAGTATGTGGGAGGTTAAAAAACATACCATACCATTATTAATTAAAAATAAAAGGACACAACATAGAGGAGATTCTTGAATAAAAGTGAGAGAGAGAGAATCCACTACCTTGGGTTTGACTTACATGAAATGTGTTTAAACCTCATGTATAATAGTTAAAATAGTGTTATTATGATTTTAAAGAAACATTTTCATGTTTATAAAATATTATATGATCACTTTAAAATATAATTCCACCCATTCATTAAAAATACGTTATTATTTTCCTTTTTTTGGGTGCGTGCATTCCAGGGTTTCCATGAGCTGTTTGTAATGTATTTTTATGTCAGTTTTAAATGACACTATAGAAGTGGAATGAAAATTTATTTACATGTTTACATAAACATAATTATAAAATTTATCTTTTTTAATTTTTATGTGATAAATATTCATTAGTTAAAACATTAGTGATTCTTGTTTAGATCATTTTATAGTGGTTCTTTGATAATAATGACCTCATTTTGTTTTATAAATTAAAACCATGTGTAAAAATGGATTAAAGAACCTTGTATGATACCTAATACATATATTATAACGTTGTTCAACCATAAAAATTGTTTCATGACTATACATGAAGTAATTAAATTAAATTGAAATCGCATCATTCACGATGTTGGTAATTCGACACATAATGGACAATGTTTTTTTTCCTGTAATAAGTGGGAGAGGAGAAGAAGAATGATGATGAATTTTCCATGAACATGAGAACATCCATAATATAAAAGATTTATGGGGCTTTGATGACACTTGGATAAGAGGAGCGGAAGAGTCTGAAATAAAAGAAAAGGAAAGGAAAGGAAAACACATGAAAAAGAAAGAGGATTTCTTACTTCTCAGTCTCTTCTCCTTGAGATCCTCCTTTAGGCCTTTGATTTTGGCCTTTAGGTGAGAAAAATAGGTCTTGGACGTGGGGAAGGAGATTGAGGAGGTAATTTATTTAAAATTAGACAATTTTAAAGGCTTGAGAGGTGTGGGAGGAAGAGGGGAAAATGGGTGGTATTTATAGTGGAGGTGGGAAGATATTTCACATTATTTTAATTATTATTTTATTATTTTTCCTCAAGAAAAGAACTAGCGAGTCTTACATGAAAAAAACAGTAATAATGACATTTGATTTTGAGATAATGGGATTACATCAGCACCACATAATTCATGACACCTTCATGATGCATAAATTCATTAATTTTTCAAATACCAAAAGTTCACTATTCAACTAAAAATCAAGTATTTCAGAAAATTACCAAAAATTCAACCTAACTATTTTTTAATGTGTAGAATCCAAAACTAAACTCTATTTTATCAAAATAATTTTATAAATATGTGAAAATTAATTTTTAAATAAAACAATACTTTATTCAGGAAACAATAATTTTAAATCATTTATTTACTTATTCAAAGATATGGGTGTACCGTAATTTCAATTAAATATTATATATAAACTATCATAGGTGAGGTCACTATTAATAAGGGTATGTTGCTATTCATAAGGGTAAAATTACTATTCATAAGGGTATGTTACTATTCATAAGGGTAACATTACTATTCATAAGGGTACATACTATTCATTAGGGTCAAGTTACTACTCATAAGGGTACATTACTATTCATAAGGGAAAATCACTATTCTTAATGGTATGTTACTATTCATAAGGGTATAGTACTATTCATAAGAGTATGTTACTATTCAGAAAAATTAAGTTGGTCTTATAAGACTCTAAATAACATACTGATCACAATTGTAGATGACCATTTTTCAAAATTCAAAACATAGAAGTGGGAAGTTATGTTTAAAGTTAATTATCTGATAAGTACCTGGGTTGTAACATTCTCCCCACCTTCTAGAAATTGGGTCCTCATAATTTTTATTTACTTACCCAAACAAGTTAGGGTACCTTTCCCTTATAGCATTCTCAGATTCCCATGTTGCTTCTTCAACCATGTGGTTTCTCCACAAAACCTTTACCTGGTTGATTGACTAATTCTGCAATAATTTCTCACTACGATCAGGAATTCGAACAAGTTTCTCTTCATAAGAAAGGTTCTCTTTCAACTGAACTAGTTCTGGACTCAAAACATGAGATGAATCTGGAACATACTTTGTCAACATCGAAACATGAAAAACATTGTGTACCTGAGACAAACTCAGAGGTAAAGCTACTCGATATGCAACTGGTCCAACTTTCTCTAGGATTTCAAAAGGGTCGATAAACCCTGGACTTTATCTTTTCTTTATTACCAAAATGCATCACACTTTTCCAAGGAGATATTTTAAGGAAGACATGGTCACCTACCTCGAAAGATAATTCTTTCCATCTATTTTCTGTATAAAGTTTTTTTCCTACTCTGAGCTATCCTCATGTACGACTAGATAATCTTCACCTTTTCATCCACTTCCTCTACTAAATATGGTACCATCAACTTTCTTTCACCAACTTCATCCCAAAATTCTAGAGTTTGACACTACTTCCCATACAATGCCTCAAAAGTTTCCATCTGAATACTGAAATGAAAAATGTTATTTTAAGAAAACTCAACTAAAAAATACGAAGATCCCAACTTCACCGGTAGTCCATTGAACACGTTCAAAGCATATCCTCCAATGTTTGAATCATTTGTTTTGACTTCCCATCTAACTGAGGATGAAAATCTGTATGGAAATTTAATTATGTTCCCAATGACTTCTGAATACCCTTCCAAAATTTAGAAGTAAACCTGGGATCACATTCATAAACAATGGAAATAGGAACTCCATTTAACTTGACAATCTCTTTGAGGTACAATCGAGAAAGCTCATTCGAAGACATTGTATCTCAAATAGAAAAAATGTCCAGATTTAGTCAGCTGATCAACAATAACCCAAATAGAATTGTTACCTCAAGAAGTCATAGGTAATCCCACCACTAAGTCCATGGATATATTCTCCCATTTCCACTCTAGTACTGGTAGTAGATGAAGCATCCCCTTTGGTAGTCATCGCTTGGCTTTATCCTATTGACATGTCAAACATTTCATTGTAAAATCTACAATATCTCTTTTCATTCCATCCCCCTAGTAATACTCCTAAAGGTCTTGATACATCTTAGTACTTCCAGGATGAACTAAAAATGGAGAACTATGAGCTTCACACAAAAAATATTTCTTCAACTAAGTATCACAAGGCACACACAATCTTTTCCCAAATATTAAAACACAATATTTATTAAGGTCAAATTCTGAAAACTTACCCATTTTAAGTAATTCTACCTTTTCCTATAGCTCACGGTCTTCCTTCTCTACTTTCTTGATTCTATCTTATAATGATGACTGCACTGAAACCTGAAACAAAATAGATGTATTTTCCGCACTAACAACTTCTAATACAAAATTCATCAAATCATTAATCAATAGATCTTGTTCCAAACATAACATGGTTAATGATGCATGATGTTTTTGGCTCAAGGCATCCACCAATTTTTTTTCTTTTCCTGGATGGTAATTGATTGTGCAATCATAATCCTTTATCAGTTCAAGCCATCTCTTATGCCTCATGTTAAATTCTTTTTGAGTGAATATATACTTTAAAATTTTATGGTTAGTATATATTTCACATTTGGATCTATATAAATGACGCATCCAGATTTTTAAAGTAAAAACCACACCTGCTATTTCCAAATCATGTGTGGGGTAATTTAACTCATGATTTTTCAAATGACATGAAGCATAAGAAATTACCTGATCATTTAGCATCAGAACAAAACCAAGTCCCTTTAAAGAACTATCAATGTAGATAACAAAATATTCATTTCTAGAAGGTATAATAAGAACTGTAAAATTCACCAATATTCTTTTCAATTCCCGAAAACAATCATCACATTCTTTTGTACATATGAACTTACCACCTTTTCAAGTTAACTTAGTCATTGGGACTGATAACCCTGCAAATTTTTCAAAAAAATGTTGGTAATAGCCCGACAGTATGAGGAAGATGTGAATTTCAGTTATATTTTTTGGTCTTTTCCATTCTTCAACAACTTTTGTCTTAGCATGATCAACAGTTATGCCATATTTAGAAACAATGTGACCAAGGAATAAAATTTTTTGTAACCAGAATTCAAACATGATGAATTTTACATACACTTTATTTTATTTTATAGTTTTCAAAACAACCCTTATATGTTTTTCATGCTCCTCTTTACTTTTAGAAAATACAAGAATGTTATCAATAAACATAGCTACAAATATATCCTAGTACAAATGAAATATTATATTCATAAGATCCATGAATACAACATGTGGATTTTTCAAACCAAAGGGAATGAACACAAACTCATAATTCACATATCTAGTATGAAAATATGTTTTTGGAATGTCATATTAATTCACCTTCAGCTGATGGTACCTAGATCTCAATTCAATCTTGGAAAAATAATGAGCTCCCTGGAGCTGATCAAACAAGTCATCGATATAAGGAAAATGATAATTTTTTTTAATATTGATGTTATTCAAAGATCTATAATGAATAAAAAGTCTCAGGGAAACATATTTATTTTTAAAAAAACAACAAGCACACCCCATAGTGAAGGTCTAGGAAAAATAAAGCCTTTCTCAAGTAGCTCTTACAACTGATTTTTCAATTCAATCACTTACACTTATTCCATTCAATAAGGGGGTTTTGAAATTGGCTTAGACTCTGGAACTATGTTAATTATAAATTCCACTTCCCAATAAAGTATTACACTGGGTAACTCATCAAAGAAATGTATAGGTATTCATTTACCATTGGCACATCATTAATATGAATAGTTCTATTATTCTAAACAATGTGAGCAAGATGACATTCATTTCTATCATTTAATAGTTTTTCAGCTTCTTGGTAGGTTATCAATGGTATGGGTTCATTGTTGTACACCAACTGAAACACAGTATGTAAAAAAACCTCTATATCTCTACAATCTATCTTAACATGATAAACAAAATGCTAGTCCATCCCAAAAATAACATCAAACTCTACTAGAGGAAAAACAACAAGGTTCGTAGGTAAAGTCTATCCACAAACAAAGATAGGAAGATTCTTATAATTTGTTTTTTCCACCATATTTCCTCCAGGTGTCTTTACCATAAGTTCTAGATTCATTTATTCTGGTTGAATTTATAATTTGGCCAAAAATTTCCCAGAAATAAAAGAATGAGTAGACCCCGTATCAAACAAGACATTGGAAAAATCTGAGTAAACAAATGATGTACCTAACACCACTTTATTTTATGGCTCAACAACTACTGACGTATTCACAAAGGATTTTTCCACACCCTTCTGCTTCCAATCCTGCTGATTTCCTTCCTCAATGACTAGCTTTGGACAAAGATTATCATAATAAACCAATTCCTTACAGTTAATGAATCTCACCACCATCTTCTAATTTACTTTTCGGATCACTTTCCTTGCATTCATGAGATATGTGATCAAACATTTCAAATTGGTAGCACTTCCCAGAATTCAAAATAAATTCTCTAGGATTATTTTTACCACACTTTTCACAAGAAGGGAAATTCATTTTCTTACCTTCATACTTATTTGATGAGTTCTTCCCCAGTTCCTTCCAACTTGACCACTTCTTGTTGTTTTCATCATGAGGAACATACATTTCAGTAAACTCCATCTCAACTTTTTCAGCACACCAAAAAATATTCTCATCGATTTTAAAATCTCTTGAATCCAAAGCCCTTTGTATAAAAGGTTTAAAACTAGAGTAAAATCTATTAATTTTCCTATCAAAGTTACGAGTAAAATCTGGTACATACCTATCCAGTCTTGTAATATTGGCTTCATATACAGCCACAAATTCATGATCTTTCTGGCAAGGTTCCAAGAATTGTTTCTCCATTCTGAGTTGAATATTTTTAGGAAAATATTTTTCTAGAAAAATATTCTTAAAATATTCCCATTCTAGACTATCAAGATCATATTTTTCTATCGTATTCTTAACTAGCGACCACCAATGATCATCTTCACCTTCAAAATGATAAATGTCTAGTATTACATTTTGGGGTTCTGAACTTCCCATGACATCAAATATCTTTTTGATAGCATTGATCCACCCCTCAGATATCATGGGAATTGCAGTTCCACTGGAAGCTGTAGGATGCTGAATCATGAAATGATCCACAAAGGACATGTTCCCTTATGGTAGATCAGGTTCCTCTCTAGCACAGATACCACCACCATTAATCACTTGTGTTAACTGTGCCATTGCTATAAAAAATTTCTTGGTTCCGATTCCTAATATTCCAGGCTGAAAATTTAGACATGTATTGACCTCTTAGTGCCTTCCTACATAATCTTCCCTATTTCTTCTGTGGAAATAAATTATGCACAGACATATCTTAGTTGAAGTAACATAGTAACAATTAAATTCTATGTCATTTTAAATTAACCATAAATTAAACATCATATATGGTATTCAATTAACATCATTCTAACCCCTAAATTTATCTAAACCCTCATCTGATACCAAATATTAGGACCTAGCCTTAAAAAATTACATAATATTGAATTTTATTCAAGAACATACATTTATTACACAATGAGGATCTTTTGAGTTTATAGTTTTTGATAGTTAGGATATTTTACATACATAACATACCACATTCATACAAATAGGATACTATTAAAAATAGTATACATTTTTTTCAAAGTATAAAACATTAAAACATAAAACATGGTTTCTTTAAAAAATCTTAACATCATTCATCATGTCTCCATTCTTACTCAAACCCATCCTAATATAATGTGAAAAAAATTTAAAAAACGTGGGATGAGTAAAAAGCTCAGTTAGGGATATACAGAGTGAAATCGTTAGTCAAGTGATAACATAAATGAAATAAAACCCATATCATAAAAAAAACTCAAATGTATAGAATACACATGTATTTTCCTTGTGACACATTTCCCATATCATTATTATATTCACCTTTACACTTGGAATAACCATTTGGTCAACTTCCATCTCCAGAGTACCCAATGCATTAGAGAGATATAATATAGATCACCTGTCATATCGTGAGCTATAATGGGGATCACCTATCATATCCTGAGATATAATGGGCTCAACCTGACATAAATAATGTCCAAAGAACATATGATGAATAAAAAATTTCATAACTCGTATACACCCTTGAGAAAAACACATTCACATTTCAAAATACAATTTTCTTGTAAAAATCACTCTTAGAACATTAAAATTCCACAAATGATAATGAAATATTATCAATAAAAAACCACCATTTAAACATATGAGGTAGAATTTATGGTAATAAAACATCATGAAATTATAAGGGTGCACTCACATAAAAAAAAGAAAAATCTTTTTGGATTTCATAAAGGAGACATTTAAAAGGGTTTTAATAGGGATGTCATTTACAAATACCATATCACTGAAGATAGAATTGATTAAATAAAGGAAATGTGTATATATACTATAAATATAGATAACACAACATTATATAATAAAATTAAAATTTCAAAATTCCTCTAGCATGATAAAAAGCATTGAAGTTGAAGGTTAACCCAAAGAATGGAAATTGGGTTTCAAATTCACTTATAAAATTTCAACAGGGTATTGAGGGTACATGGGAGGGATTAATGAGATATAATGGGGTATATAATCATTAATATATAATAAGGGAATTATGGGGGAGGTGTGAAAACAAACTCCATCATTAGGAATTAAAAATAAAAGGACACAACATGGAGGAGATTCTTGAATAAAAGTGAGAGAGAGAGAATCCCTTACCTCGAGTTCGACTTCCTTGAAATATGTTTAAACCTCATGTATAATGGTTTAAATAGTTTTATTATGATTTTCAAGAAACATGTTCATGTTTATAACATATTATATGATCAATTTATAACATCATTCCACCCATTCATTAGTAATACTTTGTTATTTCCCTTGTTTTGGGTGCGTGCATTACAAAGTTTCCATGAGAGGGTTGTAATGGATTTCTATGTCAGTTGTAAATTAAACACTATGTAACACCCCAAGATTCCATGATACGTTTCCTTTCGAATAATGCAATGACGTACATTGTACGCAACTTCGAGATTTTAACACACCATAACCAATCAAACTAGCCGTTATGAATAGTAATACCTACTTTTGGAAATTTTATAAATTATATCTCTCAAAATGGACTTCATTTTTGGATTCGGAATATCAAAATTAGCCTAGGGTAAAATTTTGGTACTTTTCGGATAACTTTCATATTTTTATGAATAGTGAAAATTACTAAATTTTAATTAAAAACAACTTTTTAATCAAAATAATTAATAGTGATAAATTATGAATTTTATGGGTTTTAAAGTATATTTATAATATATTTTTACCATTTAATACAATTTGGGCCATTGAACATAATTTCACATTTAAACCAGACATAAACAAGTGCCAATCTTTTGATAGTTATTATCTCTTAAAAACACACTTTTTTTTAACAACAGGAATTAATTTTAAATTAATTTCTGCCAATTCTGTGTTTTGAATTTGGAAAAATGGATTCCATATTTTTAATCAGGATGTTGAAATTGTGTAAATAGGTAACTTTTATTTTTAGACATTTTGGATAATTACTTCGGTAAATATTTTATTTACCATGCTTAAAGGGTAAATCCGGTAAACAAGGGTTAAAAAAATAATATTATAATAATACTAAATTACCCTAAAACATGTATTAACCATATTGGTTGATACATGGTAGACCATGTTCATCTTTGGGTCGATTTTGGGACCCCATGGATCCACTTGTAAGTGATAATGACACTTTATTTTAATTAAGTTAAAATAAATACAAAAATGACACAAGCATATATCTTTTAGCAAAACAATTGTTACATAGGGTTATATATGTTGGATTTTAGACTGTAAATATTCATTAGAAATATAAAAATATTTCCTACATAATTATATTTTATTCATAATTTTTAGACATTAAATAAGTTAATTTATTTATGACACAATGGTGATGTAGTAATTACCATAATAGTGAAAAATTGGAATAATTGATATTATAAATACCCAAATAAATATAATTTGATACTTTTATTAAATTACACTAATTTTATAGAATAACATGACATATTAGGATTGATTTAATTAACTTTTTTTCGAAGTAATCATTCTGTTATGCATTTCACAAAAATCAACTATTGAATAGTATCATAATTGACATAAAAGATTTTTTAAAACAAATATTATATTATTAATTGATATTAAATTCCTAAAAATCTAAGGTTCGGCCATGAGACTTATATCATGATAGGTATATCATTAATTTACCACTTTGGGGTCGCTTGGATGTATATGGTAAGTTTATTAACCATATAATATAAAAATACAAAGAGACATTGTAAAAGTGAAACTAATTAACTAAGAGTTAATACTTAAAGATAAGGTCAATATAATGACCCAAACCTGTCTAAATTCTATTGGTTGAGTGTTTTTAGACCCATACCCACATTAACATTTAAATAATCAAATTTGGAGCTATTAGAAACCGAATATGAATTTATTATAAACTAATATTTATAGCTTTTCCAAAGGTGCCCCTCACCCCTCTTATAAAAGGGCACTCTTCCTTCTCATTTTTTCACACCTTCAAAGCCTTTTGGTTCGGCCAAAAACTGCCCAAATTATCTACCAACTTCCCTCACTACAACCTAGATGCCTTATTTTGATCATAAAGCCAACCTATGGAGCTCTTTTGATCAAATCAAAAGGAAGAACCCGAAGAAGAGGTAATGTTTTCACCACCCCTTTTCAAGTTCCTTTCTTCTTCCACTTCTTAATTCTTTGTTATTACCATTATAAAATAATAACTCCAGTATCATATATATAATGTGATGTTATTATAAATATGGTACAACCATATTCAGTATTATATCCATCCTTTTAATAACATGTCACCATACGTGCGTACGTACGACTTACCGTCTCCACGTCGTGGTGTAATTGTTATTCAATATATTATTATTTGGATGGGTATAACAATGATGTGTAACTCATTTAAATAATAAATATAACATGATAATGATTCTGTATATATGATATACCATCCAATTATATATTATTTTAATACCAAAAGAATGATATTGTCGCTCGTGCATACGTACGGACAACCGTCTCCACGAACGCGATGAGATTCATTCTCCATCATATCCATTCAAGTATAATTATAATTTGATGATTTAAAAATAGTAT
The DNA here is from genome assembly GCA_963277665.1 of Viscum album. Taxonomy (NCBI): domain Eukaryota; kingdom Viridiplantae; phylum Streptophyta; class Magnoliopsida; order Santalales; family Viscaceae; genus Viscum; species Viscum album. The sequence continues at coordinate 1,183,061,254 of OY728150.1, read as the reverse complement.
CTAAATACTTGATATCATTATGTATATGAATAATATACATCCCATTAATAATGAATATGTATCATATAATAAAGAATATAAAGTAAAATGAACCCGTTAACACCCGAAATGACGATAATTCTAAGATATTATTAACAAATCAATGTTAAAAGATCATATATGATTTCATATTAATGAATATGATTCTTGTATAATTAAATAAAAATTATTTCACCATTATACAGGAGGTTAACCTACTATCGACCAAGGGAGAAGTACAAAGTAAGGGATTTTCTTATCTCACTTTCAATTCTGTGAGATTCCCATTGTTCGCCACTAAATTATTGAAAGTGGTGTATTGTGTACTGCCATTTGATATATATTTTATCATGATTCTCTTTATATTCATGTTATTATGTAAATAATTTGGTGGTTATTAACTTTTGGTCATACGACTCAGTTGATTACAACGTGGTAAGGGGTTTCTTATCTCACTCTTAATTTCGTGAGAATTCCATTGTTCACCACTTATTTATTACATGTGGTGTATGTGTACTACCCGTAATTGTATTCATTATGTATTATACATTAATTCAGGGGTATATACATCATAATTGTATGATCCTTCTTTCATGGGTGTATGTTTCGTATGTTACCTAATCGATAAGGGAATTCGAAATTTCAATTTCCACTCATTTGGCTTTATGCATATTTCATTGATTATATTACTCCAAGATTATGTGTGGAATCACTATTCAATTGATTATGTCATAATTTACACTACCTTTTCTGTATATATACTTTTTATACACATAATCACTCCATTGATAAATTCTCAAGTGATCGGTATGAACTTGATAAGGTCATTTTAACTCAATCTCCATTTGTTGAGTTAAATATCAAATTCATTGGTGTTGTTTTTACAAGAATATGTGTGAATGTCATCTGATTGATTTACACTAAATATCCAATCATATTGAGTGTATTTATATTTTTCACACATAATTATGTCGTTGATTTATCCTTAACCTAAGGATACGGCCTTTATGAGAGATTTCATCACAATTTAAATTCCATTGCGACTTCTTTGTTGTTATACACCAAATCACTTTTATGTGGTGTATATAATGTACTTTGACATAGTATATCATGAATCCTTTTATTATCATGATATTACAAAGTTTTGATTACCTCAATTATTTGTGTTCAAGTTTCGCTCTTTCGGTTAGAATCTCTAACTAAAATACCATTTTTAAATGTTTTAAAGACTTATTCCTCTAAATCTTGCTCATTAATGTCCATGTTTTAAAAATTGTTTAAAGGATTTATTTATATGGACATTAAAGTTTTAAAATTAAAACTCCTTTTAAAAAGTTTCAAAGTGGTATGGGACACTTTGATTCAAAAATGTATTTTTAAATGGCTTCTTGACAAATAATGTGACTTTTAAAATGATTTCAAGAAATAGGGGGATATTTTTCTCAAATAGTTTTGATGATTATTTTCATCTATGTCAACATCCTTCATTATTCTTGACTGAGGTTAATGTGATACAATACAATATTCCATATTGTATCAAATGAATTATGTTTGACTGTGGATGTGCTATTTTTATACCATTCATGGTTTGTAGTTAAAGTATTGACATTTCATATGCTAGTTTTAATACGAATGTTTATGTTATGTTTAAACCTGTTCATATGAGGAATGCATTGGACTTAATAAGTGACGGGTGGATCCCGTTATCTCTCCTCGATGCATCGGTAGGTCTCATGAGACAAACTAGTGTCTTGGCACAAGGCCTTGGCAAAATCTTATTTGTAGTCTTGGCACGAGGCCTTGGCTATGTTGTTATGATAGTCTGGCATTATGCATTCCATTATTATGAAAGTGGTTATTGATATTTAATGTGATCATTAGACTAGTAGAATATCCATGTGAGTAAGTAAATCGCATTATTTCATTTTACCTTTGCCATTTTATGCTGAAGTTCAAGATTAAAAGGCTTTTTTTTAGTTATAAATTGCCTTATGTGTTTATGCTTATCTATGAAAGCTTCTGCTATAATGTTATCCTTACTGAGAATCTGAGCTCACCCCTTTCAATGTTTTATTTTTCCCAGGATTATGTAGAAGTAATTTATGAATGACCTGCAGGGATAGTATGAGGGGATATGAAGACAAGATGTTTTTTATGATGTAATGTAAAATTTTATGAATGTATCTAGTGTTTCCAAGGCTACTAAACTAATAGGTCTTTAGAGATTTGATATTTCTTATGATCATGCCAATGTTATGTAATAATGCACCGAATCTAGGTAACTAGGGTCGGGGCGTTATAGTTGGTATCAGAGGAAGTTTAGTACAAACCTTGGAAGCTAGATTTAGATAAACTCTGATTAGAGCACGTAGTCCTAAGATGAACTTTGAGGATTAGTATATAAGAACTTTCTAGAATTTTGGTATTGTAGAGATTTTGTGAGTTTTCCGAGCAATAAATCCCTGTCTGGATACGAGCAGGTAGAGGCGGTTCTGGCACAGATGTACCTAGGGGTAAAATCCGAAAACACCGCTTTGAACTAGACTCGAACGGGAACTGGTGCACAATAACGGGCCTTGCTGCACTCTTGGTTACGACACTCCTGGGGGATATGCTTAGGATAATTTACATTTTCTTTAAAAACCGATTTAAAGTATTATATATATATAAGATGAGAGTAAATGACCTTGGTTAATCCTATTGTGTTTCAAATTGAGAATATGGTGACATGTTAATCTCTAAATGATTGTATGACTACTATTACACACACAATGCTTTCTGGTTTTAGTCAATGGCTGGAATCCATGGAAGTCATAGTGAGTTTGAGAATGATGTACAAGGTGGGAACAATGGTGGCAATGAGCAACAAAATGGAATGTTGATAGGAGTAAAAGATATCGTCTTTATGCCAAATCAGTTTTCAAAAATTATGATCAACAACATATATATTAACCAACTACCAGACTCAACAAGGAAGAGAAAGGTGATGAATGATAAGACCTCCAACAATGGAGACCATAGATAAAAGAACCCTCAATTTTCATCATGCAAGAAATGTGGGAGGAGACACCCAGGAAAGTGTCTCAATGGGACAACGAAATGCTTTGTGTGCGGGAAGGAAGGACATAAAGTGAAGAATTACCGAAGAAAAATGAAGAGTACTATGGAAGAAGATAAAAATGGTCCCAAGAGTCCATTTACAGTCATTTGCCGTAAATGTCGGGGACCTGGCCATTATCCGAGTGAATGTCCTATTCTATAGGATATTTTCTTGGTCAAAGAAGAATCTATGTGGAAATAAATTGTTGGAGAAATGTTTAAAAAGTATTAGCGCTCCTTGTTGATGGGTTTACTTTGGAATAATTTTCTCTTGTATTTGTAACCCCGCAGTTTTCCATGTGAGAATGATATTTGAGGAAGAATTGTCTCTTCTCTTGTAGATATAGGTATAAATAACCATTTGGTTTTATATGATCATTGGGGTTTGAGAAAATTATATGTTATTATAATTTGGGATGAAAATGCAAGGTATGATATAACATTTGTGGTTAAATTATGTTATTTTGACGAATTTATCTCATTTTGGAAATATTATAAAATATAGTTTTTGAAAAAGGACAACACGTAGACCGTGTGACAACCTGTCGCGTCGGACAATGCTGTGGGAATCGAACCCACAACCAAAGTGCGATTGGGATTTATCGCCTACCACTGGACTAAGTGAAGTCCCTGGTTAGTGTGACTATTTTCTTTAGTTAAATGATTTTATTGATCAAAAATATGTTGATTTGGGATCTTATGTATTACCAAATGAATACCCTGAGTATAGGAAAATGATTTGGTGATTAAGTGATAAATGTTATTTTGGAAGTTGTTCGCTTTGCTGAGAACACTATATGCCAAAGGAAAATAAAGTAGTATGGGATTTCATTTGAGGAGTAATGGTGGATTTTTATCTATGTTTTTATTGTGGATTTATAATGATTTAGGTTATTTATAGAAATGATTAGGTTAATTACTTTTAAGTATGTGACTTTAAGAGTAATTAATGTCATTTGGAGATACAATGTAACATGGGAGACTACATAATCAAATTCTTCTATGTTTTGGGTTTCAATATTAGTTTGGATTATATTGAAGGATTTTAAGGACAATTGATTATTGAATGGTATTTATCTTTGGGGTATTATTGGTTTAATTTTAGAAATTAAGATTAGTGTTTATTTCTCTCAAGGAATATACTTTTGGGGGATCATTAGATCTTATACTAACCATTTTGGTTTTGATTAATCTCTAAAGACAATGTAAATATATAGTTTATCCTACATGGATCATGTGATTCTATAGAAGTTTATTCTAGCTCTTCCAGTGTGACCAAGTCTTATTGAATACTCATCATTTAAAAAAAATGAGTTAGTGGTGGAAATTTATTAAAGAATGAAACTATACTTAAAAAGTAAGTATATATCTTTATATTCTTAGTCAATATCATAAATGAATTCCTCATCCTTATGTAATGTAACTTAAAACAAAAAATGTTGTCCGTTTACTTTCCTACTACGAGACTAATGGTCGTTTGTCCCAACACAAGTTTGTGGTTTTCTTATTGTTAAATTTCTCCTGATCATGATTTCTCTCCCTCTCCATCAGAACTTGAAACTTAGTTTATCATCCATATCCATGTTTTCCTATATGGAATCCGAGTATGGGTTATCTTGGATGACCTTTATACCTCTCTTTCATTCTTTTAAAGTGACAGTTTTATTGACTCTTTTTACGATGTGGGACTTTCCATTATATTCCAAATCACAATTTTAAAAATTGTGAGGATGCAATTTATTGAAGGAGGGGAGAATGTAACACCCCAAGCTTCCACGGTACGTTTCCTTTCAAATAATGCAATGGCGTGCATTGTACGCAACTTCAAGATTTTAACACACCATAACCAATCAAACTAGCCATTATAAATAGTAATACCTACTTTTTGAAATTTTATAAATTCTATCTCTCAAAATGGACTTCATTTTTGGATTCGGAATATCAAAATTAGGCTAGGGTGAACTTTTGGTACTTTTCGGATAACTTTCATATTTTGATGAATAGTGAAAATTACTAAATTTTAATTAAAAAAAACTTTTTTAATCAAAATAATTAATAGTGATAAATTATTAATTTGAGTGGTTTTAAAGTATATTTAGAATATATTTTTACCATGTAATACAATGTGGGTCATTGAACATAATTTCACATTGAAACCAGACATAAACAAGTGCCAATCTTTTGATAGTTATTATCTCTTAAAAACACGCTTTTTGTTTTAACAACGAGAATTAATTTTAAATTAATTTCTGCAAATTCTGTGTTTTAAATTTGGAAAAATGGATTACATATTTTGAATCAGGATGTTGAAATTGTGTAAATAGGTAACTTTTATTTTCAGACATTTTGGATAATTATTTCGGTAAATATTTTATTTACCATGGTTAAAGGGTAAATCCGGTAAACAAGGGTTAAAAAGAAATAATATTATAATAATACTAAATTACCCTAAAACGTGTATTAACCCTATTGGTTGATACATGGTCGACCATGGTCATCTTTGGGTCGATTTTGGGACCCCATGGATCCACTTGTAAGTGATAATGACACTTTATTTTAATTAAGTTAAAATAAATACAAAAATGACACAAGCATATATCTTTTAGAAAAACAATTGTTACATAGGGTTATATATGTTTGATTTTAGAATATAAATATTAATTAGAAATCTAAAAAGATTTCATACATAATTATATTTTATTGATAATTTTTAGACATTATATAAGTTAATTTATTTATGACACAATGGTGATGTAGTAATTACCATAATAGTGAAAAATTGGAATAATTGATATTATAAATACCCAAATTAATATAATTTGAAACTTTTATTGAATTAAACTAATTTTCTAGGATAAAATCACATATTAGGATTGATTTAATTAACTTTTTTCGAAGTAATCATTCTGTTATGTGTTTCAAAAAAATCAACTATTGAATAGTTTCAAAATTGACATAAAAGAGTTTTTAAAACAAATATTATATTATTAATTGATATTAAATTAATAAAAATCTATGGTTCGGCCAAGAGACTTATATCATGATAGGTATATCATTAATGGACCAATTGGGGGTCTCTTGGATGTATATGGTAAGTTTATTAACCATATAATATAAAAATACAAAGAGACATTGTAAAAGTGAAACTAATTAACTAAGAGTTAATACTTAAAGATATGGTTAATATAATGACCCAAACCTATATAAATTCTATTGTTTGAGTGTTTTTAGACCCATACCCACCTTAAACTTTAAATAATTAAATTTGGAGCTATTAGAAACCGAATATGAATTTATTATAAACTAATATTTCTAGCTTTTCCAAAGGTTCCCTTCACCCCTCTTATAAAAGGGCACTCTCTATTCTCATTTCTTCACACCTTCAAATCCTTTTGGTTCGGCCAAACTCTGACCAAATACTCTGCCAACTTCCCTCACTACAACCTAGATGCCTTATTTTGATCAGAAAGCCAACCTATGGATCCCTTTTGGTCAAATCAAAAGGAAGAACTCGAAGAAGAGGTAATGTTTTCACCACTCCTTTTCAAGTTCCTTTCTTCTTCCTCTTATTATTTCTTTGTTATTACCATTATAAAATAATAACTTTAGTATCATATATATACTGTGATTTTATTATAAATATGGTACAACCATATTCAGTATTCTATCCATCCTTTGAATAACATGTCACCATACGTGCGTACGTACGACTTACCGTCTCCACGTCGTGGTGTAATTGTTATTCAATATATTATTATTTGAATGGGTATAATAATGATGTGTAACTCATGTAAATAATAAATATAACATGATAATGATTCTGTATATATGATACACCATCCAATTATATATTATTTTAATATCAAAAGAATGATATTGTCGCTCGTTCGTACGTACGGACTACCGTCTCCACGAACGCGATGAGATTCATTCTCCATCATATCCATTCAAGTATAATTATAATTTGATGATTTAAAAATAGTATCTAAGGACTTGATATAATTATGTAGATGAATAATATAAATCCCATTAATAACGAATATGGCTCATATAATAAAGAATATAAAGTAAAATGAACCCATTAACACCCGAAATGACGATAATTCTAAGATATTATTAACAAATAAATGTTAAAAGATCATATATGATATCATATTAATGCATATGATTCTTGTATAATTAAATAACAATTATTTTACCATTATACATGAGGTTAACCTACTGTCAACCAAGGAAAAATTACAAAGTATGGGATTTTCTTCTGTCACTTTCAATTCTGTGAGATTCCCATTGTTCGCCACTAAATTATTGAAAGTGGTGTATTGTGTACTGCCATTTGATATATATTTTATCATGATTCTCTTTATATTCATGTTATTCTGTAAATCATTTTGTGGTTATTAACTTTTGGTCATACGGCTCAGTTTATTACAACGTGGTAAGGGGTTTCTTATCTCACTCTTAATTTTGTGAGAATTCCATTGTTCACCACTTATTTATTACATGTGGTGTATGTGTACTACCCATAATTGTATTAATTGTGTATTATACTTTAATTCATGGGTATATACATCATAATTTTATGATCCTTCTTTCATGGGTGTATGTTTCGTATGTTACCTAATCGATAAGGGAATTCAAAATTTCAATTTCCACTCATTTGGATTTACGCATATTTCATTGATTATATTACTCCAAGATTATGTGTGGAATCACTATTCATTTGATTATGTCATAATTTCCACTCCATTTTCTGTAGATATACTTTTTATACACATAATCACTCCATTGATAAATTCTCAAGTGATCAGTATGAACTTGATAAGAGTCATTTTAACTCAATCTCCATTTGTTGAGTTAAATATAAAATTCATTGGTGTTGTTTTTACAAGAATATGTGTGAATGTCATCTGATTGATTTACACTAAATATCCAATCATATTGAGTGTATTTATATTTTTCACACATAATTATGTCGTTGATTTATCCTTAACCTAAGGATACAACCTTTATAAGAGATTTCATCTCAATTTAAATTCCATTGAGACTTCTTTGTTGTTATACACCAAATCACTTTTATGTGTGGTATATAATGTACTTTGACATAGTATATCATGAATCCCTTTATTCTCATGATATTATAAAGTTTTGATTACCTCAATTATTTTTATTCAAATATCGCTCTTTTGGTTAGAATCTCTAACTAAAATACCATTTTTAAATGTTTTAAAGACTTATTCCTCTAAATGTTTCTCATTAATGTCCATGTTTTAAAAATTGTTTTAAAGATTTATTTATATGGAAATTAAAGTTTTAAAATTAAAACTCCTTTTAAAAAGTTTCAAAGTGGTATGGGACACTTTGAATCAAAAGTCTATTTTTAAATGGCTTCTTGACAAATAGTGTTACTTTTAAAATGATTTCAAGAAAAAGGGGGATATTTCTCTCAAATAGTTTTGATGATTATTTTCATCTATGTCAACATCCTTCATTATTCTTGATTGAGGTTAATGTGATACAATACAATCTTCCATATTGTATCAAATAAGTTATGTTTGACTGTGGATGTGCTATTTTTATACCATTCATGGTTTGTAGTTAAAGTATTGACATTTCTTATGCTAGTTTTAATACGAATGTTTATGTTATGTTTAAACCTGTTCATACGGGGAATGCCTTGGACTTAATAAGTGACGGGTGGAGCCAGCTATAGCTCCTCGATGCATCGGTAGGTCTCATGAGACAAACTAGTGTCTTGGAACAAGGCACTGGAAAAATATTATTTGTAGTCTTGGCACGAGGCCTTGGCTATGTGGTTATGATAGTCTAGCATTATGCATTCCATCATTATGAAAGTGGTTATTGATATTGAATGTGATCATTCGACTAGTAGAATATCCATGTGAGTAAGTAAATGGCATTATTTTATTTTACCATTGCCATTTTATGATGAAGTTCAAGTTTAAAAGGCTTTTTTTTAGTTATAAATTGCCTTAAGTGTTTATGCTTATCTATGAAAGATTCTTCTATAATGTTATCCTTACTGAGCATCTGAGCTCACCCCTTTCAATGTTTTATTTTCCCCAGGATTATGAAGAAGTAATTTATGAATGACTTGTAGGGATAGTATGAGGGGATATGAAGACAAGATGTTTTTTTATGATGTAATGTAAAATTTTATGAATGTATCTAGTGTTTCCAAGGGTACTAAACTAATCGGTCTTTCGAGATTTGATATTTCTTGTGATCATGCCAATGTTATGTAATAATACACCGACTCTAGGTAACTAGGGTCGGGGCGTTACACACTATAAGTGTGATGAAAAGGTATTTACATGTTTACATAACCTTAATTATACAATTTCTAATTTTTAATTCTGATGTGATAAAGATTCATTAGTTAAAACATTAGTGATGTTCTTTTAGATCATTTTAGTGGTTCTTTGATAATAACGACCTCATTTTGTTTTATAAATTAAAACCATGTGTACAATAGGATTAGAGAACAATGTATGAGAAATAATAAATATATTATAACCTGGTTCAAACATAAAAAATGTTTCATGACAATACTTGAAGTAATTAAGGAAAATTGAAATCACATCATCCACAATGTTGGTAATTCGACACATCAGAGACAATGTTTTTATTCCTTGAATAAGTGGGAGAGGAGAAGAAGAATGATGGTGAATTTTCAATGAACATTATAACATACAAAATATACAATATTTATATAGCTTTAATTCCTCTTGTATAAGAGTAGTGGAAGAGACTATAATAAAAGAAAAGGAAAGGAAAGAAAAACACATGAAAAAGGAATAGGATTTCATACCTGTTGATCTCTTCTCCTTGAGATCCTCTTTAAGGCCTTTGATTTTGGACTTTGGATAATAACATAAGGTCCTGGATGTGGGGAAGGATATTTAGGAGGTAATTTGGTAGAAATTAGAAAATGTACAAGGCTTGATAGGTGTGGGAGGAAGAGTGGGAAATGGGTGGTATTTATAGTGGAGGAGGGGAGAGATTTCACATTATTTTAATTATTATTTTATTATTTTTCTTCAAGACAAGAAATAGTGAGTATTACATGACAAAACATAGTAATAATGGCATGTGATTTCGACATAATGGGCTTAAATCAGAACCACATCATCGATGACACCTTCCTGATGGAGAAATTCATTTATTTGTCAAATACCAAAAATCCACTATTCACCAAAAAATCAAGTATTTCATAAAATTACCAAAAAGTCACCCCAACCACTTTTCGACATTTAAAATCCAAAAATGAACTCTATTTTATCAAAATAATTTTATATATATATGAGAAAATTAATTTTTAAATAAAATAATACTTTATTAAAAAAATAACAATTTTAAAGCATTTATTTACTTATTCAAAGATATGGGTGTACCGTACTTTCAATTAAAACTTGTATATACACTATCATATGTGAGGTTACTATTCATAATGGTATGTTAATATTAATAAGGGAAAAATTACTATTCATAATGGTATATTACTATTCATCAGGGTAAAGTTACTACTCATAAGGGTACATTAGTATTCATAACGGTACATTACTATTCTAAAGGGTATGTTACTATTCATAAGGCTATGTTACTATTCATAAGAGTATGTTACTATTAAAAAAATTATGTTGGTCTTCTAAGACTCTAAAAAAAATACTGATCACAATTGTAAATGATCAATTTTCGAAATTCAAAACCTAGAAGTGGGAATTTATGTTTAAATTTAATTATCTTATAAGTTCCTGGGTTGTTACCCTAAAGTCATCATATTCACTAACAATTATGCCATAAATTACATACTCTCTACGAAAGAATCTAAACCTAGGTTTATTATATTGATTCTATTATTATGAGAATTTAATTTGGAGATTAGGGATAAGTAGGGAGATGAAAACATATTTCCAGACCACCCATCTAGGCTTCCTCACACTCATTCTGAAGATCCAAGGGAGATAAACTCTTCATTTCCTGATGAAACGTTACTCACTATTTCAATCAAGAAGACTACATGGTTGGTAGATTATGCAAATTTTCTGGTAGAAGTAGTCCTTCCCAATGATCCATATAATAATCAAAGAAAAAAAATTCAGTTCAGAACTTAATTATTACCATTGGGAAGATATTTTGTTGTTTAAGAGATGTGATGATGGTATTATTAGGAGGTGTGTGCCAGAGGAAGATATGATACAAATTTTAGAGTGTTCTCGCTCTTCACCTTAGGGAGGAATCCATGGTGGTAAAAGTAAAGCTCATAAGGCCATTCCATCTGGTTTTTATTATCCCAACTTGTTCAAAGATTCCAAGAGATTTTTTATAGGTTGTGATAAGTGCCAAAGTTTAGGCAATGTGGGTAAGAAGTAGGAGTTACCTAGAATGGGTATTTTGGAATTTGAAGTTTTTGATGTTTGGGGTTTAGATTTCATGGGTCCATTTTCACATTCTCATAGGAATGAGTATATTATTATTGCTATAGATTATGTTTCTAAGTGGGTTGAGGTAGTGCCACTGACCAAAACTCAAGCAAACAGTGTTATAAAGTTTGTTAAAAGGAATATATTATCTATATTTGGAGTACCCAAAGACTTCATAACTGATAATGGAACACACTTTAAAAACTATAAGGTAAATTATTTAATGAAAAATATGGTTGTATTCATAAAACTATAAATCCTTATCATTCACAGTCTAGTAGATAGGTTGATATTTCTAATAGGGATCTAAAACAGATTCTTGAGAAAATTTTCTCAAATTATAGAAAAGACCAGTCTATCAAATTAGATAAAGATTTATGGGCATATATAATAGATTTTAATAGCCCAATAGGTATTTCTCCATATAGGCTGTTATTTAGAAAATTCTATCATTTTCCTGTGGAGTTTCAACACAAGTAATATTGGGTAGTTAAGGCATTGGATTTTTATTTTAAGAGTGTTAGGGAGAATATACTACTTAATCTGAGTGAGTTATATGAGATAAGGAGAGATTCTTATGATAATTATAAGGTTTAAAAAGAGAGTTCCGAAGTATTTCATGATTATATCATTAAAAAAAGAGAGTCTAAACCTAGAAAAAATGTCTTTATCCTTCATTCAAGACTTAAAATCTTTCCTAGATAAGTTAAATCTAGGTGGTTTGGACCATTTACTGTGGTTAGAGTTCTTAATAATGGTGCTGCTGAAATAGAATTATAATAAAATAAACCCATTCTTGTTAATGGGAAGATATTTAAACTCTATTTTGAAGGACAACCAAATGGCTTGGTTTCCTTCACTGTACTTGAAAACAGATTCTGAATAAAGTCTGTCTGGGGAATTAAAATCTACAACTGAATGGGAGGCAACCCATGATTTTATTATTTTCAATAAATGTGTTTTTTTTAAATCTTGAATAAATTCTAACTGAATATTTTAAATTTAGTGCCTCATGGGAGTCAACCCATGATTTTTCTTTGTTTTCACTCTTGAAATGTTTCATTTTTGAATAAGGTGTTCTTTCTCTATGTTTTTACAAATCTTGTTGATGATTTGTTATTTATCTTCTTGTTATAAAAATAAGGATATTGTTGTTGTGTTATTTAAGGAGAATAATTCCCCCATGATATCAAATTACAAACTATTGTGAAAACTTAATTAAGTTTGGTAAGTACATTTTCTAATTTATGTTTCATTTTTCTGCTCCGTTATATATTTTAAATTTTCATTGATAAGTCATCGTTGTCTTCGGGACACTAGTGTGTCATTGTGTTACCATTTTTCTCGAGTCACCATTACATTTCTAGAAGTGAGTCATCTCAATGGTGACTCTATGATAAATAGATAATAGTGATTCAGAGGTTAAGCAGTGTTGGTGTCAACAAAATATTGTTTAATTTTTTTTCTATATTTTTTTGTAATGAAATCTCTACTACATGTTCCGTGCTATCGAGAATTGAATTGTTTAATTTATTGCTACTATAAAAAAGTCTATTGCATGTCACTTGGCTGGAAAATTATGCTTTAGTGGATTATTGCTGGGAACAAAATTTCATTGTTATTAAAATATTTCCACCTCTTGAAATTAAGTGTGGGGGTTTAATATATTGTGTATTTAGAATGATTTTTTACTACTTAATTAAAACTTTCTTTAACCCTTTTCACTGTGCACCTACATGTTCACATGATAGTATTAGAAGTTTAATTGAAAATTTCTTTTTATTGGACTTAATAATAATTCTTGTACTTAAATATGATTATTTTGTAATATGATTATGGAAAATACATTATTTTTAACTTTAATGATACCCTTAAACATTTCATTAATATATTGTAATGAAAATATATTTTTAACTTTCATGCTATAATTGTTACATTGTTCTTATCCACATTTTAATTAAACTCCGGGGACAAAGTTGGGTTTTAAGTGTAGGGGAGGGGGTTAATTCATGATTGAGCTAAACTGTGAAAAATTCAACATTTGGATACTCACTTCACCCTTTATGAAAAATTCAAGATCCTTATCATTCAACAAGGGTACCTTGATGAATCATTAGGATAAATAATTTTTTATGAACCCCTCCTCTAATTTTAAATGAAATGATTTAATAGAATCAACAACCCATTATTCCACAAGAACATTGACACTTAATAGAAATCCACTACTATCTTTTTCTAAATTTAAGAATTGGAACTTCTGAAAGATGATCATCCAAAACTCGCTCCATGGTATTTACAATCTTTATTTATATTATCGCTCTTTCAATAGTTCTAACACGATGGTTTAGGCATGATAGATTTATCACTATTCTCATCTTTATAATTATATTCTTTCAACTAACTCAACTTATAGCTGGGTAAACATACTCTACTTTTTTTTCTTAATGAATTAATAATAGATTCTTGGAATTCCCTTAGCCTGAGATCTTTATTCAGGATTATTTAATGAAATCCAAAAAAACTAAGTTATATTTTTCATTAGAATTACTTACAATAGGTACATTTCTACACAAATTTCTATTTTCTATGGTACTAAAGGAAAATCCTAGACCTTATCTGTGAAAGTGACTTTATGTGAATCGAACTAACTCCTGATCTTATTAAAATCATTAAAATGGACTGGATCCAATATTCCTTCCAGAAATATCTTTCTGAAAACCTAAAAATCATAAAAACCATGTTTAAATCTATTGATTTTTCATACATTTTAGTGAGGGCTACCATTAGTCCCACTGTTGTTTTCTTCTCTTGAATCTTTAAGGCCACATTCCATGCCAACAACATCCTCACCAATTTGAGTGCCTTATGGGCCAGTTTCTCCGATCATGCTTTATCCAACTTATCTAGATTTACTTTATTTAACAAAACATCTAGGTCCATTAGGATGATATAATATTCCATCTTCATCTTCCAAAATCCAGTCATTTTTTTTCTGAACGTATAAATCCTGATTTTTCTATCTTCCAAATTCATTAATTTGATGTAATAATTGCTAATGAATAAAATAACATCAAAGTAGAAACAAAAAAAACATACTTGTGTATGTATTGAACCAATATTTGAAACCACATATTGGGAGAGGATGTTAAGAAATATCATAGGCACAAATTGTGTGTTCACTATAAGTTCAACCATTGGAGGAAAGATCTTGCATCCACTAGAAATTTAACCTATAGATGTAATGCACAAAAAACATACCATAATCACATTTAATTAGATCAATAAAACTAAGGAATCTATAAGAATATTTAATCACCAATATGACTACTTATAATAATTATACATTCAAGATCACAAACCAAAAAAAGAAATTTGACAAAGTAAAGAACAATTTGATTTACATGGTTCAAATTTTTTTTATCTTACATCCATGGGATAACATTGAAAAGTATTATTTATATAGAAGTAAAAATATTACAACTTGGTGATTTTCCATCAATGTGGAAAACTGTTATCATATAATCATGTTACATATAGACCCCAATATTAGTAATTGGTCCCACACCATATATAGTGGGGTTCATCTGGTCACCCGATTACACCGACAAAATACATTCATGGGAATCCATCCATTTGGAATAGTAATCACCAATATCCTTTAACAATACTCAAAATTACTGGTTATATATGTTAGACTAAGTGTATCACCATCCATTTAGTGGAATGACAATACAAAGTGATTTAAATTCCATTTAATTGAAAATTCCATTAGAAATTCCTCATGAATAATATGTTGTTGGTTTAAAGTCTACATTGCCACTACTTACATCCATTAAATTTAATTCATAGATTTTAAAAGGATTCAAAATATTAAAAATTCAATAGCTACAACTGACCATTAGTGGGAATTGAGGCCAAAACACCTAATTCATACTCAAGAATGGTCCTAGAACAAAGATTTAGCAGTGCGAGAGTCATGTAGAGGATCTAGAAATCTAGAAAATAATATTTTCATGATTGTAGATGATAAAGTCACATGGAACCTATATTCCTAACCTGATGTATAGTAGAGGGTAGTTAGGTGGTATATAAAACTTCTCTTTATAGTAAACGATAAGAATAGGGCCCTCCTCGAGGTGGAAATGGAGGTTCTCTAAGAAAAAACTACAATAAAGGAATTAATGGTACTCCATGAGGAGGATTTAGAGGTGGATTTCACTATGATTATCTTTCACCACCACCACTCCTAGGTGATCCATATAACTTTAGAGAGTTGAAAAGTAGTAATGCGTCTAGATATAGGTAATGAAAGGATATAAATAGGAATATCCTAATATGATTTGAGGTGTGATCTATCTATTATCAAAATAACAACCACACTCATTGATATTAGTGTAATCCATCTATTTATTATTGTATCTATTTTTGAGGGACAAAAATACAAGTGGATCACATATCTTGACCTATGCTATTCGAGACTCTCACTACATGCAAGACATGCTCACTCACATCTTTTGATGATGTGATATTGCATTTTTTGGAGAATTTTTTTGTGGGATGTTATATCGGTTAAGATAAATCCCTACGATATCATCCTACAAATAGACCGGTTCTCTTTAGTTAATTTTAGGATGAACTATTACCTTTGAAGAGTGGTATGATTTTAAGGAAATGGGTCAAGGTTTTCTTTCATTGGACCTTTAGTAGAGGTGGGAAAGGAATATCCATATGTATTTGTAACTGATCACCCATCAGTTGAGGATTTTAGCATTATACATAATTAACACATTATATGATTATATTTCTACATACATAGGGAAGTTTATAGATAGATTTTTAAAGGATGGTCTTGGATTTCTCCTTCACTGATAAAATACCTTTTACATTTATCTATAACCTAGAAACCATCTAATATATTTAATAACTTTTCATATGGACTAAGATGAGACCAGTGAGCTAAAGGTATATCTAGAAGACCTTATGGATAAAGGTTTAATCATAACTAGTGTGTCCCACTAGACAACCCCCATTTTGTTTTCCAAGAAGGAAGATAGGATCCTAAGTCTTTGTGTTGACTATCACTATTTGAATTAGGTGACATTCAAGAACAAATACCCTTTTTGAAGGATAAAATACCTATTAAAGTAGTTTAAAGGGATAAAATGGACCATGAAGATATTATGTTTGATTATCACCACCTTTGAGTTCATGAAGAGGATATCCTAAAGATGTCGTTTTGGTGTTTCTATAGTCTTTATGAGTTTTCGGTGATGCCCTCCAGTATGATAGATGCCTTAACTATGTTCACGGGGATTATAAACCAGATCTATTATCCTTTCCCAGATTGGTTCATGGTCATATTCATTTATGACATCCTCACTTATTCAACATCATAGGATATGAATATTTAGCATATGGGGACCATCTTAGATTTTCTTCTAGAGTACCATGTTTGTAGTAAGATATCTAAGTTATAGTACTATATTTGAGGGGTAAAATTCTTAATAATTTCATATTTTAAGGTAGAGTAGTTATATACCCAAAAATATAATGTTAGTTATTTATTAATAGTCACCCAAGAGAAGAGATTCCTTGAGTTAGTGGGATAATACCAGAAATTTGTGTCATACTTCTCAATGATTGTGGATCCCATGAATTTTCACACCGAAAATGGGTATCCCTTTAATTATTTTGAGTTATGAAAATGTTATTTCAATGATTTTAAAAATATATTCATGAGTGATATTGTTATTAGGCTAATAGAGGAAGGATTTGAGTATGTGGTATTCTACGATGCCTCTTTAAATGGATTTTGTTATAAACTCATATAGAGGAATATAATGATTTATTATGGGTAACCATAGCTAATTCTTCATGAAAAAAACTATAAAACCCATGATTTGGATATGGAAATAGTATTGTTTTTAAAATGAGTCAACCCAGGACACCCTCAAAAACTAGAACCTGAACCGATCCTCCGCATACCCAAATGGTATTATAGATCCCCATGGGATGATGACTAGTACCCATACATCAAAAAAAACTAGAGGGAATGATTTTTACCAACCTAAAGTAAAAGAAATGACCTATATATACATGGTAGATAAAAACAATATAAAAATATTCAGAAAAATATATTCCATAAAAGAAGTAAAATTGAATAAGCAATACAACTCAAAACAGCCAAAGCAAGCTCCAAGGTATATGTATGAAAAAAAGTACAACAAAAATAAAAACCAGTTACTCCATGTGATATTTGGGAAACATCCCACCACATCCTCACTAGTTACCCATACACATCTTAAAAAAACCTCACCACCTCACTATGATTCCTTTAATTTCCATAAATCAAAATAAATAAGAAGGTTTACACACTATCGATGGGGTGTGGGATAAAAAACTCAATAGGATCTCACCCAGGTACTCTATATCAAGTCTCTATATAAATAATCCTAGTATGATCATTTAAAATAATCATGAAATGATAATAAATAAAATAGTTTTATATCAAAATCATGGAAAATATTTCCATTTTTAAAAATTTCTAAAATAATATAGGAAGAATAAGTTTTAAATAATAATTTACATAATCAAATACAAAGAATGAATATCAATCCATTATAGTACAAACAATTCACAATGGTAAAAAATCCAAGGATCCAAATATTTCATTCTAGCATACTACACATACCATAATCAATGACTCATGTGCACCCAATCCCCTAGAACAATAGGCCTATGGAGCAGAGGAACACCCCATGATTGAAGCCCACAAAAATTTCAAATCAAGTCCCTAGAACAGTAGGCCTAGGGATTAAAATAACAACCCATGAGCAAACCCCCTAACAATAAAATGGATGATGGCCCCAAGATATGTCTCCCACCTAAGTACCCAATTATTCCCAAGGGTTTCATTTTATATATCATTTCAAAGGTTTCTATTTTTTACAAACAATTTCACAACCCTTTATTTCACCAAATAATTCTTTGAAAACACCATTTTATTTTACCCAAAACCAAGGGAAAATTCATATTTTATCAAAATCCATTTACATACAAAAATAAATCATTAAAATACGTTTATAAATAAATTTATAATATAGGATAAATATATTAAATCAAATATAGGATAGAGATAGAACCACCTAACGAAAAATCGGGTGACACAATCTCACAACGTAATCCACCAACACAGGAAGGAATGAAAAGAAAACAAAGGACATCCTATAATCAATTCCCTCATATTAGAATAAAATTACAAAAACAAAAAATAAGGTGGAGAGGGTAGATCACAAGAAACCTCAAAGAATACGCACCCTTTTCACTGCAACCAACAAAAGAATATCCCCCAAAAGAAGATCACCCAAAAGATCTAGAAAGAATCAAATTAAATTTCACTAAATGGTCGAAGAATACAAAATTAACCACCCTGATACTTCCTAGAATACTGGAAATGAAGAAGTTAAAAGTACTATTACTAAGGGGAAGAAACACAACTGCTATAAATATTAAACATAAAAAATGATCTTGATGGAGTGGAGACACCCAAAATTAATTGGAAGGATACTTAAGGTTCAATGGAGGAACCTCTGCCATGAACGAAAAACATTAGACATAAAACATGACTAAATCCTGATGGGACAAAGGATTTATGATTTAAACACATCATTTATGATGTAAATATCCCATAACTCATATATGACAAGAAACATATTTCCTAGAGTTAAATATAACCCAATAAATGATTTTATGATGTAAACATGGGTCTTACAACATAAAATGAATTGACGATGTAAAAAGGATTTCACGAATTGCAAGATTATTATGTTGTAAATTGTATTTTAGATAGTTCTCAATGAAGTAATTATACCATAATCTAGAACTTACAATGTAAATTTTTCAAGCTATAAATATTCACCCCATGCTCATAAACTCTAAAAAAACAACAACTTCTAAGCCCTACGAACCCAAAAAAACACTTAATCATCGAAAGAGGGTACCTTAAAATCCAGGATATTAAAATGTCTCCACTATAAGACTTTACATACCTTATAAGTCATGTATAAGAAGGGTTATATGGAAAGAGGTGAGGTCACTAATCCCTGACCGATGATTCATGCTCCCAAGTCTCATGAGAATTTGATCTACGTCATTATAAAAATATAAAAAATGGGATAAAATTCCCATGTAAGACTTTCACTGTAACATCCCAAGTAAGTAATGAATAATAGATATATTTATCTATGTCTATTTATGAATTATATAGTGTTTTAGAAGCTTAAAATGAGAATAAATCCAACCTAAATCATGGAATACTCTAATATTTTTAAAAGAATGTTTTACCGCCTTTTGATGGAGAACGATTTTTAAATATATATTTTGACAATTTTATAAGATATATTTGTCAAAATAAACTTATTCATTATTATTGGGACATTGAAATTTACTTTGGATAAATTTCGGGAATTTTTCCGATAATGATCATTTTTTAATGAATAGTGACAAATGTTGTATTTTAATTCAAAACCTATTTTTAATCGAATTTATTTATATGATTAGATAATATTTTGAATTGGTTTTAAAGTGAAATTATAATATATTTTTACCATTTAATACAATAGTGGTCGTTGTAATTAATTTCACTTTGAAATTGGACTTAAACTAGTGTCAATCTTTTGATATATATTGTTTCATAAAAACATGCTATTTGTTCTGACAGTGGGAATTAATAATTAAATTAATTAATGAAACTTATATGTTTTGAATTTTGTAAAATTGAAATAATTTTTGAATTAAGAATATCAAATATAGCTTAGGGTGAAGTTTTGGTATTTTTTCTGAAAAACTTCAATTTTTGATGAATAGTGAAACCACTAAGTGGTACTTAAAAAACTGATTTTTTGTTTAAATAAAATTTTACCACCTCTGTGTTTAGAATTTTAAAAATCCGAAATACATGGTTGTCATTAGAAAATAAAATTTGGTTCAATGGGATTAAAATAATTTTTTTGGTGAATAGTAACTTTTAAGTTTTTAATCGCGACTAGAGGTAATTAGTGTAGTTTAAGGTAAAAATAATGTTTTAATATAATGAAATGACCTTGAAACATGTCCTAACCCAATTGGATGAGTCATGACCGACCAAGAAAACCCATGTGTCGATTTTTGGGACCACATGAAGCCACTTGGGTAAGATAATGACATTAATTCCTTTTATTTAAAGTAAAATTAAAAATTACACAAACATGTATTGTTTTACTAGAACAATTTTTACATGGGGTTATACAAGTCAGATTTTTGACTATAAATAGTCATTGGAAAGCTAAAAATATTTACTACATCATGATATTTGTTTTATAATTCTTAGATATTAAATAAATTAAATCATTTATGACATCATGATGATGCAACGATTACCTCATTATTTAACGATTTAAATAAAATGAAAAGATAATGTAAAATATAGGATCTACACATGTCAAAAACCTATTGGATTAGTATATTTTGAACCCTTATCACCTTATCCTCGAAATATATAATTGTGGGAACTTTAAAAACCGAAAATAATTTTATAATAAAGTAACCTTTTATACCTTTCCAAGAGTGCCCCTCCTATCCTCTTATAAAAGGCCCCCACTTCTACCTTGTTACCCACACCTCTCAAGCCTTTGGCTCAGCCATGCTCTGATAATTTTGTCTCTCCACATCCCTCTACTCATCCTAGAATCATTACATTAGGCAGGAATCTCTTCAAGAAATCCTTTTGGTTCAAACCAAATGGAGTTACCCGATTTTAATGAGGTTAAAGAATGATCGAGTCAAGTCGGACCCCAGGTAAGGGATCCTACCCCTCTCTTTCTTTTTAAGTATACTATTTTATGTCATTACTTTTAATCTAATATTTCTAATGATTGGGTGTTATTTTATATTACTCTTACTGTACTTTTTTATGTTCATATGATGAGAGAACCTATTTTCTCTCATCAATCCATTTTGGAAGTTTTGAGTGGCGCCGTTAGGCTGTCGAATTTTTGTAAGGGAACTTCTTAACCCAATTTCCGTTATTTGGGTTAACCTCTTAATTTCAAATTATTTTATGATATTATTATGTCTTATCTTGTATTTGTACTTTCTTTATGTGTAATTATAGTGAATACACATAATAGATCTATTTTATTTTAAAAAAATGATCATTGTAAGGGAATCCGTCTCAATCTCCTTTCATTGAGGCATATTTTTTTTTATAAACAACATTCTTTTATATGATGTATAAACCCCTTTGAATTTTATGATTATTCAAAAGGAATCTTTTTATATGAAGCATTTACTAAATGAAAAAAGGGAATGTTTTTTTGTCGTACGTATGCGGTGACAACGACTTCTCCGCCACCATGACCATTATTTGAGTTTCGGCTTCCTCTACAAGCCATAACATT
Organism: Viscum album; assembly: GCA_963277665.1. Classification (NCBI taxonomy): domain Eukaryota; kingdom Viridiplantae; phylum Streptophyta; class Magnoliopsida; order Santalales; family Viscaceae; genus Viscum; species Viscum album. Next base: position 1,183,039,257 of record OY728150.1, on the reverse strand, counting down.
TTTTTTAATGAAAAATAAATACCATGTTTTAATTTTATTTTATTTTGGTATTGAAAATGGTTTTGATAATTTTATTATTATATCAATGTGTTATTGATATCTTGTGATTTAAATGTGGAAATGTTATGTTTCCTTTATGCATGTTTTATGTGATACGATTATGTTATGGTTCTTGGGAATTATTATGAAGAAAGGTGGTTCCGTGATAAACTAAGGGAGGGTGATCCCAATATATCTGTACAATGCATTGGGTAACGTGAAGGAGTTAAATGTTAAGGTTTCTCTGAAGAGATTTAGGGAATATACCGTGATGGGTATTCCAAATGTAACCAAGAGGGTTACTCCCTACGTAAGAATGTTATGAATGCCTCAAGTTACCTTTGTGTCTTATGATTTCTATGATTTATTCATGATTTGATGAGGTATGTTAAAGTGCTTATGTTTTATGGGTAAAGTATGATTTCATTCTTATGTATATATGAACTGATGTTTCCTTTCCATATTTTTATAAACCTTACTGAGCTTTTTATGCTCATCCCAAGTTTTTGAAATGTTTCTCACAGGTCAAGGGAATGGTACATGATATGATGATAGTGTCAAGGAAGTGTCAAGAAAGAATCCATGTTTTATTTTAAATATGTGTCCGTTGATGAGAAAAATGAATACTATATTTTTGTAACCACTTTGTTTTAATGTGGAATGTAATGAATGTTTTATGATCTAATTCTCTAAAACTCTAAACCTGAAAAGATCCTCAATGTGTAATCTTGTAATAACTCAAGATTAAGTAAGGTTTAAGACTGGGGCCTTATATTCACATTAGAATCAAAGATCCCCGCTAGATACTCTACAAATAAAACATATGGCTCCAATTCAATCTCTTCCTAACTCAAAACATGATAGGGATCAAGATGGTACTTCATGAGATGATATATTTGGAAAACATCATGGATACCTATCAATTGAACTAGAAACTCCAACCAATACACAACCATCCGAAGCCACTTAGTGACAAAAAATAGTCCTACATATCCAAAAGAAAACATTCCCTATTTCCCGTGCCAACGGTGACCCAACTGAGAAGAAACTTTCAAGAAATATTTATCACCAATAGAAAAATACAAAGGATGATGCCGAAGATCTTCATATGATTTTTTATGAATTTTAGTTGTATCCAAATGACTATATATAGATTAAATTCTTAGAGATGTCTCCTGAATGATAATACGAACCATGAGAGAGTATTTACCCACCTCTTTCCAAAAAAGAGGTTATATGTATGAGTGACCATAGAAAGCCTCAAAGGATTCCATCAAAAGGGAGAGACCAACCAGAAATGGTCTCCCCACCATAAAGGGTTTCTATGACTCCTAAAAAATCATAATCATATTGCTGAATCTACCAAATTAACTCAAGGAGAGATGAATATATCTAAATACTAGTCATAACAATACCTAAACCATCCTCTTGAGTATCCATTTTATAATGAATGAATATTCCCATCTGGTTTCACTCTTCCTTCAATTCTAAAATAGATCGTGATGGTACTTTCATACTTAGAGTGTCTACAACAACATTCCCCTTCATCGGGGTGTATTCGATGTTGAAATCAAATTTATGAAGGTATTCCACCCATCACCTATTTCTAATATTCAAATATTTATGATAAAATATATATCTCATACTCTTTTGGTTAGAAAATACTATGAAATAATCCCAAAAAAGATAGTTCCACAAACAATTAAGAACATGAATAGCTATGGAATGACCCAAATTCTAAGTGGGCTAGTTTTCCTCTTGAGGGTAAAGATAAAGAGGTCCATAGGCCACCATATGATCATCCTTCATAAGAATAAAACCCAAAACAACACCCTAAGTATCATAATATACCACTTACCCTTTATCAGGATCAGGTAAGATCAAGATATGTGTTGATGTCATAAGTCATTTCATCTTATTGAAATATGTCTGACACCTTGTATCCCATATGAATTTTATCCCATTTTTGAAAGGAGTAGTAAATGGTTATGATAACTTCAATAAGTCCTTGAAAAATCATTGATAACATACTGTAAGACCAAGGAATCTCTATATCTCAGAACCATTATATGAATCCTCCCATGAAAAGACCACCTAAACCTTCTCAGGATCTATTAATATGCCACATTTAGAAATCATGTTCCCTAAGAACATCACTTCTTGGATCGAGAAACTACATTTTGAAATATTTCTATATGTATAGTGACATATTATAATTTCCAAAACTAAACTCAGATGGTGCTCATTCTCACACTCAAAATTTGAATAAACCAAAATATCAACTATGAAAAAATCCATGAAGTTATCAAGATACTGATAGAATATTTTATTTATCAAAGACATGAAAACTATAGGATCATTATTCAGAACAAAAATAATCACAAGATATTTATAATGGACAAACCAGCTCTGGAATTTTTTCTTTGGTATATCAGACTCTCGAACATTGATTTGATGATAACCCAACAAAATATTGATCTTTAAAACCCACTTTCCCACTTTAACTAATCATACAAATCATATGAATATAGAAAATGATACTTATTCTTAACCATCACCCAATTTAACTTCTAATAGTCCACACATAATCAAAGTGGACAATTAGCCTTCTTGGTAAAGATCACTAGGGATACCCATGAAAAAACACTTGAAAAAACCTTTCTATACAAAATCATGTATTTGAATATTAATATATCCCAACTCCAATGGTTCTATATGATAAAAGGGAATTGAGGTTGACTATGTACCCATCACCTGATCAATAATGAACTCAACCTCCCTCTCTAGAGTAATACTAGTGAATTATTATGGGAAAACATCAAGAAATTCCTTAAGAACCAATAGAAGATCACCAAAAGAGAAAACAAAATCGAGCTCAACTTTAAAAGAAAATAAAAAACTTCTAAGATATGGTTAGAAAGGTCATGAATGACAAGACCTTAGATCCCACTCTCCCTAAAATACCCAATAGATTCCATAAATAGTAAGGAATATGTCATGCTAATGATAACAATAAACCACAGTATGATGAGTGATGATACAATCTATCTTGATGATGAAATTAAACAAATCTAGATGGATAATGAAAAATCATGGAGTAACTCTGTGTTAATTATTGATAGAACACAAGAATGACACCAAAACCCCTTCTCTTTCCACTTTATAAGAGGTGTTGCTAACTTAATGATAAAGGATATTAAATTTATTGTAAGTTTCATTAAATAAACAATATAAGAAGATATATATGAGTGAGAGGAACCTGTATCAAATAAAGAAGTCCATATTGAATATACAAAAAATGGCACCTCTCACTATCATTGGACTCATGTCAACCTCTATCATAAAATCATCCACTATGTGACTGTGATTCACTATTAAGGCATATGGATGGATCCCTATGGTTCTTTATGCTTCTAACTACACTATAGTGGCCTTTGGAGATAACAATCTTTGACCATAGAGAGGCATGATCATGGGATGAAAGAACCTATGTAGATGGCCATAGTGGCAACTAACATTATACATATTCATGGGAAAAAACAAGAATGTTGAGTGTGGCCAACATTTACAATCGGATAACAATTCATGGGTTCACTACCAACTATAACTGATGGTGTAGAGGAGGCCTACTACTGAGAACAACCCCTCCACTCCTACGATGGTTATTCAACATCCTCTCCTTCCCCTGCATGCCACTGAAGATGCCATTTGGGTGGAAGGGATGGGGAATAATATCCAATATATCCTTCCATATCAATATATTCTATAATTTCACTGTCAATTTTGTCCACATAGTTATAAGTATTCAACATAAATACCTACAATTTTATATCCAATCGCAAACCCTGTAGGAACTTCTATGCTTTCAACTGATCATTCTTTACCACCTCTAGAGTAAAAAATTATATCTGTAAACCTATTGGTGTAATCCATCACTGAGTTCTAAGTCTACTTTAAATAGAGGAACTCCATAAAGTTTCTTATCATTAAATACTCTACATAGAACTACTATAATAACAGTTTCTTGAAACCCTTCTAATCCAAATCCATGTTCCTATCTGCCTATACCAAGGAATCCCACCGTTGCTTGCTTGGACCCTCAAGTATAAACTCTACTCACTTCACCATTACATTCTTAGGTTTGTCCAAAAATTAAAAGATATGATCTATCTTATCCATCCCATCCCCCACCTCTTAGGGATCATTTTTACCCCTAAAGGATGGATGTTTCTCATGTAAGAACTCCCAAGATTAATCCCTTTCTCCTCTAGTTCCTCGATATACCTCAAAAAATGTATTATGGGCTTGTGGTATATTTTTGTCTACAGAATTAAATACTACCATGATAGAAATTATAATATTCTAATCTAGAGGCAGATTCCCTCGAGGGGAATCCGCTACACCCTCCTATGGAACTGATGGAAGACATCTCTGAGGCATATCACTGCAAATTGAAAATAGATGATATGATTAGAAAACATGATAATCTTGGTTAAAACCATATAACCATAACAAAAAATTAAGATTGAGATCAAGAATTAAACACAATAGACACACATCATGACATCCCATGGCAACTAGAGTCTCATCACGATAAGAGCTGGCCATTCACTCACCACAACCAACCTCTCATGTTCTGATAATCCAATCTCCAGTCTACCAAATATCCCACGATAAGGAATCTTGTGGAATCTAAATCCTATAATATAAATTTTTAACAAACCTATAACACTCTATGTTTTTATTATTTGTTTATAATTTAATTTCTTCAATATCTTGTTTCACACACAACAACGAGATTTAACAAACCATAATATACTATTAAGATTATAATTTAAACATGACCATTATAAATAAACAGTTAAACTTGGTGGTATGAATAGGGATAAAAAAATTTAAAAAATTATGTATAATGGTTTTATATAAATAAAAAATATTAATAAAAAATACTAAATTTTTAGTAAATACTTTATATGTTTTGAAAATAAAATTTTCTCAAAAAAAGTTTTCATTTTTTTTGTGAAAGAATATTAAAAATAAATTTTTCCGCATTTAGAAAATTTATTTTAAAAAATATTCTTCATTTTTCAAATATAAATTTCAAAATTATCATTGAGTGAATTTTTGAGAATTTTTTGCAAAGTTTAAATTTTCGATGAATAGTAAGAAGCATAGTTTTTTTATTAAAATACGGCCTTTTTGTTTAATGAATTTACAAGATCAATTTTCTTTTAATCCTGGTTTAAAAGTAATTTTAGTAAAATTATATATTTATTAATCCATTTTAGGTCATTTAAATCTATTTCATATTGAATTTTGATATTAAAACTTTATACACGTATGCCAATTTTCTCTTTGGAAAACTGCTTTTTTGTCACTTCTATAGGTTTAAATTTTAAAATAAAATTTTACAATAATATGAATGGAATTTGGAAAAATATCTTATTCATTTTGAAACATAATAATAAATTTTATATAATAATGTCATCATATTTTTTGTCCAAAATGTACAGTATAAATAGTAAAAATTAATCACCATGGTTAAGGTTAAAACACGTTTATCGAGGGTAAAAATAAAATGAAAAGGGGTAAAATGGCCTAAAAACTTTCTCAAATCCCATTTTATGGACACATTTTGACCTTATATCATATAAATATTGATAATTATCCATTTTAGAGCCTTTTATCATGTTCAAAATGTGGGTACACCATTTTCTTTTCAAAAAATCAAAATGTGTCCTCTCACCCATTTATAAAAGGGAACCAAATCTTCCATCAACTTCCCACTTAAAAAAACCATTTGTTCTAAGAAATCCCTACCTAAATACTTTCCTTAATTCCATACCCACATTTTAGAGGCCTTAATTTTAATATTAAACCCACCCATGAAGGATTTAGGTGTAAACCTAAAGGGGTTATCCAAAGAAGAGGTATATTCCTTAACCATGTGTTTTTACTTTATTACATATATCTATCTCATCTTCCATTAGGTGAAAAATGAAACCATTGATCATGTGTATGGTGAAAAACCATATTATGAACTGATGTAATTCATTTTCTATCACCACCTCTCACTTTTGGATATAATGGTGAATTTAAACTATATATTTATATATAATATATGATATTTATGAAATAATTATACTTCATAATTTTAATATATTGTATTCTTTCTTTATTTACATTCTATGGGAATATGATAACATTCCCTGTGTTTATGGTGGAATAACACCTCGTAAAGCGATGTGATTCAGTTTTTACTTATGATTTACATGAAAGGTAATGAGGATAAATTAGATGAACATATGTTATATATATGAAATAATAATAAATCTAGAAATTTTATATATTATTTACCTTCCATTTTTTATATCATTTGAGAACATGTATGTAATGTTCATGCGTATGTATGACCTACCATCTCCATAAATGGTGTAATTCATTTTCTATCTCTAACATAAATAGATTACTCTAAATACATATGTAATTAATATATATGATATTTATATATTTTTAACATTTTTTTATATTATTTAACAATGATCAAAGTGAAATGAAAAATATACCAAACCAAAACATACATGAAAAATGAAGCAGTTGTCACCCAAAACATTGATTTTAACAAATAATTGTTAAAAAATGGGTGATAAAAGGTTATAAGTAAATAATATATCATATGGAACACATAATTATGGTTATTTAATAGATTTATAATAAACTTAAATTTATTATATAAGAGTCTCCAACATATATGAAGGAATTCAAGACTTAAGGCATGATATTTTTCATCTGCATTTTATTTCTCTAGGACACATACCATATTCACCACTTGTTTCTTTTATGTGCTATATATAATTCCCATGAATTTATTTTATTACGATTATCATGATAATTATGGGATACAAATATCTATTAAATTTTATTTATTTCACGTGGCTTACGATACAAAAGATACCAAATTGGAAAATGCTTTATGTTACAATCCTATTGTTTATGAGGATTGTTTAAGATTAAGTATCCAATGATGACATATTATGATATAAAACTAAATAAACTCATGAATTTTATTATCCTATAGGTATTTATTGGAATTAAAATTTTTCCTTTAATTTTCCTCTCTTTATGTCCACAAGATTCCAAAATAATGTTTTTAAAGAAAAAAGTGAATTTATTTCCCTCTTTGGTTGAAATCACTTTTTCTTCCATGTCCATGGTTTCTAAAAATGGTTTAGTAAACTTTTAACTATTATCTAATTATTATTTAAATAAATTTTCACCCATGTTTATTTTTTTTACAAAAATGGTTTAGAAAGAATATTCTTGTCATTTTTCAAACAACGTTATCTTGACATTTTTACCTAAAAATGTTAAAGGAATATTTATTTTAATGTGTATGAAATGAATGGTATTTCCACCCTCATGACTGCCCAAAAATTTAAATATTCCTTAAAAAATTTCCAAAATTATTTTCAAGTAGAAATTTTTCTTTGAAATTTGTTTTTATTATTTTAAACAAGTGTTTTATAAATGGAAAGGATATTATCCACAAGAATGTTTTAATGGTTTTTTATATAATTTCAATTCATAATCGTCAAAAACCTTTAGTTTCAATTATATTGTTTTGGGGATATGATCCAATTATACCATACTTATAATTTCTAGGGATTATTTATGATTATTATGAAGCAATTTTTATGAAACCCATTTCCTTTCTATGGTTTATGCTATGATGAAATTCTTATGAAACCTATTTCCTTTCTATGGGTTATACTATGATGAAATGTTTATATTTTTTTTTCTTTATATGGTTTATGATATGATGATTTTTTATCATCTTATGGAACAAAAAGTTAAGGATTATGTTATAGATGAAACTTATATCTACCTCTATTCCATTGGGTAATTATTAATGTTATATTATCTTAGAGGGTACACTAGAGGACGTCCCATGCCTGAAAAAAGAGTATATGGGTGGTTATCCGAAGCCTGAAAAAATAGGGTACATAGGAGGTTATTCGATTCCTAAAGCAGTTAAATGGTTGGTTAACCCCAGATTAACATTTTATGAATATCTTGGAGAGTATCCTTGACATAAAATTTTTTATGCTTATATATATGAAAATAGATATGTCTTATGTTAATGTTTTTTCTCATGGATTATGTACCTTGATTTCCTTTTGATTCATGTATTATAAACAACCGTGATTTATTCCATGACTCAAGTTTATGATTTATGATATTTAGGATATGTTTTCCATTTGTTATTCTCATTTTATCATACCTTATTCTTATGTAATGTTGATATATAACTTGTTTACCCTTAATGAGAATATGATATTACACTTTGTTTTGTTTCCTTTCCCATAGTTATGATGAAATATATTAAGTAGGGTGTGTATATAAAGTCAACTTTGTGGGATATTCTTTATGGGTGATATTTAAAATATTTCCTGAAATAAGAATACTGTGTATATAATCTCCAAATATTCTAAAATTTTACGGTCCCTAGGTGTGTATTTTTGAAATGTATTGAATATTATTCTATTAAGATATAATATATTTGTATGAAAAGCCTATTTTGTTATAGTTGGTATTATAGGAAAGGTTTAGTTAAAATTTAGAAACTGGGATGAGAAAAATTTAGTGAGATCCCTAGGGATATGTCTAAGGATAAGTCTAAGGATGTGACTAAGTATAGAAAAATATCTTGGAATTTTGGTGAAAGATAGAGTGAGTGGTTTTCGAGAAATTACATCCCTCTATAGATACTACAAGTGGATGTGACTCTAGTATAGTTGTAAATTGGGGAAATAACTCTAAAAACAGTGCATTGATCTAGACTTGATCATTACCTAGTGCACAAAAGTGAGCCTTACTGTACACCGGGCTTGACACTCCTAGTTGACATGATTTTTAAATTCACTAACTCTTTATGAACCATTATAATGTATTTTAATAGATTATGAAAATGATTGACCAAGGTTAAACCTAAGGTATCATAGATTAAAAATATAGTGTCCTGATTTAGAAATCCTATAAGTTATTTTTCATGATTATGTGGTTTCCCACTTTTATTATTGTTGTTCAAAATATATTTTTTGGTTTTAGTCAATGGATGGAACCATGAGGACTTATGATAACACTAAATGTGATGGATAATTTGGTGATTATCAGCAACCATATTGGATGAATACGGGAGAGAGAGATATTGTGATTATTCTTAATCAACTATGACAATATATCATTAATAATGGGAACTCTACTGAGATTCCTGACACATCAAATAAGAGGAATATGGACTTTTATGAATGCTCATGTGGTAATGAACATAGAGGAAAGAAGATTCAGATTCGTACATGTCAAGAAGGTAGGAATAATCACTTAGAAGAATATATCAAATGAAGGGTAAGATTATTTCTATTTGGAAATTAAGTTCATAGGGAAATTAATTTATAATGAATTTTATGTATTATATGTGAGGAACATGGGAATTATCTGATTAAATTCCATATACTAAGGGTTATCCCCCAGATCAATGAATGAACGTTTTTATATCAAACCATTGAATTAATTTTTTTAAGTATTCCTATATCTGGATTCAATAATTATGCTGTATAAGTATTTTACCAATGGTATTTTTGTTATAATAATCACAAAAAATATAAATATTGTGTTAATTTTAGAGGCATATATATCTTCATGTAATATTAAATTAAAAGTTATACATACCATCATGGTATTATGAGTCTAAGGTTGATCATTATTTTAATGTCTCGGGAATCCTTTTTTAGGTTCTAAGTGATGGGATTTTAATGTGAGAAATGAAATTTTGGGAGAAATGTTATTGGAATAAGTTATATGTAACTCTTAGGTTCCACATGGTGTATTATTTTTTAAATAATGAAATTTTTATAAGTTTAAAGGAATTGATAGCCTTTTGGGTTTATACGAACTTTGAGGATTCAGGTTATTTTCAAGGATTCTCAACATATTTCCAAATATTTTATAATAATTATATAAATAAAGAATTAGTAAAAAAGAGGAAAATAGGTCATATCTGGTAAGGCCATAGGACTTTAACCCAGTACTGAAGGGAGATAAGGGTGAAATTACTACCTCTAAAACATGATATTCCTTGGTTTGTATAAATGTTGTGATAGATAAATATTAATTTTATTTTTGGAAAATATGTTTTATCATAGAGATAACCATGGGATTTAAAAATTTTATTGTTATAGCTTATACCTCATGAAAATTTAAGGTTTATGAGAAAAATTACCCAACTCATGATTTTGAGTTACCTGCAGTAAATTTTTCCTAAAAGTTATAGTGGCATTATTTTTATTGAGAAAAGTAGGATAATTATAAAATTTTAAATTATATAGTCACACAAAAATAGAGGAACATGCCACAAAGAAGATGGTTGGAGTTGATTAAAGATTATGATAACACCAAGAATTACCACCCTTGGAAAGAGAAAAAAGTGGATAATGATTTTAGTTGCAAGGATTATTATATATTATCTATGACGAGGACCAAAAAGATCCAATATTTTTGGATTTTTAAAGGATTGATCAAGAATTCCTCAAGGAAGGGTAAAAATATTATCTTTATCAAATGAGTGTTTAACCATATTTAAAAATGAATATTATAGAGGAATAAGAGGATGTAGAGTTATAGAAGAAGGTGAGAAATATTCCAGAGTTAAACCTTTGTCATGATGGAATGATAAGGTTTAGGAACCATGTATGTGTTTTGTCCATACCATATTTGAAGGACATGTTAGAGGAATCTCACAGTTCTTCATTCTCTATTTATTCTATAAGTACAGAGATGTATAGTGATATAAAAGATTATTCCTGGTAAGATGGTATAAATAGTTATATTATAGAATTAATTTCATGGTTCATTGTATTCCAGTAATTTATATATAAGTGTCAAAAGTCTAAGAGGGCATTAATAATATTACCCATTATAGAATAGAAATGAGAAAGTATCACCATGTATTTTATTTTCAGACTCCTGAGAACATCCAAAGGGCATAATGATATATGAGTTATAGCCGATCACCTTACAAAGTTAGCACACTTAATCACTATTAGAGAATATTTATCTATGGATCATCTTTCTAGGACATACATTAACGAAGTGTTAAGGTTTAATTGAGTACCACACTCCATTGTATCTAATCGGGAACTAATTTTTACCTCAAATTTCTAGTGATATATTTTACAATATCTTAATATTGACTAGAGTTTTAGCACTATGTATCATCTATATATAGATGGTCAGTCCAAGAGAAAAATTCTAGCCCTAGTAGATATTTTTAGATCTTTTTCTATGGATTCCAAAAGGTGGTTGAGATCCACTCCTTCCTCTAGTTTAGTTTTCATACAATAATATATTTCACTCAATCATTAAGATGGATTCTTATGAAGCCCTCTATAGAAATAAGTGTAGAACTCAAAAATACCTAAATGAATTTAGAGAAATAAATCTATTAGGAACTGATATAGATATGGAAATGGTATAAAAGTCCAGATTCATTCAAAAACACATAAGGGGTTCACAAAGTCGTCAGGAAAGTTATGATGACATTCGTTAGTGTGATTTGAAATTTGAAGTTGGTGAAAAAGTGTTTCTAAGAATTTATATATAGAAGTAGGTAATGATATTTGGTAATAAAGGAAAACTAATACCTAGGTACACTTTTCCCTTTTAAATTCTTGATCATATCAGGATGATAGCTTATCGATTGAAACTTCCACTAAAACTCGATCAAGTCCAATATTTGTTCCGCGTATCTCTATTAATAAAGTACATACTTGATCATTCACATGTACTGAGATTAGAGTTCATACCACTAGAATATGATATTTCCAATAAAAAGTTTATGGATATTCTGGATCAAAGAGATAATGTTCTATGAAACAAGACCACTCACATGGTCGAAGTTTTTTTTGGAGAAACTAGAAATTTTATGAAGCTATGTGGGAAGATAAGGATATGATGAGGATGAAGTATCCTTATTTTTTTATATTAGAGTGAATAATTTTTATGGTAAAATAAATTTTAAGGGGGGTATAATTTAACACCATAATTTTTTATGAAATATATTTTTTCAAATAATTTAATTTCGTTGATAGCTTATATTACACGTAACATCGAGTTTTAACGAACCATAATAAACTATTAATATTATTATTTTAACATGGATGTTATAATGTAAAAGTTAAACTTGGTGATAGGAATATGAATAAACACATTTTAAAAATTAATTATAATAATTTTCTATAATTAAAATATATTTATAAAAATTACTTAATATTAAGTAATGACAAGATACATAGAAGAGGGAACGACACGAGGGGAGATCGAAGCGGTGATGGCTTAACCCTAATGGGGTCAATGGCGCTTATCCCTCCGCTACCAGTCGGTGGGAGGGGGGAGGATTCCCGACTTCCTCATAATGGCCAGAGACGCGTTTTTCTTCCCTTCACCGATCTAGCTTTGATTCCAGGCTTTCTTGTGATCAACCTTGATCCGAAGGTCCCTGGTATTCGGGAAGATGACCCTGTGGTTCCATTGTCGGATAGGGAGTTTACGGAGGTGGAGGGTTTTCTACAGCTAATGTTGGTTTCCCGATTTAAGAGAAAACGACCTTTGGTGGATGAATTTGACAGGTATATCTTCGATCATTGGGGTCTAAATGAAAGAGCGGTGGTCATCCTTCTTGATAAAAGGCACTTGATAGTGAGATGTTCTTCATCGTAAGACTTTGTTAATTCTTTGTCATGCATTCCCAGGAAATGTGATGGATACAACTTCTATCTACTTCTGTGGAGATATGCTTTTTACCTGAATTAGGATTCTCCTATTGTGCTGGTTTGGGTAAGTCTTCCGCAACTCCCTCTACCATTTCAAAATCCCTCGATTCTATGTATGTTATAAAATCTTGTTGGCCGATTTATCTGTGTGGATTCACGTACTGTGGCCGTTTGTCAACCAATAAACCCACGCATGTGTGTAGAGGTGGATGTGTTGAGGCCGTGGGTTGAGTCGGTGTGGATAGAAGCTGGAGAGGAATTATGGTGTAAACAACCAGTGGTCTTCGATCATTGGGTGGAATTTTGCTCTTCCTGTAGAAGACTGGGACACTCGGCCGATGTTTGCAGATGGGATGGACACCAAGAGAAGGTGACAGTGTGGGGGAGGAAGAAGAAAGAGGCTATATAAAATAACCTCTTGGTGGGTAAGGCAGTGAAAAAGGGATATTTGACAAAAAAAGTGGAGGAACCCTCTATGGTAGAGATTTTTTTAGGATGAAAGAGGATTTGAGGGACTGAGACCCAGTTATTTTAGTGCGGAGAGATGAATCCTCTTCACAAGAGTCTCAAGATGAAGGTAGGGGATTAACTGGGATGGAAATGGAGGTGCGGTGTGAAGGGGTGGCAAAGGAATCCCAAATCAAGCAGAGGTTTTCAGGGGTCAACACCCAAATATCAGGAAAGGCTTCGGTTCAAAAAGGTGTTCAGACTCATAACTCCTTTGAGTGTTTGGACACCACTGAGTCTGTGCAGGACACAACTAATGACCCGGATGGAGGAATTGTAGATGGTGAGGAGTATGAGGAGGTTCCTAAGGCTCATGAGGAGGAAAAAACCCCTAGGAAGAAGAATGGGAAAGGACACAGGGACTACTCGCATTTACCAAAACCGATGGAAACATGATCAGGTAAAAAATCAAAAACATGTGAGATGGATATGTCTTCGGCCCTCATAGTTATTGTGCAAGAGAAGCCCCAAGGTACAGTTCAGGAAAACAACAACTTGGGAAACAAGACCGGAGCGACAAAGGACTCTACAGAACCTATCCTCCACTCTGAAGACGAGATGGTGGAGGAAGTTCTTTATGTCAACATCCAACAGGAAGAGGTGGAGATGATGGGAAGACCAATTCAAGTGGCGGTCAACAACGAGCAAGCGAATTGGATCGACATACAATATATGATCTTGATGAGAGGCTTCAATGATGGGAAAATCAGCAAAGAAGTGTATGTACAAACTTGGGACAAAATGGCGTGTCATCTTGAAGATGTTATTGGCAACGACCCTGATGCTAAGGGATTACTTATGAGCTGGAATCTTTTTAGAGAGGAAAACACTAGTAGGCTGAGGCTTTACTTTGACAGCTTTACCTTCTCCTATGAGGCTTCACCTCTGGATTAACTGGACTGGTTTCTCACTTTGCCTAAAAAGTGAGTTTATAATAAAAATATAATTTTCGGTCAGTAAATACTTTATATGTTATGAAAATACAATTTTCTCAAAAAATGTTTTTATTGCTTTTTTTAAACAAATAATAAACGTAAATTTTTAAAATTTTAGAAAATTTATCTGAAAAAATACACTTTATTTTTTTAATATAAATGTAAAAATAATGTTTGAGTTAATTATTTATAATGCTTTACAAATATTTATTTTTTAATGAATAGTAAAAATAGTGATTTTTATTAAAAACTTGTTTTTAAAGCATTTTTAAGATAAATTTTATTTTAATAGAGTTTTTAAAGTAAAATTACATCAATTATATATTTATTAATCCAATTTATGCCATTATATTTAATTTATTATTAATTTTTTATATTTTTAATTTTTACTCTTATTAAAATTTTCTCTTTGGAAAACCATTTTTTCATCGTGTCTGTAGGTTTTAATTTTAAATTAAAAATTTCCACTTATACGAATGAATTTTTTTAAAAGGATTAAATATTTATAATAAAAATAATTAATATTATATAATAAGTTCAACTTAATTTTCAGTCAAAATGAATTGTAAAAATTATAAAAAATAATTACCCTGGTTGTGGTTGAAATGAGTTTACCAAGAGTTAAACTAAAAAGATAAGGGGTAAAATGACCTAAAAACTTATCCAAATTCCATTTTATTTCCTTATTTAGATATTATATCATCTAATTATTATTAAGGATCCATTTTTTCCTTGTTTCATTTTTAAAACATGGGTACACATTTTTCTTTAAAAAAATTCCAAGTGTGTCATCTCCCCCACTTACAAAAGTGAACCCCTATCTTCTCCTATTAAAAAATAAAAAAACACTTTTTTTTGAAAAATACCTTCAAAAATAAATTACTTAATTACCTCTACACATCCTATATAAATTATTTTTATTATTAAACCCTCCTAAGAAGGATTTTGATGTAAACCTAAAGGGGTTCTCTAAAGAAGATGTATTGTCCTTAACCATACATTTTTATTTTATTTTTTCTTCTAAATCATTCAAATATTATTCCAAAATAATGATATAATAAAATCAGTATATCCATATAATTAAATTTTATTATTTAAATTTCCAAAACTACAACTATCTCTTCTTCTATCAAGTAGGAGACAAAACTGTAGATCATGTGTACGGTGGACTACCGCCTCACGAACCGATGTAAATCATTTTCCATAAACAACTCTAATGGTTCAATATAATGATATACTTAAAGTAAATTTTTTATATTTATGATATAATTATACTTTTTTAATTATAATATCACATGTAACATCTTACTTTCCATTATGTGGGAATACGATTACACTGCTCATGTGTACAATGAACTACCACCTCATAAAGCAATGTGGTTTTTTGTTCAACTACTCTTTACATTAATGATAATAAGGATAAATTTAAGGAATATATATAATATATATGCTATAATAATGAATCTTTATGGTTCATATTATTTAAATTACTTTCATTGCACCCATCAAGAACATGTAAGCAACGTTCAGGCGTACATATGACCTATTGTCTCCATGAATGGTGTAATTAATTTTCTATAACTAATATTAATGGATTAATATAAATACACATTTAATTAATATATATGATATTTATATCATTTTTAAAATTCTAAAGATAGTGTAACCATGATCAAAGTAAAAGGAACAAAAATACCAAACCATAACATAAAAGAAAAATAAAGGATTGATCACCTAAAATAATGATTTTATTAAATAATTGTTAATAAATAGTTGATAAAAGAATATAAGTAAATAATATATTTTATTATAAACCTAATTATTATTATTTATTATTTTTATAATAAACCTATATTTATTATAGAGTATTTTCAAATGTGTAAAAAGTAAGTCGAGAATTAAGGAAAAATATTTTTTGTCTCACTTTTATTTCTACAAGACACATGACATATTCATCACTTGTTTCATTTATGTGGTTCATATACTATGAATGAATGTATTTTATGAGCCTTATCATGATAATTATGGGTTATACATATCTATATAATGTTCTTTCTTTCATGTTTCTTATGTTCCAAAATATACCAAAGTGGTAAAAGTTTTATGTTACAATCCCATTATTTATTGGGATTGTTTAAGATTAAGTTTCTAGTAAGGAGATATTATGATATAAATCTCGTGTAACTCATGAATTTTATTATCCACTGGAAATTTCTTAAAAATAAAATTTTTCCCCTTATTTTACTCTTTTTATGCACTCAATATTGCAAAAGATTTTTTTTATGTAAAAACCAAATATATTTATATCTTCAGTTGAGAAACCGTTTTATTCCATGTTCATGTTTTCTAAAAATGTTTTAAATAATGTTTTAACTATTATCATATTTTTTAATGGAATTTTAACCAATTTTTCATTTTTTACAAAATAGTTTAAAAGGAATATTCTTATCATTTTCCGAACAAGGGACCCATAACCTTTTTACTGAAAATTTAAAAGTAATATTTGTTTTAACATGTATAGAATGAACAATATTTTCTATCATCATGATCAATCAAAGATTTGAAACTTACATTAAATGTTTCCAAGGTTATTTTCAAATGGAAAATCTACTTTAATATTTGATAAATATATAGATTTTAAATAACCATTTCAAAAATGGAAAGGATATTTCCTTAAATATTTTTAATGATCTTTTTATAGAATTTATATTCATCAATGATAACAACCTTTAGTGTTCCTTATGTTTTTCTAGGGATATTATCCAATTTTACCAACCTTTTTCTATCTCTAGATGTTTTATGATTATGATGAAGAATATTTTATGAAATCCTTTTCATTTCTATGGGTTATTCTATGGTGAATTTTTTTATGAAATCCATTTCCGTTCTATGGCTTAATGTATGAATAAATGTTTATGAACCCATTTACTGTCTAAGAGTTATGATATGATGAATATTTTATGATATTTTACGAGAAAAATTTATAGATTATGTGATAGGTGGGACATATATCTCCCTTAAATTAATTGGGTAATGATTAATGTTATATGGGTTTAGAGGGTTTATGGGAGGTTATCCTAAGCTGAAAAAAGAGAGTACATGTGCGGTTATCCGAATAATGAGAAAATATAGTACATAGAAGGTTATCTCAATACTGAATCATGTATATATGTAGTTAACCCAAGATTTACATGTTTTTAATGTATTGGTGGTTAGTGTTGACATAAGTTTCTCTATTATTATATATATTCCACAAATCTATGTCTTATGACAATATTATGATCTCATGGATTATGTAATTTTATTCCCATATGATTCATGTCTTATAAACTACCAAGATTTATGCCATGATCCAATTTTATGGTCTATGATAGGCAGGGTATTCTTTTCATATTTTATTCTCATGTTCTCATACCTTAATCTCATGTTTTTTTGATATCTTTCTTATATAACCTTACTGCGTATTTGAACTCACAGTTTATTATGTTTCCTTTCCCCAAGTTATAAATAATGGTCTTAAGTAGGGTTTTTTTATGAAGTGTAATATGTGGAAGATATTTATGGGACATGTTGAAGATCTTTCATGAAATAAGAATATTGTGTATCTAGTCTCTAAAGACACAAAAAGTTTATGGAAATTGGGTGTGTATTTGTCAAATGTAATGAATATTAATCTATTAATATGCAATATCTATGTATGAAAAGATTATATAATTATAGAAACAAGCCAATATAACCTCAAAAACTAGAACCTGACTCAATTCGTCACATACCTGAAGGGAATTCCTAATCCCCACAGTCTGGAGACTAGAAACCAAGCATAAAAAACATCAAGAGAGAATGATTTCAGCCAACCTGAATGAGAAGAAATGGAATATATATACATGGTAGAAAAAATATCAGAATAATAACCAGAAAAATATATTCTATAATAGATGGATAATAGTATATGTGATACAAGTCAAAGCTTATAAACTAAGATCTAAGGTATATGTTTGAAAACAAAGGAAAAAAACATATAATCCATGTGATATGTGTGAAATATCCCACCATCTCACAACAATCTAACTATACCCAGCTGATAGAAACCTCTCTACCTCACTACGATACCTTGCCTTTCCCTACATCAAAATACATAACTAGGTCTGCACACCATCGAAGGGGTGTGAAGGTTGTGAGCTATATAGGATCACTAGGATTCCACCTAGGCATTCCATATCAAGTATTTCTAAAAATAATCCTAGTATGTTCATTTAAATGGGAACATGGAATGATAAGTAATAAATTAGTTCATATCAAAATCATTGTAAATATTTCCATTTTTCAATAGTTCTAGAACAAGCTTGTAAAAAATTTTCAAAGAAAATTTCCCATAATAAAAGTAAACTTATGCATATCAAGAAATTAAAATATAGAACAAACATAATGGTAAACATGATAATGATAACTATAGGTTAGGCTGAAAGACTGCTTATAAAATAATCAATTTATAGTGAACACTCAAGCCCCTAGAACAACAAGCCTAGGGAGCAGAGGAACACCCAATGAGTAAACCCCCAAACAGTTTAAAATCAAGTCCCTAGAACAAAAATCCAATGAGATATGAAAAAACCCATGAGTGAACCCCATAAAAATATAGTATATAATTTCCTCAAGATATGCCTTCCACTTAAGTACCCAAGGCTTCCCATGTGCTATATTTTATAAATAATTTCAAAGGGATCCATTTTTTCACCAACAATTTTACAACCCTGTATTCAATGGAAACATGTTTTAAAAACCCAATTCCACTTTACCCAAAACCATTGGAAAAACCATCTTTCATTGAAATCCATTTATGCATAAAAATCAATCACGCAAATCTATTTATAAATCAGTTTATAAAATAGGACTAATAAAATTCATCCAAAATAGGTTAGAGAAAGAACTACCAACCTCAAACTCGGGTCACACATGACCATAATGGGATCCACCAACATAGGAATTAAAACAAAGAAAAGAATAGAGGACTTATAATCTATTATTGTATCTTATAATCACATTCCACAAAAAAATAGATGAAGGGGTGGGTAGATCAAAACATACCTAAAATAAAATTCACCCATCACCCCAGAACCTAAAAAGGTCCGACACTCAGAATATGATCACACAATAGATCTAGAAAGGATCAAACAAAATATCACCACATGGTCAAAAAATAAAAAAACACCGCACCATTCTAATACCCTAACCAATTGAAATGGAGAAGTAGAAGGTCCTCTTACCAAGGAGAAGTGATGCAACATCCACATGGATCAAATAATGAATGAAACAACCATGGATGTGATGATAAAACTAAAATAACCTGGAAGGATACCTAGGGTTTAAGTGATGAAATTGTGGACTGAATGAGAAAAATCTGATATAAAATTTGATTAAGGCCCACTGGGCTGAAGTATTTATGACATAAATACCTCATTTACGATGTAAATATCCCATAACTCATATAAACTAAAAAACCCATCACATCGAGTTAAATTTATCCTGGTCAATGATTTTATTGTGTAAAAATGGGTCCTATAATGTAAAAGGAATTTACAGAATAAAAATGATTTTATAGCTTATCATATTATTATGATGTAAACTATTTTATGACTAGTTCTTAGTAAAGGAAATACACTCTAATCTAGAAAATACAATTTTAAAGAGTCTAATAAGATATATACACTATAGGATAAGAATATCCGAAAAAATAATCATAATCTATCTGAACTTGAAAACACTCTAAAACATCAAAATAAAATACCTTAAAATCTAGGATATTATATTTTTCTTCTAATTCTTGGAGACATTACCTTCTTACTGAGTGGTTAATAGTATACATGAACCATAAGATTCTAGATATATCATAACCCAGAGATATATTAATCTAAGATATATTCTTTAGTTAGAGTCCCTACAATACTATTACTTTGATATTTTCTAAGTTCCCTAGAAGGGAAAACTTTTAGTTGATTCCCTTAATAGAAAATTCTAAGCTCAATTGATAGAGGAGGATTTTGAGTAGTTAGTGATAACGCAATTGACCCTCATGGACAAGGAAGAAGTGAACTATCTTCAATCAACGATCATGGATCAAATACTTATACAATGAATAAGGTATTCCTAGTTGAGAGATATTTATTTTGAGGTTATATGAAACTATATATCCTCAGGTGATGTTCTAAATGATTTTTCTAAAGTATAGGATCACATCATCCTATTATGATATGGACAATAATGCCCATCATTCCACTGAAGGTTTTGAGAAAAAATGGAAGTGGTTAGTCCCATGAAAAATAATGTTTTTATTAGTTTATTTGGAATAATCATTAGATCCAGAAAAACATAAACCTATAATATTTAAAGTGATGATATTTTTAGATATAATTTATAATTAATTTTAAATAATAATTATTTCAACTAGATAATTCTTTCTTTATTGATGAATTAATTTTATCTTCTTGTTGTACCATTATTATAATGAACAATCTAAAGTAGAATTCATGTAGCAGTATCCACATGTACTCTAAAAACTTCATAATGTTACTAATTGAACTCCAGGTTCTAGTATAGAGGTCTTGATCATCTTGTTTCATTAGGCATTGATCACAATAATAATTCCTTCAGGGTTGAATAATTATTTCCAGTTCTCTAGGTATTGAGTTGGACGAGATGGATGACCATCTCTTCATCTTGAGAAAATTCTTGAGAAAATTCTCTTGGTCTTGAGTGAATTCTAACAATAGAATATCATTGTGTACATAATTATTTTTCTGACCTAGAAGTAATATAATATTGGTTAGAAATTTATTGTTAGGAAATTAGTTATTAAATAATGGACCACAACTAATTTATTTGTTCAAGATAAACCCCACAACTAATAATGATAATATTAATATCATTATTTTTACGATGTGTGCTAACTCACAAATACATTAATATTATTTATTAAAAAAATAAATCAAGATTTATTTAAATAAAATTAGTTAAATATATATTTTACACCAGGCCTTTAACTCAACCCATTAATCCTCCACGTCATCTATCAATATTTGAATAATAAATATTTATTTAAATAAGTAAATATAATTTTATTACTCATTTAAAAAACAAATAAATATTATATTAACAAATTGATGAATATTTATTTATTTAATATTAAACTCACATATATTCCAATCCAAAATAACCAGTGACTTAATTTATGTGATAAATATAAACTAAATAATAATAAATATTTGGTCTTAAGAATATTTTTTATTCTAACATTAAATTCAAATATAATTTAACTAAGAATATAGAAACAATTAATCCACGACCCTATAGGCCTCTTTTCTAGTTTAATTAGATAAGATAACCTAAATTCCATTATTATCATTGAGAAATGCATCAAGGAATCAATAGATAAATCATTAATGTCACAATCAGACAATCTCATACAAAAAATTATTGTGCAATACAATCACTTTGTCTTGATATCTTAGTAAACAGGTTGCATACTTATGTCATTAACCTATATTCTCAATATATATATCTTTTAATAACTTAAATGAAATCATCAACAAAACTCTATGAAAATGGACTTAAGTAGTAATATCCATTTCAATTAAAGGGATATAGATATCTACCTCCATTAAAATGGATGGGAAAAATTCTTTATTTACTTATTTCTTAATTCCAGGTCACTTATGATGAACCCAAGGCAACCTACATCCCTATGAGGATATGTCATAATAGTTTTTATGAATACTTCAATGTGTAAAATTTATTATATACATTAATAATAATATCAAGTCAAAGGAGTAACAAACACATCTGTAGAAATAAATATCCAATGACACATATAACATATGGAATTATTATTGGATTTATTATCCTCAGAGACTTCAATATTTGGGATTACCATGTATGAAATTCATGAAAATAAGTCTTAGTGTATTATAAGATTTCAACACATGAAATTAAAAAATCATTTATGTCCCATCATATTGATTCCATTTTACAAAAGAACATATGTTTTAGGAATATTATCATAGCACTTCATGGTTATCATCATAGTAAAGAACTATGATGACATTTCAATGTGAAAAATATTATAAGGACATTATAAAATTAATGTTACATATAAGAATACTCAATATGTGATTAGATATTTATTTATATTAAAGTATTCGAATTTATAGGTAGTCAAAAGTCCAAAGTAAGTTGTTTATAGGGAACCAAATCCAACAAAATCCCACTTGCGCTAGAACCAACTAATAATAACATTCAGTATTATATCTATCACAAGATATTTAAGAGCTTTATAAGATAAGGAATTAGTTAATAGGACCACCATATTCGATTCCATGGAAACTTTGTTTATAGTGACCTAACCCCTTTGAGAAAAAACTCTCAAGAGTTGATATTTTCAAAGTATATTCATTATCCACTGATGTAACCATGGATCCTTAATTAGTATCTAAATTGTAGTATTATCACACTATAGTTTTATATAATCTTTACTATTAGGCACCATAGGAATTTCTTAGATGAATTTATATATCAAAATATTTTGTTTAGCTATATCAAAATCTATAATATACTCCTATTCTACTCTAGAATCAGTGTTCACTAGCTATTTTGAGCTACTCTAGAACTCAAATTCTACATTATGGTTGAATAAATACCTCTATTTCAATTTCAGATCATTCGGGTCTATCTAGAAACTATAATAAGTATATCCATTAATGACTAGTTCCTCACATCCTTTATAAAATATGAATATATCCTTATTACGCCTAAAGTACTTTAGTATTTTCTTTATAATAATTATATGATGCTATCCTGGGTCTACTTGGTATCTTAAAACCATGCTCAAGGTGTATAAAACATCAATATTGGTACATAATATGACATACAAGACATATCCTACCATTGATTCATAAGGAATTCTACTCATTCTCTCTCTTTTCACTTATGTCTAAGGACACATTTAATTTGAGATATGTATAACAAATGACACTAGAAAAAATCCTATGTTATATTATTTAATACTAAATCACTTCAGTACTTTGTTAATATATATACCCTGAATTAGTCCAAAAAACCTCTTATATCTATCATGATGGGTCTTTATTCTTAAAATATATGCTGCTTTAGTATGTCTTTCTTGGAGAATATTTTTTTAACCATGAATTAACAGAATATAAGATAGGTATCTCTTTTCCCATTATAATATGTCATCAATATATACTACTAGGATAATTAATGCACCTCCATTAAACCTTTTTTACACACAAGAACAACCTTCATTTTTTAATAAACAAAATTATTTTATGGATTCATAAAAATTAATATTCCATGAACTCAATGGTTAATTAAAATGAGAAATATTTCTATTTATCTTGGATACCTTATTGGAAACCATTGGATTCACAATCACTTTTGGTTGTGTCATATAGACATCTTCCACAAGGTTCCCATTTAGGAAGGCTATTTTGATATCCTTTTTCCAGATTTAATAATCACGATAAGCCCACAAAAAGTATAATTTTGATTGGTTTTAGTATAGTTATTGGTTAAAATGTTTCATTAAAGTCTATTCCTTGATGTTTCTTAAACCCTTTAGCAACCTATCATTCTTTACAGGTAATGAATTTTCCATCCATGCTCAATTTTTTATTGAATACGCATTTGTACCCAATAATATTTAAATTAAATATAGAATTTAAAAATACCTAAAACTTGTTCTAGTATATATAATCCATTTCAAATATTCATGCCTTATTTTCACCTTTAAAATTATGAGATTATCACTAATTCCTCATAGGAAAAAGGATCATCATTATCAACTTATAATGAGTCACCATCCTTAATGAATAGAAAACTACATCTATCTAATTCTCTAACCACTATGGTGCTCTTATATAGAAATTATATCATTAAAAATAATCCTTATATGGATATTTATAGAATTTTTTCTATGTCAAATATTATTTATCTCTAACCTTTACTTCATCTAATTTTATATTTCTTCCACTATCTATTTTATATTTGTTCTCCCCTTTAAGAAATAATGTATGTATAATCACTATTCCATTTTCTGAGGGGTTATATAGATAATATTTCATTGTTTCATTAATATAACCTATGAAGATACACTTAGTTCCAAAAGGTGTAAGTTTTTTGATAGGGATGACTTTAACAAAAAATTCATTTCCCCACACATACATATGTGAAAAAATATATTTCCTCCTATACATTAACTCATAGGAAATTGTATTTTCCACTATAGTTGGAACTTGGTTTAGTATGTGTGATGAAATACATATTTCATTTCCCCAAAATTATAATGTAATTATTCTATGTCTCATCAACAATCTCACCATGTCCCAAAACTAATAGTTCCTCCTTTCAATGAAACTGTTCCACTATGGTGTATTAGTAGGAGTGAGTTGAGACAGAATCCTAAAATCCCTTAGATTATTGATAATATATTTGTTAAGACACTCTTCACTCTGATCTAAGTAGAGTTTCATTATCTTATTACTATATTGATTCTATAATTCATTCTTATAATAATTAAATTTCTTAAAGGATCTATAATTATGCTCCATTAAATAAATATGTATATTTCTACTATATTAATTGGTATTGTTTTTTGAAATAATTGTATAAAATCCTAGATTCATCTAGAAAAGGCCCACTCATGTTTGTACTAAAAAAATTCAAGAATCTTTTTATCCATTTGACCCTTTCCACTACATATATATTTGGTATTTATATATTAAAAACATGAATAACATATATCAAAGGGTTTAATTAAAAATAATCTAAATACCCTCTTTAATATAGTTGTATCAAACACTTCTTATTTATATAACCTTTTTAGTGATGCCAAAACTAAGTGTGATATGAGTTATCTGAACTTCACTTGTTGCTGATTACCAATACTAAATTTCTATATTGTAGTACATAGATACCATTATTAATAAATTACATCCCATAACTTATGTTATCTTTATAAAAGTAACAAATCATACTTCCAAACTTGAAAATAATTCCATCGATATTTAAAACAGACATAGATATAATATTCTTGATTACACTAGTCACATAATAAAAATTATTTAAAAAGATAATAAACATGTTAGAAAAGTAAGATGGTAGTCTCTAATAGACAATATAGACAATATTTCTCTGTTGGAAGCTGAAAGATCCACCTAAATTATGGAAACCATACCGAATATACTTGTCTTTTTATTTGGATATAATTTTGTGTAACATAAGTTGAATCTAAAACCAAATTTAAAGAAACAGAAATATTACTTTTTTATGATAAATACACCTAAACATTACCATCAATTCTTCAATGAGGTGTAGTTTTTCTTTATGTGTCCCTTCTTTCTACAAGAGAAGAACACTACATATTATTACTTATCCAACCCATTGATCATCCAACTATTAGTCAGGTGATGTGTGATGACTTATAATTGGTGTTATTATTATAGATTTTTATCTTTCCATTACATTTTATTACTATAAGCACTGAATGTTTTTCAGGCCAAATGTCCTTTTCCTCCGAATGAATCTAACTTATGAGATATAGGAGTGAATTTAAAATATTATTCATATTAAATTCATAATAAAACAAGATAATATATAAAACAACTCATGACATAAATTACCCATAAATACATAATTTATAACAATGGTTACAACTTCTTATATTTCTAGGATATTTTTTGTTTAGAGGTATATATAATTAGGTAAAATATATATAGGAATGTTGAGACATTCAAATAGTACACGTATTTTCTACAAAAATAAATTTTTTATTTTACACCTATGTTTCATTCAGGAAACATTTTCTTCATTTAATAAGAGTAACCACAATGGAAATAATAACCTTGATAACATTTAAAATAATACATATATCCCAAGAAAAATATTTTAAAATGCGAGATGTGAAAATGAAAGATTATTAAGGGATACAAAAATAAAATAAATATCATTAGTCAAGTGAAAGATATGAAAACCCATGAAACATTTACCTTTTTCTCAATAAAACCTTGTGCATATATATAAAAAATTTCCAAAAGTGATAATATATATTTTTTTACAAAAAACCTTTTAAAATCATAAACAAGAATATGAGATACCATTAGAAAATCCCTAGGAATGTGGGAACTACTGAGAACATTCCTTTTAAAAACTAACCTTTCACATTTAAACTTTTCATACCTCATGAAATAAAAATATTCCCATAAAAAACATTTTTATAAGCATAATATAAGTAGCTTGGAGAATCATCTTCATTACCCATGTTCACTCTTGTTTAGACTATGTCTGAAAAAATAAAGCCCAATTAATTCTATAGGATTAATTTACTTAGTAATATCCCTTATTTTTATCTTTTAAAGACTTAATAATTACATAATACATTGGAGATAAATATCAGGATCACCTATTATCATGATCTATATCACACTCAAAATTCATCTTCTATAATTTCCAAGTAATATTTAATATTTTTTTTGATATTACTCATTTATAACATAAAATCCTTGAAAAAACCATTTGAATTCATAATAAAAACTCTTTCTATTTTCGCATAATCATTAGGAGAAATATCCTTTTTATTTGAGGAATCTTAATAAATGAAAAATTAATAGAAGAGAATGAATATGATATTATTTTTTAATTTTTTTAATTATGTATTAATCCTGATAATTAATAATTGATATGATGGGGGGGATGTGGTCTATCTGTATACATTCAAAAACATTCTTTTTCAATTTGTGAAGAAATCATAATGATATGTATGGTAAATGTTACGAAGATTAATTTTTATTAATTTTAAAATAAATTCTATGGTATTTGAAAATAAACTTTAAAAATATTTTATGTATAAATAATATCATACTTTTTACATTTTTAATAATATGTATATAGAGTAAATAGAGTTTATGGGAATAATTTAAAATAATTTTTTCACGAAAAATTCCTTACCTCAAGCTCCAAATTGTTTCATTCGTATGTCTATCCTCCTATGTAATAAAAATATACACATTTTATACATTTTTAATAAAACGTTCCATGTTAATTTAATTATAATTATTCATTTTATTTTATTTATAATGATGTTTTATTTTGTTACTAAATTGTTATGTTCTTGTTACATGTTTTTAGGATGTCTAATTTATAACCTCAAAACAACACTGGTCCGTTGACTTTAGGAAAAGGTATTATAGTTATATTAAAAAAATATTAAAATTCTATAATTATCATATTTATACATTGTATAAACTTTTCAAACCAACCATATAAGGTAGTCATGAAAAACTAACAACACCATTTCATGGAGATAGTAGTCGGTACATACACATGAACGACATTGTCATTTTTTTATAATAGGTAGAAAGTAAATAAATTAAATAATATTTTACATTTAATGAATCATTAATAAGTTATATGTTATTTATTTATTCATTATTTCAATTCTTATGACCATCCTTTTATGGTGGAGATGAAAAATGGATCACATCGCTTCGTGGATGTGGTATTCCACATGTACGCACAAATGACATTATCAATTTAAAATAGATGGAAATGGTAAGAAGATAAGTAATATATTATATTTAAAGAATTATAATTATTTAATAAATATCATATATATTCATTTTTACATAATCTTAACCATGTATATAATTAAGTGATGAAAAAAATCACATTGCTTCATAGAGTTGGTAGTCCCCACATACACAAAAGTAATGTTTTCATTACCCATAAAATTAAAAAAGAGATGAAAAAGGTTTATACCATAATAATAATAAAATTTCACTATATGAAATATAATTATGTTATTATTTCATAATTTTTAAATAATATTTTAAGGAGTTAGAATAAGAAATACCCATGAAACACTCAGTTAGGAGTTATACCTCTACTTTGGAAAACCTCACTTTTCTTACAACTTAATCCTTATAGGTTTGGTGTTTTAATTAAAAAAACCTCTAGGGAATGGGGAGGGATGTTGGGGATAGATTTTATCAAGTATTATATGAACAATACTACTAAAAATATGTGAGGAAGGTAGGAGATAAGTTTCCCTTTGATAAGTGAGTGGAATGAAACACTTGTAATTATTTAAAGTTTTAAAATAATATTAAATCACTCCCATGGTCAAGTGTTTCTTAGAAAATAAATATTAAAATATAAGGTGGTAAGGGTATATATAATATCATACAATAATAATTAATATAGTATTTTTTTACCTTATCAATTAGTTTTTTACCTTAATTAACCCATTTTATGTTTTTACCATGGAGAAACATTTTTTATCATATTTAATATCCATAATGACCAAAAAAATTAAATCAAACTCATTAAGAAATTTTAAACTCATGATAAAAAATATGGAATCCATTTTAAAGTTTCAATTTATTAAATTATCAAAAATTAATTCTAATCTAAGTGTGTAAAATGAAATGCTTTTTTTAAGAAATTTTATTTTTAAGCATAAAAATGAACTTATGAAAAAATAAAAATAATATATATTTTAATGGATTTATTTTAGTTACATCTAATAATATCTATAATCTATTAATTTAAAACCAAATAAAAATAAAAATTATAATCTTAAATTAATTGATTTAACATGAAAATAAAATTTTCAAAAATTGGTATTCTCACATTTACTCAAAAATAAATGTTTTTTATAAAATTACTAAAAAAATAATCCTAATCTATATTTGATAAGTTAATTTTAAAAAATTAATTCCTCTAAATATAATTAAATTTATAAAATAATGAAAATTTACTTTTAAATAAAACCTTACAATTCCTGGAAATCCAATGTAGTTAAATGAATCCATTCCTTTTTTGGCCGAGAAATCTTATAAAATTATATATAAAACTATGTTAAATTGATTCCATAAAATGAATTCTTATGAATCGCAAGATTTAATTATTTCTATTATAACCTGGGTTTTCACATTATTCTCCACAAATTAATTTCCATCCTCATAATTGTATTCATTACTTAAACAAGTGAGGTTATTTTTACCTCATAGAATTTATTGATTCCCATGAAACTTCCTAAATTCTTCCATTATTATATAAAACATTTACTTGGTGAATCACCATATTTCATAGTTACCACTCTCTATGATCCATAATCTAAACCAAAATTTCTTCATAAGTGATATTATCCTCTAACTATAACACTTTAGGGTTAAAAAAGAGATACATCAATTATATACTTTATTAGTAAAGAAACACGAAATACATTATATACCTGAGATAAACTAAAAGGTAAAGCTACACTATAAGAAAATAATCCAAACTTTTTCTGAAATTTATATTGGACAATAAAATATAGACTTAAGTTTACCGTTTTTGAAAAAAAGATAACACATTTAAATATAGATACTTTAATAAAAAAATGATATCCTACCGCAAAGGAGTGATATTTCCTCCTATGATATGTATAACTCTTCTTACTAGTCTAAAATATCCTCCGGTTCTACTTAATTATCTTTATTTTCTCTACCATTTATTCTACTAGTTTTGGTCCCAACAACTTTCTTGAACCGAATTTATCCCAACATTATGGAGTTCGACAATTATTTCTAATGTACCTAATAGTCCAAAAAGAAAATATGAAGTATATCCTAAAAATTCTAAATCGTTCACTCCAAATGTCCATCAGAATGAGGATGAAAGGATATTATAATATTAAATTTATTACCCAAACACTTTTGAACCAATTTATAATAAAATAATGTAAATCTAGGATCATGATCAGATACAATAGAGAGAGGGAGTCCATGTAGTCTGATTATCTCTTTAAGATAAATTCAATGAAGTTTATCAAAATACATAACATCTCAAATAAGAATAAAATTCACAGATTTAGTTAATTAATAAACACTAATCCAAATAAAAATATTATCTCAATATTTCTTCGGTAATCACAGAATGAAATACTTGGATATATTCTACCATTTTAACTTGGGTAATGGAAATGGATGAAGCATTCTCTTCGGTAGTTGTTTCTCAACTTTTACTTGTTGAAAAGCTAAAAATTTCATTGTAAATTTAGAAATATATTTTTTCATAACTTACCACTAATAAGATTTCTGAAAGTTTCTAAATATCATAGTACTACCAATATAAATAAAACATAAAGAGCTGTGAAATTAACATAATAATTAATTTTTGAATTGGGAATCAATTGAAACACATAAACTCTTAAAAAATATGATGACACCTTCTTTATCACCATTAAAATCAAGAAAATTACCTTTATTTACCAATTAATATCTTTCTTTTAAATTATGATATTCCTTATAAGCCTCCTTATTTATTTTTAACAAAGATTATTTCTTTGATACTTGATCCAAAACAAAATAGCCTTTTGAATAATTGTTTTTAGACAAAATTAATTAAATCATTAACCAAAGGATATTATTCCAAATATAACATGGTTAATTATATATGATCTTTTCAACTCAAATAATTAAATACATTGTTTTATTTACCTAAATAATAGTTAAATATACAATCAAAATCCTTTATAAATTAAAACTATATTTTTTCCTCATGTTTAACACTTTTCGAATAAATATATACTTTAAACCTTTATTATAAGTATATAATTCAAATTTTACCACATATAAAAGATTAATTTTTTTTTTAAATTATAAATCATCGATGAAAGCTCAAGAATCATACACAAGGTAATTCGTCTCATGACGTTTTAATTGAAACAAAGCATATAAAATTACCAAATCATATGAAATTAGGAAACAACCATGTCATTTTAATGAAGAATCACTATAAATAACATATTCACCATTTATTATGGGTATGTATAACACTATATTATTGTCTATTATTCATTTTTAATTTATGTAAACATTAATCACATTAATTTTTTCAAATTAATATAACTCCTTTTCGAGTAAACATAGTTAGTGGGATAGAAAAAAATAATTTTTTTTCAAAGAAAATATCAGTAGTAACTTTATAATCTAAGAAAACTTTTGATCTTTGTGAAATTTTTGGGTGTTTTCCATTCTTACACTACTTAAATTTTAGTAGGACCAGTAATTATTTCATATTTAGAAACAATATTCTAATGGAAAGAAAGTTTTTAGATAGAAAATTATCATTTACATAATTTTCCCTAAAAAATATTTTATTTTAATTTTTTTTAAAACAATCCTTAGAAATTTCTCATGTTACTCATATATATTAGGATAAACCATAATTCAATCAATGAAAACCAACAAAAATTTATCCAAATACTAAATAAAAGACCATATTCATAAGACCCATAAATATAGAAGGATCATTTTTTTAACTTAAATGGAATAACCAAAAAATCAAAATGACCGTACCTTGTATAGAACACTATCTTGAGAATGTATTACTAATTCACTTTTATCTAATAATAATTTGACTTGAGATCAACCTTGAAAAAATACGGAGCTCCTTGGAGATGACACCACTTCATTTTATGGTCCAGTATCTACTGTAGTAGAAGATAAAGACTTTTACACACCCTTATACTTTAATTATTGATTATTACTACCAAGGGTAATTAAATTCAGACTTTTATTAGCATAAAACCCAACTCGTTGCAAATAAAACATCTCACTACTTTCTGACTATGTATTTTCCCAATAGTAGTATGATTACAACTTGTTTTCTTGTAGTCATAAGAAAATGATCAGTACTACCACATTGGTAACACTTTCTATATTCTATAAAAAATAATTTAAAATTCATTTTACCATATTTGAAACATTTTGGGGGATTACCTAAAAACTTATTGGTAGAATACTTCCCCATTTCTTTCCACTTTGATTACTTCTATCTTTTTTCATTATTAATAAAAATGTTTTGGAAAATTCCAACTCAAATTTTTCATCACAACAAAAAGATTCCTCATAAATTTTAAATTCACGAGAGGCCAATATTTTCATAAAATTGGTTTTAAACCAGTTTAAAATCTATCAATTTTACTCTCTTGATTTAGAAAAAAATATGGTGCATGTTGCAGTAGTCTAGTAAAATTATCCTTAAAAGAATCTATTGAATCTTAATAATTTTATTACAACTCTACAAATTGTCTTCCCATTATAATATAAATAACTTTAAGAAAATAATTCTAAATAAAATGATATTTAAATTCCATCCACTCTTTGGAATCCATCTCATCTTTTTTCCATAAAATTTTTAATTAGAGACACCGATGGATTGGATTCACTTTCAAAATGATAAATACCAATAGTTACATTTTTATTATCCATACATCCCAAAATATCAAATATATTTTATATATAATTAACCCTTCATACATATTTCACCAGGTTTAAAAATCCACCAAATGCTGGAGGGTGTTTTTTTAGAAATTCTCAATTATAGACCTATTCCTCTATGAAGAACTCATTTACTCTCTTTTGTGGGTTCCACTGTTAATATAAATCCTCAAATAAGTTAGTTTTTTCACAAAAGTATTTATTCTGACCAGTCCAGGTTGTTAATTTATAAGTTTATAATCCCCTTGACTATTTTTTATTTTAACTCCCTTATTTTCTTTGAAGAAAACCATTTTGAATAGACATGGGTTAGATGAAGCAATTTAAAAATCTCTAAAATCTATCTCATGATAATATAACAATAAATTAGAGTCTCTTTAAAGTTCATTTTAAAATTCTTATAACCCATAAAGGGGTCTAAACCTTGATATGATACCAACCATAATGCCCCGTAACATAAATAACCATTAAATACATGATTTATAACAAAGTATTTGCATTCTTATATTTCCAAGAACATTAAAATTTAGTGTTTGAGATAATTATGTAAAAAATTACATAAAAATTAGATTATTTCATATAGTATAATTTTTTACACAAACATAGATCTTTATGTCTACACCTGTACTTAATTCAAGATACTTTTTATTCTTTTAAGATGATTCAACATAGTAGAAATATTGACTTTGATAAAATTTATATCCATCCTCAGATCCTATGGAAAACATTTTAAAATGTGGGATGAGTAAAAAAAAGATCAGTAAGGGATATAAAAATAAATAATATTCCATTAGTCAAGTTAAAAACTTTAAAATCCATAAAAATCCATTAATATATTTACCGTTTTCACAATAAAACTTTAAGAACATAAATAAAAAAGTTTCCATAAGTGAAAATCAATATTGTATTAAATAAAACCCTTTAATACCACTATAAAGTATATTATAATCCATTAAGGCATATTAATGTATGTGGGAACTCGAAGAAACATTCAATTGAAAAACCAAACTTCCACCTTTAAACTTTTATTACCTCAAGAAATCAAAATATTTCCATAAAAACCCCTTTTGAAATAATAATATAGGTAAATTAGAGTTTCATATTCATAACACTTATTCACTCATGTTTAAATCATATAAAAATAAACGAATCCCAGTAAATTCCATAGAATAAACCTACCCAGTTATATCTCCTATTTTCACCTTTGAAGACTAAATTAGTACCCAATTAATTGGAGTGCTATATTAGGTACACCCATCATCATGAGCTATATTAGGATCACCCATAGCCATGATCTATATCAAGATAACTAATCATCATATATAATCATCAATTACCATATAATGAATTTTTTTTAATCTATCACCTTTTCATCATAAAACACTTGGAAAACTCATTTGAACCCATAAATAAAACACTTTCCATTTTCCTATAATCATATGTATAATTATCACATTTCTTTAGAAACTTTTAATAAAATGAAAGAATCACATAAGATTTTAAATAATATATTATTTTAAAACACATTTAAAATTTTAGTGGATTGTTGATAATGAATAATGTCTATGAAAAAAGGAAAATGAAGTCAATACGAATATGTTAAAAAACATTTTTTTTCACTTAGGTAAAAAAATACAAAATAACCTGTATGGTAAATGTTAAAAATATTAATTTTCAATACCTTTTAAAGAAATTAAAAGGTATTTGAAAATAAAAGTTAAAAATATTTCATGTATCTAAAATAACATACTTGTAACATTTTTAAGAACATGGATATGGTGGAAAATGGTCTAAATGAATACTTTAAAACATGGTTTTAAAGAAAAATCCATTACCTTGAGTCCCACCTCGTTTCGTTCATATATCCAAAATCCTAATAAAATAAATTATACTAGTATTCCATTTTATTAATAATTTTTCTAATGTTCATTTCATTATTATTATTAATTTTACTTCATTTAGTAAAATGTTTTATTTAGTTACAAAAAATGGTTAAGCTCATGTTGGATGTTTTGAGGGTGTTCAGGTTATTAGATCAAAATGACATAGATATATTAAAAAGGTCAAAGGGTTTTTTTACATTGAATAAAAAATTATAAAAATGCAATAATTTTCATATTTATATAGTAGTTCACTTTTAAAAAAACCATGTAATGTTCTAATAAAAAATTAACTACATTGTTTCATGGATATGGAAGTCTATACGTACGCATGAAAAACTTTTAATTTTATTTCTAATGGGTGGAATAGAAATGATTTAAATAATATTTTATCTCTTAAAAATAATAAATATTTTAATTATGAAATATTTCTTCAATGTTTTCATTTTTATAACCATCCTTGTACGTTGTATATGAAAAATGAATCACATCTCTCCCTGGAAGTTGTATTCCACACACAAGCGTGAGCGATGTTATCAATTTCCAATATATGAAAAGTTTAAGAAGTTAAGTAGTATGTTATCTTTTAAATATTAAAATTATGTAATATATATCATATATATTAAATTTTTTCATCATTTAAACCTTCTATATAATTTGGGGATGAAAAACGAAACACATCACTTTGTGGATGTGGTAGTCCACACGTATGCATGAGTGATGTTTTCATTTCCCATAAGATGTAAAACGAGATGAAAAGGGTTGTAATATAATCATAAAATCATTTAATTATACTGAATATACTCATGTTTTTATTTCATCATGGTTAAATAATTTTTTAATGAGTTAGAATAAGAAATAAACATGAAACACTCGGTTAAGTGTCATACCTCTTATTTGGGAAAACTCCTTTGGATTACAGCTTAATCCTTATAGGTTTAGTCATTTGGTGAGATGGAAATAATATATGATGTGTGGAGGGATTTAATGGAAATATTTGGATAGTTATTATCCAAACTATAGTTCTCAAAATGTACGAGGAAGGGAGGTGGAGAGGTGTTGTTTTATAAGTGAGGGGAGTGACACACTTGTAATTATATAATGTTTTTAAAAAAATATTAAGTAACTATTATTGTAAATTGGTACTTAAAAAATTAAAATTTTAGGATAAGGTGATAAGGGTAAAAAAAATTTCATCTAATAATAGTTAATATGATATTTTTTAGCTTAATTAAACTTTTTATCCTTTTACCGCTATGACACATGTTTACCATACTCACAATTCATAATGATAAAAATGAAATTATGCTCATTAATAAATTTGAATTTTTTTGATTCCAAATGCCTAATACATTTCTATAAGATTAAATAAATATAATTTTCAGAAATTTCTTTTATTATAAGTGTGAAAAAATCAATGAAATACGTTGTTTAGAAAATTTCATTTTTAAGCATAAAAATTAAATTATACCAAAATAAAAAATAGTATTTATTAATAGGGAATTATTTAGATTATATTTAATAAAATTAATTTTATGTTACATTAAAAAAAATAAAAAATATATTAGTACTTTTAAATTACTTAATTTACTAAAAAGAAATGATAGTTTTGCAAAAAGCGGCATTTTTCACTATTCATTCAAAAATCAATTTTTTTTAAAAAATCCAAAAAATTCAACCTAAGATATATTTGATATGTTGATCCAAAAAATGTAATATTTTATTTATAAAATTAAATTTCTAAAATCAGGAATTTAACTTTTAAATAAAACTCTATAATTCATTTAAAAGCAATTCAGTTAAATAAAACTATTCCTTTTTCGATTGAAAACTTTTGTAAAATTATTTATAAAACTATGATGAATATAAAGACATAAAATGAATACTTATAAATAATAATATTTACTTTTCAAAATATTACCTTAGTTTTCACAATCTCCAAGGAAGTGAGGTGAGCATGAGATCATTGCACAATTCTTTGGGTAGCTTGAAACGCAAAATTACCAAATTCTCAATATATCCAATATTTTTGAAAACAAGAGGTCTGGATGGGGAAACTTATATATATTTTCACTTAAAAAACGACTTCGATATGGGAAAAAATGTGTATAAATCCGTGTCTTCATGAAACATTTAGTGCTCACTAGTCATGAATGATATCATAAGTCATTGAATATCTAATGTATCATCCACATATTTCTTGAAGATATTATGCTCATAACCACTTTTATCTTGAGAAGTATCATAAAGAACTAGGAACTCTATCATGTAAAACATTCTATTTATGAATAGTAAAATGTTTAATCACTAGTACCGGTTCTAGAATTTCTCACTGATTATAATATTATCTTACACTAATACCGATCACATGAATAATGTTGAGGTTGAATTACTTTCCATTTTATATAAAAAAAATTATTTTTAGTACTTTATATTTATCAAAAAGTATGAAATAATAAATTTTATTTTATCATTCTCTTTTTATTTTATAATATCTCTACAACCTTCATCATTAGATTTAGAATATCTGGATGCATGTATATTCTAGTGTAAATAATTCATATTTCCTTTTAAACAACCTAGATATAGGTCTGAACAAGTAACTTTAAGGTATTTAGGAAGCTTTTATTTCAAACTACATTAATTATAAGTCCCTTGGTACTTTGAGTGGACTCCCCAATCTTGAAATCCAAAGTTATATTTCCTCAATACATTCCCCTAAGTTGCTCAGTGTCTTGCAGAGGCAATCAACCCTTGATACTCACTTGGTTAATCTGACCTGAAAAATTTCTTTAGAGATACATGATAATTGAAAGAACCTTAACAAAGGCCAAATAATTACTTTGAACTATGGTTGTATTCTAACTCATGTAAAAAAATGTTTTATTTACTGAATATTTCTTTTAGGTATTTTTTTATCTTTATACATAAGTATTTTTTATTTTATCCTTTTATATGTTTATAAATATTATTTTTATTTTATAAAATTAAATATCCATTTTTTTATAAAATAATATTACACATAATACATTTATTTAATTTTATATTATAATTATTGTTATTTTATTTACTTTATATGATCATGTTTAAAAATCAAATAATCATTACATAAAATAAATAAATAAACACATAATCATGAATTAGAAAAAATAAATTAAAAATGTTGTTTGATAATGTGATTTTAACTATTGGTTAGATTATCTATAAGATGATGAACTAACCCTTGAACCTAACAGAATAACTCTAAGAGATGGAATTGACTCGATTTGCAGCATTCCACAATAATATAGTGTATATTCTTGGTTAGTTTGATCTTGGATCAATCTCGAATCATATCCTCCCGCATGGGACCTCCTTCCTTTACACAATCTTTTTTCACACATAGGCGAGGGGAAATATAGGTTTAGAGTTACATAAAAGAAACCGTTGACATACATACCCATATAATGAGTAAAGGATGATACAAAAATCATCATATTTAATTTAATAATAAAATTATCTCACAAACCCAGGTAATAAATAATTAAACTAAATAGAAACCCACCACATACATAGTTCGGCTGAGATCTTGATCATTTATGCATTAAATGACTACACATTTAAACTAGCTATCATTCATTTCAATTCACGAATTATGAAGAAAATTTCTTGAATTAATAACTTAATTATATTATAAATTAATTAATTCATTTATCTTAATTAATAATCTAAACAGTATTTGGGATTCCCTTCCATTATAAGTTTAAATAAATTAAATAAATTATGTTAATTAAATAAATTAAATAAATTAAATAAATTAAATAAATTAAATAAATTAAATAAACTAAATAAATTTAATAAATTTAATAAATCAAATAAATTAAATTAATTAAAAATTAATTAAGTTCTAAAAAAACACAGGAGGCAGCATGACATTTACCATTCTATATTTACTTAGATTTATTTCTAGTATTAAATAGTTACATGGTGTGTACTGTCACAGTACATGGTATGCGAAAAATATTATGTATGGTCCTTAGCGTATACTATGCACATACATGGTGTTTCATGATATACATGACAAGTTATATAACAACCTAGTTCTTTATTAAACATCAATTCATGATTTATTACATAATATTACACTTAGTACAACCTATAAGATCAAGAATTCTAGTGAATTTGGGAATTAGGTATGTTATATAACAACTTAAAATTGGGAATACATCATAATTATTGAAAACTTCCTTAACATGACCATAATATTCCATCAAACATAAAACTCAATGTGATAACCTTGGGACATACATTAGAAAGGGGTGAGCTATATAGCCCAGTGTAGTAATAAAAATGGAATAAAAAGAAGAGAATAATACATTTTAGACAATAGGCCTATCAGAAAGGAGTAAGAATCATTTACATGAACAATGAGACAAGATATAACATTATAATCATAAATGAAACATGGGAAATGTGGAAAAACATAAAAACTATATTATAAACATAATTTGAGGCTAACTTCTAATAAATCATGATGG
Organism: Viscum album; assembly: GCA_963277665.1. Lineage (NCBI taxonomy): Eukaryota > Viridiplantae > Streptophyta > Magnoliopsida > Santalales > Viscaceae > Viscum > Viscum album. Next base: position 1,183,000,220 of record OY728150.1, on the reverse strand, counting down.
AAAAATTCCCATTAAGGAATCAGGTTCACTCCCTATCCCAACAGGATGTCTTATGATACTAAACATTAACCAATTCATTGGGGTGCTATATAATTCCGGGCACACCCATCACTTTAATTTAATTTTCATGATTAAGTGTGCCACATAGATCATACAACATGGATTCATTCATCATAATATTTAATTCCAAGATCAATTAGTGTGGAATAAATACATGTAATTCATAATTAAAATAAGTATAAGTGTAGAAAGGTGAACACACATGATATGAAATGGCTATGGTATTCACTAAAAAATTGTTTTGATACGGAAAATCGCATTAAAATTTTGACAGCATTACGACATCACGTAAAAATTTAGAAAATGGGATGATGATAGATAAATGGGTATAACCTAATTTTTACATAAAATGGAAATTAATAGTGATATGGAAATACATATCCCAATATTAGTAATTGTTAATTAAAGGCATAAGATAATAAAGAAACTTTAATAAAGGGGAGAATGAGAGGATCCCTTACTTGTGTACGTGACTCCAAATGCTTGGGAGGGGCTTTTTGAGAGATTGGGGGTGCCTTGGGAGGACTCCAGAAAGTGGAGGGAATAGTATGAACATGATACAAGAAGTTTTAGTGAAGTTAAATGTGATCTTAGGTGGGTTTATAAATGAAAAGAGGGGGATTTATTTATTATTTTGGTTTTGGAATCTACATAATAAAATAACCCAAACCTCAAACCATCCCTCGGTGTTTTACCATGGTTTCTACCAAATGGTATTGATTATAATTATTCTATAAGTCCATGGTCTAAAATTAATAAAATAACACCCTTTAATATGTGGCGATGAGTCATACTCTTAAATAAATGGTTTTAAAACTTTAATATATATTAATAGTTTTGGAAGATTAATAAGGTATTTATAAAATTAAATAAATAAAAAAATAAAAAAAATTAAATGTAAAAAATATATTTGGTTTTGGATACCCTTTATAGTATCTATTTAATCACTTTTGGGTCATTATGATGTCAGAATACACAAATTATATTTATACGGTATTTAATTTTTACCTGAAAATTCGACTATCTCAGAAAATTATGAAAGATTCACCATTAGTGAATTTTGAAAATATGATTCCAAAAATAATATTAATTTTATCTATATAATATTATTATTATGTTCATTTTCACTTTTAAAATAGTAATCAATATTTATTGAGAAATACTGGTTTTTTTTGACAATAATCATTTTTGAACCCTTATAAAAATTACATTTGACTTCAAAAAAATTATATGTTAATTTATATTTAAAAAAAATTATATATTATTAATATTTTATTAAAATATTTATTATTTAAACAATCCATTAATTCGTCAAAATAAATTCCTTAATTGAATTTGAATATTACCCAAAAATACTATTTGTGTTTAATTGTATCAAAATAAAAATCATTTATAAAATAAAGATAATAGGTTGAAGATATATAAATTGTTTTATACAAAATAATTTACATTCTCATATCATTAGGAACTTGATAAATATCCCTTTAATACACCTAAAAATTCCATAAGTGTGTGGTGCACGATGATGATGATTTTATGGGATGGTTCGACATACATGGTTTGGGTAGTGATCTTGATGAGCTTGAAATTCTTTTGTAAATAGATTCTCGCATGATTATGTTATTGTATATTAGCTTAGGCTTGGTCAAGGTAAAATACCAGATATATTATTACCCTAATTAGATCTGGTAAATTGTATGCATAGGGTAAGATCATACTAATTGTGGCCATCAATTCCTTTGTTTGTGTCAATTGGATTTGTTAATACCCTATTTTTATACAAATCACGTGATCACTATTTAACAGCTATATTATCAATAAAAATGAAACTTAGAGGTCAGTTAAATATGATAGGATATAATAAAACCAAATAAGGTCTTGTGTTTTCTATATCTATTTTATATAATAATACATTTAATTAAATTTCAAGGGGAATTTTATTTACAACAGTACGAGCCATTACAATCTTCCCCCATTAATAAAATTTCCCCCCGAAATTTTAATTTCCTACACTAAAACAAATTTGGTTAACTCTGTTTTATACCTTCCTTCTATTCTTATGCATCTTCATCAAACTTTTTTTCCACAACACTTTGACAAGGTTCATTTTCTTATTATATAGAACTTTGTCTCTATGATCTAAGATATTCATCGGTTTCTCCTTATAGGAAAGGTCATTCTATATTAGTACCACCTATGTATTGAGTACATGTGGGGGATCTGGTATGTACTTTATCAATTGGGATACATGTAATACATCATATACTTGAGATAGGTTAGGTGGGAGTGAAAGTCCATAGTCCACCACTTTGATGCGGTTAAGGATCTCAAAAGGGTTTTTGTATCTTGGATGAAGATTTACCTTCTTCCCAAATATCATCACTTTTTTCCATGGAGAAATGTGGAAGAAAACCATGTCTCCGACATCAAAATCTATGTCTCATCAATGATTTCCATCATATCTCTTCTATCAAAGCTTAGTAACATTAATGTGATACTGAATGGTTTTAACATTTTCACCATTTCTTTGACCATTTTAGGTCCTAGCAGTTTTCATTCCCAAATTCATCTTAGAATGAAGGTATTCTACACCTCTTCTTATAATGGGATTCATAGGGAGACATTTGGATGCTTGAGTGAAAACTATTGTTGTAAGAGAACTCGACCAGAGGTAGATGTTGGTCCCATACTTCTTTGAAGTCCATATAACACTCTCAAAACAAGTCTTCCAGTGCTTGAATAGGCCACTCAGATTGGTCATTAGTTTGAGGATGATAGGTCTTACTAAGTTTTAAGTCAGTGTTTAGAGAATTTTGGAGACTTTACAATAACATAGATGTGAATATCAGATCTCAATCAGATAAAATTGATAGTGGTACTCTATGTAGCCTTACCACTTCTCTAATGTATATCCATGAAACTTGATCTAGTGAGAATTCATTTCAAATTGTGATAAAGTGAGCTATCTTTTTAAGACGATCCACAATAACCCATATAGTATTGCTTCCTCTGGATGTCTTCAGAAGTCGAGTGACAAAGTCCATGGTGATGTTTTCCCATTTCTATGTTGGTATGGGTAATGGTCACATCATCTACTTAGAATTCTACCTCTTAGCCTTTACTTGATGACATATCATAAAATTTGATGTATATTTAGGGATATCTTTATTCATATTGTCCCACTGATAGTTTTCTATGATATTTCGATACATCTTTGTGATTCTTAGGTGAATGGATAAAATCGAAATATGTGAATCATCCAACAATCCATTATTTAACTCAGGATTTTATGGTACATATAGTCATGACCCAAATATCACAACTCATTCTTCTTTAAAATTAAACTATGAGGATTTACCTTTTCTTATAGTTTCCACTTTCTTCTAAATTCCCACATAATTTCTTTGAGAATCCTATAAAATCTTCAAAAGGGATGGTAGATAAATCATTTGTGAAAGGATTAATGATGTTCCTTCCTTTATGATTCCCATGTACATTATTTTCAGATAAAAGGAGATTGGATCCTTCTCAATTCTCATCAATGATAAAATTTATGGATCTTTTCCACTTAGAGTGTCTGCCACTTTTTTTGTTACCTAGATGGTAGTGTATTAAGCATTCATAGTTCCGGATTATCTCTAACCATCTTCATCGGTGCATATTAATATATTTCTATGTGAATATATACTTGAGGATTTTGTGATCTATATATATTTTACACTTCTCCCCAAAGAGATAATGTTTCCATAATTTCAAATCAAATATCATAGTAGAAAACTCCAGATCACGTGTTAGGAAGTTATATTCATGAACTTTCAACTTTCTGGAAGCATAGACCATGAATTTTTCATTTTTCATTAACACACAACCCAATCCCTTCTTTGAAGCATCACGGAATACCACAAAAATTTCTCCACTTGTGGGTAGTATGAGAACAAAGGAAGTGATAAGCCTCATTTTAACTCCATGAAGATCTGTTCACATTCATTACTCCCAGGAAACTTAACTCCTTTATGAGTTATCTAGGTTAGGGGGTTTTAAAATCATGATAAATTTCTCACAAATCAATGATAATACCAAGCTAATCCAAGAAAAATATGGATGTATGTCACATATGTTGTCCTCGACCACCCTTCAGTTTCTTCTTTCAATGAATAATCCACAAATATCCCATGCATTGTGATGATATTCCTCAAGAATGAGATTTACTTTAATAAGAACTCACAATTTTTGTACTTTTCATAATGATTATCCTTTCTAAAGGTCTTTATAATAGTACTCAGATACTCCTCATGATACTCCTTGGTTTTGTATAATATTAGAATATCATCTATAAACACAACCACAAATTTGTCAAGGTAATCTCTAAAGACTATATTAATCAAGTCCTTGAAGATTGATGGAGAATTCATGAGTCTGAAAGGAATTATTATGAACTTATAGTTCTTGTACCATGTATGAAAAAAAGTATTGAGTATATCCTCCTTCAACCTAACTTAGTAATATCCTAACCATCGATCAAATTTGAGAAGTAATATGCTCCACATAGCTAATCGAACAATTCATCAATCTGTGGAAGTGGATAATTGTTCTTTATCATGATCTCAATGCAAAGATACATTAACCCGTCATTATTCTTGACAAAATAGACTAGTTCACTCCATGGTGAAGCACTTGGGCATATGAACCCATTATCCAGATTCTTATGTAGTTGTTTCTTCATCTCCTCATGTTCCAAACTGGCCAATATATACGAAGTTTTAGATAATGGAAACACCCTAGGTGCAAGATCAATTGAAAATTCAGCCTCTCAGCTAGGAGGAAGACTAGAAAATTCCTTGGGAAACACATCTATGTTTTACCTCACAATAGGCATGTCATTGAGGATAGTTCTTTAATTATACTCAATCACTGGATCTGGACACTCTTACTCGTAGGGTAATAATATCCATGCTTGAGATGTTGGTGCTAAAAATGATTCATCATCCTCCTTGAACTTGTATACAATTGAGGGTTGATTCTCAATATGGAGAGTGATTTCCTTCTCAAGGAAATTTATGATGGCACTATATAGGGAAAGCCAATCCATACCTATAATTTCATCAAATTCTACCAAATGGAATTCGACAAGGTTAACTGGAAAGTTCATCCCACAAATTATAATAGGGTAGGAGTTATATACTTAGGATGCAATAATTCCCCTTTTCCATTTTTACCGATAAATCCACTTCTAAGCTTTGTGGTGGTATTTAAATAGTTCTACTAAACGTTTTTGATATAATGGAATGTGTAAGACCAGATTGAAAATGTAAATTCACTATCATTGAATGAATAAGTAGCATACCTATCACCAATTCATTGTATGGATCCACCTTAGCAGTTGTGATGGAAGATATCATCATTTATTTCTTGGTGGTCGTTGGTTGTCTCCGAAAACCATTGGATTAGTGGATTAGTTTACAAAGTTACCTTGTTACTTGAATTTTATGTAATAGAAAATGAACTGAGGGTTGACCAATGCATTCCTTTCCTTCATTTCATTAGGGTGTTTGTCCAGTTGAAAATTTCTAGCTAGGTGCCCTTACTTTTCACACTTAAATAATTTCCTTTTACCACTTAGGAAATTTTTGGGGTGCCTCTTCCCACACCTTTGACTAGTGGGACGTTTAAATTTCTTAGTATCATTAGATTTCTTCATTGGACCACAAAAATTAATCTCCACTTTCCACTTCTTATCCCCATGATACCCTTGAGATTTATCGATATCTATTTTGACTTTGAGGGAACATCAAACAATTTCCTCATAGCTATCAAAGTATTGGATCAGTATGGATTTTCATAGACTAGGTTTTATCCCACCAATGAAGTGGTCAACCATGAATTCAGGGTAATGAAAAATCTGGAGGCATATCATGAATGTATTTTGAATTTTTACTCATAATCCCTGATATATTCATCATATTTTTACTTGAGGTAAAGGAAGTCCCTTTTCATTTTAATTTAGAGAGTATGAGAAGAATATTTATCAATTTTTTTTACAGTATTACTTCCACACCAATTCATTGATATCATCCTCAGGATTCTTATTCTTGATCAATGTCTACCACTAATCAACTTATCCCTCCATATGATAAGAAAATGGTAAAACCTTCTCTTGTTCAGAACATTAAAGGACGGATAATATCTTCTTAGTGGATTTGATCCATTATTCCATGGTTAAGGGATATGATGATCCATTAAAAGTCAAAGGCCTTAATCACATAATGGACTCAATCACAACTTGTTCTCTCTTAGGGGTATTTGAACACTCCTCCTAATCCAGGTTTCTATTCAGAACATGAGTCAGGTGAGAGAGTATCATCATTAAGTTCATGATTCCTACTCCCATTAGGCTAGGCATCTTGTTGGGGTAGTCATCACATTTCCTTTGACATTTATTTGTTTACCCAGTTCCTCCTATTTCTGGCCAATGTATAGAATAATAGGGAAATTTTGGATGAGTATTTTTTAAAACTATAAAACACATAAAGGGGGAATCCAATTTAATTAAAGGGATAACTTATAAATTACATGTATTTTTTTAACATATCAATTTCAAGGCTTCAATCTATGTTATATATGTTATATTTCCTAACATATGCTATTATTTGAATTTTTTTATTCCCTAAATAAATTTTCAAAATAAATTATTAAATTAAAAATGAATATACTCCAAGAGTGTATAACTAGGTGATTAGTAAGGCACATTGTTGTGTACCAAGTTACATAGAGTCAGGCCCAACACACCTTGTAAGAGTTGTTACCCCTAGGTACATTTATTCCAGAACCTTGTACACTTGCAGTATCCATACAAGGATGTATTTTCTAGATAAACCACTTTCTCTATACTTACCAAAATTTAGGGGTTTCTTATACTTAGTCTTATTCCTAAGGCTTTCACTGGAGTTTTATAATCCTAATCCAAAAATAACTAAACCTTTACTTTGGTAAAAACTATAATAAACATGATCTTTATTACATATTAATACATGATTCATTACATAAGATAACACTTAATACAACCTGGAAGATTGAGAATTATAGTGTGTTTGTGAATTAGGTACATTAAAAAACAACATAAAATAGGGAATACATTATCTTTATTTAAAACTTCCTTAAGATGACTATAATATTCCATCGAACTTAAAACTACATGGGATAACCTAAGGATATACATTAGAAATGGGTGAGATATAAATATGATTAAGGGAATAAACATGACATAAAATGTAGTGAATAATACATGTCAGATAGTAGTCATATAAAAAAGGAGTAATAATCATAAACCTGAACAATGAGACATGATATAACATGATAATCATAAAGAAAACATGGTAAATGTGGAAACAACTTAAAACACTACATAATAAACATAGGTCAAGGCTAACTTACATGAAATCATTATGTAAAAAGTCCTATAAAGTAATCAGGTTTTCTACCTATCGCAACTTGATGTATCATGTGACTAAACTTTACCCAATGCATTGGAGCATTATATAATATCGGGCGCAACCACCACATTAATTTCATTCTCATGCTTAATTGTGAAACATATTTCATACAACATGGATTCATTAATCATCATATTTTATTCCAAGATCATGGAGTGTGGAATAAATACATGTAAGTCCCAAGTGAAATAATTATAAGTGTAAAATTTGAACACCCTTGATAGGAAATGGGCATGGTATTCACTACACAATTTATTTTCATGGTAAATCACATTGAAATTTTGGTAGCATAACAGTGTCACATAAAAATTCATAAAATGGTATGATAAGAGTGAAATGAGTCTCTCATAATTTGGACATAAAATGGGTAGTAATAGGGACATAGAAATACATATCCCAACATTAGGAATTGGAAATAGAAGGTAGACCGCATTGTCATGAAATGTAAAATTCATTATGTTTTTTAAAGATTAATTATAGTATAGGTAAGACCCAAGGTCATCTCTCAATGAGTGTTGGGGGATTAAAGTGTGTATTTTTAGTAAAATAGACTAAAATAAGGGGTTATTTTGAAAATAATTTTACAAATATAAAAACTTAATTTAAAGAGTTTAACAGTTGAAAAATAAGTATATTTTTAAAAATATCAGAAAAATGGTTTATTGTGAATTCACTATAATCATCTAAAGTTCATCATTATTAGAGATTAATTAAGTTATAAAGTAAGCATTTTGTAGAAATTAATCAGAATCCCAATTAATTTCCAAGCTTTTACAACTGTGCATGTTGAGAAAAACCTCGACATAATAATCTTATAGACAAGGTCCAGATATTATGAATAGTATAATAACTTCTAAATAAAATTTAAATCTCAAATAAGTGGGAAGAAAAACATCCTTTTGCTATAAAATCAGAAAAACAAAAGTTACAAACTCAAAACTTCACACTGATTGGTTACAAGTAAAGAGTATTCCATTGATTTTAATAAAAAAAGAATTAGAAACTAAATCAAACTAAGATACATCTGAATAAAATGGGTTTAAAACCCAAAATAAATCAAACCATTAGTATTATAAGTGTCATAACCCCCTTTACAATATGTTTAGATATCTCACAATGATCTCCCATAGTTTAGACCAACCTTGAGAAGAGTAGGATGCTTGGGTGGATCTACTTCTTCATCCTTGATCCCCCTATGAGGATATGGGTCTATAAAACTTATATGAAAATTATAATACTAATATAAGACTTCAAAATGGTATCAACAAGCCTCATAGTAGAACTGGAAAATTATGTTCCCATGGTGCCTTTTTATATCCAAATCGAGAAGTTGTTTTGGGCACCCAGTTTTCAAAATACCACTTGTGTATCAATTTTGTGTTTGTAAATTGAATTATATCAAATTGGATAAATGAGAAGAGTTATTTTATGGAATATATAATATCCCCATGCCAAATTTGGTGACCAGTTTTTCATATTTATGGGGAGATATTGTTACAATATCGAACCTAACTTTTGAATTCGTTCAAATTCGGTTCCCTTAACAGCTTAGTTTGAATGGGCCATCAGATGGATGAATTGGGATTGGGAATATTAATATGAGTTGTTCCCCAATAAATTTTGGATCTTCCCAAAAAATATCATCCCATTTGGATCCACCTATATTTCTCAATGTGAAATAAAATGGATAGCTTACCTCAGGATTCAATGCAGTTTGTCTCATTTTCTTTCTAGATCACCTCCAACCCTCCAAATAACTTACTACTATAATAAAATCACCAAAAAGTATAATTTATCTTTTTGAGAGTGATAAATATTATATATGATAATCAAATGTTAAGTTAAATTTGTTTTTAAATTTTTAATTTTTAATACTAAACCAGTTTAAAATAGTGGTGTAGGGGTGAAATAATGTAGTGAATCACAGTAGGATCAAAAGCATAATATAACAAAGAAACTTTAATAAAGAGGATAATGAGAGGATCCATTACGTGAGTGTGTGAATAAATATTCATGATAGGCGATTCTTCAAAGATTATTGGTTTCTTGGGAGTACTATAGAGATTAGAGGTAAGAGTATGGATGTTCTCCAAGGAGTTTGAGTGAATAGAAATGAGGGGTTCGGTGGGTTTATATAGGAAAAGTGGGAGATTTATTCATTATTTAGTTTTTGAACTCTACATAATAAAATAAACCAAACCACAAAACATCCCATGGTTTTTTTCCTATGGTTTTGAAAAAATGGGAGTGGTTATCATTATTTTATAAGGAAAATGGATGAACATAATAAAATAATACCCTTGATTATGTGGAGGTGAGTCACTCTTAAAGAAATGGTTTTAAAACCTTAAAATACATTAATGGTTTTGGAGGATTTATAATGTATTTATAAGATTCATAAAATAAACATAAAGTGAAATTATTTTAAAGTTAAAACATATATTTTGTTTTTGATACTATTTATAGTTTTTATTCAATCAAATTTCAGTCATTATGTTGTCATAATATACAATGTATATTTATAAGATATTTAATTTTTAGCCAAAAATTCGTCTGTATTAGAAAATTAAGAAAAATTCACAATCGAATAATTTCAAATTTTTTTATTCCAAAAATAATATTCATTTTATAAAAATAATTTTATAAATATTTGAATTTTCACTTTTAAAATAGTAATCGACTTTTATTGAGGAATGTTGGTTTTTTTTGACAATAACAGTTTTTAAAACCTTATAAAAATTACAATTTCCATCATAATTAAATGATCATTTATATTTAATAAAATTTATTTAATAATAATATTATATTAAAAAAATATTTATTTCAAAAATCCAGTAATTCTTCAAAATAAATTTCTTGATTGAATTTGAATATTACCCAAAAATACTATTTTTTACTGTTTCAAAATAAAAATCATTTATAAAGTAAAAATAATAGGATTAAAATATATCTATTGTTCTATAAAAAATAATGTATATAATAACATATTTAGGTTATTGATACATATCCCTTTAATACACACACAAACTCCCTAAGAGTGAGGAGCGATATGGTGAGACTTTCATGGGGTGGTTCAATGTACATGGTTTAGGCCATGATCTCAATGAGCTTGAAATTATACCATAAAATGTTTCTCCCATTCTTATGGTTTTGGATATCTTCTTGGTCTTAGTCAATGTAAAATCCCATATATTTTATCTCTTTAAGAATCTCCAATAAATGGGATTTAAAGGGTAGAATTCTATTGGTTGAGGCCATCACTTCCTTTGTCTATGTCAATTAGATTTTTTAAAACCTTGTATTTATACTAATCATGTGATCATTTTTGAAAGAATATATCTTCAATGATAAAGATGATTAAAAGAAATTTAAATATGATAGGGTATAATAAAACCAAAGAAGTGCATGTGTTTTCTATATCCATATTACATAATAAGACATTTAATTAAATTGTAAGGGGGATTTTATTTATAATAGTTCGATTTATTATATATTATTCCATGGGTGTGGAAATTTAGTCTATACAATGTGTCTGACCACATGAAATGCCTATATATGCACAACATGTGCCTTTAGTAATTCCCATGAAGTATATGGAATGTACGGAAAATATACCCACTACATATTGATAAAATAATATTTAAAATAACTAATAATACATTTAATATTACTCACAAATTATTGAAATCAATCAGTGTGTAATTCATGGGAAAACACTATCACATTATGTTTATAAATAGATACATTCTTTGTAATTCATTTTTTCTTTAATTAATCAATTATCTCCATGTGTTGACTCACATGACACACCTATCTCAGTGTGTAACTTGCATGAGTTGGCTCAAAATATATGGTAGGTATAACCATCTATATCTTAAATTATTCATTAATGGCCACTCATGATACATACATAAGAAATCAGTGTGTATTTCACATTGGTTGTTATATGCTACATGACATGCACAACCTGTTACACACTATGTACTACACATAATATTTTGTCACTCATTTATAATTTCATACATGTCATGTATTAACTAAAATATGCATAATTTGACCATAGAAATTAAACTATTAACGTGGGGGAAATCCATAAGGGGTTACATGGTATATCAAACAGCTATACAACAAGTACCCCTATCATGCTTTATACTAACTAGAGTTCAATACATGATGTGTAATGATGTCTTGATCCGAACACCCATATGATGTGCAATAATTACCATGGATCATCCTAGTGTGGTTGACTATGGATATATGACAATGACTTTTCCATTACATGCATTTTATCTGTATAGATTAGATATAATCCTAAATACCTTTAGATGACATCTTTGAGTGTTATTCATTTTTCTTGGACTATTCTTGGTCATATGAAACTAAATGATTATGTAATCCCAAATTTTTGATTAAATAATGAAAACTATGAAATTTAAAACTAATAATCAAATTCATAATTGATCACTAAATAATAAATTAATATAAATTAATATGATCCCACTTTGATATAATTTAGAGGTTTTGGAGTGCATTATAAGTGGTTGGGTATGATCCAAACAATGATTTTCATCTGTTTATTTGGATAAATACTCATAAATAGATGAAAAAACCCCAAAATATTCAAAGAAATGATATTTTAATTTATAATTTATAATTAATTCATAACAAAATTACCTCATCTTGATAATTATTTATTCATTAATGAATTTTGTTGACTTTCTTGTCATACCATCATTGTGAGGAAAAAACCAAAGAAGAATTCCTCTAGTAGTATCCATACATGCTCCATGAACTACAGAAAATCTATAGTATAACTTTGAGTGATATTGGATTGGTTTTGATAATATTTTACTCTTCACTATTGAAATCAATAAGAATTTCTTCAGGGTTGAAGAATTATTCTAGTTCTCTTAGTCTTGAGAGGGTGGAGAAGGATTATCATCTCTCAAACTTGAGATAATTCTTGAGAGATTTCTCTTTAGTAAAGACAGAATTCTCATTATAGAATATTGTTGTGCACAGAATTCAGTTCACGACCTAGAAATGATATAAGTTGGGTTATGTACCTATTGTTATACAATAAGTTATTATACAAATTCCTTTAACTAATTTCTTTATTCTAAGTAAATTGCACATGTAATAATAATAATAATAATAATTTTATCATATGAACTAACTCATGGATATTTAAGTACCATTTATTAAATAAATAAGTAAATATTCATTTAAATAATATTAAATAAAATATATCATTTACATCAGGTATCTAACTCTGTGTTTCAATACTCCATAGAATTTATCAAACCTTTTATAACAAATATTTATTTAAATAAATAGATATCATTATATTATTCAATCATTGAAAAAAAAACTAATTGGTGAATAAATACTAATTTACTATTCAACCCATATATATTACAATCTAAAATAATTGGTGATTGAATTTATGTGATTAACATAACATGAATATTAATACTTATTTGGTGTTGATAATAATATTTATTATAACATTAAATTCAAATATAATTTAACTAAGATTCAACAAATAATTAGTTTGTGATCCTCTAATCCTCTTTACCAGTGGCATTAGGCGAGTTAACCTATAGTTCAATATTAGCATCTAGCAAAAAAAAAGAACCCATAGAGAAAGAAGTTAATGTCACAATGAAAAAATCATCATATGAACACTTACTATGCAATATAATCACTTTTTCAATATATCATCTAACATATTTAATATTTTTTTCATCAACATATATACTTTATATATCCTTCTTTATTTACCTAACTGAACACAAAGATAGAACTCCATGGACATGGATTTTAAAAAAAACTTCATTTTAATCACAGGGAAAAATATATATACTTCTATTAAAATAGAATAGATAAATACTTTATTGAATGATTCATAAGTTTTATATCACTTTTGGTAGACCTAATTAGTTATACCTCACCCCGACATATGTTATCATAGTTTTCATGAATACTTCAATGTATGTTATTGATGATATGTATTATTAATAATATGAAGTCTAAGTACCAATATAAAAAAAATAGAAATATAAAATGAAAAATATAACATATGGAATTACTATTAGAAGATCTATTCTAAAAACCACTTGTCTTAGAGATTAACAATCATGAAATTCATGCCTTATGGGACTCCAGTACCTGATAGTCATATATCATCCATGACCCATTCGATATATTCCATCCAACCAAAGAATATATGTTTTAGGAATTTTGTTATTGCGCCTAAAGGTTATATTCATAGTGGAGAACCACCAGGACCTTTTAATTTGAAAAATACTCTAATTACATTATCACATTGATGTTTTATGGAATAAAACTCATCATGTGATAATATATTTATATATATTAAATTCTTTTAATATACATGTAATAAAATGTACAAATTATGTTGGTTCTAGGGAACTGAATCCAAAATTTGTATGAGGAGGTGCTGAGGGAGTCCCACACATCCCCATTGGTAGTAAATCTAGGTGTGATAAGAATTTACCAAGCTCACAACCATAGGATCTGGTGTCCAGAAATGAATAAGAGTATTATTGAGTTTATCTCATGATGTTTCAAGGTGAAGGAAAAACACCCACTCCCTATAGGTTTTCCCCAAACAGTTGAGGTTATAGAGAATAAGTTCTCTGATATATTAATGGACTTAATGACATGACTTCTATTCTCCTCAAGAGGTTATGAATAAATCAAGGTGATCATCAACCAATTGACCAAGTCATCCAACTTCTTTCCTATTTGGGAATAGAGTTCTCTAGTGAGCTTGGGACACTTTTATATGGTTGAGATCTCAAAGGCTTTTGGTGTACCTTTTATGATCATCTCTAACTATGATTCTTATTTTACATACTTATTGCGGAGAAGCTAGTTTAATGTATTCAAGACTCAATTATGTCTAAGTACAATGTTCCACCGTCATATATATTTCCAAACTAATCAAACCATTCAAGTTATTGTAAATATATTGAGGGATTTTTCACTTTATTTTTACTATATATGGTAGGATCACTTATATTTAGTTGATTTACCTTATAAAAATAGTTACCCCTCTACCACTAGAAATCAACCTTTTTAAGCCTTATATCATAGAATCTATGTGACACTCCTCATCAAGATGGAGAGTGGAGAGTCATCACTGATGGGTATATAGTGGGTGAAATTGATGAAAAATATGGTTCAGATGATCCAAGAGAGAACGAGGGCCACTTGGACCCATTATAGGCCTTATGATAATTGAATATGGAGAAATTTAGACTTCATTGAGGGAGATCATGTATTCATAAAGTTATCATCATGATTTAGTTTACAAAGATTTTTATTGGGAAGTAAGATATCCTCATGGTTCATTTGTCTATTATAGACATTAAATAGTATAGGGCAAGTTGCTTATCTACAAGTGTTACCCCCATAATTGGATCGAGTATATAACATCCTCTATGTGTCACATATGGGGAGGTACATGAATAATCCATCACATGTTATTGATTGGGAAGATCCAGATACTTAGGATGATTTTACCATCAATGATTACCTGGTGATGATTGAGGATAAATAGGGGAGAACCATTTAAGGTAAATTGATACCTTTAATGCATGTTCTATGGTAGCATGGAAACCTTTGGGAAAGATCATGGGAAGGAGAGTGTTAAATTTAAACATATTACCCGAACTTTTTTTTGAGTAGGTTTTACTTTTATAGATAAAAATATTTGATGGTGGGGAGGATTTAAAGATATATATTTTTTACTTTTGAACCTTTTAAATTATTTTTTGAGTTGAAGTGTCTTATGGAATGGCGAGTTAGTTATTATTATTATTATTATTTTTTCATCATGGTGATATAGGTTCTGGTGTGAAGATTCATGGTGATTACAGGTTAATCTTATATAAAATTTGTTTCACCATGAATGTAGGAAAAATTAAATAACCTCTATATATTATGGATTGGGGGGGCATGAGCCTCACACTATAATTACTGGGTGTTTAAGGATTGTGTTTTAACACCTCATGTTGACCTCAACATGGTTGAACCACATGAAGTTAGTGTGAGTGGATTCAGTTTAATGGAGAGTTATAAAGTATTTTGATCATGCTATGATTTTTTAATATAAGGTTCACTAAGGGATTTTGAAGAGTTATACTACCTTTTTCACCATGGTTTTTGGTCCGACTTTTGAAAATTTTACCGTAATAGAAATGTTAAGAATAATCCTTTTAAAATATTGGATTAAAAATTAGAAAAACAATGTGAATACTATTTTATTTAAAAAACCATGAAGTCTTAGAAATAAATCTTAATATTTAATAACATTTATGATTGATGGAAAATGTGGTATAGTGGTAAACGTTAAATTTTTTTTTTACATTTTTTAAAGATATACAAATGTGACCATCATAGAAAAATTTAAGAATAATACTTTTAAATCTTGGTGAAGAAAGTAAAAAATTATTAAAAATAAACTTAATTAACCTTTTAAGTATAAATAAGAACAATCTTAAATCCAAATAAAAAATATGGATATGGAAGAGGAAGAGTTGTGTAAAAATATCAAAATTTTTAAAGTAACTATTTCATTAAAAATCCATTATGTATTTTGTAACATTTAAATTAATACCCATTTAAAAAATGAACTTGAAATATAATATTAAATACAATTAATAAAGACAAAATAATTATCTAAAATATCAATGAGAGAGTATATACACCCTATAAAATAAAATAGGAGTGTAAAAAAAACATGCCTCGAAGAAGAAAATTACGAGACATGAAACTTTATGACTAAGTTAATTCATTAATATAAGGAAAGGAAAAGAAGAAATTAAATGGAAGTGAAATTATAAATATTAATAAATTATTTAAGGTATAATAAATCAATAGGGTAGAAATTACATCATGTTAAAGAACAATAAATGAATATCTTAAAATATGTCTTAAAGAATTGATAATGATATCAAGAAACCCATACCTTGACTGAAAAGTAACTTTTTTATTATCAAAACACTTCTAAGGGGAAAGTGATAAACCAAAAAGTCTAGAATTACAACCAAATAAAACTATAATAGAATAAAATACAAAGAAAAATACAAGATCTGCCTCTCCCCAGCAACTACTTCGTGTTGATAAACCGTTACTAATGCATGAACACTTGGCTAGCTATCCCATGCAAGGATGGACATGCCCTTAACCAATGGCATGGCCATACCCTCTAAGACTTCAAAATCTAAATGGAATGCATAGTTAAAGGATTCTTTCAATGAACCCCATTTGAATAAGATCCAAGTAAAAAAGCTGGATGAATCACATCAAAATTCACTTCAAAACACACAATAAAAACTAATTCGAAAGAAGATTGAAACTAAATCCTAAAACCTCCCAAACCATGAAACAAATTCTGCCAATTTTAAAAAGTTTCATTTAAGAGTAATATAAGATTACCAGAATCCCTTTACCTATGAAATTTCCATGAGATAGATATTACCTAAAAGCTAGGTGCCTACATCACCATATTTTCAAACATAGAGGCAAGCTAGTCCAAGTACTGTATATACTCCTCAATTCTAATAATCCCATTATTGAATCCCTTGAAAATAATTATGTCATTTTTGACAACCCAGGCATATTTCCCCTCATTAAGGGTCACCCTTAAAGACCTACCCATCATTTTATCTGCCTCCTCATCAGAAGAATTAAGTAGAAATACCTACTCTACCACTTTTTCCTCAGAGATTAATAGTAATTCCAAGGGTTGATCACCCTGAACCCCTATTCTTTGATGCCTCACATCCTTAGTGTCAACCTTTTGGATGTTTACCCTCCTAGAAGATCGGGTCTCTAGAGGAGGTGGTAAGGAGGAGTAATCCTTCCAACCCTTCCTCATCCTATTACTCATATTAATCTTTGGGATTGAAGCTTTATCTGTCGAATGGATGTGTTCATCTCCATTTCATTCATTCATGCATCCTCAGAATACCTTAGATGATTTAGTAAGGTCAGATCTCAAGCCTACCTATGCAAGCCCTCCATATCTTTTTTCTCAATTGAATTGAGGTCTAATACCTTGAATCAAAACCCCCTGCTTCCCCATCACTAGTTTGATATGCCACCTCCATATCGGGCACATAAATCCCCTTCTATAAAACATCATTACCCAACACAAACACCTTAGTAGGAACATTCACCTCATCGTTCGCCCTCTATACCATGAAATATTTACTCCCAATCCCCTAGTTTCTTACTCGAGCCACATCCTACTGAACCAAACCATCATCCGTCACATTATAATTAAGAAGGAAATAGGAAGGTCTAGCCAGGTCCAACCTCAACCTACTAAAAACATTAGTAGGTTGTCCTGATACACCAATTCATTCTTCATAGGAGACCAATATCGGGTTCGTCCAGACCCTACCTCAAATGCCGCACCGCGAACCACTGGACTGACAGATCTCATCTCCTCCATTCACAAACTACCGGAGGCATCCCCCCTCCCACATTATCTTCCAACATAGTATACCTCTACTTTAATATCTCTACCTCAACATGCACCTCGGGATCCTTTCTGCTACCATTTCCCTTCTTGAAATCAGATTGAGACCCCCTACGACAATAGTCCAGTGAGTGTCCGAAGCGCTTGCATTCAGAATATAAATTAGTTCAGGTTTCATAGACCTCACTTTTATTACAACGATACTCCTCACCAACATTAATCCACTCATACTAAAACATAACTCTTGACAAATCCATTTCAACACAGACACACATATTGATATGGTGACAAAGGGATTCGGTTCAACTATCCCATCACATATATCTACCAATAAGATTCCCTATTATACACATACCATAAGGATTTCAGAATAGAAGGGGGATATTGGGAAAGCTTACCCAAGTCCCCATAGTAGGAGGATAACGATTCATTTGAAAATATAAGGACCACCAAAATAGGAAAAATCTAAAACTGTTGAAGCTGCGAGGTGCACTTGACTAGGACTTGATGAGATATTCCTCCGAGGAAAAGAAAATCATAATGTGGAAATTATCCAAAAGACCCACTGTTGACCTATCCTACAAATCCCAAGCACCGAATAAGTTCCTATTGATTGAGTCCACTGAAGGACTTCACTAATTAAACCTAGAAACAAATGTATGCTTTAGTAGATTCAAGGATTATGATAACTCCATAGATGATAACTGTAGGTTAAGGAACCCATCAAGTAACTTGGAAACTTTCAGTCCGAGCGGAACTTAAGGGAATGGAGGAAGTAAATCAGCATTTGAAAAGGGGATAAAGGAGGAAGACTCCCCTTTAATCATCAATTTACATCCATGAGTTCATCATATCGATAATTATAGAGTTATAGAATATTTATAATTCAATTATAAAAAAATTACACATCTCAATATATTTTTCAAAATAGATTCAAATTATGAAAATGTATTGATATTTATGTTTTGGGTGGTTAAAAAATAATAAGATACTTTACTGTTAATATCATTATTCTAATAGGAAATTTATCTTTCTATAATATTAATCAGGTAATAAATACAATATTTATTAAATAAATATATTTTTAGAACTATCCATGTAATGTGATGTCAAAAAATAAAATATGTCCGCCATTTGAACCAATTAAATAAAAAATCACTAATGTATTTCATTTCATTGAATAAGTGTTATTAGATCCTTAGAAGTATATCACCACAAACAATGTGAACCTTTTAAATATTTTATAAAATATATCTATATTAATTATTCGGATGTATTATTATTTTTTTGTGAGTATGATGGGTCTATTTGGACATCTCAATACCAATAAGTAGTTTAATAAAAAAAGAAATCCATACCCAATATCCCATCAAGATAAAATAATAAAATAAAATGAGAAAATGATATTCCAAACATACCTAAATTTCTAAGATTTTGATATTATATAACTGTGAGTTTTATTAAATTACCTAATAAATAACTAATTGGATATTTCTCCCATTGGTGTCCACCAGCCACTGGAATTACCAAACAGTTCTCTGGATCCAATTATTCCAAACTATGTGCTATCACATATTACTTAAAAAAATACAGATAAGAGAGATTGATATTGTTTTGGATACTTGAGAATAATATCCATTGTTCCAAATAAGTTCTATAAGTCTCATTTATATAGGTCTCCTCTATCGAATAAATGATCCTCTTCGACTTAAAACACTTTAGTTGTTTTGAAATGGTCAAATATTAACATTATCCATATATAATAATTTTATTGTTAAACTCACTTAACAATAATTGTTTATATAAACATCATCATATGATGTGTCATTATTTTGAAATAAATTCAAAAAACTACAAGGGATAATCATTTGAATAAATTAAAATATCATTCTTCATATGTACATTACATGGTATTAAATACCACATAAAATCATAGACTACAACTTGGTGAATTCCGCCACATCATGGGAAATTATTTAGTGCATACAAATAAATTGAGTACACATCACATTCTAAGAATATTCAATAAAATAAATATTTCACATTACATACCAAATATAAAATGGTCCAATGGAATAATTTATAATATGATCACAACACATACATGAATAATTTAAAAACAAACTGTTGAAACTAAATAATATGATATATTTTATACACATTGGAAGAATTATTAAAATGATGATATAAAATCATTTTTCATTATGAGAAGAAAGAATTAAATATATTTTCCCTTGAACTGGAAAATGAATATTCTAAAAATATTTTATATATTTTAGATATAGTCCTCGATGTCACATTGGTGAAGATAAATGATAATATATTTTCAATTATTATTGTTAATGCATTTTAAATTTTTTATGATTTTAAAACTCATTGATAAAAATGAATTTTAGTAGATGTTTCCATCAAAATAATTATCCAAAAATAATTTATGAAAAAATGTTTTCTATATTCAACATACAAAGTCATGGATTGGTTATTAAAACTAAAAGGCTATTTAATATATATAACACTACTAGAATTTTTTTATTGGTAGGGTGAAAAAGGTGACCAACCATTGAATGTAACTAATCAATGTATTAGAAACCACTATTGGTGGTCATTATGTTTTTTTTAAATAAAAAACCCAATATACTCATATCCCCCTACCTGCCTCATATCAACCCCAACCCCATTTTTAAAATGTCCTCTTTGTGATGCCCCCATCACTACTCATGATGGAGGTATTACCTAAATAGTTATATATATATGATAAATTTTGGAATATACCATATGATATGATATAAGATTCTATATGGAATGACATCTAAGATATAAGTCCATTATTCATGAATTTTGGGTATAATGTTTCTTACAATATATAGATATCATAATTCCATAACCCTAACCATTTGTAGTGTATGACATAGGTTTATTGTAATGTATTGAATCAAAATGTATCATTCACATAACATTAAATGATTTAGTATAGAATTCAAACAGTAAGTGTTATTATTAAATAATATTCTATATAAGGCTATCATTTATCATCAATTTTTCATATGATGAAATGAAGGGGAGAATAAAACATGTTTAAGTTTTAAATTCATGAGATAAGTATTAAAAAGTTTGTTACCAAATTCCATTTACTTATAAATTATGAATGTATGTATAAATTAATGGAGGCTAAGGGAGAATCCCATAGGCTTATAGAAAGGAGGCTAAAACCATTGAGATGGTTGTGTAAGTGTTCTATGTTGAAACTATACTGAGTTAATATTATCATAATCACTTAAGTCATTTCTAATATTTCTTGAGTGTTTATTGGTTACAGGGTATAAAAATATTCCTAATGAACAACCTGACCAATTGAAGGAATCAAAAGAAGAATGAACATTACACTTTAAGACCTTCATATTTTGCATCCACTGTCTATATTGTAGGGATGCACCGACTGATAGGTATAGGAGATAGTCAATAATACTTTTAGCTCACCAGCAAGCCAGTGGAGCTCACCGACCAGTTACTGGAGTCTATAGAAACTTAAAGAACTACAAAAATGACACTGACTACCCGATCGTATCGTATCAGTTACCCAATGGCTTCAATATAGATATTTCAAAGAGAAATAATGATAATATTAAATACCATGACTCATCTCATTAAATCCTTGGATCAATCCAACGCACTGATAGATCATATGAAGGTTATAAATAGAATCATACGGAGGTTTAGATCACATATACAAACATCAATGATAAATAATTTCCACCAAAGGATTCTTGATCGATCCATGATTTTATTTTTCAATAGATATCCAAGAATACATACAATTATCCAAAGGTAATCAGGATTTAACTTCTTTTATCAAATTTAAAATCCTAATTTTCTTGAATTCTTTCTTGCATATTCCCTCTGAGTCCATATCTTTGTTATTTCATTTCTCAAAGGCTCTTCCACTTCCTCCCCTATCTATTAATCATTCAATTTATTTCAAATCCCATAGATAGAATTGAGTGATTTATTAAGGTTTTCTAAGAAAAAACCTATATATTCTCAATATTCATCTTTTGGTGCTCACCACCATTGAATTGAAGGTTCTTTGTTCTTAATTTCCATTACAACCAAGTGTCTTATTTTGGTTCTTGGTTTCAAATAAACCCAAGGGATTCTATTCTATTCAAATTTGGTTATTGGTTTATGTTAAAATAAAGGGAGAAATATAACCCTCATAATAATTATTATGGGAAGTATATGTAGGGGATAAATCTTAAGCTGTTACATAACTCCTTTATTAAAGTGTTTCTTTTTAATTTTTTCAATTTTTTTCTATTATTATTAAAGTTTTAATTTATTCTACTCAAATTTAATTTTATTATTTTATTCTTAAATAGAATGAATAAATAATAATAATTTTTATTTTATCATATTATTGTAATTTTTTAAAGGTAATTATTACACCTTTACCCAAAACTACTGTATTATTTTGTTTATTTTTGATTCCCTCTTTGTTTCTATATCTTTATAGGTATTTATCCTCTGGAATATGGAGTTTTTAGGTATATAGAGTATGTCACATGGTTAGGGTGTATGGTTTTCTAAACTTTTCAAAAACTATCTGACATACTTTTTAATTTTTCAGAGCCAATCCACCTTGCCAACACATGGTTTTCCAAATCATGTGGCCTACTGATGCATGGTTCTCCAGAAGCCTATTAGAGAGGAAACTATTTCCCAAACGGTGTGAGTAAAGCATGAATAATGCCCAAGTTCATTAAAAATGATAATTTACCATTCAAACTTCTTGGTTTTTAACCCATAATCACACCTCACCCCTCTAATTTGGCATTTGAGAAGCTAAGTGACAACTTAAACACCTATACCCTTGGTTATCCTCCTCCCCATAGTTCATTTTTGGGATTTCTTTTAGGTTTTGGATTTAAAATTCAAGGTAATATTCACATAGATTCTCCCTTTTCCCCAACCATTTATTTTCTATTGGTTTTTTCTTCTTCCATGGTTTTGGTGGTATAGGGTTTATGTCTCTATATTTTTAAATTGGGGGGTTTTTCTTTGTTAAGGTTACTTTTGGTCACTATTTATCCTTTAGATCCTCCCAATAAAGATTTGATATATTATTGTCAAATGCGACAAGTTTTTAGGTATGTTACCCTATTTCCAAACCACTAAATTGAAAACTATGATTTCTTGATTATTTTAATTTATGTTTTTATTATTATAGAAATTTGATATATTTTGAAAAATGGTTGTGGTGATTGTAAATGGATTATCTCTTATTTTACATATTTTTAACTAAGTCCCCAACATGTGTTTCTCTTGTTAAATCATGTTTTCAATATTTTTTTTGAAGTTTCAATATTCCTAAGTGATTGATTGGTTTTCAGAATGATTTCTACCATGTGAATTGGATATTTCAAAATTTTTTTGTTCTTACATTTGGTTTTACAAAAAGTTATATTGTAATGTTTTGGTTTCTTAAAGTTATCTCGAAAAGGATTTCCATATTTTAATCCCCTAAATGTACCTTGCACACATATAAATATATGTATGTATATATAGGTTCCCTCATATTACATATTCACAAATAGTTATAGGAATATGTACATTTGGGATAAGGGGTTCTTATATATATATATATATATCAAGGTGAATATGTGTGTAAGTGTGAAGAATGGTTTTAGAGATTTAAATCTTCAAAAGAAATTAGTTTTCTAAATGAATGATGTTTTCTCAAATGTGATAACATTTAATTTACATATTGAGGATCTTCATCATAAATAAAAACCACTTTCAAGGAATGAGACTTGGTTGTGGAATTAAAATGGGGGTTAAATGGTGGGAAATAAATAATATAAGCTTGGTAAAGGGCTTGTGTAATATTTTTTAATCATGGAAAGGAATAAGGGGATGCACTTAGAAGGGGGTGTGGAGGTGAGAAAGTGAATGGTTTGTTTTAGAATCATATTAATGATATGTATGTTTACAATAATCTGATAATAATCACATCATCTTGTATATCATGGTAAGACTTTGGTAGTTAGGATGGAGATTTTGGTTCACATGTTGTACTAGTTTATTTATTACACACTGAATAGTATCCCATAGATATATCACTCGTCTTCTTGTGGGATATGTCCCTCAGTCGATCCTGTGAGGGTGGAAACATGTATTGGGGTGGATTAATTGTTATTATCCTATGCTAGAGGATATTTATTATGGAAATATTGATAGATTTGTCCTAGATAATCTTGACTATATCCCTAGTTTCCATAACACCCATTTTACATGTATTCCACTTTCCTCTATTGCATTACACTATTATAAATTATTTTCCACTATTATATTTTCTTTTCTAAAGTCTCTTTAGTATCTTTTTCTTCTCATAAATGGTTTTTAGAAGGTATTTAAGTATTTGGAATATATTTTGGAAATGGAAAGGGGAAATGGTTTTTCTGAGCCATTATCTTATTACATATTTTGAAAAAGGAAAGGAAAACTATATCTTTACATATTTATATTTTCAAAATACCCTGAAATGAAATTATATTTAATGGTAAATAGTAAGGCATTGATTCTACTTTTTTATCACTACTAGATATTTTTCTACTCATTCCTACATTATCATTTCATTTTTAGGTTATGTTCATCTTTGGGATGATGAAAGAGAGAGCATGGTTTTGTGGTTAGTGGTGACTCAAGAGGTCATGTGGAGGTATATTTAGTAAGTTTTTTATTTTTCACCACTTATTTTTTACTAAATTATTCTAATATTTTTTTACTTATTTTATTTAATGAACCAAATCATTCACAATTGAGTTATGCTTGATGTATAACACTAATATCCAAGCCCATAGGATCAGGAACACCTCTCAGGTATTTTCATGAGTCAACTAGTGTGACTGATTCAAGGTCCATCCAAGGTGGTTCATGAAAAAATGGTATTCGAGGAAGTTGGAAACTGTTAGTTGGGGCTGTATAGTAGTATAGAGGTAGGATTGTGAGAATTAAAGTGGCCTGTCATTTGTGGGTGGTTGATCACTACCTACTATGAAGACAAATTGAGTTTCAAGGGTGGTATGAGATGTTTGTGTCTCAAATATAAACATGGTTCTCATGGGTTTTCAAGGATTTTGGTTTTTATTTGAGTGTTTATGATTAAAATTGAGAGTTTGTTGGTTATTTTGAGAATATAAAAATTATGGATTGAGTTTTTTTATTGATTTATAGGGTCTATTATTATTGGTCATGGTCTGGTAAAACATGCACAAACTGTACCGCTATTTCTATCATCCTTTAGTGAGATTCCCAATTGGAACACGGTCTACCAAGCTATGTAGAAAAACAATTTAAAACATATTTTCCTTTAAAAAATTTTGTATTTTTATTCCTTGATTATTTATTTGTCTTTATCCATCCATGTTATTGGTTATGTTTTTTGGGGGTGTTTTCTTTGAGTTTTTTGGGTTTAATGATGTTTTATTTAAAAAAAACATTAGGATGTTTGAAAATGGAATAATAAATGTTCATATTTTAATTTTTTTTAGAAATGTTGTATTGAATTTTAATTGGTAGTTTTATAATTTTTTTGATAGAAAAGTGGATTTTAATTTCTTGGGTTTTCTTGAGGAATGGTTTAAAATTTAACCTCAACCCTTTTATTTGAACCTTGTTATTCTTGATTAATGTTCACATGTATATACATGCATGGTAAATACATGATTAAGATCATATGTGGGTGTACATGTAAGAGTGTACCAGGACACACACACACACACACACACATATATATATATATATGTTTGTGTGTGTGTGTGTTAAGTTCATATAATACCATTTTTAAGTGTTTAATTTCATGATTTTGAGTTTTCTTTCCAAAGTGGTTCTAAAAAGGGAATTTAAATATTATGATGCGTGAGTGTTTTTTAATGTTTAATTTCTATTTTTGGTATATTCACTTGAATTTTATGGTTTTTTGAAATTTAGAGTGTAGTTGGAAAAATGTTTTTGATTTTGGGTTATTAATTTATGAGTGATATGTGAATTTTTGGTTTCTAATGTATTTTGATCTTGTTTTGGGCTTCTTATTTTTATAGTATACCACTAATAACCTCTATGTAAATTTGAAGTGGATCTATAGATTGATTTTACACCATGTTACTTTTGGTTGATGATGTCTCATCTAACTCATTTGTTTGATCTATTTCAGTTATGGATCCCAGTGGTTCTCATCCAATGGATCAATATCATATGTTCATCCAGAAGTTTTGAGAGTCGAATCATCATCACTTCCTCAAACAACATGAAATGGGAAAAGATGATAAATGGTTTCAAATTATTGAGGATATATTCATTTATATTGATATTTATAAGCCTATTAAAATCAAATTTTCCACCTTTATGTAGAAGGACTAAGTTGGAATAGGTGGATATCCCTCATTCAAACCAAGACATAAAATGACCACTTATGGGAATGTTTTAAGGCCTTGTTTATTTAGTATTACTATTGAAAATCTATAAGGATGTTGAACATTATCAAATTATACTATATATAAAAAGGTAATTAAATAGTGTTAGATTATGTCAAGAGCTTCTCTAAGTTGTTTTCATTTCTTCTAGATCTATTCAGAGATGAATCCTTAATGGATCGATACTTTTAATGGGCCTCAAACTAGTTATTCTCCTCACTATGTATTCATTTAACATAAAAACCTATGAAGATGTGATGAGGAATGAAACTTATTAAAAAGATACCTTAGCTGGAGATCCAAAGGTAGATGATGTCTGACTTATCTCAGGTAGCGATGGTGGAAGATATAATTGAGGGTAGGGCAAGGAATATATGCCTGGCCTACTAGGAAGTGTGGTGAAAAGACTACTGCATTTTTTTCTTGGTAGATTAATTTAGGAGTAAGATACGAGTGTTCAATTATTGCAGTAATTCTAAGAATAAGAATCCATTATATCAAGAAGCACCAAATAACTACCGTACCAGTGGCCATTTGGGGAACCTATAAAGTTTCTATAGGGGTGTTTCTAGAAAGGTATGGGGAGCCAAATCCACTTCAATGAAGGATCTTCTAGCCCAGTTGGATGAATGTGGCATTGATGTGGGTTGTTTTTATAGTTACCATTATTATAAATTATCCTCAATTTGGGATACATATTTGTTTATGTTGTGAATATTCTTGGAATTTTGTGTTTAATGGGAGTGTAATTTGGGAAATTTTGAATATTTTTTTTCATGGAATAACAATGTTTCTTGTTTTGAACATCATTTTTGATAACTTTTTCTATTTTTAGGAATTTTGAGTTATTATATATTAGGAAATTGGTATTTGAGTAGAGACCTAATACGATGGGGATACCATGATAGTGATAGGATTTAGCCATTGGATGTTTCCAAATTCTTGATAAGATAGTTTTTAAATATGAGATATCTTTTATACTATCACATAGATAAGGCTATACGTGTTACTCATAGGAGATATATATTTTTTATATATTTATATGAGAGAAGTGTTTCAATATTAAAATGTTAGGTATGTGGTGATGTGTAAATTTAAGATAAAATATTGCATATCTTATTTTTATTTTGAAAAAGGAAATAATGAAGGCCTTAAAAGGAAAAGCGACTATTATCAAATAGGGAGAGACATAACTGCTCAAGATGTAGTCCACCAAGTTCAAAGACAGAGGGGCCAATAATTTCATGGTGGCTTGTGTGACATGATGATGATAAAAAAATTATTTATTATGTGTGGAGATATTCCTTTCAAGATGTTCCAGATGTAGTCCACTTAGAGAAAGAATGGGGATACCATGTCGACAATAGCATGTACGACACATTGGCATTAAAAATGTGCGAAGAAGCAACAATGTGATCAATTATTGGGGATAAGTATCAATATTATTCTTGATTATAGTGATCAAGTGGAATATCCCAGTTGAATATTGGAGGTACATCATGATGGTTATATCATGAGAGTGACATCCTTCAGGTGTCACAAGATGGTACGAGGCTGACACATGTTTGAATGAATATCTATGTGGTAGTGACATTTCTTCAATAGAAGGCTGATGTTTTTTCACATATGGATCTTTCAATACATTTTTTTGATGAGATGTTTAGTATAGAGAAGGAAGAGGTGTATCAGGGTGTTGTTTTCACACCGGTTTTCTACACTTTCTCATTTTTAATTCATGTTTGGGAATTACATGGATTCTTTGAATTCTCTAATTCTTAGTGGATATTTGAGAATTTCCTCATGGTTTTTTAATCCTCCACATTGGAGGGTTTTTCCTCATTAAAAATCTTGTGTGCTGATTTATTTATTCTACTTAATATCGCTTCCATTTTTCATCATGTTTCTGATAAATTGGTTTGCATGGGATTTTTATTTTGAGGTAGGGAATCTCCCCCAACAAGTGGTATCAAAGGTGATTATGGGTCCTGCAATTTGTGGTGAGAATTTTGGATGTTTTGGAGAGGATCAATAGCGCATGCGTGAGGAATAATAACATTTGGGAGACAAAGTAGGCTAAGAGAGGTATTTTAGGTCTTTCACCTAATTCTTTGCTTCAGAATATGTGACCGGTGAAGAAATAATTAAAAATTGAAGATTGAGGTGATGCACTAGGTGTTTGGGATTTTGATCAGGGGAGAAAGTTTTTCCTGTAGGTGATACAAACTATACGGTGATAAAAATAACGGGGGAACCATATATTATTACTTTATATCTTGTTCGATAATGTGGTGAAGACTTGGATATAATGAATAATTCAGTGTTTGGATTTCTTTTATAGGGGGAGTAGTCAAGTTTCCTCTAGAGTTGTAAAAGGGTGTAGTCATTTTTTTGTATAGGATGATGGTTGTTGAAATACCAATAGGTTTTTAGTCCAACAGAGTATGCTGGATGGTATCTACATTGAACAGATAAAGTGGGAGATGGATAGGTTTCAGCCAAGGGGTGTTTTCAAATTTGAGATAAGGTAGTTTTTGAATATGTGATATTTTTATCCTATCACAAAGATAAAAATGAATGTGTTACTCATGGGAAGATATATATTTTATATTTATTTACATGAGATAAGTGTTTAAATATTAACATGGTAGATACATGGTGATGTTGAAATTTTAGATATAACATTTCATGTCTTTTCTGTACTTTAAAAAAGTAAATTATGAAGGATTTAAAAGGGGAAGTGGCTAGAGGTGAATAATGAGAGATAAAGCTAGTCAATATTTAGTCCACCAAGATCAAAGGGAAAGAGGCTGTTGAGTTTATGGTGGCCCATGTGACACAATGATGATGGTGAAATTATCTTGTACATGTGAATAGGTTCTTGGAAATATGTTCAAGATATAGTCCAACGAGAGAAAGAAGGGGGATACCATGCTAGTGGTAGCATGTGTGACATGTCAGTATTAAACAAGTATGAAGAAGCGGTGATGTGATAAATGATTTGGGCCATCTATTGAGAGTTTTATTGATTGTAGAGATCAAGTGGCATACCCTAGTTGAATATTGGTGGTACATCATGATGGAGATATCATGATAGATAAATCATTTGGGTGCTAAATAATAGTGTGAGGCTGACATATGTTTGGATGAAGATATATAAGGTAGTGATGTTTTGTTAATAGAAGGGTGAAATTTTGTCCTATATAGATCTTTTGATACATGGAATTGGTGATATGTTTATTAGAGAGAAGGAATATGTGTTTTGGGTGTGTGGGTTTCACATAAGTTTTCTACGCTCTCTCATTTATAATTCATTTTCAAAAATTACTTATATTATTTGTATTCTATGATTTATAATGGATATTTGGGAATTTCAAAATGTTTTTTTATTCTCTACATCAGAGGGGTTTTCCCATTAAAAATCCCATGTGCTGATTTTTTTTCTTAATATCGCTTCAATTTTTCATTGGGTTTTTCACAAATTTTTTTACAAGAAATTTTTATCACGAGGTTGGGATTATACCCCAACACATAGAAGGATCTAATAGTGAATATAGTATTTGAGCCTTCTTGTTGGGGTGATTCAATATTTTTGACCCACATAACACCAGTCACAGTGGTTTGGTTATCCTAGATAGTGGTTCATGTGAATGATGTTCATAGAGATCTCAAAAAGACTATAATGAGTTTCTATATTGATTAATATGTGAGGGTTAGAGGTGTTAATTATTTTTAGGTTTTGTCTAGAGATATGTGTATCTCTCTCATTTGATCCTTTTGTTTGATGGTTTGAGTTCTTGGGTCTTTCTAGTAGTCTCTTTATATTTTTAGGCTAACTATTTAAGGATGATAACTTTGGAATCTTTTTGGATTTTGGAGTTTGGGATTTTTAAAGTGAGGGTGAGTGTTGGTTCTTAATTCATCAAGTTTTAAGGTCCCATCTTGAGTGGTAGTTTACTCTTGCATTTTTATGGATTAACTAAAACGTTTGAGACTTTTTGGGGATAGAAAGTGAAATTGTGGGGAGATTTTTCACACCCTGACCCAAAAGACTATATTATTTTATTTATTTCTAATTACCTATTATTTCTATTTCTCTTGTAAATAGTTATCCTCCAAAATTTATAGTTTTTTGGTCATGCATAGCATTTCTCATGGATAGGGTAAACAATTTTCTAAACCATGAAGAAACCATATGATAACCTCTATAACTTATCCGATCCAAACCACTTAGTCAGAACACAGTTTTACAAATGGTGTGTCTTTACCATTTAGGGTTCTCTAAAATCCCAGTATAGAGTGCATGATCAACACAAAACTTCTCAAACTATGTGACCAGACCATAAACAATTCCCAGGTTCATTGAAAATGATATTTTAACATTTTTCCATATTTATTTTTAATCCAAAATCCCCCTCACCCCTCTCATTAGACTATTGTGACCCTAGGGGGATCATCCCACACCTATCCCCTTGGTTACTCTCATCCTAATGGTGGATTATCCAGATTTCTTCAAGGTTTGAACTTGAAAAATCAAGGTAATATCCTATTAGATTCTTCCAATTTCTCCTCATTGTATTTTATCTTGTATTATTCTTATTCCATTCATCCAATGGTATAGGTATCAGGTCTATTTGTTTTTAAATTGTGTTTTTTATTTTTTAAGGTTCGTCCTGGTTTTTATTGCTCCTTTGGACCCTCTTAAGGAAGATTTAAGATACCGCTGTCAGAGACAGAATGTTTTGAGGGAGGTTTCCAATATATAAGACTTTAAATTAAAAACTATTACTATTTGATTATTATAATGAATGTTTTCATTATTATAGAAAGTGAATATATTATAGAAAATTATTTTGGTTGTTAGAAAAAATGTCTCTCTTTTTTTCCATATTTTATCTAAGTTTCCAGCATGGGTTTCTCTAGTTAAATCATGTTTTAAATCATGTTTTGAAATTTGAAGAATATTAAGTTCTTGATTGGTTTTGAAAATGAATTATACCACCAGAATTAGAAAGGCAGAAAGCTGTTTTGGTATTTTGACTAGTTTTCCACAAAGTTCTAATGACATGCTTTGGTTTCGTAAAAATACTTAAGAAGGACTTTTACATTTAATACACTAAATGTGTCTTATATACGTATACATATATGGATGTATATATAGGTTTCTTCTTTATACATATTCACTTATGGTGATGGGAATATGTAAATTGGGGACAATGGGTACTTATAAATATATATATCAAGGTGAATATATGTATATGTGTGAAGAATGGTTTTAGAAATTGAAAGATTTGGGAGAAAGTGGTTTTCCAAATGAATATTGTTTCCTTAAAAGCGATGAGGCGCAATTGGCACTTTGATGTTCTTCCTCAAAAATGAAAAGCCCTCTTAAGGAATTACCCTTGGTTTTGGAATTAGGATGGGAGTTGAATGGGGGGAAATGAATGATGTAAGTATAATAAGGGGTCTTATCTATTGTATGTGAATCATATAAATGAATAAGTGATAATTATTAAAAGAGATTTTAGAGGTTAAAAAGTGAATGGTTTGTTTTAGTGAAAAGTGAATGATACGTATGTATACTATAGTATTATAAAAATCCCCTCCACTTGTATTTAATTGGAAGCCTTCGGTTGTTAGGAGGGAGCACTAGGTACACATACAAAACCTGTTTAATATTATTCTATGACTTGTGTACTGGAGATAAATCACTTGTCTACTTAAGGGATTTTCCCCTCGGCCAATCCAGTGAGGGTGACACCATGTATTGGGGGTTAAAAACTAGATGATATTGATATAGATAATATCAATAGATTTGTCTTATACTATCCTGACTAGCTCCCTAGTTCCCATGAAATCTATTTTATATGTATTCCACCTTTCTATATTTCATGGTTCTTTTATAAAGTAATTTCCACTCTTATGTTTTCTTACTAAAGCACATATTTTAGCATCAATTTATTCTCATAAATGGTTGATTAGAATGTCTTTCACTCTTTAGAAACTATTTTATAAATGGAAAGGGAAAATGGTTTTTCTAAAGTATCATTTTGTTACTAATTTTAAGAAAGGAAAATAAAAATATATATTTATAGAATTACATTTTCAAAATAGAATGAAATAACCTTATATTTTAAATTAAAACATAGGGTATGGTTCATCATTCAGACTCTATACTAAGCATCCCGGTTGTCACACCTACACTATTATTTTAGATTTAGTTTGAGTTCATCTTTGGTATACTCAAGGAGAGATCATAGTCTTGTGGTTGGTGGTGACCTGTGAGTTCATGTGGAGGTATGTTTAGTTAGTTTTTTATTTTACACTACATATTTTTCCACAGTAATTATATTGTTCTTTATCAGTTTGATTTCATTAGATAATCATTTCTAATTCAGTTACTGTGGATGGCCGAAACTAGTTTCCATCATGGTAGATCAGGAACTCCTCTCAAACATAGTCATGGGTCAGCTAAGGTGGCTAGTTTGGGGTCAACCTAGGGTGGTTCATGATAATAAATCACCCACATATAAACATTTTACTCCAACAATTTTTTTTTATCAAAGGTAATATTTTTGTTTTCCTCAAAATGTTCTTGTTTCAAAAAATTGATTTTTTTAACCTTAACCAATTTAAAAGATATATCTTTTTAAATAAAATATTTTTCAAACACCCATGGTGCTTATGAAGGGAAATATATAGGTCTTAAACCATATTTTGATAGTTCAAATTGTATTTATTCGAATACTCATATGTCAATCTTTCCTAAATCTATTGGTTTTCCTATATGGAATATATTTATACATAGTTCTATTCCTACTAGTGAAAAAGAAGAAAAATGGACACCTTATGGTATTTATGATTTTGAATTAAGTTGTAATGCTATAAATTCTATGCATTTTGGATTAGATTAAAAATAAATTTAATTATATATTTACATTAAAAACCACTAATGAAATATGGAAGCTCCTATAGGTTACTCATGAAGAAAATAATAAAGATAAAGATACAAGCTTTGATATGTATAGGAAATATTTTGAAATATTTAGTATGAATCGAAATGAATCTACTATTAAATGTTTATGTTCTTTACAAATATATTTAATGGTAGAAATTATCTTGGTGAAAATATTATTATAGAAACCTTATCCAAGAAAATAATTTTGTTTATTCCATGAAATTAGGCACTTAAATTAACGAAAATCTTGGAAGATAAAGAAATCAAAAACATGTTTGTTTAATAGATAATCAAATCTATCATGACCTATGAGATAAAAATGAATATACAATATGAGAAGGAATCCAAATAATTCAAGGGAAAAACAAAATTAAATTCAAATAAATTAATGATAACTCTTATGATTTGGATGAAATGGATCATATATCCATGAATATGAATATATTATTCAATAGAAAAAAATCCAACCAATGTTCTAAAAAGATGGATGATCAAAGTGAAAAAGAATTTAAGTACTTATAATGAAAAAATAAGGAAAACATAAGGATGAAATACCCCTTGATAAAAAATTAGAATAAGGATAGGAATAAAAAAAATAAATCCTTAATTGTTTCAAATTGGAGTGTAAGTGATGAAGCAATCTCCTTAAGTGAGTCACATGATGAGGGTGAAAATCGTCTTATGAAAAAATGTGAGGTTAGTAACAAAGTAAAATCTATATCATCCACTTCTCCTCTACAAATTTACCTTCTTACTCTTCCTCTTCCAATCATATAATCTATGAATATCTGGAATATTATTATGATCAACATGAATAATCTTTTTATAGACTATCTTCAATTTTAAAAATAACATAAAAATGAGTCTAATAAAGTTCTTGAAAAAATGATAAAATCACAATCTAAAAACATGAATTATTGAAAAAATTGAAAAATACAAAAAATTTGAATGAGTTCCAATAGACTATCAATGATCTATAAAATTATCCCCTAAAATTCACCAAAGTTGAAGTAACTTTTAAAAGAATTATTTCTCAATGGACTGTATTTTTTTGTTTTGGTTTTTCAAATAATTATAGTTATTTTAAAAAGTTTAATTCTTAAAATTAATATTGTAAAATAATGTTTTTAATTATTTTTTTAAAACGATGCATTTGATTCATGAATGTAATTATATAAATTCTTAGTATTGTAGAACAAAAATTTTCCATTTTTTATCCCGTATTTCATCTCAAAAATTATTTTAAAAAAATAATTGGGTACCAAAATCTAACTTATCTAAAATATTTGGACTCAAAATATAAGTACCAAAAAGTATAATTTCTTAATATTGTATGAATCATGTCTCAAAATTAAATATTAAAAAGTAACTTGGTACATGGTCAGTGTATTATCTCAACACATGTGTGGTTACCTCTTAAAGTTTAATCAACTTGAATATCATGATGGAGGATATGTGATTTTAAATTACAATTCATGTTTTCAAATCATAGATATATGTACAATTGGGTTTTTCAATTCTATTCTTATAACAGATGATTTATTAGTTTATTGTTTAAAAAAATCTTTGAATTATACAACTTTGAGACAATGGTTTTAAAATATTAAAAAATGATCCTTATAAAGTTTTTAATTCCAATTTTTTTTAACTATCTTCCTTTTAAAAATATTTACATCATTGATTTATAGTATCTTTCTTCAAAAAATTTGAAGTGTTTGAGTTTTAAATATAGTGAATATTGGATTTATTACAGACACATTGATCATTTTGGCACAAAAACTCATTAAATTCAAGTGACATAAACTAGTATGAGATTTAATAAAATTAATTTTGAAAGATAATGTTGGTTGTAAACATTTAAAACTTGGTAAGAAACACATAAATTTTTTTAAACCTAAACAATAATTATCAACCTCTAATGACCTTGATCTTATTCAACTTAATCATTTTGTAACAACTCAATTAAAAATTATTAGAGGAAAATAATACTCTTTTGTGATTTTTTTTACTACAAAAGTTTTACTTGGGTATTTTTTTAGCACACTAAAATTAGGATTTCAAATTATTCATAAGATTCACCAAGAAAGTCAAAAAAGTAAAAGGTAATAAAATAATTTATATTCTAAATGATCATGGGGGAGATTTTTAAAACAAATATTCTGATGAATTTTATGCTTTATATGGTTATTGAAATACTTTTTCCACTCCTAGAACACCTCAATAGAAAGGAGTTTATGAAATATGGAATCTGAATATTTAAGAAATATAAAAACACAATTGAATTATTTTAAAATACCACAATAATTTTTGGACAAGGTAGTTAATACAATTTTTTTTATCATAAACCATGTCCTTATAAGACCATTACTCAAAACAAACCTTATAAAATTTAAGAAAATACAATTACTATAGTTGTATTTTTTCAAAGTGTTTGGATTTAAATATTATATTTTTAAAAATAAATAAAAAACAGAGAAATTTAATAAAAAAAATTATAATAGAATATTTATTGGGTACTCAAACTCATTTAAATACTATTAAGTATTAAATTAAAGATCCAGAATCATTGAAGAATCTATTTATATCAAATTTGATGGAAATAATAATAAAACTTTACTCTAATTATAATATATGGATAACCTTGAAAATTTTCCATTAAATGATCCACATTATCTTAAAGATACTATCAAAGTTGAATATCCTTTTATCCATTTATGTAAAACATTGAAAAAAAATCCAAAGACCATCCTTTGTAAAATATTATCAATGATTTTCAGGCTAGTACATGTAATAGAAGTTTGGTCTTAAATGAAGTTGAGTATCATTATTTTTTTCATTTTAAGATCCTAAAAACATTTATGATGCTATCAATGATGAAAATTGGGATTTTATTATTTAGGAATAGATAAAAAATTCCAATGGAATAATGTTTATACACATGTTGAAAGTCCTAACAATTATCCCATTATTGGCACAAAATGGTTTTTTGAAGTAAATTAGAGAAGTAAGATAACATAAAACATAAAAAATATAGAATCATTTAATAATTCTATAATAAAGAATAATAAATTGATTATGGTGGAACCTTTACACATATTTATCATATATAATTTATATAAATCATGTTTTCATTCAAAACACTTATAAATTTAAAAAAATTTCATAGAGCTGTCGACAATGATTTTTTAAATGGTATTAATTCTAAAAATTATTTTGTTAAAAAAGTCTAGTTTTGTTAATCCAAAATTTTATAATTATGTTTTAGAGTTAACCAAGGATTTATATGGTTTAAAACATGCCCCTCATGCTTGGTATGGAAGGATAACCAGTTTTATTTTATTAAATGAAATTAAAATTGGAAGAACAGATTGGAAATTATTTTTAATCTTTTTTTCAAATATTATTTAAATCATTCACATCTATGCTGATGAAATATTTTTTTTAGATAAAAAAACAATCTCTCTGTAATGAGTTTTTAAATATTATGAGAAAATAATTTTAAATGAATTTTATGGGTGAGTTAAAATTATTTCTTTGTTTTCAAATCTATCAAAATGAGGATGGAATTTTTCTAAGAAAAATAAAATACAAAAATAAAATTTTAAAACATTTTCCCCTGGATCATGATAAGAAAATTAACACATCTATGGGTATTTATAATAATATTTTGTTGGATAAAGCTACTAAAGAGATTAAAAATAAGATTTATAGAAGAATGATTGAGATTATTATTAACCTTACTATGACCCATCAATATATTATTTTTTGTATTAATATTTGTGATATTTTTTAGTCCAATACTAAATTACTACATTTAAAAGTTCTTAAAAGGATTTTTCATTTTCTAAAAGGTTAAAAAAATCATGGTTTATTTTATCTGAAAGGAACCTATTTTAATACTTCATGTTTTTCCAAGGAAAATTTTGGAATATTACTTCTAGATAGTAAAATTAAAAGTTGTAATTATCAACTTATTAGACATTCATTAATATCTTGGAGTAGTAAAAGTAAAATTCAATTCCTAAGTGAAAGATATAGTAGTAGGTATTTGTTTAACCCAAATTATTTGTATGAAACAAACTCTCTTATATTTTGGGAAAACCTTTCTTCATGTTCCAATTATGTGTGATAGTTCTAGTGCCATAGAAAATCTCTATAAATCCTATTTAGCATAATAAAACAAATAAAATTGATATTCAACATCACTTTTTGATATACCACTTTCAAAAATGGGATATCATGTTTGAATACAATAACACATTTATTCAATTAAATGTTATCTTTACAAAATTACCTCCCTTTAGAACGACATAATTTTTTAAGGGGATCTAGGAATGGAATGATTGTAATTATTTTTCAAATTTCATCTTGTATTTGTTTTCTATTTTAAAATATTAATTATTTTTATAATATTTTTCTTATTTTAAAAACATATTTTTTATATTTTCAAAATCTTTTTTTATGATCACTTTTATAGTCTTATGAATATTTTTATCTTTTATCTATATATACATTTTTATTTGTAATTAATTTTTCTAATCATAATGCGGGGAGGTTTAAATGATTATTGGGGGATAAAATTTATTATAAAGGAGAAAGGTTTAATGTTAAGAGGTATAAAAGTGTAGAATATTAAAAAATGTGGAATATCTCTAAGTGAAAGATATTCATAAAAGGGGGATAATTATTCTTTCAAAAAATGGTATTTATACATATTTTATCCAATAATTATCCTTATTCACCTAATTATTATCTCTTATATTTTATTTTAATCATAAATAAGTGTTTGTGATCATAAAAAATGGAGAGATTGTTGAACCATATATGAGTTTTTTATAATCAATATCACTTATAGTAGTTCTGTCATTTTTTAGTGTTTCATGATTATTTTGTTTATAAATATTTCAAAGTAACAATAATAATAATCAATGGAATCAAAACAAGCATGAAAATATTTCTTAAAGTCCTTTTCTGGTATTTACCCATTGGCTACCTAATAGTGTTTCACTGAACAACTAGTAAAGGAGATAATAACACATTTAGTTCCATTAAGTTCACTATATAGGTAGTAGAGATCAATGGAAAACTGGTAGAGTCTACAAAAACCCAAGGAATAATAAAAATAGAGTTGGATATCTGGTGGCATTATACCATCCACATGGTGATTTTGATCAAGATTAATAAATAGGAATTAATGATGGTTCTAAATACCTTTATTCAGATCATTAAATCCTTTTCTTGACCCAACACACATCCAACTCATATGAAAGATTAAAATAGACCCCAAATGAGGATTTAATATCATAAATGAACATATATGATGATTAATTTCCAATGAATTATTCATGATCGATCTATGACATGATTTTTCAAGAGATCTCCAAGAAAATTTACAATTCTAAAAAGGAAACCAATCTTCAACTTATTTTATCATATTTCATTTACAAAATAATATTCAAAACATTCTTACCTATTCTATTTGATTTTTTTATATTTTTTTTTAATTTATTAAAGTCTATTCTTCCTCTACTCTATATCAATCTTAATCATTCATTTTATTCTAAATCATTCAGAGTGAGTTGTATGATTTTCAAAGTGTTTGTAAAAAGAAACCTCTATCTTCTTCATCTTCTTATTTAGGTAATCACCACTGTTAAAATAAGGGTTATTGGTTTTTAGAATCTATTAAAACCAAGGGTTTTATTTTGGTTATTACCATTAAAACCAAGGGATTATTTCATTCCCACTTTTGGTTATTAGTTTCTATTACAACTAAGGGGGAAATATAAACCTATCAAGACATCTTGTAGGGAGGAGATATAAGAGATTATTCTTGAGCTATTTCCAAAATAATTTATCAATGTTTTTCTTTTTAATTTCAGTATTTTTTTTTCTATTCTTAAAGTTTTACTTTCTTATATTCCCACTTTACTTTTATTATTTTATTCTTAAATCAAACTATATCATTACACTAGAATTTATATTATTTCATAATTTTAATTTTTTAAAAGTCAATTCAACCATCTTTCCATTTTACTCCAACCTACATTCAAATACGTTTGGATATTATTCTACAATATCTCTACCCCTCTTTTTATTTTCAACACAAGAGGTACTTGTATACTATGGTTTCAAGGAGGGTCCTTCCCAATCGTTGGGCGAGTCATTCAGTGCGTAGATACATCATGAAATAAAGATCAATTTTTTTTCTCAATGCCATTTATCAAATATGTATTTGAAGAAAATATATTTATCCAAATTTTGTGTAAGGTAAATATTTTTATACATTTTATATCATATAGGGATTTTATTTCATAGCATGGGGGACCACTATATAAATTCCACTACTTGAATAAGTGTTATTCAATATTTAGAAACCCTTCATTAGCATCAAATAAATTCCATGTGTTTTGATTCTTGAAATCATTTTTAAAATAAATAAACAATGTATGTTGTATCTGATATTATAGTATATGATATACATTTTCTATGGAAAAAGTGATATCGTAACCGATATCCTTCAATATGATATATATATATATACTTGGGTCATGCATTATGATACATGATATTATAAGCTGTGATATGATAACACTATGATATAAGATATCTTAACTATAGACACAATGTAATTTTATATGTTTTAATATGCTCTAACATATAATACCGCTAGTGATAGTGTATGATTGCACCAGAGTACATTGTTTTCATGTTAAAAAATGGTTTATTGCATCATCAATAAACTATAAGGCATATCATAAAATATTATTTATAACATGTATAATATCTATCAAAAGTCATGACACACCAATCATATGTTGTAGTATGGTTTTGAACTATATTGTGAATTACAATATAGGTTATATTGTAAAATATGATATATTGAAAAATATTATATTTCTATTTTTCTATTATCAATTGAATTATATAATTTATAGAATATTTATAAATTATAAAAAATGTATTTTAGGATATTTTTTTAATTTATAAAGCGTTTATAAAATAATAAATTATAAAGTGTTTATAATTAATTATTAAATGTTTATAAAATATTTAATAAATAAAAATCCATAATATTAAATATTAATATCTAAATATATTGAAATTTATGTAAAATTAATTATAATTTAGTCATAATTTTTTAATATAAATTATAATATAATTTATAGAATTTTAATAAATTATAAAATAAAGAAAAATATAATGGAATTTATATAAAATTATGAATTATTCATAATTGATAATTTAAAATGTTCAAATTAAATTAACTTATTTTAAAAATTATTTCAAAAATATCACAAGTTCTTTTGATAAATTTATATGATAAAGGTTTAGAAAATTTTAATATTTGATATCTTGATCATGTAAAAATTTTATATAATAAATATGAAATATAAAATTTTTATATTTCAAATATCATATATTTAAGTAAGTGTCATATAAAGGATAATTTTAAGCAGTTCATGTTAGAAATAAATATAAACTATTTACATTTATTTATTTATAGAATGACTATAATTCTTGACTTTATTATAATGTTTTTATAATTTATTTATTTTTGATTTGTTCATAAATGTATATCTCGTGTCTAAATTTACGAAATGTTACTTTAATAAGTATTCTTCTCAGATTTATTCATAAATATAAATTATTTATATTGTGAATGGATGCATGGTTCATTTTAAAGTTTCAAATACTTATATAATTTATTATACTTTCATCCAAGGATTTATATGATAGGTATGGTATTTGATTTAGTTTTTTTTCTACCTTGAGTTTGACTTGTATTAGGTTATGAGATTAAATTAAGATGTTAATTATAGTTTATACATATTATGTTTTATAATTAGGGTATAATTGGTGTCTCTATTGAGTATAGAACTAGAGGTAAAGGGACTTTGGGTTGGATTTTTAACAGGACTAGGATCTTAGGGTCTCTCTAGAAAATAGTGGTTGGATACCAATCACTTCATGTTTAATCTTATAGAGATTATTAATTCATGTTATTATAATACTTTAAATGAAAGTGTTTTATGTACCATATGTTCAAGAAGATATTGAATATGTTTAAGTATAATTGGATTTTAAATTGGGTTAGTAATAAATGCTATGAGATGTGTAAATATTAATACATTAATTTTGTTTTAACATATTAATTTTTTGGATGGAATTTGATTCAAAACTAAATCCTTAATTGCACAAATACATGTAAAGGGAATAAATGAGATATTAATTTTTGATAATAAATAACCTTATTAAATAATAAGTGTTAAATTAATTTTAAATAAACACTTTTTAGGACCTCAACCATTTATCCTAGTAGGCTCTGCCAATGCATGGTTCCCATAGATTGTATTATATAAGTAAAGAAAGTTACGAGTGAACCAAATATGGTTAAGTTCATATATTTGGATTATAATTTGGGTTTCATAATGATGGGAAAAACTAAAGGTTATTAAAACAAAGGAATAAAGTTGAGTTTATCCATATGATATATTGAACAAGGAGTTTTCTACTCAACTATCTAAGATTCATTTATGATATGATTGGCATGATGAACTTCTTATACAGCCAAGTGGTGATAGGTATTCTAAATAGGAATAATTTATTAATTAAATATGGATATTTTCCCACTAATTAGTATGATGGATATTTAAAATGCTTTATCAATTTAGTGGGATGATATTCAATAAATGTTTTTATTAAATGGTTGTAAAACATGATAATTATTTGATAAAAGATTTTGTTATAGATATAATGGAATCATCATCATAAAACATGACTTTGAGATCTATATTTGAGATGGAAAAACTCAATAAAATTAAATTACCAAGATTGGTATATAAACTGAAGAATCATTCTTAAGTAAGAAGGTAAATTTTATATATTGGAGTAATACCTTAATGAGTAACCAGATGTTGAAATTTGTTAATAAATAGATATATGTTCTTATAAAAAAATCAATGATTAATTCAATTCAAGTGTAAAAGGAAATTTTTAAATTCAATATTACCAAAGAAACTTTAGTCTCCACTCATGTACATAATTTTATTGGGTATGTTAATGAATTGAAGAGACTGAAGGTTTCATTTAATTAATTTTTTGGATATTGAAATTATTCTATAATCTAGTTTTAAATGATCTACTAGTGTAAATGATTTAAACAAAAGTTTTACCTATTTTCTAAAAGTGTCGAGGATAGGTGATCATGACATGATATTTTAAAGATCTGGTACTATATCTTTAATGAGTTTGGGTAAAATTGTGATCCATAATAATAATATTAGATGGTATAATTGTTAGAAATGTTTATTAAAACGTTAAAAGAGGTGTTTAGAAGGAGGATGCATGTTTACATATGATGGATTTTTCTAGGATATCTGATAGTGTTTTGGGAAAACACCAGTGAGAGTCCATATTATGTATTGATACCATTGTTGAATCTATAACATGAGGTTTACCCTAGGTTATACCTATAGTTGGCCAGTGTGGGTGTTTTGATAAAGCAACCATTGGCTGGTGTGTTCAGTGGTTTAATTAGCTAATTATTTAATTAATTAATAAAAATACATAAAATATAATTCCCTCTATAAAAGATTCATTATGGTGGATATCAAAGGTCAAATTCATAACCCTATGACCTTTGAGAGGAGAATTCCACCACCCTTCCTTGGCATATCGAGATTGGACAATGATGAGCTTCTTGATCTTGGTGAATCAAGGTGAAAAAAATGCAACAAATATTCATCCATCATTGGTGGTTTTGTTATTCATCATCAAATGATCCAATATTAATGTAGGAATTTTCATTTTTTGATTTTTCCCCTATAATTAGAATATTGAGAATAATCAAATGTATTTCTTTGATCTGTGTTTTTTTGAGCCTTTGCATGCACCCACATATCAGATTTAATTATTAATTTAATTTACCACAATCATCCAATATTTCTCAACCTAACTATCATGAATTCATAATTGTTGGATAATAATACTTGGAAAAAAAGTTTTATGTGATTTACCCCTTTATTCTTTATGATATTCACTATTGGCCTATGGATCCACAGTTCAACATTGTTGGGCGGGATCAAGTGCAACCAGACTATCATATTCATGGAATTTTTTGCATCCATTGTATATATTGGATATCAAATGATGGATTGGGATGTTTTTTTGGATATGGGTGATGATTATAATGTATTTTGGATCCAAGAATTATTAACATCGGCATAAGAGAAGTGACAACAGAACACAATCTTCATGTGGGAGGATTATGATAAGTTTTCCAATAACTAGAGAGAAGAGATCAATAGCTAGAGATAGATTCCACCAATTTTAGGTGGTTAATAGATGGAAATAGAAATGATTAATGTGGATATCAGATCCATGTGAACGATCTATGTTTCTATGTAAAACTCAACAACACATCGTGTAACATAAAGTACACATGGAATATAGGTTCTTGTCAGTAGTGGATTGGGTTTTTGGGTGAGTTAAATATCACATGTTATGTATGAACCCCACACAAAATGTGACATTATTCTAGAGACCCACCATGTAATTTGGTAGTACACTGAAACATGCATGTCCAGGAACATGACCAGTGTGCACAGACACAACCCAAAGGACACAGGAATGACTAAGATAACATGGATCGACCTTAGGTGGCTGATACAA
This sequence comes from Viscum album, assembly GCA_963277665.1. NCBI lineage: Eukaryota > Viridiplantae > Streptophyta > Magnoliopsida > Santalales > Viscaceae > Viscum > Viscum album. Next base: position 1,182,956,057 of record OY728150.1, on the reverse strand, counting down.
GCCGTTTAGTCATCTTACATTACATTTAGGGATGCATGGGATGAAATCCATGTACTGGTGATGACACGACTGGGAAGTATAGTGGTGCCACATGCCGTGTGGGTCCCTTACATGTTATGTACCACCATTTTGAGGAGTCTTCTACCACTTTTACCTTCTTTTTTTGGACTCATATTTTGGATTATGAGTATCGTATCCTTAGTTTTTTCTATATATTTTTGGATTTGGAGAGATGATGTGAGATTTTTCTAGGGGATGATTCTTTAGGAGATGGTTAATGGTATAAGTGACCAAATGAGATCATTAGAGTGGTACCATATTTCTTGAACAAGGCATGGATCCTCTATCCATCCATCTAGAGTGGAACAATACAATTAGATAGGTCATGGGTACAATATCTATCTTATGAGTGGAACCATCCTACTGGGAGAGGGTATGGGACTTCTAATCATAGTGTGGAACCCCATGATAGACTAGGTAGTGGGTCCTATGTCTATCATCAGAGTGGAACCCTCATATTGGGACAGGGCATGGGTCCTCTACCCCTAGAGTGGAACCCACCAACTGGTATAGGGAATGGGTTCTCTATCTATACACCTATTCTTTATAACCCTCCTACTAGGATTCGGTATGGGTCCTCTATCTATAGAGTGGAACCCCCTGATAGACTAGGGTGTGGACCCTCTATCCACCTATAATAGTGGAACCATCCACTCGAGATAGGGCATCGGTCCTCAATCTATATACTGATTGGAAACCTCTTGTCATATCGAGGAATGAGTCCTCTACCAAGAGATTATGTCCCCTAGATTGTGCAGTACGATGGAAAGGTATGCCTCAAAATGGATACTTCTTTGTAAAGTCATGTAAGATGTTGGAAATCATCGATATACCTCTTAGAACTAATGAAAGACACTTTTCCTTAGTTGGGATGTGATATAGATATCCCATTTATCTTTAATATAGGTTTCTTTTATGAGAATATATATATCCTCATTATGGATTTCATTTCTTGATATGGGTTGAGCTATATAATTATATCATTTATCTTATTGCTTCCCCCTTAACTATTGAGGCATCCTAATGGGTATGTATATACTGATCCATGTATGCAATTTTCCCACATGTGTTGTGTCTTATGTTGATGATGAAAATGTTAGCCGTGATTGTAGAGGAGCATAGGGATACCCTATTGAATTTGGACATGTACAATGGCATATGCTTGGAAATTTGGATCTCAGATCTCTCTGTATTTACTTTCTAGTTATTATAATATGGGTATATCTTTCTGGTTGGGTGTGCATTTTTACCTTTTTACTTTTCATTTTATGTTTTCATACTCTTGCATTTCCTATAGGTTGTTACATGCATGATTTTTACTCTAGATGTTACTGTATTTTCTTTTATTCCTCTTTACATATGAACTAATATGGTTTTGTGTGTGTTTATTGGTAATTTAGAAAAGGCCTCCCATATTAGTTATGACTTTCAGTACTTGTCACCAGCCCGTGGCTGATAGAGGCACGTTTGGGGTAGTTGTGGCTCGAGACCTGTTGGTTCGGGCCACGATAGGATTAGATCTATGGTTATGAGAGAGAGAGAGGATAATAATTTATCTAAGATGAATGGTGAATAATAGATACTTAATGAATAATTTAGATCTCCCAAAAACTTTTATTATCCAATAAATTGATTCTAAATCAAAAGGAAAATTCTATCAGGCCTTAAGAGTAAAGGGAATTCAATATTTGGAGAGAATAAAGGATTAATGAGGGTTATATGGATTAATTCAGATTAAATCCACAAATTTTGGGGTTCTAACTATACGTCACATGGTTAGGCCACAAATTTTGGAAAACCATAAAAAACCATGCATTTATATTGTCTTAAGTCCACCCTCACATGGTTGGCTCACACTATTAGAAAAACCATGTACTAACCATTATTTTCATTATATTTGAAGTATCATGGTTTCTTCTAGGAACTATTATGTTTTGGAAAAACCCTACACCAACCATGATCCTTCCCCATTACTCCTGAAAATTATTGACAATTTCTTATAGGTGGTTTGGGGTTTCTAATGATTGTGAATCACCGGAAACACCTCCAAAAACATGTCTAAAACTCTAAGAAACTCCCCAAAATTCACCCAAGTTTTTTTATAATCTCAAATTTCACAAATAAGGGGCCATGTACCTAACATTGGAAGTTCTATATTCTACCCAACATTTGTCTTACCATCCCCATAAAGTAGAAAACTGTTGTTGTCTTGGAAGAGTTTGGGTCACTTCTTGAAGATTTCCTTTTCATGATCTCATGTTTCTTCTTGAATTTGACAATGCTTTCATAAAATCCATACTAGATAGAATCTTTTTACCATGAATAATCTTGTATTTCCTATACACAATCCATAAATTCACATGAATTAATGTATCATCTATATCTAGGTCAATGTGATCCCATGAAATCACATGGTCAGGATCCGGTTTGTACTTCTTCAAATGAGATACATGAAATACATTGTTCACTAAACTGAACATTGGAAGAAAATATAACCAATATTCCACATCACCAAAATGCTCAAGTATCTGAAAAGGGCTTATAAACCATGGGTAAAACATTCCCTATATACCAAAATAATTATTTCTATGTCTTAGATATATTCCTAACAAGGCGTGATCACTCACCTCAAATGAAAATGATTACCGACGATCATCCACATATTATTTTTGATGACTCGGTGCCATATATATACTCTTTATAATCATATAAATATTATATGATATATCTTTGAGATTTTTGGGTCCAATAAATTTAGTACCACCTATTTCCATCCAAAAATGTGGAGAAGGAAATGGGCATCCATACAATGCATCAAGAGGAGCAATATGTATTGATTCCCGATGAAAATTATTGTTTGATAAATCCAATTATGGTATCTGTATAAAAACCCTTAAATTTATTACACAATTAAACATAATTTATTATATAAAAATATTCAATTTAAAAAACATATAATATCAAGAGGTCTAGTGTCTTTGGGTCTTAGGAAGATTACATAATGACTTAAAACATTAAATACACATCTTTATTGAAAACTTCTTTTACATGAACAAAACTTTCCTTCATACTTATAATTGCATGGGATAACCTCAAGACATGAATAAGAAAAGGGTGATATATAAATTCTAATAAGGGAGTAAACAATGAATAACATGAATAATTTAGTTCATGTTAGGCAATAGGCATATCAATGTATCATAAGAGAAACATGAACATAACGACATGATATAACATGATTATCATAACATGGAAATGTGGCAACAACATTTAACATGATATTAGCATGATCTGAATATCATTGCACATATAGAATTATTAAAACATCATTGAACTTGAAATATCATTATACTAATCTTTACCCGATGCATTGGAGCACTATCAGGGAGCACCCTTCTTAATCATTTCATTTCATGCATAAATGTACAACATAGATCATATAACATGGAAACATTAAACACAATAATTTATTCCATGAAAAAGGAATGTGGAATACATACATGAAACTAGATAATAAATTATTAAATGTTCATAAAGGTGAATACCCTTGATAGATAAATGGGTATGGTATTCACTACACAAGGACTTTGGCATAAAATATCACTGTGCAATTTTGGCAGCATAACGACGTTAAATAAGAATTCATAAAAATAGTTGATGAGAGAGAAAGAGGGATATCATAATATGTACATGAAATGGATAGTAAGGGGAGTAATATAGATACATTTCCCAATAAATGTAATGGAATTTAGTTTCATAAAACAAAAGAATTTCTTGAATGTAAATGCAAAGAGAGAAATTCCTTACAGAATTTCGGCATGGTAATAGGTGTACATGAGAGGAATTAATGAGAGGTAAAAAGTTCTCTCATAATTAAAATATAAGGATGGAAGTATGGGGGAGGTGAGAAATAATACCCCAATATTTTTAACTGAAAACAAAATGGTATAACAATATAATGAATTTTGGAAAAAAATGAGAAAGGATGAAATCCGTTACTTGGAAGTGTGATCCCAAAGGCTAGGGTGAGGCTTGATAGAGGATTATTAGGAGCATGGGGAGTCTTGAGAGAATTATAGAGAAAGGATGGAAGAGTTTGGTCGAGATCCAAAGGCTTTCAGTGAATAGGAAGTGATATCTTGGGTGGGTTTATATAGGAAAAGAGAGGGAATTCATTATTATTTAGGTTTTGGGAACCACACATTAAACTAATAAAAAACACAAACCATGCCATGGGGTATTCCAATGTTTTTGGACAAAGGTGAGTGTAAAACATTTTTTTATAAGTCTGATGGCCTAATTTCTTAAAATATTATGTTGCTTAGGAAGAGGTGAGTCACACCCTCAAGGGAATCAATTTAAAAAGTTAAAATATTTTATAAGTCTTGGAGGGTCCACTAAGGCACCATAAAATCAACAAAAAAAATCTCGAATCAAATTATATTAAATATAAAACATATATTAGAAAAAAATAGTATTTATAGTATTTTATTACATCACTACTGGGACTTTATGATGTCATAAAACACATTATATATTTTGAATGGTATTTAATTTTTTAACCAAAAATTTGAATGTCTCAAAAAATTATGAAAAATTAACCATTGGATAATTTAAATGTCCTGATTCCAAAAATATAATTTATTTTACCTGACAAATTTTCTTAATATGTGAATTTTTAATTTTAAAATAAAAACTGACATTTTTCCAAAATTCATGGGTTTTGGAAAAAACGGGTTTCAAACCATAATAAAAATTAAAATTTTATTCATAAAAATTATATATTAATTTATATTAAAAAAATTAATTTATAAATAATAATTTATTAAAATATTTTTTAATTGAAAAACCCATTAATTTATCAAAATATATTTTTTAATTGAATATAATCTAAATATACTATTTGTTCTTTAAAAACTGCTTACAAAGAAATAATAATAAAATGAATGTATATTCTTTATTCTATAAAAAACTTATGCACATAATAATAGTGCTAGGGTCTTGTTTAAAAACCCTAAATAACACCCGCATATGACCTAAGGGTAATGTGTGTGATGGTGAAAAACACTTGGGGTGGATCAGATAACAATTCCTGGGTGGTAATCTATATCAACTTCCATTTCTCCCATAGGTGGTTTTTTTGAGCTTAATATGATGAAGATCAGATTGGGCTTGGTCAAGAGTGAAGCCCAGTGATGCCACCACTTTTCCGAGCTTTGAAAAATGGGCTTCATATGGAGAAATTCTACTGGATGAGGCCATCACTTCCTTTGTTTGAGTAAATTGGATTTGTTAAAGCCTTAAATTTATACTAATCATGTGATCACTATTGAACTTCTATATTAGAAATGTTAACAATTCTTAATAGTATTTTGAAATTCAAAATTATAAAACCAAAGAAGTGAATATGTTATTTTACCATTTTATGTAATAAGACATTTATTTATATCAAGAATAATTTTCATTAATAAATGTTTGGGTCATTACAATCTTCCCCCCTTAAGAAATTTCACCCTAGAAATTTCCTTTTCCCAAACTAAAATAGATGAGGGTAACTCTACTTCATCAATTCTTCCAATTCCCATGTTGCTTCCTCAAACTTGTGGGTTCTCAACAACACTTTCGCAAGGGGCATTGTCTTATTTCATAGAACTATTTACCTATAATCTAAGATCTTCACTAGATTCTCTTCATAGGAGAGGTCATTCTCCAATGGTACCACCATTGGATTATGTACATTCTATGGGTGAGGTATGTACTTCCTCAATATTGATACATAAAATACAACATGTACTTGAGATCAATTCGGTTGGAGTGATATTTGGTAGGGAACTGCTCCAATGTCATCAAGGATCTCAAAAGGGCCAATGTTCCTTGGAATAAGCTTTGCCTTCTTCCAAAATATAATAACTATATTCCATGGTGATATGTGGAGGAATATAATGTCTCCGACATTAAAATCTTGGTTGCATTGATGATTATCATCATAGATCTTTTGTCGACTCTGAGAAGCTTTAATGTGCTACTGGATGGTCATAACCTTCTCCACCATTTATTCGACCATTTTTGGACATAGGGGTTTTCACTCCCTAACATCATTCCAACATTATGGTGTTCTCCACCTATTCCCATAAATGGATTCATAAGGAGACATTTGGATTCTTGAGTAGAAACTGTTGTTGTAAAAGAACTCAACTAGAGGGAGATGTTTATCCGATCCTCTTTTTATGTCCATTGAACATGCTCTTAACATGTCCTCAAGTGTTTGGATTGTCCGCTCAGATTGGCCATCAGTTTGAGGATGATAAGCCATACTGAAGTTCAACTTAGTATTCAAAGCATGTTGAAGACTCTTTTAGAATTTATAAGTGAATCTTGGATCTCAATCGGATAAAATTGATAGTGACACTCTATGAAACCTTACCACATCTCTGACATATATCTTCTCCAGTTGATCCAATGAGAAATCCTCTCGAATTTCAATGAAGTGTGTAGTCTTTTTAAGACGATCCACAACAACCCAAATAGAATTCTTTCCTTTATATGTCTTCATAAGTCTGGTGACAAAGTCCATGGTGATGTTCTCCCATTTACATGCTTGTATGGGTAATGGTTGTATCATCCCCTTATACTTTTACCTCTCATCCTTCACTTGCTGACATACTAGACACTTTGATATATACTCAACGATCTCCTTCTTCATGTTACCGAACCAATAATGCTCTCATAGATCTCGATACATCTTTGTGTTTCCTGGGTGAATGGAAAAATTCAAACTATGTGCATTATCCAAAAGTTCTTTATTTAACTCCGGACTTGATGGAACACATATTCTTGTCCCAAATATCACAATTCCTTCTTCATTAACATTTAACTCCAAGCATTTCCCTTTTCTAATAGTTTCCACTTCCTTTTGAAATCCTACATCATCCTTTTGATAATCCTTTAACCTTTTCAAAAGATACGTTTGAGCAATAATTTTTGAAAGGATTGATGATGTTCCATTCTTTATGATTACCATGGCTATCTTTATCAAATATAATAAGATTGGGTTCCTTCCAATTTTCATAAATTATAGAATCATTGGATCTTTTCGACTTAGAGCATATTTCACCGTGTTCTCTTTCATAGGGTGGTAATGGATTGAGCAGTCACAGTCTTTGATCAGATCTAACCATCTTCATTGGATCATGTTAAACTCTTTCTATGTGAATATATACTTGAGTCTTTTCTGGTTCGTATATATTTCAAACTTCTCCCCAAATAGGCAATGTCACCAAATTTTCAAAGTTAAGATTACTATAGAAAACTCCAGATCATGTGTTGGATATTGTTTCTCATTAAATTTAAATTTCCTAGAATCATAGGGAATGAATTTTTCATTTTGCATCAACACATATCCCATTCCCTTCTTTGAAGCATCACTAAATACAATAAAATGTTCTCCACTTGTGGGTAGTGTGAGAACAGGTGCAGTGATAAACCTCTATTTTAACTCCGTGAAGCTATCTTCACATTCATCACACCAAGAAAAATTTACTCCCTTCCTAGTTATCTTGGTAAGAGGGTTTGAAAATCATGAGAAATTTCTCACAAATCAGTGATAATATCTAGCTAACCCCTAGAAGCTATGAATATCTATTACCGATGCTAGACTTGGACATCCCTCTATTGTAGCTATCCTGGAGGGATCTATAGATATCCCATTGCTTGTGATGATATGATCCAATATTGAGATCTCCTTCAACCATAACTCACACTTGTTGTACTTTACATAGAGATTTTACTTTTGCAAGGTCTCTAATATATTTCTTAGATGCTCTTCATCTTTCTCCTTGGTTTTGGAGTATATTATAATATCTTATGTAAAGACTACCACAAATTTTTTGAGGTAATCACTAAAGACTCTATTAATCAAGTCCATGAATATTTATAGAGAATTAGTGAGTTATAAAGGCATTAATATGAATTAATAGTGCTAGTATCTTGTACAAAAATAAGTCTTGGGGATATCCTCCTTATTCAATATTACTTGGTAATATCCTAATCGCGGATACACCTTGGATAAGTATTGTTATCCATGAAGCTAATCGAACAAGTCATCAATTTGTGGTAGAGGATACTTGTTATTTATCGTGATTTTTTTGAGCTCATGATAATCAATGCAAAGACACATTGACCCATCCTTCTTCTTGATGAAGAGGTTTGGTGCACCCCATGGTGAATCCCTTGAGTGAATAAACCCTTTATCCAAATTCTCCTATAGTTGTTTCTTCAGCTCCTCAAGCTCTACAACAACCATTCTATATGGAGTCTTGATATTGGAAATTACCCATGTATAAGATCAATTGATAATTCAAAATATCTTCTAGGAGGAAGACCATTAAAATCCCCAGGAAACACTTCGGAGAATTGCCTCAAAATAAGAATGTCTTCAAGGATAATTTCTTCCGTAGACTCAATCATCTGAGCCAGATACGCGTGCTCATAGGGAATTAATATCCAAAATTGAGATTATGGTTCTAAATAAGATTCATACTTCCCCTTGCACTTGTACAGGATCAGGGGTTGATCTTCCATATGGAGAGTGATTTCCCACTCTAGACAATTTATGCTGGCTTTATATAAGGAAAGCCATTCCATGCCAATAATTTCATCAAATTCCACCAAAAGGAGTATGAAAAGGTTCATTGGGAAGTCCAATCCACAAATTATGATAGGATAGGAGTTATATTCATGGGATGAAATGATATCCAAATTTTCTATTCTCACCCACATCTTTACTTCCATGACATGTGGTGTTGTTGGGATTATTCTACTAAACGTTCGAGATATAAAAGAATTCGTAGAACTAGAATAAAAAAGTATGTTCTCTATTATTGAATGAATAACTAGAGTACCTGTTACCACTTCATTTTCAGGGTTCACTTCAGCAGTAGTGATGGAAAAAGATCTCTCATGCTGCCTTGGAGGTTGTTGGTTGCCTCTGTGGCTTAGGGAACTAGTTTGAAAAGTGACCCAGTTTTTTGGAGTGGAAGCAATGATCAACGTGTTGAGGGTCGAATAGAGTGTTACTCTCCTCTATCAAAACCACAGGTTTTTCTTGTCGGTAGTTATTGGACAGGTTCCCTTATCTTCTACACCTAAATAATTTCCTCATCCCTATCAGGCAATTTTTAGGGTGCTTATTTCTGCACCTTTGGAAACTGGGGTGCTGAATTTTCTTAGCACCATTGGATTTATCCATCAGACTTCTAGAATTAAAGTCCACCTTACGCTTATTATCCCCATGATACCCACGAGATTCATCGATCACCATTTTGACTTTGAGGACATATCAGAAAATTTTATCATAGCTCTCGAAGTCACGAATCACTAAGGATTTTTGTTGGCTATGTTTTATCCCACCAAAGAAGCGGTAAACCTTGAATTTGGGGGTAACGACAATGTAAGAGGTGTATCGTGAAATACTTTTGAAGTATGCCTCGTATGCTCCGATGGATTCAACTTCATTTTTCTTTAGGGAAAGGAAGTCCCTTTCCATATTAATTAATAGGGTTCGAGGAAAATATTTATCAAAAAACATTTTCAAAAAATCCTTCCATCCCAACACCTAGATCTCCTTCTCAAGATTCATATTTTTAATCAATGTCCACCATTTATCACCTTCACCCTCCATATGATAAGAAGCCAGAAGTACGTTCTCTTGTTCAGAACATTTAAGTATGGAGAAGATCTCCTCAATGAATTTGATCCATACTTCAAAAATTGAGGGATCAAATGATCCATTATAAGTAGGAGGCCACTTTCTCATGAAGATCTTGATTGCGACATGTTATTTCTTAGGGGGGGGGGGGTTGAATGTTTCTCTTGAACCATGTTTCTATTAAAAACTTGATTTAACTGAGAGATTATCATGAAAAAGATTGTGATTCCCACTCTCATTGGATTGAGCATCTCATTAGAACAGTCGTCACATTGATCTTCACATCGGTTGTCAGCCCGAGTCCTCCTATTACTGGACATTGGCTGGAATAAAAGGAAAGTTAGGGGTAACACATAAAGGGTAATCCAAATACAAAAACATATGACTTATAAATTACATTTATATCCATAACTTATGAACGTATATGATTCAATCTATGTTATCCATGATCTACTTCCCATCAACATATATTATTAGTGGACTTTTTTTTATTCCCTTAATAATGGTTTGTACTAAGATTATGAATTTACCAAATCATATCCCCCATGAATTTCATCACTAAGTGTGCACTAAGGCCAGTTTTCATGCACCCATTTCTTTTTAAGTCTAGCTCAAAGCGGTGTTTTTGGGTTTTACCCCTAGATACATCTGTTCCAGAGATGCCTCTACCTAATTGTATCCAGACAGGGGTTTATTTTATTTATAAACTACTTAATCAATACTAACCAAAATTTAGGGATGTTTTTATTATACTTGGTCTTATCCCCATGGCTTTCACTGGGGTTTCTAATCCTAATACCAAAAATAACTAAACCTATCCTCTGATACCAACTATAACAACCTTGATCTTTATTAATCACTTAAAAATAATTTATTACATAAAAAGCTTCACTTGATACAACATATAAGATCGATAGGTATAGTGTCTTTGGGGATTAGAAACATTACATAATGACTTAAAACATGAAATACACATCTTTATTGAAACCTCCTTTTACATGACCACAACATTCCTTCATACATAGCATTGAATGGGATAACCTAAGGACATGAATAAGGAAAGGGTGAGCTATAAATCCCGTTAAGAGAGTTAAAAAAGGCATAAAATTAAGAATACATTACATGTTAGGAAATAAGAATATCAATGGATCTTAAGAGAAACATGAACATAAAGGAATGATATATCTTGATTATCATAACATGGAAATGTGGTAACAAAATTTAACATGATATTAGCACGAGAAAAGGATAATTTCATATGGAGAATGAGTAAAACCTCATTGAACTTTAATTATTATGAGTAAACCCTCATTTCACTTGATGTATCATGATACTAATCTTTACCCAATGAATTGGAGAGCTATCAGAGAACACCCTTCTTAATCATTTCATTTCATGCATAAATGTTCCAAATAGATCATATAACATGGAAACATTAAACACCATCATTTATTCCATGATAAAGGAATTTGGAATAAATATGTAAAACTCTATAATCAATAAGTAAATTCATATAATGGTGAATACCCTTGATAAATAAATGGGCATGGTGTTAACTACACAAGGACTTTGGCTTGGAAAATAGCAGTGTAATTTCGGCAGCATAATAATGTGACATAAGATTACATAAAAATGGTTGATGAGAGAGAAAGGGTTATCTCATTATATGTACGTGAAATTGATATCAATGAGGGTCATATAGATACATGTACCAACATATTTAATAGAATTTAGTATCAGAAAACAAAATAATTTCTTGAATGTAAATGCGAAGAGAGAAATTCCTTATGGAATTTTGGCATGGTAATAGGTGTACATGGGAGGAATTAATGAGATATAAAGAGGTACATAATCATTCAATGATAAGGAGGAAATTATGGGGGAGGTTCCAAATCATACCCCAACATTTTTAATTGAAAAAATGGTATACCAACTTAATGAAATTTGGAAAAAAATGAAAAAGGAATAAATCCCTTACTTGGAAGTGTGATCCCAAAGGCTTGGTATAGGCTTGAGAGAGACTTCTTGGGATCTTGGGGAGCCTTTGGATAATTCTGGAGAGAGTAGGTTAGAGTTTGGCCAAGCTCTAAAGGCTTTGAGTGAATAGGAAGTGGGAGCTTTGGTGGGGTTTTATAGGAAAAGAGAGGGAATTATTTATTATTTAGGTTTTGGGAACCACACATTAAACTAATCAAAACCACAAAGCATCCCATTATTTTTTACCATTGGTTTTTCCAAAGGGGATTGGAAAAAATTATTTTATAAGGAAAATGGACTTAAATATTAAAATATTAGGCTTGCTTATGTGGAGGTGAGTCACACTCTCAAGGAAACCAATTTAAATAGTTACCATGTTTTATAAGTCTTGGAGGGTCCAATAAGGAACCATAAAATCAATTAAACAAATCTAAAATTAAATTATTTTAAAGATAAAACATATATTGAACGAAAAACCCATTTATAGTATTTTATCACATTACTATTGGGACATAATGATTTCATAGAACACATTATATATTTTAAACGGTATTTAATTTTTTACCCAAAAATTTGACTATCTCATAAAATTATGAAAAATTAACTGTTGGATAATTTAAACATCCTGATTCCAAAAATAATGTTCATTTTATTTTAATAATTTTTTAAATATGTGATTTTTTACTTTTAAAATAAAAACTGACATTTTTCAAAAATTCACGGGTTTTGGAAAAAACGGGTTTCAAACCTTAACAAAAATTACAATTTTATTCATTAAAATTAAATTATTATTTATATTTAATAAAAATTAATTTATCAATACAATTTTATTAAAAATATTATTTAATTAAAAAATTCATTAATTCATCAAAATAGATTTCTTAATTGAATATTAACTAAAAATACAATTTTTTTCTTCAAAAACTACACAGAAAGTAACAATAATAAATTGAATGTATATTTATTATTTTATACAAAAATGAAGCACATAAACATAGTGATACAGTATTATTACATAACCCCTTATTACACCCACATATGTCTTAAGGGTAAGGAGTGCGATGGTGACAAACTCTTGGGGTGGCTCGGTAACATTTCTCGGTTGGTAATCTCTATCAACTTACACTTCTTCCATAGGTGATTCTGTTTGAGATTAACGTATTGAATCTCAGATTGTTCTTGGTCAAGAGTGAAGCACAATGACACCTCCTCCTTTATGAGCTCCGAGAAATGGGATTTATACAGATCAATTCTACTAGATGTGGCCATCGCTTCCTTTTTCTGAGTAAATTAGATTTGTTAAAGTCTTATATTTATACTAATCATGTGATCATTTTTCAAAGAATATATTAGAACGATAACAATTATTAATGTTATTTTGAAACCCAAAAACATAAAACCAAATAAGATCGTATGTTATATAAACATTTTACATAATAATACATTTAATTAGATCTAGATTAATTTTCATTAAAAAAAGTTTGGGTCGTTACAATGTGATCCTCACATGAGCCACTAAAATCTATTAAATAGGTCCTAAGATTGTACGCAAACATTTATAATATAATTTTAGATTATCTATACATTTTAGGATGATAATATCATAGTTAATTGATTTCCAAGGGATTTCTGCAAGGATTTTCAAAAAGATATGTGAACCTAGTTTCTTGGTCAGATACAATAAAGAATGGAATACCATTAATCTTTACTATTTCTTGAATATAGAGTTTGGAAAAGTCTTCTACCGTATTAGTTTCAAGAATAGGTTTGAATTATGTTTACTTTGTGAGTCAATCCACTATCACCCATAAGTTATTGTGCTTATTAAATATCCTTGGTAGACCTATCACAAAATTCACAATTATTTTATCCTGTTTCCACATGAGAATCAATAAATAATGTAACATAATAGTTATATATTGATGATTTTCCTTGAGCTATTGAATGATGAGGAATATTGAGACATACTCTACTACAACCCATTTCATACCAAAACACTAATACTATTCTTTCAATACTTTATACATTTTCTGAATCCCAGGCTGAATATATCATCTTGAATAGTGGTAGACACTCTCAAGTCATTTTTGATAACCCAAAGGTATAATGACCCGATATCTAAAACATAAAACCAAACTTTAATGCATCTTTTATCCCTCAATGGTCTCCCCAACATTGAGTTTCGACCACATGGTAACAAAATCAGGATGGGATGTTTGATAATTTCTAACCCACTCAACTAAATCTGGAATAATAGAAAATAAAATAAATAACAACATTACCATTTTCTTCATAATATAGATGCATATTATCTATGATTTATATAATATACCACTGATCTAAAGACACATTATCCAATGGAAAATTTAACTTCCTACTTATGGAATATGCTATAGAATTTCTTTTCCTCAGTGTATACAATGAATAAAATTCAAACATTTTAAGATATTTAATTCATATTTTTTACTTGGATTAAAATCAATTTTTGAGAAAATTTTATTCAATATTTTATGATTCATATAAAAAATAAAATTCTCATTAAAAATACAGTGATGCCAAGTATTTAAGGCATGAAATACAATATCCAAATCAAAATCATTTGTTGGGTAGTTATTCTCATGAATCCATAACAGTCCTGAACCATATGAAACAACATTATATCCCTACATGAGAATACATCCCAACCCAGATTATAATGCATCACGATCAACTACTTAGCCCCATCCAAACTACAGTAATGCGAGGATAGGTTCTGATGTAAGTCTAACCTTCAGCTTTTGAATGGATTTCTAACATCCATCATTCTATTAGAAAGTAATACATTTTCTTATCAAGGCTGTCATCAGTAATGAAAAATGTGAAAAATCACATACAAAACATCTATAGAATCCTGATAATCCAAGGAAACTATGTATCTCAAAGACAAACCTTAATGGATTCCAAGATATAAAAACTTCTATCTTTTTTAGGATCCATATCTAAAATGAAATGGCCAAGGAAATGTAATTCTTTTATCCAAAAATATCACATAGATAGATTATCATAAAGGTTATTCTATCACAATATAAAAACACAATAGGTAAGTGTTTCTCATGATCCACTTTTATCTTGTCATACACCAGATTATCATAAAAAACACCACCAGAAATGAATCCAGATACATTTGAAATATTCGATTCATCAATTAAATAAATAATTCCAATGCATTTGTAACACCAAATGACATATCCATGTACTTATAATATAAATTTATACTTATTACATATATATTCTAAATATCATCCTTATGAACTCATATTTAGTGATACCCTAAATGTAAGTCAATTTTTGTGAACCACTGGGTTCACATAAAGTGATAAAAAATCATCAATTCAGGGAAGATGATGCCGATTATTTATCATAACTTGGTTAATATTACGATAATATACACAAATCCTAATATTTCCATTGACCTTATTCACAAAAAGAAAAATGCTTCCCACAGAGACGTTCTTAATTGAATAAACCCAATACTTTAGAACCCTTCAAACATAAATTTAAATCCCATCAATTCTTTTGGATCCATAATATAATATTGAAGGGAAATAAGACTGGGCCCAGGTAGCATATCAATGATAAACTCCACTGATATTTTAGGTGGAAATACTAAGGATTTTCTAGGAAACATGTCAGGAAATTAGTCAATGATACATTGAAAATATATATTTTTGAGCACATCCATAGATTCCAAAGTAAGTGAAGCCCACTGATGAGATATTATTCCATCCACTGATGCCAAAAGTACTATTCTACTTGCCTTTACATCCCAATCTCCTCTAAAAGAACTCTCAATAACATCATGTGAAGTGAAACTAACCTTTTGGGAATAATATTTGATGTGGAACTTGAAATATTTCAACCAATCCATACCCAAAATCATGTCATAGAAATTCATACCAAAGAAAAAGTAATCCCAAAGGAAATAATCCCCATCAATAGTTATAGAATAATATTTACACATAAAGGCTCAAAAATATCTTTGTCCAAGGGATGTTTTATGTTTCAAAATAGAAGGAATTATCTCCACATGATAACTTATATGATTAAAAATATGTGAATAAATAAATAGGTGGGATATTCCCATATCAAAAAAATATTTCACAAGGGTATAACTTAAAATAATCATACCTATCCCCGCTAATGGAACCAATTGATCATCCATGATCAATTTCTCATCTCAATACAACTTCATATTCATTATTCTTTTCACTTTATAGTCACCTATTGAGATTTCATAGGTTGAAGAGTTATGGTGTTCCCAAAAACACCTTAACTTGATCAATTATGACGATGAGGCTTATTCTATTGCATTCATCTCATCAAAGCATACATTGTACGAGAAACATGAGATGTGTATCTAGAACCCAAACATGGAGAACTATGAAAATGAAACTGAATATTTCCCATTTAATTATAATTATGATAATCTATAGGTGGTACCATAATGTCTCTCTTTATATTCTCAAAAGAACCTCATTGAAAACATCTTGTCTAATTTTTTGGATGAAGAGGAATATTTACTGATTCCATGGTTTGATTATGATAACTCCCCCAATCTAAAAGTTGGTTCCCCTCTTTTGTTTATTCTTATTATTAGAGTTCCCACATGCTCACATAAGAACAAATATGCTCCCTAGAAACATCTTACCCTAGATATCCCATTAAAAAACCATATATCTATTAATTTTTTATATAATCTATAATTAAAAGAATTCAAATCTTTGAATGAATTTCCAGTCTCATCCCCAACTAAAAAATGAATGCCTTCAAGAATTCACTTGTGGAAAATTATGGGGAAAAATCGACTGAATTCCTAAATTTATCTACATACTCTTTAACTAAGATATTACCCTACATAAAAATTAATAAATCAATTTTCCTACCTTTCTAAAATGTCTGAGGATATAATTGTTTATAAAAAAATCTTCAAAATAGTACCATATAATGTCTTGTTAAACTTTATCTTTAACTACTAAATCCCACCATTGGAATTCTATATCCTCCAGTATATACATGGATAAATTTACATTCAAATATTCTAGTTACCACAAAAATCAAACATTAAATTCATTCTATTAAATTATACTTCTAATTTTTCTGATTAAAAATCCCCCCAAAAAGGGGGAGTGTTATTTTGTTAGAAATAAACTGAATTGTCTAATTGTCTGGGATCTTCATTACAATTACCCATATCCACAGTCTAAAAATCTTGGATAATAATTTGTAATAATTGTTGGTTAACCTGTGGATCAGGTGAAAACACATTTTTGGTTGACTCTCATAGTTGATTCCCACGATGTAAACATGGTTCAATTCACTATAACTAGAAGAAAAATTCACTTAGTCATCACTTACTTGAAAATGATGGCTAATGAATTTCAAATTACCATAAATTCCAACCATTTTAATCATTTTAATCAATTTTAAAAATACCACAACCATTCTATTTCAAAATACTATTTTTATCTATTTTTTAAATAATTTTCATAAGTCAAAAAACAAAATATGATCAATAATGTCCTATTGGGAAGTCTTAATGAAATTTCTTGCCATAAAATCCTTATTAAATAAACCCACTATAATGATACGACAACTCAACTAGAAGTGTTATAAAACACTTATGTATCCAAACACCCAAGTAACTTGAAGTTCAACAAAAAAGGTTATCTATGTCTTTTTATGTTATGAATTTCAAGTTCCTACATCCATATCAGCTTTATACCAACCCAACTCAAGGACTGAACAAGAATGGTACAATTTGTACCCAAAAAATCGATAGACTGAGAAAGAATAATATCATTTCCAAATCAAGTATTGAACAAAGCTGATACCATTTGTAACATCCCACCCATTTTCATTAGATTAAGAAGATGATTTAGTGTTATTATCCTTAGGTGCCATCCAATAGACACTAATGACTGGAAATAAATGGTAATGGATTCAAATTACATTGGGGGGATGGTTTTACATTTAAATAAATCATTCAAAAAAACACGGACAATAAAAATTCAATACTCTATATGATGCATGTAAAACAATATAACCAAATGTATACCAAAAATTAAAAATAAAATTATAGTACCAATCGAAACATAAGACAATAAAAAAATAGATGGAGACTCAAAAACCCATAGAAACCTAAAATAAATGAATCCATGAAACACCCATCTGTGATCTCAGTTCCAACTCCACATGCTATACCCACAGAATCAAGTCGCATCACTGGAGAAATAAAATAACATTACATTACATACTTCCAAATATATTAATTTTTTAAAAAATGGAAGTGACTAAGTAGGGGGGGGGGTGAGTATAAACTTTGTATAATTTCCCTAAACACTTCCAAACTCACACCACAAGGATAATAAATTGTTTGGAAAAAATATATTCAATAGCTTAAATAAGATAAAATAGTTTATATCAAAATACTTAACAAGTTCCAAGGTTTTTTAAAAAGTGTAAAAACGTTATCATTTATTTAACATACCTATAACCATATGTCCACACACAAAAACACCCATTCATTTCTAGGTTATAGTCCCATACTCATGAGTAGTCTTTTATCAACCCACCAAGTCATCATAATGTGACCAATACTAGATGCCCCAATGTCCCATGCCCCTTTGATAGGGTAATGTCCATGAATTTACTCACACCATCCATGTATGAAAAATACATCCAAATAAAACATTATTTCGTTAAACCATTTGAACAAAAAATTTCCATGTGCCAAAACAAAACTACAAATTTAAAATCAACATTTTAAAGGTATCGCTAAATAGATTTTTCCAAGACACCGTTCAATTACAAAATTTAAATCCATAACCCAAAAGTTTATTCCTCTAATAATAACACATGGATTTTATTACAATTTTAAGACATTAAGTTAATGAAAAATAATTCTTCAAGTTCCATGTTATGTGGAGATGAGAGATAATCCACCCACCTCTCTATGGTTGGATGAAACAAAGAACGATACTACACAACTCTAGATATGATCACAACAAAACTTCCATTCAATATATCTACCAAGATAGTATCAATATTAACATCACACAACATATATCTATCCATAAAAAACTACATATATGAAATTGAGATAGAGGAGAAGAATAGATCTAAGAGGAATGCTGAAGAATGATGACATAACAATGAATGCAGATCTCTGGCACAATTTTATTTTCATAATAATTTCCTATAAATAGAAAATAAAAGTATATTAATCCTTGGGAGAAAATAGAATTTGAGATGTTGAGGTAACATAATATTAATTAGGTTTATTGGTCTTAATTTAGATGAGATCCACACTTTTTGAGGTTCCAATTGTATGTCACATTGTTTTGAAAATTGTGTGCCAACTGTACAGTGATACTATCTTAAGACTATGCTCACATATTTGGATAATATGGTTATAAAAACCAAACACAAAGCATTATTTTTCCTATGTTTGAAGTTTCTTAGTTTACCTAGGGAAATCATTGGGTTTGGACAAACCGTTCACCAACCATGCACCTGCATAGTCACACCCAAAACATCTTTCATGGTTTCCTAGAGGTGGGACATAGTTTCTATAAACCAGGAAAAAAACATAAACCTCCAAAAAACCTCCAAAATATGTATAAACCTCCCATAAACTCCCAAACTAAAACCAAGTCTTTTAGAATCCTAGAAAACATAAATTATGGATCATGTATCTAAATTCAGGGGTGCGACGTGCTTCATTAAATTTTTATATTTATCTTTATTTTCTTTGAATGTTTCTTATAATAAATTAAAATATTAAAATAAATTTTCACTGGACATATTTTCATAATTATTTTCAATTTTATATAGATTAGAAATCTTAATAGGAGATCGAGAGACAATATTTAGTACCTCAGATTTGTTTTCATAAAACACATGCTTTCACTATCATCTTTATCTTCTCTAATTGATTCAATGTCACTAGATCTATCCTCTAGGGTTATATGGGTAGCTTTCATAAATTTAATTTTCCTTTTTTACTTTATAATCATAACTTTTATTATACTTTACTTTTGGACATTCATATTTGATATGCATTTTTCTTTTGTACTCACAACAAGTGACTTCACCAGGTTGATTATTATTTTTTCTAGTTTCCTATTCTATCATATTTTCATCCATAATATGATTTATTGAAGAATTTATTCTTCCTATATAAATTATTAAATCTCATAGCTAGGTGATCCATTTCTTCATTACATTAAGACTATTATTAATCCTCACTTGAACTATCTTCGTTGATTTTATACTTCGTCTTTCACTTATATATCTTGAAAGAAACTGATTTTAATTTTTTTTCATGTTCATTTTTGTTCAATTTTAATTCTTCCTCATACATCATGAGTTTTATAATCAACTATTTTAAAAGAAGATAAATTATATCACATTTTTTTGAATGGAAATAGAGGTTACCCTCCATCAATATGGTAAGCATTGTAGGAGTGTCAACACTTGATCTGTATCCTTATAATTAATCCCAAGTGCATTTATTATATTAAAAATTTCATTGAAATTGATATTAATGTCAGAAAGTTTTTCGTCATCTTTCATCTAAAAAGTATCATATTTAATAGTATCAGTACTAATGTATATCTCTTTAATATTTGATGTTCCTTTAGAAGAAACACAATGTGTATCCTGGATTTCGTATGCAGTAGAACATGTAGAAATTATACTCAACTCATCTTATCCTAATTCAAAATACAATGAATTCATTGATTTGCAGTTACAGTCATAATAAACCTTAGTGGTATCAATCCAATTAGCCCTAGTATCTTTTGGATTATTCATATTTTTCTTCTATTACACTCAGAATATCAAATCCTATTCTATCTATATGTATCTTTGTTCTTATTTTCCATTGATCACAATTAGTGTCATTAAAATAAGGAGGTATATTTGTATAAGTACCCTAGAGCCAATTATTATCCATAAATATTTAAATTTTGAAATAGTATAAATTATCTATCTCTTGAGTAAAACTATATCACATTTAAAAGTAAATAAGAACCTTCGATACCAAATATTGGTCGGAGTGGACAACTCCAGAGGGGGGATGCATTTAGTTTCAATAAAAAATTTCAATTTCAATTTTTTTTTAAAAAAATCCCCAAATTTTTGAAAAAAACATATTTAAATAAAATATTGGAAGTATATAATTTGATCATTCAAAAATTTTCTCAAAATTTCAATCACAACTATGTTAATACATATTTTAAAACCTCTTTAATTTTGGAAACAAATTTACTAAAATCAAACACCATATATAAAATACATATTAAATATAACTATCAATTTAGTGATTATTTAAATATTATTGAAAATAAATATTGGTTTGTTTTTAAAACAGATAAAAAAACCCAAAAAACATATAGTAGAATAAATCAATAGGTTCAGTTTCCAGACGATACCTAGTCCTCTCCAATTTTAAATCACCTGTTGCCAAATAGTTAATTTTAAAAAATAAACTATTGTAAAACCTAGATGTGGTTTTACATAAAAAAACCACACCCCAATCATCCTTGATGAAAAAAGGATCCTACACTATTCTATGTGGGATACCAGAGGTAAAATAATGAAATAAATAGTTTCTATAATTCTTTAATATAGTACAAGAGTTTGTGTTAATAAAAAAAGCATAAAAACACAACTTAAAAGAAAGATTAAATAGATATAGAAAAATATAATAGGTGTTATGATTTTATGTATCTCAATATAATCATATCTGGTTAATCAATTAACTTTAAATATGTCCTTGAAAAGTTTCAATTGAGTAGGCACCGAGTGGTAATCAAAACAAAGTGTCATGGGAGTGTTTGGTGTTGTTGCATGGAATGCCAAATTGTCTCTCAAGAACACATGTATTCACCACCTCTTTTTCCCATGAGTAATTATTATTCTTAAAGTTAGGTTCTATATAATTATGTAGTAAAGCATATTCATAAATCATCATACTCATTGTATTCCAAAATTCATTGGGCGTATAATTAATACTAAAAAATATAGCCACTAGAGATTTGAAAATACCTTACTTCTTATATTTGACATGGTAACATGGTATTCAATTACACACTATTACTTTGTATTATCGTTACCTAGCATTTTCATTTTCATAGATACTTACTATATCCACTTTACATAGTCACATGGAATATTCACTTGTAATGGTTACTTGTGATTGTTAGTTCTTCTATTTTTTTCACTCACTTCACTTGTTCTTGTGCTAGCTTCATTTATTCATGTGGTAACATCATTTATATATATAGTGTTTTCATTTATTCATACAATCACTTATGTTTTTAATATAGTAGTGTAATTTCTTCATGTTGTATGTTCTTTTGTTCATAAAGTAGGTTTATCTCTTATCATAGTAACTTGATTACTTCGTGTTATCTCTTCATCACACACAAACACATGGTCAGTTCAATACTTGTAAACAATTTACCACCTGAGACATGCTAACTTGATTTTTCATGAGGTAGATTGAATAATTCAAGCATTAAATTGATATTAAAAATAAGGTAGAAAATTAAAAAATTTCTCACTTGATCTTAAACATGTGGTAGGTTCATGACTTGAAAATAATTGGCTCATTTATCCCACAATCACTTATTTGTAGATAAAGTCACTTCCACACATTCACTTGACATTCAAGGTCAGTTGAAATTCTTCTCATGGTTGGTTATCATGGTAAATTCATTACTTATCCATTTTCATAATTTTTTATAGAAATATTTGACTATCATAAAACAATAAAATTATTAGAAACATAAGAAAAATGATTTGGGATCATAAAAATATGGTGGTGCTGGACTAAGTAAACCTGATGTGTTCATCCATCTGGTTAGTCAATACATAGGGAATCAATAATGTTTGAGTAACTATATGAGATTAATATTCTTCATTCCACATGGATAATTTATGTCATGAAAAATGGATTATATTATTTTAAATGATTTTATATTATACAACTGGTGAACATAGTTATAGAGATACCTATGTTTAATGAAGATCACACCTGATCCCTTTATATATTGAGTAAAATTGATGATTATATTGAGGATTATATTTATATAAATTTATGAATTTGGTAATTCATAATGTTTTTATTTTAAAAAAGTTCAATGTGGTGAAATTTGATGGTTGATTGAATGAAAATTAAGTATTATAAAACTCATAGAGTTTCACTAAACGTGTTTAGAGTGTATCCTAAAGGAGTTTTGGATGGATATTCACAAGGTATCACAATTTATGTGATACAAGGTGAAATTGATTATATATTTCTAATTTTTATAGAAATATACAAAAGTAATTTTGGATATGATTTCATAAGTACTTATATATGATATGATATATGGTGAAATAAAAAAAGTCTATAAAGAATTACTCTAAGTGGGAGATTAATAGAGATCATATATAAATACTTATATATATGTGATATATTGTGGAATATATCATATAAGAAGATATATGTTTTCATATTTTATGAAATACATAATGAAAATCCATTTTCTATGACTCGTGAGTACACAATTTTTTATTATATATAGATAATTCTACTCCATCTATAGTTTTAAAATGTATTATAATTAAGTTAATCATAATGTACGATTCACATGAAATTCAATGATTGAGTATGGAATTAAAAAATTATGTTTTAAAATTAAATAATTTTTCATATAATGTTATCATTGATTATAGATGTTTCATATGATGAAACATATGGGGAAATAAATATGTTATTGTGTTTGATCCATGGGATTAGGGTTACAAATATTGTAATCTCATGTATGAGTAAATGTATAGAGGCCCGAGGAGCCTCCCCAAGGCTTATATGATAGAGGGTGACACTATTGAGATGATTTTCCAAGTGTTCCAATGCTTTTATTAACTCTCTATAAAACTTTTCCCATTTACATTCCTTTTTCACCTGATAGGTAAAATCTTATCATGGATGCAAGGAGGGTATTTCATAATCATTGAGTGATTCAACTAGCTTGTGGATAAATTATGGAGGTAGGATCTATTGGTTTCTTCTAAGAAATCATCATCAAATGTGTGTTTTAAGATAAGAGATTCATCCAAATTTTCTTTATGTAACACATTGTTATTCATTTTATATTATGCATGGTTTTAGTTTCATAGCATAAAGATATTGGTTTTGGGTTTCTTTAATGAATTATGTTGTTTAAATAAGTGTTATTATATCTTTATAAACCCTTAATATTGGCTCAATATGATTCCCCATACTCCACCTCATCCCATAGTGATTCCTCCCCTCAATTGAATATCCACATGATATCTCCCATCCACCACCACATATATAGGTGATGTTGTTGGGTAAATGACCTCATTATGATATACCCACCATAGGATACTCCCTCAGAACTTTATACATGAAAACAAAAGCTCTAAAATAAACCACATGCTACAACATCCAAAATGTGGAATAAAAAAACACCCAAGTCACCAAACCGCAATGTAAAACCCCTAGAACAACACATGAAAGACTATCAGAAAAGATGATGAAAAAACAAAAGGAAACAATAACAACATGAATACATGGTTCATGAATGTTCTCTAATCTATGGGGGAATGTCTATTTACTATTACACAAAAATAATTAATGATATTACAATGTAAGTACAATTAATCTCTCCCAATTAAAAAACTACTCTCTTCATCTTATCAATATTGTGATCACACCCTATATATTATAGGATTTCCCAATCCATACTTCTGGTGACCACCACTATCTAATAATATTAGGTTCTAATCCACCTCAACTAATTATCAAATTCAAGAATCTATATAGTCAAAGACTCCCACAAACACAACTAGTTAAATTGGGGAACTACTTACATTCCAAATATATAAAGGATATACAAAACCTACACATCTTTTAGTGGTTTGAAATACTGTTGTGTTGTGTCACCACAACTTACAGCTGTCATAGGATTACAATGTCGGTGAAATAATCATATACACACTACCATTCTGTTGACCATCAAATATTATAAATTAAGGCCTCTATAAATTGTCTTCGGACAGTGGTCTAAGTTTCCTTTACCTGAAAAATTCGTCTCACACTACCAAAAATCCACCTCTTGAGATTCATTTGATTATTTCAACATGACTAAGTACTCCACCAGTTTCTATAGACTAATTTATTACCTGATATTAAGTTAAAAATATATATGTTTCCCCAACCATAACTCTTAGTCCCCCAAGTGTAACCAAAGTGTAACACCACCTCAAAAATTCCTTAGAAACCACCTTTACAGACATGACTATAAGATTATTAACACATTTGGTTTTACATAGGTCTTACACTCAATATTCCAATAACTTATAGACAAAGGGGTACTTTAGTTGGATATGCTTTATCAATGAATGAAAAATCACATTTCTATCTTTGTGATTTGTGTTATTTGATTCAAAAATCAATGTCCTACTATTGGTTTTTTTCAAGATCCTTCAAAAACTATTTCAAACACACCAGATACTACCATTATTCATCAAATAGTGTACTTTTCTTCAATTATTGAGAGTGAAACCAGCATATATAGTTTTTTATCCAACTCAATTTTATTTCACCAAAGGTAAAAACATAACTGATGGTTCTATTATAAATATTTGAGTCCCTACCAAAATATGAGTCTATACAACCTTACAATGGATGATATGTTCCAAGAAAAAGAACCACATTTAGAAATCCTTTCAAATACTTGATAATAAACATAAAAAAATCTTATTATTTCTTCTAATGTTTAGCATAAATATTCTAATTAATCCCACAAATTTTTCCATGTTTAAATGATTGAAATCCATAATGTATATAAAAATTACTATAGCTGATGCAAATGAAACATTTTCCAAGAACTCAACTTTAGCTTCTATTTTTAGTGTATTCTCTGTAATTAGTTTTAAATGTGACTATAGGGTGGGAACACTAACCTTGACTCCAACATCTTTAAGTGGTCTGATATTTTCCAAATAGAGTCACCTAGATTTCGATAAAGGGTAAAAGAACTTAGGTTCTTCATTATTTATATCCCTAAGATTAATTTCACCAAACTAAGGTCCTTCATCTGGAATATTAAGGAAAAATACACCTTTATCTCATTCATCCTTTATTTCATCAGACCAAAAATCATTTTTTCAACTATATAAATTATTAGGATAATGAAACTCCCATCATTAAATACCTTATTTTAATAACAATGGTTACAATTACTTCAGGAAAAAATATATTCCATAATGACATGCTTGAAATTATTATTCAAATACCTTTGTGATTATTTAAAACTATAAAGTCTATATTTTAGCTTACATACAAGTCCCTAGTTCTATTGATCCTTCAAACCATATGATTCCTCTATAATCATTTCTTCATCCTATCCCCTCAAAGAAAGGATATCTTCACATCCCTGTTAATCTAGACAAATTCTTTCTAATGCAACCAAACATAACAAAATTAGAATAGTTTTGTTCTTAAATACTAGTGAAAAAATTTATAATAAATATACACCTTTTGTTTTTTAAAATACTTTCAAAAATATCTTATCCCTATACCTTATTCTACATTACACCACTTCTTTTAATCGATAAACCCAATTTTTTTGATAAACCATATTATTAGTGGGTCTATATATCCATTCCCACATTATAATCATATATATAGAATTTTGTTTTTCACTCATGGAAAACTCCCAATGTTCTAAATCCATTAAACTACTCAGCTTCTTTGGGGTCTCAACATGTCTATCTTTTAGTTTAAAAATGTTGGTGAAACTTTCATTGTACCTTTACATTGAGTGTATATCCATATTATACCTCTAAAACTATCCTTATGGATGAGCTATTTTAGGTACTAAAAGTTATAGAGTTGAACATCTAGGGATCGATCTTCTATAGTCCTTAAACTCTTTAGTACATATGACTTGGGTAGAACCATAAGAACATGACCTCCTACTTCTAACAATTCCATCAAATGGTCTGGTGATTCTGATCCTAATGTTCTTAATATATTTAAAAAAAATTAATAAACAAAACCTTTATATCCGATGATACTTTTCTTCTTTTTGAATTTACTACATAATTCTAATCCTTCCACAAAATCTATTTCTTGAAGATCATATATTGACTTTTGATGGCATTTTGAGAGTCATTATCCCGATGTCAGAATCCAAACTCTTCATCAATATATCCAAAAAAGTAACATGAAAAAGAATTATCCTCTATATTGTCACATTATTTATAATGAACTTGGAAAATGGTTAGTTCCTTGAAGACTTTTAGGTGGTTGAAATATACCTTTCTTCTAGCCCAACATATCTCCATAAGTCTCTATCTGATTAGTGATTATGTACTATGATTGTATAAGTATGATAAAATGTTAAAATATTCATCCCAAAAAACATTAGGGAACCCCATGTGAATTATAATAATTTTTTATTTCTCCACCAAAATATAGTTTATACTCTCTAAAACTACATTTTTTTTTCAGGTGTTCCTAGCAAAGTTTTCGGAAATAAAATCCTCTTCCTTTAGAAAAACTTCCCAAACACTCTAATTTTTAAACACCACCATTATTTAACCTTAATTACTAC
Organism: Viscum album; assembly: GCA_963277665.1. Lineage (NCBI taxonomy): Eukaryota > Viridiplantae > Streptophyta > Magnoliopsida > Santalales > Viscaceae > Viscum > Viscum album. The sequence goes on along the minus strand of OY728150.1, from coordinate 1,182,928,640 downwards.
AACTTAATTCTTGCCTCCTTTTCCATAATAACCATATATATAATAAAAATTTAAAATATCTAAAAATTATAACTTATAATGTACACCCACACTTTGAATCTAGAATCATTGATGAATATCACACAGATGACTGATCCTCTATGAGAACACACCAGTTTCGATCCACAAATATCTATGTGTACTAACTACAACTTCCCATGCATTGATGTTTTCCTTTCCATTAATAAGGAAAAATTCTACTTCTTATCAATTATGAATTCCTCATAAGATCCATACTCCCAACATTAGACCATCAGTAATCCTTTGGCAGTAAGGATTCTCATTCCCTTCTCATTGATATGGACACAGTGATCATTTCATAATTTTTCTGAATTTATTTCTCTAACATTCATCGCTTTTTTTGTTAAACCCATTAGGTAAATAATAAAATCCTTTACTCTGATTTTTTATGACAATAGATCTATATAAAATATTCCATGCACACTCTACAAACATAATACATAAACCCGCATCATCTAGTTTTTTAATGGAAACAACATTCTTTTAGATGCTAATAATATACCACACATCCAATAAATATAAAATTATTTCATTATTTTTATAGACCAAAACATCACCGTTCTCCACTATCTTGAGAATTTTCATCTATAATATAAACCATGAACAACCTTCTAGTAGTATAATTCTTCATTCTCCCTCTCTCAGATGTACCATGGAATGATGCTCTAGAGTCAATCACCCATAAATCCAATGAAGTAGAAACACTTAGAAGAAATATACTCCTATTATCCATTACAAGATTCTTAGTAACACTTATATAGTCATATTTTCTAGAGTTATATCTCCAGTCATTTCAACCCTCCTTGATATAGCCATTATTCTTTAAATTCCACATAAGGGATCTCCATCCGCTGAGCTTCTCCTGCACTGACTTCTATTTTATTTTATATTTTGAATATTTTCCACCCACCTAAAACCCTCTTCCCTCCATGTTTTACACACTTATATAATATTATTGAATATCCATATAAATACTATTATTATTCAATATTAGTTCATAAAAATCTATTAACATTAAACCACATCTTTCCTAGAATTAATCATAGTGATAACCATCACATCCCCTGATTCCAAGAGCAATGAGCGTAAAAACAGTTCCCAAATCAGGTATCAAAATTCTACCTTTACTAATTCCATATGACTTTAAATTACATTGATATCATTTATTTGATCAGTGATAGATCATATTTTTGACATTCACATGTTGAATAAATTACATAAATAGAATATTTTTCTTCATTTTTTTGGATTATCATTCGTATAAGAAAGTTTATTTATGATTTATGATGGTTTATTCACATCCTAGATGTTTTATTTGACATTTCAAGAAATTTAGATTTATATAAACCCACATGATTTATTATATAATCTTTCTCATTATTTCAATTTCATCTCTTTCATCATTTATCTAGTTAATGGATGATAATGTTGGTCAAATCAAAAAATGGAAATTGGGGGGTGAATTATTTTTAAAAATTAATGTATTAAATGAAAATGAGAAATTAAAAAACAAAATGATAATGATATGATTAATAAATAATTTGATAGATTTGATCTATATAATAAACTTAATATAAATGTTAATTAAGTGAGTACAAAAATTAGAAAATAGGTAAATTTAATTTATGAAATTATCCATATTGAGATTTAATAACATAATGTGTCAATTAAAAGAGAGAGAAAATATGTATTAATAAAAGAGTTTGACAATAGTTCAGTGTGATCCCCTATATCTCTTCACCTTGGTTTAAGAGGTTTATTTTATCAGTCTCTTAATTTTAACATAGAAAAAGTAACCACATCATTCATTTCTTTTTGATGGAAGTAGGAAGAAACAATTTCTCCCTTATATCAAAGGTAGTAAGCACATGTATCACTTTATTTTCACCAATTGTATCAAGAAACTTATTATATATGGTAGAATTAGAAGATAAAGGTTTTATTTGTGGAAACCCATTAAAAATATACTCTCTTATCTCTCAAAAAGGATAGATATAATTTATAATAGAGATAGAGATAAAAGGAGAGATCATTTGAGATATTGAGAAATGAGAATTGAATCTTTCATAAAGGGATTATAGATTGAGAAGAAATTACTATAGATCTATCAAAGAAGAAATGTGAGATTTTTTGTAGATATTACAAGAAACCAAGAACCTATATTTACAGTATCTAATAGAGATTGGAATGTTATGGAATTTATCCTATTCATTAAAACTTTTCAACTAATCAAGAGGAGTTGGACCCACTGAAATTAAGAATATTGACTTGTAGATCTGGTTTCACCAACTTAGACCTTGATTCCACTAGCTAAACAACAGGATTTTTAAGACTAACTAGGCTCTATCCACTTAAATCAATAGTTTAATGGTCCTTAATCGAATGTCCAATGGAATCTTTCTAATAAAGGGGATTCATTCCACACCATCAGCTGGCCAGTGCCATTAGACCGACTAACCAGTGTTTCTTTTCAGAATCAGATTCAACAAGGGGATCCTCCGCTTCCTTAAAGTGCTTTATATTGGTCTTATAAATTCATTAAAGTGCTCAAAGACATCCAAATATATTTCAAAAATATCATAAAAAACATTTAATAAAGATCCTCCAACTCCATTGGATTCAATCACTTGGTTAATTAACAAGATTATTTGGTATTCCAAATAAACACTTATACCCACTTATATGAAAATTTTAGATACGCAATAAAATGTTTATGTTAATTAAAACATCATTATAGAAAGAGAGGTACAATAATTTACCCTTTTTTATGATAATAAATAGTTAATATAAAATATTTATTAAGAGTTAATCAAGAGTGAAAAATGTATTCAATGTAATTCAGAATATTAGAAATTAATATATTCAACATGATAAAGATATAAAAATAACATAACATAAACCAAATTCCCCACCTTTTAATTGAAAAAAACTTATCAAAAAAATATCCCACTATACAACCAAAAGACATCTCCTCAAAACATTTTTCTCAAATAACCAAAAAATTCTCCCCCTATGTGATTATATAAAAGAAAAAAATGAAGGGAAATGATAATACATTAATATCAAGTAGTTAATTTAAAATAAATTCAATAAAAAGTTTCATGAAATACCTTATCGACCATAATTATTATCATAAAATGAAAAACCAAAATAATATAATATGCCATGTCAAGTATGGATAATGTATAAGGCAGAAATAAGTAATGTGCATGAGATGGAATTAAGGTATAACCCTAAAGATCACATCATTTTAATTACAAGATGAAAAGGTAAAAGGTAAGATTTAATCTCAATATTTAAAAAATAATAAAAAAATAAAAATAGTTCTGAAAAAGATAAACAAATTTAATTTGAAAAAGTTAAGATCAAGAAATAAGATTGATTTTTAAAAAATAAAGTAGAAAAAAATTTCTCCGCATTTAAGGATAAGAATAAATAGATGAGATAAAGAGAGAGTATAAATCTTGAAATTAAGTTCAATATGGAAATTAACATTAAATATATCAAACATCATAATCCCATATATATCATCCCATAATTTTATAGAATAAAACCCCTCTATAATTAGTGCACTAAATAATGATCTTTAGTGGTAATAATATATAAAAAACATCAATAGTCAATAGTATATTTTTATGTGAATAAACCATATAATAGATCAATTATTAATAGTATAAAAACCTACAAAAAATCAAAATTCTAATTTTTGTTACCCATATTTTATTCTTAGAAAGGTTATCAAGAAGAGATTTAGGAGCTGAAATAATCTTGGGTCCACTATGATTGGATAAAAAAGAATTAAGAAACCAAATTAGTTTAGTATCATATTTTATATTAGATATATGGTAGGAAATATTAATTTATTTAGATATTCTATATCTAGAATATTTCTAAACACATTTATAAATTAAATGCTCAGTTTTCTAAAATTCATTACAAAACTTATATTGAGAGAATCGTTTTCGAAAAGTAGTATTCTATTAATAACTAGAATTATTTCAAAAACCAAAACCATAAATATTATTTATAGGATCATGAGAACCAAAAATAATATCAATATATTGATCACCATGGGTTAATTTAGAGATAATATTTTTTAGATATTTAATTTGAGATTCATAATTCTTTTCATTTGGATGATATTTTAATTCCAAAACCAAATAATATTTTTATTTATAAATTAGATCATTTTCATTAATAAATTTGTGGTTTTTATTTGTAAGATATTTTTATTTTAAAAGGATTTTATCACAAAAATCCACTATATTATTTTTCTAACTAGAAGCGGATTAAGAAGAGAATGAATTATGGTAACAGTAGGAATAAGTTAGTGAGTGAGAAAATGGAGAACTAACCTCATCACTGACCTAAATAAGAGCCATGAATGGAGATGATTGAGGAGGTTGAGTCCATAGAGTCTTCACTAGCAATCAAATGCAATACATTAAGATAATTATTACCTTTATTCTTTTATATCAACTTTTTTTTTGTATATGGTGAATTATGATTTTATATATACCTTTTTGTTACATTATAACAAGTTACTTCTGTTGTTACAATTTTATATTTCTTTTTGGCATGATGTAATGTTTTCTTTTTTTGGTCAATTTTCTCAAATCTCTAGGTCAATAAATCAATCTCAGATTCATTATTAGATAAATATTAATAATCAACATCTTTAAAAGAAATAATTATTTTGGTTTATTTGGATTATATTTCTTATTTGTGTTCTTTATTGTATTTTAACTTCATAGTTATTTCATATGTCATGAGAGATCCAATTAGTTATTTTGTTAGAATATTTTTAATTCCTCTAACTTCTTGTATAGAAATCACCTCTGGTTCATTAGAGCTTAAAAAGACCAAAATTATATTCTTTACTATGGTTTCTTTAGAAAAATAATGACAAATACACTTTCAACCATTGATAATGTTTGTAAAATGGGTAAGTATATTGGTAATAAATTAATTTGAATACATGGTAATTCTTTCAAAGTATTGTCTAAAAATATCAAATATAGTTTACTTAACTTTATTAATTCCCTAATGTGTGAATTCTATAAATTTATAGATTTCATGTGTAGTTTTTCAAGAAGAAATGTGATTAAATTTGTTTATCTCAAAACTAAAATGGAGGAAATTCATGGATTTTCTATTAAGTTCAAAGGCAGTAATATCTCAAGGATTCCATTTATCTTCTGATTCTTTTTTAGGAGTGTATATATAAATTACCATTCTCTAAATATGATAAAAAATTATACTAAAAATATAGTCATGAATTTTTTCCAATAATAGTAATTTGAAACATTAAATAAAGGATATCATCCTAAAGAAAGCCCCTTAGGAACAATTTGAAAATAAGAATCCATTTTGAAAAGGTATAACCTAGAAATCAGTTATGGTTTTGAAAATTAAACTAATTTTTCTAAATAGGGATTTTGAGAAAATAAAATATATATCCTTTGATACCAAGTGTTGGTTAGATTAAAAAATGGAAATAGGGTGGGGGTGAATTGGCTTTTAGAAATGAAATTAATAAATGTAGAGGGAAAATTCAAAACAAAATTATGTTGATATGATGTATAGATGAAGCTATAAATTCATTCCATACTATAAAGTTAATATAAAATTTAATTTATATAGTAATAAAATTGAAAAAAATATGAATCGTATTTATAAAATCTTGGGTATTTAGATGAGATGTTGCAATGCATGAATTAAAAGAGAGAGAAAACATGGATTAATAAAGGTGTTAAATAGTAGCTAAGTGTGAGCCCATACATATCCTCCTAATGGGTTAATATGTTTATGTTATTAGTTACTTTATTTTCATAGAGGATATCTTACCATTTCATCCATTCCATTTTAATAGAAGTAGAAAGAAACCAATCCTCCTATAATTTAATGGCAGTGAGAGCCCATATCCTTTTCTTTTCACTTGTTTAAGAAAGAGGAACATTAAAGAAGGTAGGATGATAAGAAAAAGTTTTTACTATTAAGAAAAATCACCAATGTGAACTATTATATCTATAAAGGGATATAAAAAATTTATAATATAGATATAGAGAGAAAATGTGAGAGATTTTGAGAGATTGAGAAATGATAATTGGCTCTTTGAGATAAATCTTGAATACTGAGAAGACATTTCTAGAGATACATCAATAAGTTGTTTATAATTTTTTTTAGATATGACATGCCACAAAAAATCTATAGTTATATCCTATAATGTATCTACAAATATTATAGAATCTATCCTAATCGTTAAGCATTGTCAATAATAAATTTAAAGAAGCGGAACCCAATAAATTAATATTTTTGACTTATAGATTTACCCTCATAGACTAGATGCCTAATGACATTAGCTAGATGGTAGGATTTCTAGGACTCACTAGGCTCTGGTTACTTCCACTGGCCAGCCAGTGCTCCTTTATCAACTGAATGGTGGACTTTTCCTAGTTGAGGGGAATCTTCCCACACCACAGACTGGCCAGTGGAATTGCAACTAGATAGCTAGTGTTGTCTATGCACTTAGATTCAACAATAGCCTCCGATAATTCCCTTAAGGGTATTTTATTAGTCTTAAAAATTCATTAATGTAATTCAACATGTCCTGAGAGACTTCAAAATGATCTTGAAATTTCTTAAAGATAGATCTTCCAATTACATGTAATTCCATCACTTGGTTCATTAAGAACATGATTTTGAATTAAACATAAACATTGAAACTCACTTAAATAAACTTTTTTGATACCAAATTAATTAATTTTTTCCATGAAAAATAATGATATAGAAAAATTTATATAAAAAATCAAGTTCCTTATTAATCCAGGAATCCTCCATCTATATCTTATAGAACCGAGCACACAATCCATTCATCTTCTCCACTTAGACCTTACTATGATCTGACAATATACCTATAGAACTTGTGAACTCATAGTTATTACAATAAGCATAATATTATAGGTTAGTAACCTTAAAACAAATATTATTATATAATTTAAAGGTTACAATGATTACACTAGTCCTATCTTTGAAACACTTTCATCAGGGATGAATCCTCCAGAATCATTCCAACCATGATCTCCGATTCCACATTTTGGGTCCACAACCACATATGGTAAATTCAATAAAATATATGCTACCATAACATCACATGTGAAAAATATATTCCAGAATAAACCCCAAACTATGATATTTGGAACTAGATATAAAATTTCTACAAATTCAATAAACCACAACAAAGAACCTTTAGAAGAACAAAAACAGTACTATTAGATACAAAAAAGTTCCAAGAAAAATAAGATTACATGGTTTAGGCATATTCCATAATATATGGATGGATTTGTTACTTAAGATGATTCAAATCACGTAAAAATATTACAATGTAAGTATACTCAATCTCTCATGATGGTAAAACTATCCTCACCATGTTATTAACAAATTGATCTCAACCAAAATTATATTCGAGTTCCCAATCTATGCTTCTAGTCTCCAGTGACATATGATTATCCCATGTTACTATCCACCTAATTCTATCATCCTGGATGATCCCTCATATTGTCTAAGACTACCACCATCTCAACTAGGTAATTTTTTTCAGAATTTCTATTTTGAAGATATTATAGATATGGAAACCTATATTGATTTTGGTAATTAGAACTTTTTTTTTCAATTCACCCAAACCTTCTAGCTTTCTTCTACTTCTATCATCTAGTGAACTCATACTCCAGTCATTTCTGTCCTATCATCCATCCAATCATCAAAAGTGAGGTCTTTGTAAATGTTCTCCTTATAGTTTTATTAGTTTACTATACTAAAATAATGAATCCCGCACTCACAAAAAATAAATCCATTGTATTCCCTTTATTCCCCTTCAGTACCTCAATCCACTCACCTAAAATTTTATCCCCTTCCTCTATGATCCATCACCACCACCCCTTCATGCCTACATTTCACTAATTCTAGTATAACATCTATGATGCGACCCAAATACACCCCATTATTCAGTATCTTTATTACTTCAATGGACATTGATCTATTTTCACGTCACAAGTTTAGTGTTATCAATAAAATCATAAAAATCAAACATTTACACCTATAATTTTAACAATTTGAATGAAATTTTGTTTTATTCCATTTATTCATGTAGATATTCCTTTTCCAACTTATAGTATCTTCACATTTTTTATCTTGCTTGTAGTGGCTCTATTTCTTTATTTAATCAACTAAAAATTCATATACTTATATGTTTCAATCAATAAGATTCATTTTATTTTAAAAATATATTTCATCTTGAATCCCTACCATAGATAAATAAATTTTAACACACTTATAAGAAACTAGCCATTACATATTTTCCAAAGGTATGGATTTTTTTCTATTCATACTATTCTATATTTATTTTAATATGGGTAGATAAACATTGATTATTTAGTTTTATTGAAATATTATACATAATTAAAATGATTAAAAAAGTTTAAACTGAAGAAGAAACTTTAATATTATTTTATCTGAAATTTGTATTTTTGATTCATATTACTTTGAAATATTTAGAATAAAAGAAGAAAATATATTATTATTTTATAAAATTTAACTATATAGGTTTCCATCCAAATTTTTTATCCTTTACTCTTAAATTTATAATCAGAATAAATTATAATTATTTTTAATGAATGACATTTTAATATCAAAATGCATTTATATTTTTATAGTTTTATTTTATCTATAATACCCAATTTGACTTATATATGTATTTTATTCTACTTTTCGTTGTTTTTATTTTAGATTCTATGATTATATCTATAATTTTCTTTAATAAACGAATTTGGATAAAAAATCAATGTTTTGGTAAACCAACATTCTTAGTATTTTATGTTAGTTCTAGTATTTTTTTAATATAAATTCGTTTAAAATTTATACGATGTAATAACTTGTATTTATAAGATTATTTATGATCCAGATAAATTGTATGGGAACAGATTTCTAAGTCACTAATAGTGTGTTTTCCTAGGGATTGGTGGAGTTGAGAGGAATCTTGTTGGTGTTTTGGGAGGTTAAAATGATCACTATACTATTACATGTGCATGGTGCTAGCCATTTTAAATATTTATTAGATCTGTGATAATTATTAATATGTTTTTTTCTAGATGATTTAGTCCTTGAGTTATTTGGAGTTTTTGGTGTGGTTTTGGGTTCATAATAGTAATTAAAATAGCCATAGTGGATTTTTTTTATAGAGAATTTATATTTGGGTGTTTTCCTAACATGAAATAAGTTTCGAAAACACAAGTTAAGTGGTTGTTTTATAGAAGTTATTTGAGTATTATGGACTAGGGGGTCGTGTTATATGAAATAGTGAGAACACTATTACCATTTATCCGGGCATGTTGGATCTTAGGTCCTGATTGAGAGAAAATATCGTAGGAAAATTCAAAGGGATACTGTAGAAATGGATGTGGTGGAATGTGAAATCGAGGATCACATGAGGTATTTGAAAACGATGAGTAGATGGTATCCATGTTGCAGTCTTTGACCTAACAGGAAAAAAGGCTAAGGGTATTCCACCCCATGAGTTGGAATTTGAATCCCTGATTTCTAAGTCACTAATTTTGTGTTTTCCTAGCGCTTAGAAGAGTTGAGAGGAATCTTGGATGGGATGATTTGGGAGTTGGTTTTATTATAAGTTTATTCATCATGTTCATCTTAAATTGAAGGATTTATAGATTATTTAAATTATGATTTTCAATTTCATGATGAAGTTGGTTCTATGAAAAACGTGGTTCTTTTAATGTGGTTTCATAGGATGACTCTAAGAGTACCAAAAAACTTAAGGAATGATAAATTAATTAAAAATAAACCCATGAGTTGGGGTTTTGTTGATGATAGTAATGATATGTGATTTATACCTTAATGAGAACCATGGAATTGTTATAAATGATTATTGGATGTGTAAGTTTTTTGAATTCATAAATTTATTAATGAATATGAAACATGTTGGCATGTAATCATAGAATATTTGTTTAAATTTGAGATTTCAATGAGGTTCAATGAACGAAATGGATGAACCATATTTGATATTGAGTTAATATGGAATGCGTGGATTGTGGGATTATTGAACAAATGAATAATAATTTTTCTGAAGTGAAGTCTATTAAAGTTGTTAATCTTGATGTTTAATTTAAATCTAGTTACTAGACGATAAGGTGGAATTTGGGTGTCTTGTGAGATGGTATTTGTAGTTAAATTTTAATGTTAGGTGGTTTCCTTTAGTGTGTTTTGTACAAAATATCTTTATAATTTATGATTTTATACGCTTCACCACCCAAGTTAGTAGGGCAACTGACACCCAAATGTTGGGGGGGGGGGGTGTTTTCCCAATATCAAGATTTGAGAGGGAATAGTTTATTGAATTCTTCATCCTACATTATATCCCTTTGGAAATAGTATATTATTTGGGAATTCCTAAGACATGATGGATAAATTTATAGGGTATAGACTCATGTAGGTTGTGATGAATCTCGATCTTACTATAAATTTATGTGTGGTCGATAATGACTTAAGGTTATAACACACACATGTATCCAATCATGGTTGTTATGGAATCTTATATGTGTACATGAATGGGCTATGATGAAATGAGGTATAATTCATGATACACATGATGTATTGGCTTTTTTAATTAAAATTTATTATGAGAAGATATAAATATGAGGTTATGATGAGTTGCATGGGGTGTATGATGATTTAGATATGATTTACTAATTTAGTGAATGATGTCTTATGGAATGGATGAACACAATATGTGAGATGTTGGTCTGTGAGAGTGACACACTCGTGGGAAAGTGGAAGTGAGGTAAATTATATATATTTATATATATAGGATTTTTACTTATATATATGTTAATTAATGAGTAATACATAGTGATGATGGGTTATAAATTTACCTCTTTAGATGATTAATTGGATTCATTTATTATTTATTAGGTTTTAGTATGATTCTTTAACATTTTTCAAGAGATGTTCTAGTGATAATATTACTAAGTGTACTTGTATTCTCACCCTAACCAACCATAAATTTACATAAAGAAGGTAATGAATCCCATTTTTCATCAAATAACTAACAAAAGATGAGATAAATCTCTTTTTTTATAAAATCATTAACCAATTTCAAGATCACCGATACAATCCCATTTACCTAATCAATTTCAATCATTTATTTATGCCAATAAACCATTATCAAATAACCATTAAATCAATTTTCTTGGTTATCGGTACATTTCAAAATATTTTTTAAAATTATTAAATAAAATATACTTTGGAAGAATTATTAAATTTATCATGATTATTATATAAAAATTAACATTTATATAACAATTTTACAACATAATTATCAAATACCAATACCTAAACAATTCAATCCTTATACTTCAATGGTTGATATAACATATAGAATTCATTTATCTAGGTGTTAAACCTTTGATTTAGGAAATTTTTTGGACAATTAACATAGTCCCCACACATAATACATTGACCTCTAAATGGTACCTTTGGTAGAAATTCAACTCCCTCTATCAAAATATTTATTTTTCCTTAACAATTTGTTGGTATAATCCCTCATTTTCCACACAGAAATTTTTTTCCATTTCTTTGAGAAATTATATGGGGTGTCACTTACCACATTTATTACATGAAGAAACTTGAGAATTATTTCTTCCATGGTCTCCACCACCCTAGCTCTCATAATGCTCAATCAATATGTTATTTGGTGAGTCTAAGAGTTGGTTAAGGTATATATTGTTAATCAAATATCATTATAACTAATTAGTCTTAATCATTATATTTTTCACTAGAGTCATAAACAATTTTGTTTCTCATATTCATATCATTTTCAATTACATTTATTCTTTACATGATTCCTCCTTATTCCATGAATTGAATAAAACCAAAAATCATAGTATGATCAACAATAATTATAGTGGGAAACTAATAAATATTATTCATATGATTTCTAAATAATGAAACATTATTTTTTTACTCTATGAAACCTTAGGTTTAACATAATTCATCCTTGATTATTATCTATTCAAATAATTCATAATGTTTCATATTGAAAATATAAGCTAACCCAAGAATATCCCCCATAAGTGATAAAAAAACATGCATAGTAAGGGCATACTCCTCGTGCAACAGAATAATGTCCAAGATATACACAAACAACTATTTTTGGGGTTATTACCCCTAAATAATTTGTTCAAAGACCACATCCACCTGCAGTATCCAAACATGGATGTATTTTTAGGGAATAAATATAATCTCTACATTATCATAACTTTAGGATGAAATCTTATAATTAGACTTATATTCAAATTCATTAAAATGGATATTTATCATAATCTATGTTTTATTATTCTTAGTTCCTAAGGTTTCTATTAAACTTCACCTGATACCAACTATAAAGATCATGGCTCTTGTAGCTTAGAGCCATTGGTAACTTTATTACATTTGATTAAGACACACGTGATCACATCCTGAAGGAATGAATAGCTCAGTAGTCTTGGTAGACTAGATACATAAATGATACCCATTTTTTAAATTTTAAATAAAATATAAAATATAAAAAAAATAAAATTTTCAGCATCCTTTAAACTCATTCTATGATTTTTCTTTATATAATTGGGAAAGGAAAAAAAATATGGGTGATAATAATTATTAGTAAGGATTATGTATAGAAGAATATATCATTATTAAATATGGAATAATCAATATTTAAAGGTAAATATCTCAAAATAAAAACCATTTAATCTGTAACTTGAGCATGAATAATAATATGGGAGGAATAATTATTGATCAAATAATTCCCCATAAATAGTTACATGAGATTAAAACTTATACATGGATATCATAACTATTAAAATAATCACATGGACATAAATAACTAATTTCAAAATGATGGAATTCATAATAGTTGACATATTAAACACACCATCAAGGCCTCATACCATGGAATATACATAAATGGGTATGGTCTCAGCCGAATACCCAAACTAGTTTTTCTCATAAGACCTATTAATTAAATGAGGGGATATAAAAGGCCCCTAAAGTCACTTACTAATTCCAATTAACTCATCATATAAACAGAAAATACCACATAATAAATATTCTATAAAAATAAAATACTATACATATAGGAAGAACTAGAATACATAATGTCAATAATTTCCCTAGTTAAACTGATCACAAACTAACCAAAGAAAGAAAAAGGATGGTATAATTATAAAATACCTTGAGTAAAATAAATTATTTATTTCTTTGATGAATATAAATACCATAAAAATATCATTAAATACATTCTTGAAGAAAATACCCTTTTTTACTTGTAAAATCATTTTAAAAAAACTAAAAATTTCTCGAATATTAGGAAAAATATTTTCCTTGAAGATATCGATGGAAAGTTTAATGTAAGATTCATATCAATGAGTGGTACAGATATTGATATATTATATTTGTTCTGAGTATTTTAAAACAAAGATTACTTTTACATTTTTAGTGAAAGTTAACAAGTACTTCATTTGTAAATTAAAGAGAATATTTCATTTAAAATGTTTTTTTAAAAGTCAAATGTGGGAAAAAACTTCTTTAATAAATCATTGTATAATAGTAAAAAATCATTTAAATTATTCTTAGTAATAATTGGACATGGAATAAATAGATTCTAGACCGATTTGAAAAACAAATTTTCTTTTCCTTAAAAAAATTAATTTTTTTATATTCAGTTCTTAAATAGAGGAAAGTGAAAGGGATAATTTTAATTTAATGATATAAAAAGAGAAAAGTATATTATATTTAAGATAAAAATATCAAATAGTTCCCCTAGTGGATACTTAAACATAAACAATCCCAAATAATATAGAGGTTGTGAAATAAACCATTGTTTCTTTCGTAACTTTTGAATCATTAAATACCATGAACATACATTAAATAATGATATATTATATCAAATTGGTACTATATAAACCATATGAAGTAATTTACTAGTGAAAGAAATATATGTCTCATGGAAGCAAAAGTGATAAGAGAAAACCCTATAAAAAACAATATCATTGAAGTGAGGATTAATCAATAAAGTGGTTATATGTAAAAAATTAAAATCCACAAAAAAATTGGAAAAAATAGTAAAAACATATTTCATATTATATATAATCATTGAAAAAATATTCAATAAAGTATAAGTATAAACTAGTTAATGAAAATTGAGTTAAGAAACCACTTAACTCAGGTTTGGATCATCACATACGTTCTTTATTTTCCCGAATAATGAAATTAGGTTGGTTATTTGAACTTTCTTAATAAAAATTTTAATTTTTTATTAGTTTTATTTTATTTATTACAATGTTATATTTAATTACTTAAACAACTAAGTTCACATCAGACGTTATGATGATATTCAATTAATATGTAAAAAATGACTTCATTAGGTTAACATTAGAAAAATAGATAATTTTTACAACATATAAAAAATAATAATAATGAAATAATTATCATTTTTATACATCAATTATAATTTTAAAATCAACTAGGAAATATTGTTTAGAAAAATGAACTACATTTCAATCATGGAGACGGTAAGTCGTACGTAGGCACAAGTAACATTTCCATTTTCAATGATCATGATATAAAGAACATTAATATTTTTTTCTTAACATAATGATAATTATATAATATATAGAATATTATTTCTTTAAATACACAAATATATATATCATTTATGAGAAGTGGTAAAGGAAAATGAATCACATAACTTCGTGGAGGCGGTAGACCACACACACGTAGGAATGAAATTATCAGTTTTAAATGGATGGAGAGTTAAAAAAATTGGATGATATATTATAATTTTATAATGATACAAATAGAATTATTAAAATATGTAAACATTAAATCCATAATTATATCCAGCCGTGATAGGTGGTGATGTAAAAAGAATTACATTAGTTCACGAGGCGGTAGTCCATTGTAGACACAGATAACAGTTTTGATCAAAATTTTATTAAAGAGGATATGGATATTGTGTATTACATTAAAATAAAAACATATAAGTATATGGGATATATTTTTTTATTTAATTATATTTTAATAATGTTTTAATGAGGTATAAGAAGAAATAAATACAAAACATTTGGTTAAAATCTATACATCTTGTTTGTATAAACTCCTTTTCTTTACACATTAAGACCGCTAAGGTCTATATTATGAATAAAATAAGACATAAATAATGTGTTAAAGTATTTTAGGATGTGATTTTGGTAGATATTGACCAAACCAAATGGCTATTGATGTGTGTATTGAAGAGAAGTGGGGGTGACCTTTTATAACTTAGGGGAGGTAATTTTTAAATTTTATTGAAGTATTAAATATATTTTCGTCTTAAAATAGACCCAAATTGATAAAATTATAATATAATATTATGATGGGTTGAAATTATCTCATACAATAAAAATTGGACAAGTTTAGGTGGTATTTGTACCCTTGTATTTATGTTTTATCCCTCCGTTATACCCTTTGACGATTACCACGGTAAAAAAGTTTCTTACTCTTTAGTGGCCAAGATATTTACTATAAAAATAAAATATGATGATAAATGGAACATGACTTATATTTTCAACAATAAAAAATAATTTGTCTAATGGTAGTTTTTTTAGGAAGTTTAAATCATTTAATAAAATATTATTTTTTTTCTAAAATACCTTTAATGTCTTTTTGGAACTATTAATTTATTTAGAGTTTAAAAACAACATGACAACAAAGTGATTAAAATATAACCCTTTAATTGATCCCTAGAATATTTTATATTTAAAAATTCATGTAATATTATAATTTATTCAAATTATATTACTTTTAATAATTTTATAATCAGTAATTTTATTTTTCTATTAATTTAATAACTTATGTTTCGTCATTGAACGAAAATTTAAGATAATTATTAAGTAACTAAAAAAAGAAATAAACTAACATGATAAAAAAATAATTTTCCTTTAAAATGAAAATTTTTAACTAAAAATAATCTATTTGTATCCATGTTAGAAAATATTATATATATTAAAAGGAGGATAGTTTCATTATTAACATTATATTTTACTTAAATATTATAAAGGTCAAAATCAAAGAAATATGCCACCATTTTGCAATATTTTTGGAAGATAAATGGAAATAGGTGATAAAATTTCATAAAATAGGATAAAATCTAGTGTTAGAGTAATTTTTAGTTATTATCATATTATATTTAATCATAAATAGTTGATTTAAATTTACTATGGTGAAAATTATTTAGTATGGTTAATATTTATAATAACCAAAAATGAAATTGACATTTTTTAACAAATTTATAACCGATGATTAAAAATATGGAATAAAATTTTAAATATTCAATTTATATAAGTGGTGTAAATTAATATAAGATTAAATTCAAAATGAAATGGAAAGTTGTTTTTTCTGGAAAATCCCTTTTTATGTATAGAAATGTTTTTATACTAAATTAGACCATAAAATTGATTAAAATTATTTAAATTTGATTATTAATATTATAAGAGAACTAATGTAGGTTTAAATCCATTTTAAAACACAATTTTATTATGTAAATATTTATATAAAAAATATGATTTTCAATAATAAGAAGTATTTTTCACAATTCACAAAAAAATCAAGTGTTTTAGAGAAATCTAAAAAATTCAATGTAAGATAATTTTTAAATAATTATTTTTAAAATGAAATCCTTTTATATAAAAAAATTTCTAAGATTTCATGAAATTAATTACAATATTCACTCATGAGAAGCAATAAAAACTATTTTTAAAGGAAATATATTTTTAAAGAATAAAATGACAGGTAAGAAACGAGTGCTTAATTTCTAAGAATTAATCAATAACTTTTTGTTGAGTAGGACATTTATATATATTTCATAATGAGGTTAATCCTATTTATACCAAAAAATTCAATGGCTAGGTTATAACTAAGAAGTTTAAATAATAATATTTGTTTGTTCATTTAGGTGTTGTGTTGCGTGTTTTATTTGATCTCAAAAATAGTGTTATTTTAAATTCTCAAGATGTTATATTTTCACCCATTAAATTAATTTCACCCTTAGGATTTAAAATTGTAATCAGTAATAAAGTTTTTAACCTTATAAAATACCTTTGTTGAAAACCCTCATCATTAAAAGGGTTGATAAATTCTCCAATTAAAACATGGATAGGGAAATACGAAGGCCATCTTGAATAAAACATAACCAGGTTTTCAAATAGGATAAAATTAGTAGGTTGTGAAAATATAGACATGGAGGAAAAATAAATTTCCAAATAATAATGGAGAGTGATATAGTACATTGATCATAAGAAATATAATTATCATGATAAATTTAATGACCAGAAAACCGTAAATCATTAAGGTGTGAAAAAGACCAACGATTCATCACAACTAAATATAATAGGAAAAAAATTTCTTTCAAGATCATTTTACTAGAGTTGAGAATTAATTTACAATTTATAGTAAACAAATAAGGAAATATACTTAATTTATAAGTATAATTTTATCCTATAATCAATTTCCACTATAATATCACCTTTTTCTTTGAATGATAACCAATTAAGATGAATTGTTCGTGCATGAAGCACTAAAATTAACGTCAAAAGGATCACTTAATCTACATAAAGATAACAATATATTCAAATATAATTAAAAATTTTAAAAAAATAAAATGATTTATATACTTTGAGATAATATCCAAAATTTATAAACATTCATATTAATAAATAATACATTTTACATTAAAATTTCCACAATAACACCAATGGTTCAACTTAAATTATTCTTAAATAAACAATCTCACATCATAATTAACCTTTATAACCTCAACATTAAAGAATATTTTATCCTTAAAGGTTATCTCATAAATTTTAACTTACATCCCCAAAAATATCATTAATAAGCATGATAAATAAATATATAAAATTCCAATATAGTGAACTTCAAATTAATCATCATAAATAAAATTTAGATACTAACTTGAAAGGTAATCCTTAGTGTGACTATAAATATCTTTAAAAATATAACTTTGTTAATTAATCTATTCTTAATCATTAAAATTATCTATATCCCACTATACAATAGACCATAATTAATTTAATATCAAATTATATAATAATCCAAGGGTTCTTAAATCCTTAATAGAGTATTCTTCACAAAAAACCCAGTAAGAATTTTATATTACCTAAAAATTCCATCACTTAAAACCTCAAAAGGGGTATATATGATTTTAAACTTATGATCATCTTTTTAATTATAAACCCATGTTGGTATTCATAACTATTAAGTTATCCTCATATGAAATCATATATGTTTCTAAACATAATACTGATTACTCAAATAAAATCAAAGCCTATTTAAATAATTCCAAAAATGTAACAAACTTCATCAAAGATAACCGAAATCAATTTATGATCAAATCAATAACCAATTTTAATTTCACCAATAATATCCCATTTTATTCATAAATTTCAATCATATTTTTATCCCAATTAAACTTTATCACATTACCACTAAAATATTTTCCTTGGTTCTCAGTACCTTTCAACATATATTCTTTAATGAAAATATACTTTTGGAATATTAATTTAATGTGTCATGATTGTTATATATAGAGTATAAGTGATATAATATATGTAAATAACATTTCTCAAATAAAAATATATAAAACCTTAAACCCTTACACTTCAATAATTGGAATAACATATCTTATTCCTTGGTCTAGGAGTTAAACCTTAGAATAGGGCATTTGATTAGATAATGACGATATGCCCCATATTTAATACATTGAAATATAAATGGTACATTGGGATGAAATTATTTTACCACCATAAAAAAATCACTTTTAATAAAAAATTAATTGATCTATGACCTTATTTTCCACACATAATACATTTTATCATTCCATTTAGACATTATATCAGGTTTCTCTTTCCACATTTCTAACATGAAATAAGTTGAACTTTATTTATTCTATGGTCTCTACCAATTGAGATCTTAGGAAACTCTTTCCTTTTATTTTTTGATGAGTCTAAGAGTTGGTTATGGTGTTAGTTTTTAACCAAATATTTTGATAACTGATTAAGAATAATATAAATATCTTTTACACTAGTAATCATCCAATTTCGTTTCTCCTAATCACCAAATTTTCCATCACATTCAATGTTAATGTCATTCCTCCTTGTTCTGTCCATTTACTAAAACCAAAAACCATAGTATGGGAAGTAATAATTATAGTGGTAAACCATGAAATATTACTCATATGGTGTATAAATCATGATACCTTCTTTTTTTACTCTACGATAACGTAGGTTTAACATAGGACATCCTTGGTTATTATCTATTAAAATACTTTATAATGGTTTATAAAGAAGATGTGAGTTAACCTAAGAATATCACCTAAGAGTATAAACTAGGTGTTCAATAAGGGCACACTCATCGTGAAATATAATGATGTATATGATATACTTGACCAAAAATTTTCAGGGTTATTTCCCATATATGCATTTGTTCCAAAATCACATCCACATATAGTAACCCAAAATGGATTTATTTCTAGGAAAATCACATAATATATAAATTGACAAAAACATTAAGATGTTATCCTATACATATAATTCTCCTAAAATTCTACCATAGGTTATTGTTCCCTAATCTATGTTTTCCAAAATCTAGTTCCCAAGATTTTTATTGAACTTCTTATGATAAAGTCATCGAATCTAGTATCCCATATCCAGTGGTTAATTTATTATATTAGAATGAGATAAAAGTGATTGCATCATGAAGGATCAAATATTTTAGCAGTCTTTGTAATCTGAATACCCACATGATTCCTATTTTTTACATTGCAAATAAAATACAAAACATAACAAAATAAAATATTCATCATCCTTGAAACTCATTTAAATATTTTTTCTTCACATTTAGGGGAAAAAATAAAATAAGGGTGAGCTAAAATTATCATTTTGGGTTAAGTACAACAAAATATATCATCAGTAAGTAAGTAATAATCAATATTTTAAGGTAAATAACTGAAAACACAGTCTATTAAATCAATATCCTTGAGACAAAGAATAATATGGCAGAAAAAATGGTGATCAAATAATTCCATTTAAATAATCATATAACCTTTAAACTTATACATGGATATCATAGTAATTCTAATAATCACATGGATATAAATAACCGATTTCATAATGATAGAATGCATAATATTGGACATGTTAAACATTCCATCAAAGCCTCGTTTCATGACATCTATATAAATGGATAAGGCCTTGGACAAATAACCAAATTATTTTATCTCATGAGAAATACCAATGCATCTAGGTTCTATAATGGTCCCTAAACATCACTTACTAAGTCCAATAAATTCCTCATATGAATAAAAGATACCACATAATAAAAATTGCATAAAAATTAGATGCTATTCAAATAGGAAGAACTAGAATACAAAATTTCAATAATCTCCTTAGTTAAAATGATCATAAAGCATACAGATAAATAATAAGGATGGTATAATTAATATATATATGTACTAAAAAACTAGTTGTTGTCTTTGATGAATATAAATGCTATAAAAATATCTTTGAAAAAATTCTTGATTAAAATTTCCTTTTCACATTGAAAATCACATTTAAAAACAAAAAATTTCCAGAATATTAATAAAAATATTTTTCAAAAATAACCATGGAAACTTTTAAAATAATATTTAATACATTGAGTGTTCACAAAATTAGTAAATTCCAGTAATATTGGGTGTGTTAAAACAAACATTCCTTTATCATTTTTGGTAAATTCAAAAATGTCCTTCATTTAGAAAATGTCAAGAAGATTCCATTTAAAACATTTTATAAAAATCCAAACATGGGAAAAAATATATTTTAAAAATCATTGGATAATATTAAAAAAATTATTTTAAATAGTTTAATAGAAATATGGACATGTAAGATAAATATTACCGATCCAGTTGAAAATCAAATTTAGTTAAAAAACATATTATTTAATTATCTTGAGAACATAAAGAGAGAAAAATTTAATGAAGAATTTTAATTTATGAAAAAACTAGAGGAGAATATATTACATTAAAGATAGAAAGATCAAATAATTCCCCTAGTAGAGACTTAAACATAAATAATCCTAAGTATTGATTGTAAAATAAACCCTTACCACTTTGGTAATTTTTTAATCGCAAACCCCCTGAATGAAATAACATAAAATTAATCATTAAATACAATGAATATAAATGGAATCATCATATATCATATTAAAGGGGTAGTAAATACACCATATGACATAATTAATTAGTAAATATAACACATGTCTCATAGAAACAAAAGTGAGATGATAAACCTTTATAAAGATAATATCATTGAAGTGGGTATTAATCAATGAAGTGATTAAGTGTAATAAATTTAAATCTAGAAAAAAAAAGTTTAAATATAAAATAATAAAATTTTATATCATCTCAAACAAAATCATTGAAAAACATTGTCTATGATGTTGAAGTATAATCCAATTAATGGAAATTGAGTTAATAAACCCCTTACCTCATGTTTGAATAATCACATACAATATTTATCTTCCTTATTAATTAAATTATGTTAATTTTTTAATTAATTATGAAAAAAATTCTTATTATTATTATTTTATTTATTTTTATTCAATATTTAATTACTTAATAAACTGAGTTTTCATTAATTGTTTTTACAATATTTGGTTTATATGTCAAAAAAGAATTCAGCAGGTTAAATATGGTAAAATAGGTCAATTTTATATCATATATAGAGTCATAATCATGATATAATTATCATTTTTATACATCAATTATACTTTAAAATTCAACCATGAAGAATGGCTTTGAAAAATGAACTATGTTACAATCGTAGAGACGATAACCCATGCATGCACATGAGAAATGATTCCATTTTTCAATTATCATAATGAAAAAAATATAAGTATTATTTTATATTTAGATAATGATAATTATATTATAAATACCATATTATTTCATTATATAAAATTATATATATAATCCATGTGATGTGGTTATGGAAAATTAATCACATTGCCTTGTGGAGGTGGTAGTCCACACGTACGCACAAATGATGTTATCATTTTTCAATGGATGAAAAGGTAAAAAAATTAGATGTTATATAATATTTTAATAATGATAAATATTTCATAAATATCATATATAAACATTAAATCCATCATTATAAAAACCCATAAGAGGCAGCGATTGAAACAAATTACATCATTTCTCAAGGCGGTAGTCCTTTGTACACATGAACGGTGATTTTATTTCAAATTTCATGGAAGAAGATATGTATTTAGGGTGTCAAATTAATAGGAACAAATATCATCAAATAGAGTATATTGGTTTTATTTATTAATAATTTTTGAATATTATTTTATATAGGTAGAATAAGAAATAAAACTAAAAAATTCAATTAAAAGAAATAACTCTTATTTGGAAAAATTCTTTTATATATACATTAATCCCTATAAGGTTGATAATATGCCCAAAATAATACCCTTTGAACATGGTAAGGAATTTTAGGAAGTGATTTAGTCATATATTAACTGAAAAAATGGATCTTGATGTGTGGATGGAATAAGGGAGGGGTTCCCTTTTATAAGTGAGGGAATATCATTCTTAGAATTTTCAAAGTACTAAATTAATTGTCATGAAAAAATGGATCTAAATTTTTAAAATTAAAATCTAATATGATTATGAGTTTAAATACTCTCATCCATTAAAATATGTATAAGTTTAGGGGATGTTTTCACTCTTATATTTTTGTTTTAACCCCATGTTAACCCTTTTGATGATTTCAACTATAAAAAATTTTATACTCTATAGGGGTAAAGACAGTTACTATATTTAATTTCCCAATAATGTAATAAAGAATAAATATTTTTGATAGTGTACATGATACTCCATATTGAGCTTAGAAGAATAATTAAATATTCTTATTTACATGTTACCATTATAAAAAAGACATTAGAATGGAGGGAATGAAAAGGATTCACTGAATTATGAATATATGGTTTAAACATGTATATATAATGATGTTTTTAGTTATAAATTAATTTCAAATAAAAATAAAACCCTTTTGAAAATGAAAGGAAATATTTTTCTGAAAAATTATTTAAATGCACACAAGTGTTTTTTATATTAATAAAATAAAAACAACATTTTTGTATTATATTAATTAAAAAAAAATATATAATTAAATATAGTGTTTAAAATTTATCCTATGTTTTTATTAACATGATATAGAAAGATGCATTAAAGGAACTTTTGTCGCCTTTGATGGCATACTTTTAATTTTTTTTTGAAACTTTTATAAATTTTATTTGAAAAAATAAAATTCATTTTTGAAATATAAATATCAAAATTTACTTCGTTTTAAATTTAATAATTTTTATGATATGTTTCATTTTTTGATAAATAATGAAAAATACTCCATTTTAATTGAAAATTGATTTTTTATATAAATAATTTATAATGTTATATTATATATTAAATTAGTTTTAAAGTAAAATTATATCAATTATAAATATATTAATCCAATTAATTTAATTTTAATCTTTTATATATTTAATTTTTATATAAAAACATTTCAAACTTTTGAACATTTTCACTTTAAAAAAGCACTTTATCACCCTGTCCATGAGAGTAATTTTAAATTAAATTTATACAATTTTTATTAAATTTTGAAATAAGTATTAAATATTTGAAATCATAAGTTATAAATTTATTAAATAGGTTTGTTTTATTTTTGGATAATATAAATAGTAAACTTAGTAATTTTTGTTACCACGGTAAATGGTAAATCGGGTAATTATTGGTAAAAATAATTATGTTAAGGATTAAATATTACCCTATAACTTGTATTAATTTTATTGGATGATATATTTTTTAGAAAAATAATCCTTTATATGAATTTATTACCTATTGGAGCCACTGAGATTACTTTAAGCCCCTAATAGTTTTTTATTTCAAGAAAATTCAAAATTGTCAGGCTAATTTTTTTAATAAGTATAACATCTTTAATATATGTTCTTCTAGAAAATATGTTCGGAAATAAATATAATTTCAAAATATAAAATAATTATGTTCATAATGTTAATTTTATTTATTTTTTAGGGATGAAATGATTAACTTAATGTCTTGTACCATGATGATATAATAATTATTAAATTTATTGAGAATTCAAATTAATGAAATTAAAACTATAAAAAAATATATAATTTGAGACAATTAATGTCAAAAAAATATTTTATTGCTGAAATTTACATATTATTTATGTATAATTATTTTTTGAATAAATCTCATTGTATGTATTTTTTTAAAAGTCAATGTAATGATTAGTGTGAAAATTAGCATTAATGATATTTAAAAATAAGCAATATTTTATTAAACGATATAAAAATTATAATAAATAAAAATCATAATTTTTTTTATAATGTATAAAATTTCATCCATGATCCATTTATGGTACTTTTGGAATTTTATAGTAACTATATTAACCGCAAAAGAGTAAAAATCCATGTTGTCACGGTAAGAATTAAATGGATTAAATAAGAGATAAAATCAAAAGGTAAGGTTATAAATTTAATAAAAACTTATCTAATTTTTATTTTATGAATGTATTTAGACCCAAAATAATCATATATTTTAAATAAATCAGTTTTGATCTATATGTAAAGAAAAATTAATTTATATTAATTTAATATTTTGAGAAATTCCAAGAGTGCCCTTCCCCTCTTATAATAAGGAACATAAATTATATTTTACTCACACTTCAAATCCTATTTTTTTGGAAAGTATATACCCAGGTACATTGAAATAATACCTACCCTAATTATATATTCTTTATTTTAGGCATAATACCATCCTTAATAGTCATAAGTTGTTAAGAAAAGGGGGATTTCCAAAGAAGAGGTATAATTTTTAATTTCATTTTTAGTTTTGTTTCTTCTTAATAATCCCTACAACCTTATTAAACCGTGATATAATACTAAATCCAGTATCGTACATAAAATTATTTGTTATTATTTCATTGTAATGAACTAAATACATCTCCACTTCGGTCAAATGGGAAAATAATTAATCGTTCTTGTGTATAGAGGACTACTGCATTAAGAAACAATGTAATTAATTTTCCATAACCGTATCTAAATAATGTTAATAATGATATAATTAAAGTTTATATATTATATTAATTAAATATTTTTAATTATTAAAATATAATATATCATTTTCTTCTTACCTTTCTATGCATAGAAAAATGATAATGTCATTCCTTCGTATGTGTGAATTACTACCTCTATGAAGCGATATGATTCATTTTTCATCACCAAATCACATGGATGATTTATATAAGTATAGTTAAATTATTAATATGATATTAATTATATTATTATAATTATTAAAAGATAAATTTATACTTACCTTATTTCGATAATGATCATTCAAAAATGGAAACGTTACTCATACATATGTATGAGTTACCATATCCATGATTGTAACATAGTTTATTTTTTATATCCATATTTAATGGATGGATTTAAAATTATAATTTATTCATAAAAATTAAAATTATTTAATTATTATTATTCTTTAGATAATTTAATAATGACCACTTCTACTATAGACATAAAACCAAATTCATTTTGGAATCAAGTAATGAATACCACTAAAACGTATGACGTGGACTTAAATAAGTAAGTAATTATTATAACATGGTAATAAGTTATATAAAAGGAATAATATAATTGAAAAAATTTCTCAAGAAAGTAAATAATTAACCTAAGCATAATATTGAGGAATATAATGACTATATGTGATGAGTCAGACTCAAGGTAAGGGACTTCATCTCATATTTCTACCATTGGGGCATATTTTTGAGGTTATGCATCTATATTGTTTTCTATGGTGTATATAAATCACCTTTTACATATTATATCATGAATTTACTTATTCTAGAGATATTTAATGTTTTTTAAATGTTACTATTTCATGTGGAATACAATTATACTAATTATAATGTAGTAAGGTATTTCTTAACCCAATTTTCATTCATTGGGTTAAACTTCCACTACTTTATTATGTCATGATACGATTATGGGTAAAATTAATTTTGAATTTATTATGTTTTACTTAAAAAAAGTTATGTGTATTTATAGTGGATACATGTAATTTATTCATTTTATTAATTCTCACTCCAATGATATGATATTTACAAGGGACATTCTTTTTAAAAAAATTCTTTTCTGATTTTTAACCGAATTTAAAAAGAATGGATTTTTAACTTGAAATGAATGAGTGAATATTTCGAAATTCATTAATATTTAATGATATGATTGTTATTTTATAAATTTTCATGGTTATATTAAAATAAAATGGTTTATTTGTGATGTGCATAGTGTTTGGATTTTGAAATTCATTTTTAATAAGAAAGGGGTATTTTGATATCCAAAAGTAATTTTTTTTGTGAGTTTAAAAGAGCTTTTGAAATTATTTATGATAATAAATTTGAAGTCATACAAATATTTTATTCATTATATGGTACCTGAGAATTAAACATGGGGTGGACAAGATAATGTTAGGAGATCCCGTTAAAACTTAACATGGGGTGGCCCAGATAGCACCGATAAATACCATTATAGCTTAACATCGGGTGGAATAGATAGAAATGAGAAATATTATTATATATTAACATGTGGTGGCCCATATATCACTAGGTAAGAATTTTAAATATTAACATGTGGTGGCCTAAATAGAGTCGGGTAAGCCAGTAATAACTTAATTAGGTAATGAAAATTTTCATAGTCATCCATTTGTTTATTCTAATTTAAATGGTTTTGAAAGGGATTTTGAATACGATTATCTAAGTCACCAAAATAGGTTTTAATTACTTGATAAGTGTTTTTATTAATTTATTTATGAAAAATTTATTAGTGTTTTTGAAGAGGAATTTTTTTATTTCATATGATCAAATAACATTGAAGATAAAGGTAAAAGTTTTATGAGTTTTTATGTTTTCAATGGACTAATAGTTTCCTATATCTTATATCCCTTATCGTAGAGACGAAGGATAAGTAGGTATAATAATGAGGTCAAGATGTAAATTGTGAATTTTTATCCTGAAATAAAACCATATTTTATTTTAAAATGGTTTCATTTTGTGGAGAAAAAAGGAAAGTGAAGTGCCCAGATCAGTGTGAATCACTGAGAGGGGGAGGGGGTGAATCAGTGATCCCTTAAAACTTTTTACTAATTGATTCTTTATCAATTAAACCTCTATGGCTGGTTAAAACCTCGATCCACTCTTCTTGTATCTCTCAACCTTTCCCGGATAATGCAGTAATGAAAAGGCACAGGACACAAGGATTTACAAGGTTCGGCACCAAAGGCCTACATCCTTGCCATGCTCTCCCAGCATGGATTCTCCATTATAAACTGTTAAAATTACAATGGCCGATACAGAGTCCCACTGTATCTCTCCTGAGTCCCACAGGAGGGTCTTTATACTGCGTCCCATAGTGTTACCAGAGTCCCACTGGCCTGCTCCAGAATCCCACTGAAGACTTCTTCTCTCTGAGTCCCACAGGGTCTTCTTCTGGCTCCTCGAGTCACACGAGTAGCTCTTCTTCTTGTTCAGCTCTTCAAGTATCTTCAGCAGTCTGGGATAAAGACTGCTGGCCTTGATCTGTACCTCTGATCACTTATGATGATCAGGTCTTCTCGTCTTGCTCAGGATTTATCTCCTTCTTCTCAGGATGACCTGGCCTCTCTTCAGCTACTGAATACTCAGACAATTGATATCTTTATCTTCAGTCTGGTCCAGTCTCAGTTCACATCAACTTCATGCACTGAGTGCATGGCATCTCTTCTTCCTCATGCACTGACTGCATGGCTTCTCAAATTATTCAAGAACCACTGGTCTTGGACTACTCAAATGCACACCACTGATTTGTCTATGTTCACGTGTGCACATGCATGCATGCATGCATGCACTTCTCCTTTCCTCTTCTTGGTGCAGTAGACCCACAAAGGGTGTAATCAACTATAGAACACACCTTCTCCACAATCTTCACACACTATATTCAAATTGTTCACACACTAAAAGTGTGTTATACTTTAGTGTGGGTCTTGTCCTTCTTCTAAGTGTGCACAACCACTTTGCACAAACTTAGGCTTCGGCCTCTTCTTGTTTAGTTCAAGTATGCACAAACAATTTGCACACACAATAGCTTGGCCTCTTCCCTCTTCTCTCACACAATTGGCTACGGCCTCTTTGGTCCTTTTTTTTCACACACACTTCCTTTGTTCAATTAGCAAACACAAGGCTTGGCCTTCCTCTCCCTCTTGCACACACAACTTGGATTTAGTTGTGGTCTTCCTCTCCTCCTTGCATACACACGGCTAGGGTGTAGTCTTTATTAAGCACACACACACAAGGTGTGTAATTCATACTACCCGAACCTCCTGCCAATGTGAAGGGCGCGCAAGGGGTGCGACCACTTCCACTTCTTCTTCAAAGAGCACAAGGTATGAGCCGCACAAGGGTGCGGACACTTCTGTCGCGCAAGATCCAAGGGTGCAAGGAGTATTCTTCCGCGCAAGCCTCAAAGAACACAAGGTAATGCAATGGGTAGCCGCGAGCGCGCAGGGTATAACACCGCAGGTGCGCAAGTGTGTCAAGGACACCTTGGCCGCGCTAGTGCAAACCGCGCAGGAGGCACGGTGCACAGAGGGGGCGCACAACTTTGTGCTGCCCAACCTCCACTTCTTGTCGCGCAAGGGGGTTGCGCGCAAGGGACTCCAGCCACGCAAGGTACTTGCGTGGGGCTTCTACTTCGCGAGGCAGAGGCTTCCCGCGGGTCTTTCAAGTTTTCAGCAAGCACTCCAAGTGCTCGGGATCTCTTTTTATAGGCGAGGAGAGCCTCAGTTCATCCGCGTGTTAAATATTGAATCACCGAAGATTTCGGATCTTCAAAATCTTTCCAAGTTTTTGCGTTTTCTCTTCGGTGCACGCGGGTTCTTTTATTTATTATCTTCTTCACGTGCATGCGACTTAGAACGCATGCACGGTCTCTTTTCTTCCAATCCATGCAAATCACGAACCCTTCAAAGCCTCGGCAGATTCTCTTGCCTCGGCCGAACACGAAATTCTCCATCCAACGTGTGCATGCATATTTTATTGCATGTATATGTTCAGTATGGTCATACGAGCCGAATTGAGGTCTCGGTTTCGACAATGGTGGCCGGGAACTCAATAACCATCGTCGGGAAGGTGCCTGGTTCAGCGGCAGCTCGCGGGTGCCTCGGTCGAGCTCGAGGATGAAGACAGACGCTGGGCCGTTGGATGCAGTGATCAATAAGGCTTCGACGGCTTGGATCAGATCGGGGGCGCGGCGGATTAGATGAGCGGCGCCGATCGTCCGCGAGATCAGATGAGCGGCTGGGATTCGCTCCCAGGAATTTTTCCGCGTCCCACATCGAAACGGGCCACGGAATTCTCGCGCTTTATCACCCTGGCGCTGCCCGCTACTCGCCAGTTGAATCTCCTCCATCCACGGTGCCGCCCCGCACCGTGTTCTCCCTGCGGGCGCGCTCTGCGCCCACTCTTGCCTCCGCGGGCGCGCTCTAGCGCCCACTATGCACCTCGGGCGCGCGCTCAGGCGCCCATGCTGCGTAAGAACTGATCCCCTGCGTGGCCCGGGGCTTACACACGGCCCCCCTGCCTCTCGGGCTGGCCACATGGGATCCCCCCTTGGGCGTGGCGCCTTAGGCCCACATGTGCCTTGGGGGTTGAACCCTTAAGGCTGGCTTGAGATGGCTAATTTTTTGAAAGTATTTAGAACAAGTACTTTGTTAAAAACAAAGTAACCAAGTTCAAATGCCATTCCTTCTTCTAAGCCATTCTTTCCATTTCTTCTTATTATTCTTAAGAATTCCTCCATTTCTTCTCCTCACATGATCTTCACTTAGGATATGGAATTCAAAAGGTTCACCATCAACCGAACTCTTAATCACATAAATTCTTCAATGAACTTCATTGATCTAGTCAGAGATCATGTTGGATCATCTTCATGTTCACATGCACTAAGTGATAGTGCATGGACTTCATTAATGCACATCATCCACTTAGGAGTTGTGGATGGAACTCCTTTCAACTCCTCATGCATTGTGAAGACAATGCATGGTCTTTAAACATTGTTGTGACATTGTATCCAGTTGATACAAGTTCTTGGAACATTAAGAACAGCTCAACAATCGTCAGATATTCATGGAGAATGTTTCAACCATATTCTCCAATGCCACTTAGTGAATCTCCTAAGTGACATTCCTCTAAGTTCCATGGCCATTCTCCATTCTTTACCAACACCATCACAACCTTTGTCATTCACATCTTGACATTCCTTGACTTCCATTCATTCCAAGACAACTTCATGCCTCATTGACAACAAATGCAACACAGTGCACTTCAGAAAGTGAGAATAAGTTTCCACTTATAATGTATGGGTTTACTATGTAAGATTTTGTCCTAATTCTCTAAAACTATAAAACTAAAATATATTTGGGATAATAAAGTTCTTTATAGTTTTATAATAACTTAAAAATGTAGTGTTTACGGTCTGGTCCTTATATTTGGCATAAGAGTATGATTTAGACCATTTTGGAGATTATAATTTTTTCTTAAGAGTTGTGGATATCATCATAGGTTTATAATTATATAATTGATCACAATTTCAGTGGCTTAGAAACCCATTTTGAGGCTTTAAGTTATGAAATTTCAAGGTGACAAAGGGTATTTATTGAGACATTTATTTTTGAGGTAATTATGGGATATTACATTTCAGGATTAAAAATGAAAGGTATGATATAACCTTTCAGGTTAAAATATTTTTTTTTTATTTTCAATTATTTCAACATATTTTTAGTAATTTTAGAATAAATATATAGTTTTATAAAAAGGAAAACTCGTAGACTATGGGAATTCAGTCACACCTGAGAAGGCCGCCCGAATTGAACACACAACTGAAGGGAGACAAGGGTACATCCAATACCACTGGCCTAAGTGAAGTCCCAATTATTATGAATTTTTATTTTTTAGTTAAATGATTTAATAGATGGAGAATATGTTGATTTTGGGAAAATATTTATAGATTACCATGGGATAAGTTTTTTGGTTGATTAAGTTAATAATGTTATTTTGGAAGAAGATCATTATACTTTTGGGAAGAATTAAAAGAATAAGGAAAATAGAATACTATATGATTTTATTTGAGTAATAATGGTTGAATAAAATTTTATGGATTTATTATGATTAATTGATTTGGGTATATAATTTTTGGTATGAGACTTCAAGATTAATTGATGTTATTTTGAGATATATGCTAAAATATTTCTTACGATATTATATGATCAAATAATTTTTTAGGTGTCAATTTTTAGTCTAGAATAGTTTTATGTAATATTAAAGATTTTTATTTGTTAAATGATCTATTTATAATTTTGGTTATTATTGATAACTTTTGGAGATTATGGTATTTTTTTTCAAATAAAGGTTTATTGTTTTTGGGAAACTATATTATCTTATTATAACCATTTCTATTTTTTTGTTAATTACTAATGATTATAAGAATATATTGTTTCCATTTGTAAATTTACTGATTTTTATAATTTTATTCTAGTGTTAAAAACATGACAAATTTATACTCATATTTTGGAGAAAAATATGATTTTGTGGTGGAAATTGATTAAGGGATGAGCTCTACTTTTCAATTAATTACATATCCTTATGTTATTTTTATAAATTTAAATAGAATTACTCATATTCAAGAAAAGGTATCTTGAAATAAAAATTGTATCCATTAACTTTTCTTATCAATAAATCAATGTCCTTTTAAACCATCACATATTTATAGTTTTGTGATGGTCAACTTTGCCATGACCATGTTCTCTATCATTTATCATCACAACATGATGGTTAGTTTTCTCCTCAATGTTTATGTTTTCCTACATGGAAACCTTTTTTGTGTTATATTAAGTGACCCTTTTACTTTCATTTCACTCTTATCATGTGGATGTTTTATTAATCCTTTTTATGATGTATAATTTCAACAATGGTATTTTGAATAGTCGAACCCTAAATACTGAGACCAAGTTCAAATTTTTAGGATAAAATTTATTAAAGGAGGGTGGGTGGGTGGGTAGATAATTTTACATCCCAAGATTTTAATAAGTAATTACTATGTTCAATATAGTATATGATACACCATATTGAGCTTCAGAGAATAACTAAATATTATTATATAAATGTTACCTCTATAACCTAGCTATTAGAATGGAGGTTATGAATAGAATTAACTGAAATTTTAATATATAGTTTACAAATGTATATATAATTAATCATTTGGTGAATAATTAATTATAAATGGAAATAAAACCATTTTGAAAATAAAAGGAAATCATTTTCTAAAAAACTATTTATATGTGCAC
Source organism: Viscum album (assembly GCA_963277665.1). NCBI lineage: Eukaryota > Viridiplantae > Streptophyta > Magnoliopsida > Santalales > Viscaceae > Viscum > Viscum album. Next base: position 1,182,895,984 of record OY728150.1, on the reverse strand, counting down.
AAGTGTGTTTTATACCAAAAAAATAAAAAAATCACTCTTGTTGGATTACATCAATGAAATATATATATATATATAATATTAAATTTAATATTTAACATCCATACTATGTGTTTTAAATACATGATATAAAAATAAATCAAATTTTACGAATAAAAAAGGTGTATTTGTTTCTAAAGGTTGTTTTCCTCCCTTTGATGGAGTAATTTTTTTATAACTAAAATTTTGAAAAATTAATAAAATTTATATGAAAAATAAAATTAATTTTTTAAATTGGAATATAAAAAATTATTTTTGTTGAAATTTTGGTTTTTTTGATATGTTACATTTCTTGATGAATAGTGCAAATACTATATCTTAATCGAAAACTACCTTTTCATCTAAATAATTTATAATGTTATATTATATTTTAAATTTGGATGAAATTTATATTAGATAAATTATAAATTTATTGATTCAATTAATTCCGTTGTAATCTTTTTCAAATTGTTTTTGTTTAAAAAATATTTGAAACTTTTGGACATTTTCACTTTAAAAAACAGATTTTTCACCCTGTCTACCAGAGTAATATTAACATAATTTTAGAAAATTATGTTTTTTGAATTATTAAAAATGGAATCCATATTTTAAATAATAAAGTAAAAATTTAGTAGATAGATCCATTTTATTTTTAAAGAACATGAATAATAAACTTTGTAATTTTTATTATCACGGTTAACAGTAAATCAGGTAATTAAGAGTAAAAATAATCATGATAAGGAATATAAAATTATTCTAAAAGTTATAATAATTTTATTAGATTAGTTATTGTTGAAAAAAAATTATACATGGGATGAATTTATAACCTATTGGAGGCACTTTTATGACTTTAATCCCATTATTTTATTTTATTTTAGGAAAAGTAAAACTTATCACATTAATATTTTTTATAATTATAACATTTTTAACATATTCTCATCCAGAATATATTATAAAATCCTAAAATTTTCTAGATATGTATCAGTCTTTTTTATCGGTATTATTTCTCCTTTTTTGGTTTACTTTTCATTTGGGTTTTTCCCTGGGGTGTGTTTGGGTAAAAATTTGAGAAAAATGGAAGAAATAGGGAAGTACTCGATTATCGTATAGTTTTTCCTAACCTTTCACCCTCGACCAACCAACTGTGAAACCCAGGACAAAGAGAGTTTTCATGGGTGGTGCATAATTTTTCAAACCCTGCACCATATTAAGAGAAACTATGCACCCATCCTAGTAAAGGCACACAGTTTGAAAAACTATACAGCTCTAGCCAAAAAACCTTGCACAAGTTTTTAATTCATCTAATTTTTTTTAAAATTTCTGAAGCCCCCATTTTAGCACCTTGTTTATCCCCAACTGAACCCCTAACATCTTTTCACGATTTTTTATCCTATTAGACAAATTCTGAGCCATTCTGACCTCCATTCATCATGATTCGAATCCCAAATTGATGATTTACACCCCTCATCATTAAATAATCTCATCCCATGTGGTTTCAATTCTCTTACCATTCTTATTCCATCTGTTGAAGTATTTTTTCCCAATTTTTGGTTATATTTAGATCTAGTATTTTTGATATAGATCTAGAATTTTGGGATCTAGATTGTTCGATCATGATTTAGGGTTTAAGATTCAGATCTTGTTTTACATCAATATTCAATTCAAATTTGGGATTTCCATTGGGTGATCACTCATCAAAAATTGAGGTAGGTGGTCTATAATTCAAATCCCAAAATTTTAATATCAATTATGTTTATGTAATTTTACAATTTATATTATAGTATTTTAAATTATGTTCTTGATTGATTTAATTAATTTGGTGAATTAGATAATTGAGGGAATTTCGAAATTTGGAGTATTTGGATAATGAATTGAAATAATTAATTGTTCAATTAATTATAAAGTAATTATGATTTTTGAAATTTATTAATTTAATATTGAATTTATTAATACGAATGGTTAGGATTATGAAATTTATTGTATTGAAATAATTAATTGTTGAATAAATTATGAAGATATTGAGATTATAAAAATTGTATAATTAATAGTTGAATTAATTATTGTTATCATGAAATTATTGAACGAGGATAATTAATTATTAAATTAATTATATGATATTATTGTGGTTATGAAATTTATTGATATGACTAATTAATTTTTTAATTAATTAATAGGGTAGAGTTGTTTAATTAATTGTCGAATTAATTAATGTAATTGATGCGATTAATTAATTGTTGAATTAATTAATGGAATGATGAGTATATGAAAATTTTAAATTTAATTAATTTATTGGTGAATTAATTAATGTGGTAATAATGTGTGGGACATGTTTTGATACATCAAAATCTCATAGTGTGATAATAAATGATGAATGATATCAATGGAATTTACATGTGATAATTTTGTGTGGGACAAGGTCTACTATATAAGATGCCCATAGTGTGATAATAAATGATGAATCGTAACAATGATATTTATATGTAATAATCTTGTATGGGATATGTTCTACTGCATCAACAGTCTATACTGTCAATTAAAATTATGATCGATAATAATGGAATTCATATATGAATTGAAATGATGAATGGTAATAATGGAATTCATATGTGAATTGAGATGAAGAATGGTAATAATGTAATTATATGATATGAAATTCCATGGGGGTAGTTCAGAATCTTGCATGGGCTAAAGAAGGTATTAAGAGTTTGGGTGTCCTCAGGAACCCAGGTACTATGTGGTTAAATAGAGAGTAATTGAATAAGTTTAAACTGTTTACTGTATTTATTTTATGTATTCATGATAAAACAACATACATTTTTTATTGAATCAATTTTTTTAAGAGGCCACTGGTGGTAACTTACTATATTGTATTCACACCTAATTAGGATACCTAGTCGGTGCCTAAATAAACTTCTTGTTTTCAGGATAGGATAAGGGAAAATGCCCTATGTTATATGACTGATTTGGGATGGAGCATGGATGAGGGAACCAGACATTGTTCGGGACCCACTTGGGAGTTATCAATGTATTTACTTTTGGGCATTCATTTGGACACTTGGCACATATTTTAGCATGGTATATCTGCTATTCAATTTTAATATTGTACCCCCAGGTTTGGTCATCTGGTGATACTAGTATTGTTTTGGTCATAGTTATATGTCATTTGGTAAATGCTTATTTTTTTCTACTGTAGTATTACTCTGATAAATTGGGTATAGTCTCTCGAAGATCAACATTATACCCTCACTGGTAGTCAAAAACCTCTAGAATATAGGGAGGCACACTTGTGGTCATGTGACCATCCGTCTTGGGGAACTAGTGTGTGACACCTAGGTTGGGACGTTACAAAGTTTTATCAAAGGTTTTTTTATATACTTTTCTTTTCACTTGAACTAATATTTTGGAAATGTAGATAGGATACTAGGAAGTGTTGATCCATGGACATGATCTCATGCATGTGTGTTTCAAACCTATGTATGTGGGAAAACCCAAGTACCTAGGGATGGATTACAATTATTGATGTGTGTTGTTACAGTTGGATGAAATATCACATTGGGTGATAACATTGAAGTGTGATGTGATAATTATTTTTATAATTTTATGATATTTGATTTATCTTATGGTATGGAATGAGATATGAGTACGCATGCATCATTCTAGACACTCAGGATTGTTTTGTGATATGCATCATCTTAGGCACACAAGGGAAATTTTTTTTGGGGTAAGTTGTTGAAATTAAAGTTTCTTTCCTTTATTATGAAATTATTTATAAATGGTGACTAATATGAAATTTAAAGCGGTAAAATGATGAAAAATGGGAATAATTGTGTGCTTAAATGAGAAGATTGAATAAAGAGAATGTGTTTAACCCTGTTAGCCATGACCTAGATGTCGAATGGTTAAGGGTAGTGATAGCGTATTAGTTTTGACTATATGGTGGGGTTTGGGGAAGATAATTTTTGTGACTTATTATGTTTTCCTATTACATAAATGAGATAAAGAGGTTTTATGTGTCATGAGACATATTTCAGGTATAATAGAGACATGACTCCATGACAATGATTATTGAGAGGATGAGAGAATGATATGACTGGTGATGATATACCGGTAGTGTAACCTGATGCACTGATAGTGATGGGAAAGGAATTAAGAGAGAAGTTTCATGATATCTTCAATTTATTTATGCAGTTTATAGAAATAAACCTAGGGAATGTTGTGAAAAATATGTCTGATTTGATATGAGTTTTAGTTGAAGCACCCTATGAATTTTAGTGAAGAGGGTGGACTTGAGGAAGTTGAGTTATGGATTGAGTCCATCCAGACAATACTTGACCACATGGAGAATACTACTAAGAAGAGGGTTGATTTTTCGGCGTATATTCTATGAGGATTAGAAAATAATTGGTGGGAATTTTTGGCTCAAACTGGAAAATATGATGGAATGTTATGAAAGGAATTCATAGAGAAGTTCTTGGAGAACTTCCATCCAAAAAGGCTGATGCAGGAGAGAGAAAATGAGTTCATGAGGTTGACTCTAAGAAGTATGTCCATGATAGACTATTCTATATTCTTTACAGACTTGTAGAACTTTTCACCAGTATAGGTACGGGATGAGACAACTCTAATGTGACATTTCCAGGAAGGAGTTATATGTGAGATTAAGTCCAATGATTACCACTTTTTGTTAAGGAAGTTTACTAAGGTGGAAGATCATGATCACATAGCTGAGGGAACCTGAGGGAGGATTCCATTATAAGATAGGTGGTTTTTGCTGGATGGTTTGGAGGTATGACTGTAGGACCACAAGACTCCCTGAGAGGGGAGGGGTGAATCAGGTTGTCAACTTTTTCTTTTAAAGTATCTAATCTTATTCCCATTTTTGAAGGAATGTGTTAAACCTTTATGATGGATATGAACAATAATTAAACAATCACATGAAAAGAGAAAAACAACACTTTTACTTGGTCCACCAAAAAGGGCTACATCCAAGGATAATACGCTGACAGTGTGTTGGTCATTCCAAAATCCACTAATCTGCACTAGTTGTGGAGTACCAGATTTTGGACACAATCACTCTTTTCCAGGCATACCACCTTTACAATAATTCAAGAATATCTCACTACATCCCTCAGAACCCTACTGTAGACTCCCCCTTTCTCACTTACATTGGTGAAGTCGTACTCATTTCATTAACTTGAGAGTCTCTTCAATAGATTTGTATTGAACTCTTTGTATCCATCTAGCATGAGATACTTCTTGCATCAAAGTCCATAATTGATGCACTTTAAGGCACTGATCACACAAACCGGATATTCAAAAGCCTCTCAAAGGCATAACACTACACTTGTGTACAATACGTCAACTTGCATGCAAGATTTGGGAATTTTCACCAAAGATGAATTTCGTGCAACCCGTACTTTCTGCGCAACTCTTATATTCCATGCGACTACAATGAAGGGTTCACTTCTTGTTTTCAGACTAAAGGAACACCTTGTGCACAACATTAACTCTATGTAATTGTTTCACGTGCAAATATTTCACATAGAAAAGCAACCAGATTTTCGTTGGAAAATTCTTAAGTCTTCCATGGGGGAAGTTTCCTATTTATATGCCTTTATGACCCTACATACTAGTTTACAATGCGTCTTTGGTGGTGTGTAAAATATTCTTCCTGAGCACGCAAAACCCCTTTTGACGTCTTATTGAGCGCACAAGATTCTTCCGCACAACACGATGTTTTGCGCACATTTAAGTATTGCAAGAAATTTTTTACTTTTTACATATTTTGATGAACTAATCCCAAAACAAGTCTTGCGTTCAGGTTTCTAAACACCCTTCCATCTTGTGCACAACTTTAATTTTTCAGAAACACCTTTGTCTATATTAAAATTTTTGGGCACAAAAATTTGGCAAACACTAGGAAACGACACCACCTTCAATACTGTTTCCCACTTCAACTGTATGATCCCTTTAATAGAAAAAATTCCGAAATTCTAATTAGGATTGAAAACAAACACAAAACATACTCCATTTACAACATATAATAGTTGTGGTTCCAACAACATCTTCCGAGAGTGGGAAGCAACACTATGAAAATGTTAGCCATGGAAGTGGGAAGAGGAGTACCCAGATAGAGGGATCAATTACATAGGATCATACTTGGGTTATATATCACGAGTGTGGTGGTTTGGGACACTTCTAGATATATTTTCCCCAACCAGTAGTAGAGTGATGATATTGTATAAAGATGGGTCATCTATAGAGGATCTGTGGTAACTTGCGACAATCGGGTGGTGATGGAGGAGTTAGACTAGGCCATAATGAAGGAAGGGGATATTATATATCATATTAGTCTAGTAGATTGAGTTATACTAGTCATGGATGTATAGACAGTGGATGAAAAAATTTTGGGAAAGAGTTCCCATATCATAAGAGTGGTTAATCTCATGGGACTCCGACTATATAATAGGGAATAGGGGCATGACATCTACATTTCATTCAGACTACACTTTTAGCGAGTGAGGTTGGACTATAAATAGTGAGAGACACTATACTTGTATCTTCTACATTATCTAGTTCGTTATTTGATACAGCTGCCTCTCATTCATTAGTTTATTCAAAACATGTGAATGGTTTGAGTATGGCGGTAGAGTTCATGAGTGGGGTATTGATGATAGATGAACCATTGAGAGTACGATCTAGAGACATTTGATAATCCATGGGATTTTGTCTCATGGTTAGGGACTATCATTTTATATGGAATATCTATTATATTGACATGTTAGGCTTTGACCTAATTGTGGGAATGGATATTCTTGTAGCATACCAATCCCATATAGATTGTTACCATAGGATGGTGACATATATGTCTCCTGAGGGAGACAAGTATATTCATTGGGGAGAATGTGATATCTAGGACAACCATATAGGGATAGTCCACCATCAACGGGGGGAGATTACTTCCTAGGATTCTATTTTTTTAGATGATGTAGTTGTAAAGAAGTACTTCCTTCCACCTATAGTGGGTAGGTTTTAGGATGTGTTTTCTAAAGACTTCTCAAGGATAAAACCTAAGAGAGATGTAGAATTTACTATAGATGTCATGATAGTTACTGAGAAAGTTTCTATTCCACCATAAATAATGGAACTGACAGAGTATCAAGAGATCAATACTCAGGTAGAAGATTTGATGTATAAGGAATTTATCCACCCAATTATTTCATCTTGGGGTTCTCTAGTGTTGTTTTCTAAGAAGGAAGATGTGACTCTGTGCTTGTGTGTCAATTACCAAATGTTAAACTAGACGATAGTAAAGAATAGACACCGTCTTCCATGTATCAATGATCTTTTTGAAAAGTTTATAGGATCATTATTTTTCTCCAATATCAACTTGAGATCAGGTTATCATCAGTTGATATTTTTAACTTTTAATATACCGATAATTTCTTTTAGAAGAAGGTATAGACTATATGAATTGTTTGTAATGAAATTTGTGTTGGAAATCCACTTGTAGTGTTTATCAAATCGATGAGCCAAATATTCCATCCGTACCTGGATCAGTTTGTGCTAGTTTTTGTGGATGATATCTTGGTGTACTCTAAACTCATGGTGATAATTTCCTATATGTTGACATCATCCTAAGTATACTGAGAGAGCATCAGCTATATTCCATGATATGTAGGTGTCATTTTTAGATAGATTAGGTACACTTCTTGGGTTATATAATTTTGGATGAAGGTGTTCCAGTGGACCCAAAGAAGGTTAATAAAATTGTTTTATGGGAGAAGCCTAAGAATTTTTTTGATATCCATAGATTTATGGGGTTTAATGGATATTATCTGATGTTCATTAAGGGATTTTACCATTTGGTAGCACCAATTTCGACCTTGAATAAGAAGAGGGTAAAATTTTAATGGTCATAATCCATCAAAAACTCTTTAAAAAATCTGAAAAAGGATTTTACATCGGCGCCAATTTTGATCCTACTTGAGTTTGGTGTGGATTATATGGTGTTTTTTATGCTTCTAGGATAAAAATTATAGTAGTGTTGATACAGGGAGATTTAGTTGTAGTTTATGGGTCTTGGTGGTTGAGGCCACATGAATGGGAAAAACCCACACATGAGCTCGAGTTAGTAGCTTGGTTTATTCTTTAAAGAGTTGGCAGAACTATCTGTTGGGTGAGAATTTTTTTGTGTATACTAATCACAAGAACTTATAGTATATATTCTCCCAATGAGATTTAAATCTTCATAAGCATAGATGGGTTGAGTATATATAATTATTCTATTTTGATCTTACATATATACTCAAAAAGATAAATAGCTTAGAGAACACTTTGAGTAGAAAAACTCAGACTCAGGAAGCTCAAGAGTCTAGTGTTGAGTGGAAAATGATGTCTCTACTAGATGAGATGAATGTTGTGGTTAAGGAGAGCCAATATAATATGACTCTGATATTGGTTTCAGTAGATTATAAAATTTTTGTGACTGATTAGAGATATATATTATGAGGATCCAGAGTGTTTGAACTTGAGCGAAATTCATGAAGGTGGGGAGTCACCTTCAAATTAGAGAATAGATTAGGATGAGTTCATCTATTTAAGGAATTAGTTTTTTGTGAATATGAGCATGCAGTAGGAGTTGATGAATGAGTTTAATGCCTCAAAGTGGGAGGTATATCTTGGTTTAAGATAAATGTATGATGATTTACATTGATATATTTGGTTTATGTGCATGAAAAATGAGATAACAGGGTTTGTGACCCAATGCTACACATGTTATTAGGTGAAGGATGAGAAAAAAACATGAAGGTTTACTATAGTCATTTACCATTCCATAATGGATATGAGATAAAATTACCATGAAATTTGTGGTGGGTCTCTTGAGGATTCCTCAAAATAATGATGCTATTTTCATTATTATGGACTATTTAGAAAAGGTTTCGCATTTCTTGCTTATATGAGAGACTTTATCAATGGAGGAACAATAAGATTTGTATTTCCAAGAAGTAGTACGTCAGCATGGGGTCACATAGACTATAATTTCAAAAAGTGGCACATGATTTACTTCACACTTCTGGTAGGGCTTACAGAAGGTGCTTGGTATACAAGTTATATTGAGTATGGATTTCCAGCCACATACTGATGGGTAGTCAGAGTGTATACATGTGCTTGAGGATATTCTACCCGCACATGTTCTAGACATAAATGGGTCTTGTGAGAATCACCTAGATTTAGTGGAGTTATCCTATACTAACAGTTATTAGGATATTATTCACATAGAACCATATGAGGTGCATTATGGTAGACCATACATATCACCTCTAGCTAGATGGAGGCAGTTGAGTTAGAGTTATTGGAATTGAGTCTTGTGAATGAGATGTTGGAGAAGGTATGAATGATTTGGAAGCATATGTATATGGCTCAGAGTATAAAAAATTCATATACTAATACATATTTATGAACCAAATAGTTTATAGAGGGTGATCATTTATGCATTTGAGTTTCACCTTGGTTGGTTCACTGTGGGATATAGAGGTAGGGAAAGATGGCTCCCAGGTTTGTTGAACCATTTTTTGTTGTGAAGAGAATTAGGCTGGTGGCATACTGATTGGGTCTTTTATAAAGATAAAGTGCAATTCATGACGTTCTCTATGTTTCACAACTATGGTGGTATCACCATGACCCTTCTCATGTGATAGATGTGGATGATGTTGAGCTGATATAGATGCGTCCTTTAAAGAGCATCTGATATTTGTTTTGTATTATAGAGAAAATATGTTTTAGGGAAAGAAATTGCAAATAGTTTGTGTATTATGGCAACATGGTCATGTTCAAGAGGTAACATGGGAGAGATAAGAGGATGCGTAGGCTCTATGGACCAATACTTTTGACTCGGGATCTCTGATATTCTTGGGAGTATAGCTCTAGGACAAGCTATTATATGGTGGGGAGATTGTAAAAACCTAACATTTTCTAGAGATGACTCGGGATCATTTATAGTTACTATTTTTCCTTGTGTTTATTATTTTTCATTTGGGTTTTAACATGGGGTATTTTTGGGAGAAAACTTTATAAAATTGAAGAAATAGGGTAGTGCATAGTTAGCTCATGGTTTTCCGTGACCATTCCCCATGGCCTAAAAAACAGTGCACCCCTGGACAGAGAGGGATTACATGGTTGGTGCATAGTCTGTCAAATAATTCCCCCTTTTAGGAGAAATAATTTACCCCCTAGTAAAGGTTTATGGTTAAGGCGTATGGTTTGGAAAACTATGCACCTCTTTTGAATAAACCATGCACAAGTTTTTAATTAACCCAAATTTTTTGTTTTAAAATTTTCCGAACCCCCATTTTAACCCTTATTCAGACCTAACTTGAACCCTAACAAATTTTCACAATTTTGAATCCTCCCTAATATATTACAATCCATTTTGATCTCTTTTCTTCATGAATTTAAGCCTATATTGAAGATCTTCACCCCTCAAGGTAAGAGAATCTAATCCCATGTGGTTTCCTTTCTATTCCCACTCTTCTTCCACCCACTAAAGGATTGTACTTCCCTATTTTTGTTGAATCTAGATATAGGATTGTGGATATAGTTCTATAATTTTTGGATGTTGATTTTCTTATCTTGATTTAGTGTTTAAGATCTAGATCTCATTCTCAATTATTATTTCATTCAGATTGGGGATTTTCATTAGGATATCGCTCGTCAACGAATTGAGGTAGGTGTTCTATAATTCAAATCTCAGAGTCTTGATATCAATTATGTTTACATAATCATATAATATTTGTTATAATATTATCAATTTAGTTCTTGATTGAATTAATTAATTTTTTGAATAAATTAAGTGTGGGAATTATGAAATTCGTAATACTAGGATTATGAATTGAAATAATTATGGATTAATTGATATTTTTGAACTTAATTAATTAATTATTGAATCAATTAATGGGAATGATTGGGATTATGAAATTGATTGTATTTAAATAATTAATTATTTAATTAATTATGGAGAGATTGAGATTATAAAAATTGTATAAATAATTTTTGAATTAATTATTATTATTATGAAATTATTGAATGGAAACAACTAATTTTTGAATTTATTATTAGATATTGTTGTGATTATGAAATTGATTGAAGTGATGAATTAATTTTTGAATTAATTAATAGACAATAGTTGATTAAATTAATTATTGAAGTAATTAATGGAATTAATGTGATAAATTAATAATTTAATTAATTAAAGGAATGATGGGTATATGCAATTGTTGAATTTGATTAATTAATTGTATAATTAATTAATGTGATAATAGTTTGTGGGACATAGTCTGCTATATCAAAAGCCCATTGTGTGATAAGAAATGATGAATACTAACATGGAATTCACATGTGATAATCATGTGTGGTGATATGGTCTGTTGTATCAAAATATCATAGTGTGATAAGAAATGATTTATGGTAAAAATAGAATTCATATGTGATAATTGTGTGTGTTACATGGGTAGCTATATCAAAAGCCTGTAGTGTGAATTGAAATGATGAATAGTAACAATGACATTCATATGTTAATTGAAATGATGAATAGTAAAAATGACATTCATATGCGAATTGATATAAAAATGGTAACAATGATATTTTGAGATATGATATCCATTGGGGATAATTCATACTTCGGCATGGTTCAATGCATGAATTGAGGGGTTATGTGTCCTTGGGATCCTGAGTGTTAAGTAGTAAAATAAATAGTAACTGAATATGTGTAATGTTTTTAATTTATTTATTTAATGTATTATTTATAAAATGTTATATACCATTTTTTACTGGATATTGTTTTAAGATGTTGTTGGTGGTGACGTATTGAGTTTTACTCACACCATACTTGGGCTTCCTGATCAGTGCACTAATAGAATTCATGTTTGTAGGACATGATAATGGAAAAGGCCTTGTGTTAGATGACTGATTTGAGAGAGACCATGGATGAGGGAACCAAACATGGTTCTAGAACCACTTGGTAGTTTTAATTTTTTTTACTCTTGGGTTTCCTTTTGACACTTGGCACACATTCTAGTATTACATATCAACTATTTAGTTTTGATATTGTACCACCAATTTTCATTGTTCAGTGATATTGGTTTTTTTCTGGTTACGGTAATATTTCATTTTGTTATTTCTTATTTATTTTTACTATGATATTACTCTAATAAAGAAGGTATAGTCTCCCCATGATTGACATTAGGCCCTCAATGCTAATCGGCCTCATCTAACGTATGAGTAGGTGCGCCTGAGGTCATGTGATTGACCGACTTGGGGTATTAGTGAGTGGCACCTAGATTGAGACATTAAAAATATGTTTGTTCATAAATATTTATTTTGAAATATTAAGTATTTATCTTCATTATGATATTTTTTTAAAAGTTTAGGGTAGAAATAATTATCTTGAAGTCTTGTACAACAACGATACAGAAATTATTAAATTAATAGAAAAATCCAATAAATGATATTAAAAGTATTTAAATAAATATAATTTGAGAATATTAATGTTATAAAAATATTTTACAGAATACCTTGATATATTAAAGATTTATTAATAATTTTTTTGAAGATATCTTGTTGTTTTTTTAAAAGTCTATGTAATGAAAAGTGTCAAAATTGACATTAATTATTTTTTAATATGAATAATATATTATTAAATGATATCAAATTTATAAAAATACTAAAATCAGACCAAAGATTTTAATAAGGTTTAAAATGTAATCCATGATCGATTTATGATTCATTTGTAATTTTATAATAAATATATTAACCCTCAAAAAGTAAAAATCAATGTGGTCATAGTGATAATTAAAGAGATTAAATAAGGGTTAAAACCAAAATGTAAGGGTATAAATGTAGTAAAAAATTATCTAAATTTTATTTTATTAAATTATTATGACCCAACATACATCTATATTGACAATAAATTATTTTTAATTAATTTTGAATATAAAATTAATTTATATTAATTTAATATTTTGATAAATTCTTTGAGTGACCCTCCCCTCTCTTATAAAAGGTCACATATTCTTCTATTTTCTTCACACTTCCAATCCTATTTAGTTATGAGAATATATGTCCAAATCCCTTAAAATTATCCCTACCATCATTAAATATTCATTATTTTAGGTAGAATACTATCAATAGTAGTCTTAATGTGTTAAGAAAAGGGGGATTTCCAAACAAGATGTATATTTTTTTATTTTCATGTTTAATTTTGTTTTTTGTTAATAATACCAAAACACTATTGAAACATGATAAAATAATAAATATAGTATCCTACATATACAGATATGTTATTATTTTAGTGGCCTGACCCATATATATCTACACTTCTATCAAAAGGTAAAATAATTAACAGTTTGTGTGTACGGAAGACTACCAACTCACGAACCGATGTAATTCATTTTACGTCACTGTCTCTCAAGGATGGTAATAATTATGTAATTAATATATATATATTTTATTAATGAAAAATTTATCATTATTTAATGATAATATATTATTTTAATTCTAACATTTCTATGCATAGAAAAATTATATTGACGTTCGTGCGTACATGTGAATTATCACCTCTAGGAAGAGATGTGATTCGTTTTTCATCACGACATCACATGGATGATATATATAATAATAGTTAAATGATTAATACGATATTAATTATAATATGATAATTATTAAAAGATAAAACAATAATTACCTTCTTTCCATAATTATCATTGAAAAATCTAAATGTTACTCATCCGTACGTACGACATACCGTCTCTACGATTATAGCATAGATTAATTTTCATATATATTTAATGGTTGGATTTAAAAGTATAATTTATGTATAAAAATTATAATTATTTCATTATTATTCTTATGGATATTATAGAAAATTGACCACTTTGAGAATAGACATCATACCAAATTCATTTTGGACTCAAATACCGAATATCATCAAAACGTCTGACATGGACATAAATGATTACATAATTGTTATAACATTGTAATAATGGATATAAAAGGAATAATATTACTTAAAAATGTTTTAAATAAAGTTAATAATTAACATCATTTTATTATTCATGAATATAAATATTATACGCAACGAGTCAGATTCAAGGTAAGGGACTTGAACTCAATTTTCTTTCATTGAGGCATATTTTTTATGTTATGAACCTATATTATTTTATACGGTGAATATATCTCCCATTTTACATGTTGTATCATGAATATATTTATTCTGATGATATTGAATTTTTTTACGTGTTACACTTTCATGTGGCATACGATTCGATTGATTACAATGTAGAAAGGGATTTCTTAACTCAATTTTCATTCATTGGGTAAAAATTCTACTTCTTGATTATATCATGATATGATTTTGAATGTAATGAATTTTTAATACATTTTTTAATATTTCTACTTATTTTATTTTTATTTTCAGAAGATTATCATAATTGGTTCATTTGATTAATTCTCACTTCAATGATATGATATTTTCAGGGGGCTTTCTTTTAAAAGAACTCCTTTAAAAGTTTTTTTTACAAAAAGTAAAAAGAATGTTTTTAACTTATAAAACATGTGTGGATATTTCCTCCATCATGAATATTTAATTATATGATTCTTACTATATATTTTTCATGGTTATTTTTAAAGTAAATGGTTTCTTTATCTTGTACTAAGTGTTTTGATTTTAAATATCATTTTTTCAAAGTAAAGGTTGTTCTGATGTCTAAAAGTGATTTTCTTATGAGTCGAAAATATTTCTTGAAATTATTTATGATAAAAAAATCATAATATTTTAAAAAAATTATTCATTTTATGAAACGTGACCATTAAACATGGTGTTTCCCAGATAACACTATGAAATCCCGTTACAACATAACATGGGATTGCGAAGATAGCATCGGGAAAGCCCATTACAGCTTAACATTGGGTGGCCCAAATAGTGTCAAAAAAAACTGTTACAGCTAAACATGTGGTGGACTAGATAGAAATGGGTAATCCCATTAAAAATTAACATGTGATGGCCAAGATATCACAAGGTAAGCTGGTAATAGCTTAATTGGTTAATGAATTATTTTTGAAGTCGGCCATATGGTTATTCTAATTAAAAGGGTTTTGAAATGGGTATGTGAATATGTTATTATAAGTCAAAAAAAGTGGGTTTAAATTTTTTTATAAGTTATTATGATTTTATTTGAGAAAGATATATGTTAGTTTTTCAAGTGGAAATGTAATATTTCATATTCTTATTGAACTTTGAAGATAAAGGTAAACGTCATATGAGTTTTCATGTTTTCACTAGACAAATAATTTCCTTTATATAATATCACTTACTGATATTTTTGTTCGAATCCAAGGTTTTAATTTTTTTTCAAAGGGTTAATGGATGATTAGTGAAAATTATGAGGTCAAGATAAATTTTTTTATGATTTATCATGAAGATAAATCATGTTTCATTCCAAAAGGGATTCATTTGTTGAAAAAATGGATACTTAGAATGAGTTACCACATGTAAGGTATGAATTTACTATCTAAGAGTGTGTTATAATTCTATAAAACTCTAAATCTAAAGTATCATTGGGAAAATAAATCGATTTATAGTTTTAAAATAACCAGAATATGTATTGTTTAAGGCCAGATACTTACACTATAAAAGGTAAATTGGACCACATGTGGGCCATGATTGTTATTTTCATCCATATAAAAATCACTTTTCCAATGATAAAATATTTATGTTTTTTAAATCATTTATTAAAATATTATTTAACTTAGAATATCAATAATTTCATTTTTGGAACTATTCATTTAATTTTAATTTGAAAACAACATGAAAATAATAGAATTAGAATATAATAATTTCACACATACCTAATATATTATGATTATCTAAAATTATTTGGAACACAATAATTCATTCAAATTATATTATTTTTTGTATTTTTAGAAATATTTATTTTATTTTTCTATTAATTGGATAAATACAATGCTGGTGTTGTGTAATCATTTAAGATAATTATTTAATCACTAATAATTAGAAGTAAATTACCATGATAAAAAATCATTAATAATTAAAATTAACATTTATAACTAAACATATGTTGATTTTACCCCTATCAAAAAATATTATAGACATTAAAATCATGAATGTGAAAATATTAAGTTTATCTCTTACTTAAATATTACAAAGTAAAAATAAATGAAATATGGAACCAAGTTTCCAAATTTTAGAAACATGGATTAAAATGGTTTAAATATACTCATCCTATAGGTAAAAGTTAAATTTAGGATCATTTTATAGTCCTTATCACATTATTTTTAGCCTTAATTATCTAATTTAACCTTACCATGATGTCAATTTTTTTACTATGGTTACTCTTCATAATGAAAAAAATAAAAGGGAAATATTTACCAAATTTGTATATGATTATTATAAACATGTAAACTATTTTTTAAGTTTAAGTTTCTGTAAGTTGTAGAAATTCATTTAAGATTAAAATGCAAGGAAAAAATATTTTTCATAAAAAATCCATTTAAGTATAACATTTATTTTCTACTAAATTCAACTATAAAATTTATTCTAATAAACTAAATTTTATTTTTAATAATATAATAGAACTAAAGTTACCTTTAATAAATTTTAAAACACATTGTAACTTTATAAATTTTTTTACAATAAAACAATATTCATTGAAAAGAAATATTTTCCATTATTGCGTAAAAAATAAATCTTTTTAGAAAAATCAAAAAAATTGAATCTAATCTATTTTTTGCATGATGATTTAAAAAATAATCTTATTTTTATCTAATAAATTTTTTATAATTTCAATAAATTAATTACAATATTATCTCATAAGAATCAATAAAAACCATTTTTGGAGAAACCGTATTTTTTAAGAATAAAATGAATGCTAAAAAATTAGTGATTTATTCCTAAGAATTAAAAAATTAATTTTTTTAAGTAATAACTTTATATATTTATATATATATTATAATATATTTAATCCCATTCATTCCCATCAATTAAATCGCTAGTTTATACCTGTAACATTTCAATAATAATATTTTTTTTGGTCTGTTTAGGTTCGGTGTTGCGTATTGTATACTCTATCAAATATCATGTTATTTTAAAATATTAAGATGTCAAATGCTTGGGGATATGAGAATGGGTTAGGCTGTTTTGTATGGTTTATGTATAGGATGAGTGTTTTAGAGTTGGTAGTGTGGTTTTGGGTGTACCATAGAAAGTGAAACAACCATGAGAGTTGTTTTAAATGAGAATTTATTATGGTGTGTTTCTAATATGTGAAACATTTGGCTAAATTTCTTGGGTGGTTTCTATTATTAAGAGACTAACTAGGAATGGAATCTTAGTGGACCACACTATGTGAAATGGTTAGATGTCCTAGCATTTTTTTGACATCATGGTAGATTTTTTATCTCACTTGTGGAAAACAAGCATGTAGAAATGCCTAGAGAGTTTATAGAATTTTGAATTTAGGTATGATAAGTCTATTAGCACATTAGGGAAATTAAATAATTGAATAAATGGTCTATAAACCATGTTATTTGGTGTGTAATGATGAAAAAACTAAGGGTATTCCACTACATTGCAGTCTATGACATGGTGGGGGTCAAGGGATGTTGACATGGGTTTTAAAACAAACTAAAATTAGAAGTTAAAATACTTGATTTTTGGATCCCCTATTTGAATGAAGGAACCAAAATCGTAGTGAAATAAACTACACTACAATTGAGTCTATTCAAACCCCCTTTATAAATAATGGTTTTACTTCCCCATACTTTAGATTTTATTTTTTTTCTCAAACCCTAGCTGGATCTTATCTTATTCACCACTCCCCACCCAACTTCATTGAGAGTCCAACCCTTATGGTTTTTGAAATTAAAGTCTCATGAATAATGGTGATCTATCTTCACCTATTCTATTAATTCCATTATGTAGTTCCACTTTCCTGGATTATCCCTCTACTTACGGATGAAAATGCATCAATACATGATGGTGCCTTATTTTGGTTAGGATTTTTTGTGTTTTCTTTTGGTTTTAGTGGAATTTAATCCCTCAATTATTCCATCATGTGTATTTATTTCCTTTAAGATCTTAACTGGGGAAGGATATCAATTAATTCCCCTTTTATTTATGTGAAAGTATAGACATGTCATTATTTAACTTATTGGGTAATGGTGGAATTAAACCATGTAAATATAATAATTTTTTTTAAATTAATTGGAGTTAGGTTATTATGATGACATGTGATTTCTTTATGTTGATATTTCCACTAGATTCAATATATAATTTTCTATCCATTTTTTTTGGTTTCTAAAATTATCAAAATTATAAAATTTTCTAAAATTCTCTAAAAAAGTTAATGTTAGAATGAGTTATTGGGTAATTATAGAGTCATGTAAAATGATAACTACCCTTCCTTGACATGTCATGAAATAAGGAATTAATGCTAAAGGAAAATTTATTGTAGTTTCAAAGATATTGGTTAGTTGTTATTTTTGGATTATTTTTATATAACACATGGATGATGATTTGGTTAATTCAATTCGGAAATTAGATTTTAGTTTGATTAAGATAATTAATTGATCTTGAGTGGGCCCATTCTTGTTTGATAAATTCTTGAAATCATTGGTTATGTGGCCTTTATTTTCCTATGTGTATTCTATGAAAAAAATAAATTTTATTCCTTTTATGGTATTTCCAAGATGTCAAAGACTTGATGTGATATGTTTTGAACTTGGTATAGTTCATAAATATTGAAAACAATGTGCAAGATTTCCCAAGGTTCTAGTGGTGTATTCATGAAAGTGACGACATAATGGAATGAAATGTGTGAAATGGTGTAAGGGATGATACATTGATAGTTAGTATGAGTTGAAATCCTTATTTATATTAAGTTATTTTATGATGTTACTATAAAATAGATAGTTTTATAGATAATTTTTTTCTTATTTTCAACTTCATGTTGTATTTGGTTCTTTTCATAAAAAATGATTCTTTTCATGCTGTAGATTTGGTTGTGTATTAGAGTAACCAAAATTTTTGAAATGTTAATAGGATTAATAATAATCAAATGGGATGGGGTGTTGTTGATATAGATACCCTACTATTTATTTCATAACTATTATATCATTTTAATTATAAACAATATATTAATGTTAATAATTCAGGATCTGAAAAGTTTAGAATCTTTAGAAAATTAGGCCCATACAAATAATTTACATAATAAAACATAAAGATTATTTAATTCTATCTTATCTATATTCTTAGTATCCCTCACATTGTCTTTATTATAATTTTTCAGTTGAGTATATACATCAATGAAAGAGGTTAGCTAAAATCCCAATAAGCAGATGAATGAGGGACACAAATCATTATAACATGGGTGATCATAATAATCATAATCATATCATAATAATAAGTTTATCATATAAATCATGAGATAAACATGTTATAAGGAAATGGAATTTGGACATTCATAAAAATTAAACATCATGTCATAGTTTTCAAATACCACACATAGTTGTGAACAAAGCTATAATCATGTTCATGAACAACATATGTGAATAATCATAACATAATGTTTGTGAAAAAAGATAAAATCATGTTAAAAAATAATACACATAATCTCATTAGATACATCCCATTACCCAATGCTTTTGGGAGATATATAATTTCAGTCCCACCCATCATATAATAATATTGACATATTCATACATTCCACATTGAACATATTATAATCATAGTCATGAAATAACCCATCCGAAGGAATGTGTTTCATAAGTATTTCATCAATAATAATTTAATGATTAAACTTAGGGCTTCTAGATGAAAAAAGAAAAAACCATATTTTTTATTAGAATCATCATTACTCCGATTCAGTAGGAGAAAAAGGGAGAAGTGTTTATTTTGAGGAAGGCCAGTCAAGATTTTTCCAACTTCATGGGTCGCAAGGGGCTTCTTGACTTGGGTTTCATGGGTGATCGTTATACATGGTGCAAAAACATGAATGGGAGAGAACATATATGGTGCATACTGGACCAGTTTCTTGTTAACTTCCATGAAATTTCCTCCTTACTAGATGCAAAATTTACACATTTGGTTCGAGAACTCTCTGTTTACTCGCCCATCTGCATTGACATTATTCTCAAGCCAATAAAGGATGGGAGCTTTTTCTTCCACTAGGGTCTATCTTCTCTTCTAGGGTACCACCAGACTTTGAAAGCTTCATGGTCCAAACTAGAATGTGGGTTTTTATGGACATGTCTTAAAAAAAATGAGACATCTCAAAGGAAACCTCTAGCCCTGGATTATGAAACTGATTCCTCGCTTTCTTGTCCTAGTCTCCCTTACCGCCAAAATTGAACAAATGGAGGAAAGACTTGAAGACAGATAGAATGAACCTCTTTTTCCTAGGTTGATTCAAAAGAAAAAATATTAGCTGTGAAATTATTGGAATAACAGTTCATGTCCCATGAACAATCCAAAATTAATAGGCTTAAGAAGGTGATAAAAACATTGCCTTTTTCCAAGCCCTCTTTAAAGAAAAAAGAAGGATTGTCCATCCGAACATACTTATAGAAGATGGATCTTTCTCTAATGATCGTGAAACGGTGGGAGGTATGGATGATGTCTTTTTTTAAAACTTTTCTTTCCAATACAAACCCACGTATGCAGGATGGCTACCCGCGGGGCCATGTAATGTTGTTTAATGTCATTCCTAGGGTTTTTACTATTGATACTAATTCTATGTTGTAAGAAATTTTGGAGGAACCTGAGATTCATGAGGCTACTCTACCTCTCAATCCAACAAGTGTTCCTGGGCTTGATGGGATGCCCGGTTATTTTTACACGAACTCATGTAACCTGGTTAAAAATGATATTGTGGAGGTTGTGTAGGATTTCTTCAAGGGTGGAAACTATCCCCATGCAATGGTAACCGCATCTCTTGTCCTTATCCCCAAGTCAAAGGACCCATCATCCCTTAATCAATAGAGACTTATCAGACTCTGCAAATTTCCCTATAAGATCTTAGCCACGATGATCAATAGATGACTCTCCATGCATATCAACAATTGGATTACCGAGGAGCAGCATGGCTTTGTCCAGGGAAGGAATATCCAGGGTGCTATATGTTTGGCCCAAGAGATGATCACTGATTTAAATTAGAAAACTTTGGGCTCTAACATTGCCATTAAGCTGTACATGGATAAAGTTTACAATCACATTTAGTGGTCCTTCATTCTCAAAGTTCTTGCTTGTATGGGATTCTTGGACATTTTCATTGACATCTTATTCCGATATTTCAGCTCTCTGTGGATGTCCATATATTTTATGGGGAAGTCTTTTGGTTTCTTCAAATATGTTAGTGGTTTAAGGAAAGGCGATCAGATCTCCCCAATCCTCTTCATTCTGGTTCATGATACCCTAAGTAGGCTTATTAACAAGAGCCTACTTGAGGGAAGAGTCATTCCTTTTCACTTACAATCAAAATTTCAAGGCCTTTCTCACCTAATGTTTGCAGATGATATGATCATTTTTTCCAATGGGAGTAAGCGCTCTTTACATGGTGTTGATAAAGTCATTGAATGCTACTGAAAATGGAGTGGGCAAGTGGTGAATCAAGAAAAAGCAGTGTGATCATCTCAGACAAGTGACCTACTAGGAGGGTTAAATTCATTGAAGACAATCTGGGTTTTAGAAGGAGGGGTATTTCGATGGAATACCTCAGGGTTCCAATTTCCTCGGGAAACTTCATTTGCATCATTTCAATAATTTTTTTGAAAGAGTCACTAACAAGACTACAAATTGGAAGAGTCATTTCCTATCGTTCGGGGGGATAATAAAACTTGTGAACTGTGTGTTATCCTCCATTCCTATGCACGTTCTTTCCTCCACAAAAGTCCCTTATTCTGTCATTTTGTGGCTAAAAAAACTCATAAAAGGTTTCATATGGGATTCTCAAGAGGAGGGTCATAATCGTTGGGCTTCCTGGGATCGTTTGGCTAGACTTGCAAAGGAATGGGGCATTGTAGTGAAAAACATTTTCAGATCCATGAAGGGTATGCATGCGAAGCTCGCTTGGGAGGTTTTGGAGGGTCGAACCATATGGGGACATTTTGCTGCTAGCAAATACAAGGATTTTTTCATGATCCTGCAAGGACGTGCCTCTTTAATGTGGTGAATGATTAAACCCCCTATTTCTAGGCTTGATAGTCATATTTGTTGAATTGTTGGCCAGGGGGTGATCAGTTTTTGGAATTACAACTGGGCCGGTAGCAAACTTGGATTTCCTGGGTGTCCAACACCAGACATGTCCTTCAGTTAAGAGAGATGTCACCCAATTTTCACTAGGGTCATTCTTAACTTGGACCAATAAAGGGTTTTCGATCTCATCATGCTTACTTCTTCCCTCAATACATGTTTCTTAATGGGATCAGCGACTGGATATTTTTTGGTGAAGGATTTTCAAAAATTGACTCATTCTTCAAAGGTGAAAGACAATTGGGGAGAGGAAATGTGGTGAAACGAACTTCCTAAAAAAATAACATTCAGTTGTGGCGAATTAGAAAAAATGAACTATCTGTAGATAAAAATATTAAGATATTTGGAGTTCTTCTAGCTTCCCAGTGTTCATGTTTCTCTATTATGAGTGAGGAAACTGTCCGTCATCTGTTCTTTGTGGGGAAGTGGGCTCGCTATGTGTGGGGTATGTATGGAAGCTTCACATACAACCCCCTTATAGATTACACATCCGCATATTTTCTTGTCCAATGGTTTTACGGTGCGAGAACAAAATAGTATCAAATTCAAATCAAGAGTCTACATCCTTGTGGCCGGGAGTCGGTGTATCTGGAATGTGAGAAACAAAGTTCATTACGAGGGTCTTTCCATATCCATGATAGCCATTACTGCGAGAAAAATAAAATTTTTGGTTGATTTTGGTCACCTCATTATGAATGGGGATTAATACCCATCCTTGAATGCTATTCTGGGTCCCAGGTCGAACAACGTTTCCTATACTATCCTCTCTATGGGTCGATGGGTGAGATGGTATCCCCATTTCTCTGGACAGAAACTGAACACAGATGGTTCATGCAACTCTGGAGTCATGAAATGAGGCGGTTTGGTTAGAGATAATAGAGGTTCGGTTGTAATTTATTTCTCGGCCTACTTTGGTAAGGGATACTCTCTTTAGAATGAATCCAACACTCTCCTTGTTGGTCTCGAGTTGTGTTACAATAGGAACATCCCCCTTACTTCCTTGGAAATAGATTCGCTGATCTTTTACAAGGCACTGATTGGTCTCTTCCATACCCCTTGGCCTATTGCATGTTATGTCCGGAGATGCAGGAAGTTGTTGAATGACGACATAGAGATCTCTCACATTTGGCACAAAGGGAACATAGCGATTCATTTTCTAGCGTTCAAATCTCCTTTGTATGATGTGTTCATGTGTTTTAATTAAATAGGCAGTATTCCTCCTGAAGGATTGAGTATTTTTAATGGTGATTCCCTTGGTTTGCATTATTTTAGGCCTCCGCAATCTTCGTCTTCTTGTATCTCTCCTTTAGGGTCTCTTCCCGTCTTTCAATAAAAAAATTTCTAATTATGATGAAAATATTCATACTAAATATTTTGTGAAATAGGGATAACCCAACGAAAAGGAGTTGGGTTCGAGAATCCCCTAACCTTAATTCCTTATTTTGTTTTGCTGTTATGCCCCTAGAATAATAAATATATAATTTATAAAACATGGATACATAAGTAAATTATAATAATTTATAAAAATATTTATCAATTATAATCATTCTATTATATTTCTTTATTTCCATTGATGAAATCTAAGTGTTTTGATATCATGTTTTTCTTAAAAATTCCCCATTTAGCATTGATTTTCTAATTTTTGTTCAAAGTCATTTATAGAAACATATTACTATCTCCAAAATATTATAATAAATCTAATTACTTATTTATATATTATACACAATTAATAATATCTATCCATGATGATGTTTATAATTTTTTTTTGAAATTTCACCATAGGTGGTTAACCAACCTTTTATGGGACATTGTCGAAAGAGCATGAAAGGGAAGTATGAAATTTATATTTGTCATAAATATGATCATTATAGTTTTTTAAAATAATTCATATATTTTTAAATTAATTTATAATTATCTTTATGGTATATGGTTTCAAAATGAATTGGGAAGAAGGAGAAAGAGAATAATAAAAGAGTGAAGAGTTAATAGAGAATTAGTTTCTCCTTGGTGTAGCTTCTCTTGTACAACACTATAATTGCCTTGAAGATTAGAGTTGGATTACTACAAAATGTCCCCAAGGATTATTAGTAGACTTATAGGTATGTTTTGTTTCCAAATATTTGTCTTTGGAATGGGTGGTAGGAGTGGTTTTTCAAGGGAAGGGAGAGAGATTATTTATTCTTGAAGAGAGGGGTATTTTAGAATAAAATATAGAATAAAATAGTATACCTAAAGTAAACCTTTTAATAATGAATTTTTGAAAATATAAATCATATATAAATATAATATAAGGGTTTAAATACTTTAAATAACCTTTTATAATTATAATTCATTAGTTTATTAAAAAGGAAAGTGGAATGAAAGAAACATTATTATGTTAAGGAATCACTATTGACTTTAGGTTTTGGAAAGTTATTTTTAGGATCAAAAATTAATTTTATCATATTTTAATGACTCATTTATGAAATAAAACATACTATGTCTAATCCGAAAAAACTATAAAGTATTATTTCATTATTATATATTGAATAATGTAATTTAAGATACATTGATTATGTGAAAAACTGTATTTTTACTATTCATCTGAAAATTGGAGTATTTCAAAAAATTAAAAAAATAACCCTTGGATAATTTAGACATGTTGATTTCAAAAATAATATTAATTTTATCAAAATAAATATATAAAATTGGTAATTTTAATTTTCAATACAAAAATTATGATTTTTATGAAATACAATAAAATAAAGTTTGTTAAAAATGTGCATATATTTTCCTTATTTTTTTAATAATGATATTTATTTTTTGGAATTATAATATTTATATTTACTTAAATTAATGATGATAAATTTTTTTATGTCAAAATTTATTATTTTAAAGTAAAAATACTATTTTGATGATCATGTTCCTATTCCCAACGGTCACATTACTATTCCAATGGGCACATTACTATTCCAAAAGTCACATTACCTCATATAAATACCTTGTAATTCATTCATTAATTATTAAAATCAATTACACTCAAGGTTATATATCTATATTTTCTATAATTTTATTGGTTTACTAATATTTTTTTTCTTTTCTATAGTGTTGGAAGAAGGGGAAATGATTCTAGTAGAATGTGGAGATCTATATTTTCCCATTTTATTTTTTTATTTTTTTAATTTTTTGTTGAATTGTAATGTTTTTAATTTTAATTGGTTTCATTTTTGATTAATATAATAGTGTTTTTTAATGAAATATGGGTTTTGTTAGTTTCTCTATATTTTTTATGTGTATAATATTAAATAATACAATACAAGACACATTTATTTAGGAAATATTTATCCTTAAAATTTCAACTTATATTCTCAGTTGAGAATAGATGGGTGTACTTATGTTTCATTATTTCCTATGGTTTCCTTGTCACCACTTCATACTTATGGTTCCTTCACAACACTTTGATAAGGTGATTTTTCCAGTTGTGTAGAACTTTGTCTCTATGATCGAAGATATTCTCCAATTTCTCTTTATATTATAGGTAATTCTCTAGTTATAACACCTTATGATTTAATACATGTGAGTGATCGTGTATATACTTCTTGCATAGTGATATGTGGAACACATCATGAACTTGAGCCATACTTGGTGGAAGTGAAAGCTGATAGGCCACTGCTCCTATGCGATCAAGGATCTCAAAGGTGCTAATGTTCCATGCGATAAGATTATATTTATTTTAAAACAACATTAATCTCTTCTAGGGTGATATTTTAAGTAAAAGTTTCCTCCAACATTGTACTCCAAGTCCCTACGATAGTTGTCATCATAGAACTTTTTTATGACTATAAGAAGCTTTTATATTCTATTTGATAGCTTGGAGTGTATCTATCACATATTTCCCAAGATCAGGTCCAAGTATATTTCATTCACCATATTCATCTCAAAAAGTTGGAGTTTTACATCACTTCCCATATTGAGATTCATATGGATCTATTTGAATACACTATTAGAAACTGTTGTTATATGAGAACAAAACCAATGAGAGATTTTGATCCCATACTTCATTAAATTCCATTGAGTAGGCTCTTAGCATGTAACCAAGTGTATGAATAATCCTTTCATATTTTTCATCAGTTTGGGGTTGATAGTTAATGCTAAAAATCAATTTATTAATGAAATAATGTTGAATAATTCTTCATATTTTATATGTTATCCTTAAATTACGATCATTGAAAATTGAAAGTTGAACCCCATAAATTATAACCATATTATTCACATATATCGTGGAAAATTGTTCAGGTGAGAAATATTCCCAAATGGTGACAAGGTGGGATGTATTGGTGTGTCTATCCACCACAAACCATATCTCATTGTTTTATTTGGATGTTTTCAGGAGAATAGGGATAATGTCCATAGTGAAATTATTCTATTTCCATACAGGTATAGGAATTGATTACATTATCAATTTGGAATTCATTCACTATACATTAACTTGATGACATACCAAACACCGTGAGATAGAATCCACAATCTCCTTCATCATAGTTTCTCACCATAAGTGTTCACGAGGATCACTATACATATTGGTACTTCCATGATGGATATAGAAAGATAAGCTACACACATTATCTAACATATCCTTCCTTATATTATGCGACTAAGGAACAACAATATTAATTCCAAACTAAATCAAACCATCATTGTCAATATATAACTCATATAGATTCTCTTACTTTACTGAATTTACCTTCAATTGTATCTCTAGATCGTCCCTGTGTGACTCCTTGATATTCTCTCAGATAGAGGGTTAGGATATCATTTGGGGAAGGAAGGATGTATTCCGCACCATGATGACTTTTAAATCCATAATATAAATATCAATAAAGATAGGGCCTTTCGAAATCTACACTAGAGATAGAGTATTGGGTTCTTTTCTGATAAGAGAATTAGTTACCTTGATAGACTTTCCTGGATGCTAGTGAATAGGGAAATATTACACCTTGATTATCTCTAACCGTCTCATGTGATGCATCTTGAGCTCATTTTCTGTGAATATATAATTTAAACTATTTTAATCAGTTTATATATCACACTTTTAACCATAGAGATTGTGTCACCAAATCCATAGAGTGAAGATCAAAGCTACTAACTCCATATCATGCATCAGGTAGTTCTGCTCATGGATATTAAACTTCTATGAGGTGTAGGATATCACATTTATCATTCTTCATGAGTAAGTAAACAAATCCTTTCATTGAAGCATCAGTGTATATCATAAAACATTCTACACTTGTTGGTAGTGTGATCATAGATGCACTGATTTCCCACTTATTGATCTCATTAATATCTTCCTTGCACTCTTCCTCCCAGATATACTTTACCTTTTCCTTGTTAACATAGTTAGAGAGAAGGAAAATTGTGATAAATTTATCAAAGGAAATCATTATTACCTAGTTAATCCAAGAAAACTATGGATTTCTGTAACATTAGCTGGTATGGGACATTCCTCAATTTCCTTTTTCATTGAAGGCTAAAAAAAATTCCCTCACCTGTGATCACGTTCCCTAAGAACACAACTTTCTGCATCCAAAAGTCACACTTGAAAAACTTATCATGCATTTTATTCATCTTTAATGTCACCCAAACTATCCTAATATTCTCTTCATGTTCCTCTTTTCTCTTGATGTAAATGATAAAATTATTGATAAACACCACCAAAAAGTTATTTAGGTAGTCTTTAAAGACTCTATTCATCAGATCCATGATCATTGAAAGAGAATTTGTAAGTCTAAATTAAATCACTATGAATTCATAGTTCCCATACCTTGTATGAAAATATATATTCTGAATATATTACTTCTTTACCTTTAGATGAAGATATATAGAATGAATATCGACCTTTAAGAAGTATTGATATCCTCATAGCTATTCAAACAAGTCATCAATCACTAGATGTGGATACATGTTCTTTGTGGGGATCTTGTTAAGTTCTCGATAATCGATATAGATACACAATGATCCATATTTTTTATTTACAAAGAGTACTAGATCACCCCAAGGAAATGCACTTGGGTGTATTAACCCTTTTTCTGAATGCTCTTGCAGCCAACTATTTAACTCTTCTAGTTTAATCAAGGCTATCCAATATGGGTATTTTGAGATAAGAGTAGCTCCAAGTATGATCTCTACTGATAAATATACCTCAAGATCTAGGGAAGTCCGAGTAACTATTCATAAAATAAATTAGTATAATCCCTAAAAATGGGAATTTCATCCAGGTTGATGCCTTCCTTTGACTCAACTATTTAGGAAAGGTACAATTCTTAACAGGGCATCAACAACTACACCATTGAGGGATTTTCCAAAGTAGATTCAATATATTCCTTTCATTTGTATAGGTGAATTGGATGGTTCTGAATATTAAAATATATTTCCTTTTCTCAAAAATTGATGTGTGATCTATATAATGAGATCCGATATATGCCTATTATAGTGTCACATTCCACCAAGTGAAGTATTATGAGATTTGTTGGAAGAATATTCCCATAGACTTTTACATGAAAAGATTCCAACACTTGGGTTTCAATGATTGAACCACTAGGGGTTTTTATAGATATATCTACTTCAAGGTATCAGGGATTCGATTCAAGAGTTCTAGAAAACATTTTGGAAATAAAATAATGTATAGAACTGTAATCAAATAAAACATTTTTCTTCATTAAAGTAATAAGATGTGTACCTTTTATGACTTCATTTCATGATCCACTTCAGTAGTAGTGATGGTATAATAGTTATATTTCTTCTTTTTCTATGGTGGTTGTTGATGCTAATTACCCTTTAGTACCCATGGTTTAGTCCACTAGCTTGAATAGTACTCTTAATCCGTATAGTCGAAGAATTGAACCATGGGTGGTGCATTAGGAAGTTCCATAATTTCCTCCACCATGTTGGATGAATTCTTTATGAATCTTCAACATTCATGAGATTGGTGTCATTATCCCCCACACTTTAAGTATTTCATCATCCCTTTGATATTATTCCTATAATTCCTCTTCCAATATTTTTTACTTTTGGTTAGTTGGGTACTATTTCCTACTTTTTCATTTGACCGACCATATTGAAAATCCTTAATTCATTTCTTATCTCTATTCCGATGGGACCATTATATGAACTCCATCTCCACTTTGAAATCAAAATGAACCAATTTTTCATATCTCATAAATTCTTGGATTTATATATCCTTTCAAAGGTGTGGTTTTAAACCACTAAAGAATCTATTTTTTTTTTATCATTATAGATAATAAAATTGTGTCATATATTATAAGCCTCATAATGTTTTCCTCATAATCCATTATAGATAAAACATCATTTTTCTTCAGATCTATGAGTTATATTTCCATCATTGTTCGAAGAGTTTGATAGAAATACTAGGTAAGAATTTTTTTCTTAAAGTCTTCCTAATATATATCTTCAATTTTATCTTTTTTATTGGTTTTCATTATCAATATAATGTATTGATCAACTTCTCCATATAAATGATAAATGGACAGATTCTCCTTCACTTTCTTAGAACAATAGATCACAGAAAGGTAATTTTCAATTGATTTAACACACTTTTCCATGAAAAGTGGATCATAAGATCCACTAAACATCATTTGTAGATGTAGTCAAAAGGAATGAATGGATAGTTGATCCTTCTTGAGTGAAGGTGGATGTTACACATGGCTCAGGTTATTATTCACATCCTAAGACAACTGGGAAAGAATTTCCCTAAATTTTTGAACTCCACCTCATATAGAATTGGGGATTCCATTTGGAAAATCATGGAATTGTACTGCACATGGTATTTTGTCCAAATTTATCATAGTTCCCAAAGTTTTCTAAAAGATAATAGGTTTGAAAAAAAATCAATTCAACAAAGAATGAATGATTTATTATTTTACGCAACTAACACTAAAATCATATCTTATGAAACCCCTATGTTTATACATTTTATAAAAATATTATTCTAAGATTTTTTTTAATATTCAAAGACTTATACTTATGGTTTTAGTCTTTTTTTCTAATCCTAATTACGAAATTAACTAACCATGCGCTAATAACTACTATTGAAAAACTTCTATTATTTCATAACTGTTACATAATTTTAAAGAGAAACAATATAATAGAAATAAAAATCTAGGATCAAAATGATTTAGTGTCTTGGTAAGATTAGGTTCATATATAAATTTAAATAATAAAATGTAAAAATTATTTAAATCCTTCTTATATATTTTCATAGGATCCCTCAAATTCTCTCTAGTACAAGTAATCACCTAAGGATACACATCAACAAAATGAATGAGATAAAAGAGCAGATAGATGACGAATAATGGAAATGAATCAATATAACATGGGTGAGAAAAATATTAATAATCATATCAAAATAATAGTTTCATCATAAAAATCATTAGGGAAACATGTGATAAAGGAATGGAATGCTCCAATTCATAAAAATAAAACATCATGTCATAGTGGTCAAATACCACACATAGTTTTGAACAAAACTATAATCATGTTCATGCATAACATATGTGCATTATCATAACATCGTAATTGTGAAAAAAGATAGCATCATGTTCAAACATAACACATATAATATCATTACATAAATCAAATTACCCAATAAATTGGATATATATATAATTCTGGGAACACTAATTACTTCATAATATTTACATAATCATGCATTCCACATAGAATGTATAACAATCATAGTCAAGAATTAACCCATGGAATGGAATGGGTTAGATAATTATTTCCTCAATTATGATTTCATGAGAAAACATGAGGTTTCCAGATGAAAAATGGAAAACCATATTTGGTATAAGAATCTTCATTCTTGATTGAATAATAAACAACAAAAGATGAGTCAAAGTTATGTTTTGGAAATAAGAGTTATTTTTGGAAAATATTTTTATTTATCTTAAAATCAAGTTATAAACATTTATACAACAGAAAATAAAAAAGGAATAGTAATGAAATTATATATAAGAAATATTCATACCAAATTTGTCATGAAATAGGGATAACCTAAATAAAAGGAGTTGAGTTCGAGACTCCCCTTACCTTAATTCCCGTTTTATTTCATGACCTTTAGGCCTCGTGAACAATAAAAGCAGAATTATTAAAAAATAGACCCAAAAGTGAATTATTTTAATTTATAAAACTATTTATAAAATATAATCATTAGATTATATTTCTTAATTTTAATTTATGAAATTTAAGTGTTTTTATATCATGTTTTTCTTAAAAATATCCCGTTTTACTTTAATTTCTATATTTTTGTTCAAAGTAATTAATAGAAAAGTATGACTAACTCCAAAATATTATAATAAATTTAATTACATATTTATATATTATATATAATTAATATTATCCATCAATGAAGGTTTTTATAAAAAATATTTTGAAAATTTCACCCTAGGAGATTAACCGACCTTGTATGGGCCGTTGTCGAATGAAAAGGAAAAAGAAGTATGAAATTTATATTTTTCATAAATATGTTAATTATAATAGGTTAAAATTATTAATTTCATGTTAAAATACTATATGATTATTTTTATAGTATATGGTTTCAAAATTAATTGTTAAAAATAATAAAGAGAAGAAGAAAAGAGGGAAGAGTTTATAGAGACTTACTCTCTAATTGGTGTAGCTTCTCTTGTACGACACTCTAACTCCCTTGACACTTAGAGTTTGATTACTCCAAAATTTCACTAATAATTATATGGGTCTTGATAAGGGGAATTTGGGTTGATATTGAGATTTGTAATGGGTGGTAGGAGTAGTTTTCCAAAGGAAGGATATGTGTTATTTATTCTTGAGGAGAGGGTTATTTATAGAATAAAATATTGAATAAAATATAATATATAAGGAAAACCTTGTAATATAGAATTTTTGACAATATAAATCATATAATAAAATAATATTATGGGTTTAATTATTTAAAACCACATTATAATTTGTATTAATTAGTTTTATTAAAAAGTAAAGTGGAAATAATGAAAAAATATTATTCTAAAGAATCACTTTTGAATTTAGGTTTTAGAAAGTTATTTTTAGTTTTAAAAATTAAATTTATCATATTTTAATAAATATTTAATGATATAAAATATATAATGGTTAAAACAAAAGTTAAAGAAATAATTATTTCATTATTAAATCAGGAATGATGAAATTAAAGATACACCAATTATTTGAAAAACTGTATTTT
Organism: Viscum album; assembly: GCA_963277665.1. Classification (NCBI taxonomy): domain Eukaryota; kingdom Viridiplantae; phylum Streptophyta; class Magnoliopsida; order Santalales; family Viscaceae; genus Viscum; species Viscum album. Next base: position 1,182,863,417 of record OY728150.1, on the reverse strand, counting down.
TACTATTCACCAAAAAATTAAAGTATTTAAGAAAATTTCAAAAAAACCACCCTTCTATAATCTCGATGTGGTCATTTAAAAATGAAATTAATTTTATCCAAATAAAATTTTAAAACAGGTATTATAATTTTTAATATAAGAATTAATATTATTATGAAATACATTAAAATAAATGTTATTAAAAATGTGCTTATATTTTCTTTGAGTTTTTTAATCCTGATATTTATTTTTTCAAATTCTAATATTTTTATTTACTTAAATTAATAATGATAAATAATATTTCTATAAAAAAAATTCATTTTAAAGTAAAATTACTATTCGAATGATCGGTTTACTATTCATAATGATCACATTATTATTTCAATGGTTGTAATAGTATTCCAACAGTTACATTAACTCCTAAAAATACATCTGCATTTATTCATTAATTATTAAAATATGTTCCTCTCAATGTTATATAACTCCATTTTCTATAAAGTTTCTTGGTTTAATAGTATTTTGTTTCTTTTATATAGTATTGGCAGTGGGGGTGATGATTCTAGTATATTATGTCCATCCATATTTTCCCTTTATAGTTTTTATATTTTATATATTTTTTAAAATTGTATTTTTTTGAATTTTAACCAGTTTAATTTATGATTAATGTGATAGTTTTTATTAATGAAATAATTTTTTTTTGTTTCTCTATAGTTTTTATGTTTATAATAATATATAATATAATTCAACACACATTTATTTAGGAAACAAATATTACTAATAAATATTAGGTCATTACAGTTGATGAAAATAATGATAATCTATTAATAACATAATTAGAACCATGGAATTTTTAGGATTGATTTCTCAGTGAGAAAAGGTGTGGAATATAGATGTTGATTAATGAATATAAATATTGTTATCTTGTGATTATGTAATAATTTTTTTAAAATAGAAATTTTAATGGTTTTTAATAAATGAAATGGTTGAACCAGATTTAATGATTGGATAATAAGGTATGGGTAAATTGATAGAGTATTAAATTAATAAATAAATGTTTTATGAATTGAAGATGATTAATAAAATTAATCCTAGTGATTGTGTTGAATCTAATTCCTAGAAGATAGTATTGACAACATGGTATCTTGTGAGAGGATAATTGTAGTTCATGGATAAGGCTAGTTAGTTTCCTCTAGTGCGGTTGTGTGAGATATATCTTTATATTTTTTGAATTTATACGATTCACCAACTAATCTTTTATAATAAATGAAAATGAAATATTGTGTGTGTGTGGGGGTGTTTTCCCCAACATCTAGGTTAGTGAAGGAAAGTATGGCCAAAATCTTGCTCTCCCCTTCTATATCTTTGACTATAGAATATTATGTGTGCATACTCGGGCTATGGTGACATAAGGTATATGGTATGGAATCGCATACACTATTATGTATATTGATATTACTATACCTTTATGTGAAGGATATAATTAATTAAACTTATAAAACAGACATGTATCCAGTCATGGTGGATTTGGATTCCCATGAGTGTACATGCATGGATTATAATGGATTATGGTGTAATAAATGATACATTAGTTGTAGTGGATTCAAGAACTATACGTAGTTATAAGATGATATGATGATGAGGTTATGACAACATGCATGGGATGAAAGATGGTTATGATATGATTTAATGGGTTAGGGCATGAAGAATTATTAGTGGGATGCTCATATGAAGTGATCCATTGGGGTGCGAGAGTAACACACCAGTTGGGGATTAGAATCATAATAACTTTCATATATATATATATATCAATATTTTTAGATTACTTCTATGTATTACTTGTTTAGTGAGTGTAATAACCAAAGATTTCATTATGCATTTTCCTTAAATAAACATTTGTTTGATAGCTTGCTTCTCAAACAACACCAATCCAAAACAAATCACTAAGCTTATGTAACCATGTAATTTTTGTTTAAATATAAAGGTAACTTAAATATTATGTATAACTAGAAATAGAAATAAATTTATTTTTTCACTAAATAATTGATAAAATTAAATTTTTATAGCTAAATAAAATTAAATCATACTATGCATAAAATATATTTTCTTATTTTTTCCCATTTCATGTGCTATGAAGTTTATTATTTTATGGTTAAAAAATCGCTTAAAGGGAAAACATTTATAATATATATGATAAAATTAGTTATCTTATATCCAATAGTTATTACTAATAAAGTAATAAATTTATTTTATGCATCAGAGATAGATGTTTCTTGAAATTATAATTATTTATTATGTATACTTATATTAAAATTTATTTTTTCCAATTATAGAAATTAAATCATATAAAAATATTTGTATATTTATAATCATTATTTTTAAATTATTTATTGGGAAAAATTTAATTTTTGGGAATAAAATTAAGTTACTAAGATAAATATTAGTTACCATAATAAAATAGTTAATTTTCAAGGAATGATACTTTTCTAAATATTGTGATTTTAAATTAAATTGATCTATTTTAATTTAAATATTATAATATATTTTTCATAAATATTTAAAAATTATTAGAGCAAATCCAATTAGTAATAATTTTTAAATAATATTGAGAACACTTAATGAATAACAAAACCTTTTCTACAAAAATAGTTTTTTGACACATTATATATTTTAATTTTATGGTTTATTTTATCATATTTATAAATTTTATCAGGTTAAATTGAGTGAAAATTACGATTTATAATGTAAATATTTGGTAATAAGGGTCATCCTATATTTTTCGTGATAAAATAGTTACAATGGTTGAATTTTAATAATGATTAACAAGTGTTAAAATGGGTAATTAATGTGGATTGAATTTTACTTAATAAATTTGACCATTAGACATTTTAGAATAGCTATATGTTTCTTTTAAATCCATACCTAAGTGTCTCACAAACATTTAATAACCAAAAGCACCTAATTATCATGAAATTACAATCTTATCCCTTACCTACCAATCTTTTCTATAGATTTTCCTTCTTTTTTATCCTAAAAAATGATCTCACTTACACCCACATCAGGTCACATACATAGTTCTAAATTTAAATAAAATTCATCCCAATATACTTATTTATATCCCCTATACATTTTTCTCCCTATATTATCAAAAACACTATTCAAGTCCTTCACTTCCAAAGGATACGTTAAGAGAAGATCAAAACTCTCAACGTAAGTGTTTCTCACCCTTTTATATCCTTTATTTATCATCCTCATACACCCTCATAAAAACCATTATAACCATATGTTTATAATTATATAATTATAATTAATATAATGAAATTTTATAATTTTAATTGTATAAATATTATTTATTTTCCTCCCATTCAAATGAAAAAAATGAAATCTTTGTTCATGCATATGTGCAGACTACCACCTCCAGGAATGACATGATTAATTTTTCATCACCACTTTTATAGGATAGATCTATAAATGGGTTTTGTGAATATATATGTCATTTATATCAAGATTTAACTTCTTTAAATAAAAATTAGACATTCTACAAGTAATATTATCAATAGGTGATCACTGTAAAACTAACTACCTACAATAAAAAATATAAGAAAAAATGATTTAATAATAAGTGAAAAATTATTTTCATTTACCTTATTATTATAAATAATCCCAATTATATTTCATCATCTTAATAAAATCTAAATAATTTCATTATAATTTTCTAAAGTGATATTATAGCAAAATAATCTCTTCTACAACTACAGTCACATATAGATTATAACATGTACTTATTGGGTAGGTTTATCCACCTACATGAACAATGCTATACATTTCTATCAAGGATAAATTTCTAAAATTAATAATCGATATTAGTAAGTAAATAATTTTTGGGGTTAATTAATGGTAATATAAATATATAAATCATTAATTAATACAAACATCATCCAATAATTATAAATTACTAAAACAATCTCATCATCGACTTCATCATCACAAATAATAAAAAAATTTCATGAAATGAAATTACAACATTAAAAATATTTAAAAATCACAAATTCTAGTACGTTTTATTATATATTAATTATTAAACATGGGTAAATAATGAAACATTGTAATTATGAAACTACTTCAAAATGATCAATATTACACACATGTGATTTTGGAAATAGGTAATAACTAAGTAGTATACATGTTGAGAATAATTAAAAATTAGGTTTATAAAAGTATATTTGATATAAAAAAGGTTATAAAATATTTTATTATGATATTTTAGTTTCTTATATAGGAACCTAGAGTGAATTCAACTATGTGGGGACACAAGGTAAGAATTTCATGGCTTAAATCCCCCCCTTGAGACATATTTCCTATTATACACAATGTATTATTTGGAAATGTTTACCTAGATCCTAATGGAATTATTTTTCCATATTCATGGGGTTTTAAAGAAAAATATCATGTTATATTTGAAATGGTTCTTTATTCATAATATTCCAACATTAAAAAAGGTGTTTTGATTAAAATGTTACTCAAACCATAAGGGTATCATTTTCAATATTATTATCAAATAAAGATTGTTCTTGAATGATAATCCATCAAAGGAATTTATATTTTTTTATAAAACCTCTCATAATTTTATTTATATAATCATAATGTTTTATATTTACCCTTAAAATTTATTTTTTCCCTTGATTCACAATTTAATCGACGTGTTTCTGGTAAATGAAACCGACCCCATTTCTTTTTATCGACCAAGAAACTCACAATTTCCATGTCTATATTCGTTATAATATTTTGAAAATATCCTTATATATGCCTCAATAATTTATTGAGGTCATTTTACAGTACTTAACCTTCTTTGAAATATTTTAAATAAATTTTTAATATTTTTTATATGGGTCATTTTCATCAAAGTTTGAAAAAATCAATTATTAATGTTTTCTAGGTGAAGACATATTTTCACCATTTTTATGTTTTATATAAAACATTCACTCTATTTTTTCATGATTTCTAAAAGAAATTATTTTTATCCTAGATTTATAAAATATTTATTTAAAAAAAAACAGATGATCAATGATATTTCTTACTTCCAATATAAAACCCATAAAAAGTGTTTTTAAATTAAGACATTTTCCATTGAAATAGATTTTACCTGATAAATGATATAATTCAAATTTTCTTATACCCATTATTTATATGGATGGATTATGTAATATCCGTATCTTTTAAAGGACTGATCCATCACTACCTTTTTATTACCAAATCGTTTTCAGTGTATAACTACAATTTGTCTTCCGTTGATCTTCCTCTATGAATTACCTATTTTTTATTCCTTTGATCAAATTTTGGTCACCAATATTCCATAAATTGATTTTTTTGGGAAATTATTATCTTAATTAAATAACCTTAATTTATATATTGTAAATACCATATGATTTATTATCTTAATTAAATGGTATTTACTTATAATGTTATGTGATGTCATTAGATACCCATTTATTTTCCATTGGTCTGTCATGTTATGATTATTGATGAAATTATTAATGATTTTATTATGTGAATCAATTTTAAAATAACATGAAAGCCATTTTAATTCCATTGGTTTATTATGATGTGTTGAATGAAACCAATTTTTACTCCCATGGGTTCTTTATAGTATGATAAACGATTGATTTCAAGTAGAAAATTTAAGTATGTATGATGATGGTTTGGGTCCTCTATCACCCTATGATGAATTGGTTAAAAGTATAAATATCATGAGAAATGACTAAGAGGGAAATTTTTTAGTTATTTCCAAGCATGAATGAAAGTATGGGACTCACAAAGATGATATATACACGGGTACAATTTTGTTTTCTCATTATCATGGGTGAAAGTGTGAGACTCATGGATGTAATGTTTCCCTATACTAATATTTGTTCCATAGTAACATTATGTCAATATTTTATACTTATTATTAATAATATGTTATGCTATGATGGATCATGTTTATTGAATCATGTTTCCACCATATTCTGGTTCATTTTTATGATATTCCAAGACTTATTCTTGGGTTTATTATAAAAAATCATCCATAAAATTTACATAATAATGAGTGCTAATTCAATAATTCAGTATCTTACATTTGAGGATATTTTTAGATTTATAATTTTCTATAATTAGGTACCAACTCATGCATAAAAAACCATAAATTACAAACTGAACACTTCTGATTAGTACCCATTTTTTCAATAATACAAAAATTTTAAAATAAAGAATGATTTATTTTCATGAAAAAATATTCAAAAAATTAAACATGATTTATTAATTTCCATTACTGTCCATAAACCCTATGAAAATGATTTTAAAAACGTGGGATGAGCACAAAAATCATGGTATGTTACTTAAAAATGAAAGGAAACTGTTAGTCCAATGAAAAAAATGAAAACCATTGTAGTGTTTACATTTATCATCAAAGATATTTGAGCAAATGAAATTATACATTTTCACATGAAAAACATAAACACAATTTTCTCAAAGAAAAACTTTTAAACCCATAGAATAAAATTTAAAACCATTTTAGACAACATAGTGTATAATATTAATATAACCCATTAAAAACCCTTTTAATTAGAATAACCATACAGATGAATTCCAATAAAATTCTCTAGATAACATAATAATTACCCAATTCATTTAAGATATGTAATGGAATCAACCTTTGTATAGTTATATAATTCTCACCAGTTTTTCATGAGCTATAGTGGGGATCATCCCTTTGTATAAGATATATCAGGCTCACCCATGAGCTGTAATGGGTCTCAACCCTTATTATAAAATGTATCTGAATCATCTATTTCTCAATTAATGCTCATATACAATATCATGAATAAAATTTTGTATTATTTCCCCTTTTCATCATAAAATCATGTCAAAAACTCTTTTAAACCCATACAAAAACAATTTTGGATATCGATTTACCCTTTCTTTTTAAAAACCAATTTTCAAAACCAAATACCCTTTTATTTTATAAATACATTTTAAATACGAAAAAGAAGAAAAAGGGAACTAGGTTTTTATTTCAAGAAAAAAAAAATATTTTAAAGTAATACAAGCTGAAAATAATGGTTATGATAGTGGAAAAATTCATTATCACCGTAAACATTAAAATTGAACAATCATTTTGCCATTTATAAAGAGAGTAAAAAGTTTTAAATAAAGATTAATTTGTTTTGAAAAATATTTAAAGGTAAAAAAAACTTCCTTATTAAAATATCATGTCCATATAATTACATTCTTAAAATAATTTTTATAAAATTGATATGTAAGAGAATGATATTTTGAAGGAAAACTTTAAAAGAGTATTTTTTTAATGAAAATTCTCTTATCACTTGGGAAACACTTAAATCGTAATACCCATGAACGAATAACATTAAAATTTTTAAATATCATGAGAATATACATAACTCATGATGTAATATTACAAATGGTATTTATATACATATCATTAAATAATATAGGTGTATAACATAAATTTTTTTCTAAATGACTGGAAATTGAGATGAAGTCTCTTAACTATAGTCAAACTCATCACATTTGTTCTTTATCTCCTAGTAAAAAAATTATTTTAATTATTTAATTTATTAATAAAACTTTTCAATTTTATTATACCTTTTATTTTATCTTTGACCATTCTATACACCAATAGTTAATCATTTATGCTTAAGTCAGATGTTTCGATGATATTTGACTTATGCCTCAAAATTACTTCGATAGGTTAACTATGGGTCAAATTGGTCACAATTTAAACATTTTAATAATAATAATACTTAAATATTTATCCTATTTATACATAAATGATACTTTTAAAAACAACAATTAATGATGGATATGAAAAATTTACTACATTAAGATTATGGAGATGGTAGGATGTACTGATATATGAGTAACCTTCCCATTCTCCAATAATCAATATGGAAATATGGTATACATTATTTTGTATTTAAATACTGATAAAAATATAAAAAATAACATATTTACATATATATACCATCCTTGTGATATAATTATGAAAAAAGAGTCACATCGCTTCATGGAGGTGGTAGTCCACACATACAAATGAAAGACATTTTCTTTGTTTTTGGTGTAAGAAAGAAAATGAAATATAAGAAAAAAAAATATTTTAATAATGATAAATATTTAAAAAAGATAATAATTATAAAATTTTATTCACATAAATAAATTAACTTTAACCTTATTAACTTACATTTAAAGCGTTAGTGAAAAATGAATCACATCGATTTGTGAGGCGGTAGTCCACCGTACACGCGAGAAACACTATCATATTCCCCATGTAATGGAATGTTAGAGGTTATATGTGTTATAATAATTCTATAAGTATAAATATGGTACATATATAAAATATATAATTGAAATACATCATTAAAATAATCTGTGAGAGGTGATGATTGAAAATGATTGACATTGGTTTTTGAGGCGGTAGTCCGTCGTATACACAAATGATGATTTTGTATTTAATTTAATGGAATAGTATATTGATATATGTTATAAAGTTAAAATAATAGAATAAAAATATATTAGTGATTTTTATTACTATATAATAATTATTGAATAATATTTCAATAATTCATAACAATAAATAAAATAAAGATTCACAGTGAATCATGATACCGCTTCTTTGGGAAACCTCCTAAGGTAAGCACCAAAATAATTCTTTGGATGAAATTATGAAAAAAATAAAGGCTGTAGATCATGGTTATGGAAGTAAGGAATATATTTTTGTTATTTATTGGTTGATCCAATGGGATTTTATGGTGTGAAGAGGATAAGAGGGGGCGGTCTTTTATAAGTGAGGTGACTGGAACACTTGTAATCTATGAAAATTAAAATGTGTACCTACATTTTTCACAAAACACAAGGCACAAAAATAAGCCATTATAGATACTTAAAAATTATGTGGTTTAAAAATTGAAATAAAATATAGTTTATACATGTTTTTATGTAATTTTTACACTTATCTTTTTAGTTTAACCCCCGATAAATCAATTTTTACCTTATCCACAATAATATTGTTTTGTTGTTTTCACTATTAATTATCGTAAAAACTTAAGTTTACCCTATTGGAGAATATAAAAAATTATTATTTAAATTATAAAATCTGTTTTAAAAAATTAAATTCATATAATTATAAAAATTTAATTTAAAAAAAACCCCACAAAAAAGATAAAGAAAACAGGTTTTTATGAAGTGTATTTTTAATATAAAAGATGATTTTTAATTACTATATCACTAATAATAACCATTGTGTTAACAAAAATTAATATTTATTTAAATATATTATATATATTTCATTTAAAATATTCCTCATTTTGGATTATTTTTTATTAATTAAAATAGAGAAACACTATGTACTTTAAAACAGTTTCTCGAAAACTCTTATTTTTAAACCCCAAAACAAACCCCTCGAAAAAAATTGATTAAAAAGTAATTAAGAAAATTAAATATGAATAAATAATAATTATATTACATTAAATAATATTCAAAATATAATGAGACATTTAAATTATTTAATTTACTAAAAGTAAATGTAATTTATAAAAAATCTACATTTTTTAACATTCAGTGAAAAATAAATATTTTCAAAAAATCCCAAAAATTCACTCTTTTTTTTAATTTTTGTATGATAAATTAAAAAAGAAAATTCATTTCTTAAAATTAAAATTCAATATTTTATAATTTAATCTATTAAATAAACCCTTATAATATTTTTTTTAATTCAATCTATTTCCTTTTTAGTTTAAAAATTAATTAATATTTGTTATAATGAATATATCTGTATTAATAGACATGAAATTAATTTATTCTATCATTATTTGGGTTTTTAAATTTATGATATATGATTTATTATGTGTAAATTTTCTTATGTATCCAGACTATACCCATATTATCATCTTATGTTCACTTATGATATTCATTGTTATTGCTTATGTTTACCCATACTGAAAATATGAGCTCAACCCTTTCTCATGTTTCCATTTCCTAGGTAATGATGAAATTTAAAGACCGAAATTTTCCATGTAATTTATTTTAATTATATGAATTTATTAAGAGTATTCCAAAATTTGCAGTGCGTGATTCCTAGGCTTGGTGTGCCCGGAATGAATTTCTAAACATTTTTTAGGTACGTTTAGTAAACGCGCGAGCATTGTTTTCTAGATTTTGAAACAGTGATTAGATTAAAAATATGCGAGCACTGTTGAATCCAAAGTGCTGATATTTACTTAAGGAAGGATTCACTTTGACCATAGAAGGTCGGTAGAAAAAGATAGTTTTTGGAAATTCAAATGAATAATAAATAACAATGTTATTTCATTTTTATTTTTATTTTTCCTCCAACGGACAAGTGGCGGTGGCAGGACCAATGACATGTCAAGCCATTAATTGTCTTGACTCCTCAATATTTGTAAAAGCACCATTGGAATTGGGTAGGTTCATTCATTAAATGAACCTCATAAATTATGAACGTCATTACTCACCATCCACCACTCCTATTTATATGAAGGTCGGGGTAGAGTATTTGTACAGCTTCACCAAGCGATGAAGCTTTGTAAAAGTACCGCGACACCAACTACATGGATGATGAGACCAGTTCCAGTGGGCAGTGATGAACGCCATCGAATCATGAACTGAGAAACACTGATTCCTCCTCAAATGTAGATGTTCTTCAACGAATATTAAGGTAGGATTAATTTTTTTTCTAAATTAAAGAGTTAATGAATCAGTATACTACCCTCTTGCAATCAAGCTAACGCGGAGGGCGCGGGCCAAACAAATAAGGCCGGACCCTCCACCATTTTTTTGAAATTTGATGTGTTCTTCACAAATGATCTATTCAGGTTAGAAGAAACCAGGAATGTTTGGTTTAGAAACAATGAGGATGTCCCAAGAAGTTCATTGGCACCTTTGGATGAAAAAACTGGCCACCAGAGCTCGCCTGGTGAACCGTCGAAGACCACTAGTGTGGCACCGGCACGAAAACACCAGCAACCAACACCGGTGGGTGATAGAAGTGGCCAGAAATGACTAGCTAGAGAGAATATGGCGGCATGCCGATGCACGCTTCTAGTGGAGAAGGCCGTGACCGAAGCTGCAGTGGGTGGAGTTGGCGGCCGACTCGGGCCGGCTGCGGAGGAAGCGGTGGCCCGCTTGTGCCACCGGAGAAGTTGGTTGCGGCTCATCAGTCGCGGTAGACATAGGGAGTGGCCAACACCAGCCGATCACAGGAGACAGAGCAGTACGCAATGACGCGCCATCGGAGAGGCTGGCTGCGGCTCCGATGCCGCGACAGCAGGTACCCGCTCCCCGTGGGTCCCACGGAAGACCATGCGGCACCATGTGGCACTGTTGAAAAAACCTAATGTCTAAGGCCATTTGGGAAAATCAGGGGGGGCACTACCCCCCACCGTGCCATCCATGTAAGGCCCTGTTCCTGAGATCCGCGGGTTCAGTGGGCCACGCCCCTCCGCGGGACGGGCCGCGCCCCTCCATGGGCCAGGTCGTGCCAGCCTAGCGTGCCGCCCCACCAAGGTGGGCCGGGCCGGTCCATGACCTAGAAGGCCAAGACCACCATGGCCTAGCCCAACCAGGCTGGCCCGGGTCGGGTCGAGCAGAACCAGGTAGTGTCGGCCCAGACCGGGTCAGGCCCAGTCGAACGACCGGGTCGGACCAGACCCGGACCCTTCCAGGCCCAGTTTCTCTAAAAGAGCCATAACTTGTGAATCCGGCGTCCGTTTGACGAACCATTTATGGTGATGGGATCCTTGGAGTGAGACAATTCTTTTGATATACTCTACTTGAGTTTTTGAGAAAGTTGGAATAATGCTGAGTTGGATCTAACCCGAATCCAACCGAGCCCTCAGCATTAAAATGCCTATAAGTCACAGATCGGGCTTCCGATTAACACACCTTTTATCACATTAGAACCCTTATGACATGGAGGTACATTGGTATACTTATTCGTGGTATTTCGTGGCTATTAATGTATGACTGATGTCTTGAGGAGCAGATCATCCCGGAATCAAGCGTTCTTAGTGCGGGAATCTCATGGTTAGCTGTAACATGAAGAAAAAACATCGATCTTATGTGGGTCAGTATCTATCAATCCTATGTGGGTCAGTGCCTAGCGATCATGTGTGAGTCAGTATCAATCGACCCTATGTGGGTCAACACCTAGTGATCCTATGTGGGTTAGCATCTATCGATCCTGTGTGGGTCAGCAGTAGAGCCTCTCGACAGAATAATATGATATAGATTAACGACTATTAATTTTTTACTTATGTACTTGAGTTATATACCTGGTTTCATATGAGTCTTTACTTTCATGGTGTTACCTTTGTGGTACTTTTACCTCTGTGGTGTCACCTTCGTAGTGTTATCATTGTGATACTTTTACCTTTGTTGTCTTTCTTTGTGGTTTTTCCTTTGTGGAACTTTGGGAGACATTCAGGGGTATTGGGCTCTCTACTGAGTATTGTTATACTAACCCCTACATGGGCTACGCCCACACCTTGATGTGTCTTGTGTAGAAAATGGACAACGTTGATCGATGATGAGGGAGCCAGGCTGGACAGTGTTAAAATGTGGACCATTTTACGTGACATGCCGTGATGACTATTGATTGTGAGCTATACGTACCCTTCTGGTAGAATCCTTGGTGGACGATCCATGAGATGTTTTATCTTTTCATTTTTACTTGTACTTTTCATTTGTTCTTGTATTCCGACCCCTTGACTTTCAGTACACATTTTTCTACAGCAGTTTACTTTGTGGTTGCTTCTTGTTGTGTTTTTGGATTGTGTGTTTATACATGTTTAAAATAAATGTCTTCCTGTTATAGAGATATGACTTTTTGGTGGTTTTTGCAAGCCACTGGCCTATGACAGGTGGGATAGGGGTATTCATGGAACATGCCCTGGGGGACGGGTCATGACAAAGTGGTATTAGAGTAGTCGGTTCTACCGAACAAACTAGGACTCTGATATTTTCAATGTGGAAATAGTGTTAAGTGTTATGAGTGTGATTTTTAGTTTGGTGAATCCGATGTTGGTGTGGAAGCTGATGTACCCATACACCAGGACCCTGAATTCTATTTTTTGACTCAGTGCATGAAAAAATTGATTTCATGTGTATTGAAATTTTTTCATTATTCTTTCTTTGAGTTACCTCACGAGGTATATGTTATTGAATGTGGAACACCTGCTTTATTTAAGGATTCCACCACGTAGGGAGCCAACCAAGATTCCAGAGAGAGTACATGATGATGGCCCACTGAGCGATGAGGCCTCGGTGCAGGGCCCTCTTATGGTTTTAGAACCTTTGGGTGGTGTACCAGTAGCACCACTACCTGTTGGGCAGCTGTTGCCACTAGCCTCACCAGCAGAGGGTGCACACAAAATGAGCGTATTGCATGAGTTTCAATGGCATAGGCCTATGACGTTCTGAGGCAAGTTGGATCTACAGGAAGCTAAGAATTGGCTGGAGGCTGTGGCTAGAGTTTTTCACTTAGATGGGACACCAGCTAATATTATGGTGATCCTAGCTGCCAGTCTCTTCCAGGAAGCAGTTGGGAGATGGTAGAGTCTGACACTCCTGTTACACAATGAGGAGAACCTCACATGGGCAGAATTTGATGGAGTTTTTAGGTCAGAGTTCATCCCAGTGACCATACGCTTAGTGAATATATAGAAGCTACTCTACTTTCACCAGGGCAGCATGACAGTGACCTAGTACTCGGCAAGGTTCACTAATATCACCCTCTTCTCCACCGACATGGTACGAGACCCTTTATTTAGGGCCTAGACCTTTTATTAGGGTCTCCAACACGAGATCAGAGCATCGATGATATCACTCAGCATCCCGACCCAGGTTGGGGTGCTAGATCGAGGGATTTCAATAGAGAGCTTCCAAGCTGAGAAGACACCAACAACGAGATCCACCACCGAACATCAGGTAGGAGAGTCATCCGTAGTAAGGAATAGAAATATGACACATGGCCCAAATTGGGCCAATTATTCTGGTGGATGACCTCATGATATAGGGTTGGTGGTGTGGGGCTCACGGGATAGAGGAGGATAGATGAGGAGTAGGTAGTGCTACTCGTGCAGCAGGCAGGGTTACATGGCTCACAACTGCCCGAACCGCTGTACATATGACTAGTAGATGGTCATGGGACCACCAAGGTAGAGGTAGAGGTTAGAGTGAGGAGGTCCATAGGGAAGCATATATGGTAGAGAATATGGTCGTGCAACAGGCGATGAGTGGTGATTCAAGGTTCTACCGTCACCACCACCTCGTGGTCCACCCTGACCACAGGGAGCAGGTGGACAAGGACAAGCTTAGTGCCAGGCATCCAAGGCCAACGTTCATGGCACTCCATAGATGATCCGAGGTATTATCTGTTTCTACTCCACCTTAGATTAAGTACTTATAGACACAAGTTCTAGTCACTCATTCATTTCCACGATACTTTTTTGGGGCTTTGAGATTCCAAGGGAGCTGTTGGATCTATCCTTACATCTAGAAAATCATATTGGAGGGTATTTGATGATTAAACACTAGTGAGGGAAGTGTGAGATTACTCTAGGAGGATAGAGCTTTATATGATATATTCTAGTAGTGGCATCAAGGCCTTACGGCACCATCTTGGGTATAGGATGGTTATCTACAGTCCATGCTCAAATTGAATATTTTAGGTGGAAAGTGCGGTGTGTCCATGAGGATAGGATCGATTTTTCCTTCAACGGTGAGAAGAGAACCTATACAGCATAGGATAGACATACCCATAGAAGATTGAGACCAATCACACATCAGTTGGCTAGCCTTAACCTCAGAGTAGTTGATGTTGAGAGTCCGAGCTATCCCGTAGTGGTGGACCAGTTTGTCGATGTCTTTCTTGATTATGATTCGGGACTAATTCCATGAAGAGAGATAGACTTTTACATCAATATTTACCCTGGGAAGACACTGATATCTACATTAGCATATTGGATGGATCCCGCAGAGCTTCGTAAGTTACAGGTATAGCTGGAGGACTTATAGAGTAAGGGGTTCATAAGGCCCAGTGTTTCTCCATGGGAAGCCCCAATTTTTTTCTCCCTGAAGAACGATGGGATTTTGAGACTCTATGTGCACTATTGGAACCTGAACCAGATGATCGTGAAGAAAAAGTATCCACTTTCATGTATTGATGATCTCTTTGATCAGTTGAAGGGAGCTCGATGGTTTTCTAAGATAGACCTCTGATCAGACTATCATCAACT
Organism: Viscum album; assembly: GCA_963277665.1. Taxonomy (NCBI): domain Eukaryota; kingdom Viridiplantae; phylum Streptophyta; class Magnoliopsida; order Santalales; family Viscaceae; genus Viscum; species Viscum album. The sequence goes on along the minus strand of OY728150.1, from coordinate 1,182,848,133 downwards.
CAAGGTACGAGATGAGGATGTGCAGAATACAACCTTTAGATATCGGTATGGCCATTACAAGTTCTTGGTTATTCTATTTGGTGTGACCAGTGCCCCTGTAGTGTTCATGGGACTCATAAACATGATCTGTCATCCATACCTTTATCTCTTTGTGGTGTTCTTTATCAACAACATCTTGATATACTTATTGTCGGAGGAGGAGCATGCCTATCATCTACAGATAGTATTGGATACACTCCAAGAGAACCAGCATTATGTTAAGCTCTCGAAGTTCCAGTTCAAGATACTAGAAGTCCACTTTTTGGGACACATTATCTCAGAGACTAGAGTTTCAGTGGATCTGGGGAAGATAGAGACAATTATTTATTAGGAGCCATCAATAGTGTGACCGAGCTACGAAGCTTCCTATGGTTGGATGGATACTACCAGATATTCATACCAAACTTTTACAGAGTTTTGAAACCCTTTTAATTTTTGAAAAATAAGAGACAAACCTTCGTATAGAAAGAGAGATGTCAGCATTGTTTTTAGGAGCTGAGGCAGAGACTCATGAGTGCCCCCATATTGAGGCTACCAGAAGAGGTATTTGGGTATGTAGTATACTGCGACACATCAAGGACCAGACATGGATGAGTCTTGATGTAGGAGTGAGTAGTGATAACTTATGGTTCATCATAACTGAGAAAACATGAGAAGAACTATGCCACCCATGATCTGGAGTTACCAGTTGTGGTCTTCAACTTGAAAATGTGGAGACACTACTTGATGGGAAAAAAGTTTACTATTTACTCTGATCACAAGAGTCTCAGGTATATATTTTCATAGAAGGACTTGAACCTGAGACATCGATGTTGGCTAGAGTACCTCTAGGACTATGATATTGTGATTGTCTACACTCCTGGGAAGGGGAACGTAGTGGAAGATTAACTCAGCAGGAGGTCTGGTTTACAGCTACTGAGTGAGGTGACAGACCAGCTAGCCACATTGCATATATCCTTTGTGGATATATATGGATTAGCTTTCCTCTAGTATATGAATTTCACTCCCCTACTTCCTCAGCTAGTTCAAGAGGCACAACTTAGGGAAATTTAATGCTAGGCTAGACGTGCTCATAAATCCTTAGGACAAGCACGTGATAGATTTTCTGAAGGTGAGTAACACTTTATTCCCTTTAGAGGATGCACCATGGTACCAGTGACACTATGGGAGGAGGTGTTGAGGGAGTTCCATACGTCCCCTCTAGTGGTGCATCTTGATGTGGCGATGATGTAGCAGGACCTCTGGTGCCAGCACTGGTGGCCCGGTATAAAAAAGGAAGTGGAAAAGTTTTTTTCACAATGCCTCACTTGTCAGCAAGTGAAGTCTGAGCATCAGGTTGTAGTAGGCTTAGCGCAACCACTAGAGGTGTCGGAGTGTAAGTGGGGTGGTATCTTCATGGAATTTGTGACATGACATCCACATATGTCCAGGGGACATGATTCCATCTGGGTGATCATTGACCGACTCACCATGTCAGCCAACTTCCTACCCATCCGAGAGTAGGGATCAGTAGAGTGATTGGGATGCCTCTACATACTAGAGATTGTACAACTTCATGGGGTGACATAGACGATCATCTAAGACCATGACACACGTTTTATATCCCAATTGTGGAAGGGATTACATGAGGTATTCGAGGATCATCTACATTTGAGCACTGCCTTTCATCAGTAGACGAATGGTCAGACAGAGAAGACCATTCAAACACTAGAGGACATGCTTCTTGCTTGCGTCCTATACTTTTGTCATAGTTGGGAGGATCACTTTCCCATGGTGGAGTTCGCACACGAGAACAACTGTCACTCCACCATTGGTATGGTACCATTTGAGTCCTTTTACGGTCGACCTTGTAGATAACCTCTATGCTAGACAAACCGAGGGGAGTTAGCACTTACAGGTCCAGAGTTGGTACAGGCTACCACTGAGAAGGTGAAGATCATCCAGGAGTGGATGAAGACTACACAGAGTATAAAGATGAATTATGCTGATAAGAGACATAGACCTTTTGATTTTGAGGAGGGAGACCATGCCTTACTACAGGTCTCACCTCGATGAGTTTTGCAAAGATTTAACCAGGGCAGAAAGTTATCTCTGAGGTTTATCAGACCATTTCTAGTTCTCAATAGAGTTGTAGATGGGTTATATCGCCTGCCTCTTCCCACAAAGATACACCAGGTGCATGAAGTTTTTCACATGCTGCAGCTGAGGAAGTACATGAATTATCCATCGCACGTCATCTACTGGGGAGAGCTGGACATTGATGATGGGGCGACGTTTACGGAGGTTCCAGAGGAGAATGAGGATTAACAGGCGTAGGTCCATCATGGATGATCGATACCTCTAGTGCGCATTCACTGGAAGCATAGGAACCTCCAGGAGAGAACATGTGAGTGGGAGGCTCAGATTCATGATCAGTACCACCATTTATTTACTTAGTCTATGTTTTGGCTTTCGGGGATGAAAATCCCTAAGGTGGGGAGACTATAAAGACCCAGATTCTCCATGTAATTTTTTTAATTATATGGAATTATTATGAGTCTGTGAAAATTAATGGTGTGTGATTCTAAGGCCCGGTGTGCCTGGAATGAATTTTTGAACTTTTTTTAGATATGTTCAGTATATGCTCGAGCGGCGTTTTCTAACTTTTGAACCGGTGCTCGGATTAAAAATCCGAGAGCACCACTGAATCTGAAACACTGAGATTATCTTAAGGACGGATTCACTTCGACCACAGTAGGTCGGGAGAAAAATATAGATTTTGGAAATTTAAAATAATAATAAATAACAAATTTATTTTTTTTTAATTTTTCTTTTTCCTCCAACAGACATGCGACAGTAGTGGGACTAATGATATGTAAAACCATTAATTGTCTTGACTCCTCAATCTTTGTAACAACACCATTGTAATTTGAGAGGATAATTCATTAAATGAACCTCATAATCATCCAATGGTGTTAATAACCCTACCCCTCTCCTATTTATATAGATCTCGGGGAAGAGTATTTGCATGGATTCACTAACCAACAAAGATCTAAAAAAAGTAACACGACACCAACCACTTGGAGGATGAGACTGGTTCCAGTGGGAGATGAAGAAAGCCACAGAATCCCACGCCGATGAACACTAACTCCTCCTCAATAATGTATTTTCTTTAATGAATCTATAGGTAGGGTTTATTTCTTATTTAAATTCAAGAGTTTTTGAATCAGTATTCTACCTTCTTACTATCAAGCTAACGTAGAGGGTGTAGGCCAAACAAATAAGGCTTGCACCCTCCTCCTTTTGTTGAAATTTGACATGTTCTTTATGAGAGATCTATTCGGGTTGGAGGAAACCCAGAACGGTGGGTTTAGTGATGAATAGGATGTCCTAGGACGTTCATTAGCACCTTCAGATAGAAAAACCGGCCATCGGAGCTCGCCCAATGACTCGCAGAAGACCACTGGTGTGGCATCGGCAAGGACGAATCCGCCGCGGGTGGAGACGGCGGCTGGCACGGGCTGACCGCAGAGGAATTGGTGGTGCACATGTGCTTCTAGAGAAGGTGGTCATGAATAATCAGTTTTAGTAGATGCAAGGAGTGGTCAGCACTTGCCAACTGCAAGAGAAGGAGCGGCGCACAACAGCGCTCTGCCGGAGAGGCTGCTCACGGATCCGACACCGTGACAGTAGGGACCCACTCCTTGTGGGTCACACAAAAGACTAGGCGGTGCCACGTGGAACCACCACACAAACAGAATGTCTAAGGCCATTCAAGAGAACCGGGGGGCTGCTCCCCCATGCCAGCTAGGGTGGGCCCCACTCCAGCGGGCCACGACCCTCTGCGGGCTGGGCCATGCGAGCCCACCAGGCCGTGCCCCTCCATGGGACAGACCGCGCCAGCCCAGCGGGCCGGGCCGATCCGCAGCCTAGCGGGATGAACCTGCCATGGACCAGCCCAACTGGGCTGGCCTAGGTTGGTTTGGGGCAGGCTGGGTCAGACCCAGATCGGGTCGGTCCGACCGGGTCAGACCAGACCCGGACCCTTCTAGGCCCAATTTCGCTAAAAGTGCCATAACATGTGAACCAGGCGTCCATTTGACAAACCATCTGCGGAGCTGGGATCCTTAGAGAGAGAAGATACTTTTAATATACACCAAATGAGCTTTGGAGAAAGTTGGAGTATAGCCGGGTTGGATCAAACCCGAATCCAACCGTTCCCTTAGCATAAAAATGCCTTTATGTCATGGACCAGACGTCTGATGGGCGTGTCGTCTATCGCGTTGGAACCCGTACAACATTGAGGTCCTTTGGGATACATTTTTTGGGACTTAGTGGCGGTTGAGGTATGACCGATGGATTGAGGAGAGGATCCTCTCATAATCAAGTGTGCTTAGTGTGAGAATCTTGTGGCTAGCTATAACGTGATGAAAGAACATCAATCCTATGTGGGTCAGCATCTATCGATCCTATGTGGGTCAGTGCTTAGCGATCCTATATGGGTTAGTTTCTATCGATCGTGTGGGGGTCAGCACCTAGCGATCTTGTGTGGGTCAGCATCTATCGATCCTATGTGGGTCAACAATAAAGCCTCTCAACAGAATAAGATGATATAGATTTACAACTAATCATCTATATTTTTATACTTGAGTTATATACTTGGTGTGAGTTAAGTCTTTTCCTTCATGGTGTTACCTTTGTGGTACTTTTACAATCATGGTTTTACCTTTGTGGTGTTACCTTTGTGGTCTTGCTTTGTGGTTTTCCTTTTTGGAACTCTATGTGACCTTCGAGGGTCTCAGGGTCCCTACTGAGTATTATTATACTCACCCTGGCACAAGATAAGCCTACACCTTACTGTGTCTTGTGCAGACCACATACAACGTTGATCGAGGATAAGGGATCCAGGCTAGACAGTGCTCAAAGGGGGAAAATTTGACGTGACGTTCCACATGGACTAATGATCGTGAGATGTACCTACCCTTCAGGTAGGATCCTTGGTGGACAATACATGCATTGTTTTATCTTTTCATTTTTACTTGTACTTTTCAATTGGTATTGTATTCAGACCCCTTTACTTTCCTTACACTTTTTCCTACAGCAGTTTACTTCGTGGTTTCTTCTTATTGTGCTCTTGGATTTTGTGTTTGTACAGTATTAAAGGCAATGCCTTCTAGTTATAGGGATACACCATTTCAGTGATAGTCGCCTGCCCCTGGCCTATGGAAGGCATGATTTGGGTAGTCATGGCAAGGGCCTCAGGGGACATTTCATGACACGAAAAGTAATATGTAAGATATATCTAGAATATTACCTTCTATGGAGGATTTTTGGGAGATTTTGAAGACTTGTTTTGGATTATGTAGTTTGTTATATAGTGTGAAAATAACAATTTAATATAAGAAACATGGGGTATACTTGTTAAAAATTTATCCTAATTATATAAAACTCTAAACCTAAAAATGACTTCAGAAAGTAAATGTTATATTAAATATCAATGATCTTGAAATTAAGGATGTGTTTCAAAGATAGTGTTTAAAAGTAGGTTGTATGTAGCACAATAACCGTGAGTACATGTTTATGGCACCTCAGATGGTATCAAAGGAGGGTCAAGCTAACTTTAGTGTTTAGGATGCTATCAGTTGAAGATACATTAATATTTTTAAAGGCTATTAGGGATTTATATATTAATATTGATCATATTTTTAGGGGTATATATAAACTATTAAGTTCGTTATACAAAGTATTTTATGTTTTTCGGATTAAAATAATACAAATTAATAAAAAATATTAGGATATGATTTTGTATAGGAACAAATCTTAATGTTTTTGTAAAATATATATTTTGTGGTTATCCTTGAAATTAAATATGTATTTGGATACTAAAAGTAGATTCAGGACCTTAATTAGATGTACCTAGGGATAGTAAACCTGAAAGGGTGGATTGGGTATTAACTTGATCATTAATTGGTGCATGATAAAGAGGCCTAACTACACACCTGTTTTGACACTCCCATGGGATATGAATTGGTAAATCATAATCTATTTATATATTATTATGAAGGAATTATTAAGTTAAGGAATTATGTTATGGAATTTGATAGAACCCAATATAAATAAAAATTGATCGAACCAAGAGTGATTTAGGTTGAAAAGAAATATAGTGTAATAATTTAGAAGATTCAGACATTTTGAGGTAAAATTATTCATTTAATTATCTTCAAACAATTCTCTTACAATGGTCCTAACTCATTTAACTTATTTTTGTTTTGAAATGGTTTAATCCTTATTTATTCAAGTTAATAATGGATTCTATAAACAATGTAGGGATTTCCCCAAAAAGAAATGTAATAAGGGATAGAGTGAGAAATATTGTGATTACTTTAAAACAACTATCTTGAATCATGATTAACAACATGGGATTATTTTAGTTTCAAAACACACAAATGATGATAAGGATAATGTCTCATGGAATATCTAGTGATAAAGATGGTTAAGGAAAGAAGATTGAATTTCCTTAACGACAAAAATGTGGTAAGAATAAACAAGTATAATGTATTAATGGAATTGGGAGATGTTTTATATATGAAAAAAGAGTCAATTAAGAAAATAATTATTGGGGAATGTTGAAGAGCTCAGTGGACATTATGAAAGAGAATAATGTTGACATAGAGTTACCACGAATAGTTCAATTTCATAAATGTGGGAAAATTTGGAACTGCCTAAATAAATTTAATAATCTAAGAGATAAAGGGGATGATAAGCATAGTAAATTTCCATGACTAATGAAACAGGGGAAATAATATTCAACAAAAAATACCAAATATATTTTACAAAATGATATGGATTGAATGACACTAATCATCCACTTATGAATTGTGACTGTTATAATTTCATCTAGTTTCATTGTACCATGTATGTTTTATAAAAATAAAAAATCCCACCTAGATTAATAGATGTTGAATTATTAATAAAAATATATAGTGATATGATTATTTTATCCCAAGTATACAAATAATCTCTAATATATTTTTATTGTAATTTTCTTCCTAATAATACATTTATCCTTCTTTTAGAAAAATTTTATACGATATTAGGAATAGATTGGATCTCTTGAAAATGGTAATTTTTAAGATAAGAAAGTCAAATATAAAAAAAACCCATGATAAGATATTAATACAAGTCTGACTATAAACTCCACATAAAAATTTCACTCATTATATTAGGGTATTTAGCACAAAAGTATAGAGAGAAAATCAAAACTAGTTATATAACTATTATGAGGGAAAATATGTGTTTTCTAGTGAAACCAAGGATAATGAGGATGAAACCTCATTATAAATTCAAATCCAGAGTCATGTCTATCTTATAGATACATATAACTATTTTAATAGTTAGGGATAATAAAAATTACGAAGATTTTATTTATTTGGGGTGGGGGGAGGGAGAATGTATCAACATAGTGTTTTGATATGTATTTTCTTTAGATAAATATTATGTTTATAACTTTCTTCACATGTAACACCAAACCAAAACAAACTATAGAGTATTATATCACTATTGAAATGTAACCATTGGATTTGAAGGTAAATATAGAGGTAACCGCATTATAAAATATGTATATATAAATAAAAATAATTTTTTTAAATACTAATTCATTGATAAAACTCAATTAGTGTATCTAAATCACTAATAAAATTATATTATGTGTAAAATATATTTTCCAAAAGTTTTTTCCTTTTTCATGCACTATGAATTTTAATATATTATGTTTAAAAAACTGGTTTAATTGGAAAATATTTATAATATATATAATTACATAAGTTAACTTCTATCCAATAATTATTATGAGAAACTAAATAAATTTATTTTATGATTTGGAGATACATGTTTCTTGAAATTTTTTTATTACGTTCTGCACACTTATATTAATTTTTTTACCAATTTTATAAATTTATTAATATAAAATTATTCAAATATTTTTAGTCATTATTTTAAAATTAGTTAGTAGGATCAATTTCAATTATAGGAATTAAAATATGTTACCAAAATAAATATTAGTTACCACAATAAAACAATTATTTTTAAAGGAATGATACTTTTCTAAATATCATGATTTTAGAATAAATTAATATTTTTTAAGGTAAAGTCTCTAAATTAATGTTTAAAAATATATAAAATTAAATTAACACACATTTAATTAGAATTTAGTACTAAATAATATTAATAAACATTAATTATGAAAATGACTTTTTCAACAAAAGCTATTTTTCAATGCATTATATGTTTTAATTTAAATGTTAATTTTCTAATACATAGAAATTTAATTATATTAAATTAATTCAGAATTTGGATTTAAAAATTTATAAATTGGTAATAAGGAACATGTTTATTTTTTAGTGATAAAATTATTTCCGAAGTTAAATTTTATTCATGATTAATAAATATTAAATGATAAATTTAATGTGGATTGAATTTCACTAATCCAATTTGACAATTTGACATTATATTATACCTTTTTAGGTTAAACATTCATACCTATAAATCTCACCAACATTTCACCAACTAATTCACCTAAATCTCATGAAATTACATTCTCATCCCTTATTTAACATTCCTTTCCAAATATTTCCCCTCCTTTTCAACCCTATAAGGAGATCACTTACACTCACATCAAGTTAAACCTGTAGCCCTAAATTCTCATTGAAATATTCCAAAATAATTCTTGATTGATCACCTATAAGTATTTGGAAGCCTATAACTTCAAAAAAGTTCCGCAAGTCCTTCATTTTCATTGGATACTTCAAGATAATATCCAAATTCTAAAAATAAGTATTACTTACCCTTTTACTTCCTTTGTTTATCCTTATCATACAACCTCCTCCAAATTTTTTTAATAATATATATATAATTATATTATTTAAAATAATATAATTAAATGTTATTATATTTATTGTATAATCATTATCTATTCCCCTCCATTTCAATCAAAAAATGAAAAAATTTGCTCATGCGTGTCTGTGGACAACAACCTCTATGAGCAAGACATTTCATTTTTCATTACCAAATTTTATGATTGGTTCTAGAAATGAATTTAGTTAATATATATTTGATTTATATCATGATTTAAATTCTATAAATATAAATTATACTTTTTATAAGTAATTTTAGAAATATATGATCATCGTAAAACTAACTGTTTAAAATAAACATACCAATAGTGAAATTGATTTTTTAATAAGTGATAAATTATTTTTGACTTACCATATTCTTATAAATCGTACCAAATTTGACATCTAAACTTAATAAAATATAAATAGTCTCATTATAATTTTTTTGATAGTGACATTATAACAATGTAATCTCTTCCAAAACCATACTCACATATAGATTATAACATGTTTTTATAGGGGCGGTTTAACCACATACATGAAAAATTATATAAATTCAAATCAAGGATGGATTTTAAAACATAATATTCAATATTAATATGTAGATAATTATTTTTTGGTTCTATAATGGTAATTTTAACATCTAACTCATTGATTAATAAAACACCATCTAGTTTTTACAAATCACATTAATAAACTTGTCATCGGCTTCATCGTCACAAATAATAACATAAAGACATATGAAATTATATTATAACATTAAAAATAATTAAAAAATAATAAATTATAGTACCTTTTAGGATATATTAATATTAAAATTTTGGATAATAATGAATAAAAACTTATAAATTAAAAAACTAGTTCAAAATAATTAAGATTACTCACACTCGATATTGAAAATAGATAATAACCTACCAATATACACATAAAGAATAATTTTAAAAAAAGTTTATAAAAGGTTATGTGTATTAAAAAGGTTATAAAATAGGTTCTTAATATTTTTTTATATAGGACCTTATAGTCCATTCAACTAAGTGTGGAAATCATGTAAGATTTTATTAACTCAAATTTTCACCACTTAAGACATGTTTCCTATTACACACCAAGTTTTCATTGGAATGGTTTAAATACTTACTATTGAATTTACATTACCATATTCATGGTGTTTTTATGTGAAATTTCATGTTCTATTTTAAACTTATTTTTATTGGAAAACTACAAATTTGAAAAGGGGTTTCATATTAAAATTTTACTCAAACTATACGGGTTTTGTTTCCAATCTTATTTTCTAATCAATACCCTTTTTGAAACCTAATGAATATATGAATTTTTATTATTTATAAAACCCCCCATAATTTTATTTAGATATCCTAATAATTTTAAAATTCTCCTAAAATTTTAATTTTCCCCTTGACTAACATTTTACACAAATTGTTTCTTGTAAATAGAATTTTCTCTGTCTCTTCTTCTTAGTCGGGAACCTCCAGTTGACCATGTTCATATTCATTGGATAATATTTAGAATATCCTAATCTATTCCTCAATAATTGGTTAATATTATTTTCGAATACTTTAACTTATTTAAATATTTTTAAATAAATTTTCAACATTTTCGATATGGTTTATTTTTTTTAAACTATGAAAACTATCTCTTATTATTGTTTTATAGGTGAAAAAATTTTCTAACATTTTTTTCCTTCCATATGAATTTTTATCTCTATGTTTTCATGGTTTTTAGAAGAAATGTTTTTCCAACTATTTTTTTAAATTATTTCATTTAAAATTATTTTAAAATATTAAGGATGTTTTTACTATCAAAGTGATTTATCTAAAACTATTAAAATCTGTTTTAAATATAAATCATTTTCATTTGAAATATATTATGGTTTATCAAGGATATTATTAATTTTTTGATATCAATTTTTTTTATAGAAATGTAATATTAAATATCCTTTCATTTTGGAGGTATTATCCATCATTTTTTTCCTTTCTTATTTTTTTGGTGTGTAATTATAAATTTTTACTTGGATACCATAAATATATTGATTGGTAAAATTATTATCTTAAATGTATAACTTTTATTTTTATGGAGTAAATAATATATGATTTATTATCTTGATTGAATGGTATTTACCTAGAATGTTACATGATGTCATTGGATACCCATTTATTTTCCATGGGTTTGTCATGTTATGGTTATTTAAGGAATTATGAATGATTTCCTTATATTAATCTATTTGGTTAGAATATAAAATCCATTTTATTTCCATTGGTTCTTTATGATGTGTTGAATGAAACCCATTTTTCATCCCATGGGTAATTTATTATATGATAAATGATTAATTTAAGTGGCACACATAATTGATATGTATGTGATAAAACAAGTTAGTTTTTCAGAAGCATGAGTGCATGTAAGAGACTCAAAAAGGTGATGTATACACATGTATAATTAATTTGACTCATAATCATGGGGTGAAAGAACGTGACTAATAAAATTAAAATATATATTTACTATTTATTTTTCCATAATTGAAATAATTTATTATTTAATTATTATTCTCATTCTTATTCTATGCTCTTATGGGTCATGTTTATTGATCTATGTTTCCACGCTGTTTTCATTCATGTATTATGATATGAAAATACATATTCCATGGTTGATGATCTATGATATATTTGGTATGAATTTTATTATATTTCATGGTTATACAAATATTATTATATTATTTTCTCTAATTATATTCAATTTTTTATCGCATATGTTTACCCTTATCGAGCATCTGGGATCACCCCTTTCTCATGTTTCTATTCCACTAGATTCTAATGAAAAGTGATTAGTAATATCTGTCTGAAAGAGTACCTTGTGTAGAGTATTTTTTGGTAATTTTTATTACTTGTTATGTATTAAATAGTTTCTTATATATTGGTTAAAATTTATATTTTATACAAATAATATGGTTTATATTAGATAAATATTTTTTATAATTCTATAATATTAAAAACCGAAAATTCTCATCAAAATGAAAATGTTATATCATCTGTGAAAGATCATTAAATTAATGATATGTTCAATATATAATGACTAAATTATATTTTATTTACCACCATATCTAGGAGTGTGGGTCTTTGGTGCCTCATTGATACATGGTGAGTATGGGTTTTAATTTTAGCTTTTTAGGTAAAAAGTTAGTTTTATTGAGTATTCATTGGAATTTAGTATGATTATTTTATATTTTTCACAAGATTTTAATCAGAGTATCTTACCGAGTATAATTTTATGCTCAACCTATATATATAAAACATTTTAGTTTTGAAAGAGCTATTTGATGATTGAGATGGGAATTATTATCTTGTGGAGTTGTTTAGGAGTTCCTAGAGTTTGTGGTCACTGCCTAGGAATTCCTTTAGTACTTTTTAGTTGTTTTAGATATGAATGACATTAAATTTATGTATTAGGATTTATTATTTATTTATTAATGGTTTTAATTATGATATTTAATCTTATCACTTGTTTATTAAATTTATATAAAGAGGTTAATACCTTTCATTTGTGATTATATTCACTTAGTTCTAATCTGCACACCGTGTTCTATTAGTGGTGGGCTTCGTGAGTCATTATCTCTCTCTTAATTTTCGGCCCATGATGGGTAATAGTGGAAGGGGGTATAAAAGATATAATCATAGTTTATATTTTTATCAATCCATGTTTAAAAAAAATTATTTTGAAAATGAATGTTTTAGTTTATATTAAATAAATTGTTATATTGTTTGGATCTATTAAGATTATGTTATATCTGTTAGAAGAAATGTATTATTGGATGGTGGTTGTTGTAGATGATGTGTTAGTTAATAATCCATTTATTGGTTAATCAAATATTTTTATGTCCTCCGAATATTTTTTATATAAAATGGAATTTCAGTGGAGGAATTGGAGAAGTATGTTTGGTGTTGGTGTTTTGGAGAAGTTTCATGAAGGTTTTATTTAAATTGAATGCATTTTGTGTAATTTGTATGTAGATGGTGTAGTTTGTTTGTGGCCTGTTTTTTGTGTTTTTAAGGTAACTGTTTATTTTTCTTTATCACATATGCGGTCTGTTAATAGTGAAGGATTTATGTGATTAAAATGGTAGGTTTGTGGTCTTAGAGGATATTTTTTTTTGCAGATTGTGAAATAATTATATGTTTTGAAAGGGAGGTCCATAGGGGAAGATTCAAAAAGTATGTTTGTGGTGTGAAAAATGTGAAGGGAATCCTTTAATGGTATTTAACAGATGGTTTAATATTTATTCTAGTGTTTGGAGATGTTGTAAGATAACAGTGCCTATAAATAACCCACTATTATATTCAATAAGGATTGATTAGAAGTTAAATAAGACCCAAAGATTAATCAGAAGATCAATTAAGGTAAGAATCATATGAAAATTAGGATTTAAATATTTAGTATGCCAATAAATGTTCAAGAATACAGTTCATGAACTAAGATGTGGAGGTATTATTGTTAGAGCAATTCATAAAGGGTCATTAATTAGTAAAGAAAGTTTAAGAGGTTCTATTAACAAGGAAGGTTCATGATGGAGAAGTCTATAAAGTCTGTTCACGAGGGATATCTATTAGGTATGGTACATAGTCTGCTAAGGGATGTACATTTTCTGTAAGGTTTGTTTACGGTGAAGAATGTTCTATATGGTTACTTTATGTAAGGCAGTTTAAGGTAAGTATTTTCATACAAACATCTCACATGGGAATTTTAGAGACCATTAATTAAATTATAGAATCAAATTCAATCATTCATAATATAAAACAAAGCATACATTCTTGAAAATGTGGAATCATCCTTCAAGTTCTTAAATTGAGGGAAAATTGATCCAAACTAGTTCACATTGAGGTGTCGATAAAAGTGATCTGGGGGAGGTAATATTATATCCCTAAATTCATTGTAAAGTTAGTTCTTTTAATAATGAGTGACCATGGTTGAAAATTATCATATAAAAAATCTAGTAAATCTTTATATATTTTTTTATGACCAACACATTTTCTATGTATGCTGATTGAAAAATACCTTGGTGGTGAACTAAGTAAAAATCATCGTGTTTTGTTTAATTTTTTATTGTTTTTGTTTGGTGAATGTGAATTAAATTTAGTCATTTCTAACAAACTCTTACTAATATAGTGATAAAATACATTTAATGTAAATGAAAATGTTGACACCATGATTCAACATTTCCCTCATAGTGAATCCTATGGTACAATAATATCCATATTGTACTTACTCATCAGTTTAATTAAATCAATTTTGAACTCGTTATTATTAAAAATAAATATAGATATTTTTTGAAATTGTTTTTATTAAGTTGTTATGATTTTTTTCATTATATAAATTTTTACATATATACCTCGCATCACAATAGAGGTAGAAAAAATAAGATGGATAATTTTTTCCCTTAGAGTTTATATTTAATTTCATTTTTTTAATAAATAAGAAAATTATTTTTCCCAACTATATAACATTTTGATATTTATTATTTTTAAAAATATCCATTAAGGCAATCGAATACATTTTTTTAAATATTAAAATAATTTTCCCCTTCAATCAAAAAACAACTTATTATTTTTCATATATTACAGTGTTAATGTGGGACAATATTTTCGATAATCTTGTTTTTATAAAGCTACATGGTTATGTATTTCTTTTATAAAACACTTAATTTAATTTAATTCTATTAGAAAAACCAAGATAAATGGGAAAGGGCAGTAACATGTGATACCACACTCCATTCTTGAAACCACGTGAGAAAAGATTATTTTTTTAACCTTATATTATTCTATATTAGGGAATTTTATAACTATAAAAACATTACCACTTGAAATTTTATTTTTTATTACAATTCAATGTTGATGTTCAGAAAATATACTTAATATTAATTGAAAATATTTTATATTGTTTGTAGGAAAATACATATGAAATCACATTTGGTAGTAATGGAATTTTTTAGAAAACTAATTATAAAAAGGAAGAGATTTAACACTATTATGAAGAATTTTAGGATGACATTCATACTATGTTTTTAAAGTTGGGGAAATTTTTAATTTTAAGGCATTATTTAGATTAAATATTTATCTCAATGCCAAATTTTATAAATCTGAATTAAATTCTTATTATTTTTATTTATAAATTTTCTAATAATCTTATAATAGATACAAAAAATTAAATTATCACATTTTTAAATACTCATGTTTTATTCTTCAACCATTTTATCTGTACTATTTTTAGGATCTATGTGGAAGTAATTTTTGAAAACCAATTAAATCCATGAATACTGAAGTTCAATTTGGTTCCACTTACCAAAAACTAACTACAATACTTAACACTTATGATTTTTTTTTCTTATACATAAGTTTATTTTTGGAATTTATAATTGAAAATGTTCTTCTATACCCCTTATTTATTTTTTTATTTCAGAATTTATGTGTGTGATTTTTTTTGAATGTGAACCACAATAAATTAATTTTTGATGACTACTGTAATTATAAGTAGTTTTTTTTAATTTCTTGAAGATGAATCCATATGAAAAGTGATTTTCAGACCCTTATACAAGTGATTTAATACACGTATTTCAAAATTATTTATTAGAATGTTATTTCCTTTCACTTATTTATGTATATTTCATATATAATTTATGTTAATGAATTATTTTCATAAAAAAACATAATTTTTTTTTTCAAATTTCTCATCATAAGTAATAATTTTTACAACCATTTTTCCAAAATGTATGACAAATATACCCTTGATATGTTTTTAAGTAAAGTATGACATATTAGTATTTCTTTTGTGTGTGTTTAACCGTACTATTTTTTATCAACACATTAAAAATGTTTAAATTACATCATGATGATTGATAGAACCATTGAAATACTTGTGTGTGTGTCATACAATACTATGCACATTTTTCATTAAATTTAAGATATTACTTTTCAAGGAGTTTTTGTTTTGAATTGAATTGAGAAAAATAATTAAATGGATAAAAAATTTTAATGGATGGTACCAAATAAGAAAAGGAAAGGGATGGGTGAAAAACCAAGGGAGACTAATATATTCCCACTATGTAATAGTTAAATACCACAGTTTAGTAAAATTATTTTTTCATAAATAAATATTGAAAAAATATAGATAATTGTTAAATTTATATTCTTTGGGATAACTAGAATAAAAAAATCAATGTTTTATTTTCCTAAATCATCAATACAGTGTTTTCTTAATTATTAGAATGTCCTAAGATTAAATAGTTTCAGGTAATTACTTTTCAGTTCTCTAGCAATATAAATTAACCAAATATCAGGGTGGAACATAAATGTATGTGAAACTTATGGATTACACAACTTAAACACTCATACAGTACTTGTTCATACTTATATTAAAGACTAAATAGTGTTGTTTTTTGGTTTAATTATTTTTATGAAAATCTATGTTTCATATTTTTATGTAATTCAAACTGTATGTTTTTTGTAAAAGCAGTATTTGAGAGTGCATTAGCATCCACTAATTTTTTTTAATAAGTATTACAGAACACATTATAATAAAATAAAAAGTTGTGGGTGTTTCTAATGGTGGCCGCTATTGGTCTTTAGTGACCCAACATTTCATGACTTCCAAATATCGGTATCCCATATTGTGAAAAGGGTTTTATCAACCACCAAATGTGGTTGATAATACATATTTTTCTTCTAGTGTAAGATTATGATAATAAATTTTCTTTTTTATTAATTTTTTAATAAAAAAATTTGGATTGTTACCAATGAATGATTTAATTTTTTCAAGATAATAGTTATTAAAACATCTATATAAGAATCCCTGAAGGGTTCATAATTCCTGAAGAATATTCAAAATTATAATAGATTACCCCATTCTTATAAATTAAGGTATGGGTTGAACTTAATGATATGTATTTAATTTATTAATTTAAATATATATTCATATGAGGAAAAATATATTTTTTATTATCATAGGATTTATATGAATTGATGATTTTGTATTAATCCATAATTTTTGGACAAAATCAAAACTTCTAAAGAGTTTACAAGATCAAGGGAAGGTTTGAATATAAAATTATATTGAATGTACTTCTATTTTGAATTAATAATCCAAAAGAAGAAATATTAAATTTTATAATGATTTTAGATATTCATGGAAAAACCATTAATAAATAATTATATCACTTTCTTATAAGAGTGATATAATTCATGTATTGGTAGATAATGAAAAAATTGTTTAACCAAAGTGGATAAAATATAAATTCATATTTTATATTACTTTTAAATATAAATACACAAATGGGAAAGTGTTCCTTAAATATAATATGATGCAATGTTATGACAATTTTAATGGAAGGTGATTTTATTTCTTATTTATAATGCTATAAAGTGTATAACATATTAATTAATCAAAATTTTAAAACCCAATGTTGTTGTAATGAAATGATATAGAAATTATATATTTTAATAATAATTAAATCCCTATTATATTACATGAGGATAATATATCATTTATAGAATAACTAACTATATAGATATCAAAGGTGATAAAATAAAACACATGTCACAAAAATTATTTTTGATATATGAGATTCAAAAGAAAAATGAGATCTATGTCTAGTAAATTAGTTCATTTAAAAACCATATTGATTTATTGACAAAAAACATTACCTATTGTAACTTTTGAATGATTAATTTATAAAATTCGGATATGAAGACATCAAATTCTATGATGATATATTCAGAAGTGTTTATTAATATTTGAATCCTTTTCCCTTTACTAGGTTTCTCCTAATTAGTTTTATTGATAATGTTTTTAATGAGTAATATTATCATTTTCATGTGATTCAATTATTTTAGCTTAACTTTTTTTTTCACATAGGATTTTTATTGTGAAATATAAAACAAATTTTTATAAAATTAATGAAATATAAAAGAGAAAGTAATGAATTGATATTTTTATATATTAATCCATTACCAATGTATGGATATTATTTATTCCTAAATCCAACATTTCATATCTTAATTCATTATATTACAAACTTACACTATATTTTATTAATTAGTAGATAAATATGATCTTTGTATTAGACATGGAAGATGAGAGAAAATATGTAAAATTGATTTTAATATCCTATAGCATATATATATATATATGTTTGTGTGTGTGTGTGTGTGATAACGTGATAATGAAATTTGACTTTGGGCGAGTATACATTTTCCCTATATCCTATCTACTTATTCTTTATTGTAATTGTATGCTACACTCATTTTTCATTGATTTCATACATTCAATATTATGTTTGATCTCTAATAAAAATCACAATTCATTTAAAATAAACAATGAGGTCCATTTTGTAAAATAATTTTCGGTTTCAATTTGTGTTATGATTTTGTCTCAAATAATATATATATATTTATATGTTATAGATAGTGAACATTAAAAAAACAATGATATTATTAATAAAAGCATACTCACATCCCCTCAAATTTGTTATATTGTTATATTTTTTATTTTAACAATTTATTATGATGTGATTTTTAAATTTAATGTGATGACATTGAATGATTATACTTATTATTGGTGTGTTTTCATTATCGTTTTTTTTATTTTGATTTCAGGATTTTTTTCATTACACCAAAAAACAAGAGTAGTATCTATTCTAATATAGTTTTTTTAATTTTTAAAATGAAATTAAAATAAAAAAATTAATATTATAATTACGGGTTTTATTATATTTGTTTGAACTTATATCTTTTATTTTGATCAAATTATCAAATCTTTTCATAACATAATTTTTTATGGAGAAAAAAATTGATATTTTTTTAGAATTATTCAATTTTTTGGGTGATTAAAATAGATTATAATATTTCTTCTCCACTCAAAAATTAGTATGATTTTTTATACAATTTTATTCTAAATGTATATAGATTATTTTTTTAAAAGAGTTTTTAATACCAGGATTTGATCGACTCGTCCGATTGGTTAGACCATTAGCTGCTACAGATGCTAGCGCAGTCTCTAGTGTTAGGTTGTTGTGTGTTTTCAGCTGATTTCAGACACTAGATGCTAGAAATATTTTTTGATGGGTTTTCTAGTTCTATTCAAAAATACTTGAGACCAAGTAACCAAGTTTTGATTTTTTTGAATGAATTTCGATCGTGAGTGAAAATGTTTAACAATAAAAAATTATGGGGTTTTGAAATCATTAATCTCATTTTAGTTTATGTATTTACATAATAAAGAAGTGTTTTTGTTATATATTTTACCTAAAAATATATTTAATATTTCAAAAATATTTTAATAATTATATATTTTATAGAGTATTAACTCCCAATACCCACATTTATAAGAGATAACCCTTCAAAACTGTAAGATTTTTCAATGTAGGACATAATATCATCCCTCCCCACACTATAAAATATTAAATTAAAATTTTTAATACCTTTATTTTTAATTTTCGTCTCTAAATAAAAATCATTTTATTGAATAAATCACTCAATAATTGGTTGATAAATAAATAAATTAATGTATTTGAAAGTAAAAATAATGAAATAAAAATATATTAAAAAAGAATTATTTGTTATAAAAATGTATGTAATTTAGAATAATTAAAATAATTATATGTAAAAAAAATTATAACTAATTATAATTTTGGATAAATAATAATATATAATAAAACAAGAAAGTTATTCTGACCTTTTGACACAATATATTCCACCGGTCTGACCATAAAACTTTCCCCCCTTATGATTAAACATCCAATTATATTATGAGACAATTTTTTTGAACTATTGTCGATTTTTATATGTAATTTAATGGATAAAAAATTTGGACATGGTTTTCCTTGATAAATTTATAGTTATAAATAAAATAATAAAATAATTATTTTTATTCTCACAATATCTTTTTCATATCACTTTATTTTATCATGTTGTTTTTATAAAATTAATTTGTAATTTTATTTGTCCTAAATATTCAATTTTTATATTTAATTATATGAAAATTTTATTTTTTTGGAATTTTTATTCTCTTTAAGAATGGTATTAAAATTCAACTTCATGTATTTTCAAGCTCTATAAATAAGGAATAACATTATAATAATAATAATAATAACAAAAATAACAATAATATATAATAGTCGGAGAAGAATATTCATTTTTTTGGTGTGTAAAACCATATATTTTTTAATTACAACTATTAAATGTAATTAATTTATTATTGATATTATAGATAAGTATTATTTATTTATGTGAGATTTATTCCTCTTGGTGTTTATAATATCTTATTTATTAAATAAAATTTGACACCAATATGTGGTTTGGTGAGAAGTCATATCTATACAGTAAAAAGGGCCTTGGAGGTGAATATAAAACAAAGTAACATTAAAATATTTTTTTGATAAATATTAATTATTGAAGAAAATAATAATCAGTGAGTCATAAAATAAAGAGTAACTAAAATTTGTGTAAATATATAGGCCCAGGGACTTGACCCCATGACCTTCCCCTCACCCCCAAACCCAAACCACCCAATCAAAAATGGTGTGGTAGACAAAAAAACCACATAACTTATTAAGATAATATTTTATATAATTATGATTATTATAAATTAAGGTTAGTTAAATATATTGATATGGGAGTAAATGATTATTAAAGAATATAATATATTATTCCAAATGAAATTGATGATATGTTCAATTTAATAGTTCCATAAAAACCTTTTTTATAATGAATACTATGTATTTTTCAAGAGATCCAATGTCACAAACCAACCCAGGTCGACCCTGAACCGGTAACCCAAGTTGATCCACGTCATGGACCAAAGGGCATTCACGAACCCCATAGGCTGTCAACTAGTGTAGGTAATCAATAGAGTCATCCAAGGGAATGATTTATACCAATAATAAATAAACTAATCATGCAATCCAATATATATAACAACATCAAAACTAAACATACTTTTATAGAAGAAACTGAAAATACAACCAAACCATACAATAAAATACAAAATAAAACCTAACATTCCAACATCCCCATGTGACCATGAGGGTCATGCTTTGATACCAATAACCAATATCTCCCATGGAGGTCAAATCCAAGCTGATACCTGGACCACATGCTAAAAACAGAAAAGAACTATTGGTGTGAGTATTAAAAATTTGTAGGCTAGCCCAATAATCTATTCCCAATTCACTTCCTTTAAAATAAAAGAAACATCAACCTCATGTTTTAAATAAAATATATAATGTATGATTTTCCATTGTTTTTACCTTAAAATGAAACACAATCCATTTCGAAATTTCATTCCAAAATTATGTTCGTTTACATTAGTGATACATCAACATTTTTAAGGGGAAAGTAATGTTTTCATTTCAAAATGGAACAAGAGAGTATACAAAAAAATTTATTTTAAAAATATATTTTTATAAAACTTTTGAATCAAACGCATCACCTTTCAAGAAAGTCAACACACGTGAGAGGAATATTATAATCACATAATAAGGGAAATGTAAATAAACAAACAAGAGTAACCAAGTATCTCAATCATCACTAATAGTAGTTAAGAAAAAATAGACAAGGGTGAACCTAAGAGATTGTGAATTATCCAAAACAGAATAATACATGAGACCCATCCTCGGAAGCATGCCTCACCCGATAAAGATCAAATCGCCATAAATACTATAGGCCACCCTAACTCAGGACATACCGAGGGGAAAATCCCATTGTAATAACCCCAATATATCAAACTACTATGGGCCACTAGCTAGCGCGTAATCTATCCAGTGCATCATTCATTCTCAAAGAATTCTTTCAGTATGACAAGATACAATTTCTCACATATAAAGGGGGTGATCCATCCGATTCCAACTAGGAATCCAATCATGTGTATATATAATAATTAATCCTGTAATGTTCTGGGTTTTCCTTTTAAAATTTATTAAAATTATATGGGATTATTTCGAGACCAGGTGTTGAGATGACATGTGATTTCGAGGCCTGGGGTTCCTAGAATAAATGTTTGAACTATTTTTATGTTTATTAAAAATAGTTCTTATGTTTAGTTTTAGTAGCTCTTAAATGACTGCTCAAATTTAAAATCCAAGGGCACCGTTGTGTTCATGAGAAATGGGGTTTTCTTAGGCAGGACCTAAATGTGACTAGTGTGGGTTGACTATGGAAAATATTTTTTGGATGTTTTAAAGAAGAATAAAAATAAAAATATTTTTTTTTCTTTTAACATTTTGTGGAGATGCAGTAATGGTTCGACATAGTGATAAGAAAACTATTTCTTTTAATAAGGGAAACAGTGTTGCAACGTTGCAACTTAGAGAAACAAATATCCTAAAACATGTTCCCTCGATTAATATCTTGTTTGTGATATGATATCAGATTCAAGATCCTTAGAGGCTTTAGAAAAAGGAAAAGAAACACATTGCAAAATTATATCATCTATGAATGATGAACGATGGAGGATTTACGCCCGGATTCAAAATAGTCATATATGGATTGATGAAAAACAAAGGCAAGACTCACATTTCTTTAGTTATCGATCACGTCCTCACAGTTTGGGTTTTATTTTATTTATTTGTGATTTATTTCCATGTTCTTGTTTCCAATTAAAAATTCAGGACAACACATGAATTGGTTTATCCACGGTTTGATCATTCTTGAGGGATGGGTAATATTTATTACGGGATTGAAGGAAGATTATTCTGTGTGATTATTTTTTCCCACTATTTTTCTAACAGGACGACCAAAGGCTGAAACTGAAAAGGATTAGGTTATTCCTTTGGGAGTTATTTTTAATTATCCTACCCCATTCTTTTAATTCTTCATCGATATATCCCCATGTATGTGGCATAATTTTCTAGGAGGTTCTGAGTGCGGTCAGACACCCCGAAGGGATGGTGAGATGAATTTAATGTCAAGGAAGTGAATAATGGGATCTAAGGATCTTGTAGATGGCCATGTTTCAAAAAAATGGAGAACTTGAGTGAGACCAGAGATCCGTGTAAGGAGGGATGTTGGTGGTGGCGCACGACATCATAGCCACCCGGAATTAGTGGCCACTGGCTTGATGACTGGTGGAAACCATTGTGGGGAAGTAGACTTGAGCCGTTGGAAGGACATTGGTGGCGGGCCTCAGAAGATGGAGCAGCAGGCTACATCATGCAGCCGAGGGGCCACTGTCTAGCTAGAACGTGGTAGTGGGACCCCATGGTAACCACTATGGGGTGGTCATGTAGTGGACCACCGCATTGGGGAGCAGACACAGTAGCCTCCACATCCTAGTTGTACGAACTGGTCTGCTTCCACCAACTGGATCAGTAGCAGGCTGGGCCAGTAGTGGGCCGGGCTCAGCCAGGGTGGGCTGGACCTAGTGGGTCAGGTTTGGCAGGACCTGGGGAGGGGTGGGTTGGGTCAGTCTGACTGGGTCGAACCAGACATAGACCCAACCAACCCCTTTTTCTAAAAATCCCATAACTCTCAAACCATGTATCCATTTGACGATATGTTTGCATAGTTGGGACCCTTGTGACAAGGAAGTCATTTTGAGATACTATATGTGAGTTACCATGGAAGTTATCACATGTACTTTTTGCTCGAGGATTAGTTACTCCCAGAACGAGCATGCTAAGGAAGGAATCTTACAGCTGGCTGAGACCTAAAATCCATTTGATTACGTAGAATGTGTTTCTTATCAAGATTTTTTGTCTTACCTAGACTGTGTGTCTTACCTAGACTATGTGTCTTACTAAGACTAATTCAGTACTCCCCTGTCTCACTAGGGTGCTAGTCCTCTAGTCTCTGATGATAGTCCATGTGTTATTTACAATCCGCGTGTTAGCTTCACTCTGGGTGTTACCTACACTTCATGTTTTAACTACACTTAGTGTGTTACTACTTGAGGGTACTGTGGATTCTTATAAAAATACTCTTTACGTACCATATACCTATACTTGGTATGAGATGACTCTAGAGAGTCTCTTAACTGTACCTCTTAGTGGATACACTTCATGTGCCCCGTGGGTTTTCTACTTGGTGATTTATTAGTGCTATTATTTGTGGTGTACATCGTGTGTTTCCTTTGTGGCCTACTTCATGTATTTATTAGTGGTGTTACCTGTGTGGTTTTGGGGTCCCTACTTAGTATTGTGTCACTCACACCTGCATGGTCTTCGCCTACATGTGTCATGTATTGTGAAGATGACCGACATCTTTAATGGAGTCCTAGGTGGGATGGAGATAGGGGTTTATCAGGGTGACCTGATGGACGTGGTAAGCTTCAGCAAAGTTTAGATTGCTTACTGTGACTACCCTTCGGGTAGTTTTTTCTATAAATGAGACCCATGATCTTGTACGTTTCTATTTTAGTTGGGAAAGTATTCTAACCTGTTTACATTTTAGTTTTTAATTTTACTCCTAGTGGGTTGCATATCTATTTACTAAGTGTTTTCAGTTTCAGTAATTTTTTAGGGGATGGGTATGTGTGTTAAGGTTTATAGGAAAATGCCTACCCTTTGTGTGGAATTCAAATTCAGTTCTATTTTGCATCCCATGGCCTATGGTAGGAGGGCTTGGGGTAGTGAGAACATGGGTCCCAGGGGATGAGTTGTGATAGTGTGGTATCAAAGGGTGGCCGATTTTACTCTTGTTTTGGGGTAATAATGTTAAGTGTTTTTAGTTCAGATTTTAAGATAGGGAACCCAATGTTGGTGCGGCAGCTGATGTATCCATATACCATGAACATGAATTATTATTTCTAACTTGGTACATGAATACTCTAGTTGCATGGAAAATTAATAGTTCATGAATTATATAGGAACTGACTGTGTTCTTAGGTCCTTATTTTGTATGAGTCAACTAACCAGGTATACTCTATTTACTATGGTACATCTTGTTCTGTTTCAGGATACTTCTACATAGGCAGCTAGCAAGGATTCTAGGGCCTAACCACGAGGCTAGTCCGCTGAGATATGAGGCATTAGTACATGGACCATTTCTAAAGATAGAACCTCCCAGTAGTATACCAGCAATACCACCACATGGAGAGCAGTAGTTCCTATTGGTATTACCAGTAGAGGATACATACAGGCTTTGTGAATTGCATGAGTTCTAGAGGTATCTTACTCCAAGGTTTTAAGGTGAGATATATCCTTAGGCAGCTAAGGTCTAGTTG
The DNA here is from genome assembly GCA_963277665.1 of Viscum album. Classification (NCBI taxonomy): domain Eukaryota; kingdom Viridiplantae; phylum Streptophyta; class Magnoliopsida; order Santalales; family Viscaceae; genus Viscum; species Viscum album. The sequence goes on along the minus strand of OY728150.1, from coordinate 1,182,823,012 downwards.
GAGGTGGTGATGTGATTTTTACGCTTAGTGTGGATGCCTCCTGACTAGATGAAAGTCCTGGTCGTGAGCCATATTCGGGGCTCAACAGGGAGATGATGGAGCCTGATGACGTTGACGCATGAAGAGGTGAAATTATCATAAATCAACATCAGGACCCTTTTTATAGAGTATTTATATCTAGTAACATTATGCTCTATGCATATACAGGAGCTTCTATACATGCAGTAGGGCATCCGGTCAGTACCAGAGTACTCGAAAGTATTCACATATCATTCTCACTACTCCATCGACATAGTGCAAGAACTGTTATTTAGCTCTCGTACCTTAGAGAAAGGACTACATTAGGATATCGGGGTGTCGATGATATCCATTATCATCCCTATATATTATGGGGTGCTAGAGCGAGCACTACTGGTAGAGAGATTTATTGCGGAGTAGGCACTGATGGTGGGAGCTACCACTGGGCATCAGGAAGCTGGTTCCTTCGAAGTAGGTCACTAATAGCCGAATCATGGGTCCAATAGAACTAAACAGTCAAGGGGATGACCCCAAGAAATGAGATAAGAAGTATAAGACTTCTAGGTAATAGAGGGTTGGCTAATGAGATGACTATTCTATTCTTGCGGTGGTTGGGGAAATATGGCTAGTGATTGTCTGAATTGCCTTGAGATTGACCGGGAGATAGTTGAGAGACTGTTGAGGCATCGATGGAGGAAATAACAAGGAGTTTTTCTAGGCAGAAAATGTGGAAGAGGATCAGGACGTGTGGAAATAGGTGGAAGGAGGTTTGAGGAACTACCACCACCCCCTGGAGGTCAGCCCCGAGCTCAGGGCACTGGTGGAGAGGGGAGAGTCAAGATCTAGGCGATGGAGGCTTATATTCTCGAGACTCCTTGGATAATTAGAGGCATTATCTGTGTCTTTTCCACCATAGATGCAGTTTTGATAGACACCGGTGAAAGTCACAATTTTCCTTCCATGACCCTTGTTTGAGACAGAGAGATTCTAGTGGAACCATTGAATTGATCCCTACAAATAGAGACTCCTACAGGAGAAGACTCGATGATCACACTGGTGGAGACAATATGACCTTACTATTGAGGGTTAGAGTTTCAGTTGGGATCTCTTGGTGGAAGCATCAAGGCCTTACGATGGAAAACTGGGTATAGAATGATTATCTATAATTCATGCTCATATCAACTATTTTAGGGGCATATTATGGTGTGTCCATGGAGATGGGACAAGGTTTTCCTTTATCAGTGAAAAGGAAGACAGACTAGAATAGGATGGATTCAAATGTAAGAGGGTTAATCAAATCACAAATTAGTTTGATATCATGACCATTAGTGTAGTGGTTGAAATGAAACCTCATTTTCCTACGGTGGTGGATGAGTAAGAGGTAATCTTTCAGAAAGATGTTCCAGGAATACCATCTCACAGAGAGGTAGACTTGTTCATTGACTTATACCCCAGGAAGACCCTGATATATGCACCTGAATATCAGATGGATCCTATGGAGTTCTGGGAGATGAGGTTATAATTGGAGGACTTGCAGAGAAAGGGCTTAATGAGGACCAGTGTTTCACTATGGGCATCCCCTATTTTGTTTGAAAAGAGGGCAGACAAGAGATTAAGCTTATTTGTGGACTTCTGATGCCTAAAACTGGTGAAACTAATGAAAATGTATCCTCTATAGAGGATCAATGATCTCTTTGATCAGCTGAAGGGAGCGAGATGGTTATCAAAGATATAACTCAAACCAAGATATCACCAGCTTCATGTATAGTATGATAATATCCCAAATATAGATTTTAGAAGGAAGTATGGTCACTATGATTACCTAGTGATGTTGTTTAGTGCGAAGAACTCCCCATCGGTGTTCATGGGACTCATGAATAGGATCTTCCAACCATTCCTAGATTGGTTTGTAGTGGTATTTATTAATGACATCCTGGTGTACTCGACGTCAGTGGAGGAGAACACGATACACTTAAGGATGTTTTTGTACTTACTCCGAGAGAACCATCATTCTGGGAATCTCTCGAAGTGTCAATTCTTGATACGAGAGGTCCACTTTCTAGGAAACGTCATTTTGGTGGCTGGATTTGCAGTAGACCTAGCAATGTTAGAAGAGTTTCTTGCTTGGGAACCACCCAAGAACATTACCAAGGTGCATAGTTTCCTTGGTTTGGATGGGTACTATCATATTTTCATTCCTGAATTTTCTAGAGTAGCATCATCCCTAACATCTAGAAAACAAAAGGGGTACCTTTCATGTGGACTAAGAAGTTCCAGCAGATCTTTCAGCAGCTGATACAGAGTTTGACGAGTGCTCCCATCCTAAGATTTATAGAGGATGGTGTTGAGTACATGGTGTTCTACGATGCATCAGGAAACATGCATTCTTGGACCTGATTTAGGGGAATGTAGTGTTTTCATATGGTTCACGGTAGTTGAGACCTGAGGAGAATAACTACACGACCCATGATCTGTAGTTGGCGGTAGTAGTGTTCCCATTAAATATGTGGCGACAGTACCTTATGGGCAAGTTGTTTATCATCTACTCAGACCAAAAAATTCTCAAGTATATATTTTCATAGAAGGAACTGAACAAGATATAGTGGAATTTTCTAGAGTTCTTCTAGGACTATGACTTTGAGATAGTCTATAATCTTGGGAAGGGGAACTTAGTGGCAGATCCTCTCAACCAATGATAAAGTTCACAAATACTGAATGAGGTCTCATAGAAGTTGACCTTGCTTCAGATATCCTTCATGGATGTAGATGAATAATCTTATCTTCATTTGATGGTGGTTACCCCTCAACTCTTATAGTACATATGGGAGGCACAACTCAGAGATACTTGTTGTGAGACTGCCGATGCTCAGATGTCTATAGTGTGTTCCCATGATGGATATTCAAAAGGTGGGGAGAACATTATCCTTTTCCAAGGATGCATAGTTATATCAGAAAAATTATAGGAGGATGTGTTGAGGGAGTATCATACATTGACTTTGGTGGTACATCTAGTTGTGGAGAAGATGTACCAGGACCTCCAAAGTTAGTTTTGGTGGCTAGGGATGAAGAAGTCAATGGTGGAGTTTTTCTTTATATGCCTCACCTGTCATCCAGTGAAGTCTGAGCAACAGGTTCCGGCGGGTTTGAGTCAACCCAATGAGGTATCAGAGTGGATGTAGGATGGTATATCGATGAACATTGTGATAGGTTTACAACGTACATCTAGGAAGAATAATACCATCTGTATGATCCTTTACCAACTCACCATGTCATCCCACATTCTAGCGATTTGGGAGGAGGGTTCAGTAGAGAACTTATGATGCCTCTACGTACAAAAGATATTTTAACTCCATGGAGTCCCATTGATGATAGTCTCAAATCAAGATGCATGCTTTACATACCGGTAGTGGAAGGGATTTCAGGAGGTATCTAGGACATAGTTGCACTTTAGCACAGATTTCCACCTCCATAAATATAGCTAGACAGAGAGAACCATTCAGGCCCTAGAGTACATGCTATGTGCTTGAATCCTCGATTTTAGATGCAATTGGGAGGATCACCTACCCTTGGTGGATTTCACGTAAAACAATAGAAACCACTCCACCATTAGTATGACACTATTCAAGGGCTTGTACGGGTTACTCTATAGGTCACTGAATTGTTGGAATGATATAGGAGAGTCAACACTCATGGGATCGGAGTTGGTGCATGACACTACATAAAAGGTGGAGGTTATCTTGGAGTAGATAAATACTGCATGAAGCCATCAGAAGTCCGATGATTATAGGTGATGGAGACCTTCAGAGTTTTAAGGTGGGGGGGGGGGGTAGACCATGTGTTCCTTTAAGTCTCTCCTCAATGCGGGATACAGATTTTTGGTTGGGGAATAAAGTTATCCCTAAAGTTAATTGGACCTTTTCTGAAACTACATAGTGTTGGTGATGTGGCATACCACTTGGATATACCTCCTCAGTTAGGGAGGGCACATGATGTCCTCCACATATCCCAACTGAGGAGATACATGCATGACCCTTCACACATCATTGACTGGGGCGATCTGGATATTGATGATCGGTTGTCTTTCACAGAGTACCTTGTGGATATCGAGGATCGACAGTATAGGGTCCTTTATGGACGATCGATTCCTCTAGCATGTGTTCAGTTGCAGCATTGGAATATCCAGGAGAGCACATGGGAGCGGGAAGATCAGATTCATTCTCAGTATCCCCTGTTGTTTGTTTAGCCCTTGTTTTGGAATTTATGGATGTAAATCTCTAAGGTGGGGAGAATGTAATGTAACATATTTTCAATATATGTTTTTTGAAAATTACATGAGATTATTTCGATATTACTCACTAAGACAACGGGTGATTCTGAGGCCCAAGGTTCCCAGAATTAATGTTTTCACTATTTTTAGGTTTATTAAAAATAGTGCTTGTGTGTGGTTTTAGTAACTTTTAAACGAGCACTCGAATTTAAAATATGAGGGAAACATTGAGTTCAGAGCAGTGAATTTTACATATGAATGGAATAACATCAAACATCAAGGGTTGATTGTGAAAAATCATTTTCATATGTTTTAAAGAAGAATAAAAATAATCATAAACATTTAATTTTTTTCTTTTAACATTATGAGGTGATGTAGAAATGTTGCGATGCAGCGACAAGGCATTTTTTTCCTATTATAAAGTAAACTTCATGGTGATGCGATAACTCATAGAAACAGTGATGATGAAATTCATTCCATAAATTAATATCATGGTAGGGATATGAGATCATATTCATAATCCCTAGAGGCTCTGGAAAAAGGAAAGAAAATGACATGGAAAATCCCCTTGTCGAAAAACGTCGAATGATGGCAGATCAATGATCAGATTCAGAATAGACATCAAATGATTGTACAACGAAAAACAAAAGATCACACTTCACCAGAGATTAATAAAATCCTCAAGGAAGGTGGTTTATTTTACTTCTTCATGATTTATTTCCTCGTTCTTGTTTCTAATGATGAATGCAGACCAAGCCACAAACAGGTTGATATGTAGTTCGATTGTGCATGTGGAATGGGTAATATTTACTATGGGATTGAGGGGAGATTAATATATGTTATTATTATTTCACTCTCTTTTTCTAATGGGATGAACAAAGGCCGACACTAACAAGGACAATTTTTATCCTTTGGGAATTGTTTTTGATTCTCCTACCCCCGTTCTTGGCATCCTTCATCAATAGACCACCGTGGTCACTACACAATTTTGCAAGAGGTTCCAAGTGTGGTCGGACCCTCGAAGGCATGGAGAGAAGAATAAAATACCAAGGATGTGACGGAAATTATATAGGGATCACCTAGATGGTCAGGTTTCAAAAAAAATAGTGCCATAGTGAGAGTAGTGATCTATGGAAGGAGGGTCACCGAAATAGGCACCTAGTGATGCGGCCACACGGCAGTAGCGACTTCCAGCTCGATGAATGCCAGTTGAGATCCCCGCAGGAATCTCCACGGGGCGGCAGACAGAAGCTGCTAGCAGGAGGCCGGTGACGGGCCTCAGGGGACATGGAAAGGTCCCACATCACATGGATAATGGGTTGTGGTCCAACTGGACAGTGGTGGAGGGACACTGTAGTAACCGATGTGGGGTAGTCATGCCGTAGACCACCACATCAAATGTGGTGGCCACTCGACGTTAAAACAGAGAAAACACAATAGCTGCTGCATCCTAATAAGATGAACTAGTCCACTTCAGTAGACCGGGATGGAGCGGGTAGACCAGACCAGCAGTAGGCTAGGCCCAGCCAAGGTGGACCGGACCCGGTGGGTTGGGTCAGACCCAAAAGGTCAGGTCAGACCCAGACGTTTGGGTCAGACCTAGTGGGTTACGTCAGGTGGGACCAGGGTCGGGTCATGTAATGTCCCAACCCTAGATGCCCGGAGTCGGTGGATTATTATATAACATTGGCATGATCACTAGGGATAAAGTCCGGAAGGACTGATTAGTTTAGTAGCCTGGGAATTACTAGATACATTTATAATTTTTACATTACATTATAAAATGAAAAACAACAACAACATTGCCTCCATTGTCCACATTCATATCCCTTATACCATCCCTGCAGGTCAGTCATAATATACTTCTTCACATCCTGGGAAAATTAAACATAAGAAATGGGTGAGATCAAATGCTCGGTAAGAGTAATCAATACTATGGAAGATAACACAAACATTAGGCATGGTGAATAATTAAAAACACTTGCCTTTACAAATAATAAACATGAACACCTTATGGTAGGAATATGGGATGAGTAAATAATTCCATAATAAAATACTCATGGGTATTCTACTAGTGAAATAACCAAATGAGATATCAATATCTAATCTCATAATTATGGAATGCATAATTCCGGACATCATAACCACATCGTAAAGGCCTCATGCAAATACTACAAAAAAGATTTTGTCAAGGCCTTGTGCCAAGGCAATAGTTTGTCTCATGAGACCTACCGATGCATTGAGTAGCTATAGAGGGATCCACCCGTCACATACTAAGTCCAATTCATTCCTCATATGAAAAGGTTGAAACATAACATACGCATTCGTATTAAAACTAGAATACAAAATATCAATACTTTAACCATAAACCATGAATAGTATAAAAATAGCACATCCATAGTCAAACATAACTCATTCAATAAAATATGGAAGATTTTATTATAATTTATTAACCTCAATCAAGAATAACGAAGTACATTGACATATATGAAAATAATCATCAAAACTATTTAAGTGAAATATCCTTTTCCTCATGAAAACATTTAAATGTCTCAGTATTTATAAAGAATCTATTAAAAATATATTTTTGAATCAAAGTTTCCCATACCTATTTGAAACTTCTAAAATGAATTTTTATTTTATAACATTAATTTCCATATAAATAAACCCTTCAAACAATTTTAAAACATGTACATTAATGAGAAATATTTAGAAGAATAAATCATTAAAACATTTAAATGATATTTTAGTCAGAGTTCCTAACCAAAAGAGAGATGCTTGAATAAAAATAAATGAGGTAATAAAACCTTTATAATATCATGATAATTAAGGGATTCATGATATACCATGTCAATGTCAATTATATACACCATATAAAAGTGAATTTGCGTATAACAACAAAGAAATATCAATGGAATGTTAATTCAGATGAAATCCATTATGAAGATCGTATCCTTAGGGTAAGGATAAATCAATGACCTAATTATGTGTGAAAAATATAAATACACTCAATATGATTGGATATTCAGCATAAGTGAATTAGAGGGCATTCACACATATTCTTGTAAAAACAACACCAATGACTTGGATGTTTAACTCAATGAATGGAAATTGAGTTAAGATTACTATTATCAAGTTAATATCAATGAATTGAGAAATTGACAATGGAGTTAATATGTATATAAAAATTATATCCACAAAAAGGGGAGTGGAAACCACTACATTAATAATAGATAGTGATTCCACACATAATCATGGAGTAAAATAATCAATGAAGTATGCGTAATGCTCAATGAGTGGAAATTGAAATTTGAAATTCCCTTGCCGATTTGGTAACTTATGAAGCATGAAACCCATGAAAGAAGGATAATACAATGAAGATTTAAATAACAATACACAATTCATACAAACATGGGATGTATATACACCACAAAAAGGAAATAGTGGAAAAACAGTATAAATCTCACGGGAATAGGAAGTGAGCTGAAACCCCCTTACCATGTTGTAATCAATTGAGTCGTATGACCAATAGTTAATAACCACCAAGTTATTCACAGAATTACACGAATATAAATAGAATCATGATAATATATTTATCAAATGGCAGTACACAAAACACCACATGCAATAAATAAGTGGCGAACAATGGAAATATCACGAAATTAAGAGTGAGATAAGAAACCCCATACCTCAAGTCCGACTTGTCTTCTATATTAATTGTTCTTCCAGAATAATAATCATAAGTTAATTTCTACTTGATTAATAAAATTTTTCATGTATATTATTCCTTTTATATCACTTATTACCTTGCTATAAAAATTATTTAATTATTTGAGTTCATATTGGATATTTTATCGATGTTCGGAACTTGGGTGAAAAATGAACTTGTAATAATTACAATTTGTCCATGTGGTCAAAAGTAAATTATCTCCAGAATTATATAAATGATTCAGATATTATATATATTATATATCTAGTATATATATATATATTTAAAGGTACATAACATTCGGAGATAAGAAATGAAATGCACCGTTCATGGAGACGGTATGGCGTACGTACACATGAACGCTACTTTCATTTCTATTTTGTATTTTAATGGAAGTAAAACATAATGATACATAGGTATATTATAATTCCATTATAATATCATATATAATATCATTAACTCCATCTTTTATACATCACACATAAGTCATTAACAAGTCATATCACTTTGAGGGGGTGGTCGTCCGCACTTCCTCAAATGAAATCATCGCGTTTTACCCATAATGGAAACCATAAAGGTATGCTATAAATGGAAAATACAAAAGCATAAAGAAATCATAAACATAATATATATCATATATAAATACAGTTCCATCTTAATGTCCACCATGAGAGGCAGTAGGAGATAATTGAACTATCATCGTTTCGTGAGGCGTTAGTTTCCATCCATAGAAATAGTATGTTCTCTACCCATTAGATGGAGGTGTGTGTATGTGTAGTTCAAATAATTCTCATAGCAACATCCTAGTATATTGAGTATAATTTTATTATAAAACATAGGATTAAAAAGAGTTTAGGGGTTGGATAAGTAAAATAAGAGAAAAGAATTTAAGAGAAACCATTACCTTTAATTTGGGTAACTCACTTTGGTTTGAACCAAAAGGACTTCTTGAAGTGGATTATACCTAAGGTATGGCTACTAGTTATAATAGAGGGATCTTGAGAGCTTATTTGGTCAGGGTTTGGATGATCCAATGGGCTTGAGAGGTGTTAGGAATGAGTTTGAAGTGGTGTCCTTTTATAAGGGAGAGGAGGGACTCTTTAAGAAAGTTTGAAAATGTTATTTTATTATAAACTTATCTTTGGTTTCAAAAAGTCCAAAACTCATTAATGTATAAGATATGATGACTTATGTTTAAAATAAAATTATCCAATAATAATTGGATAGGTTTTGGATATTTTTTTAATATTAATAATCTTATTTATTTAAATCATTTATTAATGAGGTAAATACTGCATCATTATTGTGTCATAAATAATTTAACTTATTTGATGTAAATTTTTATTAAAAAAAATACCAAAATGTAGGAAATATCATTAGATTTCCAATTAATATTTAATGTCGAAAATATGACTTATATAACCCCATGTAAATATTTATATACAAAAAGATATTTGTTAATGTCATTCTTGTCTTTACATTAAAATAAAGTGTCATTATCAATCTTACGTGGTTCCATGGGGTCCCAAAATCGATCCAAGGATGCCCATGGTTGGCCATGATTTATAAAATATGGTTAGGACAAGTGTTAAGTTAATTTTTTATTATTATAATATTCTTTTCACAATGAATTACCTTATTTACCTTTAACCGCATTAAATAAAAGTCAATAGTTATTATTCCCCAAAAATTATTTTTATCTTATTAAACCACATTTTACTTACTAATAAGAAACATGTATGTTGGGTTTTTGAAATTCAATTCACATAAGTGGTAATATTTTATTTAAATGAAAAATTCATTTTTTTAACTACTACTATGTGGTTTTAATATTCATAAAAAATTGATGTTTTTCAGAAAAATACCAAAAATTCAGACTAAGCTATATTTGATATTCCGAATTCAAAAATGATGTCTATTTTACCAAATTAAAAACATATAAGTTTCATTAATTTATTTAAAATTAATTCCCGTTGTCAAAACAAATAGCGTGTTTTTAAGAAACAATAACTATCCAAAGATTGACACTTGTTTATGTATAATATCAAAGTGAAATGAATTAAAATGACCAAAATTGGATTAAATGGTAAAAATATAATCTAATTATACTTGAAAACCATTCAGATGTATAATAGAACACTATATATTACATTGATTAAAAAATTTGTCTTCAATTAAAATTTAGTATTTTTTACTATTCACCCAAATATAAAAGTTATCAAAAAAACACCAAAAATTTATCAAAACTAAATTTTGTATGTCCTGATTATTAATAAGAAGTTTATTTTGTCAAATTGAATATATAAATGTTTCAAATATTCGATTAAAAAAGGTTCTGTCATTAAAAGGTGATAAAATCACATTTTTTGAAAACATACTACCTTTATCTAAAATAAATGAATTTTTTCTTATATTATGTGTAAGAAAAAAATATGGATGTTAAAATTATATGGAATATATAAAATTCAAAATTCAGTTAATACTACTCATAACTACTTTTGAACGACTAGTTTGGTAAGTCATAGTGCACTCGAATCGGTGTTGTGTGAGGTGAATTCTATCGAATTACTTTAAAGAGATAACGTACTATGAAACTGTAGGGAGTTACATTATCCCCTCCTTCAATAAATTTCATCCTCACAATTTAATCTCAGAATTGAATTCTTGGGTTTTGACATTTCAATATATCTTAATTGAAATCCCACATTGAAGAATGGATTAATGTGACCTCTATTTAAAAAAAAGGAAAGGTAAGTATAAAGGTTATCAAAAATAACACACACTAGGGTTACATGTTTAAAAAATGGATAAGGAAGAGAAATATAACCATCATGTTCTGATGGAGAGTGGTTGAGAATATTATTAGGACAAATTGAACGATCTGAAAGCCATAAACTTGTGATGGGTTGAAAGTTCTTTGATTACCTAGTAGGAAATGTAAACAAGTAGTGTTTTTGTTTTAAGTTCCTTGTCATAATGTTGAGGAATTTATTTATGAGATTAACAAACAGAATAAGGAGAAATTCCTTATTTACAAGTATAGTTTCATCCTTTAATAAATTTCTACCATAAACTCCTCTTTTCTCCAAATGATGAGTATTCAAGACGACTTGGTCTCACCTTAAGCACCATAATCAACGTATAGTGAATCACATAATCCAAAAAATATGAACTATATATTTCCCTTGTATTTAGACATTAACCAATAAAAAAATTGTTAGTACAAGATCAGATGATCCCCAAAAGGGATAATCCTTTATAGAAAGAAATACTACTATTAATGTCCAAAATTAAACAAACAATACCTAATGTTCAAAAAAGACAATTCAGAAAAATTGCCCTTAAAATTATTAAAAATAATCCAAACTATGTTTGAAACCCAAAATTCAGAAGGATTTGATCATATAGTCTTCCACGATAAATCTTATCATTTATCTTCAAATAACATCGACTACTTTTAAAGTCACATATGTAAATGTAATTAACCTCATCACATATTCTCTATGATTGGTTAATTATTTCCATAAATAACATAAATTTATATAAGTATACTATAAAAATATATATTCTTATAAATAAATTAAATCCACCATTACTCCTCAAATGAAATCCAATAATATTCTATTTTCCATAGGTATACAGTGTATCAAAAGAGAGAACGTCTTCCAAAACTACCATTTATCAGTTAATCACAAAATAATTTTCCTATACTAAGTATAAATCATATGTTACCAAAATCATCATATTCTTGATCCATAAAATCATTTTAATAATACTAACTAGGGACATCACGTAGTATAGTGGTAGGCAATAAATCCCAGTCTCACTTTGGTTGTGGGTTCGATTCCAGAAGCTTTGTCCGACGTGATGGGTTCTCACATGGTCTGCGTATTGTCCTTTTTCAAAAACTATATAATTTTATAAAATTCCAAAAAATGAGATAAATTCGTCAAAAATAACCCTAACATATTTTAACCATAAATTTTATCTGATTCCTCGTATTTTCATCCAAAATGTAATAACCTATAATTGAACAACAATTTTGACAAAAACCAAAAAGCATAGTGTGAGTCATAAAATAATTTAGAGAATATCATGACACTTTATTTTAAATCCAAAACACATTAGGAATAACCACATTCATTTATTATCATATTATATTAAAAACCATCAATTCCATTTGTAATGAAAATGTGAATTATCCTAATCATATCCCCTGGGAGTGTCGTAACCCAGAGTCCAGTAAGGACCATTGTTGTGTACCAGGATACCCCAGGTCAAGCCCAAAACTCCTTGTCAGAGTTTTCACTCCTAGGTACATCTGTGCCAAAGCCGCATCTACCTTCTCGTATCTTGATAAAGATGTATTACATGAAAAAGACATAAAATGTCGACATTATAAAAATTCTAGGAAGTTCTTATATACTAATCCTCAAAGTCTATCTTAGGGTAATGTTATATAATTAGAGTTTTTCTAAATCTAGTTTCCATGAGTTGTACTAAACTTCTCTGATACCAACTATAATGCCCCGAACCCAGAATCCCGAAGTCAGTGCATTATTATATAACATTGGAATGATCTCAAGAGATCATGTCCTTAAGGACTGATATGTTTAGTAGCCTTGGAAGTACTAGATACATTTATATGTTTTACATTACATTATAAATTAAAAAACAACAACAAAATTATATCCATTTTCCACATTCATATCCCTTAAATCTTACCTATAGGTCTGTCATAATATACTTCCTCGCATCCTGGGAAAATAAAACATAAGAAACGGATGAGCTCAAACGCTCAGTAAGAGTATACAATACAGTGGAAGATAACATAAACATTAGGCATGGTGAATAATTAAAAACACATGCCTTTATAAATAATAAATATGAATAACTTATAGAAAGAATATGAGCTGAGTAAATAATTCCACAATAAAATAGTCATGGGTATTCTACTAGTCGAATAACCACATTAAATATCAATATCTAATATGATAATGATAGAATGCATAATGTTGGACATCATAACCACATAGTCAAGGACTCATGCCAAGACTTCAAATTATATTTTCTCAAGGCGTTGTCCCAAGACACAAGTTTTTCTAATGAGACCTACCGATGCATTGATGAGATATAACAGGCTCCACCTGTCACTTATTAAGTCCAATGCATTCCTTATATGAAAATGTTGAAACATAACATAAACATTCGTATTAAAACTAGCATAGGAAATTCCAATACTTTAACCATAAACCCTGAATGGTATAAAAATAGGACATCCACAGTCAAACATAACTCATTCAATACAATATGGATGATTTTATTATAACTTATTAACCTCAATCGATAATAATGAAGAATATTGACATATATGAAAGTAATCATCAAAACTATTTAAGTGAAATATCTCTTTTTTCTTGAAAACATTTGAATGTCTCAGTATTTATCAAGAATATATTAAAAATAGATTTTTGAATTAAAGTTTCCCATACCACTTTCAAACTTTTAAAAGGAATTTTAATTTTAAAACATTAACTTCCATAAAAATAAATCCTTAAAACCATTTTTAAAAAATGGACATTAATGAGAAATATTTAGAAGAATAAATCATTGAAACATTTAAATGATATTTTAGTTAGAGTTCCTAACCAAAAGAGAGACACTTGAATAAAAATAACTGAGGTAATCAAAACATAATAATATTAGAATAATAAAGGGATTTATGATATTATATGTCAATGTCAACTATATATACCATATAAAAGTGAATTTGGGTATAACAACAAAGAAATCTCAATGGAATGTAAATTGAGATGAAATCCCTTATAAAGACCGTATCCTTAGGTTAAGGATAAATAAACAACATATTAATGTGTGACAAATATTAATACACTCAATATGATTGGATATTCAGTGTAAATAAATCCTAGGACATTCACACATATTCTTGTAAAAAGAACACCAATGACTTGGATGTTTAACTCAATGAATGTATATTTACTTAAGATTACTCTTATCAAGTTCATATCAATGACTTGAGAAATTATCAACGGAGTGATTCTATGTATTAAAAGTGAATCCAAACAATGGGGAGTGAAAATTACTACATAAATAATAAATAGTGATTCCACACATATTCTTGGAGTAAAATAATAAATTAAGTATGCGTAAATCCTAATGAGTGGAAATTGAAATTTGAAATTCCCTTACCAATTTGGTAACTTAAAAATAACACACCCCATGAAATAAGGATCATAAAATGAAGATTTAAATACCAATACACATGTAATACAATAATGGGTAGTACATACACCATAGAAAGGAAATAGTGGCAATACAACATGAAACTCACAGGAATAAGAAGTGAGATGAAATACCCTTACCACGTTGTACTCAGTCGAGTCATATGAAAAAAAGTTAATAACCACAAAATTAGTCACAAAATACCATGAATATAAAGAGAATCATGATAATATATATATATATATCAAATGGCAGTATACAAATGCACCACATACAATAAATAAGTGGCGAACAATGGAAATCTCACGAAATTAAGAGTGAGATAAGAAACCCCTTACCTCAAGTCCGACTTGTCTTGTATGTTCCTTGTTCTTCCTGAATAAAAAAATTAACTAAATTTATACTTGATTAAGAAAATATTTTAAGTTTATTATTACTTTTATATCACTTATTACCTCTCTATAAAAATTAGTTAATTATTTGAGTTCATATTGTATATTTTATCGTTGTTCGGAACTTGGGTCAAAAATGAACTTGTTATAATTACAATTTGTCCATGTGGTCAAAAGTACATTATATGCAGAATGATATACATGATTTAGATATCATATATATTATATATCCAGTATATATATATATATATATTTATAATAGTACATAACATTTGGAGATAAGAAATGAAATGCACCGTTCATGGAGACGGTAAGTCGTACATACGCATGAATGCTACTTTCATTTCTATTTTGTATTTTAATGGAATTAAAACATAATGATACATCAGTATATTATAATTATATTATTATATCATTTATAATATAATTTACTCCATCCTTTATACACCACACAAAAGGAATTAATGAGTCATATCACTTTGAGGGGGTGGTAGTCCGCACTTCCTCAAATGAAATTATCGCATTTTACCAATAATGGAAACCATAAAGGTAAGATATAAATGGAAAATATAGGAGCATAAAGAAAACATAAATATAATATATATCATATATAAATACAGTGTCATGTTAATGGTCACCATGAGAGGCGGTAGGAGACAATTGAACAATCATTGTTTCGTGTGGTGTTAGTCTTCAATCCACAGATACAATATGTTCTTTACCCATTATATGGAGGTGTTTGTAAGTGTAGTTATAATAATTCTCATAAAAAATTCCTAGTATATTGACGATACTGGTGTTTTTATAAAATAAAAAAATAAAGAGTTTAGGGGTTGGAGAAGTAAAATAAAAGAAAAGAAGTCAAGATAAACCATTACCTTTAATTTGGGAAACTCCCTTTGATTTGAACCAAAAGGACTTATTGAAGTGACTTATTCCCGAGGTAAGGCTTATATTTGGAATATAGGGATATTTAGAGCGTATTTGGTTAGGGGTTGGATGAGCCAAGGGGCTTGAGAGGCGTGAGGAATGGGTTAGAAGTGGTGTCCTTTTAGAAGGGAGAGGAGGGACTCGTTAGAAAAGTTTGAAAATGTTATTTTATTATAAACTTATCTTCTGTTTGAAAAATTACAAAAATCATTAATGTAGAATATAAGATGACTCATGTTCCAAATAAAATCATCCAATAAGAATTGGACAGGTTCTGGATATTGTTTTAATATTAATAATCTTATTTATATAAATCATTTATTAATGAGGAAATACTACATCATTATTGTGTCATAAATAATTTAATTTATTTGATGTCAAAAAATTATAAAAAAAATAACATAATGTAGGATATGATTTAATATTTAAAATGAATATTTATTGTCAAAAATATGAATTATATAACTTCATGCAAAAAATTTTATACTAAAAGATATTTATTAATGACATTTTTGACTTTACTTTAAAATAAAATGTCATTATCATTCTTAAGTGTCTCCATGGGGTCCAAACATCGATCCAAGGATGCCCATGGTCGGACATGACTCATAAAATAAGGTTATTACAAGTGTGAAGGTAATTTTTTATTATTATAATATTCTTTTTACCTTGAATTACCCATTTACCTTTAACCGCGGTAAATAAAAGTCAAACGTTACTACTCACCCAAAAGTATTTTCATCTTATTGAACCATATTTTACTTACTAATAACAACCATGTATGTCAGATTTTTTAAATTCAATTCACAGAAGAGGTAAAATTTTATTTAAATGAAAAAGTCAGTTTTTTAAGTACTACTAAGTGGTTTTACTATTCATCAAAAATTGAAGTTTTTCAGAAAAATATCAAAATTTCAGCCTAAGCTATATTTGATATTCTGAATTCAAAAATAAAGCCTATTTTACCAAATTAAAAACATATAAGTTGTATTAAATAATTTAAAATTAATTCCCGTTGTCAAAACAAATAGCGTGTTTTTAAGAAACAATAACTATCAAAATATTGAAACTTGTTTATGTATAATTTCAAAGTGAAATTAATTCCATTGACCAAAATTGGATTAAATGGTAAAAATATAATCTAATTATACTTCTAAACCATTCAAATTTATAATTCAACACTATAAATTACTTTGATTAAAAAAGTTTCATTCAATTAAAATTTAGTATTTTTCACTATTCACCCAAATATGAATGTTATCAGAAAAAACCAAAAAAATTTCAAAACTAAATTTTTATGTCCCAATTCTAAATAAGAAGTTTATTTTGTCAAATTGAATATATAAATGTGTTATATATTGGACTGAAAAATGGTTTTCCATTAAATGGAGATAAAACTTCATTTTTTGAAAAAAATACTACCTTCATCTAAAAAAATGAATTGGTTCTTATATTATGTCTCAAAAACACATAATATGGATGTTAATGTTCTATGGAATATATAAAATTCAAAATTCAGTTAATACTGTTCATAATTCTTTTTGAAAGGCTAGTTTGGTAAGTCGTTGTGTACTTGAACTCGGTGTTGTGTGAGGTGCAAGCTATTGAATTACTTTAAAGAGATAACATACTATGAAACCATGGGGTGTTACAGGTCAGGTCAGGTCGGTCTGACCATGTTGGACAGGACCTCGACCCAACCATCCCTTTTTACTAAAAAGCCCATAACTCTCAAACCATCTGTCAGTTTGATGAGTCGTTTGTGGTGTTGGGACCCTCACGATGAGTCTGTCCTTTTAAGATACTTTAAGTGAGTATCTGTGGAAGTTAGAATACAGAATTTCAGTTCAAGGAGTAGGTGATCTCGGAATGAGCATGATAAGGAAGGAATCTTGTGGCTGGTTGTGACCTAGAATATTTTTGATTACCTAGTCTGTGTGTCTTAGCTAGAATGTGGGTCCTACCTAGACTTTGTTTCTTATGAAGAATGAGTCAGTACTCACCTGTCCCACTAGGGTTCCTGTCCTCTAGTCTTTGAAAACACTCTATGTGTTATATGCACTCTCTGTGTTATCTGCACTTTGTGTGTTAGCTACACTCCATCTGTTACCTACAGTCTGTGTGTTACCGACACTCCATGTGTTACCTACACTATATGTGTTACTACTTTAGGATAATTTGGATTCTTATGAAAATCCTGTTTACGTACCATAGACCTATATTTGGTGTGATCTGACTCTTGTGACTCTATTTTCTATGCCTCTTAGAGGATACACATTTTTTGTTTCTTTGGTAGTCTACATGGTGCATTTCTTAGTTATTTTCCTTATGGTGTAATTAGTGTGTTTCATTTTTGGTGTACTTAGTGTATTTATAAGTGGTGTTACCTTTTTGGTTTTGGTGTCCCGATTAATTATTGCGTTACTCACACATACATGGGCTTCACACACATGTGTCGTGTCTTGCGAAGACAACCAGAAGCTTTGATAAAGACCTTAGAGGCCCAGAGTCAGAGGTGCTTCAGGGTGACCCGAAGGACATGGTATGCTTCAGTGATGTTTAGATAGCTTACTATACCTACCCTTTAGGTAGGGTTTTCTACTGATGAGACCCAGGGTATTGTACTATTCTATTTCAGTTGGTCTTGTATTCTGGGCCATTTACTTTTCAGTTTGTATTGTTATATTAGTGTGTTATATATCAGTTTAATCAATTATTTTTAGTTTTAGTACTTTTCTTGGGGATGGGTAAATCTGTGTAGGTTTATAGGAAAATGCGTCCCCTTTATGGAAAATTCCTACACGACGCTAGTCACCATCCCCTGGCCTATGGGAGGTGGGCTTGGGGCAGTCACGACACGAGCCCTAGGGGATGGGTTGTGTCAAATCCAAACAAAAAGCATCACCCCGATGAACCTCATGGATTGATCTCATGCCATGGAACAAATACATATCGAAGGAGTCCATACTGACGATCTCCCATTCCCATAATGGATCCCAAATATTCCACATTAAAGAAATCTGATGCATTAAACATAAACAAGGAAATTGAATTATCCAATGAAAATTTTCACAATAAATACTTTCAAAAAATTTCCAAATGGACCTCTAGAACCATTCAATAATCCATCATTTTTAGATGAAAAAATCCATCCTTCCAAAAGCATAAAAAACACTACTTTCTATTTCACAACCATTTATAAAACAACTCATTTAAAGAACTCATACCAATTTTAAAAACCAAATCCATTTTTATTAAAATTCCAAACATGCCACAATCCATCATCACATGTCAAACCACTTTCAAAATCCAAATACACACTTATTTTAAACATAAAACCACTCAAAACGCTTTCAAGAAACCCAAAGTCATAATTTCACAAGAAACACATTTAATAAACAATCCAAACCGAAAATAATTCACAAAACCCAATCGGCCATTTCATCATACACTTTCCAAGTAATATTTAACAAAAGAATTCTATTTATCACATATCATGGCATAAAACACCATCTTTCACACCCAAAAAATATTTCAAAGGACAAAAAAATATTTATCTTTTAATGGAGGTGTGAAAATGTAACGTCCCGGACTCAGATTCCACCCTATGGTGCCCCGAGCCTGGTTGACCACATGGCCTAAAGCGCATCTCCCCAAATACCAGAGTTTGCCAACTAGCAGAGAGGTCCAAGGTGAGTCAGTTGGGATACTATTCCCACATTACCAGAGTATCAAATTGGAAGTCAAAAATAAAATAAATTTAGGAAGTGAAATAAACAAGAAGACAAATGAAAGTAAGACAATACATGTATAAGTATCAATAACTAGAAGTGTTTCATATATAGAATGATTCATATGATACATGTATCTAGAAATAATCCAAAAAAGTACATGGAAATAAAATACAATACATATATCCCAAAAAAAACCAAAGAACACAAAGTTATCCCGGCATATGAAGCCTCATATTTATCCTATGCTCCCCTACTCCTAATACACAGTCAACAACCTGTACCAGGGCTCTTTCCCCTATCATCACCTGCAACCATATAATTTTTTTGGGTCCCCAAGGAGTCCCAAACAAGGTGTGAGGTAAACATCCCAAAATGAAAACTACCTAGGTATATACAGTTCTAATAGTAATATACGATGTTCTAAAAAGTGTAAAGGAAGATGTAAAGTATGAGTGTATGCCCATGTCATAAGTCTACAACAACTAGAAGTACAAAACAACACTTCAAGGCACCCTGGAAAGTGTCAACTCCTAAAAAGTTAGGTATAACAATGTAAAAATATCACACGACCATGTTGTACATACATATGTATCATGAAGCCATAGCTAAGCTATATAATGAAGTCAAAAAATCTCATGGCCATGCCGTATAGTAAAAATCATAATCCCACGACCATGCCGTATAGTGAAAAGCAGATCCAAAGGGTCGGATACAAGGTGTCACATACCTGGGAATCCTTGTAATATATCTAGACCACTATGTTCTAGATCCAAGTATCTTTTCAAAGGAATACCATCAAGTCCCATGGGTATCCAAATAGAAACTAGGTTAGGAACTTTTTGGGGTCCTAGAAGAGTGGTAATATCAAGTCCTATGTGAGCCCATCCACGCTGGATCCATGGGGTTGCAAGGCCTCAGGCATCCCATAGAATTAAGACCCAAGGGGTAGAGTTAACCCAAGGAATTCACTACCGTGTTCCAGATCCATGGTAAGATGTCTATGTCATATATTAAACCATTCAAACAAAGAATTAAATTTTAATCAGTCAAATTAAAGCATTCATTCCATGTGAGTTTACCCACTTACATCATCATGCACAATCCATGAGTATACCCACTGTTGTAAAACATTCATCAACTACAAATCATATGGTCTTACCCTCCCATATAAACCATATAACATTCCTTTAATGTTTATATATGTATTCCCACCCATATTATCCATTAAACATTTCATGTGAGCCTACCCTCTAACATATCACCATTTCCCAACTCACCCTTTTGGTAGCTAAACAATTACCCAAAAGAATAACTGCTTGATCATACTTTTTAATTTAAGAACAAATATAAAAATAGGTAATTCATGAAAAGATATCACTAATTAGGGAGTCAATACATCTCATAAATAGATAAATCAAACCATTAAGGAATGTAAGGGCTTCCCCTAACTAGAAAATCACAAGAACACACCCCTTGGGTGTTTTAAACAAGAATAAACATGTTAAATCCAAAAGGAACACCACATGGGTGACCTTGAAATGAGTAATAGGTTCCAAAAAACCTAAACATATCAAAAATTCATCTTCACTAGGTCTGACTAATCCTACAGCAAGCAGCTCACTCAAAAACAATGTCGTACTAGAAAGTCCCACTAATGGAGAAGATGAAAAATTCCCAAAAATCACCTGAAATACGTAAAGAATGTATAGAAAAACTACCTCACCTTAGTAGTAGACAGATGATCCAGTATTATGTACTGATTAATACTGGTTTAGAAGAAATATGAAGAATGTATGTAGAACAAAATATTAAGTCCTATGAACCTAAATTCAAATAGTGAAACCATTGTTCTGAAGAATACAGAACAAATATAAAGGAATTGAATACTTACCTATGTGGTTTTAAAGATACAAACCACACTAAAATAAGAGTCTGGATGATTTATATAATCAAAAACCCATTTTAGATGGTTTCAGGCACTCAAAAATGAGGGGATTCAGTTTTACGTCAAAATATGAAATGGTACTACCTCCATTTTTCAAAAAACCCGGCAAGCCAATACATAATGTGTAGGACAAGTACATGCTGTGTACTACCCTATTTTTTCTGAACCATAATGGATAAATGTTGTGATGATATAGTACATGATGGGTAGGCCAAGTACACGACATGTAGGCCAAGTAAATGATGTGTAGGACAAGTACATGATATGTACTTCCCTATTTTTCTATGAACCAGAATGGCTACATGTCATGATGAGACGGTTGATGAAATGTAGGCCAAGTACACGATTTGTAGTCCAAGTACATGATGTGTACCTGTCCTTCACCTAGCCATCATCCTTTGTCTGCCTTACCTTCCAAAAAACAACCCAACCAGCCCATGATCTGAATCAGGGTCTAAGACAACATGTAATGTATATAAATTTAACCCGAATGAAGAGATCCGTACCACAAGAAAACCTCATGATTTTAAAATCTCCCCCTCTTAAAGAAATTCATCCTTGAATTGAACTCGGTAGGGTGGTCAATATTCATTTGAAAACAACTCCAGTCACTGATCACATATTTCAGCCTCCCACGCCCAGGTCTCTTCATGAAAATGGTCGTGCTTCCATAGGACCCGTAATAGAGGAACTGTTTGGCCTCGAAGAACCTTCGTTCTCCTATCAATGATATGAAATGGATGCTCCTCAAAGGACACATTCACATTTAGCTCAAACTCCCATGGATGAAAAATGTGTGAAATTGTTTAGTGATAGATGTGTGGTTGAGATACATGGAAGATGACGTTCTTGGATCAATACCTCTAAGGAAACTACAAATGATAGCAAACCAACCCAAATCTGTGATGAATCTCTAATTGCCCAAAATATCTCTATAAAATATTAACCTATATCCTGATATTTTTGTGTCCCAAACTTGGTGAAACATTTAAGAAAAAATGATCCCCAAACTCAAACATTGGAGGTTGTCTACGACTATCAGTGTATGATTTTTGACAAGACTGTGCAGTAGCCATCAACTTCTGAATCAACTGGTCCTACTAAGAAGTCTCCTTCAGAAGATGTAATCCTTGTAAATCTATATCTCCTACCACTAATCATCACATGGGTGAATGAAATGGCCAACCATATAAATTCTCATAAGGTTCCATATGTACAGTCTCCTAATAACTATTGTTGTAGGTGAATTCAACTAGTGGAATGTGCCTCTCCCAAGAGCAACAAAAATCTAGGACACATCATGCAACATGTACTGTATCACCTGTATCATACCTCTGACTGTCCATCAGTCTGAGGTTGGTATGATATTCTTAGAAGCATGTGTTTACCTAGTTCCCTCTAAAAACACTACTAGCAACAAGACGTAATGTGGTCGTCTATATCTGAAATGATAGTGCACGAGACCCCCTGATTTCATACCACCAATCAGATATAAAACTCTCCAAGATCATTAACAAAAAAGGCCTCCTTGATCAAAAATAAATGTTTGACCTTAATAATCCTATCTACAACAACCCACATTACATCATTACCTCAAGGAAAACATGGTAAAACAATCACGAAATCCATCACAACATTATCCCATTTCTACTCTAAAATAGGCAACTGTTGTAAAATCCCAAATTATCATTGATGTTACGCCTTCACCTTCTAACAAGTGGAATACCTCACCTTAAAACCAACTACCCAACACTTCATTATCGACCACCAGTACTGATGTCGCAAGTCAGGGTACATCTTGGTGACCCTAGGATTCACTTCCCATGATGAAGCATGAAACTCCCACATTATATCCTTGCATATATCCATTGGAACCCAAAATGTCGAT
This sequence comes from Viscum album, assembly GCA_963277665.1. Lineage (NCBI taxonomy): Eukaryota > Viridiplantae > Streptophyta > Magnoliopsida > Santalales > Viscaceae > Viscum > Viscum album. The sequence goes on along the minus strand of OY728150.1, from coordinate 1,182,799,886 downwards.
GGATACCTAGGATATCATCTTCGCCTACCGTCAAACTAGGAGTAGGGTACTCACCTACCACACCTTCCCATAGAACTAGGCCTTATGAATCTGATAGTTGCCTTGTCCAAACTCTGTCCAGTAGGGTATAGGTTACAACTAAGGATGATAGAAAAGTCTTTCCCTAACTTGTGTGAACCTCCAGATGAATCTTAGAAAACAACTCTATAAGCTACCACTCGCTAATGGCCTATTTCACCACCTACATCTTAGTCCTCCTGCTTAGTGCATCAGCCACATCACTTATCTTATGAGGCATAGAGGCAAGCTCGAAGTCGAAGAACTATAGGTACTCCACCCACCTTAACTGCCTCATATTCCGATCTTATTGTGTAAAGATATACATAAGGATTTTGTGATCTGTGTACACCATAAAATTATCTCCCAGTAAATAGAGTCTCCAGAAAACCCAATTAATGAACAACTGCAGCTAACTCGAGATTATGCATAGGATAATAATTCTTGTGAGGCCTCAGCTACCAAGACCTGTACGCCACGACTTGATCTCAATGCATCAGCACTTCCCCTATCCCAATATTGGAAGCATCATAGTAAACCATGTAAATATTTCCCTGATCTATCAATATTAGGTTTGGTGCTGATGTCAACCACCCTTTTAGCTCCAAAAAGGATGTCTCACAAAAATCTAACCACGAAAACATCAAACCTTTCTTAATCAAGGCCATCAATGGCACTACTAAGTATGATACATGATATATAAATTCATGTAGTAACTAGCTATCAGAAATAAAATTCATTGGTCAAAAATGTTATTGGGATGTTCCCAAGAAACTACTTCTCTCACCTTCTCTAGGTCCACTGATACTCTTCTTCCCGAGATGATGTGACCTGGTAAGTGAATTTGATCAACCCAAAAGTGACACTTTTTGAGATTAGCATATAACTGATGCTCTCTCAGTGTATTAAAAATGATCTCAAGATGGTTTGAATGGTCATGTCGATTATGAGAATACACCAAGATATGGTCCATGAAAACCACCACAAAAGATTCCATGTATGGATGGAACACCATGTTCATCAACTCCATGAAAACCAATGGCACGTTCATGAGACTTAACCCCATTACCAGTTACTCATATAACCTATACCATCTACGAAAGGATGTATGAGGTATGTATGCGGTTGAACATGCACCTGGTGATATCCGAACCTCAAGTCAATCTTTGAGAACACTCAAGCTCCTCGAATCTGAAAATTTTTTTTATCTATCCATGAAAAATGATATTGATTTTTAACCGCCAGCTGGTTCAGTTTTCTGATAATCCATGCATAGACTATGATTTTTGTCCGTCTTTTCGCAATAATGATCAGGGAATCCTATGGATAAGTTCTGGGTCTGATAAACCCCTTTCGCCTCCAAATCCTATAGCTACCTCTTGAGCTCCTACAACTCCATCTTCTCCATCCTATAAGAAGGAATGGAAACTAGTGCAGCTACTAGCACAAGATCAATAGATAACTCCTCCTATCTCCCAAAAGGTAACCTCGAAAAGTAATTAGGAAAGACATCCCTGAAGCTCTCAACAATAGGAGGAAAGCCTGTCTGACTCACTCACGGATCATAAAAAAAGTAATATGAGGTATCATCCCGCCCAACCCGCAATGCTCTGGTCCATATCTTCTTTCATGTACATCCCATTCACCCTTGTGAATAACCATGGTACCCTTTGGTGATGTAAAATTCACCCTCTGGTGATAGCAGTTAACACACGCTCAATAATCTATGAGCCAGTCCATCGCGATAATGACATCAAAACCTATAATCTCTAGGGCATGTAAACTCTAGAGGAAGTAGCACCCAATAAACTCAAGTGGACCCTCCATGCACAGGAACATATCACCTATTATGATTCCCAATGGCGTGTCTAGCATCAAAACACCCTCCAAAAGAAAAACCACAAGACCAAGTCTTTTAACCACCTGTGAAGAGATAAAACTATGTGAGGTTCCTATATTGAAAAAATAATATGTAATAGTAGAAGCTAATAAGATCGTACCTACCACCGTAGACGGTCCAATATCCTTCTCTTATTGGGTCTGTTGTCCTACATAAGTCCATAATGTACCACGATCCTATGACACTACATGGCTACCCTAAGCTAATCCACCCTACTATTTGTGAGAACTTGGTGTCCAACTACCAGAACCACAACCCCCAAAACCCTAGACTGGGTGGCATTAACTGCTCTATATCCCAACCTGATGTGGATATGATAAACCTACTCCTGAACCAGATGTCATAGTTGACCCCTACTACTCACAACAGGAGGGATGGTCCTACAAAATCGCTGCATGTACCCTATACCACCGCAAGCTCGGCACTCGACTGGGTCATGGTCACATTGATTCTTCATGTTTAATTTCCTACCACACTAATGAAAATACACCAAGCTTCCTACAACCAAAACCTAACTAGCACTCAAGTTGTAGGAAGCCTCAAAATGGCACTTCTTTCCTAAAGACGTAGATCCATTGGTCCAAAAAAAATCACTCCCTTATTTTGCACCCCCATATTCCCTTATATTCTAATATTTAATTAGTGCCTGATTCAAAATATCAGGGATAGAAGGAAACATGAGAACATTGATCTGAGATTTGATAGCATGCCAGATACATTCTTCAAAATGTCTCACCCTCAATAACTCATCACTAAGATACATCATCCCAAAACACTACATTTATATAAAGTGTTCCAAGTATTCCATAACTATCATTATACCCTACTCTAGACGCATGAACTCACTAGACCACTCTACTCATAGAGTCTTGGGGTAAAAGTAGTCAAAGAGGTAGGTTTTTAATTCATTCCAACCCATCTTACGCATCCCAGTAGCCTAGTTCAAAATTCCGCACCATCACCTTTCCACTCCGCATATCATATAAGTCGCAAGCATGGACCTATGCTATGGAGGCATCTCCAGATGCTCAAAAATCGCTAATGTGGTATCTAGCCATATCTCTATAGCATGTGGTCCTCCATCCCCTGTAAACATAAGAGGATGCTACTACTTGAACACTTGTGTGAGCTCATCCATAGTCAAGTCTGGCTATAGTTCTCTTTGGAACATGTACATAAAACAAAATAACCCCTCACAGAACTATGCCTCAACACCTATGTGTGGAATAGCCTCTGGTGCCACAACTGGAACTACAAGAGGATCAACTAGCATCCCATGGCCGACTGTCTCCAATGTTTTGTCATTACCTCCACTACGACATACCAATAAAGGTTATCATGGTAACATGTCACTAAAATTCAAAACACATGCCTAAGGAAAGAACAAAATGAAAGCACAAAACTCAAAGAATAGGACTCATCCAAAACCTCTTAAAAACTATGTCAATCCCACAAACTTCTCTTAAATCCATGATTGTATAAAGAATATGCATCGAACCAATAGAAACTATTTCTCTTTCCAACTCAAGGATAGGTCTTAGTCAAGTATCTATTTATCATTTCCAGTTTCTATTTCAATTTTACATTTAGGTATCTAGGAAATTTTTCCAAGGGTTTACCAATATCAAATCCCTAAGGGCCCATGACGCATCATGAACCCAAAACATGTCTCCCATTCAAACCATACATATAACAAGTTCATTTATGACTTTTCTTTTCATTGATGAATCATTTCGTAATTCATAAGGGAACATACTCATTATGGATTGAAATATTATGTCACACCATTATCTACTGCACCTAACTAACAAAACAACTAGAAAAACTATCACATAAACTATCAAAGCATCACGAAATAACTAATTAATCCAAAATTTCATGGAATAATGCATGGAATTTGACTCTATAAAGTTTTTATATGACGCATGAGATGAAACACCCTCATATCATCATGTTGAAATTGAAATAAAACCCACAATTACATCAATAGTAATAAAAAAACATGTGCAACACCCAATGGCGAAATAATAGCAACTATAATCATCAAAATCCTGAAAAATAGAAATTGATTCGAGGAAATTTGGATTTTCCCTGTACATAGGGTAGCTACTCCCGGGCACAGTTTATTAAAAAACTTTATTTCCTTCCTATCCATTTATAAAGTCTATAAATATTATGTCAAACAAAAAAACCAACTATGATACCATTTTGTAACGTCTTGGACCTGGATGCCACCCTATGGTGCCCTGAGCCCGATTTTCCACATGTCCTCAAGTGCATCTCCCCAAACGCCAAAGGCTACCAACTAGATGCGAGGGCCTAATTGAGTTAGTAGGGAGACTATACCCTCATTACCTGAGTATCATAATGGAATTCAAATATAAAATAAATTGTAGAATAGAAATAAATAACAGTCAATAGAATGTAAGAAATATAAGAATACTTATCAAAAACCAAAAGTGTTTTATATACAAAATGATGTAGATGATACAAGTATATAGAAAGTATCCAATGCAGTACATGTTAATAAAATAAAACAAAATACAAGTATAAAAAAAAGATAAAAAATGTATCCCAACATTGCAAGCCTCGTCTTGGTACTATTCCACCCTTTTGCAAAGCCACAGTCAACAACCTGTATCGAGGAACTTTCCACTATCATAAAAAAACCATATAATTTGTTTGGGTCCTCGAGGAGGCCCAAATATGGTGTGATATAAACATCTCAGTAGGCAACCACCCAAGTCTATACAGTTCGATCAACATCATATAAAGTTATGAAAAGTGTAATAAAAATAGTAATATAAGTGTATATACCCATGAAATAATTTTACAGAAACTAGAATTACTAAACATCCCCTCCAAGCTCCCTAAAAAGAGTCATATCCTAACAAGGCAGATATAAAGAATTAAACAAGTCACATGGCCACACCATACATTCATTTATATCATAAAGCTGTAGCCACACTGTATAAAGAATTCAATAAATCTAACGGCCACTCTATATAGTGGAAAGCAGAATCCCAAGGCCAGGTTGTATAGTGAAAAGGAAACCCCAAGGGCAATATCTAGGATTTCATGTATAAGGGAATCCATGTATTATATCCAGACTATGAGGCACCAGATCAAAGGATATTTACAAAGTCATCCTATTGAGTCCCATGGGTGTTCTAGTGGAAACTCTATTAGGCACTGGTTGGGGTATTAGGAGTATGGAAATAGTATGTCCTACGTGAACCTAAGCAAGCTAGATCCACGACGTAGTAAGGTTGGAGGCATCCCATGGAATCAACACCCATGAGGCAGAATAAACCCAAGGAATCCACTACTGCATTCTAGATCCATAGAGAGAAGTCAATGAAATATATAAAACTATTCAACCAAAGCATTAAATTTTAATCATCCAACTTTAATCATTCCTTCTATGTGAGTATACCCACTCACATCATCATGAACAAGTCATGAGTATACCATCTCTTGCAAAAACTTTACCAAGCACAAAGCATATGTGACTACCCTCCCATATAAACCATATAACATTCCATTAACATTTATATAGGTATACCCACCCATATTATCCATTAAGCATTTAATGTGAGCTAACCCTCTCACATATCACCATTTCTCAACTCATCTATTGTGCAGTTAAAGAATTACCAATAAGTATAAACACATGTTCATCCGTTTTTATTTAATCAAAACTATAAAAATAGGTATGTTATGATAAGATATCACTAATAAGGTGGAATTACATATCCTAAATAGAGAAATCAAACAATTAAGGCATATATGGTCTTCTTCTAACTAGTAAAGAACAATAATGCACCCCTTGGGTTGTTTAAACAAGAATAAACTGGTAAAATAAAAAAGGAACACCCCATGGGTGACCTTGAAATGAGTAAATAGAGCCAACAAACTTAAAAGAAAGCTACGAGCATACTCCCTAGGTCTGACTACGCCTACAACAAGAAACTCACACAGAAACGAGATCACATCGTATAGTTAGATAGATGTCGAAAAGGCCAAACACCTAAAAAGCACCCCAAAAATCCTAAGGAAAGTATAGAACACCTACCCCACCTCGGTAGTAGATATATCATCCAATATCAAGTCCTAATTCTTCTTGGTTTGGAATAAATCATAACAACGGATGAAGAACAGAATATTATGGAATAAGATACTAAATACAAATAGCACATTCATTGTTTTGAAGTATCAAGAACGAATAAAAAAGAATAAATTACTTAAAGATGCAGTTCCAATGAGACAAACCACACACTGGAATCGGAGTAAAGATGGATTCTACAACTAAAAAACCATTTTAGATGGTTTTAGGCTCTAAAGAACGAGAATATTCTGTTTTATGTCAAAATATGAGAGGCTATTACTTCTCTTTTTTTGAAAACGTGGTGGGCCAATACACAATGTGTAGTACATGTAAATGATGTGTACTTCCCTATTTATTTCTGAACCAGAAAGGCTACACATCATGACAGGCCAGTACACAACGTGTACCTAGCCTACAACTAACTTTTAGCATTTTATCCCCTTCCTTCACAAAACAACCCAACTATCCCATGTTACGACTTGGGGTATAATCCAACAAGGAATGTAAAAACATTTAACCTGAAAGTAAAGATCCTCAGTTCAATAAAAATCAGGGATCTTATAGAAAATCAATAAATCAATATATATTAAATTATAAAGGCAATTATAGAGGGGAACCTACCTCAAAACCAGTGGACATAATTCCCCCACAAAATTTTCAAAATAAAAGATCTAAAAAGTGGAACCCTAAACACACAAAACCTTGACATAAATCAAAATAAAATAAAACCCTAGATCTACATGACCTAGGAAGAATAATATTCCAAGATAAAATAGAAGTAAGAGAAAGAGGGAGAAGAGAGGAGGCGAAATACCTTGAGAAATATATCCTCAAATTGACAAATCCATAGATCTATACCAAGGGAGGATGAGTGGAGGCTTATAGATAATGGGGGGAACCCCCTTAGGGTAAAATAAACTAGGAGAGTAGAGGAGGATGCATTTTGGGTTAAAATACCAAATGGGGAAAACAAGGAATTTCAAGAATTTTTTAGATCTAGGAATCTCACACGGTTTGGTCGCATGATTTTCCAAACCGTGCACCAACTGTGAAGTAGAAACTTCTTGGGATATGATTGACTACGCAGCTAAGTCACATAGTTTCATCTACCATGCACAACCCATGTACTATGTTCCACCTAAAATCACCACCTGATGCATGGTTACCTGGGTTCGGCCACACAATTTACCAAACCATGCGCAGACCGTGTGATAGGTTTTGTCATAAACCAACACCTGCCACACAACTACCTGGGTTCAGTCGCATGGTCTACCAAACCTTGCACCAACCATGTGCATCTAACTTCTATGAAAAAATTCCATTTTTTTCCAAAAAAGATACCAAAATAATTGAGGATCATCCACGATACAAAACTATACAAAAGAACACTTCAAAATTTAACCCCAATCACACCCAAAACTGGAGAGAAAGGTCAAGATTCCCAAAGAATGAGGAAAAAACATAGAGATGAAAAATGGGTGTGAAAATTCTCCCAAATATTAACACTTTCTACCCTAAAAACCCACAACACTTTCCAGTTGATCTATCGATGACTACAGATTCCATAACCACACGATACAACCTCTTGAACCATGAACATATTTTCCTCTACTAATGGAACTTCTTCCTCTTTCCTGAAACAAAATAACAAACCATGATGATTTATTGAAAATCAGGGCAAATACCAAGACACAACATCCATAGATGATGAAAATATGATTGTTGAGCCCTCTCCCATGAATCCCAATGTTACCCAAACTGAAGAGCACACAAGAACCAACAACATCAATGGAGGCAAAAACAAACTCCCTACCATTAGGAAACAACAAGCACCCAAAAACTTCTTAAGAGAAAACTCAATGAGATACATGGTGGGTCTACCCACTATTAAGATATGACCATCACTGACGAAATTAAAATTCAACATGATCCAACAACGGGATTTCCCACAACGGCCAACCAAAAATCTACCACATCGGCCTAACAATCAAGGCTAAAAAGGACTAAAAAAGAGCACTTAAACCACCCAATCCCAAATATAGGGGACAAGAACTGATCCAAAACTCCCCTCACCCCCAGAAATCTTCATACCATGCACTAGATTCGCTTCGAGGCCTATGGATAGAGCGAAAATGTTTGAAGCTTCTACCGCATCACAATCAAGAATTGACAATCCTGACAAGGAATATGCATAGACCAATTAGAATAAAATTGAAAAATGGAATTCCAGTAATAAAAATAACACTCTTATTGGAAAAAGGAATTAATAAAAAGGCTCAAAAAATTCCCTTAAATTTTTAATGGAAGAAGAAGCCACCCAAACAACCACCACAAAAAAACCCTTACACTGAAGAAAACGTACAACAAAAAAACATTAAATGAATCCCCATAAACACATAACTTCTAAAATTTGGACCCATTATTCATTATAGAAGTACCTTGAAAAATATTTTATAACTGACCCAAGTGTCCACAAACAGGGAAATCCTTTAAAGTACTAAGAAAAAATGGCTTCTTATACCATGATTTTCCATACTAATAACATACCAAGATTTCTTTCCTAAATGAGGTTGATGAAAGATATCCAAGCCTCTTGATTCCACGACCAACTAAAACATATTTCAGACTATTTCCTACCTTCTTATCAAAATTTCCCACAATAATATCCAGGATAAAATGATGGAGGACTACCTCAATCTCTCCCACCATCATAGCTTCAACATGAAAATATTTCCTCACCAAATTGTAAAAAGAGGATAGATTAAACTCTGAAAGCTTCGACTGTAGGTCAGGATAATGGACTAACTCAAAACATTGAGCCTTCTTGGAATCATCCACTACATACTCTGTAATGTAAGGAACTAGGTCCAAAAAACTACAAATATTCACCAACACTAATCCATCTCCATGATACAAAACAACAAATCTCCATCCCCTTTCTCACCCTTTCTTTCCCAGAAAAATAATAATGGATGAATAAATCCTTTAATAACTCATGAGTAAGAAATTTTTGAGGCTTGTTCTGAGAAATAGAATTCCACCACTTCCATGGAGAACCATTATGAAAAAAATTCCAAATGTAACCTTCAAAAAGTCAGGAGAATCAATGACACTAAAGTTCCTTTAGATCTTTCACATATACTCTTCTACTTTCAGAGGATATATTTGACCATAAATGAGAGGTGGATTTAGCTTCTAAAAATCAATAATGAAGTCCCGAGGTTGATCGACTTGAAATCCTGCAAACGAGGAATCACCCATATCCATTCCATGATTACCCATCGAAGCTCTATGGGGGAAATCGTTGGAAAATATAAATCATAGAACTAAACAATGTCCAAATCATCAAAAAAAATTCCTCAAGCACAAAGACCACATCAGTGAAAAACATTGAACATAGGAAACCAAGCCACTCTTAACATCAACAATTTCCATTCAAAAACATTTTTGATTTGAAATAAACTTAGTGGGATTAACACTAGCCATTGGTATTCCATAGAGTCTAACTCACATGCAGGTTTTGTGCTATAATGGGAACCGATAAACCATACCATACTAGGCACCTATCCACATTTACATATACCACCATGCATGTGAGAACCCATGAGAACACCAATGGTTGAAACAAAACATCCTCATTTTCCAAAACAAATCATTTTACCCAATTAAAAAATCATGGACCTTCCAAAGGATCACTAACCACAACTTCCAAAAACCATTTTCAGATTCCATGTTTTAATCTATTTCTCCAGGCTCAAAAATAAAACCCCACGAATTTCTATAAAAAAAATCAATTTGTTTCACTCAAAAAATTTTCCAGCATCCCATCAAAACCCATTCCATTATAAATATTTGATTAAAAATAAAATCCCTTTCATATAAAACAAATTAAAAAAACATCCAAATTCAAAAAACTATTTTCCATATACCCTATGTTTTCATTATAAAAGTCTATTCTCATTATATCTCTTCTATTTTACCCCAGGAGGTCATTTTATAAAAATTCATTTTTTTAAAATTCCTCAAAAAGGTTAATTATGAAAATCCTTTTCCCCCCTTTACAAAATCCAACCATTATGATTAAAACCCTATTTTCAAAATTCAAACACAATTTTTTTCAAAACTATTTTCAGAATCAATAATACTAAAGGAAACCCACAAGGTAAACTATTGTTGATGGATGACTTGTTAATATTGTTAGAGGCCATATTCCAAACACACCAAAATCAAATATTTCCTTCTAGGAAGATTCCCCCAGCAGAAAATAGATTTCTAGGTCCTCCATTCACATTGATACCTTTATTCCAACTCTCGTTTTGTATCCCAAATACCAAAAATTCCACAATAACCAAATAAAACCAACAAAACTAGACTTCCCATGGAAACTCGTGGTTAAAAATGAGGAAGGGTTCATGAAATCCTTCCCATTCCTACCTATAAACTCCAAAAAATCATAATCTATCTACCTTGAAATCCCCACGTAATAACAGGAACTCTAAAAATTAAGGTCCTATAAGAGTCAAACTTCTCAAATACTATTTTTTCATGAACCAATTTGATTCAACCCTCATCCCATCACCCGAGTCGATCAGTGACATGGCACGAATGACATTCTCCATCTCCATTGGTTGGAAACTAGTTATAGTCATCAAATGAGTAAAAAAAGGAATAAGTTCTTCAATAATAAATAAAATAAAAAACTAAACAATTCAACCCAATAGATATAATAATATCCAATCTAAACATCCATTTATATAAGAATCTAAAAATAAAAAATATATACAATAAAATGCAAACTAAAACTAGAAAACCCAACATCTTTATGTAACCCTGAGGGTCTTCGATACCAAGAAAAAATATCACTCATGGTGATGAAGACCATGTTGAGACCTATACCATAAGAAAAAATAGAAAATAACTATATGCGTGAGTATTAAAATTCAATTAGAAATCCCAATTATCTATTCCTAATGAAATTCAATTAAAATAAAATTAAAATCAGCCTTAGGTTTTGAAATACAATTTATAAAGTAATATTTTACACACATTTTACCTTAAAACGAAACATATTATATTTCCCAATTTAATTTAAAAATTAGGCTCATTTCCATTATTGATACATAAACATTTTTAAGGGAAAATTTATTCTTTCATTTCAAAACGGCACAAGAGAGTATAAAACACTTCTTATTTAAAAACTTTTTTTTATAAACATTCAGAATCCAAATCATTACTTTCAAATAAATACACCACCATGAGAGTACTATAATAATTACATAATAAGGGAAGTGGAAATAAATGGACAAGAGTGACCAATAATCTCAATCATCAGTGCAAGAAGCTAAGTATAAGTAGACATGGGTGAAACTAGGAAATCATGAATAATACAAAACAAACTAATACATGAAAAACATCCCTAGAAGCATGCCTCAAATGATTAATACCAAAGAGACCTAAATAATCCTGGCCACCCTAACTCAAGACAAATCGAGGGGAAAATCCCATATCAATAAACCTAATATATCCACCTATTATGGGCCACTTGCTAGTGCATAATCCAGCAAGTGTGGAAATCGTTCTCCAAAAATTTTCTCACTATTCTAGGTTCCCATGTCTCACGTATAAAGGGGGTGATCCAATAAATTATAATTGAGCATCCAATCTTGTGTATATATAATAGTTAATCCAAACAGTATGCATCTCCCTAAGCCACCCCAATGATCGATCTAATTCCATAAAACAAATACATCCTAAAGGAGTCGATATCGAGGATCAACCATTATCATAATGGATCAAAAGGATCCCATAGAAAGGAAATCCCATCCATTAAACGTATAAAAGGAAATAGAACAACCAAATCGACGTTTTCATAATAAATACTTTCACTACTTTAACAAAAGTGAAAAACGAGCCCTAAGCTCCTTTCACAAAACCATTATTTTTAGAATAAGTGAATCATCTTTCCAAAATCTGAAAACATAACACATTCCATTTCATAACCATTTATAAAAAAAATAATTTGAGGTTCTCGTACGAAATTTACAAAAAAAAATCCATTTCCATTAAAATGATAAATGGGCCACAATCCATCATCACAGGTCTAACCACTTTAAAAAGCCAAGTACAAACTTCTTTTAAACATAAAACCACTTGAAAATCTTTTAAGAAACCCAATGTGATCATTTCACAAGACAAATATTTGTTAACAAATACAAACCAAGATTAACTTAAAAAAACCATTCAAAAAATAAAATCAAAAATTTTATCGAACACATGGTGTGAAATATTTAACAAATCAATTCTATTTATCACATAATGAGGCATAAAACACCATTTTTCACACCCAAGAAATATTTCATAGGATAAAAATCAATATTTATCATATAAGGAAGGTTTAAACAGAAGTAAATTAGTGAATCTTAAATTATAAAGGTGTGTGTAATGGGTAACCTACATCAAAACCATGGTGCTTCAACAATTCACACCCAAAGTCAACCCCTAAGAGTTCTAAAAGCCAAGATATAAGAAGAGGAACCCTAAACACAAAAAACCCTCAAAATATATCAAGGGAAAATAAAACCCAAGATCCACATGACCTATAAAGAGTACCATTATAAGATAAAAGGGAAGGAAGAGAATGTGGGATAAGAGAGGAGGAGAAATACCTCAAGAAATCTATCCCAAAATTGAGGAATCCTTAGATCTACACCAAGGTAGGAGGAGTGTAGAATTATAGAGAAATGGGGAAATCCCATTAAGGTCTCATGATATAGGATATGAGAGGAGGGGGAATTTTTTGTTAAAATACCAAAAGGGGAAAACCTGGAATTTCAAGAATTTTGTGGATCTAGGAAACTATCATGGTTTGGCTATACGGTTTACCAAACTATGTGCCAATTGTGCGGTAGAAAATGCCTGAGAGGAGATCGACTACATGACTAACCAGCATAGTTTTACCTATCATGCATAGACCATGAGATATGTTATTGATAAAACCAACTCCTTCCACATGGTTACATGGGATCCGCTGTACAGTTTACCAAACCATGTGCAGACTATGTGGTAGGTTCTATCCAAAACCAACACCTATCGCACTATTACTATAGTTTGGTCACACGGTCTACCAAACCATATGCCAACCATGCATAGGACACTACCAAGCAAAAAAATATAAGTTTTCCCCATAAAATCCCAAACAAACTAAGGATCATCCATGGGAAAAAAACTAGACAAATAAATACTTAAAAATTTAACCCCATCAAACCTAGAACTCGAGAGAAAGACCAGGAGTCCCAATCAACCGAAACATAAGATAGAGATGAAAAATAGGTGTGACATCCATATTTTTTAATCTGTAAAAACTCGATTTGGTTCATTTTTAATGTTTATATTAAAGATATAGTAGTCATATTATTCACATTTTTTATTATAACATGATACATTTTTTAAAATACTTATTTATTATATATTAATGATAATTTTTTAAAATCTAAGGACTATCATTATATGTTTTCTATTTAAATATTCATGAATATTTTCATTTAAATCATTATAAGGATTTCAAACATTTCAAAAAATTTAAAAAATTTATTGTTGCTCATATTAATCCATTTTATGGATTATTATAATATTTTATTTTTTATTATAGATGTTTCAATTAGGGTACCACACACATACACACACATATTTGATGTCCATTTTTTTTAAAATTAAATGTTAAAAAAGGTGAAGATTATATTTTTCTAATTATTACCCTTTTATTTTATTCAATTAAAAAATATAAAAGTATTTTATTTAAAATTATATTATAGATATTTAATAATTTAAATATCAATGAACTTTACCTTATTGTATATAATCATGTAGAAGAATGCATTAACATGTTTTCAGTGTTATAGTTCATTAATTTTTAATACTCATATAGATAAATATAAGTGGTTATATTAATTCTATTACCAACCTTGAATTTATGATGATTTTGACACACATCCCTCTATTTATTTTAAATATTATTTAAATAATTTATTTAATGTGTTAGTTTTTGATATATTAATGAATAAAAATCATAAAAATTATAAATGAAAAAATTGGTAATCCTATATAGATATTATTAATTTTTTTGGACATACACACATGAAATATAAAATATAATTAACTTAAAAGATGTGAAAATAAATTACCTAATATTAACAAGAAGGTTCCAGGATGCACTAAAAATAGTTGGGCTAATTCCCAATAGTATCTTTTTGTTGGTTTCTTAAAATAAATCATTATATTTGGAAAAAATAAACCCTTTAAGATTCAAAGAGTGTATATTTAACATATAATTCATAATTAATTCATTTAAACAATAAATATCATTTATTTAAATTCATTATTTATTTTCATATTGTTTTGACCACACTTGTTACACCACTATTGAGATAAGGGATCCAAAAATAAAAACCCTATAATGGTTTCTTCATGTGCTCCATAGGCTTTAAAACATTGTTCATAAAACTCTAGGTTCAATAATGGAAGATATAAATTTTTTAAGTTGTTCTATGTTGATCAAAAAAATAATTCCTTCCAATATTAAAGGATCATATCTAGTTCTATCAATCTTTAGAGTGAGGAGGAGGATTGTTTCTTTCCATTATTAAGAGAATTATTGATAAAGATCACTCTAGGGTTTGATATAATTATATAGAGATTCTATTATTCATAAAATCTTGTATCTCCCCTAAAATGATATAATTGAGTTTAGATATCTAAGTCATACAATTAATTATTTCAAAAAGGATATTTATTAATAAATTAATCCTAAATCAAACTCCTTATTCTTTAATAAAAATAATAATAACATTATTTATATGACATGAGATAAAATCATTTTTATTTAAATATCACTATTCTAAGGACCCTCAACTCATCCCATTAATCCCCCTAAATATTTTTTAATCCCTAAATAGTAACTATTTATTTAAATAATTAAATATCCTTATATTATTCATTCAATAAATAAATATTATATTTAATAACCCATGAAAAAAATATTTATTAATATTGAACTCACATATATATTATTTTAAATAACTAGTGATTGAATATTTTTGATCAACATAACATGAATAATTTATATTCCATAGAACATAAGAATAATATTTATTCTAATAATATTTAACTAAGGAACTTGATACTCTTAGTGTGTGACCCTCTATGTATTGACCATACCTCAGTAAGCCCATATCGGGTGTCTATAACCCTTACATTGGTAGGATTACATGGAATCAAATCCAGAAGGACCGATGAGTTTATATGTCTTGGAAAACCAAATACATACATGTGACTTGTATTACAAATTAATACGCTAATTAGAGAATAATTTTTCTCTTTCTTTGACAATCACTTTATTACATCTTAAATATCCTTGCATATCTCTCATAGTACACTTCATGGATTCTTGGGGAAAGGAACCAAAATAAGGGTGAGTTAAATTACTTCGTAAGGGTCATGTATAGTGGAAGAAATAACGAATCAATGAGAATAGTTAAAATGGAAGGGTAATAACTAAAGGTACAAGATAGACAATCAATAAAATGAATAAAAAAATGGAAATGTAATACTTGAAAACATATTCCATTAAAATAACTAGATACGACATTATAAATATAGAAATACAAATAACTGAAACATAGTCCATTTAATCAATGAACTAAGAATAAAATTCATTGATAGATATATCGCTGAAAAATATCATGGATAACTAATATCTAAATCAAAATAAATTAAATTATTAATTATTGGATTCCATTTTTCCTAGGTAGACGAGTCATTTAATGTCAAGATATATTCTCAAGATTTTTTAAATCTATGTGTAGAAATTTTTATATGTTTCTTGGAAACAAGCTAGAAGGTTTTTTCGACATCTGATTTTGTCTCATGATACTACTGACTCATTGAGGGGCTATGTATAACTTGGCACCACCCATTTCATGCCTATAAAAATCATTCCACATATATCTAGTAATTGATTTAATTCAAGAATAATGTTCCTTATCAAATATATTTATTGATTAGAAGATGTAGATTTATTAATAATTTCTATGATATCGAATAACATTCAAATTAAACAATGTATGTAATAATGATATAATTTTTATCCAATAATAATATCAGTGATAAATGATATGTATATTTATGGGAAATTAAATGTTCAATGATCATAGGAAATCGAATATTTCAAGGGGACTAACAGAGGAATCAAGGAAGTGAATGTCAATACTATACATGGCTAAACCAATCATTAACCATAAAAAATAACAATAATGATTGTATTAATACAAAATATCCCAATTGGAGTAAGGATAAAGGGTTGTTCTTATCGATGAATGTAAATACTATATAGATATGTATTTTAAAAACATTTTTGCGGAAAATATACTTTTTATTTTTAAAATCATTTTAAAAATAATTTTCATTGAAAATCACTTTTGAAAATATTTTATTTAAAAATCACCTATTAAACATGTAAAATAATCTTCAAAGAAGTGGAAATAGGTAAATCCAAACATGTCATACAAGGTAAAAAGATTTTTTATTTTGCACAGTAAAAGGATAGAAAAATTCCTTGTTCATAAGGTGTTAAAAGATAATTTTTAAAACATTTTAAAAAAAATGGTAAAATTTTCTTTAATAAATTATTTAATAAAGGTTAAAAACATATTTTAAAGACATTTTTATAAAAATTTGGTTTTATAAGAAAATAGGTTCTCTGAATGAAGTGATAAATAATGTAGGGTGTTTTTGAAAACATTTTCTAAACTATTTTGAGTACCAAAGAGTTAAAAAATGGTACTATTACTTGGAAAATGTCATGAATAACCATAGGATAAAAAAAGAAAGGATTTATTAAAAATTGAACCAATAATTTCCTATAATGGAAAATCAAGTGTAAATAATCCTAAACAAAATGGTATTGTGAAGATAACCCTTGAAAAGACCATAACATTAACGTGAGCATCAATAAAAAATAGTTAATGGGCGCCAAATGTAAATCCATATAAAATAAGTTTAAATAAAATAATATATAGTAAAATTGATTACATATATATTCTTACAATATTAACAACAATGAAGAAGTGATATAACCCAAAGAAAAGAAACTAGGTTATCAAATTGTTTTCCACATGGTAATGATTAATTCAAATAGCATAGATGAAATAATTAAAATTGAAACTCAAAATATCATGAAGAATGCATGAATCATGATATTACATGTCAAAGTGGTTGTATATATACCATATATATGAAATTAGGTGCACAGTAATAAAGTATGTCTCAAAGAATGGAAATTGAGATGAAGTCCATTAATACTTAGAAAATTTTAAATCATAAACCAAATGAAAGAGATAAATTTAGAGGAAAATTAAAATAAAATGAATATAAAACTAATTCATGATATAATATATCAAAAGGGTCTATAGATACACCACACTAAATAAGTAAGTGGTGAAAATGGCATATGACTCACAAAAAGAAAAGTGATCCAAGAATCCCTTAATTTGCATTTAATTTCTTATAAAAGTCCATTAAATTCATGTATAATAATTTTAGTAATTTTAATAACTTATTAAAGAACCAAAATCATATTAATAATATAATATATAATATTTTTATAATATCTTATTACCCATTTGTTAGCAATCATTCACTGTTTTCACTATTTCAGGTGTTAATTTCCCCGAATGGCCCGAAGACCTTCTTATTATTTTATATTGGAAAACCCCAAATTAAAGGGTTGTAGGAGAAACCTTATATGACATTTAGGAGCAAGGAATAAAAGGCACACATATAACCCACTACATGACTTTAAGGGCCCAAGACCAGACACACTTGAAACAATCCATCCCCAGTATCTACATCTTGAAGGTACCTTACTCCCCCACCTCACATGGTTGATCGAATAGAATTTCTACCTGCAGATCTTTATGGTTCTTGGTCCCGATGGTACTTTCCATACCCTCTCATTCTTCTAGTCCTATTAGTACTACTCTGGTGGTTTCTATTTTTTCTCGGAATCCTCATCTGGGCCTTCTCCTTTGTGGTCGTCCCTTCTTTGATCATTTTTATAGACTGAAATCCCTATGTACTGAAGTCCATTGGTGGCCTGAATACCCTATATCATGAAGGCCCTGTGTACTGAAGGAATTTTGTGACCTAAAGGACCTAAGTCCCATAGGCCCAAACCGTTGGCCCGAAGGACCAAATATGCTGAATAGTTACGAATTCTATAGTACTGAACATTACCTACTATATTAAAAAATATGGTACTACTACAATACCAGGAAATTAACCCTCACCCATATTTGATCTGGGGTCTCTTGGATGCCAAGTAGGAGCCTCTACTACTCGGGTACATGCTTGTTGGCTATTTCGGGTGTTAATTACCTAGTTTATTGGGTATGTTTTAACTTTTTTTCTATGTTCCTATTAATTAGATCATGAATTAATAATATAAAAAATTTAATCAATTATTTAAATATAATATATAATCAGTATATATGTATTTATATTAATCCATATTTTTCGTGATTGGAAATGAAATGCACCATTGATGAAGGTAGTTCGTACGTACATATGAATGCCACTTCAATTTCTTTTTCATAGTTTAAAAGAATGAAAAGTAAATGATATATTAGTATATTATAATTATAGTATCATATTTATCTCATATATTTCACGTATTTTTATTTAAACTATCCTTTTTATGTTCCATTTATAGTTGAATGAGTCACATTGCTTTGAGGAGGCGGTAGTCCATACTTCCACAAACGATGTTATCATATTTACAAAAAATGGAACACATGAAGGCATGTGTTATATAGTAATTAAATAAGTATAATGAAATTATAAATATAATATATATAATTTATAAAAATATTTCCATAATAATTTCCAATCATGAGAGCTGGTAAAGGGAAAAAACAACATCATTTTGTGAGGTGGTAGTTCACTGTACACACGAATGGTAAGTCCATTACCCATATGTTGAAGTGTGTATAAGTGTATGTGAAAAAATTAATATAACAAAAAATAATTATATTTATTATAATGAGTTTATAATTTAATCATGTAATAATAATATTTTAGGGGCGGATAATGAAAATGAAACAAAATTGATTGTTGAAGGATGTTACCTCTTATTCGGGTAACTACTTTTTTTTCACCAAAGGGTATCCTTGGATGGATTTATATTCTACGTTGGTATTATAGGTTTAGGGGAGGGGTTTTAAGATATTATTTTCGTAGATTTAGGGTGATCCAAATGGATTGATATGTGTGAATAAATGGGAGGTGTGAGTTTCTTTTTATGGTGGATGAGGAGTGTCATTCTTTTATGTTTTTGAAAATGAAATTCCACCCATGTTTTTACTATGGAAAGTGGATCCTATAATGTTAAAAATTAAATAAAATTAAGTATAGGATCTTAAAATTTCCATAAAATGGATTTTTTACAAGTTTCTAGTTCATTTTGTCTCTTATGTTTAAGGTTTAGACCCTTGTTAAGTTAATTTTTTTCTTAATCACTATAATGAATTTTAATAAATTTCACTAATAATTTTGGTAAAAAACAATGTTTAACTTATTATATATTATGTATTATTATTATTCCAAATATGGAATACATTTTTTACAAATTAAAATCACATAATTGGTATAAATTAATTTAAATTTAATCCCACAAATTCGACAACAAAGGTGAGTTTGAAAGTAAAATGGTCAAAAGATTGCTGTGTTTTTATATTTAATTTCAAAGTGAAAATGATTACAATGAAATAAAATGTATTAATAGATGTATTGTTTATCTAATTAAACTTCTAATCCAATAAAAATTATAATTTATCCTTAAAAAAATATAAGAAGAAATCAGTTTTGAATCAAAATTTAGTATTTTCACTATTTATCAAAAAATGAAACCGCACAAAAAATACCAAAACTTCACCCTAATATAATATTTATGTTTTTTATTTAAAATAAAAATATTTTTTAATATTAAATTTATAAAATTTATTAATATTTGATTTAAAATAGGTTCTCTAATAAAATGTGTCAAAACTATATTTTTAGAAAAATAAAATTTTAAGCATAAAATTCGACTTATTCTTATCTTATGATTATCAAAACTATTAGTTGAATATCAAAAAAAATTTAATTTGAAATATAATATATATATTTCATTAATATCATTAACAAATAGTAATTAATGTAATTTACTAGGATAAAACACTTTTGTGAGCATAAAAACATTTCCTTTATATTGAGCTTTAAATTAATTTCTAATTAATTAGTAACCTAATAAACAATTTTATATTTTTATAACCCATATATTTCCATATCTTAGATGATAATATTCATAACCATTAATTTAATTTCTAGGTTATTTCTTATTATATTAAATCATATAAAACATGTTCTAGTGTGTAACACAATCCATTGAAGAAAGTTGTTGTTGAGTGTGACGCACGCTAACTCAATATGACATTCATTGAATGATATGTCATATATTTATTTTTTTAAATTATAAATAAATTTTAATGTATTTGGATGCTATATTTCCTTACACAGTTGGTGTTGCGTGTTATACATGCTATCAAATACAATGTTCTTACATTAGAATTTTGGGGTGTTACATTCTCCCCACCTTAATTAAATTACATCCTTGAAATTTAAAATCGACTTTAATAATAATTTTTCTTAATTTACTATTATTTATATCCCACATCATGAAAATGGTTTGTAAAAAATCCTCTAGGAAATATATAATGGGAAGTATAAATGTGACATGGACTAACATATAACTAGGACTCTAAGTAGGTGAATGTTAGTGGAAAGTAGAGATAAATAAATAGAGGAAAAACATAAATATTTATAAGAAGTTATTGAGGAAATAAATTAAAAAAATTGAATGACCAATGTAAAGTTGAGGGACTCAAGACCATAAATACATGATGATTAAAATACCATCGGTTCAACAAAAATTAAGGTATTTGAAAAAACCTTTTGTTTTAAGATACTTTTCCTTATTTGTAGGAATTATTTTATTAATAAATAATATAAAGAAATATATTTACTTGATAGGGTTCAATTTCATAAGAATAATTCATTATTTTCCATGTGCTTTTATAAATTACCAATTCACCCATTATTTCAAGAAATTGATATCAAAAATTAACTTTTATTCCTAAAGAAATAAAATAAACTTTTAATGGATCATAAGTCATATAAAAAAGTGACAAGTATAACTATTTTTATCTAACTATTCTAAAAAGTAAATATTGTTAATACATTAATATCTAAACCATAAAATTAACACTAATGATTCATTATTAATATTTCTTTATCAAATTTTTTTACGTAAAAAAATAAAAAATTAACTAGGACATCATGTAGGCTAGTGGTTGGTGAAAAACCCTAATCATCATTTGTTCTTGGGTTCTAGTCTTACAACCATATCAGACATGATGGGTTTCCACCCGACATATATGTTTTACTTTTCTAAAACCATTTTAATATAATTACAATAATTCTTTGAAAATTATTATGGACATCCTTTAAATAAGGTTAATCACTGAATATAATTTTAACTAATGTTTTCAATATAACTTCAATGCATAAATACTTCATATGTTTTATTTTGACATAATTCCTTTATTGTTCTAAGGTTTAACTATAGTATCATTTATAAGATTTCTAAATCATGAAAACTTTCCATAAATCGTAAATTCCTTTGGATTAACCGAGATTATTTATTTTCCTAACATTTTCAAATCCTTCATAATGGTTTGTATTGAAAATGTGAATTATCCTAAGTATATCCCCTAGGAGTGTAAAACCAGGTGTGCAGTAAGACCTGTTATCATGTACTAGGTTACACTCAAGTCAGGACCGACACACCTTTTTTGAGTTTTTACCCCTAGGTACATCTATTGCAAAACCAAACCCACTTATAGTATCCAAACAGGGATATATTGATAGGAATACACACATAATCACTACCTTATTTTTTTTAGTATATACTTCTATACTAATTCTCAAAGTCTACCTTAGGGTTTTGTTTAATAATATAAATTTTCTTAAATCTAGTTCCCTATTTTGAAACTAAAATTCCTATGATACCAACTTGGTGTCTACTAATATTACATTGGCATGATTACATGGAATCAAATAACAAAGGACATAACAGTTTAGTAGTCAGGGTAAACTAGATACATACATGAGTCTTGTAATAAAAATTTACACACTAATTATAGAGTAATTTTCTTATTTCTTTGCATATCATTTTTATCCACCTATCATATCCTTTCATATAATTATTATAACACTTCATAGATTCATGGGGAAAGGGGAAAAAATAACGATAATCTCAAACTCTCAGTAAGGGTAATGTATAGTGAAAGAAATAATAAATCAATGTGAATTTCCAATATAGAAAAGAAATATTTGAACCCACATTCCATGTAATCAATAAATTGAATAGATAAACAATATGGAACGGTAACAACTAAAAAAATATGACATAAAAATAACTAGATAAAGTATAATCAATATGAAAAAGAAAACAATTAAAACACATTACATTGAATAAATGGATTGATAATGAAATGCATCGATGGATATGTTGCTGAAAAATATCATGGATAAATAAGAACTGAATCAAAATGAAGTAAATTCTTAATTATTGGACACCATGTTTCTAGGTACATTGGACCTTTACTATCATTATCTATTCTCAATAATGTTTATATATATGGGTAGAAAACCATTTATTCTACCTCAAAAAAAGTTCAAAGTGTTTATCTACAACTAATTTCATCTCATGAGACTACAGATACATCGAGGTGAAATCTAAAACCAAGGCCCACCCATGTCATTCATGTACAAAAATTCCACATATATCAAATAATCATTTTAATTAAAGAATAATGTTCTTTATCAAATATACCAATCATGTAGAATATTTAGATTTACCAATATTTCCAGAGATATTGAATAAAATTAAAAGTAAACATAATTTTTAATAATAGTATATGGCCACTACTGGAATGCTGGTCTTTCCCAACAGTTACATACCAACACTTCTTTTTCCCAACGGTTCATTAGAACCGTTGGCATAGATGTGGCTGTGAGGTTTTTTCCCAATGGTTCTCATGAACCGTTGGTAAAGATGGCTTTGGGGAGGTTTTTGCCAACGGTTCATGAGAACCGTTGGTATAGATATAGGTTTTTGCAGGTTTTTTCCAATGGTTCTAGAGTACCGTTGGGATAGATATACATATGCCAACGGTTTTTAAGAACCGTTGGCAAAGTTTCTCCCCAAATTCCCAGCCGCCTGTTCTCTCCCCCATTCGTGATACACAACCCTAAAACGGGAGCAGCAGCCGATTTAGGCGATTTTGGAGGTACTGCCGGCCTTGAATCTTCCAGGTCTTCTTCAGGTTATTCTTCTTCTTTATCTGAAAACGTATTCAAATGTTTGGATAGTATTTAAACCTATTTTCATTTTTCCCATCAGTTTAGGTGATTTTGGAGCTACTGCCCGCCGGACCAGCCTAAGGGTGAGTTTTCTTGAAAATTCCTTTTTGGATTTTACCCCTTGAACATGGTATGTCATTTGTGAAAGGTTATATAAATCGAATTGATTGTTCGATTTCTGAATTGAATTGTAAATTAAATTAATTAAGGGTATTTTATGGTTTGCATTCCCCTTTTAACACATGAATGCCAATTATTTTTTAACACATGTTTTAATTGTATTGCCTTGCCAATGTGAGTAAAGTAGAGACTATGCTATGAATCTATGAAATTGGATTGAATTTATCTTATATTTTATGTTACCATGTTAGATATATTATAACTAATGCATGTGATATCTTTATAGTCTTGTTAGGAGTGTTCTATTAAAAATTCCCATGTGAGTGCTTGAATTTTCATTGAATTTCTAGCCATTATGAGTTATGTTGAGACCATGATATGGAATTGATTGATTAAGCAAGGGAATCTCATTATCTTGTCATTACAACATGAGTAAATGAAGCTTCATTCTTTTCAGGTTATTATTTGATTGAGTCGCCATTTTGAGGTGAGTTGTATTAAATACCTTTGTTTTTGACCTTGGTATGTTTAATGAATTGTTTAAATGAAATGGAATTCATTAAATGATTAATAGTAAATAGTGATACATGGATTCTATTAGAATGCCAGGTATATAATCTTGTTTCTATTAACTTATACGCTTTATGTGATAAATGGATTCACAGTGGAATTCCACAGATAGACTCATTTCTTTGAATATTGATTAAGCCATGGGTGATACATGGATCCAAGGGAGGGATTCCATAGATAGACTTATTGAATGTAGAATTATATTCCAATTTATACATGGATTCTTATGATAATTCCATAGATAGACTTATTTAATTTAGAATTATATTCCAATTGATACATGGATTCTTATGATAATTCCATAGATAGACTTATTGAATGTAGAATTATATTCCAATGCTATGCGTCTTGTGTGGTGGTGGTGTGGTTTATGTGTTTTATGGTAGTAGTGAAGTGTCTGATTATGTAGTTAATGTGAACCCATAGGTTGAGTATTTTGTGCTATCTATATATCATGTATTTTTATGTTATTTCTACACATTCCCAACCAGAGTTGGATAAACTTACCAACGATCATAGGTTTTGAGTTATGAGTATTTTTTCTAATATCTAGGATGGTGGTTATATGTTTGGATAGCTACCATGTCTTACCTACTCTTCCTTCAAAAGTGATTGACCATGTGTTTTTAGGCAAGATGCGATGTGATTGTCCATGTGTCTTCAGGTGAGATGTACTATGATTTCCCTAGTGTTTTTCGTTGAGGTGTGATGTGATAAGGCTATAATAAGATGTGGCATGTGGTTGGGGTCATGTAGGGTAGGGGGATGGCACAAGGTTGATGTTATTCATGTTCATGATACCCTACTAATATGGTTATGGGATGAGTCATGCTGTTATGTGATATAACACATTAAGTTCTTGTTGGTTTTACATTTTTTCAATAACACATTTGTATGTTTTTTTGACATGTGTAGTTGATACCTTGATTATTTTCTTCCTTTATCGTTTACTTAAATGTATTTTCTATTATAGTTAATGCCTATTGAATTGTTTATGACAAAATGACTTATATAAATTCTTTTTACAGAATGGACAGAAGTTGGATGTATGAAACCGATCGGGTCTCAGACGATTTTCAAAACAATTTGGAGAGCTTTATAGATTTTGCATTTCACAATGCTTCAGATAGTGGTCGCATACACTGCCCATGTTCCAATTGTGTTGGTAGACCTTGGTTGAGCCGTGAAGAAGTCAGCTACCACATAACCAAAAATGGGTTTCAAGCAAACTACTTTCTATGGTATCACAATGGGGAGAAAACGAAATCTCAAATTGGTGATGATCGAAATGAAAAGACTGGAATGGAGAATTTGTTAGATGATCGGTTTCCGTTTATTCGTCATCATGAAAAAGAAAGGATTTCGACTCAAGAAGACTTCGATATGAGGACAGCTGATGCATCTAGTGAAAATGATGATATTGATAGGGTGAAAAAATTGAATGATACTGCCACGACTCCAGTATATCGACAATGCGATAAAATGAAAAAGCTGGAATTTTTAATCCGATTATTTCATGGGAAAACTATGTATGGGATTTCTAATACAGCAATCGATTACATTCTTACCCTCTTGAAGGATTTACTTCCAGATGATTCAGATATTCCCTCAAACCACTATATGGCATGGAAGTTAGTTGAGGAACTTGGATTTTCAAGAAACAAAATTCATGCGTGCCCGAAAGATTGCAGTTTATTCTGGGAGGAAACCGCTGAACGAAATGAATGTATAAAATGTGGCACATCCCACTGGAAGTCAAAATCTGATGGAACACCATCCCGCGTTCCACAGAAAGTAATGTGGAACTTTCCATTGATCCCCAGACTCAAGAATATTTTTATGTCTGATGACATATCAATAAAAATGAGATGGCATGATACCGAGAGAAAGAAGACTGATGATGAGTTGGTTCATCCTGCAGATGGATTTGCATGGAAGAGATTTGATGCTCGACATCCTGATTTTGCAGCTGACGTGCGTAATGTGAGGCTGGGTCTTTCATGCGACGGTTTTAATCCGTTTGGGCAGATGCTTACTTCGCACAGCACATGGCCCGTTTTTATGCACATTTATAATCTTCCCCCATTGTTGTGTATGAAAAAATATTTCACTTTCATGAGCATACTCATATCTGGTCCTTCTGATCCCGGCATTGATATTGATGTATACATGCAACCTTTAATAAAAGAGGTTAAGCTTCTTTGGGATGTGGGTGTGCGCACATACGATGCATGTTCGAAAGACATATTTCAGATGCGCGCTGCGCTTATGTGGACAATCAATGATTTTTCGGCTTATGCAATGATGTCTGGATGGAGCACGAAGGGGAAACTGTCATGTCCAGTTTGTATGAAGAATACACGATCCAGAAGACTGAAACATCGTTGTAGTTTCAGTTTTATGGGACATCGACGATTTTTGCCAAAGGATCATTCATATAGAATGAATCGTCGAAGATTTGATAATACTATAGAGACCGATGATCCACCTCAGCGTATGTCTAGAACTGATGTGCTTAATGAATTGAAAGATTTCAGTTTTTCGTTCGGGAAGGGTCAAATGAAATCTGGAAAGAGAAAGAATGTTTCCACAGAAACCTGTTACAATTGGAGGAAGAGGAGTATCTTTTTTGATTTGCCTTATTGGTCAACCAATTTGCTACGTCATTGCTTAGACGTAATGCATATTGAAAAGAATATATGTGAAATGTTGCTTTCAGTTCTTCTAAATGGCAAGGGGAAGACAAAAGATGATTTACGATCTCGACGTGACTTGGTGGATTGGGGCATCAGACCAGAATTGCATCCTGTGCGTATCAGTGAAAATAAATGGCAACTTCCATGTGCTTCTTATGTGATGACACCTACTGAAAAAAAACAATTTTTGGAAGTATTAGAGACTATTAGAGTTCCTATTGGCTATTCAAGCAACATATCTAAATGGGTCAACAGAAGAGATTTGAAGCTAAAATCTTTGAAGACTCATGATTATCACGTTCTACTGCATGAGTTGCTTCCAATAGCAATCCGTCATCTTTTGTCCAATAATGTAAGGGTGGGTGTTATTCGGTTGTGCCATTTGTTTAGAGATCTTTGTGCTAAGAAGTTTTCCAAGTCTTTCTTGCAAAAAATGTTGACAGATGCCCCATTAATTTTGTGTGAGTTGGAGAAAATATTTCCCCCATCATTTTTCACATGCATGCTGCATCTGACTATCCATATTCCAACTGAAATACTTCTCGGAGGACCTGTTTCTTTTCGTTGGATGTATCCAACTGAAAGAAATATGTTCACATTAAAGTCTTATGTTCGAAACAAGAATCATCCCGAAGGTTCTATCGTGAACGGTTACTTAGCTCAAGAATGTATGGATTTCTTTTCAATGTATTTGTCTGATCTTACTACAAGAATGAACAGACCAATGAGAAATGAAGAAGAACATTATGATCAAATTGAACCCAGTTTTCCATCACTTCCTCAAACCGGAGGAATTCCTGGATCATATACATTGAAGACATTAAGCCATGAAGAGCGGGAGATGGCACATCGCACAGTTTTGTTCAACTGTGATTTGTTCGATGACTATATCAGGTAACAAAATTGAATATGTATATCTTACATATATATCTGTTAAACTATTCATATTTTTTTATCTACAGGGAACATAAAACAATGATAAATTGGAAGCATCGTTCTTTATCTTTGAGAAGGAGAGAGACTTTGCATAGCAAAGAGTTTTCTGCTTGGTTAAAATTGAAGGTAAAAATATTACTGTTTAAATTAATTATTTCAATATTTACTTAAGTTTAACTGTCATTTATATTGCAGGTATTGAGTTTGTCTGCTGACTCTGTCTCTGAGGAAATAAGAGCTTTGGTTTTGGTCCTAATACCGTGGTTCGTGACTGTAAATCAATTGTTATCAATGGGTACAGATTTATTGTCACTGAACGAGCCAAAAACATGAGAACACAACATGATGGTATTATGGTTACTGCCACAACAGATTGTTATGCCAGCGCATCAGATAGTAGACCGCGACTTGAAAATGTGGGTTATTATGGAGTCGTTGAGAAAATAATAATATTGGATTATTACTCTCATGGACGAGTCACAATGATGAAATGCCATTGGTTTGATTCGATGATGAGACATGGCAGATTTATTGATGATTGTGGATTTCGAGTAATTAATATAACCCGCACTCTTGCAACCGAAGAACCATATGTGTTGGCATCAATGGCTAAACAAGTTTTTTATGTCAAAGATCAACTTCAACCTGAATTTGGTATCGTAGTTGAAGTAATTCCAAGACATATTTTTGATGATTCTAATGATGGAATTGACACTGTCCCTATTGCCATTGGAACCAATCCATTTATTTCTTTTGATGACTCCAATAGCTCAATTGTCAGAGTTGATTGTGAACCTGAAGTTGTGGTTGGAAATATATAGAATCATTCATCCATGTTCTCAATTCTTTTGGTTTACCTTGAGTTGGGTTGTTAAGGTTGGTAATATTCATATTTATTTAGTATTGATCACAAATATGTTTTAGCTGACTTGACCGTTATGTGAATTTTCAATGTTTATTGGTTGCTGTTTTATTTGAATTGCATTTTCTAATTTGGAATTGAACTGTATTCAAACCAAATCAAACAATATTTCTAACTTGGTGAACATTACAACTTGTATGTTTTATTAAATTCATTCAAGCTCTTCTAAAACAATTGATAGCTAAATTACCAATGAATCTCCTCATTCCCTCATATATTTAGTTTTTTGGTTTACACATTAATTTTCTTTTTCTAATTAATTACATATTTGTTTTCCAATGTAGGAAATGAAGCTAATTGAAGAGAGACGAAGAAAAAAAATGGCGGAGAACAATCGTCGGATGGAGGAGATGGGCATTCAACCATTAGTGCCTACAGTGAGT
This sequence comes from Viscum album, assembly GCA_963277665.1. NCBI lineage: Eukaryota > Viridiplantae > Streptophyta > Magnoliopsida > Santalales > Viscaceae > Viscum > Viscum album. The sequence goes on along the minus strand of OY728150.1, from coordinate 1,182,770,680 downwards.
ACTTTATTTCAAATATATATATATATATATTTACAGAATATATAATGTCATGTGATTAATTTTTTTTGTAAAATTTTTTGTAGGATCCACCATTACGTCGACAGTTATTCGACGAGGAGCCTAGTACTGGTCCTAGTACTCAGGCCGGTGGTTCGAGGAGGGTTCGTACCAGAGGTGGACATAGAGCTGCGCGTGCCCGACTAGACCCTGCCCCTCCCACTGACATTTCAGCCTTCCCACATTCTGATCCCGGTGTGTCGTTAGGGAAACACGGGATATTTAGACCTCCCATGTTTTCACTACCTTATGCATCTTCTGCCCCATCATTTTTACATCCCATGATGATTCCCACTCCCCAGTCAGCATCAGGTCATACAGTTGTTCCATCTTCTTTTCCTTCTACTTCTGTCTCTCCGAGCTTTTATATTCCATCGTCTTCGACTCCTGTTCCACCAGAGGGTGTTCCATCAGTTTCTGTGGATCTGGCGCCACTCATTGATCAGACTAGCACATGTATATTTATAAAACCCTATCAAATTTTTATAGCAATATTTATTTTCATTATAACATGTTTTGATAAAATATTTGTTTTTCTTTCATGACAGATACATCTACTGAAAGGAGGCGGGGGCGGGGCCGTACACGCATGCGTTCGGTGTGGAACCGTCGCACACAGGTTATGGTGGAATATAATGAAGACAATCAGATGGTTGAGAAAACAGGGCAGCAATGTCGGAGTTTTATGGCGACGCTTGCCAAATACTCCGACATCATTCCCGTCAGCCCGCTGTCGTGGAGACATTTGCCACATGAGGTCAAAGATAGAGCTTGGGCAGAGATATGGGTAAAAAAATCTGTTGTATTTAATGCCATGAATTTTTTTTGTATTTATATAAATTAATATTTTCATTTCAGCTTCGATTTAATTTTCCTGATGGTGAGGGTGCACGAATGGAACGTCTAAAGGATTTAGGCGAGCTTTGGAGAGCCTACAAGCATGAGCTGTATATTGGCTGGCGTGCTAGAGTTGGCACTGAGTTAGAGGCGGTACCAGTCGTGGATGATTGTCCTATAGAGCACTATCGTCAGATGATTACTCATTGGACGAGTACCCAGTTTAAGGTATGAATTACATTTGAGGTATTTAAATAATAACTTTCAAGTTTTGCATTAATATTATCCTTTGCATTATCGAATTTTATTTAGGAATCATCTGGAAAAAATAAAAAAAACATTGATGCAAAAAAATACCTCCATACACTAGGACGCGCGACGATGCCGGATCATGAGAGGCAGCAGGTATGACAATTGTTTATAAGTTTTCATTACGACTTACATTTTCTTTTGTTTCCTCAATTATTTAATTATTTGCTGAAGTCTTTATATAAATTTTGTTTTCAATGTCATTGTAGAGGCAAGTACAAAATATTGAAGGACGTGTGCCTCGAGCAAAACTGTTTTGCTCGAGTAGACGAAAAAAGGATGGACGTGCTGTCAACGAAGTGACTCAGCAGCAGATTGTATGTTTTAATCTGTTGATTTTATATTTTAATATCTATTTCGTAACTTAACAATATATTTATATTTGTAACAGGATGCTTTAGAGGCCCTCGATGCCCAAGAAGCAGACAATTTTGGGCCATCTGATCACTTACATCAGGTGTTGGGAGATGATCATTCTGGCAGAGTACGCTGCCGACCTAGGATAGCCCCGACGAGGTATTGGCCTGCCTCAGGTACGAGTTGTAGTGCCACCGAGCTGCAGCAAGTTAGGGCACAGGCAGAACAGGCTGAGAAAAGGGCCACAGAGACGGCAAAACAGTCTGCAAGGGCAAACAGTGCATTTATGAAATTTATTGAAGTTCTACGTCCAACACTTCCAGCAGAGGCCAGCCCAGCGATTGATGAATACATGTCGTCGATACATTCTATATATGGTGCACCATGAGGCAGTTCCAGTGGTGGTCAGGCCGATGTCGAGCTTGAAGATGATGATGGCGAGCAGTCTGATGCGGAAGAGGAGGGAGATGAGGAGGGCGAGGAGGAGGGCGAAGGCGAGGAGGAAGGCGCTGTGGAGGGTGAGGACGATGAGGAGGACGATGACGAGGGCGATGATGATGATGATGATGGAGATGGTGATGCTGATGTGGGACATATTGATCCGTTACATTTTTGACTTGAGATTTGATGTTTAATCTATTCTAGTTGTTGGTTTTATCTAGACTCGTAGTATAGTATTGGAGTTGAGTTATTTTTATATATTGTCTGTTTTTATGGATGTTGTTGTATTTTAGTGGTTGTGTGTTTGGGAACTCCCTGGACAACCCCCCTCATTCTTGGACCCTGGACAACCCCCCTCCCCCTTGGACCCCGAACACCCACCAAACACCCCCCGGACAGCCCCGCGGACAGCCCCCTGGATAGCCCCCTGGATAGCCCCCCGTACAGCCCCCAACCCTCCACCCTGGGCCTCGGATAGCCCCCCGGACAGCCCCGCGGACAGCCCCCTGGATAGCCCCCTAGATTGCCCCCCGTACAGCCCCCAACCCTCCACCCTGGACCTCGGATAGCCCCCCGGACAGCCCCCCGGACAACCCCCCCACCCTCCCCCTTGGACCCCGGACAACCCCCCAAACACCCCCCGGACAACCCCCTGAACAACCCCGGACAACCCCCTGAACAACCACCGGACAGCCCCCTAAACAACCCCGGACAACCCCCTGAAGAACCCTCAAACACCCTCCGGACAGACCCCGCACAGCCCCCCCACCCTCATCCTTGGTCCCCGGACAGCCCCCCGAACACCCACCGGACAGCCCCCCCGGACAGCCCCCGCGGACAGCCCCCTGGACAGCCCCCCGTACAGCCCCCAACCCTCCACCCTGAACCCCGGATAGCCCCCCGGACAGCCCCCCGGACAACCCCCCCACCCCCCCCCCTTGGACCCCGGACAACCCCCCCACCCCCCCTTGGACCCCTGACAACCCCCCAAACACCCCCCAGACAGCCCCCTGAACACCCCCGGACAACCCCCTGAACAACCCCCTGAACAACCCCCGGACAGCCCCCTGAACAACCCCGGACAACCCCCTGAAAAACCCCCAAAAACCCCCCGGACAGACCCCGCACATCCCCCCCACCCTCCTCCTTGGTCCCCGGACAGCCCCCCGGACACCCACCGGACAGCCCCCCCGGACAGCCCCCCGGACATCCCCTCCACCTTCCTTAATTTCATTAGCTCTGAAATGTTTCATAGCACGATCAACTAAAATCTAATCCATACTAAATATGATATAAAAATATTCTATATGAATTTCCATAAGATTTTAAGTGAAAACAAAAAGTGACATACGAAAAACTGACCAAACGCATTCGAAATGTGTTGATGCTTTAGGACAACGATCCATGGGTCATATGTGACGTGTACGAGTCATCCCCGCCTCAATCCGAGGCGCGGTGTGGTCGGAACAACTCAAAGTGTATGTCTTTTGTTTCAAAAGGACATCATTTTAAGTGAAAAACATCAACTGGCATCGTTCGGCCCGTTTGGACCCCCCTCACACGCGTTTACGAAGCGCGCGCATCACTTAAAACATGAATATTGAGCCGTACCGCGCAAACCGCACGTCCGATTGACGTTACGTCTGCACGTAGACGTCACGAATAATAATTAGAATGTTCCACGGTGGTTTCAGCTCAATCCGAGGTCGTCTGCTATGAATTTGACCGTTGGACGCCCGTTTTGGCCGTTTATGACACCAGAACTACGTTGTCGGTCACCGCGGGCACACGGCACGTCCGATTGACATGACGTCTACTCGAACACTTCCGAAATCACTCACCCGTATTTGTCGTCTGATTTCAGGCCATTCCGACATCGTTCGGCCCGTTTGGACCCCCCTCACCCGCGTTTACGAAGCGCGCGCATCACTTAAAACACGAATATTGAGCCGTACCGCGCAAACCGCACGTCCGATTGACGTTCCGTCTGCGCGTAGACGTCATGAATAATAGTTAGAATGTTCCACGGTGGTTTCAGCTCAATCCGAGGTCACCCGCTATGAATTTGACCGTTGGACGCCCGTTTTGGCCGTTTATGACACCAGAACTGCGTTGTCGGTCACCGCGGGAACACGGCACATCCGATTGACGTGCCGTCTGCTCGAACACTTCATAAATCACTCACCCATATTTGTCGTCTGATTTCAGGCCATTCCGACATCGTTTGGCCCGTTTGGACCCCCCTCACGCGCGTTTACGAAGCGCGCGCATCACTTAAAACACGAATATTGAGTCGTACCGCGCAAACCGCACGACCGATTGAGGTGCCGTCTGCGCGTACACGTCACGAATAATAATTAGAATGTTCCACGGTGGTTTCAGCTCAATCCGAGGCCGTCCGCTATGAATTTGACCGTTGGACGCCCGTTCTGGCCGTTTATGACACCAGAACTGCGTTGTCGGTCACCGCGGGCAAACGGCACTTCCGATTGACGTGCCGTCTGCTCGACCACTTCAGAAATCAGTCACCCGTATTTTTCGTCTGATTTCAGGCCATTCCGACATCGTTCGGCCCGTTTGGACCCCCCTCACGCGCGTTTACGGAGCGCGCGCATCACTTAAAACACGAATATTGAGCCGTACCGCGCAAACCGCACGTCCGATTGACGTGCCGTCTGCGCGTACACGTCACGAATAATAATTAGAATGTTACACGGTGGTTTCAGCTCAATCCGAGGCCGTCCGCTATGAATTTGACCGTTGGACGCCCGTTCTGGCCGTTTATGACACCAGAACTGCGTTGTCGGTCACCGCGGGCACACGGCACGTCCGATTGACGTGCCGTCTACTCAACCACTTCGGAAATCAGTCACCCGTATTTTTCGTCTGATTTCAGGCCATTCCGACATCGTTCGGCCCGTCTGGACCCCCCTCACGTGCGTTTACGAAGCCCGCGCATCACTTAAAACACGAATATTGAGCCGTACCGCGCAAATCGCACGTCCGATTGACGTTCCGTCTGCGCGTACACGTCACGAATAATAATTAGAATGTTCCACGGTGGTTTCAGCTCAATCTGAGGTCGTCCGCTATGAATTTGACCGTTGGACGCCCGTTCTGGCCGTTTATGACACCACAACTGCGTTGTCGGTTACCGCGGGCACACGGCATGTCCGATTGACGTGCCGTCTGCTCGAACACTTCAGAAATCACTCACCCGTATTTGTCGTCTGATTTCAGGCCATTCCGACATCGTTCGGCCCGTTTGGACCCCCCTCACGCGCGTTTACGAAGTGCGCGCATCACTTAAAACATGAATATTGAGCCGTACCGCGCAAACCGCACGTCCGATTGACGTGCCGTCTGCGCGTACACGTCACGAATAATAATTAGAATGTTCCACGGTGGTTTCAGCTCAATCCGAGGCCGTCCGCTATGAATTTGACCGTTGGACGCCCGTTCTGGCCGTTTATGACACCAGAACTGTGTTGTCGGTCATTGCGGGCACACGGCACGTCCGATTGACGTGCCGTATGCTCGACCACTTCAGAAATCACTCACCCGTATTTGTCGTCTGATTTCAGGCCATTCTGACATCGTTCGGCCTGTCTGGACCCCCCTCACGCGCGTGTACGGAGCGCGCGCATCTCTTAAAACACGAATATTGAGCCGTACCGCGCAAATCGCACGTCCGATTGACGTTCCGTCTGCGCGTACACGTCACGAATAATAATTAGAATGTTCCACGCTGGTTTCATCTCAATATGAGGTCGTCCGCTATGAATTTGACCGTTGGACGCCCGTTCTGGCCGTTTTTGACACCACAACTGCGTTGTCGGTCACCGCGGGCACACGGCACGTCCGATTGACGTTCCGTCTGCTTGAACACTTCAGAAATCACTCACCCGTATTTGTCGTCTGATTTCAGGCCATTCCGACATCGTTCGGCCCGTTTGGACCCCCCTCACGCGCGTTTACGAAGCGCGCGCATCACTTAAAACACGAATATTGAGCCGTACCGCGCAAACCGCACGTCCAATTGACGTTCCGTCTGCGCGTACACGTCACGAATAATAATTAGAATGTTCCACGGTGGTTTCAGCTCAATCCGAGGCCGTCCGCTATGAATTTGACCGTTGGACGCCCGTTCTGGCCGTTTATGACACCAGAACTGCGTTGTCGGTCACCGCGGGCACACGACACGTCCGATTGACGTGCCGTCTGCTCGAACACTTCAGAAATCACTCACCCGTATTTGTCGTCTGATTTCAGGACATTCCGACATCGTTCGGCCCGTTTGGACCCCCCTCACGCGCGTTTACGGAGCGCGCACATCACTTAAAACACGAATATTGAGCCGTACCGCGCAAACCGCACGTCCGATTGACGTGCCGTCTACGCGTACACGTCATGAATAATAATTAGAATGTTCCACGGTGGTTTCAGCTCAATCTGAGGCCGTCCGCTATGAATTTGACCGTTGGACGCCGGTTCTGGCCGTTTATGACACCAGAACTGCGTTGTCGGTCACCACGGGCACACGGCACGTCCGATTGACGTGCCGTCTGCTCGACCACTTCAGAAATCACTCACCCGTATTTGTCGTCTGATTTCAGGCCATTCCGACATCGTTTGGCCCGTCTGGACCCCCCTCACGCGCGTTTACGAAGCGCGCGCGTCACATAAAACATGAATATTGAGCCGTACTGCGCAAACCGAACGTCCGATTGACGTTCCGTCTATGCGTAGACGTCACGAATAATAATTAGAATGTTCCACGGTGGTTTCAGCTCAATCCGAGGTCGTCCGCTATGAATTTGACCGTTGGACGCCCGTTCTGGCCGTTTATGACACCACAACTGCGTTGTCGGTCACTGCGGGCACACGGCACGTCCGATTGACGTGCCGTCTACTCGAACACTTCAGAAATCACTTACCCGTATTTGTCGTCTGATTTCAGGCCATTCCGACATCGTTCGGCCCGTTTGGACCCCCCTCACGCGCGTTTACGAAGCGCGCGCATCACTTAAAACACGAATATTGAGCCGTACCGCGCAAACCGCACGTCCGATTGACGTGCCGTCTGCGCGTCCACGTCACGAATAATAATTAGAATGTTCCACGGTGGTTTCAGCTCAATCCGAGTCCGTACGCTATGAATTTGACCGTTGGACGCCCGTTCTGGCCGTTTATGACACCAGAACTGCGTTGTCGGTCACCGCGGGCACACGGCACGTCCGATTGACGTGACGTCTGCTCGACCACTTCAGAAATCACTCACCTGTATTTGTCGTCTGATTTCAGGACATTCCGACATCGTTCGGCCCGTTTGGACCCCCCTCACGCGCGTTTACGGAGCGCACACATCACTTAAAACACGAATATTGAGCCGTACCATGCAAACCGCAAGTCCGATTGACGTGCCGTCTACGCGTACACGTCAGGAATAATAATTAGAATGTTCCACGGTGGTTTCAGCTCAATCCGAGGCCGTCCGCTATGAATTTGACCGTTGGACGCCCGTTCTGGCCGTTTATGACACCAGAACTGCGTTGTCGGTCACCGTGGGCACACGGCACATCAGATTGACGTGTCGTCTGCACGACCACTTCAGAAATCAGTCACCCGTATTTGTCGTCTGATTTCAGGCCATTCCGACATCGTTCGGCCCGTCTGGACCCCCCTCACGCGCGTTTACGAAGCACGCGCATCACTTAAAACACGAATATTGAGCCGTACCGCGCAAATCGCACGTCCGATTGACGTTCCGTCTGCGCGTACACGTCACGAATAATAATTAGAATGTTCCACGGTGGTTTCAGCTCAATCTGAGGTCGTCCTCTATGAATTTGACCGTTGGACGCCCGTTCTGGCCGTTTATGACACCACAACTGCGTTGTCGGTCACCGCGGGCACACGGCACGTCTGATTGAAGTGCCGTCTGCTCGAACACTTCAGAAATCACTCACCCGTATTTTTCGTCTGATTTCAGGCCATTCCGACATCGTTCGGCCCGTTTGGACCCCCCTCACGCGCGTTTACGAAGCGCGCGCATCACTTAAAACACGAATATTGAGCCGTACCGCGCAAACCGCACGTCCGATTGACGTGCCGTCTGCGCGAACACGTCACGAATAATAATTAGAATGTTACACGGTGGTTTCAGCTCAATCCGAGGCCTTACGCTATGAATTTGACCGTTGGACGCCCGTTCTGGCCGTTTATGACACCAGAACTGCGTTGTCGGTGACCGCGGGCACACGGCACGTCCGATTGACGTGCTGTCTGCTCGACCACTTCAAAAATCACTCACCCGTATTTTTCGTCTGATTTCAGGCCATTCCGACATCTTTCGGCCCGTTTGGACCCCCCTCACGCGCGTTTACGAAGCACGCGCATCACTTAAAACACGAATATTGAGCCGTACCGCGCAAACCGCACGTCCGATTGAGGTTCCGTCTGTGCGTACACGTCACGAATAATAATTAGAATGTTCCACGGTGGTTTCAGCTCAATCTGAGGCCGTCCGCTATGAATTTGACCGTTGGACGCCCGTTCTGGCCGTTTATGACACCAGAACTGCGTTGTCGGTCACCGCGGGCACACGACACGTCCGATTCACATGCCGTCTGCTCGACCACTTCAAAAATCAGTCACCCGTATTTGTCGTCTGATTTCAGGCCATTCCGACATCGTTCGGCCTGTTTGGACCCCCCTCACGCGCGTTTACGAAGCGTGCGCATCACTTAAAACACGAATATTGAGCCGTACCGCGCAAACCGCACGTCCGATTGAGGTGCCGTCTGCGCGTACACGTCACGAATAATAATTAGAATGTTCCACGGTGGTTTCAGCTCAATCCGAGGCCGTCCGCTATGAATTTGACCGTTGGACGCCTGTTCTGGCCGTTTATGACACCAGAACTGCGTTGTCGGTCACCGCGGGCACACGGCACGTCCGATTGACGTGCCGTCTGCTCGAACACTTCAGAAATCAGTCACCCGTATTTTTCGTCTGATTTCAGGCCATTCCGACATCGTTCGGCCCGTTTGGACCCCCCTCACGCGCGTTTACGAAGCGCGCACATCACTTAAAACACGAATATTGAGCCGTACCGCGCAAACCGCACGTCCGATTGAGGTGCCGTCTACGCGTACACGTCACGAATAATAATTAGAATGTTCCACGGTGGTTTCAGCTCAATCTGAGGCCGACCGCTATGAATTTGACCGTTGGACGCCCGTTCTGGCCGTTTATGACCCCAGAACTGCGTTGTCGATCACCGCGGGCACACGACACGTCCGATTGACGTGCCGTCTACTCGACCACTTCATAAATCACTCACCCGTATTTGTCGTCTGATTTTAGGCCATTCTGACATCGTTCGGCCCGTTTGGACCCCCCTCACGCGCGTTTACGAAGCGCGCACATCACTTAAAACACGAATATTGAGCCGTACCGCGAAAACCGCACGTCCGATTGAGGTTCCGTCTACGCGTACACGTCACAAATAATAATTAGAATGTTCCACGGTGGTTTCAGCTCAATCTGAGGCCGTCCGCTATGAATTTGACCGTTGGACGCCCGTTCTGGCCGTTTATGACACCAGAACTGCGTTGTCGGTCACCGCGGGCACACGGCACGTCAGATTGACGTGCCGTCTGCTCGACCACTTCAGAAATCAGTCACCCGTATTTTTCGTCTGATTTCAGGCCATTCCGACATCGTTCGGCCCATTTGGACCCCCCTCACGCGCGTTTACGAAGCGCGCACATCACTTAAAACACGAATATTGAGCCGTACCGCGCAAACCGCACGTCCGATTGAGGTTCCGTCTGCGCGTACACGTCACGAATAATAATTAGAATGTTCCATGGTGGTTTCAGCTCAATCCGAGGCCGTCCGCTATGAATTTGACCGTTGGACGCCCGTTCTGGCCGTTTATGACACCAGAACTGCGTTGTCGGTCACCGCGGGCACACGGCACGTCCGATTGACGTGCCGTCTGCTCGACCACTTCAGAAATCACTCACCCGTATTTTTCGTCTGATTTCAGGCCATTCCGACATCGTTCGGCCCATTTGGACCCCCCTCACGCGCGTTTACGAAGCGCGCGCATCACTTAAAACACGAATATTGAGCCGTACCACGCAAACCCCACGTCCGATTGACGTGCCGTCTACGCGTACAAGTCAAGAATAATAATTAGAATGTTCCACGGTGGTTTCAGCTCAATCCGAGGTCGTCCGCTATGAATTTGACCGTTGGACGCCCGTTCTGGCCGTTTATGACACCAGAACTGCGTTGTCAGTCACCGCGGGCACACGGCACGTCCGATTGACGTGCCGTCTGCTCGACCACTTCAGAAATCACTCACCCGTATTTGTCGTCTAATTTCAGGCCATTCCGACATCGTTCGGCTCGTTTGGACCCCCCTCACGCGCGTTTACGAAGCGCGCACATCACTTAAAACACGAATATTGAGCCGTACCGCGCAAACCACACGTCCGATTGACGTGCCGTCTGCGCGTACACGTCACAAATAATAATTAGAATGTTACACGGTGGTTTCAGCTCAATCCGAGGTACTCCGCTATGAATTTGACCGTTGGACGCCCGTTCTGGCCGTTTATGACACCCGAACTGCGTTCTCGGTCACCGCGGGGACAGGACACGTCCGATTGACGTGCCGTCTAGTCGACCACTTCAGAAATCACTCACCCGTATTTGTCGTCTGATTTCAGGCCATTCCGACATCGTTCGGCCCGTTTGGACCCCCCTCACGCGCGTTTACGAAGCGCGCGCATCACTTAAAACACGAATATTGAGTCGTACCGCGCAAACCGCACGTCCGATTGACGTGTCGTCTGCGCGTACACGTCACGAATAATAATTAGAATGTTGCACGGTGGTTTCAAGTCAAAAGGACGTCATTTTTAGTGAAAAGCATCAACTGGAATACGGAAAACCGACAAAACACATTCCGAATCTGTTGATAATTTATCTCAACAATCCATGGGTCATATGTGACGTGTACGAGCAAACCCGGGATGAATCCGAGTCGCGGTGTGGCCGAGATAAGTCTAAGTGGCTCTCTTTTGTTTAAAATGGACACCATTTTAAGTACATACGGAAAAACGACCAAACGGATTCGGTTTCCGTTGAAACTTTAGGAGAACGATCCATGGGTCATATGTGACGTGTACGAATCAACCCCGCCACAATCGGAGACACGGTGTGGCCGACACCACTGAAAGTGTCGGTCTTTTGTTTCAAAAAGACGTCATTTTAAGTGAAAAGCATCAAGTGACGTACGAAAAACCGACCAAAGGCATTCGGACTGTGTCGATACATTATCACAAGGATCCATGGGTCGTATGTGACGTGTACGAGTCAATCCTGCCTCAATCCGAGGAGCGGTGTGGCCGACACCGTTCTAACTGTGTCTCTTTTGTTTAAAATGGACAGGATTATAAGTGAAAAGAACAACTGGCATACGGAAAACCGACCAAACGCATTCCAAATTTGTTGATAATTTATCCCAACGATCCATGGGTCATATGTGACATGTACGAGCTGACCCGGGATGAATCCAAGTCATGGTGTGGCCGAGATCAGTCTAAGTGGCTCTCTTTTGTTTAAAACGGACATCATTTTAAGTACATACGGAAAACCGACGAAACGGATTCGGTTTCCATTGAAACTTTAGGAGAACGATCCATGGGTCATATGTGATGTGTACGAATCAACCCCGCCTCAATTGGAGACGCGGTGTGGCCGACACCACTCAAAGTGTCTGTCTTTTGTTTCAAAGGGACATCATTTTAAGTGAAAAACATCAAGTGACATACGGAAAATGGAGAAAATGCATTCGGATTGTGTCCATACTTTAGGAAAAGGATCCACGGGTCGTATGTGATGTGTACGAGTCAATCCCGCCTCAATCTGAGGAGCGGTGTGGCCGACACCGCTCTAAATGTGTCTCTTTTGCTTAAAATGGACAACAATTTAAGTACATACGGAAAACCGACCAAACGCATTCGGTTTCCATTGAAACTTTAGGAGAACGATCCATAGGTCATATGTGACGTGTACGAGTCAACACCGCCTCAATCTGAGGCGCGGTGTGGTCGGAACCACTCAAAGTGTCTACATTTTGTTTCAAAAGTACGTCATTTTAATTGAAAAACATCAACTGGCATACGGAAAACCGACCAAACGCATTCGGATTGTGTCGATACATTAGCACAATGATCCATGGGTCATATGTGACGTGTATGAGTCAACCCCGCCTCAATCTGAGGCACGTTGTGGATGGTAGCACTCCAGGTGTATGTATTATGTTTAAAACGGACATTACTTTAGGTAAAAATATATGGTATACAAAAAACAGATCAAATTATGAATTGACTTCCAGATTCCACATATAATTGTCATCTACATTTTAAATTGAAATCTAAATGAATTATGTATGTTTATAATTTAATTATGGATGTGTATAGTTCTACCATTATATGTTAAACATGTATGAATTTGTTCTCTATATGTAAGTGTTAGTTGGTTACTGCAGGTACAATAATTATATATGTATGTGTTAGTTTATTGCAGGTACAATAATTGGATTGAAAGATGAGAGGGAACCCACAAAACCAGATGTGGTGCTGGTCAAATTGGAGACCTGGTTGGGAGCTGCTGGGCAAATTGGGGAGCTGCTGGGTGATTTGCCTAGCAGAGGCTATGCCAACAGTTCAAAACCGTTGGCATAGAAATTGTGGATTAGTTTTACCAACGGTTCAACAAACCGTTGGTAAAACACTGTTCCCAACGGTTTAAAACCGTTGGGAAAGATTAGATGTGGGGTTTCTCCCAACGGTTTACCAAACCGTTGGGAAAACATGATAATTTTAAGCCCTTGTGCCAACGGTTTTAAACCGTTGGCAAATCTTTTTCCCAACGGTTTTAATGAACCGTTGGGATAGAGTAACCTTTCTCCACCCTATCCCAACGGTTTACTGTAAACCGTTGGGAAATTTTTTTCCCAACGGCTTACTTACCTACGGTTGGCCGAACCGTTGGTATATGTTATACCAACGGTTGTCCAGCCTTTCCCAACATTTCTCAACCGTTGGTAAATCTATTATTTCCAGTAGGAAATTATCATATCCAAGATAAATGATATAGATATTTGTTGAAAATTCAGTGTTCGATGATCATAGGAAATTAAATATTTTAAGGGGACTAACAGAGGAATAAATGAAGTGAATGTCAATACTATACTTGGAAAAAAAATAATAAACCATCCATAGGAATAATAAGGATGATATCAATAAAAAATATCCAATGTGGATTAATGATAAAGGGTTTTTTTGTTGATAAATGAAATTAAAATAAATATATCTTATAAAAATTTTGTTGAGGAAAATATCCTTTTTATTTTGGAAAACATTTTCAAAATAATTTTCTTTTAAAATTACTTCTCGAAAGCCTTTTCTTTAAAAATAATCTTTTAAACTATAAAATTATGCTTCTAATAAGTGATGGTGGGTAAATTTTTTACATGTCATACAAGGTAAAAATAACATTCCTTTTTCATGGTATAAGGATTAAAAATTGTCATATTTGAAAATAGAAAAGAATATTTCTTTGAGAAAATTTGTAAAATAAAAAAGGGTAAAATTTTCTTTAATAAATCATTTTTTATACGTTAAAAACATGTTTGGAAAACCTTTTTAGAAAATAGGATTTTTATACGGAAACATGTCCGATGATTAAAGAGTGAAATAAAGTCAGGTTTTTAAAACATGTTAAAAACATTGAGTAAGCAATAGTGGAAAATAGAAATATTACTTGGAAAAGGTATCTAATTACTATATTATAATAAAATTAATGTATTTATTAAATATTGATCCAATAGCTTTCTCTAATGGAAATTGAAGTGAAAACAATCCAAAAAATATATTGTGAAGTAAACATTTGAAAATACCATAACATTGATGTGAGAATTAGTAAATAAATATATATATGTGTAAAATATAAATCCACATAAAATAAGTGGAAATAAAAAAATTTATAGTAAATTTTATTATACATATTATCTTAGAATATTAATGACAATAAAGAAGTAATATAACCCAAAGAAAAGAAACTAGGTTTAGAAATTATTTTACCATTAGTAATGCTTAATTAAAATCCCTATAAGATGAAATAATTAAAATTAAAAATTAAATTATATTTAATAGTCAATTAATCATGTAATTACATGTCAAAGTGTAACTATGTACCCAATATAGGAATTTTGATGCACAATATTAAAGTATTTCTCAAAGAATGTAATTTTAGAAAAAGTCTGTTACTACTTAGTAAATTTTGAATAATATACCCCATGAAAGAGATAAATTAAAAATAAAAATTAATTAGCAAGAAGATAAAATAATTAATTATATAATATATAAATAGGTTTAGTTGCTACACAACACAAAATAAGTAAATGGGGAAAATGGTGTTCACCTCATGGAATGAAAAGTGAGACAAGAATCCTTTACCTTGCATGTCCTTTCGGTTGAACATCCTTCAAATTATGGTAAAATTATTTTAAGAATGTTAATAAATTATTTTGGAACCAAAAATATATCAATAATTTCATATATTATCTTCTTATAATATCTTATCTCCCGTTTGTTAATAATCATTCATTATTTTCAATATTATGGGTGTTAATTTCCTAGTTTGGTGGTATGTTTTAACTTGTTAGGTTTATTCATATTATAAAATTTGATCATCTAAAGAATTTAAAACATTATTTAAATATAATATATATTAATTATATATGTATTTATATAAATTAAAAATATTAGGATATTGGAAATGAAATTCACTGTTCACGAAGATGGTAAGTCGTATATACGCTTGGATGCTACTTCTATTTCTTTGTATTATTTTAAAAGAATGAAAAGTAAATTATATATATGTAAATTATAATTAAATTATAATATTTTTTCATGTATATGAAATATTTTTAATGAAAATATCTTTTATAAGTTCCTTTTATAGGGTGAAGGAGTCATATATCTTTGAGGATGTGGTAGTCCACACTTCCACAAACAAAGTTATCATGTTTACACAAAATTCAGATGTATGAAGGTACATGTTATATAGTAATTAAATAAGTATAAATATATTATAAATATCATATATATCATATAAAAATATAATTTCCATCATAATTCCAAACCATATGAGGCATTAAAGGAAAAAAGATCAACATCATTTCATGAGGCGGTAGTTCACCGTACACATGAATGGTAAGTTTATTACCCATTTGTGAAAGTGTGTGTATATGTAGGTATATCCATTAATATAAAAAGATATCATTATATTTATTATCCTTATTTTATTATTTTTATATATAATAATAATATTTTTGGGGTGTAGAATGAAAATAAAACAGAAGAGCTTGAGTAAGGATGTTACCTTTTATTTGCGTAAATCCGTCTGGTTTGCACCAAAAGGATTCATTAAATTGATTTCAGAAACATTTGTATCTTATATGTTTAGGGGATGAATGTGAAGATATTATTCGATCATATTTTGGGTGAGAAAAATTTCTTTATATGTGTGAATAAATAGTAGGGGTGAGTACCTGTTTATGGTGGAGGAGGATTGACATTATTGTAATGTTTTAAAAAGAGAATTATACCCATGTTTTTCTAATTAATAGTGGCTCCAATAATGGTAAATATTATATAACATGTTTTATAGGGTAAAAACATGGCCATAAAATGGTTTTTTACAAGTTTATAGGTCATTTAATCTCTTAAGATTATGGTTTAGTCCCTTATTAAGCTATGTTTCCTCTTAATCACTATAATTAATTTTAATTAGTTTCCCTAATATTTTTTGTCCAAAAATAATTTGACCTTATAATAAATTATAAATTATTATAACTCCAAATATTTAATCCATTTTTTAAATTCAAATAATATAAGTTTCACAAATCAATTTAAATTTATTCCCACAGACGGAACAACAAAGCAGGTTTTTAAAGTAAAATATTCAAAAGTTTATTGTTGTTTTATATTCAATTTTAAATTTATATTTTCTTAGAATGACCTAAATTGGAATAATATATGTAAATTTTTTCTAATTATGGTTTAAAACCAATGAACAATAGAATTTAACCTTATAATTAAATTAGGTGAAATATCAATTTTGAATTAAAATTCATTATTTTTTTACTATTCATCAAAAAATGAAACCTCACCAAAAAATAAAAAAAAATTATCGCTACGATAATATTTATTTCTCAATTTCAAAAATGAAGTTTCTTTTTCATATTAATATTATAATAATTCAAATAATTTGTTTAAAATATGTTCTCCATTAAAAGCCGGTAAAATATTCTTTTTTGGAAAAATTCAATTTTTAAGCAAAAAATTGGATTTACTCTTATCTTATGCTTATCAAACATACAGGTTGAATATAAAAAATATTTTATTGAATATATAATATATAAATTTCATTAATTTCATTAAATAAGATTAATTAATTTAATTTATTAGGATAATCAAATTTATCAATATAAAAATATTTCCTATATCTTGGGTTTTAAATTCATTTCAAAATAATTGGTTACCTATGAATTCATTTTTTATGTTTATAAAACATATATTTTAATAAGTTATTTAATACTCTTAAAAACTACTAATTTAATAGAAATGTTATGTCTTGTTATATTAAATAATAATATAATAATATATCATTGTTTGGTAAAAATCGGTTTTCCATGTAACGCAAGCTATTGAAGATACTCGTTATTGTGTGAAATACATGATAAATCAATACCGCATTCATTGAAAGCTATATAATATTTTTTTAAATAGTAAATAAATTATAAAGTATTGAGATATTATATTCCCATATTCATTTGGTGTTGCACATCATACATGTTATCGAATATAATGTTCTTACATTAGAATTTCGAGGCATTACACTTTAGGCCTCTTAGATAGTGGAATTTGGATAACTTGTTTAAAGTCAAAGACTAGAGTATAAAAAACAACAAGGAAACCATAGATAATGACTTTAATTTTATAATGAAACCAGCCTCATTTAGATTCCTGGTGTCCAATATAATCCCTTTTCCCTGATATCTCATAAACAAAGTTTGATCACTCATGTCATCAACTTATATCCTCAATAAATAATTATTTGAATTTACTAAAACAAATTAATTGATAAACTTCCGTAGGTATGTAATTAATTAGATAGTCCCATTCCAATCATTTTTTTTGAGATATATAATCCCATTATCAAAAAAATGAAAAATCTTTTCTTTACCTCATTAGTTTTATATCACTTAATAAACACCCAATGTATCATTCCTCATCAACTGCATATGTTTTCATAGTATTTATCAATACATCTATGTTTTCCATTCATTATATATCCTTATAATAATCTCATGCATAATTACCAATACACACAATCTTATATATGAATATCTAATGACACATAATACATGTGGAATTCCTATGGGTGGGTCTATTCTCATAACCTCATCTCTTGGAGATTACCAGGTGTGAACCTCATAATATGAAGTTTCAATGTATTATGAGACTCCAACACCTGATAGGTCACATCATTATCATCCTATCTTATAGGTATCATCCAAACATAAAATATTTATTAAATAATACTTTCATAGTACTTTAAGGTTATCTTCATAGTAGGGAACATTTCTGAACTCTCAATGAAACATACACTCTAAAAAATTCATTTTATTAATGTTATATAAAATAAACTCATTATTAAATAATAAATTATGTAATAGTCAAGAAGATTAATATGAAGGTATTATAGAGTAAAATATTGTTTTTTATAGGGATTAAAATTCAAAAAAACTCTTACTTTCACTCGATCCAAATGAAAATGAATTTTAATCTATTACATATAATAGGATATTTATTCTTTTTTTGGAGAAAGGTATTTTACTCAATGTGGCTACCATGCTATTCTCTATGAAAAATCATATTACTCAGAACTCACCCCTTTCAGAAAATTTACTCAATAGGTTATAATTATTACGTATATGTTTTAGCCATTAAAGTGACATTATCTCTTTAGTGAGGGATACTTTTGTAGTATTGTCACATTACAACATGATAAGATATTTAAAATTAAGAAGAACATAGAGATATTAGATTAATTTTAATATCCACACTACTTATTTAGCTTCATCCAAAAATATAATATAATTAATCTCTACTATATAATTAGTGACAATTGGATGCTTTGAGATCTTCCTACTCACAAAAAGTCTGTTAATTCAAAATAATCATCCTAACTGTGATTTCATATAATTATATTTTTTATTCAATCTAGAATATATATATATCCCATGATTATGAGTTAATTATATTCTCCATAAACTAGGAATATATCTTTAGCACATCACAAATACATTAGTATATTCTTCATAATAGTCCAATACTTGTCTCCTAGGCCTGCATGATATCTGGATACAGTGCTTAAGGGTTAGGAAACATTAATCATGGTGTAAAAAATTCCATACAATATAAAACATAACAATTAAGTATAATTCATTCTAATCTCCCTCTCTATATATCCCATTATGTTGAAGGATACATTTTCTTGGAGAGATTTAAACAATGTTATACAAAAAATAATCCCCTCTTAGATTGTTACATACTTAATATATTCATTATATGATCAATGTATATACCCTGACTTATTCAAAGAATCTTCATAGATCTATCATTAATGATCTTGATATATTATATGTTGGACTATTCACCTAAGTATTCTATAAAGAATCAGTTGTTTTAAAAATATCATAAATAACTATAAGACTGTATTCTAGTTTCTAGTTAGTAATATGCCGTTAATATATACTATAAGGAAAATGACTTCACTCCCACTAAACCTATTATAAATATAGGGATTAAATTTTTTATTTATTAAAAATAATTATATTATTTATTAATCTCTGTGAATTTTCTACTATATAGATTCTTAATTTAAACTATAAATAGATATTTGTAACTTGCATACCTTATTTACATCATTTGATGTCATAAACACTTTTGGTTTTGTTATATATATATATATATATTCTATAAGGTTCCTATTAAGGGAATCTATTTGAAAATATATTTTCCCAATATAATAATCATGGTAATATATTAGGGAAAACATAATTTTGATGGATTTTAGCATAAAAACTAGTGAAAAGGTTTTACGATAGACTATACCTTGATTTTTCTCAAACCCTTTAGACACCTTTAATTTCTTAACTTCCATATCTAGTTTCTTCTTGAATAATCACTCTAATAAAATCTCCATTTAGTAGTGGTTTAAATAATTGACACGTGGTTTTATGACGGTTTCAAAAAACCGCCGCTAATTTTGGTTTCGACATCCAACATGCGGCAGTTCCTTCCATTTAGCAGTGGTTGGTAGTTTGGGTCATATAATGTATATTTATCATTACTTTTCTTTGTTTTAGCGGTGGTTTTTCGATGAAAAAATGTCAAGGATTTAGCAGTGGTTTTAACCTCCCCTAAATCCTAATATATTAACCATAAAATTGACGCTAAAATGATGAAATCCCCTACTAAAGAATATTGTGGAATATTTAGTGGTTGTTTTAACCACCACCCAATAAAAACATCATAATATAGAGGCTTTTTAAATCACTGTGAAAAAATTCCATATTTAATAGAGGTTAAACCACCTCTATATTATGATGTTAAAAAAATATAGTTTTAGAATATGCAGCCCCGAAACAACCCTAGAAAAAAAAAACAAATAATGCATAGACCCAAACATTCCACTATACAATAAAATCAACTTAATAGACCATTTCACACACAACCCATGCCAGTGAAAAAATTTTCATTCAATTTTTTTGTTTCCATCTTAAAATTGGTGTTTTATAAAAAACCTAAGATCCTAAAATCCTTTTCCCTATATTTTAAAAAGAATCAACAATCAATTCTTAAAGCCATACTAGGAGGATGGGTGTCACCTCATAACATAACATGTCCCACACCTAAAGAATCTGGGTAGGGTACTACACCAAGTCTGACCCGTACTAAAAGATTAATGGAAGGGTGTCATAAAATTCATGATCACTACTTGAAGAAATAGATTAAGGTGTTTGAATGTCCTGAACCATCCCTTATCACTCAGGGGGTTACATGATAAGCACCTAGGTTGTTATTTCTCACTCAAGGGATGACACACATGAAGCACCCTATCTATCCCTTCTCACTAAAGGAAAATTGGAAATCCTGTCTCAAGCCACACTATATCACATAATATTGGCATAGGCATCACACACAACTTGGAATCCATCTATATTATGGTGGTCCTTCTAGAACCATCTCACCCATGGTTGATCTAGGCCTCATGACCCCTCTCCCATGTAGACATTTATTTCTTATCACATGTATGTTTCTGGAAACATATATGAAACAAAATATAAGGCATACAACTAGTCTCACAACTCACCAACTAACATCATGGTTTCTAGTCACTTGATACATATCCCCATACCTCAACTCATCCTAATACTCATATCAATTCTGTATGGGTTTTATAACATACATCAAGAATAACCATCCACATTGATACCAACTAACATCTTCTAGGAAAATGAAAATCAAAAAAATCAATAATAAGTAATGAAGTACATAAGGTAATCATAGAAAGAGGAACATAAAAAAGAACTCATGATTTATTAAACAAGGCATCACCCATGACGTAATTGGACCAAAACTAATCATCTATTATCCATGTATTTCCTTTAAAAACCAATCCCATCATTTTTAAAAATTATTCTTAAATGGATCCCCATTCTATATTTTATTCACACTAGGCCCTTATTTAAAATCCTAATAAAATAAATATTCAAAAAACAATAACTTTAATGTTAAAATACCATTTCAAAATATATTTCTCAAATTATCACATTACATTGAAAGTCCATTTATGTCAAACCCTATATTAAAAATAAATTCAAATGAAAACATCTAACTATTTGTAAACCAACTTAGACCACCTAGAAAATCACAAAGAGGTCCATCCACCTAGATATAACCCTTCTCTATCAGACATCATCTAACCCAAAAGGACTCATCCCCCACATAGTTCTTAGTAAGTCTCAACCCACACTTATGATGGTGTTTATCATGAATCTTGATCAATATGGTCATCTCAACCATTTTTTCATTGGTCTTAACCATCTCATAAATTTCAGACTAGCCTTAGGGAAAAAAATCAAGGATACCCACATTAAGTATCATATCAAGATACCTACCAACATATCTTTTAAACTTATATAGTACCCTCTAACCATGGTGACATGGTCACTGGGAAATTCGAATTACATATAGTGCTAAAGAGAACTTATTCTGAGCTTAAGAGGCCAAAAACAATCCTATATATTTCTATAAAGTTTTCTTAGACCATATTAATATACATGGAACCCTGAAAAATGAAAGAAGGAAAGTAATAATATATATAAAAGTGTATTAATATACATGAACCATAAAGTTCTGCCATACATTTATACAAAAAAACACGATATAAATGGGTTCAACCTCTATAAACATGAGAAATCAAGAAAATGGCATGTGAATACTATATGTCACAAATGATACATTAACAAACCCAATATTTGCATATTAGACCAATAGATCAAATAGAACACTAATAACTGATTTATGATGAACTTTTCGCATCCACATATCCATATCTGTGTCAACTTCCTACTACGGAGACATGCAATAAAATTATATTGAAAATTAAATAGTGTTTTAAATTAATATTTAAACTCTAAAAAAATAATTATTTGTGAACAATATGATTTTAATGTTTTGTAAATTACCTAATCACCATCATTCATCGATTCAATACAATTGAGGACAAATGTGATTCTCTTCTGATACAAGTCAACCAATGCTTTATACAAAGCGGGTTTCTGATCCCCTTATTCCTAAATTACTATTTTCATAGAAACAAACACTAGATGAGAATATCAGTATAAGGAGTGACTAAAACCAGGAGAAGATTAAGATGAAATATATTATGTCCTTATAAAGACCTCATATGGTAACGATCCCAAACCCATCCCACGCACTTGACCAGGATACTCTTTCTCAAGGTCTTTACCAACTGGGTCATCCTTGGAGACTGATGGACTGCACGGGATTAAAACCCCATAGTTATTTTATTGTTACCTATAAATAAAATATTAGTCATACTTTAAGTATTATATGTTAACATACTAAAAAATGATAATAAGTTATTATAATTAAAAATGATTTCATACCCCAACTTCTTTGGTAAACTCCTTAACATAACACCCATCAGATTTACTATGATTATCCAACTATAGTGCTATTTGGGAGACCCGGTTCCCTAAATTATGTAACTACATTAAAAAAAGATAAATCAATAATTTAATATATGGAACATATAATATTGTCTTATAAATATTTAAAATAATGAAAAGATTACCAGAGTCGATCCGTTTTTGGATAAAATATTTGACCCCACAGTGTGAGGGAAGATTTTCTTAGCTCGACTGGATGCATTCTTTTTGGAACATCATAAAATAAATAACTTTTAATTTAATATTAATGTATGAAATTTCATATAGTTTTCATATGCATGTATAAATGTAAAATAATATTAATATGAAAATATATATTTAAATACCATATGTTTATCATCACGATGGTTATTAACTAAAACTTTTCATTACACTCAAGGTACCCCATTGTGTACCATACCATAAAATTATTTTGTGCTCAATGAAGTATCATTGATATTTTTCAATAATCTCTATTTAAAATCATTCGATTTTTACCCGAATTCATCAATTTGCAATTTCGTTCTATGACCAGCAACAAGAAAGTGGAAAACAATCTATACAAAGAGATTCCTTTTGAAAATATTCTAATTTAATAAAACAATGACATTTAATTACACTATATTATAATAAATTTACCTTTATCTAGGAATCAAAAACTTTATTTTTTCTATGATGAAGGCATATTCCTCCAATCAGTATACATAATAGGTAGGGGAATCGGCTCCGCCACCAACTAGGCATGAATCTGGCCATATAATCCCATAGAATCATCTGTAGGGACCTAGTAACAGTCAAATGGGACACCTATCTTTAGTCAGTTCAGATACTATATATTTTAAAATTTCATATTTTACTCCGTAGTAGCATTATTTTCATATTTTATTAAAAAACACTTAGTAGTATAAAAAAGTGCAATAACATTATTCATATTAAAATTTGTGCCTATAACTATAACCCTCTAATATACCCACAAAGAACTCGGAGTAGAAACTTTCTCCCCTGCTACCAAGGATGTAGAATGGGGAGGCATTGGCTTAGATACTAATGGGATGCTGATAGAAGGGGTGAGAGACGGTGTAGGGGGAAAGTAGAGGGTGCCTCATATGCTGTTGGGAGGGATACTGTTTGACCATCATCCATCGGTATGGTCAAGGGAACATCAACTAAGAGTCGACTAACATCATAATAATGCTTATTCTTGGGTATTATTGTCATTTAATAAAATAAAATTAACTTTAGTACATATATTTTAAAAAATTCATGCAGAAAAAATAGAATTTAAAATAGATAAAAAGTACTAAAAATAATACATGACTTTGATAATGAATGACTGCACAAATGACATATGTGGTTGATAAATGAATGGATGACTGCACATAGAATCATTTTCTCCTATAATCACATAATTTTCCTACTCTATCATTACTTCATCTACTTTATCCACCCTTTCAAGACTAATAGTTTCAATATCATAATAGAAAAATAAGTTATATTCTTGTTGTTTATGGGATTCAATGTTAGAGGTGAAATCTTCCACTTCATGACACATTTCATAAAAATCTCTTTTTTAACTGAGAAACTACACTCTACCCTTAATCCATGACACCTTCCACATAATATACAATTTTGTGTTGCAATGACAAGCTATACGGATCATGTAATTAAAATTAACCAACATCCATCAAGAAAGATATGTTTGTAGAAGTAAATTGAATGTAATCTCTTTTAACACCCATGATAATATCGTCCCATTTGAATTTGAATAAAACAACTAAAAAAATCATGTTGTTGTCTAATTCGATAATATCAGGCAAATTTACATAGTATTCCACTTAAAAAAATGTAAATATACCACTATTTTGTTTTTTCAAACCCCCCATCTAGATCAACTGTATGATATTTAAACCATTCACATTGTAATCATTGAAATTTATAGTTTGTTTTAGAGGACCTCGAGCAAGACAGTTCAAATATTTTGACAACTCAGCTTCTGTATCAGTATTCAAGATCTACAAAAAGTAATATACATTATTATATTTACAAATTATATGTGTCAAACTAATATCCATATTGATTACAATATTTATGAACTCACACATTGTGAAAACCATTCTATAATCTCTTTATAAAAAGATTTTGTTTTATATATCTAATTTTGTGTTTGACCTCTCATATGACTATTTGTTTGTATCCTAAACTCTTCAATAATTGGATATGAAATTTCACTATTCAGCATCACATATCTATGTGCCTATAATAATTCCATTTTTGTCATTGTAACATTAGAGCTCCTCCCAACTGATAGGCCAATAGCAGGAATGATTTTTAATTTCCCATTTAGTTGAGATTGAGTTAATTTGTCATCAACACATTCAAATAAATTTAGTATTGTCTCAATATCTTCTAAGTGTCTATAAAAAGAGGTATGACACTCCTCTTCCAAATAGACTTACGACATATAGCCTTTATATTGATCTTTATTTTTCATATGTGATTTAAAATACCCAAGATAGATTTGATATAAAACATAACAAAACATAATTGTGTATTTAATTAAGTGACAAGAAATTTTTACTTAAATGAAAACATATAAATAAAGTATCTCTCAATTGGTTACATCCATAAATAATATACGAGGATTCCTGATTTATCTTCCTCAACCAAATTCATAGATAAATGAATTATCAATGTAAAAAACTATGGAGGAAAGATCATATCCATTTCACAAATTTTCAATTCAAATCTCTCCCAAAGGTTGTCAAGCTCAAATGGTTGTTTACTTTTCTCCCATAGCTTTATAAAGAATGTGAAAAATTGGACTATAAAAAATGAAACATTTTTAGGTAATAATGTATTTAATTCCAACGGTATTAAATACTATTACAAAATATGTAAATATTGACTTTTCAATTCATGTAACCTATGATGATTTAAGTTAAAAAAACCTTGATATGTTACTCGAATACCCATCAGATGACTTCATGTGTTTTGAAATTATAAGGACTGTGTCTTTAGCCTTATTTCTCATTGAAAAAATTTCTAGAGCATACTAAAACGCACGGCCGATTGTCTCTTATTGACCGGTCAAAGTTCTGGTGATATGCTAATGTGTATAGCAGCACTTGGGTCGAATCCTCGGTGATGATACTTTGAAATAGTCATTTGTTTTTAGTTGATTGTATTTTGATTAGGGGGGGTTTGTTTTCAGAGAATAATTGAAATTATTAATTGATTATGATTGATTTAAAAAATTGATAATGATTGGGGTGAGTTCATCATTATGTTAGTTAAGCTTGTGATATCCTTGATCTTTTCTTTATATTGCATTTAAATTAACACCCATGTCACAAGTTGACGTTGATTTGAATTCCCAAGTGTTAAGGCTTTAATACAAGCCTTAACATAACTTAGGGTTCTAATATCAATCAGTACATGTTTATGGTAGTGTATTTGTGGTTCCAATAATCCATGGAAACCACATGCTAAACAAAATATTTCATTAATCCATGACATATTAATTCCAACAAACACAATGTTAAATTAACGAATACACATCGAGAAAATACCATCAATCACTTAACATCCCAAAATTATAACTCACCCCAATGAGATATTTTCTCATCCATTTGGGTTTTTAATATTCTAGTTATAATAATAATGATGATAAATTAAGAATAGAAGAAAAACAAAGGGATTAAAAAAGACTGGTACGTCGAACACACACACACACGAACAATGATGATAATTTAAAACAGATTTTTGATTAAATGAGGAAGAAAAATAAGGGAAAAATATTCAAAAGAATTTAAACTATTTTAAGAAAATTAATATTAAACTACAGAAGTTGGATGAGAATAAGATATATTGAAGAAGAAACTTGCATTAAAATAGAATTACAAAATAAAGGACTTACAAAATTACAGAAACGAAGAACATGAAAGTATGTGAAAACAAAGAGAGGAGGAAAGGTCTCTCAAGTGAAAACATGAGTATGGAAGATCCTCACAAGCCTTTGGAAAGGCCTTGGTCATGCCAATATGTTATCCTCTCTTCTGAAATGCCAACCCCTCTCAAGGAGATAAGGGGAGAGTATTTATAGCCCAAGGAGTGGACTGTTTACATTCCAACAATACCACTCCACTTGGTTCGCAGATATGGACATCATGACATCCGAATCTCGAGAAATCTCCTTATTCAAAGTTGTATATTATAACGTTTTCCGACTACTCTAATAATGTGGAGTCATTTGGAATTAAGGATCAAAAGTTATGGCCGGTTGATTAAAAAATGTAAACCTGTCCATTTCAATCCAGTCTTTTTGAAGTCCAGAATGTGAAAGGGTTTTTGAATATGACGATGCCTTCAAATCCGAATGGGTTCTTAAAAAAAGTCAGAAAAATATATATCCTCTTTCACACTACAAAATATCAGCTCTTTTTGATGCTTAGAGCATGATATATGTCATGCATACTATACTGATTTTAATTCCCAGCCAGAATGGTGGCCTGGACTTCAAAGCTTCATTTGGGACCCTTGTACTTGGATTTGGGCCTTGAAATTTTTATCCAATATTAAATATAGTGTTCCCCGAATTATGGGGGAGAGTTAATGTTTTTGGACTTCTTAATTGAGTCCAGTAAATCAATCTTCAAAGCTGGTCCAGTTTGTTCACAGATTCTTTGGTCTTGTTTGTGAGGACCATATGACCCTACAAATGGAAGAATTGGCTCATGGTACCTTCTAATGGAATGTTTTATATTGAAAGTAGAATCATAAAAAAATAACTACACAATTTGGATCGTTATAGTGATATTTATTATTAAAACATTAAAATGAATCAATTGGACTACTTCTAAAAATGCTCAAAAATTATACTTAATATTAAAACATTAATATTTCACACAAATTATGCACATTTTATATAAAATCAGTAAAGAGGGAATATAATAAGTCATCTAAATATTAATAACATCAACTCCCTCACACATAGATTTTTGCATGTACTCATGTGAAAAAATATAAAAACATGAAAAAATAATTTTTACTCACCAGCAGATATTAAAATTTTGTTTTCTCCAATCAGGGGTGATTTAGACTATTTCACTCATCCATTTTTAATTCCTCCACAAGTTGTTACAGAAATTTTTTTCCAAAACTAATTAATTTTTTCATTCTCAAATTTATACATGGAAAATGTGGACACTCAAAACTCACACCTCTCAAGATGATAAAATTTATTTGTGGAGATTCACTCTTTCACCAACCAAAAGTAAAAATCTTAGAGTTTGAAAAGAGATATCATCTTACAATCCCTATCCAAAGTGCACAAGAATCAAGAGGTCTTTTTAAGGGGTTTTTCTGTGGCTAGGGGACGGTAGGAATATAATGTCCAAAAGAGATAAAAAGAGGGTTAAAAGACCAACATAGAAAAAGAAATGCACATTTTTTTGAAATAAAACATGGAAGAAAATGAAAACACATATTTACAAGGGAATGATTGTGTAAAGAAAGACACAATAGAGGAAGAAAATATGAAGGTAATGAGAAGATAAAATATTTACAAAACATAGAACTTCTCCCAATAAGAATATAATGCAAGTGTATTTTTTTCTCTTTTTTTTTCTCTTTGTTTTTTTGAAAGTTGAACTTGGAAAAGGTCTGACACTCAAAACCCAACCAATGATTGATCTCCTAAAAACACTAATTGTAATAGTTATAACAAGATCAAAGGTTTAGGAAGAGTGATTTGTGACCTACCTAAGACAGAACAGATTTTTTCATTTTTTTTGAATTTTCTTTTATTTTCATGATTTTTTTTTGAATTTTTTTGAACACTTTTCAGTATCATTTGTACAATACATTCCCAAATAACAATGAATGAAAACCTCCCCCCCACACTAAAATGAATTCTTTCCCTCAAGAATATGATAACACACCAGAAAGTAAGGAAATGATACCGAAAAATAAAATCCATTCCCCCCCCACACTTAAATTTCAAAAACATATGCAATGAAAATCCATGTTGATATTGGGTGGGAAAAGGTATTGGGATTGTAATGTGGATATCAAAGAAAAGGTTTTCATAGGCTTGAAGAGGCTTTCAAAAGGAGGATTATTTTAAGGGAAATGGGAGGCTATTTGGCTATTGTGACTCTCATGTGGTTTAGAAAATGCCTCTATCATATTAATACCCAATAAGGTTGGAAATTCAGCTCGAAGGTCCACAAACTCAAGACTCCCAAATGGGGGTGAAAACACAAATTTTGAAAAGATGTCCATAGGTGGCCTTGGCATGAAAGAAAATGTTTGTTCTCACGGTTGGGGAAAATCATTTTCCAAAAAAAATTGAGCATTCAAAATTTGTTAATTTTGACACAAAATTCTTTATCCAAAGTCATGATGAAAATACAAAATTTTTGAGATGAAAACATGTCTGTTAACTCCCCAAAATGGTTGGTCAAAATTTCAAAACTCGATGGTGAGTAAGCATGACTCTTTTTTTTTAATTTTTTGAAGTGATTGTGTTTTTTGGTTTTTTGTTAGTTTTTAAGGTTTTTTTAAAATACACACCCACATAATAAAGAAAAAAAATGGTTTGATGAAGAATGTGGTAAAAAATAAAAGTGAGAGGAAGAAGAAGAAAGAGGTAGAGAGAGGAATAGATAGAGAGAGAGTTAAAGGGAAAGAGGTTTCACCTGGTTTAGATTTGGTGGGTCGTTGTCTCCATTCGGTGGTAGGTTGACTGGAGAAGTTGGGTATCCAATGGAAGTAGATGATGATCCATGATTGTGTATTGTTACCTGAAAAAGAAAAATCATTATTCATATAATGAAAAACAAAAAAGAAATTGAAATTTCACAAAAGTAAATGAAAACATGGGTTGCCTCCCAAGAAGCGCTGCATTTATTTGTCTATAGCTAGACAGTTGAAGTGGACTACCCAAAGTCTGACGGTGGCCATCGTATTTTCTCAACTCTAGTGTGCTTCCAGAAAAACTTCTCCTCTGGGAGGCCTGATGATTCATTGGATAATTTCTTCCCATCCTTGTTGGTGTGCTTGCAATTCAATGGGGGTGGAAAGAGAATATGACTATCCTCCCTTTGGTCTTCAATGTGATGAATGATTTTATCCACAAAGTGATGATTTTCTATTCTTGGAAATTCAGGAAGATGTCTCAATTCTGATGGTTCATTTATGTGGGGTTCAGATAACACGAAAGCAGAGTATGAGATCCCAATTGTGTTTGACTAATTTATTTCATCACTTACCGATGTAGAGTAATGAGGATCAGTGGAGTCATAATACTTAATAAAATTTTCAATATCCTTTATTTCAATATTGTTCGCCAAATAATTGTCAATTTCGACCTCACTAGTGATCACTTTATTAATTAGGGAACAAATTTCACAACCTTATCTCCCATCAGGACAATATAAACAAATTGGTTTGGGGTTCACCTCACATATAACAGGATTTTCAGAATCATGGATAGGAAATGATGAATGTTGGATAAACTGATCTGAATCGACAAATGAGCATTCTACTTCATTTTCCTTATTACCATCCATGTTGGAGCATTGGAGGTCAGAGGTGAGATGAGATTCCAAAGAGTTTTCAAGATCCTTTAGATCAATGGAGTTTTCATTTGTAATGTCAACATTTCTTTCACCATTAATCACTTGGTTAAGGAGGATGCAATATTCACAAACTCCTCTATTAGTAGAACTGGAAGAACATGATGGATTAGGATTCAACACACTCTTAGAGGGAGTTTTAGAAGCATGGATAGAGAATACATATTGATTCTCTAATGGGTATCACATGGATTGAAAAATATTGAATTGACCATTTGGTCACCAAATTCAATGGATAAGATGCCAGAATGGACATCAATTTTGGTTCTAGATGTCATAAGGAATGGTCTTCCTAGAATCAGAGGATATTAGAAATAATTTGTCTCACCTTCCATGTCAAGGACATAGAAGTCAGCTATGAAGATAAGATCATTGACTTGAACAAGGACATCCTCAATTATTCCCTCATGACTGGTAGTGCTTCGATTGGCTAACTGAATGACAACACTTGTTGGATGTAAGGGACCTAGACCAAGGTTTAAGAATATGGATTTGGGCATGACATTAATTGAGGCTCCTAGGTCTCTGAGTGCATCATCAAAGTTCGACCATCCAATTTGGCATGGAATCGTAAAGGTCCTTAGATGTTTTCACTTTATGGGAATAGAATACTGGGTGGAAACATTTTCGAAGGTCCTAAGTTGCCTCTTGTGGGTAAAAAACTCCTTGAGAAACTTGGCATACATAGGAATTTGTTTTATTGAATCTAAGAGGGGAATGTTGACTTCAACACATCTAAACATGTCATGCATTTCAGGATCGGGTTCAAAGGACTTATTTGGCTTAGAAATAGCTTGAGGAAAAGGAATTGGGTTACTAAGTAGAATTTAAGGAGGTGAGGGAATGGATTCAGGTTCCTTTTCAAGTTTCTTTTTATTTTCGTTTTCTAGGTCAACATTCAAAGGAGGGTTTGAGGATTTATCTTGAGGCATGGAAAGTTACTTTCGTGATCTAAGTGAAATTGCACATACATTACAGTTGGGGTTGGGTAATGGTTGAGCTAAATGTTGGGAAGAATTTGATTGTTGTTGCCGGATCAGGTGGGATGCAAGTTGACCTATTTGAGTTTCAATGTTTTTAAGGCTAGAACAGGTGAAGGAGGCAAGATATTCCACTGCACTTTCCCATGGTTGCTTGGAAGAAGCGGCTTGTCCCGAATTGGGATTACCATGAGTTTGGCTCTTGGGAAATCGATTGTATTGGTTTTGGAATTGGAAAGGCTCACTAGGATAATGGAATTCAGGAGGAGGATTGTTCCTTTGAGGTTGTGGAACAAAAGGATAAGGTTGATGGAAGTTACCACCACCTTGACCATATTAGAATTGGTTTGGGTTTTTAGGAGGGAATTGAGGGGGATGAGAGATGGGATTACCATACCTCAGGCCTTGGTTATATGAAGAAGAGAAGGCCTCAGAGTGAGGTTTTTTGATGTTTCTAACAAACTGGCCTGATAGTTGAGGGTTGGTGTTCCGCTGAGCATATGATGCATTGAGATCTATTGGTCTAGATGAATTGTATTGATCTTATTGAAGTTTTGGACATGTGTCAGTTGGATGAGATGGAGTGTTACATATTCCATAGTTTTTGATAGGTCCAGGAGACATTGATTGTGGAGAAGACGAGGTTTGGGATTTGGTAGCCACAGCTAGCTGTCGCACAAGACCTGTAAGTTCACTCATCCACTCTGTTATCTTTTTCGTCTCAATTGATTGATTATCTTGGGCTTTTTTGACTTGAGCATGTGCTCGAGTATGGAATTGTTGTGTGTTTTTAGCCATGTTACTTATAAGATCTCTTGCACCTGCATGAGTTTTATCAACAAGAGCACCGCCACTTGCGGCATCAATGAGAGTTCTCTCCCTAGCCAATAACCCCTCATAGAAGTATTGGACCAAGAGTTGGTGAGGTATTTGATGATGTGGGCAGGTTGCAATAAGCTTTTTTAACCTCTCCCAGTAATCATGGAGTGATTCACTTGGGAACTGATGAATACCACTTATTTCCTTTTGGATAGAAGCAGTACGAGAAGTAGGAAAGAAGTTTTCTAAGAAAATCCGCTTCATGTCATTCCATGTGGTCATGGAACCAGGAGATAGGTAGTAGAGCCATGACTTAGCAGTGACAGCTAGGGAAAAGGGAATGCTCGGAGTTTGATTTGTTCTTCATAAACCCCTTGTGGCTTCATGGTAGAGCACACCACTTGGAACTCTTTAAGGTGGAGATGTGGATCCTCACCGGCTAGCCCGTGAAAATGAGGGAGAAGATGAATCAAACCCGATTTGAGTTCAAAGTTAGCTTCTATGTTTGGATATTGAATACCAAGAGGTTGGTAATTCATATCAGGGGAAAGAAGTTCTTTAAGTGTTTGTTCCCTAGGATTGGCCATATCTAATTCAATTGGTTGGACAAGGACTTGTTCTTGAATTATTTGATTATCTCTTATGTTCCTCCTAAGTTGGCGAAGTGTTCTCTCAATTTCAGGGTCAAACAAATCCAAGGGATTGTTTGGAAGGCTATGGGGCATTCAGAAAGATTTTGGAAGAAAGCGGAAGACAATTTTTCTTTATATTTTTTTTTTTCAGTTTATGATTTTTAAGAGGAAGACGAGTTTTTCTTTGTGTTTTTTTTTCAATTTGTTTTAAAATTTTTGTTATTTTTTGGTTTTTTTGATAATAACCAGAAACTAATGACTAATTAAAGAACCCTCCCCAGAAACTGCGCCATTTGAAATGCGTGGACGATTGTCGCCTATCGACCGGTCAAGGTTCCGATGCTCTGCTAATGTGTATAGCAGCACTCGGGTCGAATCCTCGGTGATGATACTTTGAAATAGTCGTTTGTTTTTAGTTGATTGTATTTTGATTAGGGGGGTTTGTTTTTAGAGCTTAATTGAAATGAATAATTGATTATGATTGATTTAACAAATTGATAATGATTGGGGTGAGTTCATCATTAGGTTAGTTAAGCTTGTGATATCCTTGAGCTTTTCTTTATATTGCATTTAAATTAACACCCATGTCACATGTTGACGTTGATTTGAAGTCCTAAGTGTTAAGGCTTTAATCCAATCCTTGACATAACTTAGGGTTCTAATATCAATCCGTTCATGTTTATGGTAGTGTATTTGTGGTTCCAATAATCCATGGAAACCACATGCTAAACAAAATATGTCATTAATCCATGACATATTAAGTCCAACATACACAATGTTAAATTAACAACTACACATCGAGAAAATACTATCAATCACTTAACATCCCAAAATTATAACTCACCCCAATTAGATATTTTCTCACCCATTTGGGTTTTTAATATTCTAGTTATAATAATTTTGATGATAATTTAATAATAGAAGAAAAATAAAGGGATTAGAAAAGAGTGTTACGTCGAACACACACACACACGAACAATGATGATAATTAAAAACGAATTTTTGATTGAATGAAGAAGTAAAATAAGGGAAGGAGATTCAACTGAATTTAATCTATTTTAAGAACATTAATATTAAAATACAGAAGGTCGATGATAATAAGAGATATTGAAGAAGAAACTTGCATTAAAACAGAATTACAAAAGAAAGGACTTACAAAATTACAAAAATGAAGAACACGAAAGAAAGTGAAAACAAAGAGAGGAGGAAAGGTCTCTCAAGTGAAAGCGTGAGTATGGAAGATCCTCACAAGCCTTTGGAAAGGCCATGGTAATGACAATATGTTCTCCTCTCTTCTGAAATGCCAACCCCTCTCAAGGAGATAAGGGGAGAGTATTTATAGCCCAAGGAGTGGACTATTTACATTCCAGCAATACCCCTCCACTTGGATCGCAGATATGGACATCATGACATCCCAATATCGAAAAATTTTCTTCTTCAAAGTTGTATATAATAAATTTTTCCGACAACTTGAAAACTTTGGATTCATTTGGACTTAAGTAGAAAACGTTATGGCCGGTTGATTAAACAAAGTAAAACTGTCCATTTCAATCCAGTCTTTTTGAAGTCCAAAATGTGAAAGAGTTTTTGAATATGACAATGCCTTCAAATACAAATGAATTATTCAAACAATAGGTCACCTATATCTCCTATTTCACACTGAAAAATATCAACTATATTTGATGCTTAAATCATGAGATATGTCATGCATACTATACTGATTTTAATTCTCGGCCAGAATGGTGGGATGGATTTCAAAGCCTTATTTGGACCCATTGTACTTGGATTTGGGCCTTGTAATTTTTATCCAAGATTACATGTAGTGTCCCAAGAATTATGGTTGAGATTTAACGTTTTTGGAATTATGTATTGAGCCCAGTAAATCAATCTTCAATGCTGGGCCAGTTTGTTCACAGATTATTTGGTCTTGTTTGTGAGGACTATATGACCCTTCAAATGGAAGAATTGGCTCATGGTACCTTCTAATGAAATGTTTTATATTGAAAGGAGAATCATAAAAAACAATAACCACACAATTTGGATCATTATAGTGATAGTTATTATTAAAACATTAAACTGACTCAATTGGACTACTTCTAAAAATGCTCAAAAATTATACTTAATATTAAAACATTAATATTTCACACAAATTATGCACATTTAATATAAAATAAATAAAGAGGGAAAATAATAAGTCATGAAAATATTAATAACATCACATACTTTCCATTATCATCTTTCCATAGATCATGATTTATGTTCTTTGTTTATATGTCCTTCCATGAATTGATAAGGTAATTTGATTTTCCCTGCTCATTAAAAAATGTGAAGATAAAATTTTCAAAAAACATATTCTTAATATGAATAAAATCAAGATTATTCTGTAACAAATTATATTCCCAATATATAAGTTTGAATAATATTTTTTTCTTCCATTACTACATTCAAATTTTTCTTAACGATGCACTTAAAACTCATTTCCAACAATCATTCAAATGATTCACCTTCCCATTTTGTTTTCAATATTTATATGTTGTGAAAACATTTTAGAATATTTTAATAACTTTGGATGTATTATATGATCAATAGAAACATTATAATTTTAATTTTCAACCCAAATATATGAGAAGTATCATGAAATCTTCGAGGACACAAGAAGCACCATTTTTTACTATGAGGTAGTCATTCAAGATAAAAATCAAAGTTAATAATAAGACAATCAAGACCCATGTATGTGTTCCCACTAGCTAAATTTGAAAGTCTACAGAAGTCAAAAATGGTGCACATTAGAGGAACTTTTTTTAATGTTGTTCTAGAATATATATCATATGTACTGAAAAAGTTTCTTCATGACTCCTAATTTTTTTAATTAGATGCTGAAAGTATACATCAATATCATTTTCAAGAAATTTTTTTCTAGGAATAATCATCAAAATGATAAATGATGTTTGTTAAATACACATACACAAAGGTTAATTATAAGGGATTAAAACAACCATCCAAATGCTATAACTGGTGCTTAAAGTCTCAAATGGGTTGAATCCATCAACAACTAACCCCAATGAAACATTCCTATGGTTAGATGATAAATATTGACATAATGAATCAAATATCTTCTATGATTTTTAATCTCTTGGATGTCTCTTTATCCCATAATTTTTATTATCTAAATAATGATACTTCATGTGTTCGATAATTTTCAATGGAATGAATAATATTTTAAATAGAGTCTTTAATGGAAAGTAACACAAATCCTTCGCAGGTGTGTTACTTTTCTTCTTCTTCATAGTAGAATGTTTATTTAGACTTCCAACATCATGTATTGACTACAATCTAGAAAAATAACATTTTTTTCAATTCTATTTTCTTGAATCCTCTCCCCAATAAAGCATACAATAATTTTAACATTCTTGTATTTTTGTATAATTTAGACCAAGCCTCTTAATGAATTATTCGTCTAAAAAAATCTGGGATCTTTTGAACAGGAAATAAATCACACATAAATTACAATATCACGGATATCACCTTATTTGTAATTCCACATAGTCATTTGATATGGTACAACATCAATAGAAAAAATGTTTTTTATATTTCGAACATCCACTATACAACTCTTGATTTCAATCATCAACTAAACCATGAGACACATTTTTTCTTTTCAATGAAATTTTCACTTATATTAGTCTCCATATAATAAATAGGAGGATCCAATGATATGCTACAATATTGATCTGGTTATCCTATAGTCTCAAAAACATCACTTAATGTTGTTATTTGTAACACCTTCAACAGGTTGTTGTAATATGTTTTTCTATTGATTTTTGTGTATTCAAAAGATGAATGCATTATTTATATGTTTTTTTCATTTCATTTTCAATTGGTGACGAAGTCGGTATCTCATTATATTGATTGAAATCAGTTCTAGAACTCTCAATAAGGTTAAATTTTCTATGCCAAATCCAACAAATATATTGAAAGGTGAATTGTTTTACAATAAAGAGTTTATAAACATCATCTCTCTTCAACCATAATCTAAATATACATTTAGGACATGGGCATATTCTTCTCCCAACAACAGATCGATTGGAAATTTCAAAATCAGAAAACTCCTCCAAACCCTTAGCATACTATGGTGTGGCCCTCGGTAATGTTATCATACTTTTATCCATTTTTCAATGTCTCTATACATAATTTAAAAAAATTAAAACATAAAATTATTAATAAGTAGGAAATAAGATAAGTGGAATTGAAAAAACACTACCCAAGTAGTTATAACAATAGTCATATAAGTACTAAAACATTCAATGTAAAAAAGTAAATTCAATCATGGATAATATTATGTAAAATAGATTCAAAATACAAATAATACATTAATTAATATAAAATATGCATCATGGGAGAAACATCATAAGGTCACTATGTCTAGGTGAACCTTGTAATTCTGAATCACCACAGTAGTGTAATTAGAGTCCGAACACATACTAGTTAGAGGGGGTGTAATAGAATGCTTCACTAACATTTCTAGTTATGATCTAACAGATTCTATTTATGTATGTCATGTTTTATTTTTCTTTATTTATATATGGTACATATCAAATCAACAATATTGGTTTTAAAATTACCAAATAGATCAACTACATTCCATGTGAGAGTATTTCAATATGTTTTATTGCGAGTGAACAATTTGATCTTCCCAACAAATTTTGATGTTTTAATCATAGAGGAGGATATGACCTCAGCTGAGTCAACTATAATCTTTTATAAAAATTTCCTAAAAATATAGAATGAAATCATAAATTTCTATAAGGTACTATAATAATAGAGTTTGGTTAAAAAAAGTACACTTTAATATTTTTTGGTTCCATCATGTACCCATAATAAGAGAACTCAATTCTTTTTACATTATAACATTCTAAAGAGTATAATCCATGTGAAGAAAGTTGTTTGATATAATAAAATTTTCATTGTAATAAAAATAAATATCTAAAAATTTGATAAAAAACAATTAAAAAAACATAAATATTCTGTCCAAACATCTGAATATGAAATAACATTTTATTTATTTTATGGATTTTCCTATTTATTAATTAAAAAGTATTTAATACTTTATCTATTTCATAAAAAGTGTAAACCACTATGTTAAGTAAAACAAAACTATTTTTATCTTTAGTTCAGCCTCTAGATCTATAATTACAACCATTGCGTAATAATTTAAAATATGTATTTCTTATATAGAGAAACCGGACAACAATGATAATTTGATGAAACATTTCTCTTAATAATGAACAAAAGTTGATAGATATTTTTTAGAAAAAATGAACAACTTATAGGCTATAATTATGGATATATTTGTGTAATGTAGTGTAAATTTTCTGAACATAAGTGAAACAATAAAGAAAATATCCTTCACTAGAGTTAATTCTTCTTTTATGGAAGTACTGCAAAAAATATCATATGATATTCTTAACTACATTACTTATAATTATTTAAAAACCACCAAAAATATAATTATTGTGAACTAAATAAAGGAATAATAGTCATACTACACCTTCATAACACATCAGGTGAAACTTCATATTTCCAAAGGATGGTTTAAATAAATGGGATTGAGAAATAATGATATAAGAGTTGTCTTTCCCTCCTTTTAGTGTATACTAAAATATAAGAAGTTCATGAAAAAAGAAATCCTAAAATTTGAATTTTATGAATTATTGATAAGGGGTTGAATTGATATGTACTTCATTAATATTATTATGAAATTCAAAGACCATGATTTAAGAATAAGATATCAGTCTCAAACAAAAAAAATCCTAAAATTTCCAAAAGATCATATTCACACTAGAGATCATAAGGACCAATTGATGAGAACTATGGTTTTAGAATAAATTATTACATGTTGTATTTGGGAAGTGGATGATACCTTCTAAAACATTTTGTGAAGTGGATGAGAAATTTGTTTCACTATAAATGAAATAGTGATAAAATATATGTCTCACTAAAAAACCCAACACAAAAAATCATATGATACCTCATTAGATCAGAACAATTTAAAACACCTTTCTGCATTAATTTTTATTATATTTTCATATGGGTGTGGAAAGGAATAATAAATATTGGATCACAAAAGAAAAAATTCATAGAGGTTAATTTATAAGAGTGATTTTAAAAACTTATTACACTGATTAACCCCAACCACCTATATAGTATTTCAATCTATATTGAATATTAAAAAGAAATTATGAACTGGTAATATGATTATGGGTATTATAATCATTGGAAATATATGTTTTATAACTGTAAAATAATAGATAAATTACCTCTATTTTATTGTACACATTCATTCAATTCATAATTCTCACATAAAATTTCTTATACCATAAATTTTATTTTAGGATTAAAAAAACTTATTCTAAATTCATGTTTTTTATGATTAATTTTTTAGTTTAATTAATAGTCATACTCAATGGTGAACGTGATCCAAAGGATTTCATAATTTTTAAAAAAATTTAATTTATATTTATCTTCCTATATTATTTTATTCACTTTAAAGGTATATACTATTAAATTATATACAATATGGGATTTCATGTACTTTTATTATAATGTTCTACTCTGGGTGAATAAATTGGCATTAGTTTAATTCATATGTTTTATGATTTATTTTCTAGTCAAGTTAATAAGTATATGAAAAGTAACATAAGGAATGAAATATATTATATAAAATTTGGATTTTAAAACTCTATTGAGTATTTGGTTGGGTTTGGAAAGATAAATAAAGGTGCATGATTGATTTAACCATGAAGGAACTTGAGGAGGATAACATAAGATTAGTCAAATTATTTATGATCATTTATTCATTCTTATACTTTTATTTTAGGATTAACTTCATATTCCATTCAGTTTTTCTTATTGATAATAATATAATAAAATATATATAATGATCCTAATCATTATAAGGATGAGGCCTAAAATCCACTAATGAGGCTAAAAAACAACTAATGAAAACCATAAACTGAATACCATCATAAATACATGAATAATACATTCCACCAAAATTGAGTCTATATATAGAGATCCAATTCTTAGTATGATTCCACCAAGAATACAAAACATTACTTTTATATGATAAACCTACAATATTAGTTAAAAAAATAATGAATAGAAAATTAATTTTGTATAGTTTAGATATTTATAATATTAATAAAACTCCAACAGTTTCCTTCTTAAAACACATGTTTTAGAGAAAACACCAAACCTATCCTATTTCAGCTATTAGAAAACCACCATAAAAAATAATAATATTTGAATGAGTCAAAGAAGAGTTACAAATGCGTTTATTTGAAATTATGGTGTTTTTAAATAAACTACCCCTTTGTTTGGAAACTTTTACATGCTCTTCAAAATATAATGTAATCCATGAAATCCTATAGCTAACACGTAAAATAATTTAGAAAGGAAACAGAGCACATAATACTCATCATGGGTTATTACAGTAGGAAATAAGGAAATTAATTATATATGCCTTGATAAAACCATCTTTTGGATTATGTTTCATTCCTAAAAAAACAACCCACAACTAACTCCCTCTATCTTCATCAAGGGGAACTCCCCATATCTAGATAAAAATCCTAACAATGGGATTCTAGATAGTACAAATTATCTACTAGTATAGATACCATATTACAATATTATTCTTATCTACACAGGGGTTCCCATGATTTTTTCAAAAGGATTTGAAGATATAAATGACAATAAAACATCATATTACCAAATAAACACACCATGTAATAAAACATCCAATATTTTTTCTCCATTTAAAAAAAAAATATTTTCTAAATTATATTAAAGAATAACTTATTCACAAAACATGAATTTTATAATAAAACAAGTTGAATCCAAAGGGGATCCAAATCAAGGGTGTCACATTTTATAAGGAAAAAATTATATTTATTTTGAAAATAAGATTTTATTTTTTAAAAATAATAAAAAACATTTCATGTTAAATCAGAAAGTGTATCATCATTTAAATCCATCTTGAAAACAATATAAATTCAAATAAATAAAAAAAGTACACAAAAGTGTAATAAAAATAAATAAAAAAGGACAATAATATGATTCAATTGATAAAGATAAAAATTTTATGATAAAATAAATTCATATACCATGGAATACCCAACTTTAGAAATCATGTTTTTTAGAAACAAATCTTGTATGAGTGATTTATTTTAGTGAAAAAACCCATTGAAATAGTATCAAACATGTAGTTCCCATTAAATTACACGTGGATTCTCTACTTAAATTGTGACATTATAATTTTGTGTCAAAAGAAAAATAAGGTAAACCATTTGAATTGGTTATTTAAATAATAAAAACAACCGTAAATTACATTTATTTAGACATGAAACACATTTCGAACTCCAAGAATCCAAAGAACTCTCAAATAAAAGAAATTGGAGGAAAACTGAAAATCAATCAATCTAATAAATTTTTCATTTTATGAATAATAGATGATTGGGTCCTGAGAGGATCTTCAAAATTACTAGAAAATAAATCCTTCTTATTTAAATAACCATATAGATGAGATTCAAAAATAATGTCCACTATGGGTAGAAAAAAAAGAAAAAATGGAATAAATGTGTATAACTTTTAATGAGAAGAATTAAGATACCCTAAAAATTTTATTTTGAGGAGAAATAAAAATGAAATCACACTGATTGCATTATAAAAAAGTGGGAGAGAGAGTTGACAAAATAGACCCCCATGGTTGTCTTAAAATAATGGATAAATTAAATAGGAATAAAATATAATTTAAATCAACTAAAAATAAAAAATTATCAACTGTGTATAAAATTAATGGTTTAGACACATTGTTTACCAAATTATTTAGAAACTAGGTATTTGCCACTGGATTTGAACTATTCTGACTCCTACACCTGACCTTCACTATTTAAATAAGCATGTTTACCTTAAAAGTTTTTAATAATTAAAATTTTTAAACCCATATAAGCCAAAAACTCATTGTATTTTTTAATATAATAAATGTAAAGATAAAAGTGACATCGTAGGTGTCACAATTATCTCCAACATGATTGTTTTAGTAATTAGAAATTCATAGGTAATTTTAATATATGTAACTATAAGACCAAATCATCCAAAAAAGTATTCTGTTTACCTCATGATTATATATCTGAGTAATTTTGAATTATAATAGTTCATCTCCCACGATAATCATCCAATACTAATTCCATGTTCACCAACTAAAATAATTCAAATAAATCTAAAAATTATACTTTTATTTAACATATAGAGTGGACAACCTAGATAAACTAAATTATGAAATTGATAATAATTAATATTTTATCCTTCTATAATATTATGGTTAAGTAAATACCTTAACATCATAAATCACAGATTCTATAATAAATTGAATAAATCATAAAAAAATTGACACTATAAATTCACCAATTTATACACCCGAAATTACTCTATACTATAAATTGATTGGTTTTTAATCCATAAGAATAATTTGATAAATGGTGTGGCTAAATTTGGAAAAAATAGTTCACACCCAATACCAAGAATAAAAAATAGAAGAATCAAGGTTAGAGTAATACCACACCCTTACCTTATTTAGGGAGTAGAAATAGTGACGGTTAGGGGGAGAGAGGGGTTGGTAGCTCGGGCTTGAGATTGGGGAGCTTGGGGGTGAAGTGGGATGCCAACAGATTCAAATGATTAGGGTGTGAAGGGGACTGACGAAGACTAAGAAGGGGTCCGGTGATGAGGGGGAGAAGGGGGCCAGTGGAAAGAGGGCTAGCGTTTTATGGGGTACAGGGAAGAGGGGGTGGGGGTGTTAGGATCCAGGGGGAGGGTAAGTAGTATCATGTGTAAAAAAAAGTTTTACCTGTGTTTTTAATAAAAGAACCACTATATTTTGAATGTTTTTTTAGCGGTGGTTTCTTAAACCATCACTAAAAAGAACCTCAAATTACTAATTTTGGTATAGTGAACCATTTGTGTCCAACCAGAGTTATATATATTAAAAGATCTACTATAACATATAATTTTTTGATACATGGAATCTATTTGAAAATTCCCAGCTTATTTCTATCTTTTAACTTCTAAGAAACTTAATGCATTTTTATAGGACATTGGTTCATTATTGTCAACTAATAGTGAGTTACCAACTTTAGTGATTAGAAATACATATCATTATAGTTCTCTAACCTCTATAGTGATCCCTAAAATATTCATTTATCTATAATAATATATTCTATGTGTCCTTGTGTAATTTTTATTGTTCCAACTTGTTAATATATAGAGAATCATCTTCATCAAAGATGATATTTTTTCTCCTACTTTCACATTTAGAGATCTGATACCACTGAAATAATATATCATATATTTCCACTATTACCTCATTATATAAGGGGTCATATAGATAATATCCCATATTTTCTTTAGTATATCCTATAAATATAAAATCAGTGCCTTATAGTGTGGTGTTTTTCTACAAATAGCCTTAATAAACACAACACATCCATATACATGAGTGTGTGAAAAACACGGTATTTTCCACTCTATAACATTAATAGAATATCATTTTACACTTTATTGGGAATAAAATTTAGTGTATATTCCATGGTCTATAATTTATATCCCTAAAATTTTAATGAATGATCTACATTAATCATCATCGACCTCAACATGTATAAAATGATTTTGTTAATCCTTTCATTGAAACCATTCCAAAATGGTGTATAAGAGATAGATATTTGAGAAAGAATAAAAAAATACCTCAAATAGTCAATGAGCTGTCTAATAAGATACCCTTTTCCTCGATCTGAGCAATGTTTCTTTATATTCTTACTTACCAAATTGTCTAATTAATTCTTTAAATCCCTAAATTTATAAATGGATTTATTCTTAAACCTCATTAATTTGATATATCCATATCATGATTCAACTGTAAAAGGTATAAACAAATATGTATAAATAAATCAATGAATTTATATGGATCTTTAACAATTTCTATATAATAAAGGGTTTTGTCATTTTACAGTGAAAGAAAGAATGAAACATTTCAAGTGGTTTTAGTTCAAAATAGTCTATATAGTCATCTTGATATAACATTTTCAAGAGCTTCTCATTTACATTAAAAAGTCTATGATGCCACAAATGGGCGTGACATGAGTCATGTGAACTTGATTCATTATTTATTACTAATAATTTCATTCATATTCTATTATATAATGTCCATTATTAAGATGTTCCGCACAATTACAAATTCTATCTTTATAATAATAGTAAAATTTATTATAAATCAATAAATGATATCCATCCATGTTTAAATTGGACAAATATATACTTTTTGGTAACACGAAACATATAATAAGAGTTATTTATTATTAAAATTAACCACATTGGTAATTTAAGGTGGTAGTATCCTCTATCCAATGCAACCAGTATTGCTCTATTATAAATCCAAATATCCACATCACCTTGTAAAATATTCTTTAAACTACATGGTTTCTATATGAAGATATAAATGTGAGCATAATAAACTATATCTATTTCCCAAATGGTATATATGTAGAGGTTTCATTTACTAAATACCCCACTTGAAGCTTCCCTATGCTTCTCTACTAAGGTGATTTTCTTCTTCCGCTGACTATTATTTCTATTTGAGGAAAAATTTTATCTTGTTCTTTTTCAAACCTTTAGATATTCCTTCTATTGATAAAATTGTGTAAAACTTCTTATACATGGAATTTTTCTCAGGGACATTTTACTTTTACTTCATCTTGTTTATGATAAGGAATGAATTTTTATGCCTCACATCATTATTCTTCTAGATAGTCAATGTAAGAATATTCGAGAGAGACTTCTCAATATTTTTCATTTTTGGATTACAATAAAAAAGAGATTTTTTGATGTAGTGAGGAATAAATTAGGTTTTTACATAACACATAAGGTAGTTTAAACACAATATGTAAAAATTATAAACTTAACCAATCATCTTTATTATATGAGGTCCATATGGAACACCCCCTATATTTTTGAATGTGAAAAGTTCCTTAGATATTTCGTACCTCTCCTGTCCATATTTCTTCTAATAATTATCATGGAGTTAGAATACATAATTATTACATTCATGTTTTTATGATGATTTTAGAACTCACAAGAAAAATTTGAAAACATGAGGAATAAAATAATTAATTCACCGTCTAAATGATTCTAGAAGAGAACTTTTTTCATCTCACTAGATTCCTTTGAAGCATCCTTTCTTGGAAGAAGGGACTAAAATATAAATAATTTCATCTCTTGGTGT
Source organism: Viscum album (assembly GCA_963277665.1). Classification (NCBI taxonomy): domain Eukaryota; kingdom Viridiplantae; phylum Streptophyta; class Magnoliopsida; order Santalales; family Viscaceae; genus Viscum; species Viscum album. Next base: position 1,182,725,885 of record OY728150.1, on the reverse strand, counting down.
AGTGATATATGAATGATCATGTGTCACACATGGAAAATCATGATAGTGAGGAGATTATATGTCTCCAATAACAATCAATTGGATAGTTTTGAGGTCATAATAAATTATATTTTATATAAAAATATAGAATAAGGGTTTATTACTTTATCTTAATTACTAAAATGTGACGTAATATATTTCATTAAATAGTATTCCACTATTTTATCACATGCTAACAACCCTCACCATTAGATATATAATATCCTATAAAATTGAAATTCTATTTGTCAGGATCCATATTTTCCTTCACATAACCCTTATTAGGGCCTTATAATTTATTAAAAGGTATTTAGTTTGAAAATATTTCCATGTACATTAAATAAATGTTTCTTTATCAATTTTGTGGACTCTCTAATCCTAATATTCTGAACTCATAGTTACAGAATGCTTTCTTCTTAGTTGCAGCATGTCTTGTGTAGGAAATAAACCCTTTATGTAAGCTAGGTTATGGTTTTCCAAAACATTTTTTTAAAATAAACTGATAATTTAAGGTATCCTGATGGAGGCTATAAAAGTTCTTTGAACTATGGTTTCATTTTAACTCATGTAATGGAAGGATTTATTGACTTAATATTTTATTTGAGGTATTTTTATCTTATGCATAAGGATTATTTATTTTATCCTTTTTTATGATTGTTAACATTTTTTTATTTTAGATAATTAATAAACAATTCCTTGATAAAATAATTTAAGTATAATACATTAATTTTATTCCAAATTGCATGATTTTCAATTAAATTATTTTACATGACCACATTTAAACATCAAATAAAAATTAATAATTAACCATCCAATGAACAAAAATTATATAAATACATGTGGCTTGATCATGAGATTTACTATTGGTATGTTTATCAAGTGGATAATAAACATACCCTTGACCTTATTGGAATAACTATGTGAGCAAAGGTTTGTTCGATTTGTAGAATTCAACATCTAACCAATGTATCTCCTTGGTTGGTTTCACCAATGATCCATATTAAACAATTTCAAATTTATTGAGATCTCCATCCATTACATATGTTTTAGTTATATATAGGTGAGGGGAACAAGATATATGAGGTTTCATAGACGAAATCATGGACACAAAGTCCCTTATATATTAAATACATGTGTATGATTCATAGATTCAAATTTGGATTTAATAATAATTTTCAAAAAAATATGTCAAATAAGAATTAAATTATAAGAAACCTAACAAATATATATTCCATTCAATCTCATTATCATCCACACATGAAACAACTACTAATTTAAAACTAGATAGCATTCATTTTAATTCATTCTCTATTAAGATAAAATATTAATATTAATAAATTAATTATCTTATTATTTAAATAATTTTTAACATAATTATCTATCTCAACTATATTGATGATTCTAAGCCACTTTAATTATAAATATATTAAATAATTAAATTTAATTTAAAATTAATTCATACATGGTTTCTACTGATAGAGTAAACGATGTTTACTCATGTATTCTGTGTTAAATAATTTCTCAAACAGACCATGAAATGGATAAGAGGAAACATTATGTGTAACCTTTTTCTCTAAAAAACATGTACTACCACCCACATAATGGATAAATATGGCTTTTATGGCCTTTTTCATGTGTTGTGTACTTATTTGGAAGGTAACAATACATGTAATTTCATGATATTACTTGATGTGTGATTCTGTGGGCTAAACCGTATTTTATTCACAACATGTATCGTTAAAAATAACTTATTTAATATATGTGACATGTACATATAATAGTTTTGATGAATTAAACGACACATAAAATTTCCATACATGATGTATACTTGTATAAAAACCTGGAAACTAATTGATTCAAACATTTAATCCTCCTTAAGTTGTTGAAAATCACATGACTTGTAATTCATAAAAAACCCAATTACATGGAATGTACACCAACTATATTACATGTTGTTTCTTATTGTTAACAAAATAAATATCTCATCTATGATTTTAATCATATGGTTTATCCTAGATTGAAAAGTAATCTGCATGGGAGGGTATGAGTTACACAATGTGTACAGTCCACTACACACCGCACAATCAATTCTCTGGACGTATGTACTACAACCTAGGAAGTCGACATGTATTCCATAAAGTCATTTTAGTATTACATGATGTGTATTATAGATACACACCATGTAATCACATGTGTACCATGTTGTTTAACTATTAGTAAATACATGACGTTTAATAAATACATGTTGTGTACTTTGATGACACAACATTAGTGATTCCCATGGGGCCTAACCATGTGGGTTTACATGATGTATACACTATCTATATCCTATGAAACCTTACTAATATGTGTATAATATAACTAGTTGATTCAATGTGTATAGTAACGACATGTAATATTCTTCCATCTAATGCTCCAGGATTTGCGCAACTCATCTTGAGGTAGTGAACATGGGTACATAAGATGTTATTTTTAGTTACACATTGTGTATATTTATTTTATGGCCACAATACATGGAACCCCCATATGAGATCATTGAATAATATTTATATATTTTTGAACAATTATTGGTCATATTAAATCAATCTACCATGTTATCTCTACCTTTTTATTAAGAAATAAAAAATGGAAATTAAAAACAAATGAAATAAATGAATAATTTGATAAAAAATAATAAGTAATTATAAATTGTTAAGTGACTGTTCTGACACTTCTTAAAGGTTTTGAGGTGTATTGGAAGTGAGAAATCATATACCCAATAATGTATTTTCATCAATTTTTTATTGATAAATACTTATAAATTTTTTATATAAACCCTGAATGATTAAAAGAGGGGATATTTTCACATATAATTTATAAATAATATATATGTATAAAAATTAAATTTCCAAGAAATTATTTCTTTATTTTTTAATTAGTTGACCACTCTCATTGTATAATAATTATTAAGATCTATCCAAGGGTGTAATTCTATTATTTGTATCTAAATATTATCAAAAAACATTATAACATCATCCTTAAAACCCAGGTGATAGCCTACAAGAACAAAATAACTCATGTTGCTTACCATTAATCACTACAAGAACCCATTTCAAACATAAAACATTCTATGTAGTTTTATCATTCTTAACATGGAGAAGAAGTATTGTAAAACACCATTAGAAAGTGTATTATTGATAATGTTCTCTCAAGGGGCTGATATAATTCTCTAGACAATTTATTATGCACACAATCCTCTATCTACTCTAAAATGACATAATTAGGTTTCTATATATATGTTTGAGAATTATTTATTGTACAATGAACCATAAAATATCTATTATTCATAAATAAAACCCAAAATTGAATAATAATAATAATAATAATAATATTATTATTATTATTTCACCTATGTGTGATAAACTCATAGATACATAAATATGATTTCTCCCAGAACCCTTATCTTATCCCATCACCCCTCCTAAAAATTTATCGAAACATAAATAATAATTATTTATTTAAATAAATAAATGTATCTAAATTATTTTTTTAATTAATAAATAAATATTATATTTACTTACTCATGAACCAAAATTTATTTAATATTTAACTCACATATATATTCTTTTGAATAACTGGTGATCATATAATTGTGGTCAATATAACCTGAATGTTTATTATTCCTCAAAACATAATAATGATATTTATTGTAACATTAAATATTTATATAATTGAACAAAGGTTTTAGTTACACTTAGTGCGTAAAACCCCAATATTTTACTGTATGCCTTTTTTAAATGGTAATATATTCGATATATTATACTTTACACAACATTGAGTTTAAAAGAGTAGTGTAATATTAAGTATGACCATTGAAATAGTAATATAACCATTAAGAATATTAACATAACCAATAGAATAATAACTTATTCTATGAAATTATAAATAATTTTTAGGTATCTAATAAATTAAAATATGGTATATGTAGATCATGGAATACATAAATAAATGTTTTAAAAATGATAAATTAGGCTTTGGTATTTTTGTGAAACATAAATTTTTATTTAAAATTTAATAATTAATATAACTATTTAAAAGAAAATTTATTATGATAAAATAGATTCATAAATTAATATTTTATTTTTTTATAATTATAAGATAATTTTTTGTGACCTCAATTTATTTTTCAAATTGTCATAAAAAGATTTATAACGTTAAAATATGTAGTTTTTGACTAAATAATGATTTTATTTTAAAATTAATTTTCTCATATTTAGGATATTATATTAATAAAAAGGTTTTTATTTTTTTAATTCTACATGTCAAAAAAAATTTAGGGTGCATTTTTGGGATTGTTCTAAAATATTAGAATTTTTGGTGAATAATGAAATACTGTAATTTACGGTATTTAATAAATACATGAATTATTGAGCCATAGATGATTTATGGACTATGCAAGACTGCAATATAGAACTATTATTCACTATTTCAATAAATTTAGTGATAATTTTTAATCTATTCCTATCATTGTTCCCAAATAATAAACAAATAAATAAAATATTCTAAAAACACCCATCCCCTCCACTCTAAATACCACCCCTTCTCTTACCACCTCTAAATCCTTTACTCTTTATTATATCATTCCAACATCCTCTAAAAAAATTCTACTCCATGATCTATTCTTTATGGTCTAACCAAAATACTATTTCAAAGTTCTTTAAGGATGTTCTCAAGGTGGAGAATTGAAGAGGCAAATCCCCTTTCGTTCTTTCATTTATTATCCTTTACATACCTCCTATGACTAAAAATGAATGATAAATATAGTATCTTATATTTACTATAATTTTATTATGATTATGGTATATCCACCATCAATTATTTTCTCTTCCCCTTTCTGTTCTAAAAATTAAAACGTTGTATCTGAGGTGTCGATTCACCACCTTCGTTCTTTTATTTTATAATACCACCTTCATGTTTGGTAATATAACAATTTTTATGGTTAAAAAAGACTATAATATGTATATTATAATATAATTAGTTTTATAGAATTAGTATATATACATAATACTAATAAAAAAACAAAACTGTTGAGTGATGATAAAAAAGACCAAAACAATACAATAGTTATCATTATCATTTTACATTAAGAAATTGATATATAAAACCATTAAATCTTCCATAATTTCATTAATAACATATAATTTTAATTTTTGATAGCTATTACCATTTCACATGATCTTCCATATATGTATATAAGTTAAATAATCGTTAAAACAAAGGAAACTATCACTTTTAAATGATGAAATTGAATTCTATAATTCGTGAAAAAGAACATAAATGAACTTAATAAAATTATAGTAAATCAAATAAAATTTTAAAATTTTATTAATAAAATTATTAATGTTTTTAATTTCATTATCTAGGATGTTAAGTATAGGTGAGGAACACTTTCGGATAGAATGTATGGGATACTCCTTGAACCTCCATTTGTCATCCGGGTTACGCTTTCTCTCCCTTTAATATTATGAAATTATTCATAATTTTTATATAATTATTTTATAATCTATGTATAACATCCAAAAGTATGCATTTATATTAGTTAATATACAATTTATGGGGAGATACATGTTTGATAAGTTTCCCTTTTCAATTCCTCCCGATAATCAAGCCCAATTTTATGGTACTTCCAAATTTCTTACCCATTTTCATGTAGAATCCATAATCTGTTATAATGAACAAATATTTTTCTAAAATAATTCTTTTTTATCATGAAATAATACTTTAATTCTTTTATAGTTTTATACAATAAATTATTCCTTTTACACTTTGAATACTCTTTTATATTTTCTATTTAATCGCACTAAAGTGTCTCATTTCTAAAGACTCTTTTAAAATGTTTTTTACTTCATTTGAACATAATTTATGGATTAAATTCAATTTATTTTCACTTAAATATTATTTTATGGGGAAAAAAATATTAAACTATGATATTATAGAAAATAGTTTGCAAAATATCTCTTCTTTCCAATGAAAAATAGATTTTCTCTCAAGAATTCCTTAATGAATATGTTAGAGTATTTACATCTATTTCAAGACCCTATGTTGAATATTATTATTTATTGAATTTTATATCATATGATATCATATTACATATCTTATTGAATGGTTTATTATTATTTATGAGTTTCTACTATCATGATATCATTCTCCATATTAATATGGATGGTTTATGATTATGGTTATTATTTGGGGAAACTTATTAAAATTTCATATACTAATTTCAATATGAATGGATATATTTATTATGTTTCACACCTTTATTATTATGAATGAATTGTACTTAGTAATTGATGGGTGGGGCCTTATATAGCCCCTATATGCATTGATAGGTCTCATGAGACAAACTATACTGGGTTTTTACTATTTATGGTGTCTTGGATGAAGCCTTGACGACATGTATATGATGTCCAATATTATAAATTCCCACATTATGATATTATTAATTGATATCCCAAGTGATTAGTATACTAGTATAACATCCATGGATAAGTTTCACTTTCATGTGAATATTTGGATGAAATTATTTATTGATCTTTTATTCCTTCCATACTACGCTTAAGTTTATGTTCTAATGGAGTGAGTTTTAGTTATTCACCTTACCTTACTATTTATGTTTCTGAAAACCTCTAATGTATTTTATACCATTACTAAGAATCTGAGATCACCCCTTTCTTATGTTTAATTTTTCCCAGTATGAAAATATGCATATTATGAATGAATTAAAGGGAAAATATATGAGTTTATGGGTGTTTCCAATATTTTTTTATGTTTTCTTACACTTCAATTTGTAATGTAATACTTATATTTGTATATGGTTTTCAAAATCTACTAATCTATTTTTTCCTTTGGGATGTGTTCGATTGTTCATAGTACCAATGTAATAATGTAAGGCACTTGCTTCGGGCTACTGGAGTCAGGGTCGTTACAGTTGGTATTCGAGAAAGATTAGTAGAAGCCTTGGAAACTAAGAAACATAGATTTGTGAACATAGATCTAATATAGAATTCGTGGATAAGAATCAAATAACATTATATAATTTTTTTATGGTATATATTATGAGGTTCTTCCTAGAAATACATCGATATATGGATACTATAAGTTGAATTCGTTTTGTCATAGATGTAAATAGGGTTTATAACATCAATATTGTCCGTTGGTTATGACTCGATGTAACCTAGTACACAAAAACAAGCCTTACTATGAACTTGGTATGACACTCCCAAGGTATATTCTAAGGATAATACACATTTTATTTAAAAATAATAATGAAGTATTTAAAACTAAATATATCCCCAAGGAAATCAGTATTATGATTATGAGATTAGCTATGCCTATGTTTTTCAATTTATGTTGAGTGATACTAGTTCAAAATTATACATTATGATTAATAACTCAATTTAGAGTATTCCATTTTTTAGAAATAGATACTAGTTGAAATAATGGAAACCATACCAATGTGTGTATCCCATTTAGGGATTTCCCTTATATGGAAGATAATGATGTTGGATCTGGAGTTGCAACAACATTTGAAAAACATATAACTATATTGGGTGAACTATATCAGGTTATGTGAAATAACCTTACTCACATGGAGAATCATGATCCAAAAAGAAATGTAACAATTTTTGAATTCTTTATGAGATAGAAACCTCCATCATTTAGTGAGACTACAAACCCATTTGTAGAAGAGCAGTGGATAAGTTCCATAGAAAGGATATTTATATCATTAGGATGTAATGAAAGGGAGAAGTTTATCATGTAATTTTATCATATATGAGGAGATTAATATCAATGGAAGTCATAAATTGAAAAAAAAATAAGGAAGAATAAAATTAAAACATGAAATTGAATATTTTTAATGACAATTTATTATAAAAATATTTCCATCATGAACAAAGAGAATATATGGAGAGGAAGTTTTTGAATCTGGGGAAAAAGGAAGATGAAAATGTTTCCATGTATGAATCCATATTTTCAAGGTTAAAAAGTCATGTTATAGATTACATAAATAATCCAAATGGAATTATTGATCGATTATTTTATGGGTTAAAACAATTCCTATGAAGGGAACTGGTCTGCAAATATTTATCACCATACAAAGATATAGTCTCTTTTACTATCAAAACAAAGAAATAATTCTCCAGGTCTTATGAATTTAATAGAATGAAAGATAAGAATACATATAATAAACCCTCTAGAAAAGGTAATAAAGAAAAGAGTAGTAAGGTAAGAACTGACCTTCCATATTTCAATAAATGTGGAATGAAACATCATGTAACATATATATTAGGGATTGGAGTTGGTTACATGTTTGGAGAAAATGGCCACAAAGCCCATGATTTCAAGGGTAGGAAAGAAGATACCAATGTTAAATTATACAGTTTCAAAGAGATGGGACATTATGAAAATGATTATATAAGAATAAAGGAAACATTCCCCAAAAATTTAAAAGGGAACAAGGCTATGCTTATGCAGTCACAACAACTGAGGTTGAAGGTCCCAATGATATGACGGTAGGTACTTTAATCATATCCTAAAATTTAGCTAAATATTTATTTGGTTTTAGATCATCGCATTCCTTTATATCTTTCCATTTTTCTGTAAAAAGTATCTATTTACAATTCATTTTAAGTAGGGAGTTGATGGTAAAGTCTCAAATTATAAACTTTATTACAACAAATTTGTGTCAAGTAGTTCCTATTATGGCACATTAAAGTACTATAATTTTTTATTTTATAGTCATACCTATGGTTTATTTTTATATAATCCTTAGTATGGACATGATTTAGAAATATAATAAATAAATTTATTATTGAGATAAGGAAATTATGATTCATGATGAAGGTAAGAAATTTATCATTTTTAGAGGGGAGAACTCATCATCTGAGTCATATTTGGATTCACCTCCATTAACTCTTGTAAATGAAATTATTGAGGATGAAGAGAAAACATAATATATGAATGAGTAATGAAATATTCAAGTTAAATATGTAAATATTGTGCAAGAATAAATTCATATATTTCCATAGAAATTTCATTGAAATCCTCCAGAGGGGGAAGTTGAGTTCTCTATTGATTTAATTCATGGTGAAAGACATACATCAAAGAATTATTATAGAATAGACAATGTAGTATTAATATTTATGAAAAAATCTATAGTAATTGAGTATTATAGGATTTATTTTCCATAGTGTTTCTCAATGGTGAACCCATGTTCTCTTTGTTAAGAAGAAAAATGGATCCATGTGGCTGTGCATTAACTGTAGATAAATTAATGTTACTACAATAAAGAAAAAGTATCATTTTCCTCAAATTTATGATTTCTTTGATCAAATTCAAAGAGATAATTTTATTTCATGATTGAAAATTGATCTGGATATCATCAATTGTGTTTGAGGAGAGAATATATTTCAAAGATAACATTTCGAACCAGGTATGGACAATAAGATTTTACATTAATGCCATTTGGTATGAGTAATTTACCCTCTGTTTTTATGGATATGATGAACATAGTGTTCCAGGAATATCTTGAAGACTTTTTTGTTTTATTTATTGATGATATATTGATATATTATAAAATATATTAGGAACATTAGAACCTATTATTTATTTTTCTAGAGACTCGTAGAAGAAAATAGTTATAAGGAATGTTTAAAAAGTGTGAATTTTGGATTCAAACCATTTTTTTTCATGGCCATATTTTTTAAAAGGATGAAATCTCATTTGATCTTGAGAAGATAAAATAATTTTAGGAATAGAATAGACCAACAAATATTACCGAGGTACACAATTTCATTTGTTTATCTAGTTTCTATCAGCAATTTATTTATAATTTTTTGGAATTATCTAACCCGTTAACCAAGATTACTTGTAAAGGGGAAAATATTATATTGAAAAAATAATGTGACTTATGTTTTAACGAGTTTAAGAGAATATTAGTTAATTCCCCAATCTTAACTCTACCATCGATAAATGGTGGATTTTTTATTTTTGTGATGTATCAAAGAAAGTACAGGGTTGTATCCTTATTCCAAATGATAGAGTTATTGCATATGCATAAAGGTTGTTAAAAATTCACAAATAGAACTATCAAGCTCATAATCTTTATTTAGGAGTTTTAATATTTTCTATGAAAATATGGATACACTATCTCTAATGTGAAAGATGTAAGATATATACAAATCACTAAAGTGTGAAAAATATCTTCTCACTGAATGTAATCAATGTGTGGTAAAAACAATGTATCAATATATTCAAAGATTAGGATTCTATAATAAACTATCAACATGGGAAGGTGAATAAGATAGAAAATTAATTGAACATTAATGAACATAGGATTTGTAACTAAATAAGGATTGATAAAGATCTTGTGTACATGGACCTATCACAAATACATATATTAATTATCAAGGAAGGTGAAAAATCATTACTTTTTAAATTGATTTAAGATACATATTTATTATAAAGGATTAAAATTTATCATTCTGATGATGAAAATTTTCAATAGAAAAATAAAGTAGTGAATGATTATAAGTTTCCAAACATCATGTATGAGGATGGAATTATAATATTTAGGAAGAGGATTTGTGTAACCTCTATACCCGATCTAAAAATGGTGTTATTGGATGATTCCCACAGCCAAAAGTTCTCTATACACCCTGGTATCAAAAAGATTTATTGATATTTGAAGGAACATTTCTAGTGGGATAATATGATGTGAGAAATTACTGATTATATATCAATATGGTTAGTATATCAATAGGTGATGGCTGAATGAAAACATCTTAAAGGGTTCATTAAACCTTTTACTATTCCTAAATGGAAATGGGATGATATAAAACGCATTTTTTCACTGGATTACAAAAAACCCATGAATGAATGATGTGATATGGGTAATTGTTGATTGTCTTACAAAATTTGCACATTTCCTCCCTATAAGGGAGGATTTTCCTTTAGATCGCCTTGAAATATTCTATATTAATGATGTTGTAAGACTTCATGGTGCACTTATTTTAATTTTTTATAATCTTGAACCACGATTTATATCTAAATTCTAAAACTGTTTCAAAAATCATTGGATATTGAGCTTCATTTGAGCACTACATATCACCCTCAAACTGGTGGGCAATCTAAAAAAACCATTTAAACATTAGAATACAAGTTGGTATCCTGATAACTTGACTTTCAAGGTATGTGTGATTTTTATTTAACTTTGGTATAGTTTACATACAATAATATTTTCCATTAATGTATTAAAATGGTAGAATATGAAGCATTGTATGGAAAGTGATGTCATACACTAAATTTTTGGGATGAAGTTGGTGAAAATATTTTTGTAGGCCTAGAACATGTAAAGGAAACAATAGAAAATGTAAGTAATATTCAAAACCATATCAAATCATCTTAATTTTGGAAAAAGTGCTATGTCGATAATCAAAGGACTGATTTGGAATTTCAAGTGGGATATCATGTTTTCTTGAAACTATCTCTATGGAATGGTGTTATATGATTTTGAAAGAATGGAAAACTAATCCCCAGGTACATTGGTCCATTGAAATCCTGGAGAGATTTGGTGTTGTTGATTTTCATTTGGTGATTACACCTATCCTTTCTAATGTACACAATGTGTTCCAAATCTCTTTGTTAAGGAAGTTCCTACCAGACCCAACAGATGTCCGTAAGTTTTATGGAATAGAATTCGAACATGATTTTTCTTACTGTGAAGTACCTTTCAAGATTCTAGACACTAGATAGAAATTGTTGAGGAATCTAACAACTTGGTTTGTAAAGGTACTTTGAAAAAATCATAAAATTGAAGAGACAATGTGGGAATGAGAGGAATTTATGATGAAGAATTTTTTTGTGGTCATATTCTGTAAATTTAGAGGAAGAATGATTTTTTAAGGAGGTGAGAATGTAACTCCCCAAAATTTAATGGTATTATTTTTTAAAAATCTATTATCTTTGATATTTAATTATTTACCAAACAATGAATTTAAAACTATAATATACTGTTATGTATGACCATTCGAATAGTAATATTACCATTAGGTATAGTAATTTGAAAAATAGAATTGAAACTTCATCTTTGAAATAATAAATGAATTTTATGTATCTTATAAATGAACATATAGTATATTAATGTCATGGAATAAGTAAATAAATGTTTTAAAAACGATAAATGAAGTGTTGGTATTTTTTTGAAACGTAAATGATTATTTATAGTTTAATAATTAATATAATGATTCAAAATCAATTTATTTCCATAAAATAGATTCATAAATTAATATTTTTTTTCTTATAACTATAATATAATTTTAGGAGACCTTAATTTATTTTTCAAAGTGCCATAAAAATAGTTATAATATTAAAATATGTATTTTTCGAGTAAATGATGATTTTATTTAATGACTAAATTTATCATATTTAAAATTTATTTCATAAAATGGATTTCAGTTTTTAATTATATAGATTTAAAAATGGTTAGGGTGAATTTTTGGGACTTTTAAAAATATTTGATTTTTTTGTGAACAATGAAATACAGTAATTTATGGTATTTATAAATACAATAATTATTAAGTAATTGATGTTTTATGAATGATGTAAGACCATAATATTAAAATATCATTCATTATTTTGATATATTTTGTGATAATGATAAAAATATTATTATTCATGATGCATAATAATAAACAAATGAATAAAATATTAAGAAAACACCACTCTCCTCAACTATAAATATACCACTTCTCATCACACCTCAATAGCATTAATGATTGATTATATTATTAATATTTCCTTCCAACAACCTATCACCCACATTATAGTATTGTTTTTCTCACCAAAGGACCATTTGAAAGTTCATTAAGGTGGTTTTCATGGTGGTGAATTCAAATGGTAAATCCCATTTCATTCTGTTAATTTTTTTTCATTCACTTTATTTTATTTTATGATCCTTTCCATACATCCTATGTTAAAACATTCATGATTACTAAAATAAATTATATATATTTTAATTATATTATGATTATGGGATATCCACAACCAAATATTTTATCTTCCCCTTTTTGTTCAGAAAATTAAAACGCCATCCTTGAGGTTTTGATTAACCACCTCCATGGATGATAATTATTTAATTTTATAATAACACCCTTATTTATGCTCATAAAACCATTTTTATGGTTAAAAAATACTATAATATGTAAATTACAAATTATTTTGTTTTCTGGACCCAGTATATGTACACAATTCTAATTAATAAAACAAAACTAATGCATGATGATTGAAAAAAATAACAAAATAATCCATCGGATTCTGACAAGACCCTCAATCCCACTAATAAAGTATCTTATTCAAGATTAATTTTGATATATTATAGTTGTGGGTTAACAATTAGAGTCAAACTGATTTGATTAGTGTGAAATATTGGAGTCACTATAGATCTGATTACTTATAATGTAAGAATCATAATCAAAGTAACAATGATAAAACTAATAGTAAATAAGCAAGAATATAGTGTTTCAGTTTATTTAATATAAAATCATTGTAATAGTCACTTATATGTAAACATGTAATAAAATAACAATGTAATGTAATAATTAATTATAGCTATTATTAAAATAATACACCTCGTTAATCCTTAAGATTATGGTAGCTAGTAACGTTAGCCATACGAATCCCTTGTTCAATACTTACAAGAAATCCTATATTTTCTCAAGAAAGAAATACCTCGATCTAAACATAATATCTATCTTCTTATCCATGGTATCCCTCAATCTAATGGATAAAACTATCTTCCTCACCATCCCCATGATCCCTAAATTAAGATGATCAGAATCTCCATCTTCTAATACCCACGAGTTATTGATCGCAATTCCTATAACAGGATGCATGAAGAAATTACAAAATAATTCTAATGGAGACAAATTGGAAGGGTTTATTTAATAAGCCTCTCCCAAAATAATTACAAGATACTAATAATAAAATCTTTACACTATGTATGTTTTAGAAAAATCGAGAGAAAATATGACCAACTAATAATTCTGCTAACTCCAAACTCTTAAAATGACCGTGCATTTATATGAATATTCATAATAGTTATATTTTCTTCCCAATGAGAATATTTCCATCCAAATGGTCATATTTTCTCTTAGTTTGTCCCAATGACTTCGACACTTGGCCCATGACATCAAATAAATCTCTTCATAATAGAATGTATGATGTCGTATTGGATTATACCAATATAATGTCGAAATGTTTTCCTTATATTAGAAATAAGTCTTCTGAATATTCTTATAAATTCAAGTCAGTCTGATGGAATTCCTTACAATTTTAATTATGATAATCTTCATGATTGGTATAATAATATTTATCAATTGTAGTTTCATTATGATTTTAAGAGTAGTTCAATTGGAAACACACAATTAAAAGTCTAAAAAATTATATGATAAAGGTGAGTCCATTGATTATTGGACACAAAATCATTCCAATAGTCATGATAAAACTTTTTTGAAGTTTATATTCAAATACATAAGAACTTATTCAATGTATTGTGTAACATAATTCTTTTAGAAAAAATACAAAAACACTTTGGAAAAAAAATTAGTGAAATGTTCTTATGAAAGAGTTTTTGATTTAAAAATCAAAAGGAATGGAAAATTATGAAGTAAAAAATCTAACACAACACGTTGAATATTCAGTTCACTGAAATCTATATGTTCAATAAATTCTGATACATGAAAGTTAGATCAGATAATCCTAGTCATGTAGGTTGTACATGTGACTACTGGCACATAAACCTGATTATAAGAGCCTCTATGTGTGACCCTAGACATGTATCTCCTTCAGGATACTTTCTCGATATGAACCATGTCAAATGATAAATTCCATCCAAGCCTTTTGTAGAAATCAATTTGTGTATCACTATTCATTGACATTGGTCATGTAACTCTTTATTGTTTCTCCAATTGTGTAATTGAGCCTTGAAAACTTGTACACTTGACCTTAACCACATGAATGGGACAAAAAAAATTCAAAACACTCCATGATTTGGATAATCCATTAATCTTCTGAAAAACTTCTTAATTATGTAAATAGTGGTTATTTTTTTTATAATTATCCACCAACTTAACTATAAAAAACCACTCAATTGTTCATTTAACAAACCCGTAAGATATATACGAATTACTTAAAAAAAACCATCAATCATATATCCCACCTAACAAACATGATTTTTGTGACGAGATTAGAGATCCACCTCCACCACATAACTCAACCAAGCCCATAATCTCTAGGTTTCATGAAATAATCATCATGGATAGGGGTACTTATTTTCTGCAAATCACATTATTGAATTTTAATAATCCTACCTTGAAACTCATCCATGCCTCGATCGTATGAAATCTCCATCAATTATAGCACAAATCCCCTTTTACAATCTACATAACCATTTCACATGTTTTTTTTGAATTCACATTCTTCCCAAGAACCATAATTCACGATTCCTTCATCTATTATGTGCTCATGTGATTCTATTATGTGAATTAATGATAATATCACATGATCACATGATTCTCTAATGCGAACACATGATTATCTTATATGATCACATGATTATATCATGAGTCAAAATAATGATATTATGTGATTGTATAAACCATAAGGGTGTTTTTGTGAAAAAACCATATTTTCCAAAACATAAACACCAAAAAATCTAGAAAATACTAAAAAACAACACCAGATTCTATAAAATTCTTTAGGAAGACACCTAGAATTATTCTTCAAATATGATATCCAAATTAATCATCAAACTCCGGTGTCTCACCATATTTGGATTAAAGAAACAACATATATCCTCCAACTTAGAGAACCTTTGTTCTAATAATATCCCTTTAGGACCCATTTATCTCGTATCATATTCTGAAAATCAATCCTATAGCCGGTGATGGATAAAGAACCTAGAAAATGCTCATGTGAACTAAGGGAACCTATCCATGTAACATCACAAGTAAGTAATGAATAATAGATATTTTTATATATGTCTATTAATGAATTAGATAGTGTTTTAGAGGATTAAAATGAAAATAAATACAATCTTATGCATGGAATACACCAATATTCTTAAAAGATTGTTTTGCTGTCTTTTGATGGAAAACCCTTTTTAAATATATCTTTTGACAATTCTATAAGCTATGTTTGTAAAAATAAACTTATTCTTTATGATTGGGACATTTAATTTTACATTGGATAAATTTTTGGTATTTTTCTGACAATGTTCATTTTTTAATGAATAGTGAAAAATACTACATTTTACATCAAAACTGCTTTTTAATCTAATTTATTTATATGATTAGATTATCTTTTGAATTGGTCTTAATGTGTAATATGAATATATTTTTACCATTTAATCCAATGGTGGTCATTGGAATCAATTTCACTTTGAAATTAGACTTAAACTGGTGTCAATCTTTTGATACTTATTGTTTTATAAAAACACGTTATTTGCTCTGACAGCGGGAATTAATTATTTAATTAATTAATGTGACTTATATGTTTTGAATTTTTTAAATTGGACTTCATTTTTGAATTCAGAATATCAAATATAGCTTAGGGTGAATTTTTGGTAATTTTCTGAAAAACTTCAATTTTTGATGAATAGTGAAACCACTAAGTGGTACTTATAAAAACTGATTTTTACGTTTAAATGAAATTTTGTCATCATTGTGTTTTGATTTTCAAAAATCCTACATACATGGTTGTCATTAAGAATTAAAATGTTGTTCAATGAGATTATAATAATTTTTTGGTGAATAGTAACTTATTAAGTACTTAATAGCGATTAGTGGTAATTAGTGTAGTTTAAGGTAAAAATAATGCTTTAATAATATGATATGAGCTTGACACATGTCCTACCCTCATTGGATGTGTCATGGCCGACCAATAAAATCCATGGGTAAACTTGGGGACCCCATGGATCCACTTTGGTTGGGAAATGATATAAATAACTTTTTATTTAATGTAAAAGTAAAAATGACACAAACATCATATCTTTTACGAAATTTTTTTTACATGGGGTTATAAAGATCATATTTTTTATTATAAATAGTCGTTTGAAATCTAAAAATATTTCCTACATCATAGTATTTTTTTTAAATAATTTTTAGACTTTAAATAAATTAAATTATTTATGACATCATGATGATGCAGCGATGACCTCATTATTTAACGAATTAAATAAAATGGAAAGATAATGTAATATCTAAAACCTACACATGTCCAAAACCTATTGTATGGGTAGATTTAGAACCCTTATCTCCTTAACCTCGAATTATATCAATGTGGGACCTTAGAAATTCGAAACACTTTTGAAAATAAAATAATAGTTTCATGATTTCCAAAAGTGCCCCTCCGCTCCTCTTATAAAAGGCCCCCACCTCTACCTCATTTCACACACTCCTCAAGCCTTTGTCTAGGCCATCCCCTGCCCATTTACTCCCTCCACATCCCTCTACTCATCCTAGAGGATTCCCTTTGGGTGGAATCCTTTAAAAGGAAGCCTTTAGGCTCAAATCAAAAGGAGTTACACTTTTAAAGATAATTCATTCTCTCATGTTCATTTGTTTTATTTTGCTTCTCCAACCCCCTAAAATATTTTTATTTACTTCTTTTGTAACAACAGAAGTGTCTTAAATATACTAGGATGTTGTTATAAGATTTATTCAAGCTACACTCTCACACAACTACATCTAATGGTTAAAGAACATACAGTTTCCGTGGATGGCGAAATTCTGCCTCCCGAAACGATGATTGTTCAATACTCATTTAACACCTTCATAGGTGGACATTATGATGTAACTATTTTTATATATGATATATAATATGTTTATTCTTTTCTTAATCTTATGTATTTTTCATTTGTGGCATACCATTATTGTTTCCATTATGGGTAAACACGATATCTTCATTTTAGGAAGTGCGGACTACCGCCCCCTGAAAGTGATTTGATTCGTTAATACCATATGTGGGATGTGTAAAGGATAAAGTTAATGATATTATATATGTTATTATACTGGAATTATAATATACTCTTATATCATTATGATTCCATTCCAGAAAATACGAAATAGAAATGGAAGTAGCGTTCATGCATACGTACGGCTTACCGTCTCCATGAATAGTGCATTTCATTTCTTACCTCTAAATGTGATGTAATATTATAAATACATGTATATGATGAATATATATGATATATATGTTATCCAAATCATTAATATCATTCTGGATATAACGAACCTTTGACCAAATTAACAACATGTAAGTGTAAGAAGTCTATTTTTGACTTAAGAACCAAATACCGACAAAATGAACATTATTAACTTAAATGATTACATGATGTTCATAACATGGTATAAAAAGAATAATGAACCTTAAAAAGGTTCTTAAGAAAGTAGAGATTAACTCAAGTTTATTATTCAGGAGATTAAATAACGGTCGGGTCAAGTCGGATACGAGGTAAGGGAACTTCTTAACCCAATTTCCATTCTTTGGGTTAATCTCCTACATTCAAATTACGTCATGATATTATTTTGTCCTATCTTGTATTTGTACTTTCTTTATGTGTAATTATAGTGAATACACATAATATATCTATTTTATTTTAAAAAATTATCTTTATATGGGACTTCGTCTCAATCTCCTTTCATTGAGGCATATTTTATTTTATACACAACTTTCTTTTATACGGTGTATAAACCCCTTTGACTTTTACGTTTATTAAAAAGGATTCTTTTTTACACGAAGCGTTTACTAAATGACAAAAGGGAATGTTTTTGTCGTACGTATGCGGCGACAACGACTTCTCCGCCGTCGTGACCGTTATTTGAGTTTCAGCTTCCTCTACAAGCCATACCTTCTTTTTAAAAGAAAAATAAATACCATGTTTTAATTTTCATTTATTTTGGTATTGAAAATGGTTTTCATAATGTTTTTATATAAATGTGTTGTATCGATATATTGTGATTGAAAGGTGGAAATGTTATGTTTCCTTTATGCATGTTTTATGTGATACGATTATGTTGAGGTTCTTGGGCATTATTATGAAGACAGGTGGTTCCGTGATAGACTAAGGGCAGGTGAGCCCGATATAGCTCTCAAATTCATTGGGTAACGCGAAGGAGTGAAACGTTAAGGTTTCTCCGAAGAGATTTAGGGAATATACTGTGATGGGTATTCCAAACGTAACCAAGAGGGTTACTCCCTACGTAAGAATGTTATGACTGCCTCAAGTTACCTTTATGTCTTATGATTTCTATGATTTATTCATGATTTGATACGGTATGTTAAAGTGCTTATGTTTTATGGGTAAAGTATGATCTCATCCTTATGTATATATGTACCATTGTTTCCTTTCCATGTTTTTATAACCCATACTGAGCTTTTTATGCTCATCCCATGTTTTTTTGAAATGTTTTTCACAGGTCAAGGGAAAGGTACATGATATGATGATAGTGTCAAGGAAGTGTCAAGAATGAATCCATGTTTTATTTTAAATATGTTTCCATTGATGGGAATGAAGAATACTATCTTTATGTAACCACTTTGTTTATATGTGGAATGTAATGCAAGTTTTATGATCTAATTCTCTAAAACTATAAACCCGAAAAGATCCTCAATGTGTAATCTTGTAATAACTCAAGATTAAGTAAGGTTTAAGGCTGGGGACTTATAGTTGGTATCAGAGGTTGGTTTAGATAACTTTAGGAGTTATAATTCTATTAAATTATTATCCAAAAATATTTTTTTATGGTCAAATTGAAGTGATATAGAATTTGAAGATTACCATGTTGCTTCATCTAAGACATGTTTGTTTAGAATAGGTTTCCGCAGAGGAAACAGGGAAGCAGTGCTAGGAAGGCATACAGAAGGAAATAACCTTCCGAATCAGCATCCTGAGATGGTCGGAATTGGAACATAACAGTTTGTTGCAGTAATGGCACAGTTGACTCAGGCTATAAATGGTGGTGGTATCCATGCACGAGATCAGCCAGATCAACCGCAGAGGAACATGTCAGTGGTGGAACATTTCATGAGGCAACATCCCCCATCATTCAGAGGATCATCTGACCCTGTGTTAGCTGAAGGGTGGATTAAAGCACTGGAGAAGATTTTCAATGTCATGGGGTGTTCAGACAATCAAAAGGTTAGTCTTTCTATTTACCGTTTGGAGGGTCAGGCAGATGAGTGGTGGTCGATGGTTAAAAATATCAGGGATGCTGATGAGATTGATACTCTCGACTGGGATGAATTCAAAGGTATGTTTCTTGAGAAGTATTTTCCTAAGGATGTTCGAGTTAGGATGGAAAAGAAATTATTGGAATTGAGGAAAGAGGAAGACTCAGTGGCTACCTATGAAGAACGGTTCACTCGATTGGCAAGGTATGCTCCAAATTTTATCCGAGACCTTGATAGTAAAATCAATCGTTTTTACTCAGGATTAAATCCAAAATATCGAAGGGCATTAGCTTCTCGTGAGTTTAAAAGTTATGAAAAGCTTGTTCGATGTGCTGAGAAGGTGGAAATGGATTTTGCCGGTGACCAAGTGTTCTATAACAACTAGCAGAAGAAGAGACCGAGGTGGCAGGAGAAAGGTAAGAATTCTTCAAAAAAGTCTGATGGTAAGAAAACTAAGTTTCCAGTTTGTGATAAATGTGGAAAAAGGCATGCTGGGGAATGTCTCTTGAATTCTGGAATGTGCTACCGATGTGGTAGGATGGGACATAAGGCTCGTGATTGCACTGAAAAGGATCCAGGTGAAGGTAAGACCAAATTGGATTTATAGTTAGTAAAAAGTTATAAGTGCAATGAGATGGGTCACTATGCAAACGAGTGTCCGACAAAGAGCTTGAGTGATGGGAAGTAGTTAGACTACATGCAGAAAGGGGTGGTGAAATCCTTTGCAACTACTTCAGCAGATGTCGGGCCATCAAATGAAGTTGTATCAGCTCCAGGGAGCTCAGTTTTTTTCAAAGATTGACCTGAGATTGGGGTACCATCAGATGAAGGTAAAGGAGGCAGATATTCCGAAGACCGAATTCCGTACGAGATATGGCCATTATGAATTTGTAGTAATGCCTTTTGGGCTAACTAATGCACCTGCTGTATTCATGGACTTAATGAATATAATTTTCCATGAGTTCTTGGATATGTTTGTGGTGGTTTTCATTGATGATATTTTGGTGTTTTCAAAAAGTAAAGAGGAGCATGAAAGACCTTTAAGGGTTATCTTGCAAACCTTAAAAGAAAAGAAATTGTATGGGAAATTCAGCAAGTGTGAGTTTTGGTTGCAACAAATTTCTTTCCTTGGTCACATTGTTTCAAAAGATAGCATAACTGTTGATCCTGTAAAAACAATAGTTGTTGAAGAATGGCCAAGACCCACAAATGTAACTGAGATTCGTAGCTTCCTTTGTTTGGCAGGCTATTACCGAAGGTTTGTTAGAAATTTTTCACGGTTATCTAGTCCAATGACTAAGCTAACTCGGAAGGGTGTTAAGTTTATCTGGATAAAAGAATGTGATGATTGTTTTTAGGAATTGAAAAGAAGATTGGTGAATGCTCTAGTTTTGGCACTACCTTCCAGGAATGGTGAGTTTGTTATATACAGTGATGCTTCGTTGAAAGGACTTGGTTGCATCCTAATGCAGAATGATCAGGTAATTGCTTATGCTTCACGACAGTTGAAAACTCATGAGGTAAATTACCCTACACATGATTTGGAATTAGCTGCTGTTGTTTTTGCTTTAAAAATTTCGAGGCGTCATTTGTATGGAGTAAAGTGTGAAATATATTCCGATCACAAAAGCTTAAAGTATATATTCACTTAGAAAGAATTGAACATGAGACAAAGGAGATGGCTAGAATTAATCAAGGATTATGATTGTACAATTCATTACCATCCGGGAAAAGCAAATAAAGTGGCTGATGCTTTGAGTCGAAAAATTAATGCTTCATTAGCAATGTTGCGTTTGGAACGTGATCCTTTGGTTAAGGATTTGATGAACTTTGGCATAGAAGTTATTGGTGCAGGATGTTCTTCTGTTTTGTTTCAGGTATCAGTGAGATCCTCTCTATCAGACAGAATCAAACAAGCACAGAAGCAAGACAGTGAGTTGCAGAAAAAGGTAGAGCTGGGTTAGAAAGGTATGTTGCCTGAATTTAACATTGATAATGATTGTGTTTTGAGATTTGGGAAGAGATTGTGTTTGCCTTGTGATTCACAGTTGAAGAGAGAGTTGTTATGTGAATCTCATAGCTCTCCGTTTTCAGTTCATCCTGGCAGTACTAAGATGTATAGAGATCTGCGGGAGTATTACTGGTGGGATGGAATGAAAGGAGATATTTTTGATTTAACTGTGAAGTGTTTGACATTTCAACAGGTTAAAGTAGAGCGGCAATTATCGAAAGGGATGCTTCAGCCTTTACCAGTGCCAGAGTGGAAATGGGAGAATATATCTATGGACTTTGTTGTGGGATTACCGAAGACATCTCGAGGTAATAATGCAATCTGGGTTATTGTTGATCGCTTTTTCCCTAGATCAACTTTCCTGTTTGTATCTTAAAGAGATATTCAGGTTACATGGAGTTCCCCTCTCCATTGTATCTGATCGTGATCCCAGGTTCACTTTTAAATTTGGGAAAGGCCTTCAAAAGTCGTTGGGTACTGAATTAAATTTTAGTACATCATTTCATCCTCAATCAGATGGGCAGTCAGAAGGAACAATTCAGACCTTGGAGGATATGCTACGATCCTGTTCTATGGATTATCAGGGAAGTTGGGACCAACATCTTTCTTTGGTTGAATTTTCATATAATAACAGTTTTCATTCGAGTATACAGATGGCACCATTTCAGGAATTATATGGGAAGCGGTGTCGAACTCCATCTTTCTGGGATGAATTGGGTGAAAGGAAGTTGATGGGACCAGAATTGGTAGAAGAGATGGCAGAAAAAGTTCAGCTGATTCAAAAACACATGAGAACAGCTCAGAGCAGGCAGAAGAGTTATACGGACAATAGGAGGAAGGATCTATCTTTTGAGGTAGGTGATCATGTTTTTCTCAAAGTCTCACCATGGAAAAGTGTGATGCGATTTGGTAAGAAAGTAAAGCTGAGTCCAAGGTTCATTGGACCATATGAAATTCTGGAGAGAGTTGGATCAATTTCATACGGGGTGGCTTTACCTCCGAGTTTATCTCAGGTACACAATGTTTTTCACGTTTCGATGTTGAGAAAGTATATGCCAGATCCATTTCATGTTTTGAGTCCAGAGGTAGTTCAGCTAGAAGAGAACCTATTTTATGAGGAACAACCGGTCCAGATTCTTGACCACAGGGAGAAAGTGTTACGGAATAAAGTGATTATGTAGGTAAAGGTTTTGTGGGAAAACCACATGATGGAAGATGCAACATGGGAATCTGAAAATGCAATGAGGGATAAATACCCCCATTTATTTGATAAGTAAATAAATTGTGGGGACGCAATTTTCTAAAGGGGGGAAGGATGTTACATCCCAAGTAAGTAATGAATAATAGATATTTTTTATATGTCTATTAATGAATTAGATAGTGTTTTAGAGGCTTAAAATGAAAATAAATACAATCTTATGCATGGAATACACTAATATTATTAAAAGATTTTTTTGCTGCCTTTTGATGGAAAACCCTGTTTAAATATATCTTTTGACAATTTTATAAGCTATTTTTGTCAAAATAAACTTATTCTTTATGATTGGGACATTGAATTTTACATTGGATAAATTTTTGGTATTTTTCTGACAATGTTCATTTTTTAATGAATAGTAAAAAATACTACATTTTACATCAAAACTGCTTTTTAATCTAGTTTATTTATATGATTAGATTATCTTTTGAATTGGTATTAATGTGTAATAAGAATATATTTTTACCATTTAATCCAATGGTTGTCATTGGAATCAATTTCACTTTGAAATTAGACATAACTGGTGTCAATCTTTTGATATTTATTGTTTTATAAAGACACGTTATTTGCTCTGACAACGGGAATTAATTATTAAATTATTTAATGTGACTTATATGTTTTGAATTTTGTAAAATGGACTTCATTTTTGAATTCGGAATATCAAATATGGCTTAGGGTGAATTTTTGGTAATTTTCTGAAAAACATTAATTTTTGATGAATAGTGAAACCAGTAAGTGGTACTTATAAAAACTGAATTTTCCGTTTAAATGAAATTTTTTTCATTATTGTGTTTTTATTTTCAAAAATACGACATACATGGTTGTCATTAAGAATTAAAATTTGGTTCAATGAGATTATAATAATTTTTTGGTGAATAGTAACTTATTAAGTTCTTAATCACGATTAGTGGTAATTAGTGTAGTTTAAGGTAAAAATAATGCTTTAATAATATGAGATGAGCTTGACACATGTCCTACCCTCATTGGTTGTGTCATGGCCGACAACGAAAAGCCATGGGTCAACTTGGGGACCCCATCGAGCCACTTTTGTTTTGAAATGACATAAATAACTTTTTATTTAATGTAAAAGTAAAAATGACACAAACATCATATGTTTTACGAAAACAATTTTTACATGGGGTTATAAAGATAATATTTTTGATTATAAATAGTAATTGGAAAGATAAAAATATTTCCTACATCATAGTAGTTTTTTTTATAATTTTTAGACTTTAAATAAATTAAATTATTTATGACATCATGATGATGCAACGATGGCCTCATTATTTAATGATTTAAATAAAATGGAAAGATAATGTAATATCTAAAACCTACACAAGTAAAAAACCTATTGGATGGGTAGATTTCGAACCATTATCACCTTATACTCGAATTATATCAATTTGGGAACTTAGAAATTCGAAACACATTTGAAAATAAAATAATAGTTTCATGATTTCCAAAAGTGCCCCTCCTCTCCTCTTATAAAAGGCCCCCACCTCTACCTCATTTCACACACTCCTCAAGCCTTTGGATCAGACATCCCATGCCCATTTACTCTCTCAACACCCCTATCCTAATCCTAGAGGATTCCCTTTGGGCAGAATCCTTTCAAAGGAATCCTTTAGGCTCAAATCAAAAGGAGTTACACTTTTAAAGGTAATTCATTCTCTCATGTTCGTTTGTTTTATTTTGCTTCTCCAACCCCCTAAAATCTTTTTAGTTACTTCTTTTGTAACAAAACCAGTATCTTCAATATACTAGGATGTTTTTATAAGATTTATTCGAGCTAAACTCTCACACAACTACATAAAATGGTTAAAGAACATACGGTTTCCGTGGATGGAGAAATTCTGCCTCCCGAAACGATGATTGTTCAATACTCATTTAAAACCTTCAAAGGTGGCCATTATGATGTCAATATTTTTATATATGATATATAATATGTTTATTCTATCCTTAAGATTCTGTATTTTTGCATTTATGGCATACCATTATTGTTTCCATTATGGATAAACACGATATCTTCATTTTAGAAAATGCGGACTACCACCCCCTGAAAGTGATTTGATTCGTTAATACCATATGTGGGATGTGTAAAGGATAAAGTTAATGATATTATATATGTTATTATACTGGAATTATAATATACTCTTATATCATTATGATTCCATTCCAGAAAATACGAAATAGAAATGGAAGTAGCGTTCATGCGTACGTACGGCTTACCGTCTCCATGAATGGTGCATTTCATTTCTTACCACTAAATGTGATGTAATATTATAAATACATGTATATGATTAATATATATGATATATATGTTATCCAAATAATTAATATCATTCTGGATATAATGAACCTTTGACCAAATTAACAACATGTAAGTGTAAGAAGTCTATTTTTGACTTAAGAACCAAATACCGACAAAATGAACATTATTAACTAAAATGATTACATGATGTTCATAACATGATATAAAAAGAATAATTAACTTGAAAAAGGTTCTTAAGAATGTAGAGATTAACTCAAGTTTATTATTCAGGATATTAAAGAACGGTCGGGTCATGTCGGATACGAGGTATGGGAACTTCTTAACCCAATTTCCATTTTTTGGGTTAATCTCCTACATTCAAATTAAGTCATGATATTATTTTGTCCTATCTTGTATTTTTACTTTCTTTATGTGTAATTACAGTGAATAAACATAATAGATCTATTTTATTTAAAAAAATTATCTTTGTATGGGACTTCGTCTCAATCTCCTTTCATTGAGGCATATTTTATTTTATACACAACTTTCTTTTATACGGTGTATAAACCCCTCTGACTTTTACGTTTATTCAAAAGGAATCTTTTTTATATGAAGCATTTAATAAACGAAAAAAGGGAATGTTTTTGTCATACATATGAGGCGACAACGAATTCTCCGCCGTCGTGACCGTTATTTGAGTTTCGACTTCCACTACAAGCTATACCTTCTTTTTAAAAGAAAAATAAATACCATGTTTTAATTTTATTTTATTTTGGTATTGAAAATGGTTTTCATAATGTTTTTATATCAATGTTTTGTATTGATATATTGTGATTGAAAGGTGGAAATGTTATGTTTCCTTTATGCATGTTTTATGTGATACGATTATGTTGAGGTTCTTGG
Source organism: Viscum album (assembly GCA_963277665.1). NCBI lineage: Eukaryota > Viridiplantae > Streptophyta > Magnoliopsida > Santalales > Viscaceae > Viscum > Viscum album. The sequence continues at coordinate 1,182,699,179 of OY728150.1, read as the reverse complement.
GCATTATTATGAAGACGGGTGGTTCCGTGATAGACTAAGGGCGGGTGAGCCTCATATAGCTCTCCAATGCATTGGGTAACGCGAAGGAGTGAAACGTTAAGGTTTCTCCGAAGAGATTTAGGGAATATACTGTGATGGGTATTCCAAACATAACCAAGAGGGTTACTCCATACGTAAGAATGTTATGAATGACTCAAGTTACCTTTATGTCTTATGATTTCTATGATTTATTCATGATTTGATGAGGTATGTTAAAGTGATTATGTTTTATGGGTAAAGTATGATCTTATCCTTATGTATATATGTACACATGTTTCCTTTCCATGTTTTTATAACCCATACTGAGCTTTTTATGCTCATCCCAAGTTTTTTTGAAATGTTTTTCACAGGTCAAGGGAAAGGTATATGATATGATGATAGTGTCAAGGAAGTGTCAAGAATGAATCCATGTTTTATTTTAAATATGTTTCCATTGATGGGAATGAAGAATAATATCTTTATGTAACCACTTTGTTTATATGTGGAATGTAATGCAAGTTTTATGATCTAATTCTCTAAAACTCTAATCCCGAAAAGATCCTCAATGTGTAATCTTGTAATAACTCATGATTAAGTAAGGTTTAAGGCTGGGGCCTTATAATACAGGTTTTCTATGATCACATAAATCATTAAATTCACACACCTCCGGGTATTCCTATCTCAGAAAACACTTTTATAATTGATTCCTTAACCATAAATGATTGAGTCACTTAGCCAATGCTCAATGTCCCATAACATCCCTTGGTACTTAAATCCATTCATAAGAATTCAATTTCAATTAAATAATTTATTTAATTTAAAGACAAAAATTACCCATAATAGAGAGACCACATATCAAATGGTACATATCAAAATTGATTTACCAAATATGTCAATATATAGGGACCACCTATATCATAATAAGTTATAATCCATTAATGTAGCTCAACCATCAATACAGAAGCTCATCCACACCTAAAATATTCTCCCAAGGTCCTAAATCAAGACATATCACTCAATAAAATAATTATAAAAAATTATAATTAATTAATAAATTTAAATTAAATTGGAATAAATTCTTAAAACACATCAAAAATATTCCACATATTAAATGTTTAAGAAAAAGGGGTGAACCAATCCCAAAATGAATCTAGAACTTTTACAGATATAACCCCTAAGTTAAAATTTCAATAAAAATAAACCATTTCATCTAAAATTCCAAAAAAATATACCTATAATCATAATAATTAAATATCTATTTGATTCTAAAAAAACCTCCATTATCTAAGCTGGAAAAAATTGCCATCTTTTAGGACGATTCATCCATTCTCTGATGGAATAACACCTAAAACCCTTCAAAACAGAAGAATGCCAATGGATAGAAAGGAGTGAATGGAAATGTCAAAACAAATTCATGGAGTGTTATATATACATTTAAATTTCCTCCATATTAAGAAACACTTAATATAGAAAGGAATCAAGTGAGATTCTCCCCTTCAGTCAGAGGTAGGGGAGATATCCCCATAGTCACGTGCCCAATGCATACAAACCAAAAAAGTACCCCAAAATATATGAAATAGATGATTTCATCCATTTATTTAATATTTTAGAAACATTTTAATCACAATTCATGTAGAGACCATGTTTTTTCATAATAAGTCTTTGAAATATTTCTAAATATTATTCTAGAGCTTGCCACTTAGATGACATATAATTCTGAGGCCTGGTGCTCCCTTAATTAATTTTATAAAAATATTAAATATGTTTTATATTATGCACGTGCGATTAATCAAAGAAAATGGGATAAACACTAAAAGGTTGATCATATAAGAAATATGAGACCAGGGTTGGGTCTGGAACACGATTTTTACCTTAGGTGCGACATAAAATAAGTTAGTGCATGATGTCAGGATCCTTCTCTCATTGGAAAAGTGTTTTAATGATTTAATTATTTAATTTAATAATTGATTAAAAATACTTTAACCTAATTTATGGATATAAATAAATATTTTAGAATAATTTACTCATAATTATTTTTTTCCAGTGACCACAACCATCTCCTCTACTCTCATTTCCATTGAAGAACAATGAATGATGAAGAAAAACGACAAAAGCCTTGGATCTAGTTGGATCAAATTACGACGAACACATCATATTCTTCCAATCAGTGCACGAGAATGATCATCATCAATAATGATTGATCAAATATATATAGGACTCATTCATGGGTTTCTTATGAACTAAATAAAACATTTAACATGTTGTTAGTAAATTCTTCAATCTCAGCCTTTGATCGTGTAACGCCCCGACCCTAGATACCCAGAGTCGGTGCATTATTACATAACATTGGCATGACCACAAAGGATCAAGTCTTGAAAGACCGATTATTTTAGTAGTCTTGGAAACACTAGATATATTCTTAAGTCTTACATTACATCATAAGGTAAAAAAACTACAACAACATCTTGTCTTCATATTCCACACTCATATCCCCACATACTATCCCTGCAGGTCATTCATAACATACTTCTTCACATCTTGGGAAAAAAACATAGAAAAGGGGTGAGCTCAAATGCCCAGTAAGGATAACAATATAGCAGAAACTTTCAAAAATAAGCATAAACATTTAAGGCAATGTATAACTAAAACAAAAGCCTTTTAAACTTGAACTTCAACATAGTATGGAAAAAGTAAAATGAAATAATGCCATTTAATTATTCACATGGATATTCTACTAATCTAATAATCACATGAAATATCAATAACCACTTTCATAATGATGGAATACATAATTCCAGACTATCATAACCACATATCCAAGGCCTCGTGCCAAGACTACAAATAAGATTTTTCCAAGGCCTTGTGCCAAGACACTAGTTTGTCTCATGAGACCTACCGATGCATCGAGGATCTATAGCGGGCTTCACCTATCACTTATTAAGTCCAATGCATTCCTCATATAAACAGGTTTAAACATACCATAAACATTCGTATTAAAACTAGCATACGAAATGTCAATACTTTTACCACAAACCGTGAATGGTATTAAAATAGCACATCCACAGTCAAACATAACTCATTCTATACAATATGGAAGATTGTATTGTATCACATTAACCTCAATAGAGAATAATTAATGATGTTGACATAGATGAAAATAATCATCAAAACTATTTGAGAGAAATATCCCCCTTTTCTTGAAAACTTTTAAAAGTCACACTATTTGTCAAGAAGCCATTTAAAAATAGATTTTTGAATCAAATTGTCCCATACCACTTTGAAACATTTAAAAGAAGTTTTAATTTTAAAACATTAATGTCCATATAAATAAATAATTAAAACCATTTTTTAAAACATGGACATTAATGAGAAAGATTTAGAAGAATAAGTCTTTAAATCATTTACAAATTGTATTTTAGTTAGAGATTCTAACCAAAAGAGCGACACATGAATACAAATAATTGAGGTAATCAAAACTTTGTAATATCATGAGAATAAATGGATTCATGATATACTATGTCAAAGTACATTATATACACCACATAAAAGTGATTTGGTGTATAATAACAAAGAAGTCTCAATGGAATTCAAATTGAGATGAAATCTCTCATAAAGGCCATATCCTTAGGTTAAGGATAAATCAACGACATAATTATGTGTGTAAAATATAAATACACTCAATATGATTGGATATTTATTGTAATTAAATCAGATGATATTCACACAAATTCTTGTAAAAACAACACCAATGAATTGGATATTTAACTCAACAAATGGAGATTGAGTTAAAATGACTCTTATCAAGTTCATACCGATCACTTGAGAATTTATCAATGGAGTGATTATGTGTATCAAAAGTATATCTACAGAAAATGGAGTGGAAATTATGACATAATCAAATGAATAGTGATTCCACACATAATCTTGGAGTAATATAATCAATGAAATATGCGTAAATCCAAATGAGTGGAAATTGAAATTTCAAATTCCCTTATCGATTAGGTAACATACGAAACATACACCCATGAAAGAAGGATCATAAAATTATGATGTATATATCCATGAATTAAAGTATAATACACAATGAATACAATTACGGGTAGTACACATACACCATATGTAATAAATAAGTGGTGAACAAATGAATTCTCACGAAATTAAGAGTGAGATAAGAAACCCATTACATTGTAATTTTTCCTTGGTCGACAGTAGGTTAACCTCCTATATAATGGTGGAATAATTTTTATTTAATTATAGAAGAATCATATTCATTAATATGATATCATATATGATCTTTTAACATTGATTTGTTAATAATATCTTAGAATTATCGTCATTTCGGGTGTTAACGTGTACATTTTACATTATATTCTTTATTATATGAGCCATATTATTTATTAATGGGATGTATATTATTCATATCCAGAATGATATCAAGTCCTTAGATACTATTGTTAAATCATCAAATTATAATTATACATGAATGGATATGATGGAGAATGAATTTTATTGCGTTCGTGGAGACGGTAGTCCGTACGTACGCACGAGCGACAATATCATTATAATATATAATTGGATGGTATATTATATATACAGAATCATTATAATGTTATATTTATTATTTAAATGAGTTACACATCATTATTATACCCATCCAAATAATAATATATTGAATAACAATTACACCACGACGCGGAGACGGTAAGCCGTACGTACACACGTATGGTGGCATGTTATTCAAAGGATGGATAGAATACTGAATATGGTTGTACCATATTTGTAATAACATCATAGTATATATATGATACTGGAGTTAGTATTTTATAATGGTAATAACAAAGAAAGAAGAAGTGGAAGAAGAAAGGAACTTGAAAAGGGGTGGTGAAAACATTACCTCTTCTTCGGGTTCTTCCTTTGGATTTGATCAAAAGGGATACATAGGTTGGATTTATGATCAAAATAAGGACTCTAGGTTGTACTGAGGGAAGTTGAGAGAGTATTTGGGAAGGGGTTGGCCTATCCAAAAGGCTTTGACGGTGTGAGGAAATGAGAAGGAGGAGTGCCTTTTTATAAGAGGGGTGAGGGGAACCTTTGGAAAAACTAGAAATATTAATTTATAATAAATTCATATTCGGTTTATAATAGCTCCAAAGTTGATTATTTAAAGGTTAAGGTGGGTATGGGTCTAAACCCACTCAACCAATAGAATTTAGACAGGTTTGGGTCATTATATTAACCTTATCTTTAAGTATTAACTCTTAGTTAATTAGTTTCACTTTTACAATGTCTCTTTGTATTTTTATATTATATGGTTAATAAACTTACCATATACATAAAAGATACCCCCCAGGTGGTCCATTAATGATACAACTATCATGATATAAGTCTCTTGGCCGAACCTTAGATTTTTAGGAATTTAATATCAATTAATAATATAATATTTGTTTTAAAAACTCTTTTATGTCAATTTTGACACTATTCAATAGTTGATAACAGAATGATTACTTCGATAAAAGTTAGTAAAATCAATCCTAATATGTCATATTAACCTAGAAAAATTATTTTAATTCAATAAAAGTCTCAAATTATATTTATTTGGGTATTTATAATATCAATTATTCAAATATTTCACTATTATGGTAATTACTGCATCACCATTGTGTCATAAATAAATTAACTTATTTAATGTCTAAAAATTATTAATAAAATATCATTATGTAGGAAATCATTTTATCTTTATAATGAATATTTATAGTCTAAAATAAAACATATATAACCCTACGTAACAATTGTTTTTCTAAAAGATATATGCTTGTGTCATTTTTGTATTTATTTTAACTTAATTAAAATAAAGTATCATTATCACTTACAAGTAGATCCAGGGGGTCCCAAAAACGACCCAAAGATGCCCATGGTCGACCATGTATCAACCAATAGGGTTAAGACATGTTTTAGGGTAATTTAGTATTATTATAATATTATTTTTTTAACCCTTGTTTACCAGATTTACCCTTTAACCATGGTAAATAAAATATTTACTGAAGTAATTATCCAAAATGTCTAAAAATAAAAGTTACCTATTTACACAATTTGAAAATCCTGATTCCAAATATGGAATCCATTTTTCAAAATTCAAAACGCAGAATTGGCAGAAATTAATTTAAAATTAATTCCCATTGTTAAAACAAAAAGCGTGTTTTTAAGAGATAATAACTATCAAAAGATTGGCACTTGTTTATATCTGGTTTAAATGTGAAATTATGTTCAATGACCCACATTGTATTACATGGTAAAAATATATTCTAAATATCCTTTAAAACCACTCAAATTCAGAATTTATCACTATTAATTATTTTGATTAAAAAATTTGTTTTTAATTAAAATTTAGTAATTTTCACTATTCATCAAAATATGAAAGTTATCCAAAAAGTACCAAAATTTCACCCTAGGATAATTTCAATATTCCGAATCCAAAAATGAAGTCCATTTTGAGAGATAGAATTTATAAAATTTCAAAAAGTAGGTATTACTATTCATAACGGCTAGTTTGGTTGGTTATGGTGTGTTAGAACTCGGTGTTGCGTACAACACACGCTATCACATTATTCAAAGAGAAGCGTACCATAGAAGCATGGGGTCTTACATTCTCACCACCTTCAATAAATTGCGTCCTCGGAATTTTTAAAATTGTGTTTGGGAATATAATGGAATGTCCCACATCGGAAAAAGAGTCAATAAAACTATCACTTTAAAAGAAAGAAAGAGAGGTATAAAGGTCAACCAAGATAACCCATACTCGGATTCCATGTAGGAAAACATGGATATGGATGATAAAATAAGTGTCAAGTTCTGATGGAGAGGTATAGAAATCATGATCAGGAGAATTTTAACAATAAGAAAGCCACAAACTTGTGTTGGGACAAACGACCATTAGTCTCCTAGTAAGAAAGTAAACAGACAACATTTTTTGTTTTAAGTTACATTAATTTATGATATTGACTAAGAATAAAAATATATATACTTACATTTTAGGTAGAGTTTCATTCTTTAATAAATTTCCACCACTAACTCATTTTTTTAAAAAAATGAGTATTCAAGAAGACTTGGTTACACTGGAAGAGCTAGAATAAACTTCTATAGAATCATATGATCCATGCAGGATGAACTATATATTTACATTATATTTAGAGATTAATAAAAACCAAAATGGTTAGTATAAGAACTGATGATCCCCCAAATATATATTCCATTAGAGAGAAAAAAATACTAATCTAAATTTCAAAAATTAAACCAACAATACACCAAAGTTAAATAAATACCATTCAATAATAAATTTTCCTCAAAATCCTTCAATATAATCCAAACTAATATTGAAACCCAAAACATATAAGAATGTAGTCTTCCACGTTAAATTGTATCTCCAAATGACATCATCTAATCTTAAAGTCACATAATTAAAAGTAATTAACCTAATTACTTATTCTTTATTATAGGTTAATCATTTCCATAAATAACCCAAATCACAATCGATCCACAATAAAAAAAATAGATAAAAATACACCATTACTCCTCTAATGACATCCTATAGTATTCTATTTTCCTTGGACATATAGTGTTCCCAACAAAGTGAACATCTTCCAAAATAACATTTATCACTTAATCACCAAATCATTTTCCTATACTAAGGGTATTCATTTGATAAGGCATAAGAACCCAAATCAACATATTATTGATAAATAAAATCATTTAACTAAAGAAAATAGTCACAGTAACCAGGGACTTCACTTAGTCCAGTGGTAGGAGATAAATCCCAATCGCACTTTGGTTGTGGGTTCGATTCCCACAGCTTTGTCCGACGCGACGGGTTGTCACACGGTCTACATGTTGTCCTTTTTCAAAAACTATATTTTATAATATTACCAAAATGAGATAAATTCCTCAAAATAACATAATTTAACCACAAATGTTTTATCATACCTTGCATTTTCATCCCAAATTATAATAACATATAATTTTCTCCAACCCCAATGATCATATAAAACCAAATGGTTATTTATACCGATATCCACAAGAGAAGAGACAATTCTTCCTCAAATATCATTCTCACATGGAAAACTGTGGGGTTACAAATAAAAGAGAAAATTATTCCAAAGTAAACCCATCAACAAGGAGTGCTAATACTTTTTAAACATTTCTCCAACCATTTATTTCCACATATCTTCTTCTTTGACCAAGAAAATATCCTATAGAATAGGACATTCACTCGGCTAATGGCCAGGTCCCCTATATTTACGGAAAATGACTGTAAATGGACTCTTGGGACAATTTTTATATTCTTCTATAGTACTCTTCATTTTTCTTCGGCAATTCTTCACTTTATGTCCTTCCTTCCCGCACGTAAAGCATTTCGTTGTCCCATTGAGACACTTTCCTGGGTGTCTCCTTCCACATTTTCTCCATGATGAAAATTGGGGGTTCTTCTCTCCATGGTCTCCATTGCTGGAGCTCTTATCATTCATCACCTTTCTCTTCCTTGTTGAGTTTGGGAGTTGGTTTATATATATGTTGTTGATCATATTTTTGGAAAACTGATTTGGCATAAAGACGATATCTTTTACGCCTATCAACATTCCATTTTGTTACTCATTGCCACCACCGTTCCCACCTTGTAAAACATTCTCAGAGTCACTATGACTTCCTTGGAATCCAGACATTGACTAAAACCAAAAAGTATTGTGTGAGTAATAGTAGTCAAAAAATCATTTAGAGATTAACATGTCACCATATTTTCAATTTGAAACATATTAGGATTAACCAAGTTCATTTTCTCTCATCTTATATATATATTTCATAAATCGGTTTGTAATGAAAATGTAAATTATCCTAATGATATCCCCCGGGAGTGTCGTAACCAAGAGTGCAGCAAGGCCCATTGTCATGCACTAGTTCCCGTTCGAGTCTAGCTCAAAGTGGTGTTTTCGAGTTTTACCCCTAGGTACATTTGTGCCAGAGCCGCCTCTACCTGCTCGTATCCAGATAGGGATGTATTTCTCGGAAAACTCACAAAATCACTACAATACCAAAATTCTAGGAAGTTATTCTATACTAATCCTCAAAGTTCATCTTAGGTATACGTGCTCTAATCAGAGTTTTTCTAAATCTAGCTTCCAAGGTTTGTACTAAACTTTCTCTGATACCAACTGTAACGCCCCGACCCTAGATACCCAGAGTCGGTGTATTATTACAGAACATTGGCATGACCACAAAGGATCAAGTCTTGAAAGACCTATTAGTTTAGTAGTCTCGGAAACACTAGATATATTCATAAGTCATACATTACATCATAAGGTAAAAAAAACTACAACAACATCTTGTCTTCATATTCCACACTCATATCCCCACATACTATCCCTGCAGGTCATTCATAACTTACTTCTTCACATCCTGGGAAAAATAAAACATAGAAAAGGGGTGAGCTCAAATGCCCAGTAAGGATAACAATATAGCGGAAACTTTCAAAACTAAGCATAAACATTTAAGGAAATGTATAACTAAAACAAAAGGCTTTTAAACTTGAACTTCAACATAGTATGGAAAAGGTAAAATGAAATAATTCCATTTACTTATTCACATGGATATTCTACTAATCGAATAATCACATGAAATATCAATAACCACTTTCATAATGATGGAATGCATAATGCCATACTATCATAACCACATAGCCAAGGCCTCGTGCCAAGACTACAAAAAAGATTTTGCCAAGGACTTGTGCCAAGACACTAGTTTGTCTCATGAGACCTACCGATGCATCGAGGAGGTATATCGGGCTCCACCCATCACTTATTAAGTCCAATGCATTCCACATATGAACAGGTTTAAACATAACATAAACATTTGTATTAAAACTAGCATACGAAATGTCAATACTTCTACCACAAACCATGAATGGTATTAAAATAGCACATCCACAGTCAAACATAGCACATTCTATACAATATGGAAGATTGTATTGTATCACATTAACCTCAATAAAGAATAATGAAGGATGTTGACATAGATGAAAATAATCATCAAAACTATTTGAGAGAAATATCCTCCTTTTCTTGAATACTTTTAAAAGTCACAATATTTGTCAAGAAGCCATTTAAAAATAGATTTTTGAATCAAAGTGTCCCATACCACTTTGAAACTTCTAAAAGGAGTTTTAATTTTAAAACATTAATGTCCATATAAATAAACCCTTAAAACCATTTTTTAAAACATGGACATTAATGAGAAAGATTTAGAAGAATAAGTCAATAAAACTTTTAAAAATGGTATTTTAGTTAGAGATTCTAACCAAAAGAGCGACACTTGAAAACAAATAATTGTGGTAATCAAAACTATGTAATATCATGAGAATAAAGGGATTCATGATATACTATGTCAATGTACATTATATACACCACATAAAAGTGATTTGGTGTATAACAACAAAGAAGTCTCAATGGAATTTAAATTGAGATGAAATCTCTCATAAAGGCCGTACCCTTAGGTTAAGGATAAATGAACGACATAATTATGTGTGAAAAATATAAATACACTCAATATGATTGGATATTTAGTGTAAATCAATCAGATGACATTCACACATATTCTTGTAAAAACAACACCAATGAATTGGATATTTAACTCAACAAATGGAGATTGAGTTAAAATGACTCTTATCAAGTTCATACCGATCACTTGAGAATTTATCAATGGAGTGATTATGTGTATAAAAATTATATCTACAGAAAAGGGAGTGGAAATTATGACATAATCAAATGAATAGTGATTCCACACATAATCTTAGAGTAATATAATCAATGAAATATGCGTAAAGCCAAATGAGTGCAAATTGAAATTTCGAATTCCCTTATCGATTAGGTAACATACGAAACATACACCCATGAAAGAAGGATCATACAATTATGATGTATATACCCATTAATTAAAGTATAATACACAATGAATACAATTACGGGTAGTACACATACACCACATGTAATAAATAAGTGGTGAACAATGGAATTCTCACGAAATTAAGAGTGAGATAAGAAACCCCTTACTTTGTACTTTTTACTTGGTCGACAGTAGGTTAAACTCCTGTATAATGGTTAAATAATTGTTATTTAATTATACAAGAATCATATGCATTAATATTATATCATATATGATCTTTTAACATTGATTTGTTAATAATATCTTAGAATTATCGTCATTTCGGCTGTTAACGTGTTCATTTTACTTTATATTCTTTATTATATGAGCCATATTAGTTATTAATGGGATGTATATTATTCATATCCAGAATGATATCAAGTCCTTAGATACTATTTTTAAATCATCAAATTATAATTATACTTGAATGGATATGATGGAGAATGAATCTCATCGCGTTCGTGGAGACGGTAGTCCGTATGTACGCATGAGCGACAATATTATTATAATATATAATTGGAAGGTATATCATATATATAGAATCATTATCATGTTATATTTATTATTTACATGAGTTACACATCATTATTATACCCATCCAAATAATAATATATTGAATAACAATTACACCACGACATGGAGACGGTAAGCCGTACGTACGCACGTATGGTGGCATGTTATTCAAAGGATGGATAGAATAATGAATATGGTTGTACCATATTTATAATAACATCACAATATATATATGATACTGGAGTTATTATTTTATAATGGTAATAACAAAGAAAGAAGAAGTGGAAGAAGAAAGGAACTTGAAAAGTGGTGGTGAAAACATTACCTCTTCTTCAGGTTCTTCCTTTTGATTTGATCAAAAGGGCTCCATAGGTTGGCTTTATGATCAAAATAATTCCTCTAGGTTGTATTGAGGGAAGTTGAGAGAGTATTTGGGCAGGGTTTGGCCGAACCAAAGGCTTTGAAGGTGTGAGTAAATGAGAAGGAGGAGTGCCTTTTTATAAGAGGGGTGAGGGGCACCATTGGAAAAGCCAGAAATATTAATTTATAATAAATTCATATTCGGTTTCTAATAGCTCCAAAGTTGATTATTTAAAGGTTAAGGTGGGTATGGGTCGAAAACCACTCAACCAATAGAATTTAGACAAGTTTGGGTCATTATATTAACCTTATCTTTAAGTATTAACTCTTAGTTAATTAGTTTCACTTTTACAATGTCTCTTTGTATTTTTATATTATATGGTTAATAAAATTACCATATAAATACAAGAGACCCAAAAGTGGTCCATTAATGATACAACTTTCATGATATAAGTCTCTTGGCCGAACATTAGATTTTTAGGAATTTAATATCAAATTAATAATATAATATTTGTTTTAAAAACAATTTTATGTCAATTTTGACACTATTCAATAGTTGATAACAGAATGATTACTTCGATAAAAGTTAATTAAATCAATACTAATATGTCATATTAACCTAGAAAATTATTTTAATTCAATAAAAGTCTCAAATTATATTTATTTGGGTATTTATAATGTCAATTATTCTAATATTTCACTATTATGGTAATTAATGCATCACCATTGTGTCATAAATAAATTAACTTATTTAATGTCTAAAAATAATAAATAAAATATCATTATGTAGGAAATCTTTTTATATTTCTAATGAATATTTATAGTCTAAAATCCAACATATATAACCCTATGTAACAATTGTTTTTCTAAAAGATATATGCTTGTGTCATTTTTGTATTTATTTTAACTTAATTAAAATAAAGTGTCATTATCACTAACAAGTCGATCTAGGGGGTCCCAAAATCAACCCAAAGATGCCCATGGTCGACCATGTATCAAAAAATAGGGTTAAGACATGTTTTAGGATAATTTAGTATTATTATAATATTATTTTTGTAACCGTTGTTTATCGGATTTACCCTTTAACCATGGTAAATAAAATATTTACCGAAGTAATTATCCAAAATGTCTAAAAATAAAAGTTACCTATTTACACAATTTGAACATCCTGATTCCAAATATGGAATCCATTTTTCCAAATTCAAAACACAGAAGTGTCAGAAATTAATTTAAAATTAATTCCCGTTGTTAAAACAAAAAGCGTGTTTTTAAGAGATAATAACTATCACAAGATTGGCACTTGTTTATGTCTGGTTTAAATGTGAAATTATGTTCAATGACCCACATTGTATTACATGGTAAAAATATATTCTAAATATCCTTTAAAACCACTCAAATTCAGAATTTATCACTATTAATTATTTTGATTAAAAAAGTTGTTTTTAATTAAAATTTAGTAATTTTCACTATTCATCAAAATATGAAAGTTATCCGAAAAGTACCAAAATTTCACCCTAGGCTAATTTCAATATTCCGAATCCAAAAATGAAGTCCATTTTGAGAGATAGAATTTATAAAATTTCAAAAAGTAGGTATTAATATTCATAACGGCTAGTTTGGTTGGTTATGGTGTGTTAGAACTCGGTGTTGCGTACAACACACGCTATCACATTATTCAAAGAGAAGTGTACCGTAGAAGCTTGGGGGGTTACAGATCGATCCTCTTCCTGAGCCCAAGTATCAATTTTATTTGATATATCAAATTTTAAAAAACCGTTACACCATTCTCAATTTCCAAGAAAGAATTCTTAGCCAGTGATGAATAAAAACATTTTTTATGGTTCATGTACCCCCCTTCTTCTTCATTTTTGTCACTATGGCATCCTCAAGGATTGGGGGTTCAATAGATTTTGGGCGACCTAAGCTCTATCGGGTGCCCAGAACGAGATAGATTCATGTCAGATTCATGAAATGGCAATAAAATCACATGTAGAGACTAGATCTTCATAGACAATGACCTAATGATTACAGATCTGAGATCTTTTCATGGTATCAGGATTGATTGAATTCGCGGTGTCTTTCGGAAGTTGTTGGCGACCTGATTTGGCTAGTGCGATTGTCCGTAGCGGTTTTGGTGAGGTGACCCGGCATCCCACAATGGCAGAGTGAGGTGGTTGAGTAGCTTTGGTCCCAGGGGGGCTCCAAGGGGAAGAACCTTTGGCTAGTTATGGTGGTGTGGCCTAATCAGAGGTGGTCGACATAAGAGGCTGAAGGCATTACAACAAAGGCAGCCCGAGTGGAGGAGGCCAACACTGGAGGCCAGAGGCAGCCCAGTGGTGTCTTGGGAATAGGGGTGGTGGCCACGTAAGATACATGGTAATGGGTGGTGGGGAACCCTAATGGGAGATAAAAAAACATAAATAAATTTAATGGGGGAAAATACGAATTGGATTACTACTACTACTATTATTATTATTTATTTAAACACTCGTAACTTCTCTATGCGGAGTCTAATCCATGCGCTATCAGCGGTGGTGTGAACCCATCTATGATGCGGTCATTTTAAGACCCTTTTGGATAATCTTCTCTGACTCACAGCCTAGGACTAGGAAGCACCCATTAAATTATATATTTAATATTAATATTAAATCTTTGATCCACTATAACTTATGTGTGTGACATCCGATTAACGTGTCGTTAGGGGTGGCACAACCATGTTCTTTAAGAGAAATTTTTAAAACTATTTTTGGTTGTTTAAACTAATGTTGTTTTGTGGGAACCATGAGATGATTTTCAAGTGAAATGGGGAAACATACAAATTTTCAATCAGATGTCTGTTTGGGGGGAATAAATAGTCAGTATTGCGTGTTTTTCCACAAGGATCACAATAGTGTGATCCCTTTGGATGGATGGATCTTTATTAATGATATAATTAAATGTGGAAATACGAAATGAATATCGGTGGAAGATCCAATTGATACTTTTGAAGAGAATCCATGTATTACGTTAGTACTGACTGTTGTGAGTGTGGAGAAGATGTATCTAGAGTGTAGTCAAATGTTCTGCGACCAATTGATGAGGTGTGTCAGTGAAATTAAATATTCTCCCTCCTAATCAGTGAAGAGAGTCGTTTTCTTGTTGACCTTATGACTAGAGAAGACATATACTCGGGGAGTACCTTCACGCGCCTTGGTGGTACTTTTTCATCGTTTAGTACTCGAGAATGGTTAGGTACACGACCAAAAAATGAGGTGGAACTACACAACATGTGAGCCCCACACACTTCTTGTACGACACTCCGAATCTTTGATCTATCATATTAACTTCTTTTGAACTCAGATTTTGGCCTAGAGTAGCCTATCCTGAGATTTACTCCACATAGAACATGACGGTGCCCTCCAATGTGGCTTTTGAGATATGACATAAGATGTTTTTGGTGTTTTGCTTAATCGGGGTGATACTCAATGACTGTAGTGTCGTTATTTGCTACATTTTGAGAGGTAACATCTAATATGGATGGATAGAGCAGCATAGGATTACCGTCAAGTAGGAATGGGCGGTGAGGTTCATCAAAGACTCTTCTGGACTTACCCTCCTATGGGACTGTGTAGGGAGGTTTGTCATTTAATCTTGATGACATAACCTCCATTGGGGCTGGTTATTGAGGCTTTTCATTTACACTTTAAAACATACCATTCAGTGGGGATGGGAAGTGAGGTTCGTCGTTTAATATTCATGAATTACCCTCCAGCGGGGCTAGACAGTGAGGTTCGTCATTTACTCCTCAAGACATACCCTCCAGCAGGGCTGGGTGGGGGGTTCTCGACCATGAGACACAGTCTTTCGAATATGAGGATTAGTGAAGACATGTTTTAATGTACCTTTGAACTCAGGAGAAATAGGTATACTTTCCCCACCAAGATGTGTCCCTATAATGCGACCTAAAACCATGAGGGCAAGAAAATGATGCCGAAATAAGATAGTATCAAGGTGCGATTATTGATTCCCTTTGACATGAAGTTCAGAAAATGTGTGGGATTCTAGGCATTGATTATTAATTTTGGAACTTTTGGTGACTCTTTTCCCAGGTAGAGCTGTGAGATGGAGATATTCTTACTCTCTCATTTGGGATTATTTGACTGAGTATATATATATTGTTTTGGTACCCACTCCTTGGTTCTTGTCTACTCTCCTTCCAGTAGAGGAGAAGACAGGTGGGGTATTCCACATACTTTCTATGTCTATCTTCTCATGGTTTATGAGTCTACTATCCTACTATAGGTAGTTAAGACTCAATGATGAGTTCATATTCTAACTATTTATACATCCTTGTTTCTGGATGAGCTTACTTCACTCTCTTGTTAGGTTGAGTTTCACTCTTTTTACTACCCATTGTCCTACCTACTATTTTACTATTTAGAGTATCTTTTATAGATCCCCCTTCTCCTTTTGTAGGCATCCTACTAAGTATTTTTATACACACCCCTACATGATATTTTCCTACATGTGTTGTGCCTTATGCAGATGATAGACATGATGATCATGACTTTTTCGGAGCATAGGGATAGAGGTTCTTAGATCATTTATGGTGGTCATGGCTTGGGATTTAATAGAAGGAATCTCTTAGCTATTTCTCATTTTCAATTACCCCTAGTTTATAGCAATTTTCTGATTGGGTGTGTATTTCCAATTTTTTTCCTTTCAATTTACTGTACTGTACTGGTATTATTTCGTGGTTCATGAATGTTTGGTTTATTTACATCAGTTTTGCATCTTTTATTATATTCCCTCTACACTTTTTTCATTGTATTGGATGTGTGTCTGTACAGGTTCTTATGAAAAGGCCTCACCAAGTTTGTTGTCCCTTCGACGCTTGTCTCCATCCCTGTCCTATGGAGGTGGGCTTGGGGCAGTTGCAGCTCAAGCCCTAGTTTGGGTCGGGTTGTGAGAAAGTGGTATCAGAGGTGGTTCAACCCTTGGGACATTTTTTGAATATTTCCCTAAAAAGGTCTTGGTTAGGTTTATGGAAACAACATCGAAGTGTCCCGAGAGCGGATCTCAGGCCAAGGAGTCTAATGAGGGTACAGTCAGCCAACGTATCCATTCAGCAGGACCATAATTACCCAATTGTCAACATAGCACCCCGAGACACTTGTTGCATGAAAAAATGGTATGTGAATCTTATTGGATTGAGTAATTTAATATCCTTCTTGGGTGATCTCCCTAGTGTTGTTGATAGGTATATTCTCATCAGATCGTGGTACTCCTTGAAAACATTGAGGATGTCTCTACGACAACAGCTATCTAGTATACTAACTGTAGTTCATGATAATTATCATGTGATCGATGAAGACTCAGTTCCAGATCCATCATGTGACCCCCTTATTCTATGTGGGAAGGTTGAAGAACCCCCACCTTTTGAGCAGTAGAAATCCTCAACAGAGTAGGCCGAGGACATGCACAGTCTCATCACACTTCACGGGTTCTAGTGACAGATACCACTGAGGTTTCATGGTGATCTATACCCTTAGGACACAGGTGGACCACCATGGCATAGATAGATCTATGATCAGGGTGGTCCACAAGGAGGTGGTGCTGGTTGGGGAGAAAGAGAATATGGGGGTGGCAATCAACTTTATGAGGTCCTTCCACCACAACCAGGTGGCCCACGTCAGGCTCAAGAATTTGGAAGCTGGTACGAATGAAATACACATGATTTTGATGTCTACTATCCTGTAGAAAATGATTTGATAAGATTTACACCTTGAATACCTTATAATTTTTACATCAAAACATGTTAGAAACTGTGTGACGTGATCTTTTCTCCATACTCCTTGATTTATGTTTTACCAGGGTGACGTAGGGTATTGGTGTAACCATGTGTCTTTGTTGTTCTGCATTTCTTTAAATGCATAATAAAGTGGGGTTATTCCCCCACCGAGACGTGTTTTGTTGACACGAGAAAAATAGCGAGGGAGAGTCAGTGCCATCCAAAGAGGATACTATCGAGGTGTAGTGGATGAGTCCATATGACTTTTGCATTCAGGGTGAGGCTATGTGATGGTGTTTCAAGGAAGGTATGTACATTATGCGTGGAGTTTTTCTTCTTGACCCTTTTTTCATGGAAATCCACTAGTGGGTACGACAGAGTTTCTGGTTTGGTGATTAGTCTCCTACTAAGGGTAACAAAGACACATAATGTATGCCATGTTCTTTTTGTGACTTGATTTTTTTTGGTTTGAAGATTTTACCCACCTACCCTATTTGTTGGTACCTTTTCATTCTCAACATCATCCTTGATACAACAATTTATCAAGTACAGGTTGAGGTGATGGAGACCCCATGAAAAAGAGTAAGTGACTCACTATGTGATGTTGGAAGCAGTAGTATTTGACTTGAGGGTGTGGAGATAATACATTCTAGGAGAACAATTTGTGGTTTTTACAAACTACCAGAGTCTATGGTATGTCTTCACTTAGAGAGACTTGAACCTAAGGCAGTGATGTTAGTTGGAAATTTCTACAGGACTACAACTTCAAGTTAGTATGTACTCTAGTAAAGGGAAATGTTGTTGTAAATACCCTTAGTTGGATGTATTTGGATCTCCTAGTGTGGGATGTTTTAGAGAAGTTAACTTCCCAACAGCTGACCCTGGTGGAGAAGGAGGGTACAATTTTCTCCAGTCAATGGTGATGAATAATCTCTTCTCGAGCATATAAGAGAGTCTTTGTTTTGATGCATTGACTGTTAAATAATGTGTGACCAGGGATCCTTGGGTGTGTCACCAGGTTTATATAATAAAGGAAGGAATCATGAGACCCTATTACAGTAGAAACCCTTATAAAGTGGGACCATCCCTTTGGTTCATGTGTTGTGCCAGCACAAAAAATGTGTCGGTGTTCCAATGAGCGGGAGAGCCAGGTTTGATATCAATATCCCGAGTTGTTTGATTAGTTTTCATTTTCAGGGATGAAAATATTGAAGGAGGTAATGATGTAGAGACCCAATTTTTTCCGAATAAGACATTGAAATATTTATATATATTATTCTAGTGATAGGTGTTGAGACAACATGCGATTACAAGGCCTAGTATTCCCAAAATTAATTTTATAAAATATTAAATATTTTTTTTATTTTACACACATAAGGTTAATCAAATGAAATAGGATAACTCTTAAATGGTTCATTGGTTTTGAAATATGATACCACAATTGGTTCTGTAACACTGTGTTTACCCTAAGCATGGCATAAAATAAGTCAGTGTGGGATTTCTAGATCCCTCACTCCTTGTAAGAACGTTTTTACTGATATAATTAACTAATTTAATTAATTGATTAAAAACCATTTAACATAATTTAGGGAAATAAATTCATATTTTAGAATAATTTCCTCATAATTAATTTTTTCCAATGACAAAAACCCTCTCTTCTCTTCTTTTTTCCATCGACGAATGAGGAATGACAAAAAACAACAAGAAAATCCTTATATCTAGGCGGATCAAAGAATGACGAAAGCAACAGATTATTCCAATCATTGTGCGACAACTATCTTCATCAACAATGATCGACCTGATCTAGGGATGACTTTTTCTTGGTGTTATTATTCGCTGAAATGAACTTTGATAATGAGTTTAGTCAATTTTCCAACCTAAGCCTTTGATCAACCCTCTATAAGATCCCAAGTACCAATTTACTTTTTTTATCAATTGTTCTAACACCAGTACCTCATTCCTGATCGCCGACCCAGAACACGTATCTAGTGATGAATAAATTTTTTTTATGGTGACTTACTAAATTATTATTTGAATTTTTCACTATGGAATTCCTGAGGATTGCGGTTTGATGATTTTTGGGGGACACGAGCTTGATCGGGGGTACGGAATGAGACCGATTTGGGTCAGAATCATGCAACAACAAAAAAAGTGTGAGTAGAGACTAACTTTTTGTTGATCATAACCCGAGGATCAAAAATCTGGGATCGTCTTATTGTATCAGGTTGGATTTAATTCTTGGTGTCTTCTGTAATGTCTTGGTGGCGTGATTTGGCCATGTTAATGGTCAGGAGTGGTTCCGATTAGGCGATAAGGCGACCCACGACAGCAGGGTGAGGATCCTAAGAAACTCCGGTCTAAGAAGGGGATAGTGGATCATAGGAATAGAAGATCTACAGGATCGAGGTGGATCTAGAAGTTCGAGGTGGCACAGCTTGAGTGGAGGTGGCCAGCACAGGACAGAGGCGTCCTGAGCGGAGGTGGTCGACGCACGAGGCCAGAGGCGGCGTAGCAGAGGAGGCCCGATGGTGGGTAGGGAGTAGGGGCGGAGGCAACATGAAAAACATGGGAATGGGGGGGGGGGATTATATGGGGATATAGAAACAGAAAAATTAATTAAAAAGAAAAAATAATTATATTATTATTATTATTTTAAACTACCGTAACTCCCCCGTGTGGCATCCAATTCACACATCGTCAGCGACGTCATCACCCCATCGATGATGCTATCATTTTAAGAATATTTCGTTAAAACATATGTCCTGGGCCCACAAAATTATTTTGAAATGATAAATTTGATATTATTATTAAATCTTCGACCCACCACAACTCTTGCATGCAACGTTCGATTAACACACCGTTAGTGACGGTGCAACCCTTGTCTTTGAGTATAATTTTCAAGACTATTTTAAGATGTTTAATCTAATGTCATGGTGTGGGGACCATATGATTCTTTTTAAGTGAAATTCCGTGACATATGGATTTTCAATCAGATGTCTGTTTGGGGCGAATGAATAGTTGATCTTGCATGTTTTTTCATAAGGATCACAACATTGTGATACGTTTTTATGTGAAAAGCCTTATTCATGATCTCATTAATTGTGGAAACATGAAAGGAATATTGGTGGAAGATACTTTTGATGTGTTTTAATATAATCCACTCCTTACGTCAGCACTGACTCTTGTGACAGTGGAGAATATGTATTAAGAGATTGGTCAAATATTTTAGGACCATTTTGGGAGGCATGTCAGTGAAATTATGTTTTTCCCTCTCGATCAACAATGAGAGTTGTGATCCTATCGTCCTTTTGACTCAACTCAAAATATACTTTTGGAGTACCTTGGCATACCTAGGGGTACTTGTACACAATTTAGTACTTGAGAATGGTAAGGTACACGGCCAGACGATGAGGTTGGTCCACACATCGGGTGATCCTAAAACACTCCATGTACCCCAAAAAATGTCATATATCCATTATATCTCCTACTTTTGAACACAAATTTTTCCCGCAAGTAGCCAATACTGAGTGTTCTTCCACATAGAACGCGATGGTTCCATTTGTAACTTCTTTCGGGACATGATGCGAGTTATTACCGAGGTTTCACCTATAAATGGAGATACCCAATGACTTTAGTGTAGTTATTCAATTCTTTCCGAGAGGTACCATCCATAAGGTATGGATAGAGTAGTATGGGAATACCCTCCATCATGGTTGGGAAATGAAGCTCACTAAAGAATCTTCAAGACTTACCCTCTAGTGGGGTTGGGCAGTGAGGTTCGTCATTTACTCTTCACGACTTACCGTCTAGTGGGTCTGGGCAGTGAGGTTCATCATTTACTCTTTAGGACTTACCCTCTAACAGGGGTGGGTAGTGAGGTTCCAAGATTACTCTTAAGGACTTATTCTTTAGCGGGGCTAGGCAGTGAGGTTCTTCAACATACCCTCTAGAAGGTTTGGGAAGTGGGTTCTCGACCTTCAGACATGATCTCTCAGCTATACGGATCAGTAAAAAGACATATTTTGATGTATTTTTGAACTCACAATAAATAGGGATGATTTCTCCAATGAGATGTGTCCCTGTAATGCGACCTAAAACCATGAGGGTGAGATAGTTCCACCCAAATAGGATAGTATCAAGGTGTAGTGATCGAGTCCCTTTAACATGAAGTTTAGAACAGACAAGTGGGATTCATGGAATCAATGGTTACTTTTGGGAATATTAGATACTCTTTTCCTAGGATGATCTAGGAGATTTAGATCCCCTTACTCTCTCATTTGGGCTTCTTTGGCTGAGTATATATATATATATATATATATATATCCTATTTCGATACCCACTCCTTGGGTTTTGAGTAATCTCCTTCAAGGAGAAGAAAAGATCTGTGGGGTATGACACATGATTTCCGTATCTAGATTCTTGTTGTTAGATAAGTCTACTCTCATATTATAGTTAGAAAATACTCGACAAGAAGTTCATCATCTCACCATTTCCATCTCCTTGGGTTTGGATGATCTTACTTCACTCTCTTGTTGGGATGATCTGCACACCTTTTATTGTACCTTATCCTATCTAATACATTCCTTTTTAGGGTATCTTCTATGCCCCTTCACCTTTTTGGGCTTCCTTTTGAGTATTTTTATACTCACCCATACATAATATTTTCTCCCACGTGTCATGCCTTATGCCAACAACAGAAAGGTTAATCGTTACTTCAGAGGAGCATAGGGATACAGGTGCATGGACCACATATGGTTGTTATGGATTGGGATCTAGGAGTGGGGCTCTCTCAGTGGTTTCTCTTTTCATTTACTTCTAGGTTGTGGAACTTTTTTGGTTGGGCGTGTATTTTTACCATTTTTCCTTTCATTTTATTGTACCATACTTGTACTGTTTAGTGGTTCATGCATGTTTGGTTTATTTATAGCATTATTGGATCATTTATTCTTTTTCATATGCACTTTTTTCATCGAGTTGGATGTGTGTGTCCATGTATAGGTTCTAATGAAAAGGCCAACCAATGATTGTTGTGCCTTAGGTGCTTGTTGCCACCCCTAGCATATAAAGGCAGGATTGTGGTAGCTGTGGCTTGAGCCCCAACATAGTCAGGTAGTGACAGTTCACATAAGGTTAATCATGTAAGGATGACTGTGTGTTAAGATAATCATGTTAGGATAACTCCATATGGGTCATTAATGTTAATATGACCCTATAACTGTCCTCTATATTAGGGTGACCACAGAAGGGACATCCATATAAGGATGAACGTATAAGGGTATTCATCATAAGGATTAGCCTATAAGGGTCATAATAATAAGGATGAACCATAAGGTTCTTCCACCATAGGGATAATCTAATAGGTTTTATCTCTTTAAGGGTCACCTATAAGGGTCAACCAAAATAAATATGACCTTATAAGGGTTATCCATATATAGGTGAACCATATAAGGGTCCTCTATGTATGGGTGACCATGTAGGGGTATTCCAAACCTAGAGCCTTCTATTTCAGTATTATTATAGTGGACCAATACTTTTAATAATATTATTACATGACTTATAACATAAATATAAGAAAAAATACCACCAATGTATTGAAAGGATAAGTTGTTTTTGAAGACTCGGTACATAAAAAATCAACATGAAACTTAGATAAAAAGTCATTATATTCATCTCCATAATGAGCTTCTAAACCCCATTGAGCTATTAAGACTATATAGAAATAAGGAATACATAAATGAAATGGGTGAGATATAAATCCCAAAAAGAGGACAAACATGATAATTAATCATAACATATGAGTCAAAAGGAAGAACATGATATCATAAAAGACAAGGATTTTGAATAATTATACGGGAGCATAACATAAATAACATGGAATAATAATTTAATGAAAATATAGGAAGGTGGAAGAAACATATAACTTGACATAATCATAAGGGAAGAATAATCCCTACACAACATCACATGGTGGAATGAGATCCATAAAGAATTAAGTCCACTCCCTAATTCTATACATATCATCTCATGAAACATAAATAATAACCAATGAGTTGGATCTCTATCTATGTGAAATAATCATAACATGTATATGATTTTCTGTTACTAAAAATGAAATAAATCATAAATAATAAATGCAAGAATTATCCAGGGAAATAAATGGTTTGAATAATCTTTCCTCATATCATAATAATTACCTCTTGAAAGAAGTGGGTTCCATTTGAGAAATGAATGTAAGGCATGTATTTACCCATAAAAGGAATGAAGAATAATCTAGGTATATTTTTCTAATAAATATATATATAATTTAGAAGAATTACATAAAATAAAGTTGATAGATAAAGTGAGTTATAGAGATAAAGGTTATAATTGAAAGAAAAAGGGTGGCTTAGAGAGATCATTTACCCTTTGTTACAGAATTATTATACACTTGCACTTAATTCCATTAATTATAAAATTACATTCATTAATAACTTAATTAATAACCTCTTATATCTATATTTGATTTATTAAAATATCATTATTTTAATTTACAACCATTTAATTTAGATTTGAAGACTATTGTTTTTTTCTGAGAGCATTCGTTTCAAGGTTCCATGGCCGGATCACTTATGGGAAATTATTGATGTTATTTTCATATTGGAATAAAAATAAAAAAGATAAATTAAATGGTATTAATATCCTTCCAACAATTTAAATGGTCATAAATATGCCTTTTCATTTTCACATAAGGTTGATTCCCTAAGTAAAAACATTATTGTTATGTGGTTAGTTCATTTAGGCTATTTTACAGACCATCAAGAATTAGATTTTTTTAATTAAATGATTATTAATATAAATAATTACTCGAAATAAGTTATTATATACTTATTATAATCATATTTAACCCTAAAATTGTCTTTATAACCATCATTGAAGGCGATGGTGGAGAATAAAGTGTGTTGGTCATTAAGGAGGTGAACCAACCATATTGTAAACAAAATTCTTCCTTTATGAAATAAAAGAAATGAGGAGCGAATATTGATATTACATAAAAAAATTATATAAAATTTATAATGTTGGATTCATTATTTAATTTTAGATAATTGAGGTAGGTAAAAGGTAGAATAAGAAATTAATTTAAAAGATAATTATTGATAATATTACCTTTTGAATGTTCTCGCATGAAATATTCCTTAAGGCACTTTAGGATTGAAATTTTTAGAAGAAAAGAGATTGTAGGGACATGGGTAGAGAGATTATGAGATATTTGGGACTATATATTGAATGAAAAAAGTCTTATAAGTTGTGATAAAAAGTTGTGGCATCTATAAGGGGAGGAGAGAGGTGTTTTTGAATATTATAATCATTAGTTTGTTATTTTTGCTCAAGAATAAAAAAATATTTATTCTTGTGACTATATATAGTAAATAGTTCATGTGAGTTTGAAATATTTTGTTCTTAAATCATAAATGTCTCAAGAATTCATTTTTTATCTTATAATGTAAAATTATGTATTTTTTCATATTTCACTATTCACTAAAAATTCAACTATTTTTGAAAAATACAAAAATTTCAGCCTACCAATTTTTCAATGATAACATTGAAAATATTAAATCCATTTTATGAAAGTATTTTTATAAATATGAGAATTTTACTTTTTAAATAACATCCACATTTGTTTGAAAAATATTGATTTTATTATCATGATCAATTTTCTGAACCATTGGAAAAATTAAATAAGGTCTCATAAAATTATATTATCATTATAAAAAAATATAATTTTATTTTATAAACCCATTTAATGAAAATAAACTTTCTATTAAATCATTATATTTTTTATAAAAATGAAAAATAAAAATATATGTTTTATAAAAATATGAACACTTAATGCATCATTTAAACAAATTATTTACCACTACCATATAATAAATAATTCATATTTTTATTTTACAAAAAAAATAAATATTATATTAAACTTATATAGGTGATGATACTTTTCTAATGTCTAGGATACTATTATTAATAGTCATTTTACTATTCCAATTATTATGTTACTAGTCCAATAGTCAGATCACTATTCCAACAGTCAAATTTGTAACATTCATATGGGTTACCTACTTTCAATAAGTACCTCATATTTTATTCATTATTCATTTACAAAAATTTCTCTAAATGTTATATATTTCATTCTCAAAATTCATAATTCATTACTAGTATTCTGATTCATTTATATATTGTTGTTTGTGAGTGTAATTATTCTACGGTATTGAGCAGATCCAGATTTTACTATTATTTCTTTCTCATTTTTTATTTGTTGTCCAGTTACAATACATTAAATTATTTTATCCATTTTTATTCTCTAAATGTAATATTAAAATATTTATAATAATTTTTTTGGTTTTATCATATGGTTCAAGTGTATTTTGTAATATTATATTACTATATATCAATATATATATATATATATATTAAGAAGGTAAATTGAATTGTTAAAATTATAGGTTGTTGCATTATTCACCCCTTAAGATATTTCACCCTCAAATTTTCATTTTTTAAACTATGGTGAAAATAAGTTAGGGTACTTCGAATTTATGGCTTGAATTGGTTCACATGTCACCTCCTTATAATTATGGTTTAGCTATAGTACTCTGAATTAGTGAGTTTTCTTGTTTATAGAACTTTATCCCTACAGTCCAAGATCTTCCCCATTTTATCCTCATAATATATATCACATTCTAGTTTCACCACATATAAATTCAGTACAAGCGATAGATTTGGTATGTGCTTCCTCAAGAAGAATACATTGAATACATCATGTACTTGAGAGAGAGTTGGGGTTGTTCTAGTAAATAGGACACTACTCTAATGTGATCATGAAAATCAAAGGGTCCAATATACCTAGGAAATAACATAACCTTATTAAAAAATATCATGAATCTCTTCTATAGAGATATTCAAAGGAAAAATTTATCTTTAACATAAAAATTTTGGTCTTGTCATCTATTATCAACATAACTATTTTGTTATCTTTGAGTATCCCTAATGTGATGCTTAATGTTCTTAGAATTTTCTACAACTCCCTCAACCATTTGAGTTATGAGTAGCTTTCATTCCCGAACATCATCCTAGCAAGTAGTTTTTTATATATATTCTCATAAAGGGATTTATATGGATCCATTTGTATTCTTGAGTGAAATATATTGTTATATGAGAACTCAACCAGAGGAAGATTTTGATCCCATCCTCCTTTTAATTCTATCAATAATTTTCTCTATATGTATTCTAGTGAATTGATAGTCTACTCAGATCGGACATTATTTTTGGGGTGATAATCTATATTGATGTCCTACAAAGTACTTAAAGAATTATGGATACTGATGCATAACTTATATGTAAATCTATGATCTTAATAGTATAAAATCAATAGTTGTGTTCATATATCCTCACCACTTCCCTAATGTAAATCCGTGAAAGTTGATCAAGTGATAATTCCAATTTAAATAAATTGAATTGATTCTTATTTCTATGATGATCCACCACAACCAATATATCATTATTTTATCTTGATATTTTCAGAAGTCTAGTGACAATGTCTATGGTGATGTTTTACCATTTCCATGTAAGTGTGGAGAAATGTATGAATCATCCCCTTTGATTTTTTCCTTTTAAAATTTCCCACTAAAATACCATGAATTGTGATTCATATTTGATGACATCCTTCTTCATATTCTCCCACTAATAGTTCTATTAGAGATCTCGATACATGTTACTTCTCTATGGGTGGAAATAAACGGTCAAGGAATGTTCATTATTCCATATATCCTTATTTATCTTAGGATTCCATGGTACACATATTCAAAAATAAAATATTTAAAATCCTTATTAACCCATTTTGAACTCTTTTTATTTCACTTTTCCTATAGATTCCACCATCTTCTAAATATCCATGTCATCTCATTTAGAATCCATTATCTTCTTTAGAAGGGATAGTTGAACAAATAATATGAGAAAGCAATAAAAATTTTCATTATTTTATGATTCCCATGTCCATCCTATACAAGTCTTATAATATTGGGTACTTCCAAATTATCATTAATGATAATGTTTCCATATCATTTCTAATTAGAATATCATACACTTTATTTTCTTTCCCAAGATAGTAGTGGATTGAGAAGTTATAATCCTTAATAATATTTAACCATCTTCCTGGGAACATATTAATATTCTCAAATGTGAATATATATGTGAGGATATTATGATCTGTATATATTTTTGCCTTATACCTATAGAGATAATTCATTAATATTTTCAACGAGAAGATTGTTGAAGCTAACTCTAGTTCATTAACTGGACAATATTTCTCATGAAACTATAATTGCCATGAATAATATGTTATTAGTTTTTCATTTTCATCAATAAATAGACTAATAATTTATTTGAATAATCAATACTTACAACATAATGTACAAAAATTTAGGGAAGGGTAAGGATTGGTGAAATTATAAGACTATTTTTAAAATCCATAAATCTCTCTAAGGATTCCTAGGTCCAAAAAATACATTACTCCATTCAGAGTCAACATGGTTATAGGGTTTGAAAATCATGAGATGTTTCTAAAAAATAATAGGTAATATCCAAATAGTTTTAGGAAGCTATATATCTCCATTAAAAATTTTGTTTTGGACCACTCCTGT
Organism: Viscum album; assembly: GCA_963277665.1. Taxonomy (NCBI): domain Eukaryota; kingdom Viridiplantae; phylum Streptophyta; class Magnoliopsida; order Santalales; family Viscaceae; genus Viscum; species Viscum album. The sequence continues at coordinate 1,182,670,880 of OY728150.1, read as the reverse complement.
ATTGTTTTTATCTTCTAAGGTTCAACATATATGCTTTTTATGGGGAAAAATTTCCCATGAATGATAATTTCTTCATCTGGAACTCACATTCACTCTAATTTTCATATAGATTATCTTTTTAAAAAGTATTTACCACAGTATTAAAATATTCCTCATGATCCTCCATGAAAGTTTTGTATATTTTTTTATCATCTATAAAGAACTATAATATATTTGGGGTAATATTGTTGGTCTGAGTGGACAACTCAAGGGGGTGGATTGAGTTTCCAATAAAATATCTACTTTAATACAGTTTAAAAAATTGAAACCCCAAATATTATAAAATCAATTAGTTAAAAAAATAGTCTAAATATATATTTTGGTATTTGGAAATTATTCTCAAAATCTTTATCGCACCTTATTTGAAAATCTTTTGGAAATACACTAACTTTTGAAATAAAATCAACTTGTATTAAACAAATTATTTGAAATAATATGTTATTTCGACTATCATATTTTAGTATTGTTTAATAAACTATAGATATAAAATAAATTAAATTTAATATAAAGAAAAGAATAAATAACAAAATGGAATTTGACAAGGGGTTGAGTATAAAGCTGAGACATAATCCCCTCCACTTGGAAATAACTTACTGCCAAGTAGTTTATTAATAAATAAATTGATCAAAAACCAAGATTGTGTTTCTAAAAAAACTTCTAACAAAGATATCTTGGAATATATCATCTTTTATAGTTATTTATCGGATAATAAAAATACTATGTCACACCATACCTCTTCTCAAGTTGTTCATGGGAATAAAAATGGTGAAAATATAGTGAGAGATTTAAGAACACTTCAATTTAGCACAAGATACACTATTTTACAAATATATAGATAAAAACAAAAAAAATCTTGAATGTAAAGTTTAAAAATAAAGAGGAGTTTGGAGATATTGAAATGTATTTTTTCTCAATCTAAATAGATTTAATTTTTTTTATTTCCTTTAAATCATCTTTGAAAAAAACTCAAAAAAGCTGCATAGAATGTCTAGAAAAATAAGTGGTCATAAAATTATATAAAGCATATTGTTTTACGTCTATGAAAGTCCATAAAATTTCCACAAATTGGTGTCTCTTTTTCTTATTGTTTCAATAGTATGAGAGTCAATGATTCGGTGTTAATGCATGTGGATATCTACCAAGTGTTTGTATCTTGTGTATCATTTATATTTTTACATGAGGATGAGTCTTATGAGGTTATAGAACTTGATGTCATATTATCCATTAAAGGATAATATTAGAATAATTAAGATCATCATACAGAGCAATAGATCTGGAAAATATTAACCTTATCTTTAACACATATGTGGTGTGGTTTAAAAAATAATCCTCCTAAAAACCAAATAGCTATGGATTCATTTAATTACATAAAATAGGATTTATAGAATTAAATTTTAAATTAATTATGGATAACTATGGTAGAACTATGGCTAAAGATATATCTTATCAATAGGTCCTTTCTGGTGGTAGATTTGTTCTGGTAGTAGATATATTCTAGTAGTAGATCTAATCTGGTGGTAGATTCATTCTAGAAGTAGATCCATTATGGTGATAGATCTATTACTGTGGTAGATACATTCTGGTGGTAGATCCAATCTGGTGGTAGATCTTTTCTGGTGGCATCTCTCCACTAGTATAAGATCTATAAAACAAAAGATCTTTTTAATGGTAGTTTAACTTCAGAGATAGATTAATATAACTAGTGGTAGATCTTCTAAACTAATAGTAGATGAAAATTGAACTCAATTTTCACAATTTTAACATAATATTATTTACTATCATAAAACATTTAACATATTAAAAACATAACAAAAATGAGTTTAGATTAATAAAGTAAATAGGTTCATACAATATCCCATTTTTGATGACCAAGAATCATGGAATTTATAATTATATTTAATGGATTTATGAAATGAAGAAAATTTCAATAAAATATCATCTACTTAGCTTAGTTTATCATTTTTTATTTTATGCAATCCATATAATTTCAATACGAAATTACTCATAATAAATTCCATACATAATACTCCCCCTTTTGGGATGATCAAAAAGGTAAATAGAAAAAAGAAATAAAATAAGTGATTTAAAGATTAATAAAAGAAGATTTTAATTAGAGATCAAAGTAAGCCTATTACATCCTAAAAATAATTACGAGAAAAAAATCATTATCAAAGGTTTAATTAAAATACGATGAATCATCCTTCTTTATAAGAGCGGTAGGTTCCATTGTCTCCTTCTTTTTCCAGTGGTAGGATGAATAAAAGAGTAGGCAGGTGGAGTAGGATGTGTAGTTGGCTAACATACAATACCTGGATCTTCCATGGGTCTACGCTATCTCACATATTCCATAAGAGTGATGCTTAAGGTAATAAGTGCAATTAAGGGGGTCTGGATAGGTAAAAATATTGGTAAATAAATAGATACAGTCAAATGAATAGTTTTTTGAGTATATATTGAAGAAATCATCGATATAATAGTTGTATACATAAAAGGTTCCATAAACACTATAAATTGAGTGATAATTATTCCACCATGATCTATGATTTTGGTGAAGTCTACATTCAGCTCTATAAATATGTTGAGAATATGAGTCAAAACTTTTAACTAACTCACCTACTCCTTAAAGGCCCTATTCATAGGATGCATCCTTCAAATTTCAACCAAAAACAAAAAATAATAATTAAGTGGACGATTTTTATAAATCCTAGAAATATAATACTTAATATCCTTATTGATATTTTATCTATCACTACTATCCTCACTTATACATTCTTTAACTAATTTATAAATTTTATCACCATTTAAATTGATCTGGAGAAACTCATTTCAGAGAGAATATGATAGAACATCTATCATGGAATGAAACTCCACTCTAAATATGTATCTAATCAAATTTTTATTCATTGAATCATGATAACTAAGAGGTAGAGAACTGGAAGATGATTCCTTAGGTGTAAAATGACACTCCATCCTCTAAAAAAATAGATCTCCCTCAATGTAATGCTGGCATTTATACAATATATAGTTATCTGAATGATATTCATCTTCATTATTAACCTATTTCTCTCAATATCAATCTATTATATCTTAAATAACATTTTAGGAAGGACCTGAGTAAAAAGGTTACTATCTACATGTTTTACTCTTCACTAAGCTTGATCTCCTGAACTAAAGAATTCATAAGCATCCCACTAAGGTATGACAACAAGATGAACCTAAAGGTATCAAAATCATATATAGTCATATAACATGAATGAGGAATATAAGTAGGATGAGGAGGATAAATATTCATCTCCTTGGTCAAGAAATATAAATCCTTGGTTCTTTTCTCCATAGTATGTATCTATGAAGGAAATTCCTCCAACTTTCTCACCTAATCAATTCTCTCCACTAGAGATCCCTTAGTGTATCTATGCTAAATCTAAATGGATGATGCACAATTCTATAGAGGAATTCCCTGATTATCATCATCACAATTATCCTAAAAATCTAAATATCCAATCCCAAGATATGATTATCAAAGGCATTAATACCCCTTAGTAGGTGCTCCATCACCAACACTATTAGAGCCAGTTGGATCAACATGGTAGGAAAAGAATAAGAATCCTAATTATCTCAATCATCAAAGGTCTAGATAGCTCATGGTAAGGGTGATATACCCTTAATCTGACCATTGATCTATCTAATAGTCTTAGTAGTAGAGTTATGAGGATTATTCTTCTCATCCTTATAACCTCTATCAACATCATACTCAGATTCACCTGAAAGAACTACACATCCTTAGAAGTTTCAAAAAAAGATCTATTAGACTAATCACCATGATAAACATATACTTATGGCTCATCTTATTCCATCAGAAAAGAATCATTTCTCATAAGATAAAGTGGATCACTATCTACTCCAAAAGACACATCATGAATCTCAACAACATCAGGATCACTACCCACTTCCACCGAAATAGACAGAGATTCTTATTACTCTGTTCTAACACCATCTAATTCATCCTCATCTCTTACTTAAACATTAGTGGAATATACTAAAATATCATCTGACATTAATATATGGTCAACCAGGTCCCTAGTATTAGTATGGTGTTCCATTGGATTAAATCTCTCATAAATCATATCATTTTTAGCCAACCACTTATTCATCTAATGATTCCAACTAACATTCATTATCTTATAAGTAAATTATATTATATAGAATCCACCACATTTTATTATTATTTTTTATATTTTAGTCACTAAAAATAAATCTTCCAACATAGATTAAATAAACTTGAGTTAATTCAAATAATTATATCTAGATGAGTACTTTCTCGTTTCCATTATATGGACCATCAGATATCTGTAAAATTTTATCATATCTCCACTTATCATAAGATATAAGAAACAAAAATATTGGTACCACATGATTATAAATTACCCCTTCCAATAAAAAGGCATATTCTATAAAAATTTTAATAGTATCACGTACTCTTCATCAAGATCTACTTTTGTAGGCCTTCAAATAGAAATATTACAAGTTAACTCTAATATGGAATCCTCATACATGAATGTATCACTATTACTGGGAATGGATCTGGGAAAATTAGTGGATATACCTTTATGAGAAATACTGAGGCATCTAGATCACTGATTGACAAAAATGATAGAAATTTTCCATTAATCACATCCCAAAAAACACATTTCCTTCAAAAAAAATCATACTCTACAAACTGATAGAACTGGTGAACCAACCAAGTATAGAATAGTTGGTAATTCTTATATATCCATTCGATCCATAGTTAGTCTTGTATCAATTTCATCATAATATACATCCATGAGACAAACCATTCAAAATATATTTCATTTTTAGTTATTAAATCTTGGGATGAGATTTGGGGGGTTCTTAGGTTCGAAAACAGTGGTCCAATAAGTGTCACCATCAAATTTATATGATATATGTAATTCATCAGTAGAAGAAAAAACGTCACATTTGAATCTTAACATCCTTACATTGAATCTAAGGAGGAAGAATGTTACTGGGTTGAGAGAGAAAGGATGAAGGTAAGTTTCAAGGGTGGCGTGAGAGAGAGGGTTCTCAAAATCTTATTTTAATCCAATTTTTTCATTTATTTATTTGAAAATAAATTTTAAATATAATATGAGAAGTAATAAATTATTAAACATGATTAAAAATATAAATATGGAAAAATAGTTATAGTAGATAACCAATGTTATATCATGAATAATAGGTCACATATGGTAGATCCCCAACTGTAGATCTTCTATATGTGATATTTTTTTACCAGAATCAAATATAAATATGTGTATAAAAGACTAACCCAGTGTATGATTCCAAGTTTGTTTTAGATATATCTTAATCTATAGAAATTTAAATAGTCTGTGTATATGTCCGCAATTTTATTCTAAGTACCTTTGATCTAAAGAGTTACATCACCCTTTTGAAAATTATCACTCAAAATATTATGTCTTATATCCATATGATTGGGTATTTAATGATTCAAAAGTTTCTTTGAATCATTAATAACAATTGTATTATAAAACATTTTATGGAAATGTTAAAATTGATATCAATAATCTAGTAAAGTTTGTTTCATCCACAAAATCTATGGATAAAAACTACTTGAAACTATATACTCTTTTTTATTAGTGGATAATGAAACAAAATTATATTTCTTACTACACAAAGAAATTTGAGAGTTTCCAAAAAAGTGATATGATCTGGAGGTTCATTTTATATCTGACTTACATCCAACAAAACCAATTACTAAATAACTTACCATGTCAAATTATTTGCTTATAGAATATCATATTATAAAATTGGATCCACCTATGAGGTATTTGAAAATAATTTTAATAGAAATTAAATTTGACACTTTTTGGTTTTCTTGAAAATGGGCTCACATACACACACTAAACATTATATCTAGCTTACTAGCAGTTAAGTATAGTAAATATCCATGTATACATCTTTATGTGGTTTGATGAACTGGTTTCCCTATTTCATCAATATCCAACTTGTATCCAGTACACATGTGAGTATCACTCCCATTAGTAAAATCAAAACAAAAATCTATTAAAATATCTTCAGTGCACTTATATTTATTTAAAATAATTCCATCAGTATTTTGAAAAAAAATTAAAACCATGAATGTTTTAAGTTTACTCATCAATATCATTTCAAATTCATTTTTTATGTTTTTCTAAAAATTCATTGCATGAATAATTATTTAAATATCCAAATATAAAATCATTAACATAGATTTTCACAAGTAACACATCATTTGAAGTTATTTTAATAAATAAATTAGGGTTATCTATTCTTTTGAAAATCCAAATTAAATCAAGAAATTAGTTGAGACTATCTTAACATGAACTAAGATCTTGTTTTAAAACATATAATTATTATTTTTTAATTTAATAAAATGATTTGTAATGTGATGGTTTTGAAATAAAGTGGTTTTTATACAAAAATATCCTCAATAATATATCTATTCAGGAATACACTCTTGACATCCATTTTATATAGTTTGAAACAACAATGTGCTTTATAGGAAAGTAATATTCTAATGGATTCAAGTTTAGATAATAAAGAAAAGGTATCATCATAGTCAATACCCCCTTCATGACTATATCCTTGAGCAACTAGTCTTTTTATGTTTCTAATTATTGTTCCCATGTCATCATCCTAATTTATAAACACCTATTTAGTAACTATAGTTATGTAATCTTTGAGTCTTTAAACTAGTTTCCAAACTCATTTTCATTTAATATGATTAACTCTTATTGCATATCCATAATACATAATTCAATATTAATTACATTTATGAAGTTCTTTGGTTCATGCAGTTATAATAAAGATAGATTTCAACACGGTTTATAATATATGATCTAGTCTAGTTTCTTTTGTCAAGGTCATGTACTATAGAATCTAATGGAATATATCTATGAGAACAAACAACTCTAGTAATAAAAGTGTTTGGAACCTCATTTTCATGTCCAGGCTTTGGTTCAAGATGGTCATTAGAACTAAGATATTCCTATATAGGAGATCTAGTTGAATTTTCAATGGGTTAAGAATTTATTTCCAGGCTAGAAAGTCCATACTATAGATTATCTAAAGAGATATTTGGCACATGTGGATGTGCCACATCAATCCTTACATGTACAAATTCTTCTACAATGTTTTTCCTTTTATTAAATTCCATGTATGGTTTACTAGATGGAGAATATCCAATGAAAATTCCTTCATCACTCTTGGAATAAAATCTGTGTAAATTTTATTTTTTGTTGATTATAATTACATTACAACCAAAAACCCTAAATTAATTAACATTTGGATCTATTCTATTACATAATTCATTTGGGATTTTCTTTAAAATAAGTTTAATTTAAACTCTAGTAATTATATAAAAGGTGGTATTTATAGTTTATTCCCAAAAATAGAATGGAAAATCATACTCATTAAGTATATTATAACAAATTTCTTTAAGGATTCTATTTATTCTCCCTAATATGTCATTCTATTATCGGGTCCTAGGACTAGAGATGTTATGATGATCGTCATGTTTTGAGTATAATGATTCAAACTCATTATTTTTAAACACACATCCATGATTAATTATTAAGGTCTTTATCATAAATCCATTATGATTTTTTATAGATCAATCATATTTAGAAAAATTGGAAAGCACTTCACTTTTATGAGAAACGAAAAACACCCATATATATCTTAAATAATCATCAAATATAAAATAAGCGTAATGTTTCTTACTAAAGTAAACACTATTGAGGGTCTAAAAAATAAATTTGAACTAAATCTAATGGTTGATAATTTGAGACTTCTTTATTATGTTTGGAATATAGTTTTTGATTCTTCCCATTTTGATAGGGATATTAGAATTTGTATATTGGGAATTTTCTATGGTTATATCCTCAACTAATACTTTCCTAGTTAGATTTATAAGTGAGTGTATATATAAATTGAACTGTATCCAATGAAAATTCATGATAATATGTGAACGTTACTAAAAAAAGAAATATTTTGAGAAAACAAGGAATTTAAATCTACAACATAAAAATTTTCATTTCACACAACAATAAAAACTATAGCATGTCTCATATCAAAATATTTACAAGCATTATTTCTAAATTTAACATGAAAACCATTATCAATTTTTTATTGAAATGATAAAAATATTATACTTTAATATATATATATATATATAACTAAATATCTAGAAATTATAATTATACTATAGTTATTTATTTAACCAAATCCAGTTATCTTCACTTTATAATTGTCACCAAAAGTGGCCTCTAAAACATAAACTTTGATTAGGTTCTTGAATCTTGAGTAGTACTCAATCACATGTCTAGAACATCTTATTTCCAATTATAATATTGCATATTAGTTATTTTAAATAATGTATCCATCAAAATATTTAAACCAATTTTTTTGTACCCATATTTTCTTAGCTCTAGAGATTTTCGTAATAAATTATTTATGAATTCATAATTGTTTAACTGTTTTCCTATTATAATATCTTAAAATTATAAGAAAAATACCTTATCATGTTATATTCATTGAGAAATACTAATTTAATTAAAAGGATTGGAACTTGGTACAAATTTGTTTTTATAAGTTATTCTCTATAAAGGTTTATATCCAATTTTAGTACTATACTTGGGTAAATTTTGTTTACAAATAACATGGTTTAATGTTTCCCTTACATTAATGAACCTCACCAAATATTTCTTCAATTTTACATTTGATAATTTCATCACATTATTATCCTTATAAGTTGATCATTTGTATCCTTCCCTATTATAAGATCAGTTTTAGATTGAGAAGACATAGAATGAATATACATAATTTCTTTTAACATTGAATTCATTAAACGTGTCTTTCAGCATGATAATACATTCAACTAATTAATTAATAGATATATTCTTATTAATATTTCCAACTTTTGATAGAATTGAAATATGTAAAAGAGATCCAAAAAAAACAACTAGTACCTCAGATGTGTTTCTCATGAAACACGTATTAATGTTTTTACTTATTTCTTCATTACCTGGTATTGATTCACATAAAGTATCCTTAGAGAAATTCTAAGTTTATTTTAAATAATTTATTTATTTATTTCCATTTCCCTCATATTTATTATTTTACCAATCTTGGGACAATCTACTTTTATTCCTCCCTTACTCTTATATAAATAAAAAATAATTTCATTTTACAAATAATCATTTCTCCAATATTTTCTCCAGTTTTACCTTTTTATCATTCTTACCTCAGTAATTAGATTTCTAGAATAAGTTTCACTTCATGTAAAACTTCTTAAAACATTGGTCCATATGTTCCAATTATTAATCACAATCATATGGTGACTCCCCGTCACTTGAATAATTATATTTGATCTTCTCAATATGTTTGTGTCATTAGTCATAAAGGATAATGATTTCATTTTAGGTTAATATAGTTACTATTTGTTCACTTTTAATTATTCTTAATACATAGTTTTCTTTTCAATTTTCTATTTTACAAGTAGTATTTTAATTTTGTAGGATTCATTTATGGTTACAGATGTTCCACTCAACCTATTAGGTATGAAATTGAGATTTCTCATGACTTGATTCCTTTTAGTAATTTTCATTCCTAGTATTTTCATTGTGTTAAAAATATAATTGATCCCAAGATATGTGTAATTAATAAATTCACTAGGTTTCATCATTAACGTATCATATTTAATAGTATAATTATTCGACCACATTTCTTTATCATTAGAAGATACCACATTAGATTTAACAAAAGTATCACAAATTTAAAAGGTAGTAGCACATATAGATATTCTATTAAATTCATCTTCTCCTAACACATAATAAAAAGTATTCAAATATTTATAATGATAGTCATATGCTTCCTTTGTGGAATTACTCAAAGAATCTCTAAATTCTTATTATTTTTCATATTTATCTTTAATTACTATCCAAATATCAAATACCATACTTTCGAAATGGATTTTAATTTTAATCTTCCATTGATCAAAATTAGGTCCTTTAAAATAAGGATTCCCATTTGTGGAAGTTCAATATTTTCTATTTTGTTTCTGATTAATTAAATTTAGATAAAATAGAAATTTGAATATCTTTAAATAAAACTACATCACATTAAAAATAATTCTCCTCCTTTTAAATACCTAGGTGTCCCCATCATCTAGGGATGACCCAAATCTTCTCATTTCTCAGAAATTTCTAATCATGTTATAAATACAGTTTTTTCATGGAAGGTAAAATATCTTTTTATGGAAAGAAGAACCTGTCTTGTAAAATCTATAGTTATATCTAAATTTTTAACTCTATAATGGTCTACAAATGGCATGTAGTTCTTATTAAAAAAATAAATACCTCCACCAAACATTTTGTTTGGACAGGTAGAACAATGGAAAGGAAACTAGTGACTATACCTGGGTTAACTTATTTCAAACCCATTGATAAAGGAGGCATTGGCATAAAAAATATTAAACACATTATTGAGGCTCTTCATGCCAGACTCACTTGGAATCTTCTGCATAATAAATATAATTCAACTATCTTCCTTAAAAATATATTTCATGAATATGTAAATAATGGAAATTAGAATTTTCATGCCTCCTCTATCTTTCCATCCATAAAACAATATTTTTTCTCCATTATGAATAACCCTAGATGGATGGTGTATATAGACTCATCAATGAATTTTAGTTGGATAACTGGTCTGACACTCCTTTAATATATAGAATTTCTCTTCACCAAAGTCCTGAGAACACCGAAATCTTTATCAGAGATCTCCTCTACTCCCAAAATGATCATCTTCCTGACCCCATCATGAATGTCATTGATAACTATTCTTTCCCTATCTCTGATGACTTTTTAGTATGGGAACCTTCTCATAATGGGATTATTAATTCAAAAAACTATTAGAAACACTATTTTTTAAACTCTAAAAGTAATTTTGGGTGGATAAAGATCGTTGAAAAACCTTGGATAAAACCTTCATTATATACTACTGTCTGGAGACTTTCTCACAACAGGTTCCCTACAAATTATCATCTTCAATAGTATGATTTTCAGCTCTATTCTAAATACAGTCATTGAAACCAACAAATAGAAGATACCAATCATATCTTCCATTCTTGTGCCACTACATATACTATTTAGAATTATATTTTTGACATTTTTGACTGTATGTGGTTGACACATGACTCTTTTAAATCTCAATTAAAGAGATGTGAGATTATGGATAATTATCAACAAATAAGAACATTTTCCTTGATGTTGTCGTTGAGCTTCACCATGTGATATGGTATGATATAAATTATCTTATTCATAATAAATGATCATTTAGTCATAATGAAGGGTTAATGAGTATTCTCTTTTACATTCATAAAGCTTCTTCGATCCAAAAGGGACATTGCAACAACATGGTGCACACCTTTTTCATTCTATGATGACTCTGTATTGATGGAAACTACTTCCAGCTTCATCACACTCTTAATGTATTTTGGCTTTCCCCTATCACTAGTTGGGTTAATGTTAATGTGTATGATGCTTCTAAAGTCAATCCAGGCCCTATGGGTTGTGGTTCAATCTTTAGGAATCATGTTGGTCAGATCCTTGGATGATTTTATAGTAGCTGTGTAATTTCCTCTTAACGTGAAGCTGAAATGATGAGTATGATTCATTCCTTTTCATTTTCCAAACAACATGGTCAAAGAGTGGATGATCACCACCTACTAGATGGGATGCATCCGCACTATTCTCAATATCAACAAAATCATCACTCATATATATCGTGAAGAAAACATGGTTGCTAATTGCCTTGAGAACATGGGGGTTAATCAAGATATTACCTGGCTTGATGATCTTCCTTCTGATCTACATCCCTTTCATAACAAATATTGTAATATGTTTCTATCTTTTAGACTATTGTAAGATCTCTTTTTATAATAATTGGGTCTTAGTTTTCTATTCAGGTAGCACCATGTTCAAAAAACATTACAAAGATTTGTGAAAACCCCTCTGATACAACATGTTTTTTGAGTGGGAAACTCAAGAGTGGGGGGGGGGGGGGTGAACTGAGATTCTGATAAATTTTTTGTTTTAAAACAATTTATAAAACCTGAAACCCCCAATTTAAAAAAACCACCCAGTTTGCAAAATAGTTTAATTATATAATTTTATGTTTTGAAATTATTCTAAAAAGATAGTTCACAACTCAATTAAAATACTTTTGGAAATACTCTATATTTTGAAATAAATCTACATGTATCATAAATCATATAAAACACCAATTTATGTTAAATATTAGAGTTTTCTAAAAAACAATAGAAATTAGTTAATTCAAAATGGATATAGAAATGAAAAACAAGTAAAAAAACAAATTAATTAAAAATGGGGTTTTATATAAATAAAATAATTAATACCCTCCACATGGAAATCAAATATTACTAATAATTTTATTATTAAATAAAATTATCCAAAACTCAGATTAGGACTCAAAAATAATATCTCACAAGGCTATAAAATCTCACATACTCTTCCATAATAATTTATGGGATAAAAAATACAATGTCATAGAGGACCTCTTCCACATTTTTTGTGGGAATTTAGATAAAAAATAGTGATAGTGACTTAAGAACTCTCAATTTTATAACATGATACTATGTTTTAAATATATGCATTGAAAAATAACACCAATAAAATGTAAATCCTAAAGAGAAATAGAATGATTTTAGAGTGTATGATGTAAAGTGCTTCTCAATCTGAAAAGGTTTAGTTGTTTTGAATTCATTTAAATCTTATTTGAAAGGATATCGAAAATTTTTCATCAAAATTGTATCAAAACAGGGGGTCATGGAAGTCTCGAAAGGATTAAGATTTCAGTCTATGAATGTTCTTGAAAACTTATTCACTCATGCTTCTACTGTTCCTCTCTTTTAAATTATGTGAGATAAAGTTATTCACAATTTATGTATGTGGATCTCTATCATGTGTGATCCTCTTATGTTTCCTCTATATTTTCACACAAAGATGGTTCTTATAAATTTATTCTGTTCCAGGGAAAATTATTTGTTGTAGGATAATATTAGAATAACAAGGACCCTCATACCAAGTAACAGATCTAAAAATACATACCTTTTATTTAATTCATCTGTGGAGTGGATGAAAATTAATCATTCTTAAATCCACAAGGATTTTAGTCCAATTAATTCCTTAAACTATATATTGGAGAAATAATATTTAAATTAATTTTTGATAGATATGTAAAGACCCGTAAAATTCAAGGAAATTTTTTTCTTAATTTTCTTTGGGATTTTACAAGAACGCAGTTTCTGAAGGCACTTGAATCTGAGGCCCGATGTGCCCGGAATTTATATCCGAATTTTAGCTCGGGTACGTTCAGTGAACGAACGAGTGTGAATTTATAAATTTTGAACCGGTACTTGGAATCGAATTCTGAGGGCACCGATGGAATCGTAGTGCCAGTATTTGCTTAGAAACGCCTTTTCTAGAGTTGCGTTTGCTCGGGGGGAATTATTAAAATTTAGGGAATTAAATGTTAGGTAAAATAAATTATGTGGAAATTTATTTTATCCTTGGTAGTTAAATTCTCCCATGGGAAGTTTTTGCTGGGGCCCACAACCACCCAACTTCCCATGTGAGGTTATGAGGGCGGTGGGGCCCACATGAGCCCCTATCTTCTCATATTATCTAACTCCTCTAATCTCCCTATTAAGTGTGTAACCCTTAAAACTTTCCTTTTAATTTTTGTCCTTCCCTCTCACCACATTTATTCAATGCCAACTCTTTAATTTAATTAAGTGAGTTATGTATTTGAAATTTGTAATTTTGAAAGGCATGACTTAAGATAATAAAATGAGAGGGGTCTTATTTTATTAGGTTGGCTTGTGGTGTAAGGGGATTGGGGAGAAGGAAACTCTATGTCTTGAAGTTCATCTTCTTCCTCATCATAGAATGCGAAGAATGCCGAACCTTCGACGAAGAACTTCATCACCTCAAAGGGGAGTTCGTCATACCGTCTTCTTCCCTCTCCGCAGCCGGTGACAGATTCCATCCTCAGAGATCGATGACGTGAAGCCGTGTACCACGACGCCGATGACTCTCTTCTTCATCACGCCAATGACGCTTACAGAGTCTTCTTCCACGACGATCTTTTTCGCGACGAACCTTCATTCTTCTCGTTATCAAGGTAGGGGTGTGTTTTTATTTGAGCAATGCTGATTCTTCCTTCCTTTGTTTTTCTTGACCCACTTTCTACCAAACTAACATGGAAGGACCGGGCCAAACGAACACGGCCTGATCCCTCCGCCGTTTCTGTGAATGTTTGGTGGGATCTTCGTGTTCTTCATGGGTGACGAACACTGGAACGTTGCTAGTTCGTTGTGCGTCGCAATGATCCCAATTGAAGATCCAACATCATGAAGTCCTAGCGATGGTGCGATGACGATAGTGGGAGACGGATCAAACTGGAATGGGAGAGACCGTCCCTTGACTGTTCTTAGAGCGGGTGAATGAAATCGTGATTTCGGAGCCGATCGGAGGCCTGAAAACACCAGAGGCGATTACGGGACATCAGGGAAACATAATGTCCGAAGTTTCATGATGAGTGGACCGTTAGAACAAAGAATGGACAACACGGGAGGCGCGCTGGCTGGAGGCGTCGATTCTGGAAAATTACAGAATACACAGCATGTTCCACTGACAAACACGCCGTGTAGTGTGGGTGTACTACGACTGGAGTTTTCGGATTAGACAAGTAACACACGACATGTGACCCCGGCCACACGGCGTGTAATCTCTACGCAGAATAGCAGAAGTAGCTTTGCGGGACTCGGCGTGTAATCCGAGGATACATAGACATGGTTTTGAGTACACGGGTATGTACTCCACTACACGACCAGGCATGACCAGCATAAATGGAGCTGACCTAGATGTTTGGCCACGGTGTGTAACCATACCACACGCCGTGTATTTACTTTTTACATGAACAACCCATCGACACGGGCTGTGGAACATGAATAGTACCCGTGGACAGAAGACACAGTGTGTAACCATACCACACACTGTGTACTTAATTTTTACACGACCAGCCCTGCGACACGGGCCGTAACACATGGGCAGTACCCGGTGTCAGATGACACGACGTGTATCATATAACTACACGCCATGTACTTTTTGAAATTGTTTTGGTCGTCTTGTTCTCAGTGACAAGGGCACATTATTATTGGTTTTCCCCTAAGACGTGGGACGAAACGTTGGGTTACATCATCCCTGGACTTCGTGACGGTTGATGTGTCCATCCCTTGACTCGAGGAGAGGATCCTCCCGAAACGAGCTTGTTGTGTGTGGGAACCCTAGATCTGGCTGCGACTGCGACGACGACGACTGTACAGAAATCCTTCGTGGATTCAACGACGACGACTACAATACTCAGCGATCCTACGTGGATCAGTACTACCGATCCTGTGTGGATCCGATCCTGTGTGGGGCAGTGCTCAACAGTTCTGTGTGAGCCAGCGCCTACAGATCCTGTGTAGGTCTGATCTTGTGTGGGTCTTTGTGGGGGTTAGTTACCTATCAATCATGTGTGGGTCAGATCCATTGTGGGTCATTGCATGGGTTAGTACCTATCGATCCTTTGTGGGTCCGACGGCTTAGATGAATCAGTGGATATACCTGATCATCTCTATCGTCTTACGAAGAAGTATACTTGTGTGAGCTGAATCATGTTTTCCTCTCTTTTGTGGATTGTGATGTGCTATCTTGTGTGGATTTCATTTTTCTTTCTTGTGTGGATTGGGTTGTGATTTCCTATGTGGACTGGGTTGTACTTGGGCTTAGAGGTTGGAGCAGACTGGAATTGATGACTTAGGTATATGTATGGGCATATACCTAAGCAGCGTCGGATGTTACTTCTTGATTGTATCTTTCCTTTGTGGATTATCCTTTGTGGATTCTGGGAGACCTTCGGGGGTCTCGGGGTCCCTACTGAGTAGCTTATACTCACCCCTGCATGGGCTATGCTCGCACTATGTTGTGTTGGTTGTAGAGGATGGACAGCGTTGATCGTGGTTGAGGCTTGCGGAGCAGGACAGTACCTGGAGGTGGACCACTGGGCGGGACATACTCGGAGCGAACAACTGGACCCTAAGATCTGTGGAGGCCATTTGTACTCACCCTTCAGGTGGGAATTCCAGTGGATGGCTCGACGTTGCGACTTTACTTTCTGTTGCTGTTTTCCCTTTCGATTTGTACTTTACTTTCAGTTGGGTTTGTATTTTGGCCCACTTACTTTTTCCGCACTTACTATTGTACCCAGTTTTTACTTAGTGTTTACTTCTACTGCTTGCTTGCTCTATGGTGTTTTTTTACTTTACAAAGGCAATGCCATCCATTTTTACCAGGAATTAAGCCTTGGTGATAGTCGCCAGCCCCTGGCCTATGGAAGGCTGACTTGGGGTAGTCACGACACGGGCCCCGACGACGGGTCGTGACAAATTGGTATCAGAGGAGTTCTGTTCTACCACAAAACTAAGGACTCTGATCTTTTTCTATGTGAATAAATAGTGTTAATAGTATTGAGTGTGGTTATCAGTCCAGGGAGTCCATTGTTGGTGCGGCGGCCGACGTATCCATACACTAGGACCCTGACTTCTGATTTCCGACTTATGGCACGAAAACATTGATTGCATGTGTGTTTCAAGTTTTCTTTGTGATTACTATATGTCAGCTCACCAGGTATAATGTTTTACTATGGTGCACCTGTTTCTTTTCAGGATGGCCCCACGACGGCAGCCAGCTTGGGTTATGAGAGTTGAGTGTGACGACAGTCCACCAAGCGACGAGGCCTTGGTGCATGGCCCTTTGACAGTAGAGGCACTGACGGTACCTCTACCCACTGAGCCACCGATGCTACCAGCCCCAGCCACTGACGATGCACACCGCCTTAGTGCACTACACGAGTTTCAGTGCCAGTGACCGCTGAGGTTCCGTGGGGAGACGGACCCCCAGGCAGCCAAGGACTGGCTGGAGGCAGTTGTACGGGTTTTCAGGCTAGTGAGGACACCAGCAGACCTCATGGTGATCCTCACAGCGAGCCTACTGCATGCGGCATCATGAATATGGTGGAGCTTGATGCTCCAGGTGCACGATGAGTCGTCTCTTCTTTGGTCGGACTTTGATAGCCTCTTCCGCTCGGAGCTCTTTCCAGCCACCCTCTGTGCGGTGTGCATCCAAGAGCTTCTTCAGCTGCGGCAGGGCAGCTTGACGGTCGCCCAGTACTTGGAAAGATTTACTGATCTCTCACAATACTCGACATACATGGTACGAGACCCATTCTTCCAGGATCATAACTTTGAGTAGGGATTGATGCATGAGATCAGGGCATCACTGATCTCCCTCAGCATTCTGACTCAAGCAGGAGTACTGGAGAGAGCCCTTTTGATCGAGAGATTTCTTGTTGATCCTTCTTCAGCAGCGAGACCTACCGAGGGGTGGCACGTAGCAGAGTCTTCTGTAGCAGGCAGCTGGTGGATGACTCATGGGTCCAGGCACACCAGAACTTCAGGCAGACGACCTCAGGACACTGGCTCAGCTGTGCGGGGCACACAGTGCAGGGTCAGTCTTTTGAGAGGCAGGCAGTGCTACTCATGCGGCGGGCATGACCACATGGCTCGTGACTGCCCGACCTGCCGTGTAGTGGAGCAACAGACGGTTGAGGGACCACCCAGGCAGAGGCAGAGGGTCAAAATTGGTGGTCCACAGGGAGCAGGCGGACGAGGCAGAGGATCTGGCTGAGTAGCAGGTGGTGGGAGATGCTTTGAGGCTCTACCACCACCACCACCAGGAGGTCCACCCCGACCACCGGGAGCTGGCGGGCAGAGACATGCACAGCTCCAGGCAGCAGAGGCCTACGACCACGGCGCGCCCGAGATGATTCAAGGTACTATCTGTGTCTATTCCACCCTTTTTTCAGTACTTATAGACACATGAGCGAGTCATTCTTTCATAGCCGCTGCCCTTGTTCGGAGCTCGGAGATTCTGACAGAGCCTTTGGGTCGATCCTTACGGCTAGAGACTCCTACGAGAGCAGACTCGACGATTACGCACGGGTGCCGGCAGTGTGAGCTTACTCTAAGAGGCGAGAGATTTGGCTAGGATCTTCATGTAGCGGCGTCGAGGCCTTATGATGTCATCTTGGTCATGGATGGGTTATCCACAGTCCATGCTTAGATTGACTATATTATGCACAAGGTGTGATGTGTACGCACCGATGGAAAAATGTTCACCTTCACCGGCGAGAAGGGAGCCTTCGCAGCATAGGATGGACTTCCGCAGAGGAGAGGACAACCCATCACTCATCAGTTGGCTAGCCTCATCCTAGGAGAAGTTGACCTGTGGAGTCCTAGTTTTCCTGCAGTGGTGGATCAGTATGCAGACGTTTTTCCCGATGACGTTCCAGGACTACCTCCACATAGAGAGGTAGACTTTTATATTGACTTGTACCCTGGGTCATCCCCGATATCCACTCCTGCGTATCGGATGGCCCCCGCTGAGCTTCGAGAGATATGGGTATAGTTGGAGGACTTGCAGGACAATGGATTCATCCGACCCAGTGTTTCACCCTGGGCTTCCCCGATTTTGTTCCCCAAGAAGGAGGACAGAAGCTTGAGACTTTGTGTCGACTATCATCGCATGAACCAGGCGACAGTAAGGAACAAGTATCCACTACCAAGGATTGATGACCTCTTCGATCAGCTCAAGGGAGCACGGTGGTTCTCAAAGATAGACCTCAGGTCAGGCTATCATCATCTCAGAGTTCGGGACGAGGATGTGCAGAAGATGGCCTTCAGATGTCGGTATGGCCACTATGAGTTCTTGGTTATGCCATTCAGCATAAACAATTTTCCAGTAGTTTTCATGGCCCTCATGAACAGGATCTTTCAGCCATACCTCGATTGATTTATCGTGGTCTTTATCGACGACATTTTGATTTACTCGACCACTGAGGTGGAGCACACCTACCACTTGCGGGTTGTACTAGACACACTCTGAGAACACCAGATTTAGGGAAATCTCTCAAAGTGTTAGTTTTGGATACGCGAGGTTCACTTCTTGGGGCACATCATCTCTAAGGCGGGATTTGCGGTCGATCCTGCGAAGATCAAGACAGTGTTAGCTTGGGATCCACCCAGGAGCGTGACGGAGGTGTGGAGTTTCTTGGGACTAGCTGGATACTATCGGAGATTTTTACCAGACTTCTCCGGAGTTGCAGAACCACTCTCAGCTCTTACGAAGAAGGGGAAACCCTTTGTGTGGTCAGACAGATGTCAGCAGAGAATCCAGGAGCTGAGACAGAGATTGACCATCGCACCTGTCTTGAGGTTGCTGGAGGAGGGAGTAGGGTACATAGTCTACTGCGATGCATCAGGGACCAGAATCGGATGTGTCCTGATGCTGTAGCGGGCAATGATCTTCTATGGATCACGTCAGTTGAGGCCACATGAGTATAACTACACTACCCATGACCTGGAGTTAGCATCAGTGGTCTTCACTCTAAAGATGTGGCGACACTATCGGATTGGGGAGCGATTTACAGTCTTTTATGACCATCAGAGTCTCAGGTACGTCTTCTCTCAGAAAGACCTGAACCTGAGACAGCAGTGATGGCTCGAGTTCCTCCAGGACTATGACTTTGAGATAGACTATACACCTGGGAAGGGGAACATGGCAGGTGATGCTCTCAGCAGGAGGACATGCATTCAACCACTTGGGGAGGTGAAAAAGTAGCTAGTCGCTTTGAGGATATCCTTTGTGGATAGAGATGGAGCAGATTTCCTTCAGTGTCTCATAGTCACTCCTCCACTACTACAGTGGATCAGAGAGGCACAGCGTGGGGACGCCGACTATGAGACGCGGCATGCACAGATATCCTCAGGACATGCACCTGATTGTTTCTCCTTAGGAGGAGATCACAACATCCTTTTCAGAGGATGTACCTTGGTACCAGTTTCTTTACAAGAGGATGTGCTGAGATAGTTTCACACTTCTCCTTTGGCGGTACATCCTGGTGTGGCGAAGATGTACCAGGACCTAAGACAACGGCACTACTAGCCAGGCATGAAGAAGGCTGTGGTAGAGTTTGTTTCTCGATGCCTCACCTGCCAGTAGGTGAAGGCAGATCACCAAGTACCAGTAGGTTTGGTACAACCCTTGGAGGTCTCGGAGTGGAAGTGGGACAGGATATCTATAGACTTCGTGACTGGACTTCCACGCACTTCTAGAAGTCACGACTCCATTTTGGTGATTGTTGACTGACTCACCAAGTCGAAACACTTCTTACCCATCAGAGATCAGGGCTCAGTGGAAAGCTTGGGACGTCTCTACGTTCAGGAGATTGTTCAGCTTCACGGTGTTCCATTATCTATCGTCTCCGATCGAGATTCTCTCTTTACTTCCTGGCTTTGGAAGGGGTTGCAGGAGGCGTTCGGGACGCAGCTACGTCTGAGGAACGCCTTTCACCCTCAGAAAGATGGTCAGACGGAGAGGACCATACAGACTCCTGAATACATGCTCCGCGCATGTGTCCTAGACTTTGTTCGCAGCTGGGAGGACCACATACCCTTGGTGGAGTTCGTGTACAACAACAGCTACCACTCCACCATCGGGATGGCACCATACGAGGCGTTGTACGACTGACCTTGCAGATCTCCTTTGTGCCAGAAAGACCCTGGGGAGTCAGCACTTGTGGTACCGGAGATGGTCCAGGCCACGACAAAGAAGGTCCAGATCATCCAGGAGCAGATGAGGACAGCTTAGAGCCAGCAGAAGCTTTATGCTGACAGGAGGCGGAGGCCACTGGAGTTCGAGGATGGCGATCACGTCTTCTTGCGGGTCTCACATCGACGTGGATTACATAGATTTGGCCAAGGCGGAAAGTTGTCTCCATGCTTCATCGGACCGTTCCAGGTCCTCAACAGGATTGGCGAGGTGGATTATCGCCTGGCTCTACCACCTCAGTTGCATCGGGTGCACGACATCTTCCACGTATCTCAGTTGAGGAGATACGTGCATGGCCCGACACATATCATTGACCATGGGGAGATAAACATTGATGATGGGGTGACATTTACGGAGGTCCCAGTGGAGATCGAGGATCGACAGTATTGGGTCCTACATGGACGTTCGATTCCTCTAGTGCGCATCGGATGGCAGCACAGAAATCTCCAGGAGAGCACTTGGGAGCGGGAGGCTCAGATGCTTGCTCAGTACCCACTTTTGTTTCCCTAGTTTTCAATGTATCTTTACGGGGATGTAATGCCCTAAGGTGGGAGTAATGTAAAGACCCATAAAATTCAAGGAAAATTTCTCTTAATTTTTTTTGGGGTTTTACAAGAATGCAGTTTCTGACGGACCTTGAATCTGAGGCCCGGTGTGCCCGGAATTTCTATCCGAATTTTAGCTCGGGTATGTTCAGTGAACGAATGAGCGGGAATTTATAACTTTTGAACTGGTACTCAGAATCGAATTCCGAGGGCACCGATGGAATCGAAGCGCTGGTATTTGCTTAGAAACACCTTTTCTAGAGTTGCATTTTCTCAGGAGGAATTGTTAAAATTTAGGGAATTAAATGTTCGGTAAAATAAATTTTGTGAAAATTTATTTTATCCTTGGTAGTTAAATTCACTCATGGGGAGTTGTTGGTGGAGCCCAAAACCACCCAAATTCCCATGTGAGGTTATGAGGGCGGTGGGGCCCATACGATCCCCCATCTTCTCATATTCCCTAACTCCTCTAATCTCCCTCTTAAGTGTGTAACCCTTAAAACTTCCCTTTTAATTTGTGACATTCCCTCTCCCCACATTTATTCAATGCCAACTCTTTAATTTAATTAAGTTAGTTATGTATTTGGAAATTGTAATTTTGAAAGGCATGAAAAAAGATAATAAAATGAGATGGATCTTAATTTATTAGGTTGTCTTGTGGTGTAAGGGGATTGGGGAGAAGGAAACTCTAAGTCTTGAAGTTCATCTTCTTCCTCATCATAGAACACGAAGAACACAAAACCTTCGACGAAGAACATCGTCACCTCAAAGGGGAGTTCATCGTACCATCTTCTTCCCTCTCCGTAGCCGGTGAGAGACTCCATCCTCAGAGATCGACGACACGACACCGTGTACTGCGACGCCGACGACTCTCTTATCCGTCATGCCAACGACGCTTACAGAGTCTTCTTCCGCGACGATCTTTTTCGAGACGAACCTTCATTCTTCCCGTTATCAAGGTAGGGGTGTGTTTTTATTTTGGAAACACTGATTCTTCCTTCCTTTGTTTATCTTGACCCACTTTCTACCAAACTAACATGGAAGGACTGGGCCAAACGAACACGGCCCGATCCCTCCGCTGTTTTTGTGAATGTTTGGTGGGATCTTCGTGTTCTTCATGGGAGACGAACACCGGAACGTTGATAGTTCGTTGTGCGACGCAACGATCCCAATTGAAGATCCAACATCATGACATCCTAGTGATGGTGAGACGACGATAGTGGGTGACGGATCAAACCGGAACGGGAGAGACCGTCCCTTGACCGTTCTTCGATCGGGTGAATGAAATCGTGAATTTGGAGATGATCGGAGGCCCGAAAACACCGGAGATGATTATGGGACATCGGGGCAACATAGTTTCCGTAGTTTCGTGATGAGCGGACTGTTAGAACAATGAACGGATAGCACGGGATGCGCGCTGGATGGAGGTGTCGATTCTGGAAAATTACAGAATACACGGCGTGTTCCACTGAAGAACACACCGTATAGTGTGGGTGTATTGCGGATCGAGTTTTGGGTTTAGACAAGTAACACACGGCATGTGACCCTGGCCACACGGCGTGTAATATCTATGCAGAATAGCAGAAGCAGCTTCGCAGGACTCGACGTGTAATCCGGGGATACACAGACATGGTTTTGAGTACACGGGTATGTACTCCACCACACGACCAGGCATGGATAGCATACACAGAGCCGACCTAGATTTTTGGCCATAGCGTGTAACCATACCACACACCATGTACTTACTTTTTACATGAACATCCCATCAACACGGGCTGTGGAACACGGACAATACCCATGGATAGAAGACACGACGTGTAACCATACCACACACTGTGTACTTACTTTTTACACAACCAGCCCTACGACATGGGCCATAACACATGGGAAGTACTCGGTGTCAGATGACACGGCGTGTATCATATATCTACACGCCGTGTACTTTTGGAAATTGGTTTGGTCGTCTTGTTCTCGGTGACTTGGGAACGTTTTTCTTGGTTTTCCCCTAAGACGTGGGACGAAACATTGGGTTACATCATCCCTGGACATCGTGACGGTTGATGTGTCCATCCCTTGACTCGAGGAGAGGATCCTCCCTAAACGAGATTGTTGTGTGTGGGAACCCTAGAGCTGGCTACAACTGTGACGACGACGACTGTACAGAAATCCTCCATGGATTCAACGACGATGAGTACAACACTCAGCGATCCTACGTGGATCAGTGATAACGATCCTGTGTGGGTCCGATCCTGTGTGGGTCAGCGCTCAACGGTTCTATGTGAGCCAGCGCCTACAGATCATGTGTGGGTCCGATCCTGTGTGGGTCTTTGCGGGGGTTAGTTACCTATCGATCCTGTGTGGATCAGATCCTTTGTGGGTCATTGCCGGGGTTAGTACCTATCGATCCTTTGTGGGTCCAACGACTTAGATGAATCATTGGATATACCTGATCATCTCTATCGTCATACGAAGAAGTATACCTGTGTGAGCTGAATCATGTTTTGCTTTCCTTTGTGGATTGGGTTGTTCTATCGTGTGTGGATTTAGTTTTTCTTTCCAGTGTGGATTGGGTTGTGATTTCCTATGTGGACTGGGTTGTACTTGGGATCGGAGGTTGGAGCGGACAGGAATTGATGACTTAGGTATATGTATGGGCATATACCTAAGCAGTGTCAGATGTTACATAGTGATTGTATCTTTCCTTTGTGGATTATCCTTTGTGGATTCTAGGAGACCTACGGGGGACTCAGGGTCCATACTGAGTATCTTATACTCACCCCTACACGGGCTATGCCTGTACTACGTTGTGTTGGTTGCAGACGACGGACATCGCTGATCGTGGTTGAGTCTTGTAGAGCAGGACTGTACCTGGAGGTAGACCACTGGGCGGGTCGTACTCGGAGCGAACGGCTGGACCCTAGGAGCTGTAGAGGCCATTTGTACTCACCCTTCAGGTGGGACTTCTAGTGGATGGCTCGACATTGTAGCTTTACTTTCTATTGTTGTTTTCCCTTTTGAGTTGTACTTTACTTTCAGTTGGGTTTGTATTCTGGACCACTTACTTTTTCCGCACTTACTGTTGTACCTAGTTTTTACATAGTGTTTACTTTTACTGCTTGCTTGCTCTGTGGTGTTTGTTTACTTTACAAAGGAAATTCCTTCCCTTTTTACCGGGAATTACGCCTTGGTGCTAGTCGCCAGCCCCTGGCCTATGGGAGGCGGGCTTGGGGTAGTCACGGCACGGGCCCCAACGACGGGTCGGGACAAGATATGATAGCACTTTGGATACAGATCTATCTTGAATGTAGATCTGTTTTTGTGGTTGATCTATTTTGGGAGTAGATTTATTTTCAAGGAAGATCCATTCTGGCGGTAGATCTGTTATGGTGGTAGATATATTTTATCTGGAGATACATTCTAGTGGCAGCTGTCCATTATTGGTAGATCCATATAATTATTAATCTTTGGAATGGGTGCCTTACTCTGGTGGTATATCAGTATAACTAGCGGTATAAATTTTAAATTAATTGTTGATAAATAATTGATTAAAATTTTAAAATATGACCAAAATATGATTGACTATTATAAAAAATTAGACATATTAAAAATATAATAATGATTCGTGATAATTAAAACATGGAGGTTCTAAAAAATATCTAAAAACATTATTAATTAATTCTATAATTATTGTTATAGAACTAGTGAGACTAGAGTGAATCAATCTGAACTCATAATTTTAATACCATGTTTAGATGGTAGCCATTTAAATATCTTCCTTATCCACCTTTAATTGGTGATATCCTGATAAATGTTCCACCTTGGAAAAATACTTGTCCCCATGTAATTTATCAAACAATTCATATTCTTGGAAAAGGATACTTGTTCTTTATTTTTTATTTTTTGAGATTATTATAATCAATGTAGAGTCACATTGACCCATAATTATTATTGATTAAGAGGAGTGTCTCAACCCATGGTGAAAAACTCAGGCATGTTAAAACCTTATACAAAATCATTTGAAACTAATTTTTTTGTTATTCAAAGTCAATTGTGGACATTTTATAAGTAGTGTTGGATACTTGATGATATATTGGTATATGTTTGATTGATAACTCAACCAATAGGTAAATACTAATACTAGATAACTCTTCAAGGAATAACTCTATATAATACCTCATAATAGGAATCTCTTAAAATATTATTTTATCCTTTGTCTCAATTATTTTAGAAATATATACCTACTATAAGTCAATAATATCCAAACATGATATAGATATTTTATAGGATATTCATCCTCATCCTCAAAGTTGTATATAATTAGAGGATGAGTACGGATATGAAGAGTGATCTCCCACTCTCAATAGTTGATGTTGGATTTATATAAGGATAAATAATCCATTCCCAATATAACTTCAAACTCCACTAAAGTATGTAAGATAAGATTATAAAGAAGATTCAGCCCACAAACATTAGCTTGGGGGTGGGGGAGTTATATAATTAGGATACAATAATGTTTTCATTTTCTATTCTCATAGATATATCAAACCCCATGTTTTGAGGCGGCGTTTGAATAATTCTCTTAAATTTTCATGATATAAAAGAATTAATAGAAATATAAACATATAGGACATTTTAATCTTATTAATGGATAATGAGTTCACATTTCCCAATTTGATTCGCGTTCTAGTCATTAATGATATCCAAAACAACCTTTGGGATGAGAGTACTCATACTAAAAAACATACGAAAGGTAAACAATGAACTTAGAAGGAATAAATTATAAATGAAAGTTATAACCAAACATATGATTCTACAGGTTTCAATCTAGGTTATACATGGTAATTTCCCTATTAAGTTTTCTATCCAAACAATATATTCAATTACTTCATAATGGTTCGTAAAGAGTTTTTGTGTTTTCCAATGCATGTCCCCTGAGTGTGTCAAACCAGGTGTGTTGTAAAGAATCTTTCTCATGAACCAGATAATGACTGAGTTCATAAACAAAGAACCCTTTTAGGGTTATTACACCTAGGTAAAAATGTTCCAGATCTATATCCACTTGTAATTTCAAGATAGTTATGTAATTTCTTAGAATACACTCACGCTATACTTCACAGAAATTCCAATTCATTTTCTTATACAAAGATTTATCCCTACGGTTATCACTAATGTTTTCTAGTCATAATTAAAAAAATAACTGGACAATTATATGATACCAATTATAGTGACACAAAATTTTTACACATTTCATTACATTATTTCTAACATAAATTTCTTTTAAATACAACCAAAGGATCAAAATACATTATTTCATTAGAAGAATAATTACATAATACCTCAACATGAAAATAAATTAAAATGTCTTGATTTTAATCTCTATAATGAGCTCCAAAATCCCATTGATCTATAAAAATTGTATAGGATGATTTTGGTAATAAATAAAACAAAAAGATGAGCTATAAATATCAATTAGGGAGTAAACCTGAGAACAAAAAATAATATATGAGTGGAAAGGCATAACTTGATATCACAGATGAAAAGGATCATGAATAATCACATGGAAGCATAACATAATGAATATGGAAGAATAAGTTCATGGAAACATACGATGGTCAAAGAAACATATAACACAATAAAATATTAATTCAAGGATAACCACTAAGATAACATTACATGGTGGACAATATACCATCACAGATTAGGTTCAATCCCTAATTCCATACATATCATCATGTGAGAAAAAAAATCCAATACATTGGAAAACTATATGGTTTCACCCATAAAAACTTTTACATGATTATGTGACACTAAATAAGAAATCAATTATAAGGAATAATTAAATAATTTCTAACAAAATAAAATGGGGTTAATAATCTTACATTCTATCATAAGTATTACCCATGGAAAAAATAGTTTTCATTTAAGAAATAAATGCAAGGACTATATTATACCATAAAATAAAGGGATAATATGATTGTTAAATATATAAGATACATATATAGAGAATTTATAATCATTCAATAACATAAAATTGAGATATAAAGTTAGTTAGAGAGTAAAATTTCATAACCCAATGAAAAAGGGTGGTTCAAAGAGATCCCTTACCTTATATTCTAGAATCATTATGCACTTGAAATTAATATCTAGAATAATAAAATTAAATTAATTAATAACTATTTTAAGAAAATTTTCTATATATATTTTATTTATTACAATTATATTATTTACATTTATAACCATTTAATTAAGATATAGATACTAATTTCATTGTTTTGATTGTGTTTGTTTCATCATTACATGCTCAAATCAGTTGTGGATAATTATTGATATTCTTTAAAAATAGGACTCAAATATATATAAGGGAAATTTAATGGTATCAATATTGTTATAGAAACATAAATGGTAAGAAATATCTGTTTGTGTTCTAATATAGTAAGATTCACTTAGTAAAAACATTATGTAGTACCCAATTTTCAATGAGGTATGGATTCTTTAAATTTTAGTCTAAAAACTTTATTTAGACCAAATATGGATGCCTAATGAGTTAGTAAATGTCTCAGGGGTCTTAGGGGAATGTTCCAAGCCCAAAACTTATCTTTTAGGGAAAATTGGACATTTCGGACGGTTATCACATGGTTGGAACACAGTTTGGCTAACAGTGCAGATGGAAATTTTTAGAAAGAACCATATAACACTGTTTGTGCAT
Source organism: Viscum album (assembly GCA_963277665.1). Classification (NCBI taxonomy): domain Eukaryota; kingdom Viridiplantae; phylum Streptophyta; class Magnoliopsida; order Santalales; family Viscaceae; genus Viscum; species Viscum album. The sequence goes on along the minus strand of OY728150.1, from coordinate 1,182,642,741 downwards.
GATCGTGCAGTCTCACCATGAATGTTTCCCTTATTCCTAAGTAACCATTCATGGTTTGGAGATGGATATTCAAAAATATTTGATAAAATGTGCACAAGCCTTTTTTCTAGGTAAATTGTCCATTTTTCAATTAATGATATAATTAGATCCCTGCTTCTTCCCTAATCCGAAAACCAGGGGGATTAGCCATTTTATATCTCAAATTGGATATTTTTAAATGCTAAATCTAGGGATTGAATGATGTACTTCATCTGTTATCTGATAGAGCTTTCATTCATCATGTTGGATGTGCAACGTTAAGCACTCGAGTTCATTTAAGCATTTACTCTTCTCTATTTACCTCAACATAGTTATTTGGGTATGAGCATTTTTATCCGTTTTTTAAATATTCTCTAATCCAAGACAAATAAAGGTGAAGTACCTAAGGATGAGAGTTTTACATGCCTATGTTGGGTGGTTTATAACTCATCCCTCACGTTTTTTTATTTTTTAGTTATCATGTTGGGCCCTCCAATTTCATCGTGTGCCATTAATAGAATTTATATTCCCTTCTTATAATCATTATAACCATATAATTCTACTCTTTCCATATACATTATTAATTGTTGGTGGTTATGAACACAAATCCAACCATACCATGAAGAATGTTATTCCATAATTGGGTACTTAGAATTTTACATCTTTGATCCACCGTTCGGGTGTAAATTTTCTTGACCCTTCGAAGGGTATGATTTTCTTTTTTAAATGGATTGAGTTATATTGTGAATTTTATAATGGAATGTACCATGTATTCTCACCACATGACATGCCAAATGTAAGTGATTCAATTGATAAATAAATGTGAAATTGAAATTGGAAAGTATACCAAGTACCTAACTTTACCAGATTAATTGTGAATGATTAATAGGTTGCCTGTACATAGCACCCATTACCACATTAATGGAAGGTAGTGGAATAAACCTATATTATTGAATATGGTTCAAATGAAATTAATAAAAGTTTCATGATACTTGTCCTTATTAAACTAATTAAAGGAATTTCTTGAACCAAATGGACTTATTTATTAATCATGACACGATTAAAAGTGTTTATGATACTTGACCTTATCACACTAATGAAAGGAAAGACTTGAACCAAATGAAATATTACATGTCTTTATAATAAAATTGGAGTTTAATGACTAGATCTCACCATGTATTCTTTTTGGGGAATGTGTTTTTCACTTTGGAACTCCATTCTTATTCACGGATATGGCTTGCTTAGGTTGAGACCCACCTAGATCTGGATCCTTGTCTATTCATTAGATGCCCAATATGACACTGTAGGATCCCTTCAATATCATTACAATATTCCTTGGATAAAATCCTTGAATCAAACATTGACAAGTATGTGCCATGGTTACATCCCATAGGTCCCTGTCTCTACATAGACCTATTTTACCTTGGATGATCTCCTTGGATTCTGTAGCCATATTAATATGGATTTCCATGGGATAAGCTCCATGGATTACACTCTTACCCTAATCTAGACTGTAGTTATTACTATGTTGGATACCCTTGAGGTATAAATTTCAGTTTTTTATTACCCTGGAACTTCATTATTAAAAGTAATTACATGTTTCCTTGTCATAACTTGGAACCTTCACTATTGTTAACATGAGACTCATTTATACACTGTTATTAAATAATCAATTAATAGACTATTCATGTTCTGAAATTAGTTGAGGGTTGAAGTAGGTACCTGAGTATTTAGTTACATTTTATTATTTTAATTTATATATACATGCTTTCAAACTATTATGTTTCCTTTAAATGGGTCGGATGTTATACACACTGTTGGTGGTAGCCCACTGTGATTTATCTCACTCCCTATCTAGGCGCCTTTTAGTACCAATAGTGGATGACATAGTTTTGGGTGTTGATAAAGGGAATAATAAAACTTAAAAAACATGATTGATTAGTTTTTAGAATGGATCTTGATAGAAGATTTCCAAGTTGTATCTCAACATTCTTAGGATAATATTTGATTTCCTATATAATTATGTGGAACATGTTATGCCTTCTATCTTGTATCCATGTTTTATAGTTTTATAGTGACATGAAATATCCCAAGTTGTTGAATGTTGTTTTAGTTATTTTAGAAATTGTTATTTTTGTCTCTATTTTTCAATTGTGTCTTTGGTTTACTTATATAACTTCCGCTATTTCCCTATGTTTACTTACATCTGATGCACTACACTTTGGTAATGAGGGCAAAGTATCCACAAAGACACATCCTAGGTCCTCACTGCTAGTCAGAAGCCTCTAGATTTTTAGGAGATGCGCTTAAGGCCATGTGGCCCACCTATCATGGGGAACCCATTAAGTGGAATCCGGTCTGGAAGGTCACACATTAACATAACATGGTTAATTCATTTACGTCATATTACCGGCCCTTTCAAACTAGATTCGTTTTATTTAATTAAATGATTATTATAATAATAAATAACATGAAATAGGTTATAATATACTTATTATAATCATATTTAACAAAAATATTGTTTATATAACTGACCATTAAGGTAGTGGACAAAATGGAAGTACTTTGATCCTAGAGGCAGTGAACCAGCCAAATTGTAAACAAAATTTTAATTTAAAAAAATAATGGAGGGTAGAATATTTATTTTACATTAAAAAAATAATAATATATTATATTAATAATACTAGAGTCACTATTACATATCGGATGAGGTATTAGGATTGAAGGTAGAAGAATAAATTAATTTAAAAGATAACGTGCTTTAATATTACCTATTGAATGTAGTCTCTTGAAATAATCCTTAATGAACACTGGGATTGGTCTTTTCAAAAGGTAAAGAAATATAGGAATGTGGGGAGATAAAGGATATGAGAGAGTTTGGTAGAAAATTTTCAATATCAAAGGCTTAGATGGTGTGAGGATAATAGGTGGTGAGGAGTGATATTTATAAGGGTAGGAGACAAGTGTTTTGGATATTATAATCATTACATTATTATTTTTTGATCCAGAGTACCAATAAAATTAATTATTATGAATATATATAGTAAATTTTTCATGTGGGTTTGAACTAATGGGTTCATAAATCATCATTGATTCAAAAATTAATATATTTAGCATATAATGAGAAATATCATATTTTTTTTATTTCACTATTCACTAAAAATTCAACTATTTTAAAAAAATACCAAAAATTTCCATTACCATTTTTTGATGTTTAGATTATAAAAATGGAATCAATTTTATGAAAATAATTCTAAAAATATAAGAAATTTAACATTTAAATAAAATACTCATTTATTTTAAAAATATAAATTTTAATATTATGCTTAATTTTCAGACCTTTTCAAAATTTATTTAAGGTCCCATAACATTATTTTATAATTATAATACAGATTATTATTATTTTAAAATACTATTTTATGAATTTTTTTTAATTCATTATATTTGTTATAAAAATGAAAATGAAACATATATCTTTTACAAAAATATTAATACCTATTTTATCATTTTTAAAACATTTATTTACTAATAACATAGTATAATGTTATCATATTTTCATTTTACAAGACACCTAAATATTAATTTACACTTTAATAGGTGTGTATACTATTCTAACTATTGAGTTACTATTCCTAACGGTTAGATTACTATTCCAACAGTCATGTTACTATTCTAACAGTCAGGTCAGTATTCCAATAGACAAATTTATTATGGTCACATGGGTTACCTAATTTCTATAAATAATTCATATTATATTTATTTTTAGCATCTTGTGTTTTGGAATGAGTGTAATTTTTTTGAAGGAATTTTAATTTTCCCTTTGGTGGATGGGTTAGTTCTTAAGTTGAGCATCAAAATGTTAGTCTAAGCCCTCGAACACTTGAAAGTCTTTTTTAGGCATTGTTTACGGCACAAAAAGAATTTCAGATAATAGGATTAATTTTTGGAGATTCAAAAATGAAAAACCTATTTTCAGGAGAGATGAAAGTAGACACATGGGTCCAGTGCATGGTTTGTTTTGCTGTGCGACTAGCCCCACGAGGGGAATTTCCCTCAGATAGTTTCCACCACATGGGATGCACATAGTTTGTAAAACAATTTACATTCCATGAGAGGGTACTATCCCTTGGACAGTGGAAACCACACAAGCTACACATGGCTTTTCAAACCATGTGGTTAGTCGTGTGAGGGTTTTGCCCTTAGATTTTAGGTGTGCATGTGTGGTGCATGGTTTTCTAAACTGTGCATCCAAACCATGTGGATTTTAAAAGAAAAAAATGATGATTTTAACTTCCTCCTTTAAATACTACACCCCTATTTTATCATTCTCCTTGCACACAGTATGGAAGGGCCACTCGAGCTCCTCCTCCTCTCCTCAATCCATGGAGAGATATCCTAGGATCTTACTCTGTTTCCAGTCCCGTTCATCATGTTGGAAGTGTATCTGTGAGTCTATGAATCCTATTTCCAAATTTCATAGTTTATTTATCCATCTTAAATTTTGTCTTTGTGCATGTTAATTCACCTTATTTTTAGTTCATTTTTCCTTTATTTTGATTTCAATCGAACCAACTCAAATAAAGGATCAATATAGGATGAGTGGATCTTCTTACGTAAAAGTTAAGTGTTAAATCGAGTTTCTATTAAAGATTAATTGATTTATAAAATTTTCCATCATTACACATGTTATATTCTCTATGTATTTCCTTTTTATAAGGAAAATAAATACATATATCATAATTCCTTAAGCTAAATATTCATTCATTAAAGTTAACTGTTAGGGGCTATCTACCTATACTCAAACCATCCCTTTGGGTGTGTCTCTCATATGCATTAACCTTGATACAGAATATTGTAATTAATATAATATTAAAGGTAAGGAAAACCTTCCTCTATTAAAAAAATTATTTTAATGGAAGTAATACACCATTTGTGGTGTGGGTGACCCACTTAGATTTTAAAAATAATTTATATTATGCAAGATCTATCCCTAAGTTAAAGGGAGATAGTCTCTATATATAAGACTTGAATCATCATAATTGTTAAACCATTAATATAGAATGATATCATGACATGTATGATTACATGGACATAGAATTAATTATAAATCAATTTATATTTTGAATTATCATAATAAATAATATTGAAATAGTAGGGGCCTTCCCATGGCCCCCTAAATTACTTATTAATTGGGTGAGGCCATCTTTAAGTATACTTGAATTATGATGAGTCATTTTTAGGGAAATGTCCTCTTAGTTAACCTTAATTGATTTCGTGATATGGAAAGACTATAAAGACATCATTCAATATTGTGAAAATTTAAATGATTAAATGTAACGCCCCAACCCTAGAAGCTTAGATATTGTGCATTATTTTATTACATTGGAAATATTACAAGGAATGAAATACCTAAGGACTTATTTGTTTAACACTCTTGGAAGTAGAGATTATATAAATAATCCCTTAATTCATTGAGAAATATAAATTATAAACCTGCTATATAATAAAATGAAATAAGTTGTATCCTTCAAATCTTAATCAATGATTTGTTATTTATAACATAGAGAAATAAAACAAAATGGGGGAGAACTCAAATGACCTGTAAGGGTAAATAAATAGAAATAAATAATGGTTCAATGATAATAAAATAATATAGTAAGGTAAACAACTAATAACACATTCCATTAAAATTAATATATAAGTTAAAATAAATATGTCAAGGTAAGAAACTGAAACACGTGCCATTTAATCAATGAACTGAAAATTAAATGTATCCATAGATATGTCGACACAAAATCTCATGGATGAATAATAACGAGAAAAAAATGAGTAAAATTATTTCTTAATTTACATCATGTTTGAGGAACATGAAACCCTATTACCATCAATACCTTTCATAACACAGTTTAGAACCACAGATAGAAACCCGTTTAATTCGGTCAACCTATTTGTCTCATTAAAACCTATCAATGCATAGATGATGTATATAAATCCCGGGATCCACCCATCATTTCCAATCCAAAAAATTCCTCATATTGAATAATAAAAAAAATAAGATTCCTAATATAATATACATATTGAATAAAGAATAAAGAATTATCAAATTTCCCCATAATAATCAAATAATTTTCAAATTAGACACTAGATGTATAATGGTATATGGTAAAAGAAATAAAAATTTCTATTGTATGATAATATGTATATTCAAGTAAATTTACGATAAAAATGATTAAAATATAGTTATTGTACAAATATAAGGTTAAAAATCACAAAATAATGTTATATAGAAAACATAATAATTAAGAACAATCTTTAGAATAATAATCATTAAACATTCCAATGTGTCCCACACCACTTTAAAATAGTTGAGTCATAATCTACATAATGTTATGACCTTAAATTAGTGTTATGATATCATTAGAATAATTTATCTCATGAAATAAAAATAAATAGTAAGTATATAAATTGAATAAAATTGAATTAGAGCATAATAAAAAATAAGTATCAATGAAATATAAATTGAGACAAAAATCGATTACAACATGAGTATATTTTTAATTATAAGATCCATGAAATAATAATAATGAATTGAACCATTTAATAACATTGGAAAAGGTAAATCATGATACAATATATCAAAACATGAAGTAGATATACCATAAAAAATAAGTGAGTGTTGAAGATGACATTTATCTCAAAAGTGTAAAAAGTTAGATTAAAATACACTACCTTAACCTTACTTTTGTTGTGTGGAATTTATCCTCATATATATTGGTTAAAAATAGGTTAATAACTTATAAAAAATAATACTCATGTTTATATTATCATATATTAACTCCTTATAATATCTGTTTACCCATTTCGGAACACTCTGTCATTAATTTACTATTTCGGGTGTAAATTGCCCAGTTTACTCGAGTAAGTTTTAACTTGTTATTTATTGATATCATTAATTAGATCATGGTTTTCTCATATAAAGAATTTAAAAAATCGATATTTTATAATATATAATTAGTACATATATAGTTATAGAATCCCATTATATTCAGAGATTAGAAATGAATTGCATTATTCATGGAAATGGTAGTCCATGTGTACTCATGGATGCTACATCCATTTCATAGTTTTACTAAAAAATTAAAACAAAATGATACATATGTATGTTATAATTCTAGAATCATTTGTATGATATATATTTTTCCTAGTTTTATTAAATTCATCCTTTATATTTTTAATGTATGAAATGAAGGAGTCATATCTCTTTGTGGGGGCGGTAGTCCACACAACCTCAAATGAAATTACCATATTTATAGAAGATGGAAAGAATAAAGGAATTCTATAAACAAAAATTTCATAGTTATAAAAAAATTATACATATCATATTTAACATTTTTGTACATTTTTTTCATCATAATGGCCAACATGATAGGTGGTAAAATAAAATCGAACAATCATCATCTCATGAGGCAGGAGTTATCCATGCACAAGAAACCGTATATTCCTTACCCATTAAATGGAGGTGTTTGAAAGTGTAGGTATAAATATTTTCATTAAAACATACTATTATATTGATTATATTGGTTTGGTTATATAATAATGGAATAAATATATTTAACGGGGTGTATAATGGAAGTTAATCTAGAGAGATTGAGAGAAGACATTACCTCTTAATTGGGTAACTTCTTTTGGTTTGTTCCAAAAATCTTCCTTGGATGGCTTAATTTAAAAATTTATTGTTCAAGGTATAGGATAGGGGTGTTTTTAATCTATTTGGATAGGTCTTTTCCAAACCTAAGTGGTTTGAGAGGTGTGATTAATATGGAGATGTGGTGGCCTTTTATAGGGATGGAAAATGACTCACTTGGAATTTTTGAAAACAAGTTCGGTGAACACATGTTATTATCAAAACAACAACTCATAAAAACCAATAACAATTCAATAATGAAAGGTTTATGGACAATATATGGACATAAAATAGGGTTGGGATAAGTGTATAGGTCATTTGGGTCCTTAATTTAATGGTTTAGTTCTTTAATAAGTTAACTCTTATCTTAATAGTTGTAATTAATTTTAATTACATTCACCGATATTTTTTTAAAAAATTATTTGATATTTTTAGATATTATAGATTATGACAATTATAAATATGGAATCCATTTTTTAAAATTCCAATTACATAAGTGGCAGAAATTAATTTAAAATTCATCCTGTAAGCGGGATGACAACATGTGTTTTTAATGAAAAAACGTTAAAATGTTCACTATGTTTTTATAGATATTTTCAAAGTCAAATTAATTCTAATAACCTAAATTGTATTAATTGATAAAAATGATATCTAATTGAACTTTAAAAACAATAAAAAACCTAATTTATCCTTATAAATATATCTATTGATAAAGAAGTGTTGAACTAAAATATAGATTTTTAACTATTAATTAAGAAATGAAATGTTTCACAAAAATATAAAAAATCAATAATAAACTAATTTTTATCATTCTATATCAAATATGAGTTTTATTTTTTATATTAAATCAATTAAATATTGAAAATTCATATTCAAAATTGGTTTTCTACTAAAAGGAGGCAAAATTGCCTTTATTAAAAATTTAGTTTTAAGTGTAATATTTGGTTTGTTACTATATTATGCTTATCCAATCTATTGGATGAACATAAAAATTCTTATATTGAATATATGATATAAATATTAAATTAATATCACCCTATAATTTTTATTAATTAAATCTATTAGGGTTAAATGTCTTCATGAAAATAATAATATTTTCATTTGTATTCAATCAGTTTTCATTTTCATTTGTAATTAATTTATAACCAATGAATTCATTTTAAATTTCGATAAACCATATATATTTATAAATTAGTTACCCATATTCATAAAAAATAATTTATAGTCAAGGTTATATCTTAGTATGTTTAATAATATATCGTTATTTGGTAAAACTCAGTCTTGCGTGTAATACAAGGCAACTCGGTGTGAAGTACATTACCAAATATAGAATATATCAAATCTATATAAAATTGTAAATATATTTTAAATTAATAGTGAACTATTTCTCCTTACTTTATTGGTGTTGTGTGTGATACATTCTATCTATTTAACTACTCATACACTATAATTTTGTGGTGTTACATTCTCCCCACCTCAATTAAATTGCATCCTTACAATTTAAACATGACCTCAGTAATCTAGGGATTGAAAATAAAATATTTATAAAAGAACCAGATATTAAAAGGAGTTAATATAAAATCATCTTAATAAATAAATAATTTAAATTAAAATGGTCACATAACTAGTTTTCCTAATAGGAGAACATAGTTGGGAAATGAAAACATGAATACAGAAGAAAAAATACAACAATTAAGTTATGATGGATAGTGATAGAGAACATGGTTATGGGAAATTTAACAATAAAAAATAATTAAAAATGTTATGATATAAGGGCCATTTGATTAATTTGAAACTATGGTACTTAGACAACATTTTTGGTTTCAGGATCATTTTTCCCAGAGTTGGGGAATTCATCCACTCTATAAGAATATATGTTTCTATAACATAATATTTCTCTTTTATTATTACATGAACTATTTATACTCATATATTAGAATGTTATGCATCATATGGTGAAGTAATGCATTAAACCCAAAAATATAATCCAATGATCATCCTAAACAATTTTTTAAATGAGTATCTATTCCAACATATTAAAATCCAATCACTTATGAAGGAGAGTCATTTAATTTCCAAAATGAACTTATCATTAGACTTTAATAAACATGAAGCATCTCTACATTTTAACATTATGAACATGTGAATAAAATAATCATGTATCCTATTGAAATATTTTAATAACTCAAATTACCATAAAACCTTATGGAAAATATTCATTACTCCTTATTCCTTCTGTAAGACACATGTTATTGGTTATGTTCCTTAAATAAAAAAGTGTTGTAAACTCGATAAAAAATAACATAGACCACTTGTAGACTAGTCATTAATCAGTTCTAAGGTAGTTATCACTTTTCCAAATCAATCATTTCTTCACAATTATCTCACCATAAGGAACATATTGAGGGTTTAACTCACCTCAATCATGGGTTTTATAAAAAATTTAACTTTTTAGTTTATATGTTTTATTATTACCATTAAAAATTTGATCTCAAATCCTTAATGAAAATGTGTCGTAGTACAATCATGATATATTACATAATTCGAATAATCAGTACATTACAGATAAAATATTCAAATTAGATAATTCATGAATAGGCATAATAATCATTCCTCTTTCTCTGCGGTAGAAGAATAAATTGATCCTTATAAAAAATCATTATTTGGGATATACTATTTAGGCATTTATGAAATCGATTCTAATGGTGTCCTGTATCCTTTCAGTTGAATCATTTTATATTGGAAAACTTTTTCATACCATTGAAATCATTTAAATAGCGACATTTTTCTACATACATATAACAAACTATCATTCCCTTCAATAAAGTTCTAGAGTATTTGTTGTCACAATTATCAAATGTTATAAAATCCTTCTTTCCCTTAATCATCTTTGACTCATTCTATTTTCCATGGTGTTATGATGGAATCTTCTTATCTTGGTTTCCTTAGAAGACAGAAGACTTATATAACTATTTACTCATATAAAAATACATAGAGACATTGTATCCCCATGATGTATTTGTTATAAACTATCTTTATCTTTATTTATGACACAATGATGATGCAGTAATTACTATAATAGTGAAAAATCAAAATAATTGATATTATAAATACCCAAATAAATATAATATGAAACTTTTAATGAATTAAACTAATTTTCTAGGATAATATGATATATTAGGATTGATTTAATTGACTTTGTTCTAAGTAATCAATCTGTTACGAGTTTCAAAAAAATCAACTACTGAATAGTGTCAAAATTGACCTAAAAGAGTTCTTAAAACAAATATTATTTTATTAATTGATATTAAATTCCTAAAAATCTAAGGTTCGGCCAGAAGACTTATATCATGATAGGTTCATCATTAATGGACCACATGGGGGTCACTTGGATGTATATAGTATGTTTATTAACCATATTATATAAAAATACATAGAGACATTGTAAAAGTGAAACTAATTAACTTAGAGTTAATAATTAAAGATAAGGTTAATATAAGTACCCAAACCTGTCTAAATTCTATTGGTTGAGTTGTTTTCGACCCATACCCACCTTAACATTTAAATAATAAACTTTGGAGCCATTAGAAACCGAATATGAATTTATTATAAACTAATATTTCTAGCTTTTCCAAAGGTGCCCCTCACCCCTCTTATAAAAGGGCACTCCTCCTTCTCATTTCTTCACACCTTCAAAACCTTTTGGTTCGGAAAAACTCTTCCCAAATACTCTCCCAACTTCCCTCACTACAACCTAGAGGCCTTAGTTTGATCAGAAAGCCAACCTAAGGAGCCCTTTTGATCAAATCAAAAGGAAGAACCCGAAGAAGAGGTAATGATTTCACCACCCTTTTCCAAGTTCCTTTCTTCTTCCACTTCTTCTTCCTTTGTTATTACCATTCTAAAATAATAACTCCAGTATAATATATATACTGTGATGTTATTATAAATATGGTACAACCATATTCAGTATTCTTTCCACCCTTTGAATAACATGTCACCATACGTGCGTACGTACGGCTTACCGTCTCCACGTCGTGGTGTAATTGTTATTTAATATATTATTATTTTGATGGGTATAATAATGATATGTAACTCATTTAAATAATAAATATAACATGTTAATGATTCTGTATATATGATATAACAACCATTTATATATTATTTCAAAAGAATGATATTGTCACTCGTGCGTACGTACGGACTACCGTCTCCACGAACGCGATGAAATTCGTTCTCCAACATATCCATTCAAGTATAATTATCATTTGATGATTTAAAAATGATGTGTAAGGACTTGATATCATTCTGTATATGAATAATATAAAACCTATACATTACAAACATGGATTACGTAACAAAACATATAAAATAAAACATGTAAGTTAACACCCGAAACAACGATAATACTAAGATATTATTATCAAATCAATATTAAAAGATCATATATGATATAATGTATATGATTCATGTATAATTTAATAACAATTATTTAAGCGTTATAAAGGAGGATAACCTACCCCAACCAAGGAAAAGTACAAGGTAAGGGGTTTTCATCTCACTCCTTATTCCCGTGAGATTCATGCCATATTGCCACCATCACCTTTTGTGTGGTGTATGTACTGCCCATAATTATATTCTTTGTGTAATACACTATAATTTATGTGTATTTACATATTCATTGTATGATACCTCTTTCATGGGTTGTATGTTTCATAAGTTAACAAATTGGTAAGGGTTATTTCGCAATCTCTTCATTATCCGAGGTTGTTTATATGTAATAATCTACTGGGATCTCTTTATCATCCACATATATGTTTCTTAAAAATGAATTTCAAAACATTTTTAATATTTACTAGAATATGGGTTAAAGTCATTTATACCCTTGTTTGACTCTTTATAAGAGGTTTATAAAGGAATATTTCCATCTTTTTCCAAACAAGGTGCTTTTTAACCTTTTCGACAAAATTAAGGTAAGAATGTTTTTTTAACTTATATGGTGGGTGTGGCTATTTTCTGCCGTTATAAAATCGTCGAAACTTCCCTTACAAGATAATAAGAATATTTTCAAAAAAAAATGTTTTATTTTATAAATATAACACTCTTAAATGATTTCAAAATCAAAAGAAATATTTTTCTAAAATAGTCAGTATTTCATCTATGTCAACATCCTTTGATGGTTTTTAAGCTTATTTGAAGTTGATTTATTATGATACAAAACATCCATATTTTATTGAAGGTTTTGTGATATTTTTGACTGTGGATAAGTTATTATTATGTCACTCATGGTTTTTGTTTAGAGTATTGACATTTCATAAGTTATTTCTAATCCGAATGTATATGTTATATTTCAACCTTTAATTCAGATAAATGTGTTAGACAAGTATGTTTCGGGTTGGGGACCGGTAAAAGTAAGCCCTCCGGTTTGGTCTCCGGTTATTAGAGGAACTTCGGTTTGGTCTCCGGTTATTAGAGGAACTCCGGGTTGGTGTCTGGTTATTAGAGGCACTCCGGGTTGGTGTCCGGTTATTAGAGGCACTCCGGGTTGGGTTTCGGTTACAGTTAGCCCCTAGGTCTTGGGACGAGGCCTTGACAATGAAATTAAAGTTCAGCATTATGCATTCCGACATTATGAAAGTGGTTATTGATATTGCATGTGATTATTCTATTAGTATAATATCCATGTGAATAATTAAATGTAATTATTTCATTTTACTTTTGCCATACTATGTTGAAGTTCAAGTTTAAAAGGCTTTTGTTTTAGTAATGCATTACCTTAAATGTTTATGCTTATTTTTGAATGTTCCACTATATTGTTATCCTTACTGGGAATTTGAGCTCACCCCTTTTCTATGTTTTATTTTTCCCAGGATGTGAAGAAGTAATTTATGAATGACTTGCAGGGATATTATGAGGGGATAATAGTGTGGACTATGGAGACATTATGTTGTCGTAGTAGTTTTTCACTTTATGATGTAATGTAAAACTTATGAATATATCTAGTGTTTCCAAGGCTACTAAACCAATCGGTCTTTCGAGATTTGATCTTTCTTGTGATCATGCCAATGTTATGTAATAATGCACCGACTCTGGGTAACTAGGGTCGGGGCGTTACAGGAAAAGAGGGAGTGAAGGGTGGCTTTTATAGTGGAGGGGAGAGGGTTTTCCTTAATATAAAATTGATTAGTTTATTAATTTCACCTAAGACAAGGAATAGTGAGTCTTGGATTACCAATAATATTAATTTTATAATGTAAACCAGAACCAAGTGGGATTACATCAGCAAAACATCATCGGTGACTCAATTAATACATTATTTAGCTTTTATTGTGAAATATCGGATTCCATTATTCATAAAAAATTCAAGTATCTCAGAAAATTCCCAAAAAATTACCCCAAATATTTTTCGACGTTTAGAATTGAAAAATGAAGTCCATTTTTCAAAAATGAGTTTCTAAATATTATTAATTTAATATTTAATTAAAATCATAATTTACTTAAAAAAACAGTTTTTAAAATTAAAATTGGTTTTGCAGTTCTTTCAAAAATTATATAGGGTCTTATAAAATTATCTAAAAACTATTAGAAACTGATTCAATAATTTATGAATATATTTCCAGAAAATAAATATTCATTTAAATTAATAAATTAATTATTTATGACTTATAAAATACAAAAACATTTACTAATGTTAAATTGTCACTTTCTAAGATGTGTAAATTTTATTTTATTATTAATAGGTAATGCTACTCTTATTTACTATTCATAAGGGTCATATTAATATTCATAAGGGTAGGTTACTATTCAAAAGGGTAGGTTAATATTCACCAAAAATTATTTTTGTTTCATTAGACTCCAAAAACTATCTTGAACACAACCGTGTATGTCGGATTTTTAAAATTCCAAACATAGGGGTGACAAAATTATGTTTAAAGGTCACTTATCACATAGTAGTTCATTATTTTGTGTTTTTATGACATAAATATAAGAAGGAAATTTTCCTTTGAAAAACTTTTGGTCGTTACAATTTTAATTTACTATGTTACCCCGAGTGTGGCTTGAAACACCTTTCCATATTTATTACTCATAGGTACATCTATGCGAGAACGACATCCAAGACAAAGATGTATTTCAAGGAATACCCACATGATCTATTACGTACCAAAATTATAGTATTTGTTTTACGTTTCTATATATGGTTGTGATACCTAGTCTATGTTATCTAAATATAGTTTCTATGGTTGCTGCTAAACTTCCTCTGATACCAATTGTAAGGCCATGACCTAAAAAGCATGGAGTCGGTGAATTATTTTATTACATTGGCAGGATTACATTGAATCAAATCCTAAAGGACTGATTAGTTTAACAGTATTGGAAATCCATATTACATACATGATACCCATAATAAACTGGTAAGTAGAAATTTAAAACATGATACCAAATAAAATGCAATAAAAAATATCCTTGAAAGTATAATAAATGATTTCTTATTAATAACCAGAAAAAATAAAACATAGTAAGGGTGAGGTAAAATGTTGTTTAAGGGTAAGTAAAGATGAATAAATAATGAATCAATGATAATAAATCAACACAAAAAGGTAAAAAAATTATAACACATTCCATTCAAATAACTTTAAATGTAAAAATATACATTTAAACGTATGAAACTGAAACACATTCCATTTAATCAGTGAACTGAAGAATAAATATAACTATAAATATGTCGATAAAAAAATATCATGGATAAATATTAACTGGAACTGAATGAGGGAAATTATTTCTTAATGGAAATCATTTTTGAGTCACACGAAAACTTATTACCATCAAGACATTTCACAAGATGGTTTAGAACTATGGATAGAAACCCATTTAATTGAGAAAACTTATTTTCCCCATGAGAACCTGTCGATGCATTGATGAGCTATATAAAGTCTATGATCCACACATCATTTCTATTCCAAAAATTTTTTCATTAATAATAACCAAAATAAGTAATATGTCTTATAAAATATCCATATTGAATAATGAATTTTGGATTATCAGTATTTCCCCATAATAATAAAATATTTGTCTAAGTAGACATCATATATAAAATGGTATATGATTTAGGCAATACTAATACCCATTGTATGATAATATGAATATTCATGTAAATTTAAAATATGAAATGATTAAAATATAGTGTTTGGTTCAAGATAATGTTAATAGTCACAAAAGGAAGTGATATTTCCTACATAATCATTAAGAAGAATCTTGAGGAAAATAATCGCTAAACATTCCAATGTGTCTCATACCACATTGAAACATTTGAATAATAATAACTAGAAATGTATGACATGAAATTAAAATTATAATATCATGATAATAAGGGGATTCATCATATAACAAAAAAATAATTATATACACTGAATACAAGTGAATCGGTTCTTAATAACAAATATATATTAATGAAATATAAATTTAGATGAAATTCCATTACTACATGAGTATATTTTGAATCATGGGATACTTGAAAGATTAATAATATATTTAAAAATATAGTATAATTAAATAAATGGATATGAAGATATAATAAATTAAAATGGTCAGTATTTATAAAACAGGAACTAAGTTAATGATGAATATGACATTTATCTTATAAGTGGAAAAAGTGAGATAAAAATCCCTTACCTGAACCTTCCTTTTATTTTTTGGACTTTATCCTCATTTATAGTGGTTTAAAATATGTTACTCTCATATACCAGAACTATAATCATGTGTATAATATCATATATTAATTCATTAAAGTATTTTATTTCCGGTTTGTGAAAACGCTTTCATTATTTTCACTATTTCAAGTGTTAATTGCCATGTTTTTTCGAGTAAGTTTTAACTTGTTATTTGTTGTTATCATTAATTATATCTTGTTTTCATCATTTATATAAAGTAAAACATGGCTTAATTATCATATTTAATATGTACATATGTATTTATAGTAGTCTATTATATTTGGATATTTGAAATTAAGTGCACCATTCATAGAGACGGTAGGTTGTACTTACGCATGAACACTACATTCATTTAATTGTTTTATTAATGAATAAAAAATAAATGATACATATGTATGTTATAATTCAAGAATAATATATATTTTATATATGTTACATAGATTTGTCAAAACCATCTTTTATACATTCCATGTATGTTATGTACGAGTGATATCATTTTGAGGGGGCATTAGTCCACACTTCCTCAAACAAAATAATCATATTTACACAAGATGGAAACCATAAAGTTATGTTATAAATAAAAATTAAAGAAGAATAATGAAATTATAAATATAATATATAACATATATAAACAGAAGTTCTATCATAATGGCTACCATTATAGGTGGTAAAGGAAAATTTACTAATCATCATATAGTGAGGCAGTAGTTCGCGGTACATAGAAACAATTTGTTTGTTACCCATTTCATGGTGGTGTGTGTAAGTGTAGATCAAACCCATTACATAGAAACATCCTAGTATATTAATTCTACTGGTTTTGTGATATAATAATTTAATAAATATAATTTAGGGTATCGATAATGTAAATGAAACTAGAGAGCTTGAGAGAAGATGTTGCTTCTTAATCGGGTGACTTGTTTCGGTTTGTACTAAAAGTCTTACTCAGAAGGATTTCTAGATAAAGGAATGATTCAAGGTTGAGGGGAGAGATTTTGGAGAACAATTTGGGTAGATATTTCCTAACATAAGTTGTATTAGAGGTGTGATTAATGGGAGGTGTGGTGGCCATTTATAGGGAAGGAAAAGGAATCACTTGGAATTTTTGGAAATAAGTTAGGGGAACAGATTTTCTTCCCTAAAAAAGTCATACCAAACCAAAATAAATAAATAATGGAAGACTTATGGTCGATATATGGCCATATGATCAGTTTTGGACTTGTTTCTACGTCATTTGGGCTGTTAATTTAATGGTTTAGTCCTTTATTAAGCTTAATATTACCTTAATAGTTGTAATAAATTTTAATTACATTCACTAATATTTATGGTCAACAACTATGTTGACATTATTAGATATTATAAATTATTCTGATTATAAATATTTAATCTATTTTTCTAAATTCCAGTCATATAAGTGGTAGAAATTAATTTAAAATTCATCACTTAAGTGAGATGACAATGCAGGTCTTTAAAGTAAAAACGTCCAAAAGTGTGCTTTGTTTTCATAGTAAATTTCAAAGTGATATTGATTATAATAGCCTGAATTTAATTAATTTAAAAAATATTATCCAATTAAACTTTAAAACTAATATATAACATAATTTATCCTTATAAAAAATCCGATGAAAAAGCAGTTTTGAACTAAAATGTAGGATTTTTAACTATTCATTAAAAATGAAATGTTTGAGAAAAATATAAAAAATTCAAACTCGACTAATTTTTATGTTTATATTTTAAATATGATGTCTAATTTTTTCATATCAAATAAATTAATGATTAAAAATTTATATTTTAAATTTGATCACCACTAAAAGGCAGAAAAATTACTTTTGTAAAAAAATCATTTTTTAGTGTAATATTTGGTTTGATCTTATCTAATGCTTTTAAAATATATTGGATGGAATTAAAAAATATTATATTTAATATATGATATATATATTACATTAATATCACCAAATAATTGTTAGTAATTAAATATATCTGGGTAAAACATATTTATGAAAATAATAATATTTTCTATTATATTCAATCGGTTTTCATATTCATTTATAATTAATTTATATCCAATAAATTAATTTTAAATTTTATATATAAATATAATTTAATAAATTAATTTATCATTTTCAAAACTGATAATTTGATGTATAGGTTATATCATATTATATTTAATAATATATCATTATTCGGTAAGACATGGTCTTATGTGTAACGTAAGCTTTAAAAGAAAATTTCTCTCACGTGTAATGCATGGTAAATTAGTTTCTAGTGCATTAATGAATATAGTATATATCAAATCTATTTGAAATATTAAATATGTTTTATAGTGTCATGTTACTATTTTCCCATACGCTCTTGGTGTTATGTGTGATACACTATATCAAATACAATATTCATACTCTAGAATTTCGGGGTGTTACAGTTAATGACTTATGAACCTTGATAGATACTTGGGATAATTTTTACAGAATGCCTTGGGTGGGATCATAGTCATATTGAGATTACAAATACCATGATAGATACTAAGGTTCCTTACATGAAACACATTATATTGTCTCAAATGTTTCTTTCATTATATTACACATTGAGTGATACTTGGGTTTCAATATTACAAAACATTGTGCATGGGAACACAGTCTTGATGATTTTCACATGCGCTGATTGATACTTGGGTTTCTCCTTAACGGAATTCCTTAGACATGCAAATAGGGTAGTTGGATGTTAACAGTGATAATTGGGTTTAATTTTTATGAAACTCTAAGATGGGATCTTTACATAAATTGAATAACATTACTACTTAAGTGATACAAAGGTTAATCATTATATAATTCCATGAAAAGACTCATTGCATGAATTTTTTATATCATGTTTGGTATTTATTACATATGAATTGTAGAACATCGTTATGTGGTTGTCATATAGGGGTTTCTAAATCCCTAGATTAGATTCTTGGGATTATGTCCCTTATTTAAAATGTGAACCCTTATTATATATTTTTATACTAGGAATGAAATCATTTAATTAAAATGTAAAAAACATTGTTATTATTTCTTAGGTAGATGACTTTTCATTAAACCAGTGGTCCAGGTTGATGAATATATATTTGTGCAAACGATTGTATGATACATGCACACACACACATATATATATATATATATATATATATTCCTCAAGGAAGGTGTGAAGAGACATCCTAGTTTATTCTAAAGTAGGTATGATCTTCCAAGTGTCCTTGAGGAACTTGATCCTATCTTGTTTACTTTTATTTATTTATTTATTACATTATCGGTCATAACTTCACATTTCCATATTTTTTATATATAGACTGGAGAGATTTAGACACCATTGGTGGTGTCCTTTTGAGTATATCTGACAAAATTTTTGGGACTCCAATGTATTGGTATACCTAAAAACATTATGGTTGCATGATCAGGTTCGTTGGAATTTGCTTGTCGTATAGAGATTGTATGGGGAGATAGGAGAATAAGAATAAGTCAAATCTCTGGATTCTTATGGAGACAACCATGGGAATTTTATTCATTTATTCATTCCTGTAATCTACTTTAAAAAAATTAATTTTACTTTTTTAGTTTAGGTGGTCTCATCTGTAAATGCATTCATAGTTGTATTTTGGTATTGACTATCTTATTAGTTATTATTATTTTCTTATTCTTTGTCCTTTATTTATAATTCTTTGGTTGTTGTTTTGTTATTATTATTCTTATATCTTTTTTCTACTATGATTATGAGGTTAAAGTCTTCCCACTATACCATAATCAGTAACTCAGTTTTAGTCAACAACCTATGGCATATGAGGAGGTGAATTTGATGCCTAACGGCCAATTGGTTCGGTGCACCATTTAAGTGGATTTTAGGTCGGGATGTTAAATATGGTAATAGAATAGGTTTATTTTAATTTTTTATACAATGTTGGTATGGTATACATAAGAATAATAATGATTAATTTCTTGAAAAATAGCCATGTCTAGGAGTGATCAAGCCATTCATGGGAAAAAACCAATTGGACAGGGATGGGACTATTTTTCACGATGTTCATTGTTATAATTGATTATGATTTCAACTTGAGTGAATGGTGTAATTTTTATAAATAATAATTTATTAGATTTTATGTATTTCATAATTTTACCATTATGGAAAGGATGTATAATTACATGTATCCTTATAGGAACATATAGATTCACATTCCTTGTACATGACATGCCATGTTGGTTGCATTATTAGATTACCTAATATAGTGAACTATTCTTTGAGTGTTATTCTATGATTCATTTATTTTTAAAAATGATTTCTTAAATAGAATGCTTCTATTATTATTGTTCCATGTTTCATGATTATTTATAATGTCTATATGTTTATCATGATTAAGTAATTAATTTCCATGTTTCCATATATTTACTTATTGTGGTTGCATGACTAGCTATAATTTTGATATAACATTACTTATTATAGTTTTTTCGTCATCTTGAATTGATTATCCAATATATATTGATGGTAAAACCTTATCTAACCAATAAAAACATTTTTGATTCATGTACATAAGGTTATGTAATGAACCAAACTATTATAAATAAGATTCTCATTATGGTGGAATTAAATGTCTAATTTTTTTATGGTTATAGAAAAAACCGGAAATTATTTTGTTTTATTATATGCTATCAGATTTAAATGAAAATTAAAAATATTTACTATGGATAGTATATTCGTTTATCAGTCATCAAATGATTAGCATAAATATATGGTTTTAACAAATCTAATTGATAGAGGGAAAGGAAGTAATGAACACAACTATTTGGATCATACACTATGAATCCCACTTAAAAGAGATTCCAAAAGAGGTATAATCACTTGGATATTACATTGGAATATATAAATATAATACCTAACAACATAATCAGGATCTAAACTATTTATATCATAAGTTCAAGATCATCAAGATCACTTCCCATACCATGTACGTTGAAACACACTATGGAAGTATCACTACCACACACCTTACTATTCGGAAGTCTTTCAGTGTATTAAATGGATAAGTATCAAGAACCTAATAATATACATATATTATATAATAATGAATATATTTTCATCTTATTATTGTTGTGTTTTAAATGATTCTGATTTTGATACAAGAAAAAAATTATTTTTCTTGTAATAATCAAATTCAATTAAGGAATTTATTATGGTGAATTAATTTTTAAAATAACAAATATATTATTGAAATATTGTTATTAAATAATTTTTATTAAGTAAAAATTATTTTATAATTTTTATTAATTCAAATATAACTTTTATAAGGCTTCAAAAATAGTTATTGTCCAAGAAAACCCACCATTTCACAATAAATGTCGATTCTTATTTTAAAATTGAAAATTGACATATTTATAAAATTATTTAGATAAAATAAATATTATTTTTGGAATCCTAACAACAACATTATCCAATGGTAAATTTTTCAAAACTTTCCGAGGCAATCAAACTTTCATGTAAAAAATAAATGCGGTATAAATATAAGGTGTGTATTATGACATCATAATGAACCAAAAAGATGTAATAAAAACTATAAATGGTACGAACAACTAATTTTATTTAAATTTATAATAATATTATTTTTTTGTCATTTTATTAAATTTTACTAAAACATTATGAATCCTCCAAAACCTATAATATAATTTAAGGTTTTAAAATCATTTCTTTAAAGACATGACTCACTTCCACATCAGAAAAGGTAATATTTTAATAATTTCAAAACTTTTCATAATAAAATAATTAAAACCATGCATATTTGGTAGAATCCATTATAAATAACCACATGAAGGTTTCTGTATTTGGTTATGTTTTTCTATAGAGTCCAAAACCTATGTCTGAGAAAGGATAAAGAATTCACCACATATTTCCAATATTAATCCATATAATATTCCATTTATCTTCATTAAAAAACATTATATCATGTCCATAATTTTCTCTCCCCTTTCTAGAGTATGTCCAAGGTTCCCCAAGCTCTCAAGAATCTCCTCCCTTGATTTTAGAATCACCCTCTCAAGGTAAAGGATCTTTTTCTTCTCTACTTTATTCAGGAATCTTCTTTATATTATGCCTCTTATATTCATTTAATAATGTTAATATATGTTCTTAAATGTCTACCATAATATCTATTTTATTTATAAATTATGAGATACCCATTTCACTCTCATCAATTCCACCCATTAACATTCATATTCCCCATTATGCTGCCAAAAGTTCCGCGTGATTTTCCATACCAAACAAATGTGTTGTGAATACCTGTACTCATTTATTATCATGGGTGTTATCCTTTATGCACATATAATTATTTGATTGGGGACTCACATATATTAATTTCCCACTCATGGAACATGGAAAATATATTTCAGATAAATAATTCCATTTTTTATGATCAATGTGCCACACTTAAAATGAAAATGAAATGAAATTGATGGGTGTACCCATAATTATATTGTGTTCCAATCCATTGGATAATGTTTTAGCCTCATGAGATGACATGAAATGTATTTTTGAGTGATCCTAATCCACCATGGATCTTAGTATATCAGTATTTAATAACATTTAGTCTTCAACCATGTTTAGGATGTAGTATTTTATGTTGATAACTCATTTCCAAGGATTCCTTTATGATTATCATGTTATATTTTTAATAATTGTTCAGGTTTATGATTCTCACAACATTTTTGTCTCATTGATATTAATATTGTATAAAATGTAATAATTTCTTCATATAATTTCAGGTTTATTCCTTTATTAGGATTTATTTCTCACCTTTTTCTTATACACATCTCCAGGTTATCCCCTTCAGTTTTAAGTACAAAAAAATAATATTAGAATTTCAAGGAAGTTTCCAATAATGTTTTTGTATGCATTTTCAAGATTTTATGATATGCAAAAAATTCCAAAATACACTATACTTCTAGGTATTTTGGGTTGTATTATGTGTAATATTATATAATAAATCATATATTAATGAGTAAAAAAGAGTAGGGTTGTCATAGTTGGTAACAAAGGAAAAGTATAGTTATTATCGATATTAGGATTACAAAACTATAGAAAATGAATTAGGGATATGAATAAGAATAAGAAAATTTCCCTAATTTATTCTAAGTATAGATTATGAGGTTTATCAGAAAAATACAACCCTATCTAGGTACCAAAAGTGGAACTGTATTTGTCACAGATGTATATAGGGGTAAAATATGAAAACATCGAATTGAGCTAGTCTCGACCGATAAACGGTGCACGATAATGGTCCTCACTACTCAACTAGTTTGAAACTCACCGAGAATATTATTTGGTAAATTCACAATATAATTATGAACCATTATTAAGGGAACAAAAAATTCCCATAAGAATATATGTTGGGAAATAAATCATGGATAACATATATTGAAACCTAGAAATTAATATGTTAATAAAGAAATGTCCTTTATAAGTTATTTCATTAATTTCATTAAATTTTCGTTTATGTGTTTAATAGTTTAAAATTACTCATCCATAATTTTCCATTTATTACATCTAATTGATAGATATAGGAGGAATTAGGTAAATAACTAATGTGAAGTGAAATGTGATGACTTCCCAATCGAGTTTCCTAATACGATGAGAGAAGGAATAATGATCATTATTATGATACTCTCTCTATTGAATTATGTTCAAAATAGAACCCTATATTAGGAGGAGAATCCAAATCACCCAAATAAAGAACCAGAAAAATTGAGACATTTATGCAACAAAGGCCTCCGACTTTCAATGAATCATCTGATCCCTTAATCATGGAATAATGGATCAACTCCATGGAGATTTATTCTCCATTCGTCAATGTTCTGAGAAAGAGAAGGTTATAGTGGATATTTATTATATGGAGTCATAAACTGATAAAAGGTGGAAATTGATCAAGAATACAAATCCTAAATAAGATTTCAAAGAAATGGTGTAAAAGTAATTACAAAAAATTGTTTTTTGATACATATTTTACTTGAACACACCAATATAAAATGGAAAGAGATTCCATGTAACTAAAGAAAAAAAGATGATGAATCTATTAGAGGATATGTGGAAAAAATCACTAGACATTCATGATACACCCCCATTTTTATTGTTACCCCTGAATGAAAAGTCGGCAGCTTCATTGGTGGGAAAAAACCTAGTCTATGAAAATTATTGGCGATCCAATACTTTCCAAGGTGTGGGGAAATTGTCTAACGTGCCCTCAATGTTGAAATAGATATCAAATAATCTCACGAGTATCATGGGGTTAAAAACTATAAGGTGAATTTTATTTCTGGTGTTCTAATGGAGAAATATAACGATGCTACAAAATTTCAACATCACACTTGTCAAAATTGCAGAAAGAAGCACCCTAGAAATTCTCTAAGGGAGATGATGAAATGATTTAGGTGCGGGAAGGTAGGATGCCAAGCTAGTGATTTCTCATAGGAAGAACCCACTAATGAGATAGAGGAAGGGAATTATATATTAAACCATGATCACATTGTTTATTTTTTCAAATTCAAGGAACATGGGATCTTTTCAAACCAATACACTAAGACAAGTGTTTTCAGAGATAACCAACAACCTCCAAGGCCACAAGGGTGAGATTATTCCATCACAACTACTGAAGTGGATCTCGATAATGAAGTGGTGAAAGGTATGATATTTATTCATTCAAGAATAATGAACATAATTTTTTTATTTTGGTTATACGTATTCTTTCATAACACACAAGTTTATTAGAACTATTAAAACACTACCACATCATGGAAGTAGAGATTTTAGTGAAAATACAAAATGGTAAAATTATTTAATCTCGTGTATATAACTCCTCCCCTATCAAAATATGCTGGATAAACTTACCATAGAACCCTGTTATACTCCGTTTAGTATAATTTTGTGCCATTTTGGGCATGGATTGGATTTTCTTATATAGAGTAAATAGAAATTTTTTTGAGAAGGAAATCACTCTCTGTATTGCGATTCATCCCCTGATTATATAAAGATGAAGTGAGATGGATGAATATTAGTTAGAACCAAATTCTAAAGAATGGATATTATTACCCTATGAGAAAGAATATATTACTCAAATGATTTATTCTATGGAAAATATAATTCATGAAGACATTCCCATTGTGAGGGAATACACAGATCTGTTTCCCGAAGAATATTGTAGTCTTCCTCATACCCAAGAGGATGAATTTTAAATCGATCATATACCTATGGAATTTCCATTATCCAAGAATCTATATAGAATGTATTTTTTGGAACATGAGGGACTCATGAAACAAGTACATGAGAATCTAGATGAAGGGTTCTTAAACCCAAGTGTTTCACCTTGGTGTGCGCCATTATTCTTCTTCAATAGGAAGGATAGTTCAATGCACCTTTTCATTTGTTATCTTGATCCTGAAAATACCATGATAAACAAAAATTATACTCTACCATGGATTTATGAATTACTCTATTTGTTCCATGAAGAAAAATAATTATCCAAGAGGGATCTTGATTCAGGATATTAACAAGGGTGAAGAAGGAGGATATCCATAAAAATGCTTTCCAAATAGGGTACAAGCACTGTGAGTTCATAGTAATGACATTAAAACACAATAATGCTCCAAAAATCTTAATATACATGATTAATAGTGTCTTTATAGATTAACTCAACATGTTTTTCATTGTCTTTATAGATGCTATTCTAATATAATTCAAAATCAATGACAAACATGAAGAGAATATAAAAACTGTGATAAAAACCTTATGAAAGGATATGATTTATGAATAAGAAAAAAATATGAGTTTTATTTTAAGAAAATATAATTATTGGGGAATATTATCACAAGTATAGGGATATATTTAGACCCATAAAAGACAAAAGCAATTGAAGGATGGATGATGCCAACTTCTGTGATTGAAATTCATAGTTTCCTTATATTAGATGTGTATTATTGACATTTTGTTAGAAATTTCTCATGATTTTAAAACCCCCTAACCAGGATAACATTAAAGAGAGTCTTGTTTGGTTTGAATGATGAATTTGAATAGAGATTCGTGGATTTTAAAAATATTATTGTCCCTACACCTTTACTTATGCTACACATAAGTGGGGATATTTTTGTAGTGTATAATGATTCTTTGAAGATGTTCTTGGGATGTGTGTTAATGTAAAATAAAAAATTGATAACATACTCTTCAAGGAAATTGAAATCTAATGAACATATCTACCCAACTCATGATCTGAAGTTAGATATAATGATATTTACAAAGAAAATGTAGTGAAATTATCTCTTTAGGGAGATGTGTGAAATATATAAAGATCACAAAAGCCTAAAGTATACGTTAACATAGAAATAAGTGAATATTCACCAATGAAGATGGTCTGAGATGAACAGGAATTATGACTGATCAGCCCACTAACATCCTAGAAAATAAAATAAAGTCTAATATTCTCTAAATAGAAAGGATCTAACAATTTTGTCATGGATTATAATTGAGAAGGATATGATCATCTTATATTTGAAAAGGATTGACATGGGAATCATAAAGTAAAGAACATCATCAATCCTTTCACAACTGATTTATCAACCATCCCTTAAGAAGAGGATAATGGTTTCTCAATGAGATGATGTGAGAATTTAGAGGAATGTGGAAGCTATAAGAAAAGAAAAATCCTCAGAGTTCAATTTTAACGAAGAAGGAGTTGTGATATTTGGGTCATGAATATGTGTACCATAAAATATCAAGTTAAAGAAGGATCTATTGGATAATACACATAGTTCTACTTCCTCAATCCATATAAGAAACACAAATGTTTATCGATATCTCCAAGAACACTATTGGAGAGACAATATGAAGAAGGATATCAAGGAATATTCCCCATGTTGTCTTATGTGTTAGTAAGTGAAGGAAGAAAGGAAGGAATATAAGGGGATGATGCATCCATTACCTATATCTACACAGAAATGGGAAAAAATCACCATGGGATTTTTTAATAGTCTTCCAAAGACATCAACGAGAAATAATGTTTTATGGGTTTTGGTATATCTTCTTACAAAGAATGATCACTTAATTTAAATTAAAGAGGACTTCTCACTAGATCAACTTGTAAGGATATAAATTAGAGAAGTTGTGGGGCTGAATTAATGACCACTATAAATTGTAT
The DNA here is from genome assembly GCA_963277665.1 of Viscum album. Lineage (NCBI taxonomy): Eukaryota > Viridiplantae > Streptophyta > Magnoliopsida > Santalales > Viscaceae > Viscum > Viscum album. The sequence continues at coordinate 1,182,615,140 of OY728150.1, read as the reverse complement.
CTAATTGAGTTCAAATATTTACCTCTATGTTCTAAAAGATTCCCCATCACAATCTAAATAGTGATTTGAACTTTATCATGGCTTATCACCCTAAACTAATGTCCAATATGAATGTACTATTCAGACACTCGAGGACATGTTAGAAGCATGATCAATTAGAATTAAAGGAGGATGTGATCAATATCTTTCATTGGTCGAGTTCGCATATAATACCAGTTTCTACTAAAGAATCTAAATGGTTCCCTATAAATCCATTTATGTTAAGAGTGAAAAAAACCTACATATGGGGTTGAATATAGGGAACACAAACTACTAGGTCCTAATATGGTCGATGAGATGGTGGAGAAGTTCAAGATCATTTAGTATCACATCAAGGCTATTCAGAGTCGAGAAAAGCACTATGATGGAAATCTGTGATGAGAAATAGATTTTGAGGTTAGATACAAGGTATTTCTATGAATATATTTGTGGAATAAAGTCCTAAGAGTAAGAAAGAAGGGAAATATTCTTACAAGATACATCGGTCGCTTTGAGATCCATGATAGTATTAGAGTGGAGGACTATCAAATAGTACTCCCACCTTTCCAATATAAAGTAAATGTTGTGTTCCGCATGTAAAACTTGAGGAATTACATACCAAATCCCTCAAATGTACTCAATCTAGTGGTGGAACCATTGGATATTGATCTTTCATATGAGGATATATTAGTGGAGATCTTATGTCATAGGGAATTTGTTTTTCAGAAAAAAACAATACCCCAAGTAAAAGATTTGAGGAGAAATGACAAGTTTTATGAAGAAATTTGGGGACCATAGAAAGTGGTGAAATATAATTACACTCATCTATTTTATTGGGTGAAATGAAATTTTCATAGGCAGAATCTATGAATAGAGAAGATTTTAACAACATGAACTATTATAAATAAAATTCCCTTTGTGGTTTTATTAATGTCCAATTATGTGTCATGGTTATAGAAAAAAAGAATTTATTTTATTTTATAATATAATATTAGATATAAAATACTATTAAGAATCATTAACATTGATAATATAGCTATTCAACAGTGATCAAATGATTAGTATAAATATAGGATTTTAACAAATCCAATTGACATAGACAAAGGAAGTGATGACCTCAACCAGTAGGATCAAACCCTATAAATCCACATTACTAGATATTATGAGGGAAATATCATCATATTTCATTTCCCTTGACTAATCCAAATATGATATTTGATAATTTAAGCATGATTGAAACCATTTATGGGGTAATTTCAAGATCATCAAGATCACATCCCAAACCATGTATGCCGAATCACCCCAAGAAACTCTCACTATTTAGAACCTTACAGTTAGAGAATTTTCTAGTTTATAAAGGGGAGATGTATCAAGACCCTAATAATATTAATAAGTATATTTTTTTATAATAATACATATATTTTCATCTTATTATTGTTACTTTATAAAATATTTTTATTTTTATTTAATAAAATACACATTGTAATTTTGGGTAATATTCAAATTCAATTAAAAAATTTATTTTGAAAAATTAATGGACTTTTGAAATAAATAATATTTTATTGAAATATTATTATTAAATAATTATTTTTATATAGATCATTATATAATTTTATGAAGAAAATTGTAATTTTTATAAGGTTTTGAAAATTATTATTATAAAATATCCACTATTTCTCAATAAATGTTGATTTATTTAATTTTAATTTAAAATTAAACTATTTTCGAAAATTTTTAGATTGAATATAATTAGAACATTTAAATTTTCCAATGGTGATTTTTTCATAATTTTCTGAGACAACCGAATTTATGGGTAAAAATTAAATATGGTATAAATATATATTGTGTATTATGAAATCATAATGAACCCTAATGATGTAATAAATACTATAAATGTTATACAATATCTCATATATGTTTTAGCATTACAATAATATTTTTTTTTATGTTATTTTATTAAATTTATAAATCCATTATGAATCTTATAAAAACTATATTATATTTTAAGGTTTTAAAATCATTTCTTTATAGACATGAATCACATCCACATTAGAAATGGTAATATTATAATAATTTTTTTCCATTTTCATAATAAAATAAATAAACCCAAATTTATTTGGTAGAAATTATGGGTATAAACCATGGTAATATTTTGGTTTTTTATTTTATTATATCGATTCAAAAACTTATGTTTCAGAAAGGAGAAAGTATTCGCCACTCATTTCATATATAAACACACCCAATGTTCTATTTATCTGCACTAAAAAACCTTTATTCACAACCATTATCTTCCCTCCCATATCAAGAGTCCACCTATGGTTCCCCAATCTATCATGGAGCTCATACTATGCTTTTGGAATCACCCAAAAGGTAATGGGTCATCTTCTTCTACTCTTTATTGAAGTATCTTCTATATCTTATGTATTTTAAATTCATTTGATAATGTTGGTATATATTTCTACATATATACCTTAATGTCTATTTTATGTCTAAATGATGATACACCCCTCTCACTCATATCAATCCCTCCAATGAACATTTATACTCCACCATTATGCTCCTGAAGTTTCACTGCGATTTTCCATAGAAAACAATTCTATAGTGAATGCACGTACCCATTTCATTTCAAGGGTGTTAAAATTTATTCACTTATACTTATTTGATTTTGGAATTAAATTTATATATTCCAAAATCCTTGGTCTTGGAATAAAATGTGTCAATAAATGATTCCATGTTGTAGGATCTTTGTGGAACAGTTAAGAATGATAATAAAATGAAAGTGATGGGTGGGCCCAGAATTATATAGTGTTCTAGTAAAATGGGTAATGTTTTAATCTCATGAGTTGTAATTAAATGGATTAGGGAGTGAAACCAATCCACAATTTTAATTTTCCATAATTATTTCTTATTATTTAACCATGACCTATGTTTATGATGCAATTTTTTATGTTTAGGCCACATTTCCCATGTTTCCTTTTATAATTATCATGATATATCACGCCTTATTATTTGTGTTTATGATTCTCACCCCTTTTATGTGTCATTGAAATGACTATTTTTTTATATGTATTACTTTATTCATGTTATGTCTCTTTTATTCCCTTACAAGGCTTTATAAGTCACCCCTTATTTATGTATGTCCCCAGGTTTCCCATACAGTTTTAAGTACAATGGAATAATATGATCATGTTAAGGAAGTTTTCAATAATATTGATGTATACCAAATAAAAGATGTTATTATATGTACCTAATTACCAAATACACTCTAATTCGCAATCTTCCAGGTCATATAATGTGTAATATTATGTAATAAATCATGAATTAATGTGTAATAATGATCTGAGTTGTTATAGGTTACATGGGATGAAACATACTGTTTATGATTAAATGAAAGCCAATTTTCAATCTATAAAGTGTATAAGAACTTTATAAAATATAAGATTCTAAAATGTGTAATCAAATCTTCATATATAATATTTATATACGTTTATACCGTTGTATAATTATATATCATATTAAATAATGATGTTAAATGAATTGGTTTCTTATATATCGTTATGAGACTCGACCCAAGTAGTTCAATCATGGTGATATATTATTATTAGATGAGCCAAATAAGGGTGTTCCAAGTTCTTAATGATAAAAATGTTTTTGGATTCATTTAGTTCAACCCATAATGGATTAATAATACCCTCATTATTCACCTTTCATTTTGATATGCCTTAGTTCATAACCCCATGGGGTATGATTATGCTATATAGGGATGATTTTTTAAAGTGTTAGAGGCCACTTATATAGTGAGAATGATAAATGTATGGTTCCATTTTATAGAACCAATGAATTAAAATGATAAATATACTTTTAGTCTATTTTAAATCTTCATTAATATGCAGATTTATTTAATTAAAATTCTATTTAAAACCTAAATGAAATTTTCTTCTATATCTTGGAATATACATTTTATTTAACTAATCCATATATGAGAATATTTAAAAATAAATAATTTGAATAAAAGAAATTTATAAGGTAAACATTTTAATTGTTATGGGATTTTAGTAAAATAATTAATATTTTAAAGTAATATTTATACAAATATCATGTGTTCCTTGTGGTGTTGGCTAAATAAAGTTTCAAAAAACAGTATTCCTTAAAATAGGTACTTGACATTTAAATTGATCCTTTAAAATGATCAATGATCAAATCTATATAAATTAATCAACTTAAATAAAACCAGAATATGGTACTCTTTAGTTTTAACCCTCATGTATGGGATGTTTAAAGGTATCCTAGATAATTGACTTGGAGTAGAAGTGTGAGAATTGTGTATAGGATTCTTCTTCTGTTTCATGAACATAAATGATAGGTGGTAGATCCAAGTTACCTATTTAGCATGACATAGCTATAGGTTTGATTATTTATGATGTTTTATGAGACTAAATTGATGTATTAAGAACTTTTATAACTTTAAAAGCTTTCTAAATTCCTTTAAAATTTTTTAGGCTTGTGGTGTTATTCGGGTGTCATTAATACTAAGTAGGATTCTTAGTTTCTAAAATTACATCGAATTTGAATGGGTGTTCATGTGGTATTTAGACACTTTTTATCAGTGTGGGAATCATATAATGCTCATTTTCAGTAGGTTAGACATGATTAGGGCAAGGTTGGCCACTTACCAGGTCATGTAACACTTATTTATATTTAGTGATAGATGAATCAGAGATTCATTAGTTAGATTAACAATCATATATAATAATAAAACTCTGATCCTGATCAATTGTATTAGCCATTAGTTACTAGGATGAATATAGATGGTAGGTCTATTGATAGTGTCTAGTGATATGCCATTATGATCATGAAATCTTGAGGTATTTTGAATTGATACATGTGGTACCAATGAAACAAATAGAATTGTAAAATGAAACGTGTATATAGAGTGATACTTGCTGAAATCATGAGATGTTACACTTGAATCACTAGTCGTTTCCTAGGTAGAGTGAGCTTAATGCTAGAGGAAGCTTGAATCGTCCTAATGATCAGGACGAAGTTTCAAATATGATTTCGTGGTCTGACATGATGGTCTGTTTGTCTTGGTTTTTATGCCTAATTTTATGGTGTGAATATAAATAACTCAATAAGAGTTTCACATATATTTCAAGAGTTAATTTAATCTATAAAACATTTAAGCGTCTAGTTTCATTCACTTTCCAAATTAATTCTTTGTAAAAGCATGTTTTCCATATCCAGAACATACAGTTAGTGGCCGATAGAGCATATGTCATGGGACATGTTTCCTGTTTCTTTAAATGGTGACTAGAAAACTCCTAAGGTAGGGAGTACCAGGTAAAACCGGTTTATCATATCCTTAAAATTAGGGGATGGCAATAATGAAGGACCATTTTGGGAATTGTTAGCACATCATTTCGAATTCCTAAGGGTCTAGTAATTTAGAAACATGTTGATGCATGAATGGTATCATGATGATGAAATAATTGGATGTGTATGTAACCTTTGAAAACAATGTTAGTAGATAATGGTATTTGGTGTTTTTTCTTAAGTAAATATTATATGCCTCGGGTGATAAGGGCATCATGATCAAGTAGTGATGACACATTGGCATGTACAATTATGCCTCTTTAAAAAGATTCCAAAAAATATGGTTCATCTATTCGTCTCATGTGTAGTTGGTTAAGATTGGTTCTAAACCTTAATAAGAAAAACATCATTAATATAAATTGAGTGCCTCAGTTCCTCCTAGAGATTATTAAAATTATCTTAGTGTACTCCTAGTTTAGAGATGGTCATGTCCCCAACCTTGACATTGTATATGGTTCACTGAGTGAGCATCAACTATACATCATGCTAAATAAAGAAATTAAATCTTGGTTGTCATTATAAATAAAATATTTGGCAGAAGAATGTTGGTAATGTAAATAGTTATAGAGGCATGGTTAGTCTTCTATTATACTATAATTCTACAATAGGAATGCCTTTGATAAACTCCAGGACACCACCCGTCTCTTGACTTGACTGCGATTATGTGATGTTAGTTTTTTTATGTGTGGATATTTCATATATGTACCGATGTATTCCTTGTAAAAACTAAAGTATGGAATCCCTTGTATGAGATCCTTAGACTCTAGTTGATGATTCTAAGGATACCTATGAATCCCATTCAGGATTTGATGAGATGTTTTAGGGGGGGAAATCCAAGGTTGTTACATCTAGTATACATTTATATTTGTGTTGTGGAACAATAGTCGTCTAGTGTTTCAATAATCTTCATATGAGAATGGGTTGACTATTTTCCATTTGTTTTGTGAAATGTTGTTAATGAGGAACCACTTCATGGAACATCATTTGGTTGAGGCAAGTGAAATGTGAGTCAAGTGAGGTTTTTTAGGAAAATACAACTCGACATAGTTAAATGAGGTTGATTGGGAGTTGACCACTCGTTTAATCTAAGGATCATTCAAAGATCGTCATTAACATGCAAGGGGCATGTTAAAATAGGCATTTCTGATGGTGGAGATATAATGAATCAGAATTGGACTCTAAATTAAAGGACTTATGGTTAGGGGGCCATAAGTTGGATGATTAAATAGATGTAAATGTGACCATGTCTCAAGATATATGGGATTGGGTAAGAATGATCTCAATGTTTGAGTTTGAAATATGTGAGTTGGATGAATTTCTAATATATTATAAACTATATTATTTAAGGTATGATTGGTGGTGCATTGGGAATTTGGAAACAAAATATACCCATTTGAATGGAACTTTAAAACCTGAGTAGTTTAGCTTGTGATTTCAATTTTTATCCAAGGCTTCTTGGGGATGAGATGTTTTAAGGTGGGGTGATTATTATGTCCCACATTTTGGACCATGTGGAATTTCTCCGAATTAATTTGAATTTTCCCTTTTGGGTACAGGTTTATTATTATGTTGATATTTAGGATGTAAATACAAGACATCGAATACATGAAAGTGTTGTCTTTATGTGTGTTTTAGGGACGAAAAAGTTTAGTAGAATCTCATATGATTTTGGGGGGAATCGGGCCTTCAAATTCCATTTCCAAGAGAAATAGTAGCAGGTGTAATGGTGAAGTGAATGATTTTTTAAACCATATTGATAGCCATACGATGGGACTGTGCCTTGGACTATGGACACCAAATTGGTTATGCATAATTTTTTTCAAACCTTTTAGATATCCATTTGATGGTTTTGTCCCATGGATGGTTTCCACCACGTGGGTTGTGTATGGTTTTTCAAACCATGCATCTAACTATGCGGGGGGGGGGGGTGGTGTCCATTGCACCACAGTGGTAGTACAATTTTCCAAACTATGGGAAAAACATGAATCTTTTTAAATAAATAAAAAGATGATTTTTTTCTTTCCCACATTAATTCCTCCACACCTATTTTCTTCTTCTCTAGGTGCATAGTCGGGGAGGGTCGCTCGAGCTCTTCCTCCTCTCCTCCTTACATGGAGAGATAACCACTATTCAGACTCTTATTCAAGTTTCATTCATCAAATTGTAAGTATATCAATTATTATATGACTCCTCATTCCTCCTTTCTCAGTTTCCTTCACTGTCTTATATTCTATCTTCATGCAATCTAATTATACTTATTTTTAGGGTGTATGTATTCTTCTTTAATATCCTTCATACTGGCACAAATCAAGTATCAATATTTTATTATTTGATCATCATATGTACGAGGTATTTAGTCGATATATATTCCATTAATGTTTCATTTTTAATAAAAGACTTCATTTTGATGCACACCATATTCTCCATGCATTTTGATATTATTATGAAACTAAATATTTTGAACCTAATGAATTATGATAAATAGTTATTTTTCATCAAAGTGAACCAGTATAGGTTATACATTTCAACTCAAATCACACCTTTGGATATGTCACTCATATTCTTTAACCTTGATACATAGTATTGGAATTAAAATCATCTTAGAGGCATGTTAAAATTGCATACTTTTGAAAAAAATGGTTTAATGGTCGTAATACACCATGAGTGGTGTGGGAAAACCACTTAGATTTTGAATGTAAATTATATTATTATAAAGACACCCCAATGTTAAATCGTCCTCTTGGTTATATATATGGGTTGACTCATCATACTTGTTAAACCCTTAATGTAGAATGGTATCATGAAATTTATAATTACATGGTAATCCTATTAATTATAAATTGATAATATATTTTTAATGATTGTAATATATAATTTTTAAATGGAATGGAATTCCCATTGTCTTCTAAATTACTTATGAATTGGGTAATTAATTATTTATGTATAACTGAATTATGATGAGTTCATGGACATCAACTCTTAGTTAACTATACATGAATATATGTTATGGAATAATTATAAACATGGAATTAATTACTATGAAAATTTAAATGAATAAATGATTTATGAACCATAAGTGATACTTGGATTCCTTTTTACGAAAATCCTTGGATGGTCCCATAGACTGGTTGAGATTACACACACCATGAAAGATACCCGAGTTCCAAACATAGAACACCTTGGATGGAATTAGATATTTCTTTCATTATTTTATGCCTTGATAGATACTTGGGTTTCCATTTTATAGAACTACATGAATTGGGTCATATGATAAATGATTCTCTCATGATCTAAGAGATACTTGGGTTTCCATTTTACATGATCTCCTTGTATGGGATCATAGAAAAATTGGATGTTATAAGAAATATTTGGGTTTCATTTTTACAGAGCACTGAGGATGGAATCATTAAATAATTTTAATAAAAATAATACTTGATCTATACATGGGTTCCTCATTATAAAACTCCTTGGATGAGCTCATATGATGAATTTTTTATATCATGTTTGATATTTATTTCAAACTTTTAATATTAATTTTTCATTTTGATGTATGAAATGAGGTACCGAATACCTTGACTAGATTATTCGGATTACTTCCCTTATTTAAAATGAGAACCCTTATTATATATTGTGATAATTGGTGTGGAATCTCTTAATTAGAATATGATGTTCATTGTTATTATTTCTCAGGTTGACTTGTCGGTAGTTACCTCAGGTCTACACTGGTGCATGTATATCTATGAGAATGATTTCTTGACTTATGAATATATATATATATATATATATATGATAAAAAGTGGGTAGAGAAATCCCATCTTTAACTTAAATATGCATGGTTGGCTAGGTGTCCTTGAAAAACCAGATCCCGACTTATTTACTTTTATTTATTTATTTATTTATTTATCGGTTATACCTATAACCTAACTATTTTTTATATAGATAGTCTTGATAGACTTAGACACCATTCATGGTGTCTTTATGAGTATATCTCACACCCTATTTATGATTCCATTTATCTAGGGTACCTGAGCAGACCTCTTGGTTTCAAGATCATGTTCATTGGATTATTCTTCTGTTATAGTGGTTGTGCCTAGGAGATAAGATCATAAGACAGAGATGGATCTTAGGATTCTCATGGAGATAGCATTGGACATTTTATTCACTTTTTAATACAAGTACTGTATTTTATCACATGATATATGTTTACTTGTTTAGTATATGCGGTCTCATCTAGATATGCATGCATATTTTTTTTCTTGTCATTTGTCATCTTATCATTTATTATTATATTCGTATACTACACCCTTTATTTATACATATTTTGATATTTTTTTGTTATTAATATTTTATTATTATTATTATTATACCACATTACTAATCTAACCAAGAGGGTATATGTTCCCCACTTAACCATCATCAAACCCTCACTACTAGTATTTAACCTCTAGTATACCGAGAGGTGTTGTTGGGGAACAGTGGCCAGTCACGCTGGGGAACTATTCATGTGGCTTCTAGGTTGGGATGTTACCCAAACTTCATTCACATATATTTACATCAAGGTTATATATTTTCACTTTAAAATTGAATATTTAATTACTAATATTCTATTTTATTTCTCCAATTATTTTTTTGAGTGAAATTATTTTGGGGGATCGAGAAGATCCAAAAAAATATTATTGTTATCTTACTTTCTATTTTTTGATCCATTATAATACTTTCAATTCTTATAGACATTTTTATTCTCAAACTATAATATTAAAAATATTATAATTAAAATGGTTTTGGTTCTATCATGTGGCACATGACTATTATGTAATATTATAATAATAAATATTGAAAAATACATATTTCTGAGGGAAAATACCTTGATAAAATTATGGGTCATTATAATAATATTCGAAATTTTAGAAAAGTCCCAACCATATTAAGGTCCCCCCTTTACACAATGATAACCCACAGATCATCCAAAAATACCACTATAGAGCACCCAAGTCATCTCCCGAACCTCAAATTATATCCCAAAACACTACTCATGGTATCCCTAATTTTTATATTGTCAATAAAAATTATGAATCAAAAAATAACCTCCTCACTAGGACCAAAAATTAAAATTTACCTAGAAATAAATAACATGAAAAGATATGGGTATTTACAGAGTCTCTAATATAATACTTCTCATAGATGATACATATTGATGGTATTTTGACTATAATCTCAACCCACACTAGTTTTCAAATCATTTATTACTCATCAGGTCCTATCTTGGAACATCAAATAATCATTATTTTTGTAACTCCAAACACAAGGTGCATTATTCACCAAAATCAAAGCCACATCTCACAACCATAACCATATTTCCAAGAAAATGATTAATGATTTATTTTTCTCCCAAAAATCCACAATGTAATCAAATAATGCATATGTAGGCTCATACTTCTCCCTCCTATGATACTAAGTTCACAAAGGATGATTCTAGGCCATAGTGATCCCAACTATCAGAATCAATAACCTGGAAATATTTCCTATAATAAATTGATACTATTAATATGATTTCCACACCGTAAAACCTAATTGAATTTAAAAATGAAGGTTATTCCTCATCTATATGAAATCTCTATAAAATACACCTTCACACCGATTAACACACTATCACATCATCTAATCACAATTACTAAATCCTTAGAGGCATTACATGATCATTCAATGCCTACATCGAAGTCCATACTTGAAAATTTGTGTAATTACATGGTTCGATACTAAACTGACTATATATGCCATTATAATGTTTCCTAGTAACCAACACACCTCTAATCCAACTCACCCTTGAATCACATGCAACCCACCTCGATCTTGAGGTTAATTCTCAAAAACAGTCAAATATTTCATCTGAGTATCTAGTGGGGTATTCCCTAAGAAAGTACATAAATATGGATATTCCTATAAACAATAATTATAATTACTCCTCAACCTTCCAATGATTGGTCTCTTCAAACACATGGCCCTACCCACATGGGGGTTTTACCCCCATTGAACAAGGGTTATCCATTACCACATATGATGAATAGACATGGATATATCACAAATTCCACATACTTGAATCATTAGTAGATAACCTTTTCTAGACAACAAGTAACACCATTCTTTGAAGTTTTTGAAATGAAATTCATGGATAGGTTTACACCATAACAATACTAATGGTGTACTCCCTAGTATATAGATACCTTGAGACTGCCCCACGAGAACAACCTCAATGGGTTCCAACAACACACCATCCTGACAATATATCATAAGGCACACACTTAGTTTGATCATGCCACAACATCCTAATCCATCTTCGATGTCACCTATCAATATAGAGGGAAATTTTATGTTGCACTAAAATTATTGGGAATCCATGTTTAAAATAGTTTCATTGGATCATTAGTCCATATCCCAAAAATGGTCTCTTAGAGATCCAAAATAAATTGACACTACATGTAACCATTTCATACCCACACAATCTCATCTAAAACCAATGGTTGTACACTCCTGTACCTCCTGTACACACAAATTGACTCATGATACCATGATTTTTACATCATCATACCTTATAAATCAATATCTCTAAGAGATACTTCTTGTGAAATAAAATTATTAAAAACATTCACCTTCACCTAATGTCTCGGTATGAGTCACTCTTTTTAAAGGGGATAAAAACCCATTTTTACCAAAAATAACGCATAGTGAAATTGGAATACACCATGGAAATACCGTACAATATCTTTTAAATCATACCATCTCAACTCATCTCCATAAATCCTAGTCTCATGAATCCAAACTAATAACCATTTCCCACTACATGTCAATATAATATATCCAGAAGAACCTCATTACTTTTTCCTGATAATCTAGAAATCTCACTTAAGATAAGGAAAATCACTAGATCACCCGTTAACCTGAGAACTATCACTATAATATAATAACAAACCTTCACTATATTCATACAATATTTACGCTTCTAGGGTCAAAAACCACCCTCTCATTAGGATCCATACCCAAAAACAATAGGTCAATAGATCGTATTGATCTCACCCCCTAAAACCAAGCTTTTATACTATGATCCTTAAGTTCTTTACATAAAGAAAGATCAAGGAATCACCGTGACTATACCATATACATAATATCTCATACCATGAACCAATTTCACAACCTAATGAATATACCCATTCATTAAACCTATAAATAAATCACAAGCCTAGGTTAACCACTCTCTCAGGTTACCCTCATATATATTTCTCAGATCACCAATATCATAAGACACATTTTATAGGCACTAGGATATCCCACCAATCTTATAAACTATGTCACATATAGGTTAACAATCACTGGGAAACATATCTACTTCATCTCAATATCATAAGGTGACTCACATATACAAAACACCCCCACTAGGGTCTTCTATACTTACGCCTCTAGGGTACTATTCCTCACCAGTTACTCATATATGGGACTACCACTTGAGGATCATGAACTCATATATTAGTATATATATTAAGGAATTTCATCATGACGTTCTATGATATGTAATACCATAGTCAGATGGCTTAGTTATGTAAAATTCTACCATGAATCTATATGTAAAAATACTATATAAGTTGTTGGAATTTTCGATAACCTTACCAATTTTAATTTATAATCTATTATTATAAACACCAATGATGGGTTAATTTCTATGAAATAAAATTCTTATACTGACCCACTATGGACCAATACACATCCCTTACATAGAGGGAATATAAAGTAGATATCAAAGAGCATCCCTTCATAATATTCGCATCACATGTAAAAAATTATATTATTTAGATGAAATGAATTCCACCAAAACATTATATGGGAAAAAACCAAATAATATATTTTTAAAAAATTAAACATATAAAACCTCTATCTTTCATTGTATCAAAGACAAAAAGTACACGTATGTCACATGAGTCCTACATGGAAAAAATGATTTATGTATAAAAACCTCTTTCTAATAGGTTGAGAAACAAATATAAATAAAACAATAATATATTACAAATAATGCAAGAATAAATTTAATACATAATAAAATAAATGGTAATATGAAATATCAATAATAAAAATCCCATATCTCTGGTAAAATGGACTTTCCATTGAAAAAGTTGTTCATAATGCACTAGTCTGAGGTATATCAAAATCTCAGATACATTCCTCTATCACACGTCAACCATCTCCAAAAATAATAATTCCAAATTAAAATATGATACGATACCACTTAGTAACTTCCCACCCTCTTGGAGGAATCAGTTGGTATATGGACCAATAGTCACTACATGACATTAGGAACACCTTTTTGTATGCTCGAGACTTCTGATCAATAGCGATTGTCTAAGGTTTTACTGTGAGTAGGGTATACCCTTACATCAGAGTAAGGTAACAAAAAAACTAACCAAGAAACATTCATACTAAATAATAAATTAAAAAATAATATTAAACACCATCATTATATAATAAATCTAATATAAAAGAACACAGTAATATAGATGCACATTCATACTAGCACCCAACAGCTGAATACCCATCAGGCCTATCACATATAAAAGATACATAAAATAATAACGTTTTTGGGTCTCCCTTACCACCCCATATAATTATCACACCCTGTTATCCAAATACCATTCGATCTATCCCACTAAGTCATGAAATACCAACCCTATTCTCCAACTAGATCTATAGACAATTATGTCTACTTGAGTACCCAAGTGCCATGGAAGCCCATGGAAGGTGTGAGTACAACTTAGTATGGAACCATAAATGGGGTCCCATACGTTAATTTTAATTAATTGTTTTCCCATGTGATAAAATCATCTAAATAGATAAATACAATGATAAAGTGTAAATAAATAACTTCCATCAATCATCATGTTATAAGTTATCACTCGAGATTGATCATACCTTCTTTTATCAGTGTTGGAGTGTGTTTTATCACATGACATAAACATTAATAATAGTATCTAAATCAATGGCCATAACATAGAGGTTGTAGGTACTGATTCCTATGAGGTTATAATTTAAAATAAAGTAGTATTAGGCATATATATATTACAATAAGACAATCCTAGTAAATCTAGTAGCATTAGAAATATATTTATTCTTAGGATATAATCCAAAAAATACATTAGTATCTAGAATAAGACAATTCCTAGGTTGTAATCCTATGAAATCAAATAGTATTAGGTATGAATTGATCTCCAAGAGGTAAACCATGGAAATGAAGATGTACCTAAGGGTTGAATCCCAATGAATACCCTATAAATTCCTTTCATAAAGGCCCACGAGAAGTGATTACCTACCATGATAACTCATGTATTCATCCCCACAACCTCTTCATCCAAAAACCTTTTACCTTTGAGTTCTAAGGGGAATCCCATATTCGATTACACATACTCTCTTTCATTAACCCTAATTTGGGTTAATATAATACTAGGGATCCCACTAAGGTCCCCTAGGTCTCATTGTGATGTGGAAACCCTATGAGTGATCCTTGATAAAAAAAATTTCTTTAAATAAAATCCCTTTACTCACTGGCCACATAGGATACGCCATATCAATATCACTAAGGAATGAAGGTATAGTTACTTACACATCCATAGAACATTCAATGTCAGTACACTCACTAAAAATATTATAATATATCTAGAGAATACCCACTAAGGTTTTCATATTCTAGTGGTGGAGGAAAACTCTCCCCACTCTCAACCCAACTAGATAAATAGATCTAAGGGATCAAGAAATTCGATCATGGAATATTCAGACCAATCTTCCCCAATCCATCACACCTCCCCTCTCAAGGGGTCCAAAGAGTCCATCACAACAGTTTATATATCATGTTCATTTCATTTCATTTATTCCCTTCAATGTACCATATATAACATAGTCTATTATAAAAATGAAGACCTTTATTATCATTATCCAAAGAACATAGTCAACACTTAGTGGAACTGAGGAAACCTATTCAAGTTAGATATGATCACATAACTCATTATATTCTCACCCCTCAGGGTCCTTATATCTCATAAAAACCGGTATAATTGATTTCACAACCATCAATGGTAGAGGAACTAAGTCATTTCTCAAGGTTCCGTAGTGGCCCTTTATACTTACATCCATCCACATAAATTTCATTTTAATTAAAGAACCTATTTAATTTAAAGTGCTCAATATCTCATTAAGTAAAGATAACATATAAAATGATAGATATCAAAATAAATTTACTATAAAGGGGAATATACATTGACCAACTACATCATTCATAGTTACAATCCTTTAAGGTAACTCGACCTTCATCTCTCAAGCTTTTCGAAGCCTTGCATCAACATAAAAGGCCCTAATTCAAACCAAAAAATAATAACATTAAATATAAATAATAATAATTAATTAATCATTTTTAATTTAAAGAGGAATTAATTCCAACCTTCCCCCAAATATATCTCACACCTTAAATATTTTAAAAAAAACTAAAACAAAACCCCTAACATCTATCTATACATTTGACACATAGAATACATAATTTTATTTTCTAATAAAAAACAAAATTTTCTAACAAAAATAAAAAATATCTAAATAGAATCACAATTGTAAAATACCTCTTTGAATTTTCACAAAAACAGGTAAAATAATATACTTCATACCACCTTTATTTAATTGAGGAAAAGACCCATTTTTTGAGATAATTTCACTTTGATCCCGAGGAATCATCACTAATAACTCTCACCTAACAGAACAGATTATTGATGAGAAATGCATGTATATATATAGAAAATAACTTACATGGAGAATTATCTTTACTTCATGATTTCCTCTAGATCAACTGAAAAAAAAAATCTTAATAAAATATTAAGGAGATATGATCCCTTCAATTGGAAGAGATAGTTGAGAGACCCGTAGCCATGATCCCACTATGTAATGGTCACAAAACAACTTGAAACCCCATTAAATAGATGATATTATCCTTTGTATTTAATATTTTAGAGAAACTATAATCACTATTCACATAAGTTTAATCATGTAAGGATGACCACATATAATGGTCATCACATAATGATGAACTCCTTAGTTTCATCCATGTAAGGAACATCCCAATATGGGTGACCTTGTAAGGATTATTAACATAAGGATCTCCCCATAAGGGTCATGTTATTAAGGATAACCCCATAAGGGTCATTTCTATATGGATTACCCATACATATCATCCATTATAAAGTTGAGTGGTAAGGGTAATACACTAGATGGATAACCCCTTAGGGGTCAATATCATAAGGATGAACCATAAGTATAATCCTTTATAATGATAAACTCATAAGGTTCAACCATTTTTGGAGGACCCACATAAGGGTTATACACATAAAACTGACCACATAGGGGTATTCTAGACCCCTACCCATTTTCCAATATTGGACTTTGAAAATTTTTAGTAGAGTTTTAATCATGTATATGTATCCCATTTACATGATATAGACTACAACTCCACTTAAAGTACCACTCTTGAGAACCCATACTTAAAAAAATAACAAAAAGTATAACCTAAGCTTTGTCAACTCATGGATTATTAATCCAAATCACAGTTCTCTAAATGACCCTCCTCACTTGGACCAGAACTTAAAATCCCCCAAACAAATAATAACCTCAAAGATACACATCTTTACATAGATCATGAAGATGAGTCAACATGGTGAATGAATCAATTTCCTCATAGAGATTCTCAGTCTCATTTTTCTTGGTTGATATCATGAGGCATTGGAAAAATAATGAATCATCAACATGTTCCCTAAAGAGATTGAGTACCTCCTCACATACCTCCTCTGAGGGATTAGTAGGAACTGGGGACTCTAGTGTATAAAATTTAAACTCTTGGAATAATATGATGCACAAGTACCAATAAAAATCATGAAAGTTATAAATAGTCATAATATTATATTTATACATGATAGATCACAAAGATCATATCATGGTTGAATTAATTTACATTTCATTCAATAATTAAAATTTTATTTTAGTAATGTGTCTCAATTACCATGTGTGACATAAGAATTTAATTCTATACATATCGCACAACTATATCAAATAACAACATCCCTTACCATTAAATTCATAATATAATATCACTTGTATATTCAAGTAGAAAGGATCTATATTACCATTTTCATAACATTGACTATTTCAACATAAATTTCAGGACAGTATTTTGGTAGTATATTATTTACAATAGAATTCAATCATTATTTCTTGATATGTTGGTCGGTATCCATAATTATAAATTCCTAAACTAATTTTCCCTTAGTTCTTACCTCCAAGTTGTAATAAATCAACTATGGTCATTACCATTAATAAAAACGTGGTGAAGGCAACACATTATCCCTGTCAAGACTATTCAAGAATTGAAATGTTCCCTTGATAATGGCATGAGTGAAAATTCAACTATATTCTCATATTAACATAGAAGATAGAAGATATTGAATGAAATAATATTTTATTTGAGGGAATATTTTTAATTTTTCATAAATATTCTATATTTTATTCTTCAAATTATTTTTTGTGTTATTTTTATTTTATAAAATTAATTAACCTTGTATGATAAAATAATTTACACATAATTATTTTAATTTACAATATCATAGAATTCTTGTTAAATTATTTAAATTGTGTGATCATGTTTATTCAATCAAATTAACCATGAATCACGTAAATAAATAAGAAATTATGTACTTGAAATATAAGATAAACATGTGATATGATCATGAGATATTAATTTTATAGTTGGTTTATCAAGAAGAGAAAAAATCAACTTTTACCCTAGGTGTAATATCCCTTTAGAAAATTCCAAGATTGATATACATCATTCCATAATTAATATATGAAACTCCATGGTTCATATCACCTCAGTTTGGGTCCAAAATATTCTCCAGTTACTCAGATATATATCCATTAAAAGTGTTTACTCACTCATGTGTGAGGGGTACTAAGGGTTTATGGTTACAAAAAATAAAATTTGGCCACATAGACCAACACCTAAAAAAGGAGGAAGGAATGATACAAAAATAAATATATTTAATAAATTTTTCACAAAAAACCCATAATATATATTTTTAAATCAAATAAATGTACCAAATTCATAGGTCATTCAAGCTCATGATATATCACTACATTAAATGCGTAAACATTTAATATGATAGCATTCATTTTTATTCATTAAATATTAATATAAATTTACTTGAATTAATAAATTTATCTTAATTTATTTATTAGTTAATTCATTATATTAATATAATTTCTAAACAATCCGTGAGATTCCCTTCCTATAAATTTTAAATTAAAAAATGAAATTAATATTATTTTAAAATTATTTAGTACATGATGTGTACTGACGAGGAACATAGTGAACGAATTCTTGGTCAGATTAATTTGTGTACAATAATTTAATATATACGTGGAATATATTATAAGTGTCATGGTGTGTATTATTATGGGTCTAATTAAACCTATATCGAGAGTGTAATACTTACATTGTGTGTTTTATCACTTTTTATAACGTTTGACCTACACTAATTATATTCCTTATAGTTTAATGTGTAATTACATGACATGTATTCCTATATGAAGTGTCATGACATAGATGGTGTGTTTCTCCAAGGTTCAATCATTTTAGTTTTCATGGTGTGTTTGAACACACGACATGCCATGAATATATGAGGCATATACCAATAGTGATGCATATGAAGTAAATAATGTGTAAGCTAGCTATACACATCATATAATTTTATAATTACACAAAGAATAATAATTAAATTATTTAATTACACAAGACCAATTAAAATTCACTCTCTGTGTACTTGGTATGAAGTAATAACTATTACATGGTATATAAAACCAGCTACAGCTCATGTAATCCATTATCACTTTTAATTATCCACGTGTTTTACTCATAAGACACACCAATATTGATATATACATTGTATGATTTGGATTGAGTTTTATAGTATATACAACCAGCTACATTCCATGTGATCCATTCAGTAATTCTCAATGAAAAATTAATTCCCTTATTATGAATACATAGAATCTTGAGGTGGGGTTCTTAGATTATATCTCAACCAAATATTCAATTATATTTTAAATATAGAGATTTTTTATTCAAAACACACTTTACCAAACACACATAAATGATTTTATGGGAGTATAAAGAATATTAATGTTAAGTCTTATATATATTTTTAGTATATCTTATTTTTCTAAGTGATATTTCTAAATTAATTAGGTAATAGCTAACCATAAAAAAACTAAATTAAATAATTCATACTATATAATCTATGATATTATGGAAGTACATTGAGCTTCAAATGTACATAAAAAAACAAAAAATGCATCTGCATTATTTATCCTATAGTAACATAGGATAATAATAACCCTGTGATATAAAATATTTGTCAAAATGACTATAGTTTATAAGAGAACCATATCACTTTAGAGATAGCAGGAGAAGGATAGATTCTAGTGGAGTCTTGGATTCATATGAACATAAGATAACAAAGAAACACTAAAATCCAAAATCTCTGGTGGGAGGAATTTTTCATGAGACATAGAATATATATGAAATTTATAACCACATAGATGTATTTATCTTCACCAAAGTAGGTTATATATTATTTAATAAGAATAATGAATTCTATAGGGAGTAGTAAATGACCACTATCTATTATTAAGAAGATCATATGAATTCAAATTTGGATTCTATGTAATAAAATAATATCCTATATTTTTAAAGTTTCACCGATTTATATAAATTCATTGGTGGGTATTTAGTATAAAGTATAAATTATGGTAAAATATGGTAATAATAATCTTGATAGATTATGGAAGGTTTAAGTCATGTCTTGATATAATTTACAATAAAGTCTTATACTAAAAATATTTTTGAACTACAATAGAGTTCAACTTTACATATAAAAATTATAAGATCATTTTCAAGTGATTAGATGTTAAGACTATCATATTTATATGAAACCTTATAGAATATGTGTATATGATGCAACCAGTAGTGGTGGTGACACCAAAGAATGAAAATATGGTATGAAAACATTAGATATCGATTTATATAATAAAAAAGGCATAATGATCATGGAATAATAATTTTGAATAATTCTATGCAAGGTGTCTACAAGATGTTAGTGAGATCATTGTTATTTTTTATTTATATATGTTTTATAACAAATGAAATATATGATTAGTATTAGAGTTAATTTAGACTGAATAAAAGTATTTCTCTAAACATGTCTTAAGTACAAACCTAGTTCTATGTAATGATTATTTATAGAGGTAGATATGAATGTTTTATTAAATCAGATAATAGTACATATGCTAACATAATGTTGAATAATAAAAGATGGAATAATTTAAATGCTAATTTATTCTAGTGTCACATGACATGCATTCTCTACCAGCTGATGTGTGAAAAAATGGGAGAATATGTTTATGATAAACTACATATATAAAATTGTAATTTAAAAATATATCTCAAATTTCATGATATTTATTGATTCTTGATATTAAATATGTGTAAATCATTGTGGGTGAGTGTAAAATGAAAATAGGATAACCATAAATGTTGGCAGTCATAATGGTTTGATAATACTTAAAAGGTAAAACTGGACAAGTTTCTTGTTATTTGATAAATGGGAATACTATTTTCCAAGGGGATATAGAGATTGTATTAATTTACATTAATTTGATCTAATATCATATTTTGGATAAATTATTATATATGAGAAATACTTATTACAGATAATGATTTCAATATCAATACATATAAAGTACATTACGACTTCTGATGTAGCTTTAGAAGTTGGTTTAATAATGGTTTGATCCAATATATTGTGTTTAGCTAAGGTACCAAATATTGAATAAGGGAAAATAATTATTAGTTGATGATATTACCAACAAAGTTATTGTATTAAATATATACAGTCATAGTATGTAGGAAAATCAACGAAACACTATAGGTCTAACAACTAAAACTATATCTCAATTGAAGTATGTTTATTATGTGATGATAACTAGTTATGTAAGTAGTTATATATATTTTATGGGGTATTTTTTATGTTTTAGTTCTCTATATCTAACTACAAATTTCCTTTTAATTATTTGGATTTATATAGTATTGAATATTATATAAAAATCTTATCATATGATGATTGGTCTTTAATGTAAATTCAATTTGATAATATCTTTAGAGTATCTTTTTCATAGATAGGTAATAGTTATTCCCTCTTATGATGAGAAACATTAAATTATATGATAATATACGTAAATATATTTTATATTGTGGGATGATATAAAGTTTATGAGCATAGATTCTTATGTTATTAGGTGTAGTGGAATCATAATACATTAAGACTTCTTCATAAAGTTTTAACTGAGTAATCTTCAAGTGTGGATGTTATGAGAATAGACCTACCCATTAGAGTTCCACATGCTTTATGTTTTATTGGATATTTCTATATGAAGACATGTATATTTTTCCCTAGAATTGTGATTATAGTCCATGCATATCATGAGTTGTGTAGTTAAATTTATTGATAAAAACCATGATGACACATTCTTGGGGTGATGTTGGATATATTCGGTGAATCATGAGTTTAGGGAATTAAAAAATAAATTAGGAAAGGATTTATCCCTTCCATTTAATGTAGGATTACATATATATCCTTTTTATTGAGATTGAACTATTTGATAAACCCATTTTCATGTTGTCATTCTGATATGTAAATTTCAGGAATTCAATGAATTAGTAATAAATCATATAGGTTTATGAAATTAAGAATGAATCCTTCTTGATTAGAGGTCGAGTAAAATATGTTATATTATATATTGAGAATTCATAGTCAGTTTTTATTTTTTAGATATTAACTTCTTTCTTTATTAATTATTTGAAATGTTTCTTGATGATGGTGGCGGAAGTTAGGAATGTTTTTAAAATTCCACAGAGAAAGAGGCCTATAGGGTCTCAAAAAATGTATATCCATAATCAAAGATAAATTCTATTTTAATATAATAGTTTTAATTAAAATTATATCCAACATTTGGTTTAGTAATTTTACAAGATGTGTTGATAATATTGTTTCAATTACAAGTTATTTGAAAGAATATTTTTGCTATTTGAATTTTAAATAAATATATATTCACAAGGTAATATAACTTTATATGATTATATAATATTTTTTAAACTCATTATTATTAAAATGAAAAAAAAAATAATTATTTATTTTTTATGACTAATGAATCAATTTTATTAACTAGTTTATGGATATAATATTCTTTTCTTTTGTTGAACAAAGAAGACAATTATATTTGTTTATTTAAGTAAATAATTTTTACTCAATGTTTGATAAATGCTTATAAGGATTGATATAATGTTTTAAAGGTTTCATAAGTATATATTTTATTTAATATCATATACATAAATTTTGATTTATTTTTTTATGAAATGATATTCAAATAATATATGTGTTTAAAACATGTTAAGAAAATAATAAAAATATTAATATTATGAAACATGGGGTTTTATTTAGGATTAAAATATTAGTTAAGGTTTTTTGTGTAATAAATAATTTTATGATTTAAGTATATAAATCAGGTTATATGATTTTAGATCATATTTATGGTTGTGATCAATAAATTCTCTTGGGAGAATTATATCCTACCATAAAGTGAAATTCTCAAGAATGCTCTCAAGAACGAGGCATTACAATCCTTCTCCTCTCTCTCAATAAATTTAGAGAACTAGAGAGAGTATTTCAAGTGAATAAATATTCATATTAAGATCCATGATAAATTATTAAAGTAGTTTGGAACCTCTATTATAAAACCCAGAGTTCAAATGATGACGTTCTATGATTAATGGAGAAAGAGTGGATACCACTCGATAGTTTATATTAATGAAGCCATCATAAAAATAATGGTATGAAGATAATGGTCAACTGATAGGATAATAAATAAAGAAATAAATATAGAGGTAGTTCATATTATATAGATTAATTATTTAATATATGTGATAATATCCCCTGTTCAAATATTCGATGGTTTTATTCATTCAGTTTTGAGGATTTCATCCAATGAAACTAATGATTTTTTTGGGAATTGTTTTGATCACTTTTTCTATTTGATAATACCTTTAGTTTATAGTCAATGAAGTCTGGTTATATTCTTTATATAAGTTGTTAGAACAAATAGGTTATTGGGGATAGGGTAACCTGTGTCCAATGTTTCTATGAAAGATAATCCTAGTATGAAATAGATTATTTCTAATGATCTATAGTTGATAAAGTTTTGGGTGTTGAATTGATATACCTAATCTCAATTCGACCGATCCTTCTATAACTTTAAAAAAAGGTTTCATTCATTGGATTAGAATCAAATTGGTAATAATATCCTTAGGGGTTTCTCGATTACTATTCAAAAATCCACATAATATTTTTAAACTGCATTATTATTTCATCTTTATAATATGTTATTGAATTTATCCAAAATTGTATAATTTTCCTAGAATCATAATTTATATTTTGAATATACTGTTTATTTTATTTACATTGATACTCATCTATTTAAAAAAACTGCATCTTATAATCAACTTTATAATCAAGTGGGATGAAATTTCTATGTTCTTTTTGTGTCTATAAGTTACCCCCTATTATATTGTTTCTTTACCTACATAACTATGAAAATATAACGCATACATAAAACCAAACATTTTTCCAATGTTGAACAGAATGTTTGAATAAATAAATAAAAATATTAAGTCTATTGTTTTTAAATTAGTAACTCAAAATAATGTTCAAAGGGTAATAATAATGCTCCAAAATCATATTCTCCACCAAAACACAACTAAATGGGAAAATATTACAATATGGAAAAAAATTTCTCTATAGATATTACTAAAAAAATTCAGTGAATATGAAATATTTTCAAATAAAAATGCATTATTTAAGTTAATGTTTAAAAATATTTCCATTTATTTAAAAAAAATGCGAAAACATAATTTTAGCACACAATACATTTATATAGTAATTAAAATGTTTAAATTTCCTTTATTTATTTATAAAAAAGTAAAAATTCACCTTTCAACCTTTTTACCCACTTAATCAGTACAAAAAAGATTTTTTGATATGTAATGAACAAAGAATATGTGAAAATTTTAATATAAAATCACCAAATATTAAATCCTTTGTCTATTTAGATTATTAAAAAGAACATGAATTCATATCCTTTTAAGAAAATTCCTATTTTTTTTTACTATTAATCCTTTTATATGATTAAAGAGATCAATATAATATTTTTGTAATTTATGAAAAAAATGACAGTATGGAATAATAAAAAGTGAGAAGTAATTTAAAATTTCTCTAACTTTCATCTTCTCACAGACTTTGGAAAAAAATTAATTTTTTATTTTATGTTTAATAATTATTTTATCCAAGTGTTTTAAAAATTGGTTGAATTTGTTAATACAAACTATGGCGGACTAAAATTGATGTAACCAACTATTCCCAAAACTGAAAGTCCTCCCAAATTATTAAATTGAGTTTAGAAGGGATCTTTTTACCCTTAAATAAATGATAAATCTGTTCAATAGAGATGAACTCACAATAAAATTTTATTCCAATACAAAACATAAGAAAAGATAAGAATAAAATATGAAATATCCTGGTTTGAATCCCATTAAGAACCGATTTTAATGTATCGAGTTATAATTACGAATCTTTTAGCTTCCATGTATGAATATAATAGCCAAGTCCTTCAAGATTCCCCTAAATGTAATGTTTCATTATCTACCCATTAAACAATAATGGCCTATTTTATCACTAACTTATTCAAAATGATTTTTACTAACCTACTAATGACGGTGAAGGAGGAAAAAAATTAACTGATTTTTCTAGGAAATAAATTTATTATGGAACTACAAAGTAATAATTTATTACTAGTTTTAAAATCCACATTTGGAATCATATAATCATGATGTGATTTAGTTATTTATATATAAATCCCAACATCCATGTATAATTCACTAAGAATATCATCTTATTCACTCAATAGTAGAAATATTCTACCACCAATAGTCCTAAAATCATAATTCAACACCTTCATAGTCTAAACATACTTATGTTGTAATTCCGTAGTAAAGTGGAATGATTTAACAACGATATGTTTATAAGGATACCTCCCTATGAGATTACTAAAATTAGTTCTATAATTAAAAAAATTAATTATCATATTTCAGAGACCAATCCTTCAAATAAATCCTTAAAATATTTTTGAAAATGTATTTTAATTATTTATTTCAAATATGTTCCAATATACTAGATTTTGGATGATAATTAGTTCTTTTTTAACACACACATCATTATTTCTATATTATGGATTTTAATTTAGAGTTTTTAAAGAGGGTTTTATTATCATTGAAAAAAGTCATAGGAAGTCGAAAACATGAAAATAAGATTTTCTTAATGGATTTAACAACACTATTATCTTGATAATTTGGAATTTTCAATGCCTCAACCCACGTATAAATATAATAAAAACAACTAGAATATATTAATTCCAATTTTAGGATGAAAATATTTCCATATAATCCAATCCTAAGGCATAAAAAACCACTACAACTATAATTTATTTACAAGGAAACTCTTTCCTTCTTGAAAAATATATCATCAATTGAAACCTATCAAATACAACAACTAAAATCCTACAATAATTTAAGAGAGATAGATAATAGATTCTGTATTGTATTACTTTTGAGTTATTGTATCTCCCCATGGTTTCCTCACCTTGTTGAAGATTAAAAACTCTCTAAAATAGGGTTCATCTTTTCCTTGGGCACATATCTTTTCAAAATCCGATCAGGGCACCACTTAAAAAGTAGTGGATCACAACAAAAATAGTACTTAAGATTAGAAATGAATTTATTTATTTGGGTTTGTGTAATAAAATTAGAAATGACTGAAAATAAATAAAATTCACACTGTTTACAAATAATGTAGGAAATTTTTTTAAAACATTGATTTGTTTATCTTTTGAAAAAGATTAATTGGTTTCTATTGGATGATTGTTTTTTGTATTAAATATCCTAAAAATTATATTTAAACTAAGTTCTCATCCCCTTTCTTGTACATAATATTACAATTAAATTCATGTTGAATAAGAATCCACCTTATGATCCTAGTTTTATCTTATTTGTTAGTCAATAGATATTTTAGGGATGAATGTTTAGTTAATACAAAATATTTAGACCAAATAAAATATAACCTAAACCATATCAATATAAAATACTGTATAAAAAAATTCATTCTTAGGGGTGGTGAATTTACTTTTAGAATAATATGGAAACCTACTGGAATAATACACCATATGTAACGTCATCTCTTTTTATTGAGGGAAAACAACCACTAAATCTAGGTAACTAGCATCACTTATAATTTCAAAAGGTAATATCCAATTAAGGACAATGGTGATGGGTGAAGAAGTCATATTTTCATTAAGAACACTGAAATATTCTACGAACCTATAATCAAATACAAAGGGTTATCTTTTACTAGTAGAGAATATAAGGTCCTTGTGAGCATTGAAAAGTATTTTATGAATTTATGGTAAAAAATACAATTTCCTAGAGAACTCCTAACACCATTAACATTCTCAGGAGGGGAAATTTTGTTAATAGTTATACCTTTGAATTATATACCTCAATTCTATTCCTAGACAACTAATGTCCAATTTATATTCTTATATTTACCATAAATAGATAGTTCCCCAAGTTTAGGAAAAAGTTTGACTCTTAAAACCACTAAAAAATAAATCTTAAATTCACTAATGGATTCTTATAAGTACTCCCAAGAATAAAGAAAATCATAGATGAACACCTTTATTTTAATAATAATCATTTTTGGAAAGGTAGTATTCATACATATCTAAAACATGGTATAATCACTAAACAAAACAAAGGGAATTCATAAGTAGGAAAATTTTCTAATGGGACAAGTGAATGTTGTAATTCCACGTTCCTTAGGGGTAATCGGAATCTTATTATAAAAAAATTCCTATAAATAAGAAAATATTTAATCACCAAACTCTAAATAATTTGGTCTAAAAATTACAAGGGAACATGATCTTTCTTAGTTGAAAATTAATATTTTTAATCTATATATACATTCCATTTGATCAATTTACTAGTTTAATTTTTTTTCATTCTTGTCATTGTGTACAAAAACGACACCCCCACTTTTGGGTACAAATTTTAAAAGAATGACCTAAGGTATGTTTTAGATTGGGAAGATGATTCCAAAATCCATCAAAATGATAACTTCTTACCAAAATACTCCTTTATAATAATTTTATGTGTCTTTTACCCCTAAACTCTAGGTTTTTTCCTAGGCTCCATAGAGATCTTATTCATGAAAAATAATGGATTATTCCATTTTATAATTAAAATATTCAAGATTAAAATATTTTTGAACTCTTTTATGTCCAATAATAACATATCCTCTTACATTACCTTTAAATTGTTTGTGATAATGACATATAGTGTCGACCCCCTCCTAAATATGAATATTTCAAATGTGATAGAAGTGGTTTGAGATCACATTTAGATTTTTATGGGATATAGGGTAGATTTTTGGAATAAGGTGGCCCAAGAACTACAAAGTGTCTCATAAAGTAAGAGGGAAAACAATAGAAATCATCTTCCACATCCTTATAGTCCATAGTGGGAAACCCCTCTCACAATGATTATAGAACTAGGTCATGAATGTTTTCTTTAGAAACCTGATCATTATAATCCAAAAATATCCCTTATAACTAGATAAGTTTTCCTTTTTCTTATGAAAATAAATTCATATATTGGTTTCTATAGGTTTAGGTTCACTATCAAGGTTATTAGTTATTTCTAAAAAATAAACCTAATGTTTATCAATAGGTTTCTTAAATTAAATAATCTCAACTCATCAATATTTTTAATCAAATGTATGTTATTTATAATTTTTTAAAGAATTTAAACACTTCTCTTTGTTTTAACAAATCTAATATTTACTTTCCTTTTAAAACATAAATTTTACCTCCACCCGTGTATAAGAAATGCCTAAAATAATGATATAGACTTCCTTATCAAATTATAAATCTAGAATAATGAAATTAGTAGGTAGAAATAGCATAACTAATATAAATGATATATCATCCAATCTTTTAATAGGGTTAGTAATATAGAGTTTGACTAATGGAATGAAAATCTTGGTTGGTTGTGAAGGTTCTAGGGTGAAGCATATGTAGTCATATCCAAATCCAATAACGGGTTTTCACTAATTTCCTGAAATAAATACATTTAACTAGATAAATAAAAAACCTAGAATCCATAAAAAATGTTTTTTAAATCATAATTTGAAATTAATTTATATAATTAATAAATAATTTATCTTTCAATTCATTCCTCATTTTCGAATCAGTTGACCTATTCTTGTCGTAACGTATTGAAACAAAGGATTAAAGTATATAATTCCTATACCAATAATTTAGATGTTACCCCCAAACCTTTGAATTACATCGTAGAATAACTAGGAGCTACTGAAAAAGATTCTTACACCCTCCATAATTTGCCATTTATCATAATAGAAATTCCTTAAATGTCTTGAATAACTTTTTCTAATTATTTCATTAACTTGAGAGGGAGGATTAGGATTGGATCTGACCATTATTAGGGGTATTCTAAATTAATTTCTCTCTAGGGTTGATAGAATATTAAAGAGAGTATTAATCGGGAAAAACCATATGTAACCATATAAATGATATAATTGGGATTATTTATCTAGAGTATAGAAATTATTATTTCACATAGTCTTGTTTCTAATATCTTAATCCTTAAAAACACCCATATATAATAATAATAGTATTTTTATTTTTATTATTTAATTTACATGTGTAAAACTCATAGATAACTTTTATTTCATTTTTTAAATTATATAAATATTTTTTATATAAATTATGTTAAATATATCATTCCCACGAGACCCTTAACCCAGTCCATATTTAATACATATAATTAATCAAACATTGAATAATGCCTACTTTTTAAAAAAAATAAATCGAAAGAATTTATTTTGTAAATAAATAAATAAATATTATATTAATGAAGCAAATGAATAAATATTTATTTAATATTCAACTCACATATATATATATATATATTCCTTTTAATAACAGGTTATTGAATATTAGTGGTCAATAAAACTCAAATAATTATTATTCCATGAAACATGATTATAATATTTGTTATAAAATTAAAGTCATATATAATTTAACCTAGGGTTTGGATGTAATGATTTCAGGACCCTTAATAATTTTTCTTAGTGCCCTTCGGATAACTCTCTTAATGCCTGAGATCAACATGTGACCATGAATTGAGGAACCTATAAAGAAAATAAATAACGTCCTAATGAAAATAACCTTTTACAAACATTCACTATGTTATATAATTCCATTTTTTTGATATCTCATCATGATAGATACATCTGATGTGTTATCACACTATATTCTTGATAAATTTTTCTTAACCATCCTAAAATGAACTTCTTAATGAATTCACCATGGCCATGGACTTAATCATAAAATTTCATTACCATCAAAGGTCTTGAGATTTGTTCTTTCATTAACTCTAAATGGGAAAAATCCTTTATTAAATTATTAACTATTTCTGTAACACTTATGGAACACCAAAAATATCTTACCTCTCCATGAATGTATGTTTTCATGATTTTTGTAATACATATATGTGTACATTGTTTGATATATAAAAATAATAATCTCATGTATAATGACCAAAACACACATCCATAGATAAGTATATCCAATTACATATATAATGTATAGAATTCCTTCCAATTGGTTAGTTCTTATAACATCATCTATTGGATATTAGCAAGGAAAAAGTTTAACAGAATAAGTCTCAATATCTTATGAGACTCCAACCCTAGATAGCCTATTTCATATATGTTTATTAGGATGATTTCATTTGACTATAGAATATATATTTGAGTTTATCATCCTATAATTACAAGGCTCTCATCAAAGAAATGTGGTATTATCGCCTATTAATGTGAAGAATACTCTATGAACATTATCACATTAATGTTACATATAAGAGCACTTATCATGTGATATGATATTTATTAACATTGAATACCTAAATATATATGTAATAAAAATTATAAATTATTTTTTATAGGGAACCAAATCCAATAGACTCTCAATTACAATAGATAAAACTACGAATTATATTGAGTCTTCTAGACCTCACATGAGAGTCATATTTTGATATGGTAAGTATTTATTAAATGGTCCCACCATATTACAAACTATGGTAAATTTTCTAATTAGGACATCATCCATTAATAAAAATCCATAATAAGGTGATGCTTACAAAGTATATTATTCATTCTATGATGACCTTGGATCCGTGGAAAATGACATCATTGGAATACTATCATAATATAATATGTTAAGTACTTGAATACTAGTAACTGCATCAATCATCTATATGAAGTTTCATATGAACTATGATTCATTATCTTTATTAGAAGGTAAAATATGCTATTGATCTTATATAGAACCTGTTGCTACTGATTTTTTTTGAGCTCTCAAAACTCACAAATCCATCATTGAGGGTATTTATATATCCTAAATGTAATTTTATGCCCTCTTGTTATATTTTAAAAGTGGAATTTGTATATCCCATGATGACTATCTATTCATATAAAATCTAAACTAGGAATATTTCATTTTTGTACCTAATATAGTTTATTATAGTATTGAAATTCATACAATAGAGGACTCTTATTTCACCTTGATATCTTCCAACTATTCTCAAGGCATAATAATCATCAATCTTGTTGCATAACATAACTTAGTCAATTAATCCTATAATTGATGTGTAGGAAATATCAGTCATCCCATTTCTTTCCTATCACATCTGAAGGGAATATTTTCTTAGATATATGTATTCCATTTTATATAGGTAATAATCAAATTTTGGATTGTCCCAACTGAATCAATTTAGTACCTTACCAATGTATGTACCCTGACATAGTCTAGGAAGACTCCTAGATCTATCATAAATTACCTTGATCCCTAAGATGTATTCTTCTTCACTTAATTAATTTATAAAAAATTATGTGTTAAACCACATCTTAAATAACTATTAGAGTAATATAATATTTCCAATAAGTAATATTTTATCAATGTATACTACAATGAAAATGACCACACACCCAATAAACTACTTGTAGATATAGGTCTTGCATTCATTCTTTAGGAAATTAAATCCCATCAAGGATTTATCAAAGTGAATGTTCTATGATATGGAGTCTTGATTCATTCAATAAATATATATCTACAACTAGAACACATTTTTGGTATCTATTATATTTAGAAACCGAGATGTCATTTCATATAAAAATATTAAATGAGGTCTGTTTCAAGGAAAATAATTTTTACATCTGTCTACTTACTCTCATAGTCATGGAATGTTATATGGAATTTATATTTATGATGGATTTTAGCTTTGAAACTGGTAAATCAATATCATAATCTTATATGATTTGATTGTGTTTAAATCCTAAAACTAATGGCTATGATTTTTGGAAACCAAATTTACCTTCCATGTCAAGTTTCTTATTTACTACCCATTTTCACACAACCAGATTTACATCAACTAGTGGATTGAGATTAATAAAAACTTGATTTGAAAATATGAAATCCATACCAGAATTCATGGATTTTTTTCTATACTTATGATTTTTTTCTTTTTAATTACTCCTTATAATATAGAGGATTATTATTATTAAGTATCCATATTTTGTGACTAAAAAACCATATCTATATATTTCTTTAATATCTTTAGATCTTTAATTATCCCTGTTGTCTTGAGATAAAAATCATCCATTGGGTCCTATATATTTTCGTCATATGTGAACTATTATGTTTTTTATGCACCATCTATATCAGCGTAAATCTTTATCTGAATATATATTTTAGATAGGTTCACCATCTCACTGAATATTACTTATCTTTACACTATTACTTTATTGTATGAGGGGTTGTATAGGTAATATCCACTTGTTTCCTTGGGATATCATATGAATATACAATTCATGACATTGGGTACTATTTTTATACCATAAGTAGTATTATTATATTCTACACAAGCCCATACATGAGTATATAATAATAAATATTTATTTACATACATTATCTCATATAGAATACTATGTCCACTTTAGGGGGAACTCATTTTAGTATGCATCAAACAATCTGTTACTCATATCCCCAAATGGATAGTGGAATATCTATATCACTAAACATCTACAGCACTTTTTCTAATAATGTGTGGTCCCTCCTTTCACATAAAAAATTCCACTTTAGTGTATAATGAAGAGTTTCTTGTAATAGAATCCCAACATCTTTGATATTGTTAATTTTCACTTGATTAAAATTATATCTATCTCAATATGATCAATTTTTATTTAACTTATTAACATGGTGATTATTTACTCCATTCTTTCACTCCCTAAATTTATCAAAGGATTCAAACTTGTACGTCATTAATTTTACACTTAAATGTTAATTAAATTTATCAGTAAAAGTTATGATGTAAGAGTATCCACCTCAAGATTCAAATGGAAAAGGTATACACACATATGTATGGACTAATACGAGAATATATACATCCATTTAACTATTTCCACCAAATGGTGGTGTGTTTAATTTTTTCACAAAAACAAGCATGTGTCATTTCAAGTGTTTTTAATTCAGAAGAATATAAATACCCATCCTAATATGGATCTTTAATGTGATTCTTGTTTACATGAACATGTTTTTTATTCTAAAACCAGGTGTGAAGTGAGTCATGTGATCATGATTAATTATCAAAATACAACACTTGGTTTTAGTATTATAGTATATAAATACTATTTTTGTGGTGTTCCATACTATATAAAATGAAACATTTATAAATAAGTAGATTTTATTTGATCCTTTTAAAAAAATAAATCCATATATAAAATCATCATGGATTTATGTTTTTTTGGTAATAATATGAACATTATAAAAATTATTCAAGGAAAAAATTATTCATGTCGGCAATGTAAGGTTGTGGTATCCTACAACCAAGACAATTAATTTTCTTTTTTTGGAGACTATATGTTCCGCCTTAAATTTAAAAATCATTATAAATATATTTGGAACCTATATTAGGATAAAAAATTGATCACCAAAATATATACTAAATACATATTAGTTAGATGTGGAGACGTTACATTCGTTAGAAAATACAGTTGAATCTTCCCCTTTATTATTTGTTGTACTGCATTTTATCTTTAAGTGTCCCATGATTCCTCATGAAAAATAGGTCAAATCATTTTCCTTTATATTATTTGGGGTCATGATCTTATTTTTTGGGTGGTGTATAGAAGAATTATACTTAGAAGGAGTCTTAGGATCTGCTTCCATTCCCTTCCTCTTATTCACCATCATGACTCTAGGTTTTTCATGGATCATGTCCTTATCTACTAATAGAATCAATAAAATATTTTACCAATATGAATCACACTATTTGTCATATTACAATTAATTTTAATTATATATTTTCTATAAGGGAGTGAAGAATGTATGATATTGGTGTGAAACTCATTGGGTAGGATAAAACTCATGATGTTCAAAATACAATGTATCCAACCATTTTGACTATATAAGGTCCAGATGGAGAACCTTATCCATTATTTCACATAAATAGTTCCCTGAACAACTCATACCAATATTTTATAACCTTCTAATGATAGATATTATATAGGTGCTAACACATAGAGTATGAATCTATGTTTTTAGTTGCTTCAGAACCCCACCATACATGGATGATAGAATTCAATGTTGGAAAACTACTACATTATCTAGGTGTATCAAGTATACATAGATCTATTACTTATTTTCCATAATATAAAGAACCTCAGGAATAGGGTCCTCTAGCACACCATTCTTCCACTCATGACATATGTTAACACACAAGCACATATTCCACTCTTGGTAGTTACTGCTTTTAAGGAGGTAATATTTCTTCAAAATCAATTGTTGTGATAATGTAAGGATCATGTTACGTGTATTTATCTAAAATAAAAAAAACAATGTTTTAATATTTTATCTTGATTTATAAAATCTAACATAATAAATTTAATTTATTAGTTACCTAGTATTTTTTAAAATACTATATCTCCTATAATTGGATTCAAAATATTCTATTGTGTGGGTATTATAGTGGTAAGGGTCTATATTTCCCATATAATTACTCAAAAATAGGTTAGTATATTAATTTAAAAGTACTTAGGTTGGTGGGTCTTGCCAATTGTATTATCAGAACACCATGATCTATTGAGTGGCCTCCTTGACCCTCAAATACTAGTCTCTTATTTCCTTCACAATTGCATACTAGATTCATAAATCTCACAGTGGTGAATAACCCTTAATTTGAAAAAGGTTAAGTCTAGAAAAATTTGTTGTTAAAATATCTTGATAATTGAAATCACCCTAAAAAATTTTAAGAAAATAATTATGAACTATGCTTTTATTTTAATAAAATTAGTTGTTGAAATTATTGAATTTCTATTTTTTGAGTATTTTTTATTTTTTATGTTTAAATATTCTTTATTTTATACTTTTAAATGCTTTTTAATATTATATTCACTTTACATGAGTGATTAAAATGTCTTAGTAAAAGAGTATATGCATAATCTAGATATATTATTGTATTTTAAAATCTTTTTAATTCATTTATTTATTGTGATTGGGGAAAATAATCTAATAAAAACACGTAATTGACTATAAACTAGATATAAATAAGATAAATAAAAATTTCAGGAGCACAATATTTTCAATTGGTCAATTTATTGAGAAGATGATAATTTAAACATTGTTCCTGTAGGGAAAACTCCTTTAATAAATTATTTTTCTGGGATTCACCATTCCACATGTTAACATATGTGTCTTCCTAGTTGGATTCAAATTGGATATAAAAATGAACTGGATATACTCATATGGGAGTTCCATCCTTATACATGTTATTAAATTATACACTTGTGAGGGGAACCATAAGAATATGGTTACATGAAAGAAACCATGGACATTCAATACCATAAATAATAAATAGGAGGGGGTGAAACACAAACCATCATTTTTTAATTTAACAGTAATTATCATAAGACCCATGGAATAGTAAATTTAATTAGTATAAATAAAACACAAATATAGCTTTTTCAATCTCATGATCATCCACACATGAAATTACAACACAGTTAAAACATTATATCATTCATTTCAATTCATTATTTCTTAATATAAATCTCCTCAATAAATAGATGAATTAATCAATTTATCTTCATTATCCAATCAAATAGTCTTGAAGATTCCCATCATCTGTAATTTTAAATAAATTTATTTTATTTTATTTAAATTACATAAGTACATAATGTATACTTAAGGAAACATTTCATGTACCCTTCTGAACTATACAATGTCCCATTTAGTCTTTGTCATCTACTATGTGATTACATGACATGTAACAAACATAATTATGCATGTAATTACATGAAATATAGTTATGTATATAAATTTAGGTAGTTTTATGGACATGGATGACACACTACACACATTAATATACATGGAGTGTACTTTTTTTAATGCTCCTGTGAAGTACAAGATGTCTACAATGACCATAAAAAGTGTTTAGTACTGAAATTAACATGGAAAATTAATTTAGTAATAATTTCTTTTTTAAAAAAATTGACATGAAATGTTCTTCCTCACATTTAATCTATAATGTTATAGATTATATTTCTATGTAATCCATAATAATGAGTACATTATGCTGAGTGTATGTTGTGTTAAATGTTTTATATTCTACTCTAATAATCAATATTAATTCTTAGGGGACTCAGAATGATTTTTTCATGAAAATTTATGCATGACAAGGCATGTAAATGAGTTACATGTCATGTAGCCACAACTAACCCCTGTTTTATTGTTTTATGTCATAACACAACATGTATTTATACATGTTGTATAATTTGACCACAAAACTTGTGTATTCCCTATAAAGATAAATTTTGTGAGGTTATATGGCATCTACACCAACTAAAAACCATGTAACCACTAAAACATGTGACATTTGGCTGGTCAACATGTGACATGTGATGACGAATGTACCCTTAACCCATAGGGAGTGCCGTAATTTTCACTCCACATATTATTGTAATGAATATTGACACACTACATTAACTTTTTAGTTACATACCATGTAGTTTCTTGTTATCCAATAAGAATCATAGAGACCTCTAGATAAGATCATTAAATGTTATCCATATATTCTTTGATCCATTCATGGTAATACAAATGTGAAAAACACGATATCATGACTTTTATATTAAGGAATGAGAAACCCAGATATGAAAAAAAAATAACAAAAATTATAATTCAATATGCAGTTAACAAATGATTATAAATTAATAAATGATAGCTATAATACCACTTGATGGTTCTGAGGCACGATGTATGTTTTTGAGACCATTCCCATCAATAAATTGTTAACCAATTTATTTAGATAAATATTTTGAATTGTATTATTATAAAAACAAAAATTAGTGATAAATGATATTTTTCATATATTTCATAATTCATTTATATAATTTATAATTAACTTATGAGAGATTCATTGTTTTTTCAAATTATTTAACCTCTTTTTTTTGTACCATTATTGAGATGAAGGATTAAAGTTTAGAGTACTACTAGGGGTAATATAAACATGATCCATAAACATATAAACGTTTCTATAGAATAATTGGATGCTAGCATGAATGATTCTCCTAGCTTGGATCACTCTTTTCTGATCGAAAATATTATTATTCCTATGTCCTGACAGTTTTCTTCCAGTTCTCTATTGTAATTAATAGGGAGGAGGGGATTGGAGTCCACTATTATTGAGATACTTCTAAAGTAATTTGTCTCTAGGGTCTAGAGAATACTCTAGAGATGTTTTCTTTAAAAAAATGTATAAACTTATAAATTATATAACTTGGCTTATATAGAAACAATAGATAATTGGTTGTTGCACATAGGCCCTCATCCAATCTCATAGTCCTTAATAAAACCCATCTATGATAATAAAAATTATAATTATAATATTATTTATTGGATATACACAAAACTCCTCAATATAATAAATATAATTTCATTTCATTTAATTGAATTTCATAAATACTTATTTAAATGATATTAAATATATAATTACCACTATAACATTACCTAGTTCTATAAATCTTTCCAGAAATTTATTGTACATTGAATAATGTGTATTTAAATAAATAAATAAATAAATATCACTACATTATTTTATATGTAAATAAAAAAATATGAAAATAACTAAACCTATGAATAAATATTTATTGAGTATTAAATTTACATATTTATTATTTTAAATAACTACTAAGAACTTGAAAGAATATTAATTATCAGGATAAATGAAATGATTATTTTTCATCAGAACCTCAGAATAATATTTACTATAAGATTAAATTCATATATAATTTAACTAAATTTTGGGATACACTTAATGTGTGGCCCTCTAGGCTTCTTTCTTAGTGGTGTTTGGATGACTAAACTAGAGTCCAAGAACAATATCTAGAAACTCATCAAGGTACCCATAGAGAAATACGTTAATATCTAAATAACCATAATTGCTTATGTGTTGGTTGGAGTATAATTTAATGATTTGGGGAAGATTTACCTTTTTAAAAATGAATGAAAATAGAATAGGTAATTTAAAAATTAAATTATTTTGGTATGATAAATAAATACAGAGATTAATTAGATAAAGTGGCAAATTGATAAATCCTATACATGTTATAATTTTTATTCAAATATATATTAAGTGGGTAATAAAAATATAAACAACCATATAATATTTATAAAATTATACATATTGATATTGAATGATGCAATGCGTAAAATAAAATATGAGAAGACATTGTTTGATGATGGAGCTTGTCTATTGCTTGGTGTGACACCCTTCGTCTCCTCCCCAAAAGTTGAGATGTTTTTTCTATTTCTCCATTGACCTTGGTGGTGATCATGAAACTCATCCCTCATTATTATGATTGTGAGATTCCTCTTGAACTTAATATGTATCCAAGGAACCCATCCATCAATTTTGTGGTAGTGAGAACATGGCGTGGAAGGATATCAGAAAAGAGACGTTTTATTGGTGCTAACCCATTACAATTACACTCCCCAATCTCTCATATGTTTTTATATGATAACATACCAACCCATATGGAACTAAACTTGTGCCTTAAGTTAGTTCACAAAACAGATTCAAGGAATCATTTCAATACTCCAAAGGCTTCTGACATGTAGTGACGATCTATGGTGTGTTCATGGATAGACTATGAACTCTTATAAGAGTAAAAAAGTGTAAATAACTAAATATAATCCATAGTAGTGAATAAGTTATTAATATAAATCAAGAAACAATAATAAAAGTAGTGCTATAAAATCCTGATGATCCATGTCATTCATACAAAATTGTTCACCTACTGGGCCAACCATACATACAAGAGTACATAAAGAAAACTAAAATAAAAGTATATAGATATAATTCTATCACAGATTCAAATCATATACCTGGTCTACATGATACTGTTATGCTACTCTAGCCTGATCATAAGATTCCATAGGAGCATCTCTACTTTCTCATTAATCCATGGGGCTTTAATTATACATCATGTATCTGTAGTCAACTTAAATGTATACATAAGGTCAATATGCACAAAAAGGTTCATGTATAGGGGGTGAGAAATAAATCTCATTAGACCACCATAATTATTAACCTAAAATATTAAATAATAAGTTCATTC
This sequence comes from Viscum album, assembly GCA_963277665.1. NCBI lineage: Eukaryota > Viridiplantae > Streptophyta > Magnoliopsida > Santalales > Viscaceae > Viscum > Viscum album. Next base: position 1,182,575,712 of record OY728150.1, on the reverse strand, counting down.
TCATGATATATTCTCTGCCAAACTGAAACACTGGGAAATAAATAAACAATGAAAAATCACAATTGATCCATAGGTTCAAGCACCAGCTCGACTGGAAATCTAGTGAATAAAGCATTTATCTAGATGTCATACTAGTAAAAAAATGTATAATCATTTCAATAATTCGTTTTAGGTTATAAATCAACAATACATGCCTTACATAATTCTGAAAATGTATCTGAGAACGCTACATAAACTCAGGGGGTTACACGTCATAGCCCTAGGTTCACTGGAGTTCCATGGTAGCACCTCCATTCTTATCCCTCTATCTATGTCTCCCTCGACCTTTTGTCTCTTAGTCACATGAAGTTGAATCCCACAAGGTAAAATGAAAAAATATATGGTTAGGAGAAGAAAATAAAAGATGAAAATTAATATAATAAAACGAAAAGAAAATGAAAAAAAACCAAGGGCAAGTCCTCGACCATGGTTCCAAACCTGATTTTATGGCTTGAATTAGTAACCCCCCCCATTATAAAATAATTCATGTGAATTTATATTATTCCTATTATCTATTCTAAATATATCACCAAAAAAATGTGTGTGAACAAATTAGATTTAATTAATTATTTATTTATTTATTATTCCATAAAAATTAAAATGACTCCAATTCCCACCAAAGTCATATTCTAAGGTAAAAACCCTATTCTGATACCAACATAGTGGTCATAAAAATAGCCTTAGATTGTTTATAAGGGTAAAATAAAAATTTTACCTTTTAGAAGTATTGAAAAGAATAAAATAAAATTTATACTAAAATTCCCAATCTAGAAAACCCTTGTCTTTAGATATACAATTTTAGATGAGATAATAAGATAAAGGATGATATGCTTTGATAGGTGGAGAAATTCATTTGGCTCCAGGAGAAAACATTGTTATTTATAGTGATTCAACATCATTGATTCAAGTGAAGAGTTGTTTCATAAGTACATTAATATGACCCAATCCTCGATAGGAATCTATTTATAAGATTATTAAAGGCTCTATGTCCCTAGGGTTAATATGAGGATTTAATGTCTCAACTAATGCTTTTAATACGTTTTTTAATTATCTTTACAATGTTTTAGTTCATATTAACTGTATTATTAGATGATCCAATCGGCTAGTCGGTGAGACAACGAGTTTACCTAGGTTCTTCCTGCATCCACCAACTCGATAGGGTTGCCTACTGCATCCATATTCAAATAGTGTACCCTCATGATTCTTCAAAAGAATAAAAATTTGATTCTTACTTACTTCCATGACATCAAAAATTCCATTAATTCTATAACAATAACTCTAAATAATTTTCAAATGATTCAATAATAGCATCCAACTTCATTAATATTCCTTCATTTTTTTCATTAAGACTATCAAATGGAATCTTAATAAGGGAACTTACATCCACAAAAATAAAAATATTAGCTTCAATGATGAGTGTTTTTATAATTAATCTCATTATAGATAGTTTTCCACAAATATCCGCCTCTTTTATAATCAAATGCTTATTGTAAAAAAAGATATATCAGGTACAAACCAAGAGTTAAATAAATATTAAATGTAATTCAAGATATAAATTTATACAATATATTATAAAAATATATTCAATACGTTCAAGAAGAAAATTATATTCAATATTATGAATATGTAAATGATATTAAATATGTTCAGAAATTAGAAAATATTAACTATCCTCAAGAACAAAATGATCTTTAACATGCTTGGGAAGTAAATGATCTTCAATATTCTCAATGAGAAAATGGTTATCGATATTGTAAAGAAGAAAATTATATTAATTATTATCAAGAATTAAATTATATTTATCATGATAAACATAACTAAAATATTTAACTCCCCCTTTATGAAATAAAAAAAATAAACTACTCCTATTATAATGGAAATAAAATTCTCTTATTTTTTCAATAAATACTGTGATTTTCAAGTTTAATAAATTTTTCACATTATGATTATCAATTTGAAAATGAGGAGAGGGAAGAAAAGAAATTAAAAATAATGATAAGAAAAACTGAAGAGATATTTTAAATGAGATATTTTAAAATTTAAATTTGATATTAAATATATAGTTAAATGGAAGATAATGTTTATTTTAAAAAAATCAAGAGATATTTTAAAAGATTATAATATTACAAGGATAAAACAAAATTAATACACATAATATCTTCAAAAATCCCCTTTAAATATAAGAATTGTAGAGATAGAGAGAAAAGAAATTCTAAACATGTTTTTTTAATTTTTAAGAGGTTTAAGATAAAATAAAGAGAAAGAGATAAAATAGATAGTAAAATTGAAGAAAATTTGTACCCACCTTTTCCAAGATAGTAATAAATATGTTGTTTTTTCTATATTGAGTTGTTAGTTAATTTATGAATATTTAAGGATTCTATTGAAATTTAAAACATTCCCCAACGTAATCCATTTTTAATTTTATCAAAGACAAACCAAATACATTATTAGGGAGAAAAATATATATAGAATTTCATACCCACCATTATTATTTCTTTAAAATATAAGATCATAAAAAATAAAATTCTATATTTTCCAACTCTCCATCATAATAAATTCAAATTGAAATAATTTTTAATCCTTATTCATTTTCAACTTTTTTATAAAATTTAATAAAGTATTTTCGAGATTCGTCTATTTAAGATAATAAGTAAGCCCATGTGAATCTTGAAATGATTTAAAAAATTATAAAATTATAAGATTTATATCATAGAAATTCAATTTTATATGGTTTAAATAAATTAAGAAGAATTTATTCAAGATTATTAAAAAATGAAAATACTTTTTTGTATTTAAAAGAATACCTTTTTCTTACCATATTGGAATGCTTGGAAAATGATGTCATATTTTAAATTAAATTTGGTAAATCTCATTAAAATGGATAATGGTTGAGGTTGATAACTGAGAATGTACTAGAGTGAATAAATAGTCTCTTACATATCCATATATCAATATATTATAAACTAAATAATTTTAATTTTTTTTTCTAATGACAGATTTTAAATTCATTGTATAATTTTTTTTGAAAATAATATATGGTAAATAAAATATTTCTTTTTGAGATAAAATCATTACAAAAGTCATTTTTGAAATAAATTTTGACACATATATTACATAATTTACTAATTCTTAAATTTTTTTGTTTAAATATATTTAAAAATAAAACATTTTTAATAATATGTATTTTAGAAAAATAATGGTACCTTCATCGATTATCTTACCCTCAGAGTTATCACTAAATGTGATGTGAAATTATTTTGGTTTACTAATTTTATTGAATTTGGATAGGTTTCCACACATATTTCATTAAAAACTACTATTTATTTATCGTAGTGCTTCTGGTATTTTTCTTAGAAAATAATTTTCTGATAATATCATAAAAATATAGGTTTTGGTACCTAAATAAACTTTAGTCTGCTAATGATAACCAATAATGATTTAGGTCTCCTGATTTTTTTGTATGATATTTTCTTTTTGAAATACTGGATAAAAGGTTAATTGATTTTGTTGTCCCATATAATTAATTCTTATAAATATAGTCATATTTTAAATGTATAATTCTATTACAATAATTTAAAAAATTATATTGGGATGAACCTTTAATAAATGTTTATTTCAATGTTTTTTTGTCATTCTTATATTATTTACGAAACCAAGACCAACATATTATTTTATATGCCCTTGATATCCCTGAATTTTATATATATTATTTAGTCATTGATTGAATTTTCTGTATAGATATATTAAGGTCTTTGATTATGGATTTGAGCTTATTAACATTTTTTTGACTCTTAATTTTCATGGATAATTCTTCCTTTTCCATGGATGATTTATTCCCTCTTTTTCTGATGTGTTCTTTTTCATCAAGTAGTTTCTTTTATTTTTTATCAGTTTTATTTTATTATTAATTATGTTCTTGAAAATGATTTTCAATTTGATCATGAGTGTATTTTAGGTTAACATTATTAATTTTAATTGATGAGCGATTAGAAGAATAGGTGGGTGAATAATTAGAAGAATAATTTGAAGAGAATGAAATGGGAATTAGGAGTACTAACTTTGAAATCTTCATCAACATGTTCCATAAGGTACATAAAACATTATTTACCTGAATAGTTTTAGTAATTCATGTTCATGGATTTAATTTTAAAACTTCTCATTATAACTTTGGGAGCCATATTACCTTTTTTCTTTTCATTATCGATTTTCTATAGATAGTGAATTTCGACTTGAGGTGACTTTTTTCTTACATTTGTAGCATGTAATATATAGTTTTAGTTTTGATATAACTTCTTGGTTCTAGTGAAAGATTTATTTTTATTGAATAATTTTTTCATTTTCATGGCGAGTTGAGAAAAATATTGATCTTCACCATCAGATGAATAATAATTTGTAGATTTTAAGGAGATTGATTTCATTACATATTTAGAATTATTTTCCTCCTTCTCAACTTTTTTCATCATTTTCATTTCATAAGTCATTTTGGGTATGATAAGTTCGTTAACCACCATTTTCATTATATACTTCAATTTTTTTATAGATGTGAGTTTTTGTGAACAATTTCTTATAAAAATAAAAACTATCTTATCCATATGGATTCTATAAACAAATCATCACCAAGCGTGTTTTGACTATTAAAAATTTCATTAAAAATTTTAAACATACTGGTAATTGATTCATTTGGATGCATAAAAAAGATTTAAAACTATTTTCTATTCATGTGTAATCTAGTATGTTTAAATTTGTTAGTTCCCTCATGGGTGTGTTACCGAATTTTAAATATTTCTTGGGTAGTTTTACAATTTGAAACATGATTAAATTCTTTTTGGTCAAGCCCACAATGTTGTGAATTTGTGGATTTTTTTAAATCATGAAGGCTTTAATATCATAGAGTGTCTACTTATCATATTATTATTTAGTTGGTATATATGCATGACTAAAAAATTTATATAAAGGGTAACTTATTATAGTAGTAAAATTTGACATATTATTTTTCCAATAGGTGTAATCCATGAAATCAAAAATAAGAGGATGTGAATAAAAATTTGATGCCACAAAAAATAATTATCTTTGAAATAAATTAATATTAAATTAAATAAATCACTATTTTGAAAAGAATAAATTTTGAAAAAACAAAAACAATACTATGAAACCAATTTTTAGTTGGATTAGAATTAAAATATGGGGTATGAATTTGCCTATTTTAAAAAATAAAGAAAATATAAAATGATAATTCAACATTAAAAAAATTGATATGATAAGGTAATAAATTTATAAATATTAAACTTATTATAAAGTTATTTTCAATATATATTTTTTGAGTAATAAAATAGAAATGGTGGTATAAAATTTATGCAATTATATGGTTTGAGAATGAATGAAAAAATTACTAAAATAAAAGAGGGATAAAAATAGTATGATAAAGGAGTTTGAAAATAGCTTAGTGTGATCCCCTATATATTCTCTCCTCACATTGAGAGGTTTATTTCATTTATACCTTAATTCTGGTGGTGATAAATAGACACATTCTCCATGATTATGGTTGTGGGAACCCTCATGAAACTCATCGGTATCTAAGTAACTCATTACTCACTTTTGTAATAGTGAGAACACATTGTAAGAGGATATTTTAAAAGAGAGGTTTCATTTAATCCAATCCATTTTAAATCAACTCCATAATCTCTCATATTGAAGAAGATTGTTTGAGATAAGATATTCCATTAATGGATAAGATCCTTAGAAATATTGAGAAATGGATATGTCTCTTTGAGAGAACTTTGATATTGTTAGAGATTCAAAATCACTGATTCATGTGAGGATTTGTTTCACTAGTTCATTGATGAGATATAAACCACATTTGGTATTTATTTATTAGAATATTAGGTTCTAGTTGAACCTTTGTTTGATCTAGAGAATTAAAGGATATATTTAAATATTTTTAGACCTCATTTAATTCTCTATGGAAGGTTTTGGTTCGCAACCACCAGCTAGCTAGATGATCTTGCCAGATATCTAGTGAGACACCTACGGATACCTAGGTTATTCTTACCTCCAAAATTTAGTTTATGGATTCCTAGAGAATATGAATATTGTTTCCATTCCACTATTTGGCCTATGACTCTAAACTTCTGAGTCGATGCATCATGCTATGTCTATCTTGAAATAGTGAACTATTAAGATTATTCTAAAGCCTCCGAATTTTCTTTTAACTTATTTAAATGAATTCAAAAATTCAATTAAGACATAAAAATTATATCTAAAGACTTAATAGGATAATCCAAATTCAACAATATTACTCATTTGTTTCATTAATACCAATAAATGGTATTCTAACAATGGAATTTTCATCCTTTCAAATGAAAAATTTAGATATATAGATTAGTGTTTATGATCATGAAAACACATGAGAGTAAGATGTACAAAACTAGGAACATTTATTTTTTGATATAATCCATTAACCTTTATATTTCATAAAATTTGTTATATAATATGTTTCATCATACATTATTCTTTATATACGTTCTTTTTATTCCCAAAAATGAACTTTTTAATTAAATTGTAATTCCCATGGACATAATTGAATAATTCTCTACTAATTAAAGGGATTTAAATAATTACTTCAATTAACTAAAAATGTAAATATCCTTTATTATCATATTAATTAATACTATATCACTTGTATAGAACCCAACATATCATATATATCTATAATAATATGTCATCATGAGTTTTCTTAATACATTTAAGTTCACATTGTGTGATATACATTAATAATAATCTCACTTCCAACAACCAATAGAAATTATTAGAGATTAGAATATATAATGAAACATATAATATATATAATTCCTATAGGTATTACTATTATTATAAACTAATCCCTTGGGTATCACCAATGAATAACTTCATGATAAGAATATTCAATGAATTGTGAGCCTCTGGGCCTAATGACATCTAACGATTCCTCATTAGGTAGACCATTATAGGATGGATGCATAGATTTGTATGACTATTTTATCTCATTATTTATAGAACTATGAGTAAACTTAATATAATATGGGTTACTAAAAAAATGTTACTGTTGGAACTACTTAATTTTATATCTCATAAAAAATTGATACCAAAGTTTAGGTTGGGTCATGTTTTCATTATGATATACAACCTAACCTTCCTTTAAGTTATCCATCTGTGTTTTATTTTTACTTTTTAGAGAAAAGTAATTTTTACTAATTTATTGGATTAAATGATTTAATATTTTAGATTTTTAACTAGTTTATATTTACTAGGTGGCTTTTAAATTAAAATTTTGAAATATATTTATTATTTTTGGATGTTTATTGAGTTTGGAATTTTTTTCAAAACATATGTTTCCTTCCTCAGTGAAAATGCCAAAATCTATGAGAATGTTTACACATCAATTTTTTTTATTATATCAAAATTATCCTTAGTATAGTAGAAATGGGGGTCAAACCCATGAGAAAAACAATATGTCTAAATTTAATGACAAAAAAACAATAGAAAGGATGAAATCCAAAAGAATGATAACTGTAAAAAGGACAAAACAACAATGACTGTGCGATGTAAAACTCATTTGGAACACAAGGGGAAATTGAGTGAATGTGAATTGGAATTAAATGAAATGATTCAAAAAATAGTAGGTAATTGGGAAAAAGTAATTAATGAACTATGTATTTTTTTATTTAATAATTAAGAAAATATATTCCCCCATACTTTAATGAAATTATATTGGTCCAATAATCACTAAGATTACATCCAAACTTGGTTTAATTGCAGTGGTTTAAACTCTATAGTTTATAAATTACATAATTCAACACATCTATAATATTGATTAAATAATATTTTGTATGATAAAATTTTCATATAATCTTAATGTTCTACTATCAATGACCCAATAATATTATCAGGTACTTTTTTGAAATGAAATGGTTTTTAACAATATTATATTTATTTACTTAAAACCAACCATGATTGATAATGAAATTTTTTATAAAATTGTCATATTCATGAAAAAAATGATAAAAGTAGTGACAATGTTTAAAAAATGAATCAAGAATTAAGTATAGTAATCATCATAACAATCTTATTCAACAAAAAAAATTATCCAAGAACCATATTCACTCTATAAAAATATAAGTTATTCATTAAAATTGAGAAATAAAGGAAAGGATAATAGTAAATTTTCATTCATGTTTAGCTCCTTATGCATCTTTACTCACTCTAAAGTCAATGTAAGAAAACCCCATAAATCCTGATGTCTCTGCCCATACCTCGGTGTGTCAATACCCCCTTTAATGAAGCTCTTACATGAATTAGACGGACCCCTTTTTAATTTTCTCCCACTTAGTGATTCTAATACTATATTATAGATCTCTATATGGTTCACACCATTATTCAACATCTCCTACTTTGTGACTTGAGTTAACCCATATAAAAAAGTGTTCTCCCCTAATTAGGATTAATTGTATGTCCATGAAATATATATCTAGGTGAAATAATACATTTATTAATACTTTAATTATTTAATTTAACTATATCCATTATGTTTCTAAGCAATTGTCTTTTTAGATCCCCTTTACTTTGGTTGTCATTTAGGAAAATAAAACACCACATGTATTAGGTTTTAATCGTTATATCTTCATAATATCCCTAAATTTGGAAAATTCCATGTTGTTTTTCATCAGTTACTCTTACTCATTAAGAAGTAACCCCAAGAGTTGTAAATTACCCTTATGTGACTGAATTTTACTGTTATAAACTGGGTACTTATCCTATTTTATACTTTTCATGTGGAAATGACTCTTACAAAGTATCCAAAATTACTCTTATGAAATTTTTTATAGATAATTAACTCTTATATAATGAATAATTAGAAGAGTTATTTATCTATTCGGTGGAGGTGTGTCTTACTTGATTGGTAATGACCCTTAAAAAAGTGAGTAATTATCCATATTTTAATATCTGTTGTACATGAAGATTCTTAAAAAATTGAGAATCCATTTGAGGAATCGATTTATAACTCTTAAATTAGTCTTAAGAACTCTTATTAAATGGAGATAAACCACAAAAAATTCACATCTACATTTAAAATAGCATAATGTCTTTATAATATTATTCCAAAAAAATCAAACTTTATAGAAAAAAAAAGTATAAATTTAAACCAAAATAATTATATTTAAAATATAAATGTGAATAATTGAAAAAATTTATTCCAAAAAACTCAATCCAGTAGAAATATTCCAAAATAATATTTTAATTAAAATTACACTAAAAACATTTAAATTATTATTTTTAAAACAGATGAAAATTAAAGTGATGACTACATGATTAATTAAGAACTAGAAACACACATTTTTAGGCTAATATTCAAAGAATAACCTTTAAAAAAAACAAAAAATAATAAATTACTTACCAATAAAATAATATTTTGATACTAAAATAAGAATAATTTCATAATATAGACATGGATAACATGATTAAAATAATGTAAATTCCTGAATATAAATGAAAATAAAATAAAATGAATCATTACTTGTCAAGAAATATTAATTTATATCTTCAAAACATTTTTTTGGAGGACTTGGGGATTCTTCTTGAAACATAGGGATAACAAAATTGAGACAAAGTTAAAAAGATAATTTTATTAGTGTAAATACAGATAATATAATATTAGGTGTTTGTTTAGATGGGTATATTAGGGACCCATTTATAGGTGTTAAAGAGTTGTTTTTTTTGTAAATACTAATTCCTTAATGTGTAAAAAAGCAATTTTACAAGTAAACATACCTAAAAATAGAAAAATAATGAGGATGTGTAATAAAATATATTATACAAAAATTTAATCTATAAGTTTTATAAAAGTTTTATTACTGTATTTCTTATTTTAATCGTTATTTTTTATTTTTACGTTAACCATCATAATTCACTTTTCATCCCGATAACTTATTTTTTTTACTTAAATAAAATTGACCATCTTTCCAAGTATCAAAAACATTATTCCATATTGTTAATATATTTTTATCAAATTTAAACTCAAATTATTATAAGTTTAACTTTAAAATAGAAACAATTAATATATATTCAATATAAGTTTTTTTTGAATAAAGAAAATCATTAACCATGAATAAATACATTTTAATTCCTTATAAATCATTAATTATTTCTGGAATTTTAATTATATATTTTACTAATATTAAAATCACTAATTATTGATTTTATTTATTTTCAATATTATATTTATCAATATACTTACAATAACATACATTTTCCTTATAAAAACTATCATTTATCACTTTAAAAATTAATCTTTGATAACATTCTATCTACTACTTAAAAAAATCCTCCTGATCTTCACATAATCTATATGTGTTTGATAAAAAATAATGGTATTCACAAGAGTTTGTTTAGATATTGTCGATATCATAGTGACATCTATGATCTTTATCTTCCCCCACATTTGATTTCACTCAATTCGGACTTGGGGATGTTTATATTAGGTTTGGTAAGGGAAAAACCCTAGAAATGTTAGCTTCTTCTATGTCTCAGAAAATGATCCTCACATGGAAGACTTATATTAATTTTTCAAATAATTAAATATCATGTTTAAATTATTTGACTATCCCGTACTCTTCATGTTACCTTATAGTAAAATAATTTATCCCATGGTTCACTTTTACCAAATAGTTGTCCAAGTACCCAATAAATATATAGATTATGACCATATAATAGTCACATTACCCATTTTTGTTCCTATATATAATTGAATCGTATGTCATTGAATGCGTATTTGAGTTTAATTATTTGTATTTTCCTAATTACTATTGCATAGCAGATTGTAGGGTCGAGCCCAAGGGAAGGATTAAAAGTGAGATGAGTGACAAAAATTTCAAAACATACCCACTATTTTCAATAGTGGGTGGAAATCCTTTTTTACTTTTTTTTATTATAAAGAAAGAAGTAAAGAAGAAAAAGTAATTTTTTTTAATAACTAATTTTGAAACTAGAACTAAATTTAAATAATAGGTAATGAAATGTAAGAAAACATAAACAAACATTTAATAGGAATGATAAAGAAAAATGCTCACAAATTCTAACACTGCTAGCTATGAAATGAAATATTTTCCATGGAATAATAATTGAATTCAAAAACATGGAAAATATTGATTCAATCTCCCTGGCCCAGAAATTAAACACACAAAAGGATGAAATCTTGCAGTTAGTAAATCCAAGAATCACCAAACTATAATGACAATTGAAAAGTAATGAAGATGGAAGAAAATTAACCATAATATTCAAAATAATTTAAATTTAGTTTAAAGAAAAGAAACAAAAATAAACTTTTCCAATTGATCTTGTGATTTTGATGTTTAAAAATAATTAAATTAAGCAATTTGAAAATTGAAATCAGAATCGATCTTGTTGATCTATTATGACATCCATTAAAAAAGTATTCGTGAAGAGATAATTAAAGCTAACCCGTAGTATTGTAAATCCCCAAACAAAATAAATTATCCAAGAATAATTTCAATGATCAATATTTAACAAATTTAATTAATAAATTAAGAGAAGAACAATAGAGGAAGAAATAATCTCCCTTAATAATGGAGATCGACAATGTGTGTGCTAGAGTGCTGCTCCTTGTTCCTATGCTCCTACTACTTCTTGTCTCCCTATCTCCTTCTCTCCCACTACTGATGTTTGATTTGTATAGTTTTATGTTAAAAGAAACCCCACACCTTCTGTTGCATTCCAAAAGAATTTAAAAGTCATATATTCCTCTGTCTTCCACTAACTAAGGCTTTTTTCCATAAAATCACTTAACACATGCCGCAGTCTAACCAATCAATTTCACTATATGTTACGTAATCGAATCTATTCTAACCGACTGATTATAGAAGTTGGGATGAATTTTGATGTATTTTTTGGTGGATTTTTATCTTCACTGTTAAAAAGAAAAAATTAATGAATAAATACATTTTTAATAAATATATTGAACTTCTTTACACATTTATTAGTTTATTTAATTAATATAACATTATTAAATCATTTTATTTATAATTATTTATAATTTTTGTTATTAATTTATTAATTAAGATGTTATATTATTAATTTGTTAATATTATTATGTAATTTATCAATTTATTTTTATTTTTTATTTAATTACTTATTATATATTTATTTTTGGTTTATTTATTTATAATTTTAATTTAATTTTTGTCCCACCCTCCATTTTCAGCAGAAAGGGGGAGGTTTTGGTTTCATTCTCATGCCACAATGGAGCTCATACTCTCAAAAAATGGTGTAATTCAGTGAATCCTCAAATGTGGCCTTCTCAGTTGGAAGAACATGCATAGTAACATCAGGAAATGGTGTCTTGTAGCTGTCCAATGACTCCCGAATTCAATTGCAATGGGTGGTTCCTTGACGACTCGGATCGACAGAAGAGTTGATGATTGGTAGTGGTATCCTAGGATCTCTATTTATGGAAGAAACTCCATCTTCAATGACACTCACTCATAACAACAGTAGACACGGCTCGTCAGCTCCATGTCTTTGGGGGAGGTCTACATTGACCAGTGGTTCAATGGTGAGATTGTATCCGATTTTATTTGAAAGGATCTTGACTAATCCCTCAACTATGGTTCTTCCAAAAGTGGAACTCAGTGGAGGTGTTTTCTCTAGAGTTAACTTCAGACATGCATTGGTATGAATATTCCGTGTAAGGAGGGTTGATGACATTAAGAGAAGGATTGATGTGTAAATGATGGCAGTGAATCAGGGAAAGGAAGAGGTTAGTGTAAGGAGGAGATGCAAGACAGGGTGTCACTTCAAAAGAATTAGTGGTGAGCTACCATTGGAATATGAACTTATGGTTTCTCATTGAGACAATATTTTAGTGGTTGTAGTAGTGGTGTATATCAAGGTAATGGTGACTCGTGAGGTAGGAATCCTGGGAGCGGTGCCTTGATGCCAATGGTGGTGATGTGTCTTATATGATCTACTGGAGGTGTGAAATTGGAGAAGGGTAACAATATTGGTTGCTTTTGGTCTGGTGGTGTCTCAATGAGACACCATTGTAGTAGAGGTTGTAGGTTCCAATGGCGAGTCAATAACTCACCCTTGCAGCATGACAATATCTCTACAACGATGACTCATCTGAAGAAAATAAAAATTATCAGATAATAAAAAAATAACATAATTATGAATTAAGGATTAAAAATATAATTTAATTCATATAATAAATAAAACCTAAAAAAATTAGATTTATGAAAATTAAATCAATTATGCAATTAAAAGATTCAAAACATTAAACTAGAAATTGAGACTTAACTTAAATTATAATTAATTAAAGTTATTGAACAAAATTATTAAAATAAAAATTATAAATTTAATTGAAATATATTAAATTTAAAGGATATATATTAATTAATGAAATCAAATTAATTTAAAAATATAATTTATTTTAAGAGATACAATACTAAAAACAATAAGATAAAAAATTACAACAATAAATATAAAAAATGATTAAATAAAAAATTTATTTATGAAATTAAAAAGTGTAATTTTATAACAAAAATTAAAAAATTAATTAATTAAATCATTATAAACTTAGTAAAAATATGTGGTAAAACAAGTGATTTTATATCCATATCAATAAATCTTCACACTTATCTAAAATATTTCATTATATTTCCTCAATTCTTCATGAAAATTTATTTCATATTTCTAATTTTCTATAGTCATTCTATAATTATAAATCGTGGTATGATTCTCATAGGAGAGTACGTGGAAAAAATCATTCATGAATCATTTTCATTTAATTTTTTTCATTTTCCACGTTTAGTTCTTATAATCATGTTCTAAAAAACTCTTGTAATAATAATGTTCATTTTATTTTATATTTAAATATTACCACTTAATGAAATTGATAATTGTTCACTTTATTTTTGTATTTAAAAACAATAAGTTATTAATATGGATATTATTGATGGAATATTTATATTAAAATTTGGGTGTTACACTTCCATCACACAGAACCTAGTCACCAAAAGATGAATTTCTCAGAAAACATGGGTTCCAAGAATCACTATGGAGAGAACACGTCAAGTATAAATGATTTATAATTCAATGACTTTATTTTCTATGGTATATGTGACTAAATATATGTTTTATGTTTTTTAAAAATAATCATATGTGTTTAAAAATAAATAATAATTGATAGATAGATATTAATGTAGTTATTGTAATGATGAAGAAAATGGTAACTACATAGAGGAGATGGATTCAATATATTACTTCAATGATTGTATAAATCTCAAATAATGGATGTGTATTCTTTTCTTATTTATCTTATGTGATAAAATAATTTATTTATATGAAAATAATTGTTATGAATAAAATAAGATGTTATTTTGATACACATAATTTATTATACATCAACTTTGATAACATGTTTTAAAATAATATATGGATAATGATGTTTTATCTAGGATAAAAGTGTTTTATCCATGTTATTTGATAAAATATTAGGGTAATAATTATCACCACCATTTAATGGCATATTTTAATGAATAAAATCTTAATTTCATGGTATCTCATCAATCATATTGACACTATGTAAGATATAAATCATAATAGTTTGTCTATAAAATATTATCACAAAAGAAATAAGTGTTATTTCCAAACAGAAGAGAATTTAGTTCAAAAAATATATGTTTCAATGTTGTTTTTATGTGGAGTAGGGAGTGTTTTTGGACTTATATAAGTTCAAAATGTAAAAAATAAAAATAAATATTTTCATTAAAATCTAAGAAACATTATATTATAAAAGTATTTTAGGAGATATTGTTAAAGAATGATCATAATACAAGGAGTTAAGTTTGAAATTTTTACTAAATTATTTAAATAAAATCATGAATGTAAAAGTTCTGAATTGATGACAATGAATATAGAATATGTTATAAGTATACATCTGGATTTATTAAAGTCATAAGTAAATACGTTTTAATACTATATATAAATAATTGAGAATGTGGATTATGTATCTTAATCTCACCAATATTTATATAAAATTTATTTTCAAATATTACTAATTAATGGAGTTTATTGAATGGATTTATCATAAGGTGAAATTGAGTCGAGGAAGGAATTTTATTGTGATGTAATGAATTAAACAGAACCCTAAAAGTTTATAAACCATAAGGATTATATAGCAGCCTCTCATATGTGATATGATGGGAATGGTGCTTATGTATAATTTTTTAATATTCTTAATAGAGTTCAATAATATATAAAATACATCATGTTATTCTACAAACAGTACCCACTTTATCTTTCTTTCACGTTATATGCATATATTCATAATGTGAAATGATAATTGAATGATCAATGTAAAATTTTTAGTGATAAATAATTTATAGTCATCATATATTATTATAGAATAAGATTACGTATAATTATTATCATGGGTTGAGTTTCATATAATGTTATATGATTTTCTCATGAAGTATAAAATAAAATTTGTTTTCTAGATAGCCCACTATGTATACAACATGACGTTTAATATGCTATGTATTTGATTGATATCATACCAGATTCCTTTTTATCTTAGTAACATTGATTAATTACTAGTGGATTATATTTTCATTCATGTATTGATTAGAGTACTCATATTTATTTTCAACACTACAAAGACTCACGAGGTCACACTTTTTTGTACTGTGAATGAGTATTAAGTTTTGTTATAAATCATTTTAATAAACATTTTAGAGCTACCATAAAAGTTTTGGGGGGTAATTTTGGAATATATTTAATTTATTTGTTACATATGATGTAAATTATGAAAAATAAATGATATGTTTTTCAAAAAAAGAATACATCTAGGAGATTTTTTGTATATAGTTTCATAAGTAGTTACAAGTGTGTTAACATAAGTAGGAAGTATACTAATTTTATAAGGATTTAGAGAATGATAAATATTTTTAGAAATATTATCTAATTTTTAAACTATGTAGTGGTGGTTTATATTACATTATTGTATGTGTTATTTTGAATAGAAACATAGTTAGAGTGATTACATCATGTTTTAGTGAATGATAGTGTACGCGCTGTGCGTTAGCATGTGGATCAAAATATTTATTTCAATATATGATATCATATGAGGTTATATTATCATGTGATTATTATTATGTTTGTTTAAATATACAAAAATTAATTTTTATATATAATAAAATCAATAGTGGAACCAAACCTAATTTTATATAGGGTTGTGAAGGTTTGAAGTGTTAGATAAATATTTCATCAATTATTTAAGGTTCTTAAAATATTTTAAAGAAATAAGAGAATACATGGGGGATATTAATGTTTATTTTGTCATTATGTAAAGTTTTACATCTTATTTACATTAGGAATGTTCTAAAAACTCCTTGAACAAAATACCTCTCCAACACTCATTTTCTAAACGGAAATAATAGGGTGTTTCCCAAATATAGCTTAAGTGAAATGTTTTTAAATAATTGGAATATTCAGATAGCCTGTATATACCCTAAAAGGAATGATTTTTAAGGTAATTTTGAATTGATTCTTATCAAATATGTGTAGAGGATCGACTATAAATTGAGTTCAATAGAGAAAAGTTATTCATTCCCTATTTATATTATTTAGTTCAAATGTTTGGATGGATCTTGTAGAATAATAGTTTTTCGTTCATTATTTTTTTTATTGGACAAGAATTTTTCCCTTCAAAACCTTTAATTAACCATAATATCGAATATTTTCAAGAGATAAGTCTATTTAAGGTGATTTTATTATTTTTATACTCCATATTCATTTTTTTTCTCTTTTTTCCTTTTCAATAAATTATTTAAATAAAATTTCCAAACATAGATTGAATCTTAAATACAATAATTCATTTTTAAACTACTCCATGTAATTCTTATCATTCATGTTTCAAATTTAAAAATGAAATCAAAATATTTCGAACATAAAATTAATCAATAACCCATTTCTTAGTCCATTAATCAAATTATCTTATATTTTTAAAAGTTTATCAATCTATTATATACATTGCTTTATCATCATAATTATTTAATTTTTTATATGTAAAAAAAACTCTATTAAGTAAATATGTAAAACCTTGAGATCTTAATAAATTATTACCTTAAATAAGTTAATTTGTTTGATAACTTGCTCTATATGAAACATTGAACTTAAACAAAACCATGATATATTTTGATAAAATATAAAAAAATGACCATTAAAACCACGCTGTGGAATTATCTATAATTAATAGGTGTAACAGATTTTTGAAATTATATATATAAAAAAAGAAATGATTTTTTAATATTAAATAAATTCAATTAGTTTACCTAAATTGACTAAAAATATCTTTTATTGTTTAGAAAAATATTTTTTCAATAAATTTTCTATGATACGATACACATTTCTATTTCACAAAAAAATATGATATATTTTTATTTAATATAAAAAATAGGTTAGCACTAATTAAGTTTAAAAATGATATGAAATAAGAATAATAACTGTTAATATTTGAAAGTATTATTTTATAATAAATACATATTTTCATTATATTTTACGATTTTATTAAAATGTTGAATTTATGAAAATTTAAATTCTAAATTAATAAAATCAAAATTCATTTTTTAATTACAAATCCCAAAATTTACTTAGTATGAATTTTTTTATCTTTTATAAATGTGTTAGTTTTAAGTCCAAAAATACGATTTTCACAAAACTAATATTTCTTTGGACTTTATCATTATATAATAAGTATATATAATATTAATAAACATTTAGGTGATCAAATATGAATATATGAAATAATATTTTTCATTTAAGAATATTATTTTTATATTATAAATCCTATGTCCAATATTTTTAGAACTGATTAAAATTTTAATTTATAAAAATAAATTTTTATGTCTTTCTTTGTATCAAGTGATTTCAAGGAAGACATGGTTTTAGATTTTCATGAAAGAATCATAAAATTTATTTTTCTATAGTAAATCATTTTATGTTCTTGAAATCATTATCGAATATAATTTTATCTCATATGTGAACTTAAAATCATGGAGAAGTTATTTTAAAAAAAATGGTTTTATGAAATTGAGTGTGTATATTTTAAAATAAAATTTTTACAAATTTAGAACATTTATATAATAAAATTATTTTTTAATTTTAAACCATACGTATCAAATTCTGTAAATTTTTTAATCTTGATCCCTATCATTAAAATTAATTACTATGTTTAGAACATAGTTACCAAGGTAAAAGTAATTTAGGGTAAAAATTAGAAGTTAAAAAATCTCTAAAACACTCAAAAATGTCTAAAAAGAGTTTTTTAGGTGAATATTAATCAAAAATCACTATCACCATATACTTTTTAAATTTTTTGGAAAGCAACCATTGAGTAGTAACCTTGCATTATTGAAAATGTAAGGGTTACTACAAAAACTACCTTTTTACACACTAATAAAAGGGTAGAATCTTGGCCACTTTAATACACACTTATCCTTATAATTTATCAATCAAATATGATGAATTACTCCCCATGAAGAAATATAACATTTTCCGAAGATTCTGGTCACCATTATTCAATATAGGGCCTTACTATCCATGGGTAATTTCAAGGAAAATTGAAGTCCCCAATGAGAGTATTATCAACTACCGTGCATTTATTTTTCATCATATATATTCAAATTTATTCTAATGATAATAATATAATTATATTATAAAAATTTATATATATATTAATGATATTATAAATATTTATTCATCATATCCTATCCATTATGAAAACCAAATCATCATTCATGTGTACGTGCGGACTACCGCCTACATGACATGATGTTGTAATTTGTTCATAACTATATCTCAATAATGGTATAAAGGATTGCTTTTATGAATAAATATGATTTATATTCCCCAAATAAAATTTTGAAATAACAATTTTTTATATACCATCATTTCATCCATTCATTGACAAATGATATTGTTAATCATGCGTATGGCGGACTACCACCTACATAAACAATAAATTTAATTTTTAATCGCCACCCATATTGGATGGTTATAATAATAGATTTACTAAATATATATGATAATTATGAAATTTTGAAGCCTCTTTTTATTTTATACAACTTTTGTTGAAATAAATTCCCAAACTCAGGAAATCATTATGAAATTTTAATATTTGGGTTGGTTTTCCATCAATTTGAATGATGTTATAATGTTTATGTCATGAATGATTGAGTATATTTATAAAATGATAATATCATGTAATAATAATCAATTTAATATGTTTCAATTCATATGGATATGTTTCCTAATATTTAAAATATTTATTAATATAAAACCTTTTGATCATTAAACACATCAAAAATAAGTTTATAAGGATTTACATTTTAACAATCCATATCCATATCATTCGCATAATGTAAATGGGTCCAAAGATATATTTTTAAAAAAATGATTATTTAATCTTTAATGTTATGGGAATGATAAAAATGAATCCACTTAGTGATAATTGATCCTTTATTTATGAATATTATACAAAACAATCAACTGAATGTTATACCATCAGATAATAGTAGATGATTTGAGGTAGATTGAGATCATACCAATGATTCCCAATTCTATTTTTCACACATAGTGATAGCATGGTGTGCTAATAGATGTTATTCGAGTTCATTGATGGATAGATTCTTTCCACTGTGGAAAACGTTGGTGCATTCGTTCATAAATTTTGGACCTATGGGTATGATGTACGACATATGCGATGTGAATAGAGGTGTAATAAAAACTATGTGAAGTTTCTAGATTTTTCAAAAATCTCATCTTACACTACCTCTAGTCCAAAGAAAACATGGTGTGTGAGTCCCTGTAATGGTTTCTAGTGTTTACAAATGAAAAAAATGTCAAACTTCATGTGACATGTCTCTCATTTAGTGAGACCTAGTATTGGGGGATAGACATGTACCCTAAGGGTACACAGGAATAGACCCATCCATATACATGGGCATGGATAGAGCACACTGGTATGAACCGATAATTCGACATGGTTATGTATGTGGGCATGAATATAGTACATGATCATGACCAAATGTACATGGGAACAATTAGGTGCCATGAAAAGTGTCATGCCAAACTCTACACACTATGTACATTAATGGTTATGTCGTTTATATAGAGGTTTACATATGGAGTGAGACAGAGAGACACAAGCATGTCGGGGGAAGATGAGACATGTTTTGTACCCCTAATAAAAATCTTTCAATAAAATTTTAGGTCTCCTATATCTTCATTATAGACTATTTTAGGTTGACTGAGATCCCCTGGTTTGTGATGCAGAGGGTATAATGTGGAATTATGAGCTAAAAATAGGATTTCAAACCTCTCTAGAGGTTCTATTTTAGATAGACATTATAGTTTCCCCCAATGAGGCCTGGGGTGGGATCCTTAACCATATCCTACTTCCAATTTTGTTTTCATGGTATCAAAATGACCACCATGAATAGGGATTCAATACCAATCTAAAATATTGGTCCCATAGAATTTATGGTGTCTCCAAATGTCCTTGGGTGTGATCCATACCTAGATTTCAATGTCTTCAGAGTTCTTGAGAGTACTTATTTGGAAAGTCTAGATGAGAATAAACTCTTAGATGAGATACATCTGAGATCACATGGATCATGGTTTTGATTCTCTGTGATGGGATTTACCTTGATGCCTCAAGATGAATCCAATGGTTATTATTATAGTTGATACCTTTTTGATAATTTGATTCTATTATGAGTAGATCTGGGTTGATTATCATTATTTCCCACATCTTAGTTGAAATACATATATATTGATGAGAAAAAAGCTATTGATACCTCATGTTTAGTTATTTTTATGTTCCAAGATGGGTATTTTTATAATCACCCAAACATGGACCCTTCCCACACATATCATTTCATATATAGACAAAATACATTTTAATAGAGTATATTAGAGGATCAGAATAAGTCAATGCATAGTTTATGGGATATATAGTTGAAGATTAATATCAATGTTTCATTATGTTGTAATACTATCCTTATGAGTTGTTTGGACTTACTTCTAGTTTTGGATGGATTGTATTTATCCCTTATGATTTCCAATACGTTATCATACTCTAATTGTAGGGTATAGATATATGAATGCATTTAGTATCAGTTACAAGTTACTTTCCAAATTGTATAGTATTGGATACACATGTGTGTGTGTGTGTATATATAA
Organism: Viscum album; assembly: GCA_963277665.1. Classification (NCBI taxonomy): domain Eukaryota; kingdom Viridiplantae; phylum Streptophyta; class Magnoliopsida; order Santalales; family Viscaceae; genus Viscum; species Viscum album. Next base: position 1,182,554,376 of record OY728150.1, on the reverse strand, counting down.
TTACCTTAAGATAATTCCTCCCATATTTTTTATTTGTCTACTTAGGCCTGGTCTCTAACCCCTTGAATATTGGAGGTAGGATGAGGATTTTCATGCTCGACATATCACCAGCCAGAAGATCCTTGGTCGGTCAAGTTATGAAAACAATAATTTTAATATAGATATTATTTTTTCATAAATGTTATGAAATGATATATTAATATAGTTATGATAATTTTACAGGATTTTAGAGTGTGATCAATTAAGCAGGAATACAAGGTAAGGGGGTTTTGTCTCAATTATTATTAACCAAATATCAATTATGTAGTGTATACAATATTTATTTAAGATACCATATCATGAATAATATTTTAATAATTCAATATTAATATCAATATTATGAACTATAATTTAATGGGTTTTGATTTGAAATTTTCTAAGGTCATAATTGTTTTCTTGGTCTCAATTATAATTCTTTGAGTCATAATACATATTTGGAATCATGATTTATTTGAATGGTTTATTCACTACACATGGATATATTTTATAATAATTCTTTTATATCATTGTATTTACTAGAGAATCCATGTTCCCTTATTCAGGTGGCTACTAATTCAGTTATTTCCTCATTAGTAAGGATTTTCAGTATCTAAACTTTCATTCATTGAGTTATGATAATTCTCTTGAACTTATTTAATATATGATTTTTTTACATTCTAACCTTTAATTTAATTATGAATTATTTTCTCATTATTTTATGGGATATAAATTCTAACCACATAACCCCTTTAAAAAATGTTTCTCACTTATTGGGAAATTTTCTTTTGAAACCATACACTTTCATTATGTAGATGAATCTTTGTCATGGTTTTTGAGTATTGACTCAATAATATATTAATTTTTTCGTACAATGGGAATTTTTTTTACATAACTCATATTAGACGATGTTCACATATGAAAAATGTTATTATATTAACATGAGGAAAAGTATTGGCATTCCATATGTTTCTATTCCAATAATAATGATTATTTTCAAGTTGACTATATATTATTTATCTATCCTTATTCTTCGTCTAGATGGGTTATGATCTTGGAATCACTTTTATTGGTCTGTGGAAACATATTGTAATTCCTTGTTTTGTTATTCTAATATAGATTATTATATGAAATTTTACGATATATTGATTAACAATCTACCTTTTCCCTCTAGAATGGTTATGATCATGTAATCCCTTTTTTGACATTGGGAAAATTCTTGGTGTCTCATATGTTTTATACCAATATGGATGATTATTGGAAATTTGACCATGAATATTTTATTAATTTTCCAAAATGATAATGCATTGGAATTAAAAAAAGGGATATGTTGGGATAGAAATTATATATCTTATCGCTACATCAATAAGTCTCTTGAGATAAACATGTTTGGGTGTTCCATTTATTCCTACTCAACGTATTAAGGTTTTTTAACTGGGGTATCGATGATAAGTATTTATTTGGAATAAGTCCATAAAAACATGTTTTTAATGTCTAACATTATGCAATCCAATATTATGAGATAAGTATTATTGATATCTATGTTTTCATTTTTTTTGATATATAATTCATTAAATTGTAGTTGACTATTTAATTATTCTGATTATTCATCCCCTCATTATTATTCATAAAATGGTTATTTTTTGACAGATTCAGTTAAATTCTTCCCTTACCGTGCATTTTATCACACCCCTACTTATGTTTCTATTTCCTAAGGCTATGATGAAAATAAGTACACAAGACCTTTTTATAAGTATAACACAAATGAATGAATATATGGGAGACTATGAATATTCATTCTGAATTAAGTATTTTTGTATAAAAATGAATAAAATGTCCCTTTGATATAAATAACAATGTTTTTTTTATTGTTCTATACCAGTTATCTTAATCTGAAACCCTAAAAAAATTGGAATCTAAGAGATAAAATAACTATTTTAATTTTATAATAAAGTATGCTTATATCAAAGATTTTATAGTTTGTATCAAAGTGATTATATAAATTATTTTTTTATAGAAATAAATCTAGCAGTACTGGTCTAGGTTAGGACAAAATATCTCTCAATGATGAATGATTTCAAAAAAAAATCAAGCACAATTAAGATAAAAAAATTCCCATGATGTTTCAAAAAATTTAAGGAGAATATATAAAATTATTAATAAATTTATTTTAAAAAGGGAAAATAATTATTTTTGAAGATTCCTTTTTGGGAATATGTGTTTTTTATTGATATTTTAATTTATTTTCAATTTTGGTACTGTTTATCCTAAATATTACATAAAAACTATTATATTTTATATCTTTTAATTTTATGGATTTAATAATTATAATTAATAATTATATATCAATATAGTCATGTATTACTATCATCTAATAAAATTATCAATGAATTTCATCTATTTGAACTCAATATCTCTAGTATAATAATATTAAATAAAATATAAAAAATAAATTGATTGAAAAAGTTTCAAAAACTAAAGGGAAAATATCTTAAGTCTCCCTAGGATTATCTTAGGTATCTCCATCAACCTTATCCTCACCCATATCCTTGATTAAATGTGAATGGTTGTGACATAAAATTTACATAGTAAAACTATAACCTACTAATTTAACTTCTAATGGAATTCATCATATAGGTGTGTATTATAAACAGGGAAGGATACTCATCTATATGTGTTGTAATAGAGTATATATAAATAGATAATTCCACCAATGGAAGAAAAAATGTAATATATGATCTTTAAATACCACATTTCTAGTTTTCATCACCCTAGTGTCAATAAAATATCCCTCCTTGATTTTTCATCAAAACCAAAATATTTTCCCCTTATATAATCCTAATTTTTTTTCTCATTCATGCATGTTTTCTTTTATACTCCCCACTAATTTTTTACTACTATCTATTTATTAATATACCATTTCAGACATCTCTTTTACTGGGTTTATGTCTATAATTGGTGTGATATCAATGTTAAGTGGATAAAGAGCCATAATAGGCTCACTAAGAGGGGGTATCATCACAATAAGGGGTATTGAAGCTGGAGTTTTGTAAAATAAAAAAGTATATTAAAAAATAACATCAATAATTACCATGTCATAAACACATGCATCTGTGGGTGTTGTAGGATTTACTTTTGATTTGGGTAACAAGGTCTTATCTCTCATTTTTTCACATTTTCTCTATCATTTTATCCAATGTATCCGTCATGAACATTCTAGTATTAGTATAATAATCCTCCAAAAACTCTAATTTTGGGAACTATAGAGGTGGTGATTGGTTTACCCAGAATTATTAAAAGTTCTTTTTTTGACATATCCTCTAACTTTTAATGTTCTGATACTACCACTTCCACAAATATATATTATTATACATAGTGTCAGAAAAAAAATTTGGATTATGGGGAAACTTATAGAAGGGATTAATATATTGAATTATTATATAGAATCAAATGAAGTGATGGAGTAGAACATTAGTTTGGAAATAGCATAAATGAAAACATTCAGAAGTGTTGATTTAGGTTGATAAGTTCTATATATTTTCAATATTTATAGGTTTTGGATGTTAATATTGTACATTAAATGAGAAATTTACAATATATTTTATCAAGTGAGGTTCTTTTGTGAAGATAAGATGGCAGTGGAATAAATAAAACCCATTGGATTCCATGGAAACTCATATATAAATAGATAAGTGGCGTCACGTATATTGTAATTTTCATTTTCAATTTTAGGATTTGTTTGTCTTATAATTTGAAGTGATTTAAAGGTTCAGATTTATTTATTTTTGGTATAATACATATTTTAGACACACGTAACTATTTGATGATTCCATTACTTTTATCTATTATATTGTAATTTCTTATTTCCTAGTGAATTAGTTTTGTCCCAACCCATGTAAATCACTAGTTTTTATGATGAGAAATTTACATTGATTTTTCGTGGTTCAGTTTCGGTTATGTGGAATGAATGTTAATATAATATATGAAAATGATGTGTAGATTGGGTCTGACACTTCTTCATTTGGGATATTTTTATTCAGGAAGTTGTGTGTTTTGAACCTTCTAGATTACCATTTCCACATTTTTGGATCCATATATTAGTTTTTTATAAATCATGGATTCTAGGGGGGAAATGATATTATATATTTTATTGATTTCTGTAGTAAGGTCAGAAAATACTTTTTCAATAGATAAGTTTCCAATACATTACGACTCACAATTTGTTTTATTTTTCAAAAGGATGGCATGGGAAAAGGGAAACGTGTTTGGAGATAAGTTTGATAGAAAATGTTTCATATTATAGAGGATATAATTTAAGGATTACTTATTAAAGATATATTTAGAGCATCCATTATTTGGGGCAAAGTTAGAGTTAATTTCAAAATAAAAATTGTAAATAATCAACTGGAATGTTATAGATATTTCTTAGATGTTGTTAACTATGAACATAGTGGAAAATAGTCATGATAATAATCAAAATGTTGAATTGATGTAAATAATTTAAATTTTATATGATAAGGATTATTTAATAAACAATATGTTTGGGATGCAATGACTTTTTAGTATAAGGGTATCAAAACTAAGGTTAGTGGATGGTCTTGTGAATGATTTCAAAATTATTTGTAGTCAGTTGAATCCTATAAGGATAAGGTTTATTATAGGAATTTGTGCATTGATACTTCTATCATAACTTATGTAATAATTTGATGTGATCATTACTTCAGTGAATAATTATATTGGTAATAATGAAATGGTATTTGAGGAAATTTTTTATTTGATATTGAATGAATATATCTAATATAAAGTAGTATTTTGTTATATTGGAACTTTTAAAATATCAATAAGGGGATATTACACTCAAAAAAGGTATAAGAATAATGGAGGAAATGGAAGAGAAAAGTATAATAGAAGATTGGTTAGTATTGTTAAATCTACATTATTGAACATTATAAATGAGGGAAAATTTTGAAAATAATAATTTGAAATATGAGTAACTCTAAAAATCATGCTTTAGTTTCATCTAAAAAGTCCATTTATAAATATGTATAGAAAAATTTGATCTTAAGTGTTATGAATTGGATGGTTTCATGTATTATTAACTTCAAAGATTCGTTTTATTAAATATTAGAGAATAGGTTCCTGATTAATTATTTATTTGGAACCTTCTTTAGGGTTCACCATGCAGATGGCGAATTTATCAAGACTGTTGGAAAAGGTGGTATAAATTTTTTGATAAAAATATATTCTTGCTTCATTGGGAATGTGTTCACAACATCATAGGTTTATAGAATAACATAATTTCAATTACTAAATTTGATGATGTAATATTGTTGACTATCTCCATGGATGGTTTATAGAAGATCACACATTGTCCTTTTGTGGTGGGCCATACTGTAATGTATGAAACGTTCTTCCTGATCATGAATTTAGATGGTATAATTAATAATAGAAAAACGACTTCTAGAATAGCGTGGCTGTGCACCACTTCCATGGGAATATTGGAGATGAAGGTATAATGACCTTATCTATAATGAGATTATTATTGCTTGACCTTATAGAGTATAAAAAATACAATGGTTTGATCCTTTGGAATAAAGGTTAGGTTTTATTTGTCTCTTTAGAGATAGAACTAACGAATTAATGTTTCATTTGTTTCATAAAGATGTATTGGGACCAATATTGGATCAATCTCATGAGGTTTCACTACATTATGATTCCTTCATCTATAATTAAATGTGGAGGGTGTGAGGATTTTTTTACATTAAAAAATGATTGATGTTTTTATAACTTTAATAAGATAGATATACATGGTATATATTCATATAAAAAAGAAGTTGAAATTCATTTGATCTCATAACAGTGGTGAGTATGAGAGAAAATATTTCTAGATGAATTTTTGGATGAATGGAATCAAGATAGAGAATATTGTACCCAAAACACCATAGTATAATGGTGTGGCAGAATGAATGAATCAAAATTTTAATGAGATTTCTATGAGAATGAGGTTATGTTTTGGATTCCAAAATATGTTTTGCGATGAAGCGATTATGTATGAGAATTATACTATTAATCAAAGTTTATCAAATAAATGATGCATCGACTTCTAGTGGAAATATAAAATAGGATATTTGTCCACAAGACTCATCTAATTTTTTCATAAGTATCTCATATTCCCATGTCAATGAAAGGGAGTGAGATACGCTAGAATCTATATTCCAAACATGTTTCTTTATTGGGTAGATTGATGAAAATTTTAGATTTTATAATTAGGATATTGACTAGGGAATGTTAATAGATTTTGGAATTCCCTCCTCAAGGAGGAGATACTTTTGAATGGAAAAATTAGGTCGAAGAGTTAGTTATAAAAAATAACCCATACATATAAACATTGATTCAAAATGAGTCTAGGTGATTCCAGTTCATATAGGGAGTATAAAATTTCAATCTATATGACCATGTTCAGGAATGGAATATACTAATCATGCTCTAAAAGTAATAACTTCCAATATATTATAACTCTCATGTACTATGGAAGATTGAAGTTGATTTTTGAAAATGAATGGTTTGTATGGTGTAAAACCTTGAAATTTGAGATGAACAACTATAATCAGAAGGTCAGTGCAAAGGTTTTATTATAAAATTCACTATATACAATATATGATTAGTATATAACCCAAAAGAAGAGATAAACCAATAATTCAGAGTGATACATTGTATAGGTATTTTGAAATGAATGAAGAGTTGTATTCCTTTAATGTTTCCAATATATGGGAACTGATGGAATTACCCAAATGGTAGGTAATTCAATTAATAACAAGGAGAAATAGTAGAGGGAAGAGTCCATTGGATATTCCATGTTATCTACATTGAGCACTATTGGAATAATACAAATACATCTATATTTGGTGTAAGGAACATGTTCTTTATTTTATTTATACCTGTTTTCAATTTTATATAGCATAAATATTTTTTAATGATGTTTCTAATGCATTAAGATACTTTTAAAAATGTGTGTAAACACTATGAAACCCATTATTGTCATCCTTAATGTAATTCCCTAACCTAAATCACTCAACAGTATCCTGTTCAGTTCTCTCCATGACCTCAACCATGCCTCCCTATACACCAGATGTCATTGACTCGTAATGAGGGATCAAGATATAAATTTTGGCGACTAGGTCCTTGATATCAAAACCATAAACAATAAATTAAATAACAAAACATAATTAAGAATAAATAATTATTGTGTGAATAATAAATAAAAAAACCATTCTTTAAAAAATATGATACATTCATGTAATTATACATCATAACTAATCACCCACTGAGCTGATAACATATTTAAAATAATGAAAAATAATAAATACCTAAATAGGAACCACTATTATACCGAAGCCTCAGCTTATCCCATCCCTAATCTATATAAATATTCTATAGAAAAATGAAATTAAAAACTTATTCTCTAGCCTATAAACTATATATTAGGTCTGCACGGCCCATAGGGAACCCATACAAGATATTAGAAATACATCTTTGTAGGGTCTCAATAAGTGCCCCTAATATACACCATCATTTACATGTGTATGCATGAGGAAAATAAATAATATAAAATTTATAAACATAATCAAACATGTCTGGTAATCATGTTCTAATTAGGACACCACAACAACTGATCCTACCACATTGGTCATCATTAAGGAGGAAGTCAAATCACACCACAAGTCTCACACCATACATGAGGATAAAAGGTCAGTTTTCATACCATGTATAAACATATTCATAACGATTCATGGTAGGGTTCTATACCATTCATTTACAATAATCTAATTGAGTAAATCCCCTCATGGGAAAGGCTATAATTTTATAGACATTGTTTTTCTAGTAATTCATAAGGAAAATGCATAACATATCTAGTCTCAATTATAAAATAATTATCATGTTTCATAGAAGACCTGAGGGTGTATCTTAATATTCACCCACTTACATTAGATATACCATACCCTTAGGTATGTTTCCATGTCCACATGTCACATACACTTCAAAATATATAATGTGTGATATAAGGCGGGAATCTCAATATCCAATCACTCACCTAATATAAAACATCCACTCAGTAATGGTCCCACAACCACATCCGGTATTTACTGATCAATATAAAATAATAAATTTGGGGAGGTAATATAAATATTTAAACTATCACATGATCCAAACCATCCTCCCCATGATAGGTCCTGGTGATAATCACACATATCATCAATATTATGAGTGATTCATAATAACCAACCTATCATACAAGATAAACTATCCTCCCCATGATAGGTCATAGAGATAATTTGACATCCATCATATACATCAAGTCATATAAGGAGGGAATAATAATATCCAACCTCTTATATGATCTAAACCAAATCATTATAATGTGGGTCTCATGGCTAACCATAACGTTTTTATAAAAAACCGAAGAATAGGGAAACAATACAACATGGAAACATCGCTTATTAATCTATCCCTTAGCTAGAAACCCATATATATTGCATAATCCAACTTACAACCTAGGTTATAATCACTAAAGACCTAGAAATATATCTTAAATAATATTTCATTATCTCTCTAGCCTTATAGTATGATCTTATCAAGGATGTCTCAATCACACAATCCCCAAATTCCAAACCTATTAACATTCCCACCTCACCCATAAGGGAACTGACTAGATTTTACAAATGTATCTTAGTCTTCGATCATTGTTACCATCTAATCCTCATAACCCCATGGTGATATAATATCTATTGGGACCTAATTTTTATTATCCTCAATGTCTAGATCGATTCATATTCCAGGACACATATCACAACCTGGAACCACAAACCGGGGTTTATCCCAAGCTAATTCACATTAAGATCTTATGAAAACAATTCCAAGTCATCAATTTAATTTCCATAAACCATAATAGTTTCCTATATACAATGTAACTTATGAAAAATATTAATACCATCACCTTAAGTAAAACCACAATGTCACACCGCATCTGAACTTTGAGGAACTATCACACTCGTGGAACTACATAAGGCACTATTCCACCCAACAGAGGGTGTTATCAACCAAATATGAGATATAAAACCATCTCAACCATCATCTGTAAGCCTAATCCTAGAATCCATACACCAATAAAATAAGAAAACAAGCCTAGTACATTAACATCTCTTCCAAACATACATCCTATCATAAATCCAACTAGAATCTTCACGCTCTTCGTGACAAAGTCACTGGGAGCATCCAAAATACACAAGAGAAATGGTGCACTTTATCTAAATCTATGAGGCTTAAGGCCACCCTATCACTTTGAATAGGGTATCTTTCTTCCTATCCCTATACCTAAACATATGAAAAAATGGAAGCATTCACAATAAACCATAAAACTACACATACTTTTATATCATAGGGGAAAACTACCTCCCATAGAGTTACCACTATTTCATTCTCCACACATCCTTGGATAGGCTCTTCCAGGTCTTTTCTATGTTTGTAACTACACTTGATCTCATATCTCAAGCCACAACATAAAATTAATTATTAATAATAACTAATAATTAATAATAAACTTAGATCAAAGAGGCAAAATGGCCAAAAATAAAAAACCAGTGTCCACATTCTGAAACCTCAAGAAACAAGACACCAGCATCCCATGGAATGATACTAGTTCCCTTATGAAAAGAATCCCTCACATTCTAAATCTACTCAAGAACCAATTCCATAAAAAATGAAAAAACCCCTAGAAAAAACACCTTGTGACGTACCTATTATAAAAATAGTTAAGAAAAAGAGACATCTCGCCTTCTTAAACATATATTAGATTGTGTGACATAAATCCACATCATATCAAGATGATTCCACTATGTTTTATTGGATTATTTAACTAAAAAAATATTCAAAATATAAAAATATTAGTATCTCTAAATGAGGGGAAATAATATACTATATTTAAGGGGATTTATAACCCAATTCTACATGGTAATGTCTAATAATCACCCCTTGATAAGGCGGATCGATGAGGGGGGATGGTGAAATATCTGATGGAAATGTCCCCTCCTCACACTCATATTTCCATTAAATTCAAAGGTTCATGGTCCATAAATGATATTTTTTTTTTCTACAAAATTAGAGAAAAGGGATCCATTATTGCATGGACCGAAATATCATAGAACTACACCCCAACCTAAAGTCAGATTATATGGAGATCTAAAGGGTCATAGTGAAATGAAACCCTATAGTCACCCCTCTATGATGTGAAATCTTTATCCACCATGTGAATCAATAATTCTAGGTATAACAAAAACATTCATCAAAATACCTCATGGAATGGACTCCTCCCTTCATATAACAACCATTCCATTCATAGTCATAGCCTATACCCTTCATACTATGATTCCACCTTATGGTAATCCCTTAGGGAATGGCCTAATGATCGTGACATGACCAACCTTCCATAAAAACATCACAAAGGAAATTCATTAAGGCTAAATATATGGAATGAGACCATATTTCCATGGCATGATCATTGTCTGAAATATATTTACCTTAAATAATAAATATGTATGGAATTCCATCATGACATGACACACTTGAACACACCATGGTCCTCACAAAAAATATATTTACCTACTAAAAATAAATATGTATAAAATACCATCTTAAAATGATACCCTCACCCATGAATTGTCATCTCTTGAAACTTAGGTATACACACATGAAACAAAATCCACTAGTTGTGACATTAAATGATCATAGTGTGACAAGTTACCCTCTAGATATATTTCCTCCCTTTTCAACAATTTGATTCCTCAACCAAAGATATTCAATAAAATTATCCTTAACTCTCATGGTGTGATGATTCAAATATATAGAAAAACTAGAATTATGTCACCTTTACCGTGATCTTGAACAAAAAATTGAAATTTACTCTACATTTCACAATCCATAATAGTAAATGTCATTATAAACACCCAACTATAATAATTATTTTCCCTGAGAAGCACCATTGATTGTAATTCAATATTTAATATGAAGATTAAAATATAATAGTTCTCATCATTCCAGATTCTACATTGAACTAGGAATAACTACATTGTAATGCCCTGATCCCAAAATCCTAGAGTCGGTGCATTATTAAAAAACATTGGCATGATCACAAGGGATCAAGTCCTAAAGGTCTGATCAGTTTAGTATCCTTGTACATACTCGATACATTCATAAGTTTTACACTACATTATTAAATGAGAAACAACAAGAACATTGTCTCCATTATCCACATTTATATCCCTTAGACCATCTATGTAGGTCAGTCATAATATACTTCTTCAAATCCTGGGAAAATGAAATATAAGAAAGGGGTGAGCTCAAACTCTAAGTAAGAGTAATAAATACAGTGGAAGATAACATAAACATTAGGCATGTTGAATAATTAAAAACACATGCCTTTACAAATAATAAACATGAACAACTTATGAAAGGAATATGAGATGAGTATATAATTCCATAATAAAATAGTCATGTGTATTCTACTATTTTAATAAGGATATGAAATATCAATATCTAATCTCATAATGATGGAATGGATAATTTCAGACATCATAACCACATAGTCAAGGAATTGTGCCAAGACTACAAACAATATTTTTTCAAGGCCTTGTTCCAAGAAACTAGTTTGTCTCATGAGACCTGACGATGCAACGAGGAGCTATAGAAGGCTCCAATCATCACTTAATAAGTCTCATTCATTCCTCATATGAAAAGGCTGAATCATAACAAAAACATTCGTATTAAAATCATCATACGAAATGTCAATACTTTAACCATAAACCGTTAATTATTTAAAAATATCACATACATAATCAATCATAACTCATTCAATACAATATGTAAGATTTTATTATAATTTATTAACCTCAATCTAGAATAATGGTGGATATTGAAATAGATGAAAATAATCATCAAAACTATTTAAGTGCAATATCTCTTTTTCTTGAAAACATTTAAAAGTCTCAGTATTTATCAAGAATCTGTTAAAAATAGGTTTTTGAATCAATTTGTCCCATAACACTATGATGATTTTAAAAGTAATTTTTATTTTAAAACATTAGTGTTAATATAAATAAATCCTTAAAACCATTTTTAAAACATGGACAATAATTAGAATGATTTAGAAGAATAAATCATTAAAACATTTAAATGATATTTTAGTTTGAGTTCTTAACCAAAAGAGAGACACTTGAATAAAAATAAATGAGGTAATAAAAACTTTATAATATCATGAGAATAAAGGGATTCATGATATACTATTTCTAAGTCAATTATATACACCATATAAAAGTGAATTGGCATATAACAACAAAGAAAACTCAATGGAATGTATATTGAGATGAAATCCCTAATAATGACCATATCCTTAGGTTAAGGATAAATCAACAACATAGTTATGTGTGAAAAATATAAATACACTAAATATTATTGGATATTCAGTGTAAATGAATCATTATACATTCACACATTTTCTTTTAAAAATAATACCAATGACTTGGATGTTTAACTCAATGAATCGAAATTGAGTTCAGTTTACTCTTATCAAGTTCATATAAATGAATTGAGAAATTAAAAATGGAGTGATTATGTGTATAAAAATTATATCAACAAAAAGGGAAGTGGAAATTACTACATAAATAATAGATAGTGATTCACACATAATCTTGGAGTAGAATAATCAATGAAGTATGGGTGAAGCCAATTGAGTGGAAATTGAAAATTGAAATTCCCTTATCGATTTGTTAACATAGAAAACATACACCCCGTGAAAGAAGGATCATTCAATGATGATATAAATACCAATACACAAGGAATACAATCATGGGAAGTACATACACCACAAAAATAAAAAAGTGGTAATACAACATGAATCTCACGGGAATAGGAAGTGAGATGAAATCACTTTACCATGTTGTAATCAATCTAGTCTTATGACCAAAAGTTAATAACCAAAAAATTATTCACAGAATACCATGAATATAAAGATAATAAGGATAATATATATATCAAATGAAAGTACACAATACACCACATGTAATAGAAAATTTTCAAACAATGGTAATCTCACGAAATTAAGAGTGAGATAAGAAACCCCTTACCTTAAGTACGACTTGTCTTGTATGTTCCTTGTTCTTCTTGAATAATAAAATTTAGTTAATTTATACTTGATTAATAAAATTTTACATGTTTATTATTCCTTTTATATAAGTTATTATATTTCTAAAAAAATTAATTAATTATTTGAGTTCATATTGGATATTTTATCGTTGTTCGGAATTTGGGTCAAAAATGAAGTTGTTATATTTACATTTTTCCAATGTGGTCAAAATTACATTATCTACATAATGATATACATTATTTAGATATTATATATATTATATAAAGAGTATATATATATTTATTTATAATAGTAAATAACATTTGGACATAAGAAATGAAATGCACCGTTCATGGAGACGGTAAGCCGTACGTACACATGAACGCTACATTCATTTCTATTTGATATTTTAATGCAATTAAAACATAATGGTATATAAGTATATTATAATTCCAGTATAATATAATATATAATATCATTAAATCCATCCTTTATACGTCACACATAAGGTATTAATGAGTCATATCACTTTGATGGGGTGGTAGTCCGCACTTCCTCAAATGAAATTATCCCATTTTACCCATAATGGAAACCATAAAGGTATGATACAAATGGAAAGTACATAATCATAAATAAAACATAAAAATAATATATATCTTATATAAATAAATTTAAATATTAATGTCCACCATGAGAGGTGGTAGGAGATAATTGAATATTCATCGTTTCGTGAGGTGTTAGTTTTCCATCCACTGAAACAGTATGTTCTTTACCCATTAGATGGAGGTGTGTGTAAGTGTAGTTAGAATAATTCTAATAAAAAATTCCTAGTATATTAAGGATTCTGGTGTTGTTATAAAATAATGGAATAAAAAGAGTTTAGGGGTGGGATAAGTATAATAAAAGAAAATAAGTTAAGAGAAACCATTACCTTTAATTTGGGTAACTCTCTTTGGTTTTAACCAAAAGGACTTATTCAAGTGAATAGTGCCTAAAAAAGTCTTATAGTGGGAAGAGAGGGATCATAAGATATAATTTGGTCAAGGGTTGGATGAGCCAAGGGGCTTGAGAGGTGTGAGGAATGGGTTCGAAGTGGTGTCCTTTTAAAAGGGAGAAGAGGGACTCTTTAGGAATGTTTGAAAATGTTATTTTATTATAAACTTTTATTTGGTTTCAAAAAGTCCAAAACTCATTAATGTAGAAGATAATATGACTCATGTTCGAAATAAAATAATCCAATAATAATTGGATAGGTTTTGGATATTGTTTTAATATTAATAATCATATTTATTTAAATCATTTATTAATATGGTAAATACTACATCACTATTGTGTTATAAATAATTTAATATAAATGATGTAAAAAAATTATAAAAAAATACCATAATGTATGAAATATATTTATATTTCCAATTAATAATTATAGGTTAAAATATAAATTATATAATCCCATGTAAAAATTGATACACTAAAAGATATTTGTTAATATCATTTTTGTCTTTACTTTAAAATAAAGTGTCATTATCATTCTTAAGTGGCTCCATGGGCTCCAAAAATTGATACAAGGATTTCCATTGTTGTCCATGACTCATAAAATATTTTTATGAAATTTTTAAGGTAATTTTGTATTATTATAATATTCTTTTTACCTTGAATTAACCTATTTAACTTTAACCGCGGTAAATAAAAGTTATTATTCACCAAAAATTATTTTCATCTTATTGAACCACATCATACTTACTAATAACAACCATGTATGTAGTATTTTTAAATTTCAATTCATAGAAGTGCAAAAATTATATTTAAATGAAAAAGTCAGTTTTTTAATTAAGACTAAGGGGTTTTACTATTCATCAAAAATTTATGTTTTTTTAGAAAAATACCAAAAATTATGTGTAAGATATATTTGATATTCCGAATTAAAAAATTATGTCTATTTTAACAAATTAAAAACATATAATTTTTATTAATTAATTTAAAATTAATTCTGTTGTCAAAACAAATAGCGTGTTTTTAAGAAACAATAACTATCAATAGATTAAAACTTTTTTAGGTATAATTTCAAAGTGACATTAATTCCAATGACCAAAATTGTATTAAATGATAATAATATAATCTAATTATACGTGAAAACCATTAAAATGTATAATTGAACACTATAAATTAATTTGATTAAAAAAGTTTCCTTGAATCAAAATTTTGTATTTTCACTATTCACCAAAATATGAATGTTATCAGAAAAACACCAAAAATTTATCAAAAATAAATTTTTATGTACCTATTCTAAATAAGAAGTTTATTTTTTTAAATTTAATATATAAATGTTCAAATGTTGGATTTAAAAAGGTTTTCCCCTTAAAAGGTGATAAAATTGCATTTTTTGAAAAAATACTTACTTTATCTAGAAAAAAATGGATTTGTTGTTATATTTTGTCTAAGAAACACATAATATGCATGTTAAAATTATATGGAATATATAAAATAGAAAATTCAGTTAATAATATTCATAACTACATTTGAACGGCTGGTTTGGTAAGTCATCGTGCGCTTGAACTCGGTGTTGTGTGAGGTGCAAGCTATTGAATTATTTTAAAGAGATAACATACTATGATATCTTAGGGTGTTACATTCTCCCCTCCATCAATAAATTGTATCCTCTCAATTTAATCTCGGTATTGAAAACATGGGTTTTGACATTTCAAAATATATTAGTTGAAATCCCACATCTAAAAATTGATTAATGAGGCCTTTATTTTAAAATAAAGAAAGGTAAGTATGTAGGTTACCGAAAATAACACATACTAGGGTTCCATGTAAGAAAAACATGGATATGTAAGAGAAATATAACTATCAAGTTCTAATGAAGAGTGATCGAGAATATTATTAGGAGAAATTTAACGATCTAAAAGCCTAAACTTGTTATTGGTTTAAAGGTATTTGATTGCCTAGTAGAAAAAGTAAATGGGAAATGTTTTTGTTTTAAGTTCCTTTTCATAATGCTGAGGAATTTATTTATGATATTAACTAATAACATAAGGATATATACCTACATTACATGTAGAGTATCATCCTTTAAAAAAATTTCTATCATAAACTCATCTTTTCTCCAAAAGATGAGTATTCAAGATGACTTGGTCACACCTGAAGCACCAGAATCAACTTATAGAGTCAAATAATAGAAAAAATATTAACTATATATTTACCTTGTCTTTAGACATTAACCAATACCAAAATGTTTAGTACAAAATCAGATGAATCCCCAAAAATGATAATCCATTATAGAAAGAAATACTACTCTTAATCTCCAAAATTAAACAAACAAAACCCAAAGTTCAACAAAGATAATTTAGAACAATTGTCCTTAAAATTATAAAAAATAATACAAACTATGTTTGAAACCCAAAATTCAAAAGTATTTGATCACATAGTCTTCCACGATAAATCTTATCATTTATCTCCAAATAACATCGACTAATATTAAAGTCACATACTTAAAAGTAATTAACCTAATCACATATTCTCTATGATTGGTTAATCATTTCCATAAATAACCTATATTTTTAGTAGTCTACTATAAAAAAGTACATTGTTCCAAATAAAAAAATCCACCATTACTCCTCAAATGAAATCCCATAATATTCTTTTTTCCATAGGCATATAATGTTACTAAAAGAGAGAACATATTCCAAAATTACAATTATCACTTAATCAACAAATAATTTTCCTATACTGAGGATAAATCATAAGTTCATGAAATCATCATATTCTTGATCCATAAAATCATTTAACTAATAATAAATAGGGACTTCACATAGTCCAGTGGTTGGTGATAAATCCAAGTCACACTTTGGTTGTGGGTTCGATTCCCACATCTTTGTCTGACGCAATGGGTTGTCACACAGTTTGTGTGTTGTCCTTTTTCAAAAACTACATAATTTTATAACATTTCCAAAAATGAGATAAAATCATCAAAAATAACCCTTAGATATTATAACCATAAACTTTTTCTCATACCTCATATTTTAATCCAAAAAGTAATAACCAGAAATTGAACAGCTAGTTTGTCTGAAACTAGAAAGCATAGTGTGTGTCATAAAATCATTTATAGAATATCATGACACCTTATTTTCAGTCTAAAACACTTTTCTATTAATCTATGTCATTTATTCTAATCTTATATTAAAATAATTAAATTCGGTTTGTAAAGCAAATGTGAATTATCCTAAGCATATCCCCCGGTAGTGTCGTAAGAAAGAGTGAAGCAAGGCACATTGTCATGTACCAGGATACCCCAGGCCAAGCACAAAACTCCTTGTCGGAGTTTTCACTCCTATACACATCTTTTTCAGAGCCTCCACTACCTGATCATATCGAGACATGGATGTATTTCTTGAAAAATACACAAAATATCTACATTAAAAAATTCTAGGAAGTTCTTCTATACTAATTTTCAATCTTTATCTAAGGGTTATGTTCTCTAATTAGAGTTTTTCTAAATCTAGTTTTCAAGGTTTATACTGAAATTCCTATGATACCAACTGTAATTCCCCGGCCCCAAAAGCCCAGAGTCGGTGCATTATTACATATCATTGGCATGATAAAAATGGATCAAGTCCCTAAAGTAAAATTAGTTTATTAGCCTTTGAAGTACTAGATACATTCATATGTTTTAAATGACATTATAAAATGACAAACAACAACTACATTGTCTGCATTGTCCACATTCATATTACTTAGTCCATCCCTACCGGTCAGTAATAATATACTTTTTCGCTTCCTTGGAAAATTACCTATAAGAAATGTGAGGGCTCAAATTCTCAGTAAGAGTACGAAATACAGTGGAAGATAACAAAAACATTAGGCATGTTGAATAATTAAAAACACATGACATTACAAATAATAAACCTAAACACCTTATGGAAGGAATATGTGCTGAGTAAATAATTCCATAATAAAATAGTCATGGGTATTATACTGGTGGAATAACCACATGAAATATCAATATCTAGTCTCATAATGATGGAATGCATAACGGCGGACATCATAACCACATAGTTAAGCCCTCACGCCAAGACTACAAATAAGATGTTGTCAAGTCCTTTTTCCAAGACACTGTTTTGTCTCAAGAGACCTACCGATGCATTGAGGAGCGATAGAGGGCTCCACCCGTCACTTACTAAGTCCAATTCATTTTTCATATGAAATGGTTGCAAAATAAAATAAACATTCGTATTAAAAATGGCATACAAAATGACAATACCTTAACCATAAACCATGAATGGTATAAAAATAGCACATCTAGAGTCAAACATAACACATTCAATAAAATATGCTAGATTTTATTATAATTGATTAACCTCTATTGATAATAATGATGTATATTGACATATATGAAGATAATCATCAAAACTATTTATGTGAAATATCCATTTTTTCTTGAAAACATTTAGAAGTCTCATTATTTATCAAGAATCTGTTAAAAATTGATTTTTGAGTCAAAGTGTCCCATACCACATTGAAACTTTTAAAAGGAATTTTAGTTTTAAAACATTAATTTCTATATAAATAAATCCATAAAACAATTTTAAAAACATGGACATTAATGAGAATGATTTTGAATAATAAATCATTAAAACATTAAAATGATATTTTAGTTATATTTCATAACCAAAAAAAGACACATGAATAAAAATAACTGAGGTAATCGAAACCTTATAATATCATGAGAATAAAGGGATTGATGATATACTATGTCAAATTCAATTATATACACCATATAAAATTTAATTGACGTATAACAACAAATAAATCTCAATGGAATGTAAATTGAGATGAAATCCCTTATAAAGACCGCATCTTTATGTTAAGGATAAATCAACGACATAAATATGTGTGAAAAATTTAAATACACTAAATAGGATTGAATATTAATTATAAATAAATCATTGGAAATTCACACGTATTCTTGTAAAAAACACCAATGACTTGGATGTTCAACCTAACGAATGGAAATTGAGTTAAGATTACTCTTATCATGTTCATATCAATTACTTGAGAAATTATTAATGGATTGATTACGTGTATAAAAATTATATCCAGAAAAATGGGAGTGGAAATTACTACATGAATACTAAATAGTTATTCCACACATAATCTCAGATTAAAATATTCAATGAACTATGCGTAAAGCCTAATGTGTGGAAATTGAAATTTGAAATTCCCTTACCGTTTTAGATACTTACGAAACACACTGAAACACCCTTAGATTTTATAAGATATATTCTTTTTAATTTCATTCATATATTCTATTATACGCTACATCAATATTATCTTCCGCTATACACAACACCTTATTAGCTTGTAGTATATGCAACACTATTTTGGGATCATGTTACACACAATTTCAAGTTCGTTTGATAAAAGTTATTCTACGCAACATTGAGTGTGTGTATATATATATAAATTCAATGAATAAATGAAATATGGTTGGATTCTATTATACTCAACAACAAAGGAGTCTTGTACTACACACAACCCTGACTTGGGGTTTTTTACACACAATCGCGACCTTCCATGATAGTGTGAGTTGTACGCAATTCCGAGTTTCACTAAACATTGATATGTTATTAAAATGTTATATAAACTAGCCATTATGAATAGTAATACACACTTTTTGAAATTTTATAAATTTTATCTTTCAAAATTCACTTCATTTTTGGATTCAGAATATCAAAATTAGCCTAGGGTGAATTTTTGGAATTTTTCTAAAAACTATCAATTTTTGATTAATAGTGATACCACTGTGTTACTATTCAAAAACTGAATTTTTATTTAAATAATTATTTATTTTATTTAAATTTATTATAGGTAAAAATTGATACATAATACCTATATAAGTTCAATGTAATTCATTGGAATCATTTTATAATTATTTTAGATCTATAATAATTTTATTGAAGTTTTCATCATCTTTTACCTACCTCATAGGAGAATTTGAAAATTTACATAAAACAAAATTTTACCTCTTCTGTGAGTGGAATTTCCAAAATCTAAGAGACACCATTAATGAAAAAAGTAAAATGTGGTTTAATAAGATAAAAAGAATTTTTGGTGAATAGTCATTTTTTACTTTTATTTACCATGGTTAAAGGTAAATAGGGTAATGAAGGGTAAATATGATATTATTATTACCATAAAAAATGTTCTAATTCTATTGGATAAGTGTAATTTGACCAAATACAAGATTAGGAAAAACAATTACCCTTTAGGTCCACTTGGATTAGATTATGACACTTATTATTATTTTATTTAAAGAAGAGTTTAAAGAGTTAAAATCAAAGGTTAATAACTCAAACATTTTTAATATAGGGTTATACATAAAAATAACTGGACTATAAATATTAATTATAAAGGTAAAATTATTTCCTATATAATGGTAGTTTATTTATAACCTTTAGACTTTATATAATTTAATGTATTTATAACACAATGATGATGCAGTAATTACCTTATTAATGAAATATTAACATAATAGATGTTATAAATACCCAAATAAATTAAATTTTATACTTTTTATGAATTGCACTAATTTTCTAGGTTAATATGACATGTTAGTATTGATTTAATTAACTATTTTTGAACTACTAATTCTGATATGATTTTTTACAAAAATCAATTACCAAATAGTGTCAAATTTGACATAAAATAGTTTTTAAAACAAATATTATATTATTAATTGTTATTTTATTCATGAAAATTTAATGTTTAGCCAAATTACTTAGATAAGGTTTTATATATTAACAATTAACCACTTGGGTTTATTTTGGCTTGTTATAGTAAGTTTATTAACCATATAGTGTAAGAAAACATGAAGACACAGTAAAAGTTAAATTATTTAACTTAGAGTTAAATCTAAATGATAAGGTTAAAATAGTAACCTAAACTTGTCTAAAACCAATTTGTTGATAGTATTTAGACCCATCCCCACTTTATATTCATAATAAATCAATTTTTAGCTGTTATAAACCAAATATGAATTTATTATAAAATAATATTTTATGTTTTTACTAAGGTTCCCCTCTCCTCCCTTATAAAAGGGCACCTCCTCCCTCTCCTCTTTACAACACTTTGAGCCTTCAAGCTCGGACAACCCCTGCCCATTTCTCTTCTCCACTTACCTAGAAACATTCTGGTTGTTATTTTCATCTCAAAAGACCAACTCTTGTCCCTTAAGGGAGAGCTTAAAGAAGGTGCATCGAAGACGAGGTAATCTCTTCTATAGATACTTTCAAGTTTCTTTCTTATTCAACATTTTCTTATTAAGTTGTTTCATTATAAATTAATAACATAAATATCACTAATATACTAATATGTTATTATAAATATGAAACAACCCCATTTCACCATCTATCTATCCTACGGAAAACAAAATCCCCGTGCGTGCGTATGAACGGAATATCGTCTCCACGCCGTGGAGTAATCTATTTTTCCACCACTACCTTACTTGGATGGTTATAATGGTGTAAAGAATAACTATATATAGTTATTATAACGTAATACTTATTCTGATTCAATAATTATTGGAACGATATCATCACTCGTGCGTATGTACGGATTACCATCTCCACAACATGATAAGATTCATTCTCCATGTTAACCAATCAATAATGATTATAAAGTATATATAATAAATAATAATGAAATATATGAAATAACAAAGATACAGTATTTATGTATATATATATATATGTCATCTACTTACTTCCATTCAAGTCAATAAGGAATGGAAAACAACGTTCATGAGTACGTATGGCCTACCATCTCCATGAACGGTGTATTTCATTTCATTAATCTATCTATTATATATATATTTACTGAATATATATGATATTAAAATCATGATTTACATTCTATAAGTAATTAAATCATGATATAAGTAATAATAATATCATGAACAACAAGTCCAAACACGTATGATAAATAAAATGATTTTACCAAAAGGCTTCTTTAACATGGAATTTACAAAAGAATGGGTAATATAAAGTCATAAGTGAACCATAAATGATATCATAACAATGAATATGATTATGTAATAAGTAAATGAAATTATTTAAATCATTATACGGGAGGTTCGGATATGTACGAAGCATATCAGTCCTAAGGTAAGGGATAACTTTTCAGTCTCATTTTTATCTGAGATTTCTTATACGTAAGTAATTACTGCGGGTTATATTTTTCATCCATGTCCATAAAAATGTTTTTCATAATGTTTTAAATATTATTCCATGTATTTTTAAAGTCATGTTTACCCCTATTTGAATTTTACTTTGTGTTATGGAAGGAATCTTTCTTTTTATTAGCATACGTGGTACTTTTTGACTTTTCCATTAAAAGTACGAGGAGAATGTTTTTTTAACTTATACTGCATGAAGGGATTTTTACGGTTTTATAATTCCTTATTTTCATGAATATTAATAAAAAATATTTTATGATTATTTTCAACAAAATCATTTTCTTTGAAAATTGAATGGAATTTTGTTATAAGAAAATTATTTTAATGAAAAAACGATATTTTTCTCAAGAATTAATTTCAAGTGTTTTGTCAAAACTATTTCCATCTTAGATGACATTATTTAGTATGATTATGTTTCAAGTATAATGTCTCTATTATTTACATGATTTGATTATTTTTATGATGAAATGATATCCATTTGATTTATATGGATTATGTTATGAAGGGATGATGTTTATGAAACCCATTTTATTCTTTGGGTTATGATGAATTATTTATGTTTAATTTGTGGCACAAGTAAGAATGATTTCATTATGTGATGGGTGGGACCTATATATCCCTAAAATTCATTGGGTAATGATTTATATCTCTTGAGATAGACATGGCTAGAATGGTTTGTTAATCCGATTCAGTGATACAAGACTGGAACGTGGAGTGAACTCGATTCATAAAGGGACTTTGTCCACTAAGATGGTCTTGGAAGAAATTCCTTGGCCACTATAGAAATCATATCATGTGCTTAATGGATTCCACAATTACATGTTTTATTCCCATACTATTTTATCGTGATTGATGTTCCTTTATGATATATTCCTTACGTACTTCCATGATTTATGTCATTCCTCAAGATTTTGATGTTTAGATTCTATATTCATGTTTATGCATACAAATATTTATGGATTGTTTTACATTCCCTATGTTTACCCTTACCGAGAATTTGAGCTCACCCTTTTTGTGTTTTCTTTTCCCCAGGATATAAAGAATGGTTTTATGTAAGAAAACAAAAGGGGAAGATCTTTATGGGAGATGTTGAAGGTCTTTCACCATGATTATAATATTATGTTCCATGTTTCCAATGGCACTAAACTATTACGGTCCTCTGGGGTCTATTTTTTTATGTATTTAGTATTCCGCAAAAGTAATTTAATGTCCATGTATGTCAAGCTTTGGGTATCTACATTTGGTATCAGAGGAATGGTTTAGTTAACCTTTGGATACTAGGATGCGAAAACTTTAGTGAAATCCCTAGAGATATTCCTAAGGTATGTCTAGGGATGTCCCGAAGGTTAAGTATACGTATTGGTTAGAGTCCTAGAATTATGTTGATGATCATGAATAACCTAGGGTGAACCTAAGGTGTCATGGATTAAAGAATTTTTGATAAGTTAGACATCCCATAATTGACTTTTTAAGATTATGTGGTTCCTCGTTATTTTAACTGTTTCATGCACTATGGTTTATGGTCTTAGTCAATGGAGGGAATGAGAAGAAATTCAGTTAAAATTGATTTTAATGGAAAAATTGGAGACTATGATCAACTAAATTATGTAACTCCTGGAGAGAAAGATATTGTGATTATTCCAAATTAGTCATCTCGATATATGATGAACAAGGTGAACATTAGTTGTATTCCTAAGTCATCAAATAAGAGGAAGATGGAATTTTATGAATGTTCGCATAGTGAGGAGCATAGAGAAAGGAATATTGAGATTTCTAAAGAAGGGAAGAAGAAAAGTGAGGAATACCTCAAATGGGGGGGGAGATGTTATCTATGTGGATAAAAGGGTCATAGAGTGACAGACTGTTATGGACTCCAATGACTTATCTACGGAGAACATTGGCATTACCCAACCCAATTCCCTAACCTAAGTAGTTAATTCTATATCGAGGAAGGACATATTCCATGCCGATCATTTAAGATTATGGATTGAAGGGGTTATGTATTGGAATTCAGTAATAATGTTGTTGAGGTACTTTTATAGAATATTAAAAAATCATTGTATTGGTCCATTTTGGTTTTTTATAAGAATATGGTACCAGTAACCATGAAAAGTGATTGTAATATTTTTGGAAAGATGATGATATGCACATAATGAAGTGATAAAGTGAAAATAATATGTTTGATAGTATTAATGAGCTCATGACTGATATAAGGACAGGTGATATCATGGTTTGAGTATATAATATTTTTGAGATTTTGGTATATGGAAAGAGTTAACATTTGACAGTATTTATGTTTTTACTAAAGTTCAATGGGTATTCATTTCTCAAGAGAATACATGATTAAGGTAATCACATGTTTGGAATGTGACCAACAAAAAGATATATCATATGATATATGGACGATACATGATGGTATTTACATGCTTTGTAGAATGACCTCTCTAGTAATATTTTTCATTATACTATGAGATTGGACAGAAGTATTTTGGATAAACCTAAAGATTGGAATAGATTAAGTTAGACATCATATAGTATTGTTTATGTCTTGAACTTCTTGTCATGTTATAATATTATAGTTTTAGAAAAATGACAACCCCTAAGACGGGTGACAACCCATCGCGTCGGACAAGGCTGTAGGAATCGAACCCACAAACGAAGTGCGACAGGACTTTATCGCCTACCACTGGCCTACAAGAATTCCCTTTTTAGTAGAAACAAGTTTTATTTTATTGAGCAGTATGATAGATGAAGTATAAGTCAATTTCTGGAATTATATACGATTAACCTCACTATAGTTGGACTTATGTATATTTGATAAAATTTTCTTACCTTTTGTTTGAGATAGATGGAACGACCCATCATTCTATCAAATGATCTGCTAACACTTCATGAATGAAAAAATTCAACTTCATTTCATTTAGAGATGAAGTGGAAATTGTTCAAGGCACGACCAATGGTGAGATTTTACCAAAATAATGAAAGTATTTATTATAATTAAGAGTCTTCAACTTTAGGGAAATGATCTTGAAAACCAAAAATGTTGTCCTAGTGCCCTTATATCTGATGAATTATATGGTACCTTAGATCATCACAAATTTATGGCTTCGTTATTGTTGGATTTTTCATAGCCATGTTCTCTACCACCCTCCATCAGAACATGATGGTTATATTTCTCTTCCATATCCATATTTTCACCTATGTTCTCCTTTGTGGAAACCCGATGATTATTTAATTTGGGTAACCATTACGTTTCATACTTTAGTTTTTAAAGATAAGTTTTGGTATTCCTTTTTATGATGTGGGATTCTATTAAAGAAACCTTCAAGTAGTAAACCACTTATATCCCCGACGAATTTCGAGGGTGAAATTCGTTTTAAGGGGGGTAGAATGTAACACCCCGAGATTTTATGTGATATATTATTTTTAATTTATTTCATATCTTTTTTTGTACGCTACATCAACATTATATTTTTCAATACGCAACACCATATTATCTTGCAGTATACACAACACTATTTATGGATCGTGTTACACACAATTTCAAATTCGTTTGATAGTTTTTATTCTACGAAACATTGAGTTTATATATATATATTCAATGAATAAATGAAATATGGTTGTATTATGTTATATGAAACAACAAAAGAGTCTTACACTACATGCAACCCTGAACTGGCTTGCTTTACATGAAATTGTGACCTTCCACAATAGTGTGTGTTTTACGGAATACCGAGTTTCACTAAACATCGATATGTTATTAAAATATTATATAAACTTGCCTTTATGAATAGTAATACCCAATTTTTAAAATTTTAGAAATTTTATCTTTCAAAATGGACTTCAGTTTTGGATTCGGAATATCAAAATTAGCCTAGGGTGATTTTTTGGTATTTTTCTGAAAACATTCAATTTTTGATGATTAGTGAAAGCACTGGGTTAATATTTAAAAACAGAATTTTTATTTAAATAATTATTTATTTTATTTAAATTTATTTTAGGTAAAATTGATACATAATACCTATATAAGTTCAATTTAATTCATTGGAGTCATTTTATAATAATTTTATATATAAAAAAATTTTATAGAACTTTTCACGATCTTTTAGCCACCTCCTAGGAGAATTTGAAAATTTACATAAAACCTAATTTTACCGCTTCTATGAGTGAAATTTTGAAAATCAAAGAGACATGGTTAACATAAAAGAGTAAAATGTGGTTTAATAAGATAAAAATAATTTTTTGTGAATAGTAACTTTTTACTTTTATTTACCACGGTTAAATGTAAATAGGGTAATTAAGTAAACAATGATATTATTATTACCAAAAACATGTTCTAATTATATTGGATACGTGTAATTCGACCAAAAACAACATTAGGAATAAAATATTACCCTTTAGGTCCACTTGGATTAGATTATGACCCTTATTATTATTTTATTTAAAGAAGAGTTAAAAGACTTAAAATCAAAGTTTAATAACTAAAAAATTTATAATATGGGGTTATACATAAGACGAATTAGATTATAAATATTCATTAGAAAAATAAAATGATTTCCTAGATAATGGTATTTTATTTATAATTTTTATACTTTAAATAATTTAATTTATTTATAACACAATGATGATGCAGTAAATACATTATTAATGGAATATTAACAAACTTGATGTTATAAATACCCAAAAAAAATGTAATTTTAGACTTTTTATTAATTACAAAAAATTTCTAGGTTGATATGACATGTTAGTATCGATTTAATTAACTTCTTTAGAAATAATCATGTTGTTATGATTTTCACAAAAATCAATTACCAAATAGTGTCAAAATTGACATAAAATAGTGTTTAAAACAAATATTATAATATTAATTTTTATTTTATTCCTATAAATCTAATGTTCAACCAAATGAATTAGATATGTTTATATATATTAATAATGAACCACTTGGGGTTCTTTTGTCTTGTTATGGTCTGTTAATAAACCATATAGTGTAAGAAAACAAGAAGACACGGTAAAAGTTAAATTATTTACCTTAGAGTTAAATATAAATGATAAGGTTAAAATAGTAACCTAAACTTTTATAAAACCTATTTCTTCAGAATATTTTGACCCATCCACACTTTTTCTTTGAAATAAATCAATTTAGAGCTATTATAAACCGAATATGACTTTATTATAAAATAATATTTTATGTTTTTCCTAAGGTGCCTCTCTCCTCCCTTATAAAAGGGAACCTCCTACCTCTCCTCTTCACAACACTTTGAGCCTTCAGGCTTGACCGAACACTTCCCATTTATCTTCTCCACTTCCCTAGTAACATTCTGTAGGTTCTGGTCTTCTTAAAAGTCCATCTCTGGTCCCTTAAGAGCAAGATTAAAGATAGTGCGTCGAAGAAGAGGTAATCTCTTCTACCGATTCTTTCAAGTTTCTCCCTTCTTTAAATTATTCTTCTTTAGTTTTTTCATTATAAAGTAATAACATAAGTATCACTAATATACTGATATGTTATTATAAATATGAAACAACCCCATTTCACCTTCTATCCATCCTACAGAAAACGAAATCACCGCGCGTGTGTACGTACAAAATACTGTCTCCACGCCGTGGTGTAATCTATTTTTCCACCACCACCTTACATGGATGGGTATAATGGTGTAAATAATAACTATTTATGGATATTATAACATCATACTTATTCTGATTCAATAATTTGGGGAATGATATCATTTCTCGTGCATACGTACGGATTACCGTCTCCACGACGCGGTGAGATTCATTCTCCATGTTAACCAATCTAGAATGATTATAATGTTTAAATAATAAATAATAATGAACTATATGAAATAATGAAGCTAAAGTATTTCTGTATATTTATATATATATATTTAATCTACTTACATCCATTCAAGTCAATAAGGAAAGGAAAATAGTGCTCATGCGTACGTATGGCCTACTGTCTCCATGAACGGTGTATTTCATTTCATTCATCTATCTATTATATATATATATATATTCTGAATATATATGATATATAAATCATGATTCACATTATATAAGTACGTAAATCAATATATAAGTAAAAATAATTTCAAGAACAAAAAGTCCAAACATGTATGATGAATAAATTTATTTTACCCAAAACGCTACTTTAACATGGAAGTTACAAAAGAACGGGTAATATAAAGTCATAAGTGAACCATATATGATATCATAACAATGAATATGATTCTATAATAAGAAAATGAAATTATTTAAATAATTATAATGGAGGTTTAGATACATACGAAGCATATCCGACCTAAGGTAAGGGATAATTTTTTAATCTCATTTCTATCTGAGATTTCTTATACATAAGTATGTACTGGGGGTTATATTTTTTATCCATGTCCATAAAAATGTTTTTCATAAAGTGTTTAATATTATTACATGTATGTTTAATGTCATGTCTACCCCTATTTTACTTTTACTTTGTGTTATGGAAGGAATCTTTCTTTTGTTTACCATACGTGATACTTTTTGACTTTTCGATTAAAAGTACGAGGATAAATGTTTTTTTACCTGATACCGCATGAAGGGATTTTATGGTTTTATAATGCCTTATTTTCATGAAGCTTACTCTACAATATTTCTTTATTATTTTAAACAAAATCATTTTCTTTTAAAATTGAAGGGCATTTTGTGATATGAAATTCATTTTAAAGAAGAAAGGATATCTTCCTCAAGAATTCATTTCAAGTGTTTTGTCAAAACTAGTTTCCATCTAAGATGAAATTATTTAGAATGATTATGTTTCAAGTATAATGTCTCTATTATTTACATGGTTTGATTCTTTTTATGATGAAATGATATCCATTTTATTTATATGGATTATGTTATGATGGGATGATGTTTATGAAACCCATTTTACTCTATGGGTTATGATGAATGATTTATGTTTAATTTGTGGCACAAGTAAGAATGATTTAATTATGAGATGGGTGGGACCTATATCTTCCTCCAATGCATTGGGTAATGATTTATATATAATGTGATAGACATGGATAGAATGGTAAGTTAATCCGATTCAGTGATATAGGACTAGAACAAGGAGTGAACTCGATTCAGAATGGGACTTTTTCCAATAAGATGGTCTTCGAAGAAATGCCTTGGCTACTATAGAAATCATATCATGTGCTTAATGGCTTCCAAAATTATATGTTTTATTCCCATTCTATTTTATCATGATTGATGTTCCTTTAGGATATATGCCTTATGTACTTCAATGATTTTTGTCATTGCTCATGATTTTGATGTTTAGATTCTATGTTCCAGTTTTTTTGCATTCAAATGTTTATGGATTGTTTTACATTCCCTATGTTAACCATTACTGGGCATTTGAGCTCACCCTTTTTATATATTCTTTTTCCCAAGATATAAATAAAGGTTTTTGGTAAGAAAACCAAAGGGTATGATCATTAGGGGAGATGTTGAAGATCTTTCACCATGATTATATGATTATGTTCCGAGTTTCTAAAGACGCTAAATTATTATGGTACTTTGGTGTCTGTTTTTGTTATGTATTAAGTATTCCTTGAAAGTAATGTAATGTCCATGTACGTCAATATTTGGGTATCTACACACACACACACACTATGAAATAGGGATAATACAATGAAGATTGAAATACCAATACACAAGGAATACAATCATGGGAAGTACATACACCACACAAAAGAAATAGTGGCACTACAACATGAATCTCACGGGAATAGGAAGTGAGATGAAATCCCCTTACCAAGTTGTAATCAATCGAGTCGTATGACCAAAAGTTAATAACCACCAAATTATTCACAAAATACCATAAATATAACGATAATGATGATAATATAAATATCAAATTGTAGTACACAATACACCACATACAATAAATAAGTTGCGAAAAATGGAAATCTCACGAAATTAAGAGTGAGATAAGAAATCCCTTACCTCAAGTTCGAATTGTATTGTATGTTCCATGTTCTTCCTAAATTAAAAAAATAAGTTAATTTCTACTTCATTATGAAAATTTATCAAGTTTATTATTCCATTTATATAACTTATTACCTTTTATAAAAATTATTTAAGTATTTGAGTTCATATTTGATATTTTGTCTATGTTCAGACCTGGGGTCCAAAATGAAGTTGTTATAATTAAAATTTGTCCATGTCGTCAAAATTACATTATCTCCAGAATTATATAAATGATTTAGATATCATATATATTTTATATCCATTATATATATATATATATATTTTTAATAGAACATAACATTTGTAGATAAGAAATAAAATGCCACATTCATGAAGATGGTAAGCCATACGTACGCATGAATGCTACTTTTGTTTATATTTTTTATTTTAATGGAATTAAAACCTAATGATACATAGGAATATTATAATTACAGTATTATATATTATATAATATCATTAACTCTATCCTTTATATGTCACACATAAGGAATTAACGAGTCATATCACTTTAAGGGGGCAGTAGACTGCACTTCCTCAAATAAAATTATCGCGTTTTACCCATAATGGAAACCACAAAGGTATGCTATAAATGGAAAATACAGAATAATAAATAAAACATAAACATAATATATATCATATATAAATAAAGTTCCATCTTAATGGTCACCATGAGAGGCGGTAGGAGATAATTGAACAATCATCATTTCATGAGGCGTTAGTTTGTCATCCACAAAAACAAAATGTTCTTTACCCATTAGATGGAGGTGTGTATAAGTGTAGTTTAAATACTTGTCACAACAAAATAGTAGTATATTTAGGATATAGGTGTTGTCAAAAAATAAAGTAATTAAAAGTTTTTAGGGGTTGGATAAGTAAAATAAAAGAAAATAATTTAAGAGAAACCATTACCTTTAATTTGGGTAACTCCCATTGGTTGGAACCAAAAGGACTTCTTAAAGTGACATATTCCAAAGGTAAGGCTTCTAGGTGTAACAGAGGGATATTTATAGCTTATCTGGTTATGGTTTGGATGGGACAAGGGGCTGGAGAGGTGTGGGGAATGGGTTAGAAGTGGTGTCCTTTTATAAGAGAGAAGAGGGCCTCTTTAGGAAAGTTTGAAAATGTTATTTTATTATAAACATATATTCTATTTGAAAAAGTACGAAAATCATTAATTTAAAAGATAATATGACTTATGTTCTAAATAAAATCATAAAATAATAATTGGAAAGGTTTTTGATATTTTTTAATATTAATAATCTTATTTATATAAATCATTTATTAATGAGGTAAATACTGCATCATTATTGTGTCATAAATAATTTAATTTATTTGATGTAAACAATTTATAAGAAAATAACATAATGTATGAAAACTTTTTATCTTTCTAATTAATATTTATAGTAGAAAATATGACTTATATAACCCTATGTAAAAATTGATATACTAAAAGATATTTGTTAATATCATTTTTATCTTTATATTAAAATAAAGTGTCATTATCATTATTAAGTAGCTCCATGGGGTCCCAAAATCCATAAAAGGATTCCCATGGTCGGCCAGGACACATAAAATATGGTTAAGACAAGTTTTATGGTAATTTGGTATTATTATAAAATTATTTTTTACTTTGATTTACCATATTTACATTTATCCGTGGTAAATAAAAGTCAAAAGTTATTATTCACCAAAAAATATTTTCATCTTATTGAACCACATTTTACATACTAATAACAACAAAGTATGTTGAATTTTAGAAATTAAATTCATATAAGTGATAAAGTTTTATTTAAATGAAATAGTCAGTTTTTTAACTACTATTAAGTGGTTTTACTATTCACCAAAAAGTGATGTTTTTTCAGAAAAACACCCGAAATTTAGCCTCAGCTATATTTGATATTCTGGATTAAAAAATGATTTCTATTTTAACTAATTTAAAAAATATAAGTTTCATTAATTAATTTAAAATTAATTCCCGTTGTCAAAAAAATAGCGAGTTTTTATGAAACAATAACTATCAAAAGATTGACATTTGTTTATGTATAATTTCAAAGTGAAATTATTTCCAATGACCAAAATTGGATTAAATGGAAAAAATATAATCTAATTATACTTCCAAACCATTCAATTTTATAACTGAACACTATAAATTACATTGATTAAAAAAGTTCTCTTCAATTAAAATTTTGTATTTTTTATTATTCACCCAAATATGAATGTTATAAAAAAAACGCAAAAAATTATCAAAACTAAATTTTTTTGTCCTGATTCTAAATAAGAAGTTTATTTTGTTAAATTTAATATATAATTGTGTCAAATATTGGATTTAAAAATGGTTTTCCATTAAAAGGTGATAAAATATAATTTTTTTAAAAATACTACCTTTATCTGAAAAAAATGAATTTGGTCTTATATTATGTTTAAGAAACACATAATATGGATGTTAAAATTATATGGAATATTAATAATTCAATAATCAGTTATTAATATTCATAACTTCTTTTGAACGGCTTCTTTGGTAAGTCGTCGTGCGCTCGAACTCGGTGATGTGTGAGGTGCAAGCTATTGAATTAAATTAAAGATATAGCGTAATATGAAACCTTGCTGTGTTACATATGTAGCCTATGAATCAATCCTAGATACACCAAAATTTCATTAAAATCCAAAATTTAATCATTAAAAGTATCCTTCATACTTGGTATGATTTAATTAATTTTATTTCCACATTGCCGCATCTAATTACCTGAAACAAAACTAGTCGGTCCTCCTTTATAAGAAAGTCCCTAAAAATTATCGGCATGACCTTTTGAAGAATAATTACATCTCAGAATCATTATTTCTCAATCTATGTATGCATCATGATATTATCCAAATAGACACATCTATCTATGAACCTTATACTCAGCGAAATTCCTTGGTTGGGTCCTTAACCATCAAAACTTGTGGCCATACTCCACCCATGATCAATGATACTTATTCAATCCAAATAATTTTTTTTAAACCAATTCCATCTTGATTTGAATTATTAATGTCAAAAATCATTGAAAACTGCATCCAAATCCTAATTTTGGAACCCTTTAAGGGACTAAGTAAAATCTGATCTTTTATCATACCAGCATCCTAGTGATATCTCAACCATCGACTATTTAGTATCCCTACATTAATAATGCATCCTATATAAGGGTCATACGTCTATTAATTATTCAAAAATCCCCTATAAAAATAATTCCACAATATAATCAAACCAAGGGTATATTATATCCATTTCATTAAATAAAAATATGGATAAAATTTATTGATCTCAAACTGATGGAATACATAATGTTGGACATCATAAACATAAGATCATGGTCTTGTACCATGAAATCATATATAAATGGGTAATTCATAATAAATTAAATTATAATGTTTGTCTCATGATATATACCATACCTCCAGGGGATATCTATATTAGGCCCCACCCATCACTAATAAATTCCAATGTAGTAATCATACGATTTGTCATAAAATTTCCTAACATTCTAGAAAGAACTTATTAATTGATCATATGAAAATAAAACTATCAATATTAGTATTTTTTAAAAACATAAAACAAATTTTTAAAATTTTAATGTAATAATGTATATGTCTTCGAAAATATTGTGAAAATCAAAATAGAAACTATGAGGTATAATAGGACGCACCCTTTTCAAAGAAGTAATGATCTTGTGGTAAAGAGAGTATATTAAAGGTGTGGGGTTATCAATAGAATATATTATTTTATTTTATTAGTTTCTAATGGTAATATATAAAATATAAGATAATAAAATCCTTCACTATGTTTCATAATGATTGTGTGCATTATCCAATGAATATCGGATGGGAGTGTATAGCCCAGGTGAATAGTCTTAGGCCCACTCATCATGCATTGAGTGATTATTTAGATGATACTCAGATTGCCTTTTTCTATGTTGTTAGACCAATTTCCATATGAAACAAAACTTCATCCACTTTCCAATATTAAGGTATGGGTGTTATTTCCTAGAAACCCACACACTCTTCACTCTCTAGAATTTAGTATTTTTAGTCATTATAACTGCTAATGTATCATTTCAATCAAACCCCTTGGAAACAAAGAGCTTTTTGTAACATTATATACCATGAATAAAATAAAATTCATTTTATTGTAAATCAAAGAGGAATTATATATACCATATAATAAAAATTAGGTTTAAAATACAAAACATGTCCCAAGAAAAGTAATTTCAGCTGAAATGTCCCTTACCTTAATTCCAAACATGCACTAAAGCATATAAATTTCATATATAAAAATAATAACTATCTAAATCATATATTTAATAAATATATTCATATATATAACCTTCTATGAACTTTATTGATAATTATTATCTATATGAATATTATTTATTTATTATATATTTCCAATATAGAGTGTCAGTCATCTTAATCATTTTGAACTAATTTTGTAATAGAGGTGTTGTCATTTGTTCATATCCAAATATTCATAATTACTATATTTATTAATGTACTATAATAGATATATTATGTTTATTCTTAAGTCTATTATCTCATTCCACATGTTTTTAGTAATGTTGCGTGAAGGTGGAATCAATGATAGTTTATTTTGGAAATTTTAATGATCCAAGATGATATTTTAATAATAAGTTAAAAAATTTACATAACCTTTAACGAACCATAAAATATAATTATTTGATTATAATATTATAATAATATTAGTATTAAATTTCAAATATTCATCCACATTATATTTTTATATCATTGTTCATGTAGGTGATTAGACTCACCCAAATATGAACATTCAATAATTTTATGGGTGAATATGGTAAATAAGTTGTTTATTTTGACATAATGTCATTAAAACAAAATAAAAATGAAATTATTTTTTATTTTGTTTTGGATATTAATAATATTTTATGTTTTTTTGTTAAATATTTAAAAACATAATGAAAAATAAGAAACATTACTTTGTGGAGGCAGTAGTCCGCATAATGCATGACCAACATTTCAATTTCCTAATAAATGAGAGGAAATGAAGGTGGATTATAATTATTTTCTTAATATTAAAAATTAATTTATATATGTCACATATATTATGAAATAAAATCCTTATAAATATAAAATATATATGTTGGTGAAAAATGGATGTTTTCGCTTCGTGGTGGCGGTAGTCTGTACAATGCACAATCAATGTTCTTCAAATTTTTTTCTAATTGGATGGAAATGAAGAAATAAGTGTTCATAAATTAGCGAAATAAATTAATTATCAAAATTATAATTAGTTCATCATATTACTATGTTTATGTTTGGTTTTTAATATATATATATATATATATATATATTAAGAAAAAAAATTATGAGGTAATTAATACATAAATCGAGACCTTAACCTTCCTCTTGATGAACATGTTAGAACTTATAGACATAGGATAACATGTATTAGAAATATCATTTATCAAATACAATTGAATTATAATATAATAAAATTGGTTAGGTAATCAATTATATTTTTAACGTAATGCAGAGCATTGAATAGGTGAATGTGATCCCCATTTATAAGCAAAGAAAATGGAACTTTTTGTGAATAGTATTTACTTTTCAATAATTTCACTAGAGTATTCAAAGGTAAATGAATCGAAAAAACTAAAATAATTTATTTTTGGGTGAAATTATGTTTTTCAAGCCTCAAAAACGTTTTTACACACATTCTAAAACATGTTTTATGTCATTTTATCTTATAATTATTTCACTTTTACAACTTTTTTGTTTTTACCGCGGTGACCAGTTTTAACCCAAGTAACTTATGTTTTAACAAATGTATAAAATAACCAATATTACCAAATATGGGTATGATAAACATAAATTTAATTTCCATTTTATTAAAATAATCTTATAATGAAGTGAAAATTATTTTTTA
The DNA here is from genome assembly GCA_963277665.1 of Viscum album. Taxonomy (NCBI): domain Eukaryota; kingdom Viridiplantae; phylum Streptophyta; class Magnoliopsida; order Santalales; family Viscaceae; genus Viscum; species Viscum album. Next base: position 1,182,518,031 of record OY728150.1, on the reverse strand, counting down.
CATTAAAAAATTTTATATATAAAACACTATTTTGTAGAAAAATATTTTGTTCACAATGAGGTGTTATTAATTTTAATTATTATTGATTAAAATTTTAATGAATTATAATTTATATAAATATGTGTTTAAAATTTATATTAAATCCACTTTTTAAATGATATGATGTCATTTTATTATATATAAATTACATAATATTAATAAAACAATTCTTTGAAAATAATAGTTTTATAATTATCATGGTCACTAAATTTAATCATTGTAATCATAATTTTATTCACAAAAAAATAAATCGAAACTATTTCAAAATATAATCATATTGATATAATATATGAAATCCATATTTTTGTATTTATTTTCAATATTTGATAAATATTTTTTAATATAAAAAATAAATTAGTTTTTCAAGTAAAATATAACATATGTTTCCAAAAAGAGAAACTTGGGACTTATAAATACACATTAGTATTTTTGGATGATTAATTTTTCTTATAAATAAATATATATATATATATATTGATTATAGATATTTTTTCAAAAACTATTACTTTCATTCTTATATTAAGATAATGTCATAAAAGTTACTTTTTTAGCAATATCAGTATTTCTTACTATTAAAATTAAAATAAACTATTTAATAAGAAAACCAAATATTTGTCTTAATTGAATATTGATATTGTAAATTAAAATATGAAATTATTTTTTTAAAATTTAAATTAAAGTTATTTTTTAAAAAAAATCATGAATAAATAATCATTATAGTGTTCATTATGTATTTTTTGGGATTTAGTACTTACCTCATATAGTAGGGTCACAAGTATTATATTCTCCCACAATAACTAATTTCATTCTTGAAACTGGATACATGTTAACTACTAAAAAACGGTGGGTGTTCCTTCTTCATATATTATTCCGACTCCCATGTTTCCTCCTCTAGTTTGTGATTTCCTTAAATTACATTCACCAGCCGAGTTGTTCAATTTCACAATACTTGATCTATAGCTTCAGGAATTTGGATAGGATTTTCATTATATGAAAAGTTAGGTTCCAACTCCATTCCCAAATATGTGAGTATAATCATTATATCTTGCAAGTATTTCATCAATAATGAAACATAATATATGCCATAATCTTTAGAATGGTTTGTTGAAATATTCAATCGGTATAAAAATACTAGAATTAAATCTATAATTTTAAGAGGAAAAAATTTCCCTTGATAATAAACTCCCCCTTTATAAAAATATTAAAAATCAATTCCATGGGGAAACATTTTAGAATACATTATCCCCCACTTGAAATTCCATATATTTCTTTTAATTATCTATCTGAATCTTTTTTTTCCTTGAGATTCTTTGATATAATTTAAAATAGTTCATACATTGTTAGTCGTTCCTCTAAAATTTATATTCCTAATAGATTTTTTATAGAAATACTTACTAAAAATATAGAGTATAATATATATTCTCCTAAAATTTCTCATATAGTTCCTTCATGAGACTTAAATGGAAACTTTTATTGTATTAAAATTTGACCATAAGTAGTAATTGATCCCATGATCCTTGTATGTCAAGATAATGTGATAACATAATGACTTATAGTTTTCGAATAGTCCTTTAATATTTCCAATATTTTTGGTGATGATAGGTGGTGATTAAACATTCTTCTATGTTATGTTAATTTTGAAAAGTCTTTATGAAATTTTATGTGAACTAGGGATCACAATTAGGTATAGTTGATATAGGTTCCCCATGAAGTATCACATGTTCATTTATATAGATCCAACAAAGGTGATCATGGGGAAGTTATTCCCTAAAAACTAATAAATGTGTAGACTTGCTAAGACAATCAATAATGACCTATATTGCATTGTTATTCCTTGAACTCTTTGGATGATTAGTGATAAAAATCAATGTAATATGTTCCCACTTCCATATTGGAATAGTAAGAGTTTCATTACTACCATAGGATGTTGTATTTAATACTTTACATATTATCACTCTATGAATATGAACACATTGTATGTAATTTAATTCTTTAAAAATACCAATATAAATGTTAACTTTAATCCCTATACTTATTTGTATAACTAGGGTGTATAGAAAAGTTTTAGATATGTTATTCAATTAGTATCTCCCTCTTGAGTTATCGTATACATGGAATACATAAACTCTTTCCAAAATAAATCCCTCCATCTTTATAGACTAATTTTATAAATTTCACATCATTTACTACTTTAATCCACCTTTTTATATCTTTATCAGCATATCTGGTCTTCTCAATATTTTCCATTAAATATGGTTTAATAGTTTATCTTATAAGGGATGATTACTCCCATTAAAAAAAAATTACCATATATATCTTTACAATATACTTGAATATAATATCCTTATTAATCCTCATAATTTTTATAACTTAATGTTCACTCATACTCAAGGAATCAATCAACTTAGTTTCATTATGAAGGTTGTATTAAATCAATATTTCATATTCATCTTCTTTTACACATGTTGAGATATTTTTGAGAGAAAATATACTTAATACTTATTGTTCCATATATATGTCACATATTTATCCATAGTTTTACTTATGCATTGTTTAAAAGTAAAATATAACAAATTTTTTCTTCAATTTCATGAGTTGGATAATTTTTTTCATTAATCTTTAATTTCCTTGATACAGAATAAAATCCTCTATCATTGTGCATAAGGACACGACCCAATCATTTCTTTCATGCATCCCTATATATTCAAAATCATTAATTTCCTAATGTTAAAGATAATACCTTTCCATTAATCAATATAATATTTATCTCTTCAAAATTTTCTTCACATTCTATAGACCATGTGAATTTAACACAATTACATGTCTTGTTTGTTATCAAATTGGCCAATAATAGATTTTTAACAAGATATTTATAATAATCTCGAAAAAAGTAAACTATGTATATTAGTTATATTTATTATTGTATGAAATTATTTAACTACCTTTATATTTTAAGGATAAACATATATTTCATACTTGGAGAAAATAAAGCCAAAAAGAGAAAACCTCAGGTAACAAAAATTCAAACATAAATATGACATATGATTCATTTTCAATGAAGGTATTGATAAATATTCATTGATGTTACCATACTATTTATATCTTTTATATTATATTAAGATGTCATAAATTAATACCACAATGAATTTAGAAAGAAAATCCTTGAATAATCTATTCATTGGAATCATAAAAACAAAAGGTGAATTAGTCAATCCAAAGGGAATTACTATAAACTCATAATGTCTATATCTTGTACAAAATGCCATATTAGGTATAACATACTTCTTAAACATTAATTGGTGACAACTAGAGTAAAGATAAATCAATAAAAAATATGATCTCCTTGAATGTGATCATATAATTCTTTAAATCATGGTAAATGAAACTTATTCTTTAACGTAATGGAATTTATATACCTGTAATCAATACACAATCTCATATACCCATCATTTTTTTTACCAAAATAGAATAGGGGATCCCCATGGTGAAACACTAGGGAGTATAAATCCCTTATCACAAAACTCATATTATTTTTTTATCAACTCTTCTAACTCCCTAGGTTCTATTTTATAAGGTGTTTTGGATATGGTACTTGCATAATGAATGAGTTCAATAGAAGACTCAACTTCATGCTCGGGTGAATAGACATGTAATTTGTATGGAAATACATAAATTGATTTTTTGTATAATTATTACATACTCTTAACTTAATATATTTTTTACATTAATCAATAGTATTTTCTCTCCATATTCACTCATAATTTATTTAGATTGTTCTAATGGAGGTGGGCGTAGAAAATACTCTATGTTAAGCCCCTACCCTAAAAATAAGGGATTATATTCCTCATTAACAAATATTAATCTCCTTGTATTAGTAATAAATTATTTTACTATACATTAAGATCATATCCATACCAAGGATTTAAGTTATAATTATATATATTTTCTTTTCTAGCTGGGAATATCTATGAATCTTAATAGAGAAAGTTCAGTAAATATTCATTGTAATAATATATAATGTATGTGTCTAAACCAAAAAAATACATTATTATAAAATTTGGTGATTATTAATTTTTTTTACAAACATTCATGATATAAATAAGTTTGTAGGTTCATAATCAATTAATTAATTAGTTAACTTTGAGTTTAGGATTAATATAACTTATATCACACCATTGTCTATTTGAAAAATAATTTTAGTGATCACATATGATCTAACTTTCTACCTTAGCCTTTTCTAATGTAAATTACATTGATTTTTGGGAAATGGGTTAAATAGTTCCTCAAATCGTTACTTTAAATATTAAAACATCAGAAACTTCTGTCTTACCTTTTCATTCGGAATCTTGATGACCATTTTCTACATAATTGAAAAAAAACTCCTATTTCATTCAAGAGTCCCCTTAAATGTTTATTTCCAAAATTATTTAATGTGAGAAATTCCACCCTTCCTTTATTCCCCCTTTACATACTTTTCTTTTCGTGGTGTTAAAAAAATAACGTATTTTCTATATTTCCTTTGAAGACATAGGTCTTACAGAACTCATATTCTTTCCTAATTAAACATAAAACTATATCCTCATATGATAAAAATTTATAAGAGACTAACTCCCTTATAAGGATCTAATGTATCCCATAAAACAAATGATAAATATTAGTATCTATTCTACATATTTAGTTTATAGCATGACTATCTAACATTGTAAAGTTATAATCATACTCAATAATAATTTTCTACTCCTTCCATATGATATTGAGTTTTTTTCTTTCCATTTCAACAATTTTATCATAAGGAAGTTAGTTTTCATAGAATATATCCTTAAAAAAATTTCCTTTATATACGCACTATCTCTTTTTCACATTTTATGATCTGAATTAGTGACCACCATTGATTCACATCTCCATTTAATGGATATAATTCCATGATGACTTTTTCCCACTAACTACTTCCCAATGTGAGATATACATTTTCTAGGTAAATTATCCATTGATAAAAAACCAATATATTAGTATTTTCATTGAATAGTGGAGTTATTTTTCACATGATGTTGCCTAATATTTTTACACAACATTCTGGATTATAAAATTTCTCTATATAGGTGAGGTTATCTGTTATAACAAGGGTCAACTACCTTAAAATGGTTATGATATGATTATATCCAAATACAAATTAATTTTATTTCTTAGTAGGAAGATCACAATATTGTCTATGGGTATTGATATGGTTCCTATTCCTTCTACTAGTAACCATTCCCAACTAATAGAATACACATAATTAACATATGATATTGAATTGTAAAATAAAATTCATGTTGGGTTTTTTAGTGAAATTATTTAAAATATTAAGGGGTTTTATAATATTTGTGACATAAAACTAGGATCCATGAAAATCTATTCCCCATGGTTTTTGTTAAAATTTATTTAGTACCCACTGTAATAACCAAGATTCTAAAAATAGGGATCCAATGATAATATTACATTATTTTTATATTATACAAGGTTTGTTATATGATACAACATGTTCATATTATTGGATGTCAGGATACATACATATTTATCACATTAATATTGAGAAAATAAAATGTAACAAACCATAATTTTATGGTATGTTTCTCTTTAAATAAATATAATTTCGTCGAAATCTAAATATACATGCAACACCAAATTTAAACGAACTATAAAAAAATATTAAATTTTTTTTATATAAAAGTATTTTCATTACTTTTAGATTGTTTGGGATAGAGGTGGTCAGTGTGGATTATGTTTTCTGAGGATTCTCTAACATTTGGATGGTGGTTTGATGGTTTTTATTTCTCTTCTTCGGTACTATTGTGGTCACTAGCATCTCTGTCGAGGTTTTCATCCACTCATACTCTACTCTATCATAATTTTTTGACACTCCATTCCAAGTCGGTATGGTTTTGCAGTCTTCAAGGAGGGTTTGGGAAATGTTTTTTGAGTGGTCAGTGGCCTCCAAGAGGAACATCCAGCATGGTACAATTGCGATGATGTTACTCGTATGGTGATGATGGTTACCATACCATTATGATGGTTCTCAAATGGCGACAATGTTTTTTTAATTTTATGATTTTGTGATGTTGATGACGGTGGCTTTGGGGGAGCGATGATGGAGCCATTGATGTGGACAAGCTGTGACCCTCATTTCATTTTTTAGGTGTTTCTGGAATCAAGGAGGCATGGTGTGGTGTAGTTCTCAATTCAAGGAAATTCAGTTTAGGTTCTTTGAATTTCAATTTTTTTTACTTTGGCATGTAGTGATGGTTTTTTTGTGGTATTTCAGTGCTGTCTTGGAATTTTGTAAGGTTTCAAACATTTCCTTAAAAGTGTTTAAAGAAAATTAAAAATTTAATTTGGATAGTAGTGGATGATTAGGAATAACCAATTTATGAAACAAAATTTATAAATAATTTATTTATTTAACTCTTAAAAAATAAATTCACAATATTGATTAAATCTATTTTATGATTCAATAAAATATTATCTAAAAAAATTTTACTTCATTTTTTTGAAGATATTAAAAATAATTTAATAAAAATTTATAAATTTAATTTTATATAAAGGATATAATTTTCTAATCATCATATAAATATTATCTTAATTTTATTTTTCGGGTTTTATCTAAAAAGATCTACTTTTCAGTAAATAGTGAAAAACACTTATTTTTTAAAACATTCATTACGTTTATTCAAATAAATCAATTCGAAAGATCCATTCAATTTTGAATTTGGTATTGAATTTATTAAAATAATTTAATTAATGCATCATGATAAATATTTTTCATAATTTTTATATTAGTCAAATTATATGATTAAATACACATTTTATGGAAAATGAATTCTAATAACATTTTATTAGTTTATTTTTATATTAATCTCTAAAAATTATAGGAATTGAACTTGATAAAATATTTTTAATTAAGATGATTTAATTTGGTAAATAGGTCCATTATATTTTTTGAACATTATGAATAGTAATAGAGGTATAATTTATCACCTTGATAATATAAAAATTAGGTAATTATGGTTAACAATTTATATGATAAGACATAAAATTAATTCAAACATCAGTATTTATTTTATTTTATAAGTATGTTCTATCCCTAATCATAAAAACATAGAAAATATGACTATATTTCCCTTTATATTTTATTTTTACCTTTATAATATTTAAGTAAAAGATAAATTAAAAAATTTCACTAGCTTGATTTTAATATCTAAAATATTTTGTGAGAGGGATAAAAATAAAATTTTTTCAGTTAAAATAGTTATTTTAATGGTGAATGATGTTTTTGTAATATTAATTTATTTTTAATTTTTAGATATGATATTGTCACTATAAATTATAAAACAATACTAACACAATGATTTTCCAAACTGTAGAAAAATCATGTAAATGATTTTAAGACCTCTGACAGTAATATTTACTAGAAAATTTGTAGTTACCAATAATTTTATAGATACATATAACATATTAGTGATTCGAGAAATATTTATATTTTAATTCAATTTTTTTTGATATCATTAATGTCTAATTAATTGAATAGTATTAAAAATGAAATTACTAATATTTTCTGGAATTTTTTTTATTAAATTATTTAAAAACAATTAAAATTTAATCTAGTAAAAGGAGGAAAATATATGGTAAAAAATCTCATCCCTTGTCCATTTCAGATCCAATTTTCACCATATAAGTAAAATTATAACTCTTAAATATTTAAGTAGTTGTTGTTGTGGTTAATGTTAAAAATACTAACGAAGGGGTTATTCAAAAAGATAATGATTAAGATGATTTAAAAACACAAAGAAATTAATTTTCTGATTATATTAGTATCATATTATTCTTATATATTAATACATGTAATTTTTTAACCATTTTTTCATTAATGTACTTTATTATATTTTAATATTTTGAAAAATTACATTTGTACTCCTCCCCTCACTTATAAAAGGACACCCCTTATCTATTTTATTTACACTATATTGATCTATATATCTTCAAAATACCATACCCAATTTACTATCCAATTATTTATTAATTATATATAGATTATGATCTTCTAAAAATACCATTACAAGGGTCATTAATATGGAATAAAAATGAATTATTCTGAAAAAGAGGTAATGGTCTTTACTGAATCATTCAAATTTAATGCTTATTAAAATCAATCTAAATTTATTATAACCAAAATAAATAAATAAATCATCTATAATCAATATAATATGATGTTTTTATGACTATCTGGCATCCACTTTCCTTATATTTTACGTTCTATGAAAAGAAAAAACATTTCTCGTGCGTACGTACATCTTACTGTCTCCACATAGTAGTATAATTCATTTATGTCACCACGTTATTTGTATAGTAATAAAGATGTGAATGTTGAATATATATGATATTTATTAAATAATTATGTTTCTAATGTTATAATATCATAAATTCTTTATTACATTCCAATCCTTTGTAAAATGATAATGTCACTCGTGCGTACATTTGGATAAGAACCTCCATGAAGCGATGTAATCCGTTCTTCATTAAAACATTTCATGTATGATTATAAGTTTAAATTTAATGTATATATATTATATTCTAATTATTCAATAAATTTTAATTATTATATACAATTATTTCATTCAATCCAAAGAAAAGTTAAAACACCATTCATACGTACGTACAACCTACTATTTCCATGAACAGTGTAATTCATTTTTCTATATCTACCTTTTATGGGTGAATATATATATATATATATATATAATGAATATATATATTATTTATATCATGATTAATATTTTGGATATCGTGGAACCATTATCAAAGGGTAAGGACTAGAACTATTAAACAAAAATTCTCATAAAAAAGAGAAGTAGTTAACAACAGAAGTAATGGTAATAGTATAAGATTCAAAAAATAGTGATAAGATGTTTTAGATGCATAAAATATGAAATTATAGATAGTTATCAGGTTATTTTATGTATTTATAATGAATCTAAATTAAATATACATGATATTATAATCACTTATGAGGCAATTCTAACTTGAGATAAGATATTTCATCTTAATTTCAACTCAATTGAGATATATTTGGTATTATAATCCAATTTAATTTTATGTAGTGAATATAAATCCCATTTCATGTATTTAACATTAAAATATATTCCTTCCGGATGATTAATGTTTCAAATCATGTTTACTCTTTCATGGGGTAAAAATTTAAATGTTATAAAAGAGGTAAAAAATTATTGTACAATATCATTTTTTGGTTCGCCTTTATTTTTTTTAAATTATTATTGTAATATATGTTTCATAATATCCACATATTTTCTTATTATATATAAACTTAAGGTGTTTCAATATTTTCTTCCAAATTTTCAACTCTTTGGAACTTGAATCAAGGAAATTAATATTTAAATTAAAATTCAATGTTATTTCCCTTTTTGATTAGGTATATTTTTTCCATGTCTATTTTTTTAAAAAAATGTAATAAATAAGTCCTTTTTATATAATCAAATTATTTATCAAGGCAATTTTTATTATCCTTGATATTTTACAATGTTTTAAAGAAATATTTGTAATGCTTTTGGAAATGGTTATTTTCAGCATTTTTAGGAAATGTAAAAGAGGAATCATTTATTTTTAATATATATGATGTTAATAGATTTTCCCAATACCATAACCATTTTATGATATTTAGATTCTTCTATAAGTTTTCAATGGTTTTACCAAGAAATATATTTAATTAAATATTATTTTATTATTTCAATACCATTTTATTTATTTCTCAAATAGATATTATTTTAGTAGAAATCATTTCTTTCAGATGAATTTTTTTTTCTTTTATCTCTTTTTAATTTTGCGGTCATTTAATTTATCTTGAAACATTAATTTATTGTGATAATTTTTCATTATACATTACATTTCACTCAAATATCCATATTCTTTTAATCATGTTTATTCGTATTTCCTAAAATATATAATATTTCAATAAAAGGTTTTTTATATTGAATGTTAATAAAATGGTAGGGTAAATGTTGATATTTTGGTCTATTTTTTCTATTAAGATAATATCTAATATAATATATTTTTCATTATTTAAAATGAAAATTTAATATAATTGGAATGAATTAGACATGAAGTGATGATTGGGTCTTGGTTACTAAGACAAATTAGTTGGATATACATATTAAATGGTTTTTGGAGTATACCTACCCATCGATTAAACTATCGTAGAACAAGGCCTTGATGGAAATGATATCATGATGTCCTAGATCATGATGTAAAATATTACGAATTTTCTTCATGGAGAATTAAGTTATTTTTTCTATGATATTATTGTATTATTATTATCCATGGATTCATTTCATGCCCAAGTTATTGATTAAATGGAATGTGTTTTGATTTATTTACCTTCCAATGTTGTTTATTCCTTATTCACTAATGATATATTCGACTTTATCTAACCCTTACTAAGCATTTGAGTTCAAAAATTATTATTTTTACTTTCCCTATAATATAAATATCACTATAATGAATAATATAAAGTATATTATATTGTTTCTTGTGATATTTATTTTATATTTCCAATGTAATATGGTATCATGTGTGTATCTAGTTTTCTAAAACTTCTAAATTGATTGAACCTATAAGGCGAGGTCAGTTATATCTTGTACTAAATTTATTAATGAATAAACCAAATTTGAGTTACTAGAGTTTTACATTTATATAGTGGTTATTAGAGAATTTTTAGTCAAAACCATGGGAACTATATTTTAAATGAACATAAATAACATCAGAATTATGATAATCTATCATAGTATTTGAGAACATTTACCATTATAAATATTTTTATTTTATGGCTTGATGTTCATGATGAATATTAGATAACTCCATGATTTCCATTATTTGGTGATCATTCCTAATTGAATAAAGTGAATAAACACCCATATAATGTGTAGGTATTTACCTGCAAATAAATACAATTCAAATGGTGTTGGAACTAAGAAGATCATCGCCATATTATGGTATTTAATTCACATTATAATGAATTAACATTCTTGTATGGAAAAACCTATTGTTCCATAGTATGATTTTTCAATGTTATTTTTCATCATGAAATGGAATTATCCATCTTTTAAGGGAATTACTAATCTATTGGAATTTAAACAATATATCAAGTCTCTTGACAAGATAGTCCTAGGTTTTGGATATAATGATTCTAAAAATGGTTATTCTGATGGTGTATTTTTTTGAGAGGATATGCCAATTAATTATGGTCATTGATTCATAAAAATAAATAGTATGAATAAATATTAGGCATGTAATTGAGAAATTTTAAGGTGATATTCATCAAGAAATAGTTTCCTCAAAAATAGAAAGATGAAATGTAGAAGAAGTTACTCACATTAAACCAAAATGAAGAATAAGTTGTGGTAGACTATGAGGACAGCCTCACAAGATTATCCAGATGTTCTCCAAGATACATACGTAATACATAATTAAATATTGACCATTTATTTGATGGGTTTAAGATAAATCTATGAAGGGTAAATGTTTTTAAAAAAATCATCATATAATGATATAGTATCAAGTTCCATTAATATGGATAATGAATTTTATAGATCCCATGTCTTCAAGGGAAATCACGAGAATAAGGTTTTAGTTTATCACCAATAAAAAGAGAACACATCAAAGAATAAAAAGGGAAAAAATAATTTTCCAATTTGTTAACATGTTTTAAATAAACAACTAGGAAAATGATTTATGGGAATGAGATTTTGTTACAGGTGTATAGATAAGGGTAATTGGGATATTTAATGTATGGAAAAGAAAGAAACTATTTTGTATTGTGATTCAAATATAAATATATAGGTAATTATTCAATCCATTTTTTTCCAAGCATCATGGGAATATACCATAGAATAATCCATGGGGATAAGGTCAATCATATTAAATTAATATATCTTAAGGGAAATTTACAATAGATATAGTGAATGGTACCCTTATAAATCACTATATAAATTAAAATGTTTCATTTAATTCATGATATACCCACTCTTTTATGCATAAATAATTTTCTTATGTTATCACATCACCACCTCAATGATTAGATATTTAGTTGGTAGTGAAAACTAATAATGATAGGACAATAATAACTCAAGTCAATAGGTCATCTCTGATAAATGTTTATGGGATTTTGATTCCTTAAAATATTTTTATTCTTCCTATATTATAATTTAATGTAATTTTGGGAATGTATAGTCTCTCATAGTATAGATACCGTATTAATTGAAGAGGAAGTTATGTTACATTTTATATATTAAAAAATTAATGATAGTATTTCAGTGTGAATATGAACATAAACTCCCAATATAAATTAATTTCACCATATGAGTTTTACTACACATTAATGAGGGATATTTCTCTCATATGGTTTTGGAGAAACTATAAATTCATTATATACCTATTATATGGGTGTTTTTTATGACTCTATAAATGAGTTTCCTAGTGTTCACCCAAATCATGAAGTTTAGTTTCCAATAGAACACATAACTATTGTCATACCTATTTCAATGATTCTATATAGAATATCCCTAATTTAGTTGCATGAATTGAAGAAGAAACTACAATAGAATTTATATAAGGAGTTAATTCATCCTATTTCATCATAATGGGGTGAACCAATTATTGTTTTTAGAGGAAATATGGGTCAATGCATATTTCCATTGAATATTGGGAAATTAACAAAAAAATTATTAAGAAATAGTGTCCTCTACCCAATATTGAAGATTTGTTTGATCAATTATGTGGTGATAAATATTTTTCCAATATTGATCTTTGATCCTGATATTACCAGTTAGGGTTCAAGAAGGAGAATATACCCAAAACTACCATCCATACGAGGTTTGATCACTATGAATTTTTAGTATTGCCATTTGGAAATTCCAATGCTCCAAATAAATTAATGTATTTAATGAATAGTATATTTAGATATCACCTTAATTGTTTTGTAGTGTTATTTATAGATGATATTCATATATATTCAAAGAGAAAGGAAGAACATGAATAACATTTCAGGATTGTGATGTTGACTTTGATAAAGGAGAATCTATATACAAAATATACAATGCTTGAATTTTGAATTCAGATTTTTCATTATTAGTTCATATCATATCACGTAAGGGTATATCATTAGATCCTTAAAAGACTAATGTTATTGAGAAATGGACTAGAAAAAGAATGGTAACCAAGATAGCTTTATTGGGTTGGCTAGATACTGCTGATGTTTTTTGATTGATTTATCATAACATTCAAATCCACTCACCAAGTTAAATTGGAATGGGGTTTTGTTATTATAGATATAATAATATGAATATGATTTCAAATAAATGAAGAGAATATTTTTCAATATTCATGTTCTTATACTTCCCTTAAGTGGATAAGGCTTTGTGATATAAAGTGATATATGAAAAAATGGGTTGTAATGAATTCAAATGAAGAATGATATGGTGATATATTATTTAGTGACTCTATTTTTTTCCATTTAACACTCTTAAATATATTAATTAATGTTATTTTATCTAGGAACTTATTCGGTGTGAGATTTTGGGCCCTAAAGAGACTCAAAATTGAAATATTATTATTTTTTAATTATAATATATCACACGAGTTAATATATTTTTCCCCATCGTGCATGTCCTTAGATAGAAAATTTGAGACCATGATTTAATCTTAGATATAGGTTTTACTCTAGGTGTTTCTTAAGCTTGATCATTGTTATACTTCTATTTGAGACAACCATTTTTAGTGCATTTAATAATGAAAAATATTTATATTTTTTAATTTATTTTAAATGTTCACAACCTAATTCCATCTATAAATATGTCTATTACTGACACATTCCATTGCTTCATGCATCCTAGGTCATCATGATGATGCTCATGGATGGTGAATTAATTTCCACATTCCAACTTTTCAAAGAAAGGTGACATTCCTCAGTTATTCACAGATGTTTTCTTCTTGATCGGAACTAGATGATGGTATGTCAGTTACTCATTATTTGGATTCCTCCTCAAAATTTGTCACCTAGTCAGGGTCTCCCTTATAGATTAAGATGTTGTTTATAAACCTAATTCTTGGTGTCATATCTTCATCGATACTAATTAATTACACTACTTATGTCTAGAAATTCCAAATGGATTTTCCAGGGTAGCAAGCTTTAGTCAAGGAAGTGGTCACATTGGGCATTAGTGGCATTTCTAGATGCTGGAATATTAGATCACCTATATTATTCCTCCTAAGAGGTCTTCTTAAGGGTGTAGAACCTAATAAATCTTGTGGTAATCAAAATGAATCTTATGTTCGAGGCCTGTCTTACGAGGTTTTCCTCATCATCCCATGCTTAACATGGGATATTCAACAACTTTAATGTCTTTTAGAGACAGATCATACTGATTGAAAGAATTATGAACGATGATCATATATAAGCATCCGTAAGAGGGGTCACCTGGAAGGTTTACCAGATGTGTGGATCAGAATACCCAATAAGAGTGGACTCGAGGTGGTGTATCTAAAAAAGATAATGTTTCATATCGTTAAGGCTAATATGAATTCCATAAATGGTGGATCAGTAAATTTTCACCCCATAAAGGGTGACACCAAGTTTTACCATTGGCTGGGACTGAACCTCAGGGAGGCTTCCTGCATATTCGATAGAGATGATAGAGAAAAAAACCCACATAGTTCAAAGGGGTGATTTGGGGATTACACATGGCTAGTATCCCTTCGCAAGAGGATCACTAATGATTGGATGAATTTGAATTTTGCAAGGCTTATGCATGTTTATCTTCTTGGGTTCATATATAAGCAGTGATGAAGTGGATGGAAAGATATAACTGGGATGTGGTGGCCTAGGTAAGAATCAGGATGGGTATGGTTGAAGTGATGATGAAACAAATGGAGTGTGGATGGCCATGGGCTTGAAACATGTCGAGGATTGCTAAATATCCCAGTGGCTGGGAATCAAAATATATATTGTTCATGAAGTGGGGTGGTGAGTATCTTAAGGAGGAGGCCCATGAAAATGAATTTATGGGTAGGTAGCTAAAGAAAAAGTAACCTCTGGGTTAGTGAATGACCCTCCAGATAAATAGAGACCTAGGGGAATGGTCGGGATGGGAATGGATGGTGGGTTTGAACAAAATAGAGGCTTCATATGTACCCTATTTAGAATGAAGGGAACAAATTCCACATAGTTCAAGAGGGAATCAAATAATCATGGAATACATATGGAAGAAAACCAAGAGACATTATAGGGTCTTATTCATGGTCATCATCTCTTCAAAAGAGGATCACTCTTGATCGGATGGATGTGATTTGTGTGGGGATTATGCATGGTTAGCATCTTGGGTAGACGGATCAGAACACTTGAGGGGGTGGATCTAGAAGATGTGTCCCATAAACGGAACATGTCACATCAAGAGGTTACTTCACAAGGAGGGATCACTAGAGTTTACCAATGGTTTTGATTGAACCTCAAAGAGGCTTCTTATGTACCCAAAAGGGATCAAAACCCACATAGTTTAGATCATACTGTTTAACGTCATGCAGGACGAGTGAACCAAAATAAAATTGAATAAAAAATGGATTATGGGGAGGGTTGGGATTGAACTTTAGAGATTATTCCTATGTTCATGGTTTAGAAGGTAGGGATCAAAGTCTATATAGTTCGGTATGTGGGGGCATAGAATTGGGGTGAACATATGGAAAAACCTGGAAAAAGTTGGGGTTTTCACATGGTTAGTGGCCCAAGACATGTTAGGGATTATTCAAGTTTAACATCCCAAAGAGGATGTCATGGTCACTGTTACTCTAAGCCCACATGAGTCATGCTCGGTGTTAGAAACAATAGGTAGAAGTAGAACTGGCAGTTGTATCATTAAAGGTGCATCCACAAGATTTGGTGTGGGGATTATGCATGGATATAGGTATAGGGATATGGAGATTTGGAGTTACTCTAGGATAGATGTTTGGGGTAGATCTAGTCCCATGTGAGGATGAATTCTAGTAGGACAAGGAAGATATCACTCTAGTAGAGATTAGTGGGGGTGGAGAATTCATAAGATAGAACACCCCATGTGTATTTCATATGGTGAGAATATAGTTTAATTTCACATTCTGAGGTAGATGGTGCTTCTTATTTTAATATCCTATAGCTTGGACTTTGAGGATTCACTCCTTTCAAAAAATAAAGATCCATTAGCATTTCAATTACAAAAATCTATAGGCAGGACAATATGATAAGGGACACTGCTTGAGGAATCAGTAGATCATCACATACGAGTCCATTGGGTCGTACAGGAAAGGTGTTTGCGAAGTAAGAGGCCTCGCTGAGAGGAGCTTCATGAAGCCCCAGTGTACTGCAGAGAAAAGTAGCTTCGTGAAGGGTGGTGATTTGTGAAGCATGGTGAAAATATTCTCTATGAATGGGGGATCTTCAATAAGCATTGACGCTGGACATAGAAATGGGGTCCACATGTATTCGGGGGGGGGGGGGGGGGTTCTTCGGAAATGTTGAATTGTCAATGATGTACTGAGTTCCCAAGAGGGACTTCTAACTTCGTGATGGTTATGGAACTTTGTGAAGGGGATCTCCACATTAAGAGAAGGTAAAAAAGAACAAAATAAATGTTGTTTCATGATGCTAAAATACCTTGGGTGATAAATTTTCTCACTTATTTGAGTAGTATATGGAGCTTCATGAAATGAGAGAATATAAGGTGAAAGGTCAGGGTAGAGATGTTTTGAGGTGGGGGTGAGCCACAAATATATAGGCACAAGGGATCAGGATGATTAGATGCATGATGTGATGAAAATCAAGCTTTTCGAATGGAGGAAGATCCATTGGGCTCACAGAGCATTCTATCAAGTGTCTTGGTGGTGATTGCAGAGGTCATAAAACTCATGGTGGTTTCCATCAACTAACTTTGTAGTGTTCATGAAGAGCGTCAGACTCATAGATCTATCCATCAATGACTCCACGAAATTTGTGTTGGTGAGTTTCTTATTGAGGAATCTTAACTACGTAGGCCTCTTTGAAGATTTTTCTAACCATAAGGATTAAAATTTCCCTCGAACATTCTTGGCCTTCTTCAATACTTCCTGGGCATGAACTTCAGTGCCAACAGATTCCCCCCCCCCAGAATTGGAGCCGTGTAGAAATGGAGGGTTGGATTATGAGGTTAAATCACCAGAAACATTTTTTATCATGATGATTGTCATGATGATGGTGCACATAGCACGAGGTTGATATCGCTAAAAACATCCTGAATGTCGTCAGCTCCGCAAAGATCAGAGGGTTTCTGCTTATAAATTTTGTAACACCCCAAGAATTCATAGTGTGTTATTTCTTCAAAATAATTCAATAACTTGCACTACATGCAACACCGAGTTCAATTGCACCATGACTTACCAAAAATCCATTCAAAATAGGTTATGAATAGTATTAAATAAATTTTAAACTTTATATAATCCTTATAATTTTAGAATCCATATTATGAGTATCTTAGACATAATGCAAGAACAAATTCATTTTCAGTATTGCACTTTTATCAAACTTTTAATAGTGAACCCTTTTTAAATACAATATTTTAAACTTTTTGACTAAATGGGGACATCAAAAATTTAAAATGAAACATCACAAGCTTCCACGGTACGCTTTCATTGAATAATATAGTAGCGTGTGTTGTACGCAACTTTGAGTTTTAACACACACCACAACCAATCAAACTAGCTGTTATGAATAGTAATACCTACTTTTTGAAATTATATATATTTTCTATTTCAAAATGGACTTCATTTTTTGATTCGGAATATCGAATTTAGCCTAAGGTGAAATTTTGGTACTTTTCGAATAACTTTCATATTTTGATGAATAGTGAAAATTAATAAATTTTAATTAAAAACAACATTTTTAATCAAATAATTAATAGTGATAAATTATGAATTTGAGTGGTTTTAAATTATATTTAGAATATATTTTTACCATTTAATATAATTTTGGTCATTGGACATAATTTTACAATTAAACCGAACATAAACAAGTGTCAATCTTTTGATAGTTATTATCTCTTAAAAACACACTTTTTCTTTTGACAGCGGGAATTAATTTTAAATTAATTTCTGCCACTTCTGTGTTTTGAATATAGAAAAATGGATTCCATATTTGGAATCAGGATGTTAAAATTGTGTTAATAGGTATCTTTTATTTTTAGACATTTTGAATAATTACTGCGGTAAAAATTTTATTTACCATGGTTAAGGGTAAATCCGGTAAATAAGGGTTAAACAATAATATTATAATAATACTAAATTACCCTAAAACGTGTTCTAGCCTTATTGGTTGATACATGTTCGGACATAGGCATATTTGGGTCGATTTTGGGACCCCATGGTGCCACTTGTAGGTGATAGGGACACTATATTTTAATTAAGTTAAAATGAATACAAAAATGACACAGGCATATATCTTTTAGCAAAACAATTTTTACATAGGGTTATGTATGTTGGATTTTAGATTATAAATATTAATTAGAAAGATAAACAGATTTCCTACATAATTATAATTTATTTATAATTTTTAGACATTAAATAATTTAATTTATTTATGACACAATGATGATGTAGTAATTACTATAATAGTGAAAAATCAAAATAATTGATATTATAAATACCCAAATAAATATAATATGAAACTTTTAATGAATTAAACTAATTTTCTAGGATAATATGATATATTAGTATTGATTTAATTGACGTTTTTCTAAGTAATCAATCTGTTATGAGTTTCACAAAAATCAACTACTGAATAGTGTCAAAATTGACATAAAAGAGTTCTTAAAACAAATATTATATTATTAATTGATATTAAATTCCTAAAAATTTATGGTTCAGCCAAAAGACTTATATCATGATATTTACATCATTAATGGACCACTTGGGGGTCGCTTGGATGTATATAGTAAGTTTCTTAACCATATTATATAAAAATACATAGAGACATTGTAAAAGTGAAACTAATTAACTTAGAGTTAATACTTAAAGATAAGGATAATATAAGTACCCAATCCTATCTAAATTATAGTGGTTGAGTTGTTTTCGACCCATACCCACCTTTAAATTTAAATAATAAACATTGGAGCCATTAGAAACCGAATATGAATTTATTATAAACTAATATTTCTAACTTTTCCAAAGGTTCCCCTCACCCCTCTTATAAAAGGGCACTCCTCCTTCTCATTTCTTCACACCTTCAAAACCTTTTGGTTCGGAAAAACTCTGCCCAAATACTCTCCCAACTTCACTCACTACAACCTAGAGGCCTTAGTTTGATCAGAAAGCCAACCTAAGGAGCCCTTTTGATCAAATCAAAAGGAAGAACCCGAAGAAGAGGTATTGATTTCACCACCCTTTTCCAAGTTCCTTTCTTCTTCCACTTCATCTTCCTTTGTTATTACCATTCTAAAATAATAACTCCAGTATCATATATATACTGTGATGTTATTATAAATATGGTACAACCATATTCAGTATTCTATCCACCCTTTGAATAACATGTCACCATACGTGCGTACGTACGGCTTACCGTCTCCACGTCGTGGTGTAATTGTTATTCAATATATTATTATTTTGATGGGTATAATAATGATATGTAACTCATGTAAATAATAAATATAACATGTTAATGATTCTGTATATATGATATAACAACCATTTATATATTATTTCAAAAGAATGATATTGTCGCTCGTGCGTACGTACGGACTACCGTCTCCACGAACGCGGTGAGATTCATTCTCCATCGTATCCATTCAAGTATAATTATCATTTGATGATTTAAAAATGATGTTTAAGGACTTGATATCATTCTGGATATGATTAATATACATCCTATCCATTACAAACAAGGCTTATGTAACAAAACATATAAAAGAAAACAAGTTAACACCCGAAACAACAATAATACTAAGATATTATTATCAAATCAATATTAAAAGATCATATATGATATAATGTATATGATTCTTGTATAATTTAATAACAATTATTTCACCATTATACAGGAGGTTAACCTACCCCAACCAAGGAAAAGTACAAGGTAAGGGGTTTTCATCTGACTCCTTATTCCCATGAGATTCATGCCATATTTCCACCATCACCTTTTGTGTGGTGTATGTACTGCCCATAATTATATTCGTTGTGTAATACACTCTAATTTATGTGTATTTACATATTCATTGTATGATACCTCTTTCATGGGTTGTATGTTTCATAAGTTACCTAATTGGTAAGGGTTATTTCACAATCTCTTCATTATCCGAGGTTGTTTATATGTAATAATCTTCTGGGATCTCTTTATCATCCACATCCATGTTTCTTAAAAATGAATTTCAAAACATTTTTACTATTTACTAGAATATGGGTTAAATTAATTTATACACTTGTTTGACTTTTTATAAGAAGTTTATAAAGTAATCTTTCCGTCATTTTCCAAACAAGGTGCTTTTTAACCTTTTCGACAAAATTAAGGTAAGAATGTTTTTTAACTTATACGGTGGATGTGGCTATTTTCCGCCGTTATAAAATCGTCGAAGCTTCCCTTACAAGATAATAAAAATGTTTTCAAAAAAAATGTTCTATTT
The DNA here is from genome assembly GCA_963277665.1 of Viscum album. Lineage (NCBI taxonomy): Eukaryota > Viridiplantae > Streptophyta > Magnoliopsida > Santalales > Viscaceae > Viscum > Viscum album. The sequence goes on along the minus strand of OY728150.1, from coordinate 1,182,497,278 downwards.
CATAAATATAAGACTCTTAAATTATTTCAAAATAAAAAGAGATATTTTTCTAAAATAGTCTTTATTTCATCTATGTCAACATCCTTTGATGGATTTTAAGCTTATTTGAAGTTGATTTATTATGATACAAAACATCCATTTTTATTGAAGGTTTTGTGATATTTGTGACTGTGGATAAGTTATTCTTATGTCACTCATGGTTTTTGTTTAGAGTATTGACATTTCATAAGTTATTTGTAATCCGAATTTTTATGTTATATTTCAACCTTTCATTTAGATGAATGTGTTAGACAAGTATGTTCCGGGTTGGGGACCGGTAAAATTAAGCCCTCTGGTTTGGTCTCCGGTTATTAGAGGAACTCCGGTTTGGTCTCCGGTTATTAGAGGAACTCCGGGTTGGTGTCCAGTTATTAGAGGCACTCCAGGTTGGTGTCTGGTTATTAGAGGCACTCTGGGTTGGGTTCCGGTTACAGGTATCCCCTAGGTCTTGGGACGAGGCCTTGACAAAGAAATTAAATTTCATCATTATGCATTCCGACATTATGAAAGTGGTTATTGATATTGTATGTGATTATTAGATTAGTATAATATCCATGTGAATCAGTAAGTGGCATTATTTCATTTTACTTTTTCCATACTATGTTGAAGTTCAAGTTTAAAAGGCTTTTGTTTTAGTAATTCATTGCCTTAAATGTTTATGCTTATTTTTGAATGTTCGGCTATATTGTTATCCTTACTGGGCATTTGATCTCACCCATTTTCTATGTTTTATTTTTCCCAGGATGTGAAGAAGTAAGTTATGAATGACCTGTAGGGATATTATGAGGGGATAATAGTGTGGACTATGGAGACATTATGTTGTCATAGTAGTTTTTCACTTTATGATGTAATGTAAAACTTATGAATATATCTACTGTTTCCAAGGCTACTAAACCAATCGGTCATTCGAGATTTGATCTTTCTTGTGATCATGCCAATGTTATGTAATAAGGCACCGACTCTAGGTAACTAGGGTCGGGGCGTTACAGTTGGTATTAGAGGAAGTTTAGTACAAACCATGGAAGCTAGATTTAGATAAACTCTGATTAGAGCACATAGATTTAAGATGAATTTTGAGGATTAGTATAGAAGAACTTCCTAGAATTTTGGTATTGTAGAGATTTTGTGAGTTTTCCGATAAATACATCCCTGTCTGGATACGAGAAGGTAGAGGCGGTCTGGAACAGATGTACCTAGGGGTAAAACCCGAAAAAACTGCTCTGAGATAGACTCAAACGGGAACTAGTGCACGACAACGAGCCTTGCTGCACTCTTGGTTACGATACTCCCGGGGGATATGGTTATGATAAGTCTCATTTTCTTTACAAATCATTATGAAGGGTTTATGAGTATATACATCCTCAAAGGAGACATTTTTTTTGATTATGGATTATATCCATAAACTATTTAATTTATATTATGTGTTTTACAAGTTTAGGATTAGGTATTGTTATTCATAAACTAATATAATGTATGCCATTGTTTAGAAATGGCGCCCATTAGAAGGAATGAGAACTCTAGCAATGCACATGATACAAAGAGAAAGAAGGATCATATATTTTATGGTCTTAAGCCAGAATTTACAAGAGAAATAGTCTCGCATGTATTATTATCATATGAAGAAATAATATCATGTGTTGATAAGATAAGTAAAGAGTTTACTGAGTCCTATGGCTTTGAAGGGAAGCAATAGAAGAAAAGGATGGAAGAGAGAAAGATGGATAAAGGGAAGAGGGAAAAGCGGAATTTTCCCATATGTGATAACTGTGGAATGAAACACCCTGGATCTTTCCTGAAAGGAATGGGAGTTTGGTATAAGTGTGGAGGAAAAGGGCACAAAGTACGTGGCTGCAAGGGTAAGAAAATGGTTTCAAATGTACAATGCTTCATTTGCAAAGTGTTTGGACACTACGCAAACCTATGTCCCAGTCATCAGACTGTGCCGCAAATGATGCTATTGGATAATAATCAAGTTATGATACTACCACAGATGAAGAGGAATGATTAGAGTTCTTATGTTGATTATGTCAATTAAGTGTTGTATCAACAATGTACTTGTTATAATAATTATGGAGTATATAAGGATTGTACTGCAGTACTATTTCATTAAGGACTTGAGATTGTGTGGAACAAAGAAAAGTGACTCAATATCCGGATAAATTTTTGGAAAATATATGGTTGAGAGAATGATAAACCATAATATAGTTCTGATATCGAGGTAGTGATTTTGGAATAATACCTGATTTATTTGGATAAATTATGTTGGATATTCTTGACTACCTTGAAACTGATTAATGATTTGTATATTCCATCATTGTAGGGGTTTAAAAAAATTTTGGATTGAAGGAGTATATCTATTATTCCTTAAGGAATAAGGGATCATGAATGTAATCAATAAGGTTTTATGGTAATTCAGGATGTTGCAGTGTTTTAAAAGAATACATCATAAAGGTGTTCACATGTTATTATGTGGAAAAAATATCTTTATTATGTTTACCTTCCTTATAAATTTTTGACTGAAGTATTTTGGATACTTCTAGTTTGGATTATTTTGGATTGCCATAAAAGGACATCCCGGAGGTCGGGCGACAACCCGTCGCGTCCGGCAAGGCCGCGAGACTTGAACCCACAACTGAAGGGCGACAAGGTTGTATCACCTACCACTGGCCCAGGAGATGTCCTGGATTCAATAATGTAGTTTTTATTAAAAGATCTTGTAGATGAATTATAAATTCGTTTATTTTGGAACCCTATACGAATAGTGTAAATAGAATTTTTTACGTTCTATTATCTTTTAGAGTGAAATATGAGTTTGTGGAAGAAATATATTAATGGATAAAACTCTAATTATAAAGTAAGTATATCTCCTTATAATCTTATCTAATCTCATAAATAAATTCCTCAACATTAAGAAAAGGAACATAGAACAAAAATTTTGTCCTTGGTGGTACCTTAAATCATCACTAATTTATGGCTTTGGGATTGTTGGCCTTTTCATAGCCATGTTCTCTGCCACTCTCCATCAGATAATTGATGGTTAGATTTTTCTTCCATATCCATATTTACTTACATGGAACCCTAGTATGTGTTATTTTCGGTAATCTTCATACTTTCCACTCTTTATTTTAAATAGAGGCCTCATTAATTCATTTTTCGATGTGGGATATCAACTAAGATATTTTGAAACGTCAAAAAATGTGTTATCCTAACACTCTATGTTTTGTTGAATAGATGGTATTTCAAATCATCACAGATTGATGAATTTAAGGACCTCAATTTTACACTTGTTTGTGATTGATGACCTCAATCACTACCTATAAATATTTATGTTTTTCCTCCAATTATATGTCTCTAATTGCCACCAATGTTCTCCTAATCGAGATCATAATTTGGTGGTGACCATTTGATTTGTCTTTTCCTCATATTAAGACTAAATTTTAGTATCCCAATTTCTAATGTGGGTTTTCCCACAAGTATATTTTCTATTTTAAACCTTTTAATTTCGAAAACAATTTCAAATTGTGAGGACGCAATTTATTGAAGGAGGGGAGAATGTAACACCCCAAGTATTCATAGTGTGTTATTTCTTCAAAATAATTCAATAACTTGCACTACATGCAAAACCGAGTTCAATTGCACCATGAATTACCAAAAAGCCATTCAAAAGAGGTTATGAATAGTATTAACTAAATTTTAAACTTTATATAATCCTTATAATTTTAGAATCCATATTATCAGTATCTTAGACATAATGCAGAACAAATTCATTTTCAATATTGCACTTTTATCAACTTTTAATAGTGAACCCTTTTTAAATACAATATTTTAAACATTTTGACTAAATGGGGACATCAAAAATTTAAAATTAAACATCACAAGCTTCCATGATACGCTTTCTTTGAATAATACAGTAGCGTGTGTTGTACGCAACTTTGAGTTTTAACACACACCACAACCAATCAAACTAGCCGTTATAAATAGTAATACCTACTTTTTGAAATTATATATATTTTATATTTCAAAATGGACTTCATTTTTGGATTCGGAATATCGAATTTAGCCTAAGGTGAAATTTTGGTACTTTTCGAATAACTTTCATATTTTGATGAATAGTGAAAATTACTAAATTTTAATTAAAAACATCTTTTTTAATCAATTAATTAATAGTGATAAATTATAAATTTGAGTGGTTTTAATGTATATTTAGAATATATTTTTACCATTTAATATAATTTTGGTCATTGGACATAATTTTACAATTAAACCGAACATAAACAAGTGCCAATCTTTTGATAGTTATTATCTCTTAAAAACACGCTTTTTGTTTTGACAGCGGGAATTAATTTTAAATTAATTTCTTCCACTTCTGTGTTTTGAATTTAGAAAAATGGATTCCATATTTGGAATCAGGATGTTCAAATTGTGTAAATAGGTAACTTTTATTTTTATACATTTTGAATAATTACTGCGGTAAAAATTTTATTTACCATGGTTAAGGGTAAATCCGGTAAATAAGGGTTAAAAAATAATATTATAATAATCCTAAATTACCCTAAAACGTGTCCTAGCCTTATTGGTTGATACATGTTCCGACATAGGCATATTAGGGTCGATTTTGGGACCCCATGGTGCCACTTGTAGGTGATAGGGACACTTTATTTTAATTAAGTTAAAATGAATACAAAAATGACACAAGCATATATCTTTTAGAAAAACAATTTTACATAGGGTTATATATGTTGGATTTTAGATTATAAATTTTCATTAGAAATATAATAAAATTTCCTACATAATGATATTTTATTTATAATTTTTATACATTAAATAATGTAATTTATTTATGACACAATGATGATGCAGTAATTACTATAATAGTGAAAAATCAAAATATTTGATATTATAAATACCCAAATAAATATAATATGAAACTTTTAATGAATTAAACTACTTTTATAGGAAACTATGATATATCAGGATTTATTTAATTGACTTTTTTCGAAGTAATCAATCTGTTATGAGTTTCACAAAAATCAACTACTAAATAGTGTCAAAATTGACATAAAATAGTTCTTAAAACAAATATTATATTATTAATTGATATTAAATTCCTAAAAATCTATGGTTCGACCAAAAGACTTATATCATGATAGGTTCATCATTAATGGACCACTTGGTGGTCTCTTGGATGTATATAGTAAGTTTATTAACCATATTATATAAAAATACATAGAGACATTGTAAAAGTGAAACTAATTAACATAGAGTTAATACTTAAAGATAAGGTTAATATAAGTACCCAAACCTGTCTAAATTCTATTGGTTGAGTTTTTTTCGACCTATACCCACCTTAAAATTTAAATAATCTACTTTGGAGCCATTAGAAAGCAAATATGAATTTATTATAATCTAATATTTCTAGCTTTTCCAAAGGTGCCCCTCACCCCTCTTATAAAAGGGCACTCCTCCTTCTCATTTCTTCACACCTTAAAAACCTTTTAGTTCAGAAAAACTCTGCCCAAATACTCTCCCAAATTCCCTAATACAACCTAGACACCTTATTTTGATCAGAAATCCATCCTATGGATCCCTTTTGATCAAATCAAAAGGAAGAACCCGAAGAAGAGGTAATAATTTCACCACCCTTTTCCAAGTTCCTTTCTTCTTCTACTTCTTCATCCTTTGTTATTACCATTATAAAATAATAACTCTAGTATCATATATATACTGTGATGTTATTATAAATATGGTACAACCATATTCAGTATTCTATCCACCCTTTGAATAACATGTCACCATACGTGCGTACGTACGACTTACCGTCTCCACGTCGTGGTGTAATTGTTATTCAATATATTATTATTTTGATGGGTATAATAATGATATTTAACTCATGTAAATAATAAATATAACATGTTAATGATTCTTTATATATGATATAACAACCATTTATATATTATTTCAAAAGAATGATATTGTCGCTCGTGCGTACGTACGGACTACCGTCTCCACGAACGCGATGAGATTCATTCTCCATCGTATCCATTCAAGTATAATTATCATTTGATGATTTAAAAATGATGTTTAAGGACTTGATATCATTCTAGATATGAATAATATACAACCTATCCATTACAAACATGGCTTATGTAACAAAACATATAAAATAAAACAAGTAAGTTAACACCCGAAACAACGATAATACTAAGATATTATTATCAAATCAATATTAAAAGATCATATATGATATAATGTATATGATTATTGTATAATTTAATAACAATTATTTCACCATTATACAGGAGGTTAACCTACCCCAACCAAGGAAAAGTACAAGGTAAGGGGTTTTCATCTCACTCCTTATTCCCATGAGATTCATGCCATATTGCCACCATCACCTTTTATGTGGTGTATGTACTGCCTATAATTATATTCATTGTGTAATACACTCTAATTTATGTGTATTTACATATTAATTGTATGATACCTGTTTCATGGGTTGTATGTTTCATATGTTACCAAATTGGTAAGGGTTATTTCACAATCTCTTCATTATCCGAGGTTGTTTATATGTAATAATCTACTGGGATCTCTTAATCATCCACATCCATGTTTCTTAAAAATGAATTTCAAAACATTTTTACTATTTTCTAGAATATGGATTAAAGTCATTTATACCTTTGTTTTACTTTTTATAAGATGTTTATAAAGGAATCTTTCCGTCATTTTCTAAACAAGGTGCTTTTTAGCCTTTTCGACAAAATTAAGGTAAGAATGTTTTTTTAACTTATACGGCGGGTGTGGCTATTTTCCGCCGTTATAAAATCGTCAAAGCTTCCCTTACAAGATAATAAGAATATTTTAAAAAAAAATGTTTTATTTAATAAATATAAGACTCTTAAATTATTTCAAAATAAAAAGAGATATTTTTCTAAAATAGTCTTTATTTCATCTATGTCAACATCCTTTGATTGATTTTAAGCTAATTTGAAGTTGATTTATTAAGATACAAAACATCCATATTTTATTGAAGGTTTTGTGATATTTTTTACTGTGGATAATTTATTCTTATGTCACTCATGGTTTTTGTTTAGAGTATTGACATTTCATAAGTTATTTGTAATCCGAATGTTTATGTTATATTTCAACCTTTCATTCAAATAAAAGTGTTAGACAAGTATGTTCAGGGTTGGGGACTGGTAAAAGTAAGCCATCCGTTTTAGTCTTCGGTTATTAGAAGAACTCCGGTTTGGTCTCTGGTTATTAGAGGAACTCCGGGTTGGTGTCCAGTTATTAGAGGCACTCCGGGTTGGTCTCCGGTTATTAGAGGCACTCCGGGTTGGGTTCCGGTTACAGTTAGCCCCTAGGTCTTGGGACGAGGCCTTGAAAAAGAAATTAAAGTTCAGCATTATGCATTCCGACATTATGAAAGTGGTTATTGATATTGCATGTGATTATTTGATTAGTAGAATATCCATGTGAATAAGTAAATGGAATTATTTCATTTTACTTTTGTCATACTATGTTGAAGTTCAAGTTTAAAAGGCTTTTGTTTTAGTAATGAATTGCCTTAAATGTTTATGCTTATTTTTGAATATTCCGCTATATTGTTATCCTTACTGGGCATTTGAGCTCACCCCTTTTCTATGTTTTATTTTTTCCAGGATGTGAAGAAGTAAGTTATGAATGACCTGCAGGGATATTATGAGAGGATAATAGTGTGGACTATGGAGACATTATGTTGTCGTAGTAGTTTTTCACTTTATGATGTAATGTAAAACATATAAATATATATAGTGTTTCCAAGGCTACTAAACCAATCGGTCTTTCGAGATTTGATCTTTCTTGTGATCATGCCAATGTTATGTAATAATGCACCGACTCTGGGTAACTAGGGTCGGGGCATTACAAATTTGGTTCAAGGGGGACCCATTATCTACATCAAATCTCCAAGAACAATATGCTGGATTCTTGAATCATGAAGCTCTAGCACCACCGTGAACACTCTCTGTTAATTGGGTTCCTTGGACCAGTGCTCTGTAAATGCTACTTAGTGAACAGGTGAATCGTGGTCCTCTATTTCTCCATGATACATGCTAAGGCGATCGCAGATCCGAAATATAATTATCTATGAATTTTCTCCCCGGATGAACTTTGAAAAATGATATTTGTGAATAAGAATGAAAAAAAACTATGTCTTGAAGAAAATGGATGATCCGTAAGCTTCCCAGGATGTCCTTGTGGATGCTTCCGGAAGAGAAGATATGATGAAAAATATCCTGACCAGGGAGAATATTTAGAGTCATTATAAAAATTGATCTTTGTTGGTGTTGTTTTCAAAATTGAAAATAGATTACCCCTTATGCAAGAGATTTTTGTTGTATGGATTTTTCCTGAGTGATGATTCCATTATCCCATAAGTGTGTAGGGATGAACTGACTTACAACATTAGAGGCACATCGAATCAACACTAGTGGTTTAGAGCTACTGATATCCATACCAGGAGGAACTACATGCCTATCACCACCGACTGTATTTGTAACCAAGTCACCAAAATTTATGGGAAATAATTTCAGTTAGGAATATCTCCACTGTAGCACCATGCTATCCTTAAGGCAGGTTTAGGGAACATAGTGAAAGGATGGACAGATAATTGGTACATAATATAGGGCGAAGAATTCATGCACGAATGCACCTGGGCCAACTGGGTATTTTCATCATATGTAAAATTCGAAGTAGTGATGTGGTGAGTAGGAATGTATGAGGATGAATGGGCCTCCTAATTACACATATATCAACTGAAAGACATCATTTCTGAGCTACTGAGTAGATGGTTATCGAGGGCCAACACCTTGCATCTTCTTAACGGGGAGGTCGACATCAACCTATATGACCTATAACATATTTATGGGATTCCCATTATAGGGGTAATGCACGATGAATGTTTCCTCACGAAGAATGCATGGGATGATCCAGAGAAAATTCCCTAGATGGAGAAGGCATTTTTGGATCTAGTTTCGAGCGAACATAAATTTACTGTGATGGATGTTTACTTCATGAAGTGGTTCATCAATTTTTTGAATTTTCCCATGGAGAGTCCCATTAAGGTAGGGGAGACACACATGACTATACTGGACCAATAGTGGATCAACATAGTAAGGAAGGTTCCTATTGAGGAATCTTAGAGGAAATCCTATAGATTTGATGGGGATCCAAGATCAAAACTGATTATTAGGTTGTTTTGGATTATATCAGCACTCATATGCAGATAGATGTTGTAACACCCCAAGCTTCTATGGTACGTTTCCCTTTGAATAATGCAACAATGTGTGTTGTACTCAACATTGAGTTCTAACACACCACAACCAATCAAACTAGCCGTTATGAATAGTAACACCCACATTTTGAAATTTTATCTTTCAAAATGGACTTCATTTTTGGATTCATAATATCGAAATTAGCTTAAGGTGAACATTTGGTATTTTTCTAAAAACATTCAATTTTGGATGAATAGTTAAAAACAATGAGTTATAGTTTAAAACCGAATTTTTATTAAAATAATTATTTATTTTATTTAAATTTATTTTAGGTAAAAATAGATACATTATACCTATATACGTTCAATGTAATTCATTGGAGTCATTTTATAATAATTTTTGATATATAAAAATTTTATTGAACTGTTTACCATCTTTTACCCACCACCTTGGACTATTTCCAAATTTATATAAAACATAATTTTACTACTTCAATGAGTTGAATTTCAAAAATCTGAGAGACACGGTTGATATAATTTAGTAAAATTTTGTTCAATAAGAAGTAAATAATTTTTGATGAATAGTAACTTTTGACATTTATTTACCATGGTTAAAAGTAAATAGGGTATTCAAAGGTAAAAATGAAATTATAATTACCCTAAAACATGTCCTGATTCTATTGGATAAGTTATATAAGACCAAGAAAAACCTTAGTAATAAAATATGATCCTATAGGTCCACTTGGATTAGATTATGACATTTATTATTATTTAATTCAATGAAGAGATAAAAGTGTTAAATTCAAGTTTTCATAACTAAAACATTTTTATTATAGGGATAAAAACAATATAAATTAAACTATAAATATTAATTAGAAAGAAAAAAATATTTCCAACATAATTGTATTTTATTTATAATTTTTAGACATTAAATAATTTAATTTATTTAGGACACAATGATGAAGCCGTAATTACCCTATTATTGAAAAATTAAAATAATTGATATTATAAATACCCATATAAATGTAATTTGAAACTTTTTATGAATTAAAATAATTTTCTAGGTTAATATGAAATGTTAGGGTTGATTAAATAATTTTTTTTAAGTAATAATGGTGTTATTAATTTTTTAGAAACAAAATACCAAATAGTATCAAAATTGGCATAAAAGTGTTTTTAAAACAAATATTATATTATTAATTGATATATTATTCATAAAAATATTAGGTTCATCTAAATGACTTAGATAAGGATTTATTTATTAATAATGGACCAATTGGGGTTCACTTGTCTTGTTATAGTATGATTATTAACCATATAAAATAAAAATACAAATATACAAGATCAATGTCAATCTAATTAACAAAGAGTTAAATCTAAAAGATAAGGATAATACAGTGACAAAAAACTTTCTAAATCATATTGGTTAAGTGTATTTTGACCCATTACTACCTTATATTCTAAATAAATCAATTGGGATCCACTATAATCTAATTATTATTTTATTATAAAATAATATTTCATGCTTTTCCTATAGTGACCCACAACCCTGTTATAAAAGGGAACATCCCCTTCACTCTAATTCACACCATCAAAGCCATTTGGCTCCTCCAACCCCTACCAAAATATCCTCTCAAATGTCCTCCCTTCATCCTAGATTCCCTCTGTTAGTCAGAAAGCCAATCTAAGGAGCCTTTTTGATCAAATCAAAAGGAATAAGCTAAAGAAGATGTAAATATCTCACTACCTCTTTCAGGTTTTTTTCTTCCTCTTCTTATTTACTTGTTGTTTCCATTATAAAATAATAACTTCAGTATCTTCTATATAGTATGGTGTTATTATAAATATCATACAACCATATTAATTTTTCTATCCATCCTTTGAATGACATGTCACCATACGTGCGTACGTACAGATTACCATCTCCACGAACACGATGAGATTAATTCCCTATCGTATCCATTCAAGACTAATTTTCATTTTATGATAAAAAAAAATGTTTAATGACATAATATAATTATTAATATGAATAATATACATCCTATTCATAACAAACTATACTTACAAAATAAAGCATATAAAGGAGGACAAATCAGTTAACAACTGAAAAACGGTAATACTAAAATATTATTAATAAAGAATTATTAAAAGATCATATATTATATAATATTAATGTATATGGTTCTTGTATAATTTAATAACAATTATTTCACCATTATACAGGAGGTTAACCTACCCTCAACCAAGGTAAATTACAAGGTAAGTGTTAATTCTACAACCTCTTAATTAATCAAGGTTGTTATCTACTGGGCTCTCTTTATCATCCACATCCGTGTATTCCTAAAGATGTATTTCAAAAAAATACTACTTACTACACTATGGGTTATAGTCATTTATACCCTTATTTGACCTTATATGTTTTGAAAGGAAAATTTCTTTCGTCTTCCAAACAAGTTACTTTATGACCTTTTTGACAAAATTAGGGTAATAATGTTTTTTAACTGATACGACAGGTGCAGTTATATTCTGCCCTTATTGCATCGTCGAAGTTTCCCTTACAAGATTATAAGAATATTTTCAAAATAAAAGTTTTCTTTTATAATAATATGTATTTTAAATGATTTCAAAATAGAAAGATATATTTCTCTAAAAAATATTTTTATTTCATCTATGTCTACATCCATTGATGGTTTTTAAAAATATTTGAGGTTGATTTATTATATTACAAATCATCCATATTGTATTGAAGGTTTTTTAATATAATTGACTGTGGATGTGGTATTTTTCCACCTTCCATGGTTTATGGATAATGTATTGACATTTTATATGCTAGTTTTAATACAAATGTTTATGTTATGTTTAAACCTTTTCATAAAAGGAATGAATTGGACTTAGTAAGTGAGGGGTGGAGCCTGCTATAGATCCTCGATGCATCGATAGGTCTCATGAGACAAACTAGTTTCTTGGAACAAGTCCATGACAAAATATTTTTTGTAGTCTTGGAATAAGACCTTCATTATGTTGTTATAAAGTCTAGCATTTTTCATTCCATCATTATAAAAGATACTATTGATATTACATGTGATTATTCAACTAGTAGAATATCAATGTGAGTACGTAAATGGAATTATTTTGATATAATTTTCCATATTATGATGAAGTTTATGTTTAAAAGGATTTTGTTTTAGATTTATACATTACCTTAAATGTTTATGGATATTATGAATGTTTCAGATATATTATTATCCTTAATGAGAATCTGAGCTCACCCCTTTCTATGTTTTATTTTTCCCAGGATGAGAAGAAGTATATTATGAATGAATTGTAGGGACACTCTATGGGATCTCAGTGTTGTGCATGGAAACAATGTTGTTATAGTTTTCCATTTTATGATGTAATGTAAACCTTATGAATGTATCTAATACTTCCAAGGATACTAAACTAATCAGTATTTCGAGGCATAATCTTTAGTAATAATGCCAATGATATGTAATAATGCATCGACTCTAGGTAACTAGTGTCAGGGCGTTTCAGTTGGTATCAGAGGAAGTTTATAACTATCCTTGGAAGCTATATTTAGATAAACTCTAATTAGATCAGATTACCCTATGAATTTCTTTGAGTATTACTATAAAAGATATCCTAGAATTTTGGTAATGTTGAGATTTTTCGTATTTTCTAAGAAATACATATCTGTCTGGATACGAGAAGGTAGAGGTGGATCTGGCACAAATATACCTAGAAGTGAAAACTCTGACAAGGAATTTTGAGCATGACACGGGGTATCCTCGTACATGACAACGGGCCTTGCTGCACTCTTGTTTATGACACTCATGTTGGTTATTCTTAGGATAATCCACATTTTCATTACAAACCATTATGAAGATTTTATGAGTATATACCTCCTCAAAGAAAACATTTATATATTATTATCAATTATATTCATAAACTGTTCAATTTATGTTAAGTATGTTATAAGTTTGGAATTATGTATTGTGATTTATAAACTAATACAATGTATTCCATTTTTTAGAAATGGCGCCTAGTGGAAGGAATAGAAACCATATCAATTCACGCACTCCATGTTTGGATTTCCCTCCTAGTCAAGATAATTATATTGGAGATGGTGATACAACTGGTGGAGATCAGCTTATCACTATACTGGGAAAACTCACTCAGGTTATAAATAATAACCTTACCCATATGGAGCACCCTGATCCATGCCTTGGAGGATCAATGTTAGATCACATCATGAGGCAAAAACCACCAACACTCAATGGGGGTACAAATCCATTATTAGCTGAGAAATTGATAATTTCCTTAGCGGAAATATTCCACGCCTTGGGGAGTAGTGAAATTGAAAAAGCTGTCATGGTAGTTTACCACCCCACTGGAGATACTGATCAATAGTGGTCATTGACTGAAAACAAAAAGCAAGATAATAAAGTATCAAATATAGAATGCAGGGAGATTAAAGAGATTTTCATAGAAAAATACTTTCCTCATGACCTCCAAGTGGATATGGAAAGGCAATTTTGTAGTGTGGGGAAAAAGTAGAATGAGAATGTCGCAAAGTATGAAGACAACACTACAAGGTTAGCAAGGAATACTGTATATTATATACGTAACCCAAGAAGTAATATTGATCATTTCAATGAAGTATTTATACAATTTCACCATCAAGCATTAACCTCAAAATCCTTCTCGTCATACGAACATATTTTCTCATGTGCTATCAAGATAGAAATAGAATTATCTATGTCTTACAACATTAAAGAAAATAAAGAGAAGAAAAGATCTGTTGAACACTCTGGAAATGGAAATAAGGGGAAGAAGGGAAAATTTGAATATCTATCCATTCGCAAATGTGGGAAGAAACACCCTGGTTCTTGTCTGAAGGGAATAAGAGTCTGTTACATGTGTGATGAAGAAGGCCACCAAGATTGTGATTGTAAGGGGAAGAAAGAGTCTTTTAATGTTGAATTCTGCAATTGTAGACAAAGGGGACATTATGAAAATGAATGTATTAATCATTAGGGTAACATACCTCAGAAAAGGCCAAGGGATTAAGGCCAAGCTTATGCTATCTCTACTCTAGAGGTTAAAGCTCTGAAAGACATAGTAGCGGGTAATTTAATGGTTTATTCAAGTTTAGAAAATTCTTTATTTGATTCTAGATCATCACATTGTTTCATATCTTCCCAGTTTTCTAAGAAAATTATAAATTTCCAAGTTTATTTAATAATGGAGTTGTCAGTAAAAACTCCTAAGGGAAGTATCATTGCAACAAGGTTTTGTGAATCAGTCCCCATTAAGGCATATAGATTTTATTTATCTACTGATCTCATCGTCATACCCATGATTTAATTTGATATAATCCTCGGTATGGACTGTCTTTCGGACAATGATGCGAATAATTATTGTAAGGAGAAGTAGGTTACAATTTTTGATGATGATGATAAAGAACACCTTATCTTCAGAGAAAAAACATCACCACCTACTTTTTATCTAGATCCACCCCAGTAGCTCAACTAAATTCAATTATTGAGGTGGAAGAGAATGAAATAACTATGGGTGAGGAAAGGAATGTTCAAATATAGGATGTACCTATTGTGCAAGAATATGATGATGTGTTTCCTGAAGATTTACCTAGAGATCCTCCAGAACGAGAAATTGAGTTTTACATTGACTTAATTCCTTGTTCAAGGCCAATGTCGGAGACCCCTTATAGGATGGCCACTATGGAATTAGTGGAAATAAAGAAACAACTATAGGAATTATGTTGTAAGGGATTTATTCGCCCTAGTGTTTCTCCATGGGGAGCCCCTATTCTTTTTTTATGAAGAAAGATGGATCTATGAGGTTGTGTATTGACTACAGGGAGATCAATGATATAACAATAAAGAAAAAGTATCCCCTAACACACATTGACGATTTATTCAACCAACATCATGGATTTCAATAGTTTTAAATGATTTACCTTCGATCTAGATATCATCAGTTATGTGTGAAGAAGGAATACATTCCGAAAACAGCATTTCGAAACAAGTACGATCATTATGAGTTTACAGTAATGCCTTTAAGATTTACTAATGCACCCTCTTTCTTCATGGATCTAATGAATAGAGTTTTCAAAGAATATATTGATTAATATTTAGTGGTATTTATTAATGATATTTTGGTATACTCCAAAATATATAAAGATAATGAAAATCACTTGCGTATTATTCTAAAGACTCTTAGAAGACATGAATTATATGGGAAGTTTAGCAAGTGTGAATTCTGGATTCTGGAAATTTCTTTTCTTGGCCATATTGCCTCTAAAATGGAATCAATGTTGATCATTCTAAGGCAAAAAAAATCCATGAATGGAAAGCACCAATCAGTATAATAGAGGTACACTATTTTATTGGTTTAACAGGTTATTATGGGCATTTCGTCCAGAATTTTTCCCGATTGGCTAACCCATTAACGAAGCTCACACTTAAAGGAGATAAATTTTTTTGGACAAAAGAGTGTGATGAGTGTTTTGATAAATTTAAAAGAAGATTAGTCAATGCTCCTATCTTGACTCTTCCATTAGAAAATGATGGTTTTGTTATTTTAAGTGATGCATCAAAGAAAGGACGTGGTTGTGTCCTTATGAAGAATGATAGGGTTATTCTATATGAATCACGATAGATAAAAATTCATGAGAAAAACTATAATATTCATGATCTTGAGTTAGCAGCTGTAATCATTTATTTGAAGATACGGAGACATTATCAAAATGGTATGAAAATGGGAGATATATACCAATCACAAGAGTTTGAAGTATATTTTATTACAGAAATAACTCAACATGAGGCAGTGGAGATGGCTTGAACAACTCAAGGATTATGAATGCACCATACACTACCACCTGGGGAAGGAAAAAAGGTGTAAAATGCTTTGAGTAGAAACGATCATGGAGTTCTTAACAACATGAGAGTTGAAAAGGATCATATATACACGAATCTACTAAAGTTGGACATGGGGATAACCATGGAAGGTTAAACATCAAGGATTTTTCAAATAGATACCAATACGTCTTTACTAGATAGGATAAAGATTTCTAAGACTGATGATGAAGAGTTTCAAAAGAAGATTAAATATATGAATGATGAGAGATTAAGTAAATTTGTGTGTGATGAAGGAATTTTGAAATTTGGGAAGAGACTTTGTGTTCCTGATATACTGGATCTAAAAAGGGAATTTTTGGATGATTCTCATAGTTCCAATATCTCTATACACCCTTGTAGCACTAAAATGTATAGGGATAAGAAGGAATATTTTTGGTGGGAAAACATGATGAGGGATATTGCTGATTTTGTGTCAAGATGTATGGTTTTTCAACAAGTGAATGCTGGAAGGAAACAGCCTGGAGGAGTCATGAAACCTCTTCCCACACCTGAGTGGAAATGGAATAATATTAAGATGGATTTTGTCATGGGACTACCAAATACTCCTAGAAGGAACGATGCAATATGGGTCATTGGTGATCGTCTTACCAAGTCAACACATTTTCTTACTATAAGAGAATATTTACCATTTTAACGTCTAGCAAGAATATATATTAATGAAGTTGTGAAAATTCACGGAGTACCCCTATCGATTGTTTCTGATCATGATCCAAATTTTACATCATGATTCTGGAGAAGTATTCAGAAAGCCCTGGATACAGAACTTCGTTTGAGAACTGCCTACCACCCTTAAACTGATGTAAAATCAGAATGTACTATTCTAACCTTAGAAGACATGTTGAGATTGTGCTCACTTGACATTCAAGGTATGTGGGATCAATATTTTCCTCTGGTAGAAATTTCTTATAACAATAGCTTCAAGTCAAGTATTCAGATGGTACCATATGAAGCGTTATATGGAAAGAGATGTCACACACCAACCTGATGGGATAATGTTTGTGAAACAAAACTAATAGGCCCCAAACATGTAGATGAAACAATGGAAAAAAGTGAAGGTAATCCAAACCCACATCAAAGCAGCTCAAAGTAGGCAGAAGAGCTATGCAGATAACGGGAGGAAGGATTTGGAATTTCAGGTAGGAGATCATGTTTTCGTGAAGGTATCTCCACGGAAGGGTGTTATATGTTTCAGTAATAAGGGAAAATTAATTCCCAAGTACATCAGAACTTTTGAAATTCTAGAACGAATTGGGGTTGTATCTTACAATTTTGCAATTACACCAAGTCTTTACAAAGTTCATGATGTTTTCCATGTATCATTGTTGACAAAATACATGCCTGACCCAAAAAATGTACTCACCTATGGGGAAATTGAACTGAAACCTGATCTATCTTATTCTGAAGATCCAGTCATGATTCTGGATACCAGAGTACAAGGGTTGAGGAACCGAACGACTCGTCTGGTAAAAGTTCTATGGAGAAACCATAAGATGGAAGAGTCGACGTGGGAACCCGAGGAACTTATGATGAAGAACCACCCAAGTCTTTTTATGCAGTAATATTCTAGAAATTTCAAGGACAAAATTATTTGAAGGAGGGGAGAATGTAACACCCCAATCTTCTATGGTATGTTTCCTTTTGAATAATGCAATAGTATGTGTTGTACGCAACTTCGAGTTCTAACACACCACAACAAATCAAACTAGCCTTTATGAATAGTAATATCCACTTTATGAAATTTTATCTTTCAAAATAGAATTCATTTTTGGATTCGGAATATCGAAATTCGGTTAGGGTGAATTTTTGGTATTTTTCTGAAATCTTTCAATTTTTGATGAATAGTGAAAAACACTTTGTTATAGTTTAAAACTGAATTTTTATTTAAATAATTATTTATTTTATTTAAATTTATTTTAGGTTTAAATAGACAAATAATACCTACATAAGTTCAATGTAATTCAATGGAGTCATTTTATAATAATTTTAGATATATAAAAATTTTATTGAACTTTTTACCATTTTTACCCACCTCCTAGGAACATTTAAAAATTTACATAAAACATAATTTTACCGCTTATGTGAGTTGAATTTCAAAAATCCAAGAGAGAAAGTCGATATCAGTAAGTAAAATCTGGTTCAACATGATGAAAATAAGTTTTTGTGAATAGTGACTATTGACGTTTATTTATTGCGGTTAAAAGTATCACTACCACAAAAACATTTTTTCGCAGCGCCCCCGCTTTATCAGTGCTAACGAAAAAGCACTGATAAAGGGACCCCCTTTATCAGCGCTTGTTTAGTAGCACTGATAAATGGGGGCCATTATGAGCGCTTTTTTTAAAAGCACTGATAAAGGGTCGACTTCAAAAAAAATTAAAAATATATTAATATATTAATATATAAATATATTTATATTCAAATAAATAAAATAAATATATTTTATATATATTTTAGATAAGTATAAATGTACATTTAAAGTAATAATATACTTAATATATAAGATATTTATTGAAAATGGATTATAATAAAATTTTAAAAAAATTTTTAATTAATAATTTGATAATTATTATGGAGTAATAGACATTTAATAACAATATTGAGACTAAAAGAATACAAAAAATTAAAAAATGATCCAAAATATGTTGAAAACGCAACTCAAACTTTAAACGGCCATAACTTTTGATCTAGGTGTCCGTTTGAGCTTTACCACATATCAAATCGAAGCTTGCGACGAGCTCTACGTCGCTATGACTAGCGGGGACCCTAGTCATGAGATTTTAAAGGCCAAAAGAGGCCCGGAAGGCCTCCAAAACTGAGTTTTATGTCGGGGTACCCCGATTTTTTAACATTTTGTGGATTTTTAGCCTCTTTTAAGGGTGTATTGTTGGATTTTTTTTGGTGGGGAAAAATTTTATTCTAAGGTATTACATTAATATTGATATTATATCTTTGAAATTTCATCCTTTTTTATAATGCACTCATATTTATAATAAAATATATGACAATATATAAATATTTTTTATATATTCACAACTAAAAATATAATTATAAATATAAATAATAAAATATATTTATATATAAAATATATTATCTTTGTCTAAATAATAACTAACACCCCTTTTATTTAAAATACAAATATATGAATATTTATATACCTATATATTAATCTAACTATATATATATATTAATATAATAACTATATATATATTAATATAACTACATATATACATATATATTAGTATTACTATTATTATATATTAATATAACTATATATATATGTTAATGTAACTATATTTATATATTAATATAACTATATATGTTAATATAACTATATATATATTATAATATAACTATATATATATTAATATAAATATATATTACTATACAGATAAATATAACTATATATATATATATAGATGTCATGAATTGGAAGAGAAATCAAAATAGAGTAGTGGTAAAAGCTTAGGCGTGCATGGGGGTGGTCTCGAGTTCAAATCCTAGTGGAGGCAGGGGCGCGCATGCATGGGGGAATAATGGAGCAAGCATTGTTAAAGGGTGAAGGGGGGTGTGTGGGGAACTGTACAGGGGCAGAAAAGCGCTGTAAATGGGGGGGGGCTCAAGCGTTATAAAATCCCACCCGATTGGCAGTATTTTTTAATTTTTTTTACCTTTTATCAGCGCTTTTAAAAAAGCACTGATCAAGGAAGCGCTAATATAGGGGTCTTTTATGAGCTCTAAAACTAAGCATTGATAAAGGCCTCTTTTATCAGTGCTTTTCGGAGATCTAATAAATGGGGCCCTCCCATTATCTTGGTCAGCTTTATCAGCGCTTTTCTAGCGCTCATAAAGTCCATTTTTAGTGCTGATAAAAGTTGTATTTGTAGTAGTGTATATAGAGTAATCAAAGGTAAAAATGATATTATAATTATCCTAAGACATGTGCTAATTCTATTAGATAAGTTTTATTAAATAAAAAACAACCTTAGGAATAAAATATGATCCTTTAGGTCCACTTGGATTAGATTATGATATTTATTATTATTTAATTCAGAGAAGAGTTAAAAGTGTTATATTCAAGTTTTCATAACTAAAACATTTTTAATATAGGGATTAACACAATATATATTCGACTGTAAATATTAATTATAATGATAAAAATATTTCCTACATAATTTTAATTCATATATAATTTTTTGAAATTAAATAATATATTTTATTTATGACACAATGATGATTCCATAATTAACTTATTAATGAAATACTAAAATAATTGATATTATAAATACCCAAATAAATTTAATTAGAGACTTTTAATGAATTTCACTAATTTTTTAGGTTAATAAGACATGTTAGGGTTGATTAAATAAATTTTTTTGATGTAACAATGCTGTTATGAATTTAGGAATAACATAACACCAAATAGTGTCAAAATTGACATAAAAGAGTTTTTAAAACAAATTTTATATTATTAATTTATACAATCTTCCTAAAAATATGAGGTTCCGAAAAATTACTTAGAAAAGGTTATATATAATACTGATGAACCAATTGGGGTTCACTTGGCTTGTTATAGTCAGTTTATTAACCATATAATATAAAAATACAAAGAGACATGGTAAATGTCAAACTAATTAACTAAGAGTTAAATCTTAAAGATAAGGTTAATATAGTGACCAATACCTGTCTAAAACCTATTTTTTGAGTTTATTTAGACCCATTACCACCTTATATTCGAAATAAATTAATTTGGATCCATTAAAAACCGAAAATTATTTTATTATAAAATAATATTTCTAGCTTTTCCAAAAGTGACCCTCACCCCTCTTATAAAAGGGTACTTCCCCTTCTCTCTAATTCACACCTTCAAAGATATTTGGATTTTCCAAACACAGCCCAAATAACCTCTAAACTATCCTCCATTAATCCTAGAGTAAATCCTTTAGTCATAATTCCAACATAAGGAGCCCTTTTGATCAAATAAAAAGGAAGAACTCGAAGAAGAGGCAAATATCTCACCTCCTCTTTCATGTTTTTTCTTCTTTCACTTCTTCTTTAATTATTGTTTCCATTATAAAATAATAACTCCAGTATATTCTATATACTGTGATGTTATTATAATTATGGTTTAACCATATTCATTATTCTATCCATCTTTTGAATGACATGTCACCATAAGTGTGTAAGTACGGATTACCATCTCCACGAACAGGATGAGATTCATTCCCCATCGTATCCATTCAAGACTAATTTTCATTTGATGATTAAAAATATTGTTTAAAGACTTAATATAATTCTGATTATTAATATGATACATCCTATCCATAGAAAATATTACTTACTTAACGAAGCATATAAATGAAGACAATCAGTTAACACCCGAAACGACGATAACAATAAAATAATATTAACAAGAAAAAATTAAAATATCATATATGATATAATATTAATGTATATTGTTCTTGTAGAATTTAATAATAATGATTTCACCATTATACAGGAGGATAAACTAGCCTCAACCAAGGAAAAGGATAAGGTAAAGGTTAATTCTAAAACCTCTTCATTATTCAAGTTTGTTATCTACTAGGACCTCTTTATAATCCTCATCCATGTTTTCCTAAAAATGTATTTCAAAACATTTTTTATTACCTAATACAGTATGGTTTAATGTCATTTATACCCTTTTTTTACCTTATATGTTTTGAAAGGAATCTTTCCATCTTTTCCGAAATAAGTTACTTTATGTCATTTTTGACAAAATTAA
This sequence comes from Viscum album, assembly GCA_963277665.1. Lineage (NCBI taxonomy): Eukaryota > Viridiplantae > Streptophyta > Magnoliopsida > Santalales > Viscaceae > Viscum > Viscum album. The sequence continues at coordinate 1,182,475,284 of OY728150.1, read as the reverse complement.
GGTAAGAATGTTTTTTTAACTTCTACGAAGGGTGCGGCTATATTCTTCCCTTATATCATCATCCAAGTTTCCCATACAAGATTATAATAATATTTTGAAAATAAATGTTTTCTTTTATAATTATATGACTTTAAAATGATTTCAAAATAAAAAGAGATATTTCTCTAAAAAAGATTTTGATTTCATCTGTGTTAACATCCTTTGATGGGTTTTAAGCTTATTTGAAGTTGATTTATTATGATACAAAACATCCATATTGTAATGAAGGTTTTGTGATATGATTTAATGTGAATTTTTTTTATTTTTACACCATTCATGATTTATGGATAAATTATTTACATTTCATATGCTTGTTTTAAAACCAACTTTTATGTAATGTTTAAATGTTTTCAAATGAGGAATGCATTGGACTTAGTAAGTGACGGGTTGATCCCACTATAGCTCCTTGATGCATCGGTATGTCTCTTGAGACAAACTATTGTCTTGGAACATGACCTTGAAAAAATCTTATTTGTAGTCTTGGCACAAGGCCTGGACTACGTTGTTATAAAGTCTGGCATTATGCATTCCATCATTATGAAAGTGGATATTGATATTGCATGTGATTTTTAGACTAGTAGAATATCAATGTGAGTATGTAAATGACATTATTTTGATTTGAATTTTACATATTATGATGAAGTTTATGTTTAAAAGGTTGTATTTTATTTTTATACATTGCCTTAAATGTTTATGCTTATTAATGAATGTTTCCTCTATATTATTATCCTTAATGAGCATCTGAGCTCACCACATTCTATGTTTTATTTTTCCCAGGATGTGAAGATGTATATTATGACTGACCTGTCAAGCTATTCTATGGGATCTCAGTGTTTTATATGGAAAAAAATTTGTTGTATTTTTCCATTTTATGATGTAATGTAAACCTTATGAATTTATCTAGTACATCAAACGCTACTAAACTAATCTGTCTTTTTAGACTTGATATTTTGTGATCATTCCAATGATATGTAATAATTCACTGACTCTAGGTAACTGGGTCGGGGTGTTATAGATGTTTCTAGTTGTATATGTGCAAATGGGTATGTTATAGAGAACATTTATTATGGTGGCCATGCTGGAAATGGGGAATCGTATCAATCTTGAGATATGGGTGTTGGGAAATTTTTATAAGGTGCATTGGTATATCAGCAAGGGGATGAATACAATATGTGTATTTGAACAATTTAACTCCCTTTTTAGAGGGGTGGTAGTGCATATGAGGGCGTATAAATACCGGAATCCCATATCCCCTCCTGTGATAGACTTTTTACCATCCATTCTGAACGTGCTGGGAATTTTCCCATTCAAACGGAACCTAACGATAGTGCTGAGAAAAATATGGATGGGGGAAGAATTTAACATCCATCCATTCCCTTTGAAAATGAAATTTTTCAACAATTAAGGCAAGATAACTGAAAACCAATGGTCATATCACTTATCCTTTTTTAGGTTAAGTACTGGTAGCATGGGTGGATCACAAAAGGATCTATAAACTGTATACCCCGAACCGATTTGCGAGGTAGTTTTGGTGTCTACCGAGATTAACCCCAAAAGTCTACCTAGGGTACTTCATGGGGATATCCCATGATTGATGATTTAGTTGTGTCTCATGATCACATAGGAGGATGAAAAAAATGTGGAATGATCAGCCACCATCAACCATTGCTTATGGGATATTCGATGAGTATGGAAAGAGTTGGTAGGGTTCCTACCCTAGAGAAATTCTAATATAAGGGACCACCCAAGCCAATGATGGAGTGTCCCCTCATGATCAAGGATTGGAAAAAATAAAAAATAGAACATAGAGTGGGTATGGATGATTCATATCATGGTCATTGAGTTGTAGTAGTGGGGTCAATACTTCCAAGGCCGACATCGGCTAGAAGTGAAAGGGGAGAAACAGTAGTAGAGCTAGTAGCTCTATCTAGGAAAACTCAAGAAGAAATGGATCTATCTAGAGGGTTACATAAAAAACCTATAAAAGATCCCAGGAAGAAGTTATGTTGTGTAGATATACCTATGGATGTCATTTTTCTTTAGGACTCAGTGTCATGCGAATCTGTAGGAAATTCCTCAGTCCTTATGAAATATTGAATTTCCTTAATCATTTTAGAACATAACTTATGGTAATTGGTCATTCCAAGGCCGGGATTATGGTATCTCAGAAAAGGAGGGATTGATATGTGGCTATCTTAAAGAATTAGTGCAATATCAGGGAACTTCGCATCCAATTACAGATCGGGTGAAAGTATTACTAGACCGAACATCTCCACCACAATGTTTTGCGACTGAACTGGAAGAGAACTTTCCACCTCACAAGGAATCAAAAGGATCATGGGGAAAAGATTCTAATAGATGTATCCCTCTATATGAAGGTGAGGATGGGACCTAGGAATCTCCTTTGGTAGGGTTTTCTGAACCTCTTGAGGTTAGATCAAAACCATTCACTTGTATGATATCCTTGTTGTTTATCCAAGTTTCATGAATGAAATTTGTTCTCCATAGGAGAACCTTCTACAAATGACCCCATTCTATGGGGAAAAATATGTGACAGTGGGTGTAGAGGACCAATCTCTAGGGGTTATAGGGTCCGGCAGCACTATGGAAACACGTGTGGCTTTTTTGAAATTTACGGAGCTCCCAACTATATATGGGAAGAACGTATAGATATTCCAACAATAACAACCCAAGGACATGACAAATTATCACTTGACATATATAAGATTTCTTCCTTATAGATTTATCCCTTTTTTTAATCATCTAAGTTAACTAACATAATCTCTATCTAGACAATCCTTAAAGAAGTGGGTGTACTATTGGTGAGGATTGTCACAGGTCTCGGAAATCATTTCCTAATAGAAATTCCGATTTATGTGGAATCATGTGCTCAAGCTTATCATAAAATTTTAATCATGTCTCTGAGTAGAGCCACTACTAGGGTGAAACCTGAAGATGACAGGAATAATCTTATCGAAGTGGGATCAAGTGATAAAGTTCAAACACATGATATGGATCATATCCCATCTGATATATTGAAAGAAGAGGATGCTTCAACTAAACTCTTGTCCATATTTCTAGAGTACGAACCCACTAACCTCGAGGAGATGAACAAGTCTAATTCTATGTGGAGAATGTACATGATTTCTATCACTGGTCATGGATGTTGACAAGTGCTTCATATTAAATACCCAAGAATTAGTGTGGATAATCCATATGGTATTAATTTTCACTCGGATATGCGATATACATGATGGAGGGGGGGATTCATGGGTTATGAATATGTTTTACTAGGATTACCATAATGAATGATTATGGGAGAGAGATCATCACTTGGACGTTTCCTAGCTTTGGAATAAGTCTGTCAACACTCAAAAACTCTAGGAGGATTAAGAGGAGGTCCAGTTATTTATAGTTTGTATAAACAAGTTCTCTTCCATCACTAACACCCGATCAGAACTCATATCATGATTGAGGATACAGTTGGTAGAGGATGAAGATCAGATGATTAAAGAATCTCCTGAAGTGTCCAATCTTATGATTAAGTGGGATCAAGTGTAGATAATGTATAATAATCATTTCCCTACGGCCAATGAGGAATAAAGGTAGATAAGATGGAAAAATCGATCCTAGTTGCCACACACTAAAGGGTGGAGGATTTGAAACACTCCATTGAAGGGGAAAATCCACTGGGGTTGTGTTTTTCTAAACTCATAAAACATATTTTGTGATTTATGGTTTATTTTGAACTCCATACACATTTTGTTCTTGTTTTAAATGGTCTATATTCCATCATATATATGAAACAACTGATGATCAATCCATAGGATCATGTGTGTCATGACTGGTGTGAGAAACATGACACGACCAAGTAACTATCCATTCCATATGAGAGTTTTGGATATTCATCAAGTACTCAGTGTCTTAAATTACTAACTAAAACCCTAGGGAATTCAGAATGAGATAGTTCATGGCTGGAGAACAAGGTGCTCCAAATATCCACCTTTTATTTTCTAATGTACGCAGGTGAACTAGCATGAAAAGGCCAAGGTAACTGGAATTAATATGAACAAAGGGGATGAAAATGTGTGAATCACATGCCCAACATTTGGATCGCAATGTGGGTGACATGACGATGGAGGATAACTGCTGACCTTATTGGAGACCCATCATCTTCATCATGCTAATACTTGGATGGAATCAAACAAATGTGGTTCAACTACTGACCATATTTGAAAACATGGGAACAAATTATATGTTTCATCCAAATCCTTCTAGGAAATTGGCTTAGAATGGTAGGTGATCTGAAACAACACGAGACTATTCCATCTGAAAGGTCCCTTCATACATTAAAGAGGATGAGAATCCAATAAAAGGGAATGACATGGGTGGGGTGGAGTGATGAAATGTTTGAAATGTTTCCAACACTCTTGAAATTACACATCTGCAACTGAGAGCACATCGGTGAAGGCGTACTGGTCTAAACAAATATCAAACCTTGATCTAGGAGGGAAACATCTTCGATGATGGATTAATATTCCTTTTAGTTTCACCTTATTCAAATAAGGAATATTAACACATAGTTTAACGCCCTACAGTGAGGACGACATAGTTTATAGTATAACATCATATGACTAGGGTGTGTCCCATAGTTTATAGTCATATGGTAAGGAAATTGCGCAGAGTTTAAGGTCATACTTCCTGGACCCTGGTAATTTATATTCTAAAAAATTCATGTGATACAGACAAAATAAAACTGACATGATTGATCTGAAGGAGACTCACATACCATACAAGTATCTGGGAAAAGATAGAGAGGAATCACATGTGATATGGAAAAATGAAAATACCACAATGTGGATTTTAGTTTAAGTTCATGATGTTTGGACCATAAATAAAGATGAGGTGTAAAAGGTTCGATAAACCTATTGATAGACCTATTAAAAAATTCCTTAGTGTCTTTACATATCCCATGAGGATGGGAATCAAGACGCACATAGTTCTTTGAAAATAGTGTAGTAGTACACCAACACTTGCAAATTCAATCCTCTTGAGTGAGGAGGCAGAAGTATCCCATGATCTTTACAAGACATCCTAAAATTGTCTATGAAATTGTTCCAGTTTAACATCATGCATTAAGGATGATATGTTCTTTTTTTAATGTCATATAGTTAAAACCGTAAAGGAATTTCATAAGGGGTGTATGTAACGCAGCGCCCTAACAGACCTAACATGAGTGAGGACCAAAGAGTTCCACTCCACACAACATATCTCGGAGTATAATAAGATTCTTAAGCTCCTAGTTTAGGGTCATAGTGTTTCGACCACAGAGTGGTGCTTCAATAGGAATATGTGTAATGTGGTGGAATAACAAACAAAATGTGAATGAGCCACAATATGATTAGATGCACCACATATGCATTCCTACAGAAGCTTGTGTATAGTTTAATGCGATGAAGCTTTGACTATTATCGAGGAAATATTATGCCAAGTGTGAGAAAACTTGTGACACATGAGATGTAAAAACCGACTTGAATGAGGTCCAAAGGGTTCCCATGTTTCATGTAGCTATCTCAAGAATACCTTCTTACTGTTTAAGGTAATGCAGTTTGGACCATGATCGAGGCTAGGGAGTGATGGTTTGAGAGATTATGTGGGTGGGCCGAAAGACAAGGTGTCAGGGTATCACTACATATCCCATAAATATGGGAATCAATATGCACATAGTTCTTGAAGATCCGTGTAGTTTATTATCATGTGGTGATGATGAAGGTGAATCAATCTGAAACAAGAAAATAATATTGCAGCTGGATCTCAAATCAATGATATGGGAATCACTACATATCCCATTATAAAGGGAATTAACTCACACAATGTTGATGAAGGGGAAACTTCCCATGTTTAGGTCTAACACATATACATATAGAAGAAACATTTGATATGTCTTTTTTTCATTTGGTTTTTTGCATGATTTTTTTGAACATCTAGAGTAGGATATATATTCTGAGGCATCTATAGGAATCAAGTTATATATAGGTATTGAGATGTTTAATGGTGAAGGACTAGTGCCAAAGGTGGTGTTATCTCAATAGATAACCCCACAATGTAGTGCCATTTTTGGTCGTGCGGCCAGGATGATGGTGCCACCGTTTAAGGTCATAGACAGGTCTGGTCTATGTACTTTAATGTTGTGTAGTAAGGATGCTGGAAAGGCTATTACAAGAGGTGGTGTGAGATGGGTGGCTACTAGTAATCTAAATTAGGATTAGATAGATCCAAACCATGTACATACTCACAATATAACATTGGAGAGGCTTTTAGTTTAAATGTATATATAGTTTAGACCATGGGGAATGTGCATCCAATGTGGGAATATATAATGTGGGGGTACAAGAAACCCGACATGAATGAGGAATAAGAAGATCTACAACACACTACACACTCTGAAGATGAAAAATGGAATGAATATTATTTTAAGGTTATAGAGTTTAGACTATAGGATCCCAGTTTAACATGTTGTTCATGGGATGTATTTCATACTATATAATTTCATTTGATGATGATGAAGATGTTATCCATTTTATCATCATGTGTATAGGATATTGAGGGGTAAAAATGTATCCAGTGGATATAGTGCGTGGTGTGGAAAACAAACCTAACATGAATGATACCAAAAAATCTCATACCGTGCCACTTATTCCCTCTATTAGTTTATGTTCATAGAGTTTGGAACTTTATAAGTGTATCTAGTAGTCATAAACAGTGTGTGGGAATGATATACCCAACATGAATGATGGCCATGGAAGCCCAATACCATACAACATGTTACTAAGTGAATCAAAATGATTCTCTTACATTAAGGATATCGAGTTAGGACTATAGGGTATGTGAATATACTACATGTGGATAGATCCTACCAAGACTCCTAAGAACATGTGAGCCATTCTCAGTGTGGAAAAAATAGTGATGTTAGAATTTCTCCATAATATGCAAGGAACACAATAATGGAAAGGAAATTCATGGTGGGGAATTCCCAACCGTACTAACATTCCCACATACTGTGTCTGGATTCATGGACGGATAAAATTGCGGGTGGGGGTTGGGGATCCATCAAAATATAAGAAGGTGGAAAATGTGAGTCACAACACCTGATATCTAGTACACTTTAAGGGGGTGGCATGATGATGGAGGATAACAACTGACCTTATTGGAGACACAACATCAACATTGTGCTACTAAAGATGGGTGAAAACAATGAGGGTTGACTGCTGAACATATTACAAACACGGAACCATTCTCAAAATTTCATCCAAATTCTTTCAGGGTGTTGTCCTATAATGGTAGGTGAGTCAAAGCGGCATGAGAAAATTCTATAAGGGGGTATATTCAGACCTGGAACAGGTTTAATAAACAAATAACGGGACACATGAAGCATGGAAATGAATAGAAGAAATATCCTTCTAGAATCCAACACTATAGGTTCTTTACTGCCACACATTCAAACATGTCGATGCAGAACATCCATAGCTGGGATCATGTCTAGATCGAGTTCTTGAGGGGGGATGAAGTCTAATATAGAGCGTGAGATCAACTTACTCGGTGTCATAAATAGTTTAAGGTCATATTTCTTGGAAAAGAGCCTCTTATTTTATTTTCATATAGTTTAGACCATGGGGTTCCTAGTTTAACATTGTATGATTGGGATGTATCCATAAAATTTAACATCATGAGGTAAGGATGGAAATGCTACATAGTTTATCATCATGCGACTATGAAATAAAATAAATATAAATCAGAGGGGAAATGTTTAGGTCAATGAATAAACTAAATTGAATTAAGGATCAAATAGACCCCATCGCCCCCACATATTCTGAAAGAGAAATCTGGGCCAAAGGGCCAAAAGGATAGTGATTATACAGTTGGCCCTATGATGAAATGTATTAGTGTCGCTACGTATCCCACAAGGATGGGAATGAAGCCACATGTTGTTCTTGAAGATGGAATAATAAATGATCAATCCTAATAAGGGGTAAATATTCTATCCAATAATAATTTCATGGTTGTCATGATGTTTATTTTCATGTGACTGACATTTAAAATCATAGTTTATGGTCATAGAGTTCGAACAATTTAAGGTTGAGATGTGAAATGTAGTTTCTTAAGGCAACCCAATGTGAATGGGGGTTAGGGAGATCCATACCACACTACCCATTTCTAAATGTTAGTAAATAAACGGGATAAAATGGAAATTTATTCTTAGGTGGAGATATCATCAAAAATTCTATTCATTTTAATGTCTTATAATAAGGACACCAAAGGTCTTAGTTTAAGGTCATAGAGCACATACAAGGGAGTGAGGTTTCTAAAATTGAAATATAATGTGGGGTACCATAAAGAAAAATGAAATTAATGACACTCAAAAGATCCAAAATCATGCAATACATTCCCAAAGAGAACCATACATAGCTTTAATGAAAGAATGAAAGGAAAGGGGAGGAAAGGTTTGGGTTGTTGGGCCCAAATACGTCATCTCTGGGCATCACTACATATCCCATGAGGATGGTAATCAATTTGCACATATTTCATAGAGATATGTATAGTTTAACATCATGCGGTAAGGATGAAGTCATAGTTTAATGTTATGCAGAAAAAAGAAGGAATTTTCCATTTAAGGTCATGGAGAAAGGACCATCATTCTTGTGCAGTTTAGAAACTTGCAGGATATTAGATATCTTAGTTTATGGTCATAAACCTCAGTCCTAGGAAAATTGTGCTCCCTAATAATAAACTTACAACATAATGACATAAGAAAATTGGGATGAATGAGGATCATAGATATCCACACCACACCACATGTTCCTAGCAGTATCATGAAGATGATCTTAGTTTAAGGTTATAGAGTTTTGACCATAGGGGTTACGTTTAAGATATGGGAACATATAGTGTGGTAGTATGAGAAAACCGATTTCAATGAGGGTAAAATAGATCCACACTACACTACATTCTTCTCATATGAATTATGTAAAAATTATTGATGGGCCCGGGTAAAAAATGTTTGGGCGTTGCAACATATCAAATGAGGATGGGAACCAATCCATTCAAAGTTCTTAAGGATCCACATACTTTAATATCATGTAGTGAGGAAATAGGGTTTCATTATCATGTGAAAATGATATATAGAAACATCCTAAGGGACACATGTATGGTATGGGAGAAAAAAACCCAACATGAATGAGGATGAATGAGATATGCACCATACATTCTTGATAGGGGGAACTAGGCCAAAATGAAAAATGGTCGACGAATCTATAGATAAGTCCGAGGAAAAAATGATCAAGAATCACTAAGTATCCCATGAGGGTAGTAATAAAGACACACATAGTTCATGGAGATCCATGTAGTTTAACATCATTAGGTAAGGATGAGAGATGCAGTTTAGTGTCATGTGGAAATAATTATCGGTTTAAAGTTGTCAAAGACAAATCAGTAGTGAAAAGTTGTGTGGGATGGAGTAGATTAAATTCATGCAGGATGGAGTAGTTTAAAGTCATATAGGATGAGATAGATCTTAGATTAAGGTCATAGAGCTAAAACCTAGGACTCTCAGTTTAAGTTCATAGAGTTTGGAACATGGGATTTTTTTCACACATGGTATTGCTTGAGAAACTTTGCATTGGTGGGACGATTAATTCTCTCTCCATCCATGATGATCATGGAATATACACCACTGATATAGACCATGTTGACGATATAAGGTCCTTACCATTTGGGTTACAATTTTGGTGGCTTCTTATTGGGTATCATCAGTGTCCTCAAACCCAATACCATATCACCCTGATGGAAGGAGTGGAGGAAAAATATCTTGTCAAAAGCAGTATATATCTTATTACGCTGCCTCAATAGATTATAAAATTCCATAAGCCCATTCACATTAAGAGATTCTAGCCAAAAAGATGGAATTTTTATACTTTCTCTGACATATTCTAATCAAAGAAAACTATACTGAGTGATTGAAATTGAATAACAATTGGGAAGATGACCATTGTTCCTTATACTAGAGAATATGGAGTCAATTGGGTTGAATCACATGTCATTGTTCAATAATACCAAAGAGCATTGGGGAGATTTTTCAAAAACATTCCCTTATGCTGACCCACCATCTTCTGTTAAATGTTGGAGATGGTCTTTTTGAATGCCTCAATCCATCCATTTTCTTGTACAAGGTAGTGAGAGTTATGGATAGAATGGATATCATATTTTTTGTACATTTTTTTCAGATAAGATGATCCTAAATTGGTTCCATTATTTGTGAAAATAGCATGAGGAACCCCAAAAAATTGAATTGTATTGGAGATAAATAGTTCAAAAATACAACATGCCAAAAATTCCTTAATCAGAATTGCTTCTTCCCACATGGAGTAGAAATCTGTTTTGGTCAGACTGAATCGGCACTAGTGAGTTATAACTGGAAGATAAAATCCTATGACATCGAGTCCATAGTCTATAAAATAACAAGAGTATATTTTAGTATGAGAGGTATCTGGTGGTCGATGAACAAAATTGGACTGGATCTGAAATATGTGTCCCCCCTTGGAGAACTCGATGCAGTCATGGACCGTGGTGGTAAAAAAGTATCACAACCTACAAATTTGGTGTGGAAGCTTTGTCCATTCTTGATGAGAACTATATGACCTATCATGAACTTCCTACATAACATGGGGAGTCTCATCTCAGTGAATGAAGTGGAGGAAGACTTCATTAAACCCATGTTTGTAGAGAGTATTCTTGAGGATGGGACCACTCTAGAGGGTGAACTGAATTACATGGTGGTAAATTCACACACATTCCACTATGTCAGATGGGAGATGGCCACGCTGGAGATACTCGATGAAAGGATTTTTCCAATTGGGGGCCTTTTCATCTAAGCGATGACCAGACAATGATTTTCCTATTGTATGTCATTTTCAACTGAACCTACTGTGGAGTTGAACCTTCAATGCACTAAATGAAAAAATAGATCTTCTTGGTCAGGACCTACTAGAGTAGTGTTTAGAACAGCCAGGTAATTAGATCAATTGTTCTATGACCAAGTAAAATGATTCGCCTCTTACTAGTTAGGGAACTGGGCCAACATATGTTGAGAAATCTTCAGTAAGGGTATAAGATTAGGATTTATGAAAATATATCCACCATCTGTATGATGACAAACTTAGAGTCATCCTTCACATTCATCTGGGGAAGATCACTCTCGAGGGACAACTCAAGACCAATGATGAGAGATTGATACTCTTCCTCATAATTGGTACATACCACATATAGAAACAACGAATAGGGTTGAATAGATAGGGTATGTGTGATAAAGATAATCCCTAGGACCACCTTGTTGAGCCTGCAATCATTGAGCTTTCTACTAGTGGGAATCTGGGAGGCACTATCAAAGTGAATCAACCAAAAAAGAACATAATTATACAATGAAAGGATGACCTTATATAGAAAATAAATATCCATGGACTACTCAGTAGGGGCCAGATGAGTGGCCAAAAAAATATGACAGTTCTTGAACCTTGAAAGGATTCAATAGAAAAAATCTGAGGTTGAACTACTTAATAATCACAACCCAACATGCTATTTAACCTTTCAGCATAAGATGGTTCATAATTTACTTGATCATATCAACTTATGAAATCATTTGTATATCCTGATACTGATGAAAATGCTGCAACTTATTACAAAAAAAATTATTCAATGAATCTCTGATTGATATAAGAGTACCTTGAATATTTGTTGAGGATCATACAACTAAGATAGTATAGACTATTCAAAGTCCCTTCATTTTTCATTTGGTTAATAAGGGCACCGAGGGATCATTCTAGGGAAGTCATGTAAAGGACTAGAATATTTACAGAGACTAGGGGCTTCAGAACTGGAGGCTATAATTGGTACTACATAATCTTCTCAAAAAGAGGTTTGTAACTCTTTGTTCCATTGGTAAATGAAACCTTTATTTGTGAGTATTGTAAAGAGCTTACTTTTGATTTCCAAATTCAAAATGAATCCACATATATAGGCTATGTGGTCGTAGAAATCTCTTATCTCCCGGTGGTTTCTCAGATGGGGATCTGGATAATTGTTATGATATTCACTAGGTCGATCTTATTGCCTCTATATCTGGTAATGAAACTGTGGAACTTCATAGAGGTCACCCCAAAAGCACATTTCTGGGGGTTTATCTAAAACTTTTGAGAGAAAAGGAAGATGAACACATTGTCAGTATCTCAATGATAGTCCTGACACAAGTGGGATTTTATCTCCAAATAATCCATATAGAACTCCACTAGTGTCCTAAGAATTAGTTTGAATAGGTGGTTCATAGCATGCTGGTAGTTATCTCATGCACTCTTCCAGACGAAAGGCATCATGTAGTAGCAAAAATTACCCTATGGTGCTCTAAAGGTAGGATAATCCACATCTTCAAGGTCCATTTATATTTGATTATACCTAGAATACCCATCCATGAATGATATTTCCTAGAACCATGTAGTGGAATCAATCAGTACCATTGTCATGGGAATGGGAAAATCATCCTTCAAACAGTGATTGTTGAGATCCCAAAAGTCGATACAGACTTTGACCTATCTATTCTTTTTTCTGATGCAGATTATAGTTGTAAAATATTGTGGATAACAAACATCCTTAACAATGTTGTCTTTGATGATCCTATCAACTTCAGCCTCAACCTTGACACCATGATACGAGTTCATCTTCTAGGATGCTTCTTGATCCCATGATGGATAATCATGAGACCATGATAGTAGATGAATTCCTAAGGGTTCAACCATGGTATCTCATCATAACTTCATACTATCATATAACAATGTTTCTTCATAAAGTCTATATACTACTATTGTTCCTCTGTGGGCATAGTCTCGCAGATTACCATCAACCTTGGATCTATTTTATTTCCAATATTTATCCATACCAACTCATCGATGGTTCTAGAGACACCCTCTTAAAATAATGGAGGTGAATCTTATAAATATTCATCATCGTCTAAGGAAAGAGGATCATCGGCCGGAGGCAATTACTTTGAGTTGACTGACCCTGGAGGAATGAGGGTGGTCGATTGTGCGGCGGTGGAATCTTCATCAAGATAATCCTGCACTGTTGAAATGATAGTAACAAAGTCTATCAACCCAATTTTCTCAGGAATGCGGCTGAAGGGATGATTCCTGACAATGTAAAAGTAGTGATGGTGGTTCATTCTGTGTCTAGTTATCTGAGATCATCAAAACTATCTAGTACGGAATATTGTCATAGCCATAGGGTGAACATCTCAATAATATACAGGGGTGATAGTTTTTGTTATAACTCTATCCTTCCATATGTAAGGGAATGTGGTAATAATTTAACACTCCTTGTATCTAGTAATCCATCATACCCTCATATTAGAAATGAAAAAAATAATACCCCATGTCTTGTGTGGTATCATCCAATCAGTGTTTTGGAAGGATGAAAGAATCATTCAAATCTATCCAGGGGTTATCCATAGTAGTAGTGTGCTCAAGCACATTGGTCTGAACCCGTTTTCCATGATCTTGTAATAGTATTCATCCAAATAGTGGGGTTCACAAGAGATAAATGGAGGTGAATCACCCAGGATCATGCCCACTCAACCACTGAGGGAGTACATAAGGCATTGGTGATATGCAGAGAGAACTTCTGCATGCAGATAGAGTGAAGGTAGACCCATAAACGTGTTGTAAGCAGTATCTTTTGAGACAACATTGAATTTACCACTGAAATAAGTCTTCATGTAGACATTAACACCCATCATATTCTCTATAATGTCATAACCCTAATTCTTCACTTTAGAGGGTATTAGATATGCTTCAGTCAATCCTAACTTACATATCATCCAGGTCACGATGAGATTGATCTCATAACCTATTTCAATAAGACAATGGTGGGATTCCATTCCATTAAACTAGTTAATGATGAACAATTGATGGATATTTCCTTATATAGGGGAACCTTAATCTTCCCATGAGAATGAAATTATGTCTTGACATTCTGCTCATTTGACTTCCTCAGCATGAAAGGCCTCTGCAGCTTCCACCTCTATCTCTCACTAGAGGGGTCTATTCAAGGCCTCTATGAGGGCCTCTCGTAGCTCTTCTAATAGGTAGATATCCTAGAGAATTTAAAGATTCATATTATTGTAAGAAATATTTTTAATCACATCATATTTATGTAATAAGCATACTCTTCTTCCAGGAGTATGTTCCTCTTTAAAAGGGGGTATGATAAGCGCTGCTTGTCGAATCAGACGATGTTGGATAGTGTTGAGAATATCATGTTTCTCACTAGTCGAACCACGTTGGGTCACTATTAGTTGACCATCATATTTTTGACATGGAGAATGCGACTAATCATGGCATGGTCATGACAGCTCTACCGGGTCTAGTAGCACATACAACAGCTAATGTGAATCTAACAAGATTGGTTGAGAGGTCTGTTCCTGATGGGATCTGCATTAAGACTATTTTCTAGTCTCAGAATCATGCTCCGCTTTGGTTGATGAACTATAATAATCATTCTGGAGATTCACATGGATAGGACCTCATAGATGATGATGTTTATTTGGAATGTTAGGAGGAACTTCTCGACACTCCTCATCGTTGGGAATCACATGGGGGTTCACTAACTCAACGGTATTAACATAAGCATACTCTCTCTTATCATCAACAGAATCTTCTAATATGGGTTAGATTTTGGGGGAAATCACCACCTCTGGAGGCATGAAGTTTCTAAGAGTACGATAGGGTTTCTACACTGGATGGGGACTCTACATTCAATTATACCATCAACGCCTTCTCATATCAGAAGTATAGGGTTGAAATATAGATGCAGAGGTGATAGATGGAGAGGGATAAACTGTTTCAAAATGATATTTCTAATTTAAATGGGCACAAATGAAACCATGGGTGTGATAAAATACCATTTGAGCCAATGATTCATCATTATTCTATAACCCATAGCTTGAGAACTTCTTCAACTCATCTTTTTTTCCACTAAAATGTTTTTCAGAAATGCATGATACATATGCCGGGGTAGGAACCAATATTACAACACTACTGTCGATCTAGACCTAGAGTCATTCCTTGAAAATATAGAACTAATTAAGGAAATGTCCAAGTAACAAGTTGTATGGGTATTGGTTAGGGTGTTCAATGAGATCAGCCCCCTTATGCCTCTTGCATTCTAAAAACATGAGAATCATCTGACTAGAGGAACTATAGAAAGAACTGGGAACTTAATCCTAATGAAATGAGTAGGTCAAATTATTCATGTATGTAAAGGGAGATCTAGGAGTCTTTCCCTATCAAGTGGATGGAGGCTAATGGTGGGATAGAATCAAATTGTCCTACCTTGGTAGTGGTGGTGGTTCATTAAGTGGCAATGTCTTCCAATTCTAAATCGGGTGTTAATGAGCCAGAGTTTTACACTGTGGTTGTTTCCCTCAGTGAGCCTATCGGTGAGCCTCGACCATTAAAAGCTCTAGTGGTTTGGTGGATTCTATCTGCACAATAGTGGTAGTTTATTCCTTGGAAATTCTTCTTGTGAGAGATGGAGGAGGCAATGGGTGTTCTTGTCTGGCCTTCTGAAAGGCTTCCTCGAGGCACTGAGCTTTATCATAAAAGCCTCAAAATATACCTGGGAAATTCTGAGTGATAAAAGAGAGAACCAGTTTAGTCTTGATGTTCCCCATGCACATCATCATCAACTACTCATGAGTCAATGGCATATTGAGTGAATATGTGAGGCATTTTGACCTTACAACAAAGTCTGAAACTCACTAATCTGGACGTTTCTTACACTTGAAGAGGGCTATAATACATGTCTTGTGAGTGGTGGAGCTGAACTGATAAAATAACTACCTATGGAGATATTCCCGACCAACAATATACCCAATGGGTTATTGACCATTCTAGGAAAATGTAGTCCCTTCCAATGTCTACACAAAATATCCAATCTTGGAGGCCTCCTATTACTCTAGGGTCCCCAACATGGGTCCACACCATGACATAAAGTGGTCTAGATACTATAGCGGGTCACTCATCCCATTGAAGGGGAAAAAATTAGGGTTTCCAATGTTTGGGTGTACATGTATTTTATCCACCCATTCCAGATATGACTTTCCATCAGGCAGTATTTCCTCCTATCAATTTTTCAATTCATTGAGTTGACTGTCAATAAAAGCTATCAGATCTTCATGGAGAGGGTTCCAATACAGCTAAGTATTCCTGAGCACCATGGAATTCATGGGTTCATCAACTCTATATGCATGATTTATGACATATGGAGTGGGTGGTATAATGGAATGTTTATTATCCTGATCAGGATCCTGGGGGGGGGATTATCATGGTTCTCAGGTGGAATTGGAAACAGATACCATGACTGATTACCTTAGACTCTGGCATCAACCCCATTGGGATACACAAGATTATCCAAATTTATTGAAGGTAGCTGATGAAAAGGGAAATGTGGCTGGCCCTACTATCCCAACTATCCCAATAGAGGAGGGGCAGGGTTGTGTCATGGATCACCATAGTTCAGACACCATTCTGTAGAGATTTCAACAAGGAGTTTATTAATTATCTTCCATCAGTCCACTAATTGGTGAAGTAAGGCGGATGTGGAGAGGTCAATGTCCTTATCTTGCACAATATTGGTGGGGTCAGATGAATTGGATGCCCCAAAAAGATTCTTACAATTTTTTGTGTTTCTATCGATAGGCAATGAGGCAAAAGGTTCTCCAAGGTTACCCATCTATCTCTATAAGAGAGTCACAATACCAATAAGAGCATCCAACGGATGCTTCACTCTTCCAGTGTAAGATCCACTTCGCCGGAACATGCTTCGATGTCCTTCTATTCGAGGGTGTTGAGATCATCCATGTTTACTATGATTATTCTTGGAGGCATGTCCTATATATCAGAAAATATGCCTGGATTTCACAGGATAGGATTGAAGTGGAGAGTGGCATACTATCCCCAACCTCAGATCTATACATGTAGGTAAACATCCAAAAAAACTCTGCAGAGCACAGTAGAAATCTCAACAAATTACTACTGCAGGGATCAGCGGTTACTAGATGATGCACGGGTGCAGCATTGCTAAGAGAACTGCCAAATCAACTAAGTGACAATATCATCCAATAGCATCGAATGTCTTCTGGATATGCAGATAAACCAATCGATGATGGAAGTAGTAGAAATGAATTTCCCATAGGGGTTGTCGAAAGCATAAATCATCCACCTCGGTGAGGGACACTGAACTAGAAATTTCAGGAGTGGATATTGACCAAACATCATTGGAAACTGATTGGAGTAAATGATATCCCATAAGTTCATTGGTTCAGAAGAGGGATCTGGATCTTCATTTCCCCATTCTTTGATAAGAGCTAGTTCAGGAACCGACAATGACACTAATGCAGACTAAAATGGTGGAGGACTAGTAGGTGGAGAATATGATGGGAGATATGACTAAACGCTTCTCCTTGTGTCATATCTTGGTGATGGTACCAACCACATCATCATGTCCCTACACAAAAGAGTTCTTACCCCCACTTCGGGTACGAGGGTGGAAGCTATTTGTGATGGATCTAGAAAGTGTTCATCATCTATCATGACCCATAATAAATCTATATGATAGGTAGATATTGAACCAGATGACGATAGGGAATAATTCATGATTAGACACTATAAGGGGCCCAAATCTTCCACCTCCCACATGTACCTATGAAGGGATTTGAGGATTTTGTATATCTCACCATCAGGATGAATAAGGTCACATACCGAAGTCATCCAAAGACCTTGATGTAGAATACTGGGGGGAACTCCATCAATGTGTCCTATTCAATATTGGAATTGGAGAAGCGAACCAGATTTACCATGTCTTAGTGTTTCTCAGGGTTGTTCATTTAGAATTAACGATTTTCCCTTCTACCCTGAGACAGTTTCTTAAGGAAGGGTACTATTGTGGCATGGGGAGTACATTTTCTATGAAAATATGTGGGGAGAGGATCAAATGTTCCTATGTTGAATGGGATATGGGGAATACATATGTATTGATCTTTATACACGCAGGGATTTCCTTTGTGACGATGAGTGCTAGAGTGGGTAGGACCTCCATTGGAGCTGGGGAAAAAATGGGGAGAACTTCCATGCCGGCTGCATGAGGCATGAGGAGGGACTCCGTGCTAGATGGAAATGATCACTTGAGAAGGACTTAAAATTGATCACGGATGAAGTAGGGAAGGACTCCACATGGAAAATAGATAGAGTGGGGAGGACCTCCACTATGGCTAGATAAGATATGGGGACAACCTCTACACTATAGAGTGAAGAAGTGAGGAGGGCCTTCGCATTGGTCATTGCTACCACGGGGAGGGCCTCCAATGGATCTATAAATCATGGGGTAGGACCATCACATAGGATGTTAATGACACAGGTAGGTACTTATTATCAGAAACCATAGGCACAAGGAGGACCTTCAGGCCTAACATCGGCAAGTCGGGGAGGTAATCCACTTGGACCGGTGTTTGAAATATGGGTAGTAACTCCATGATGAGTTCTAGGGAAGGGCCTCCATGTCAGATATCATTATCATTGGTTAGACCACAACAGCTACTGGTGGTGCTGGCGACCGAACGAGTCAACCCGACCGGATCATGGGGTGGTTAGGGCATCAATCCTGATCAGGTATTGATGAATCCATCTCTATAGTGGAAAAAATGTAGGTTAATACACTGAGGGTGGCATGGTCCACTAATGCTGATGAAGATGATTCCCCTTGATTGGAATATTCCTGATCATGGTCCAGATACTCTCATCAGGTTATCTAGATCGGGGTTTTTAGAACAGGGAAAAAACCTATTCCTCAGCCTAGGGGACTAGGTGACAACACTAATGAAGCTTTTTGTGAGCTCTTATTATCAGATCTTGGGAGGTTTAGTGGCTGGGATGACACGAACGTCCCTTACCTCATTGAAATAGGGGAATGATTCATAATATCACTCTAGGGAGAGTCTCCAAAAGTAGTTGGATATATGTGTGGGGATAAGTGGCTCTCAGCATGGCCCCTGGGGGAGATGATGCTGGTGAGGTGAATAATCCTCTTGGTATTGGCAGGTCCTGTCTCATATAGGAATGACCCCTACATCTCATACAAAAGAACTATAGAGTCAATCACCCTTCTATGGATAATGTCAGAGGTTGATATGGGGTGTGGGTTCAAAGTATTTGTAGATGATGTCATGGCAATAGAGGAGTCATGAAATATTACTGCATTAGAAATCTTGTATCCCCTACATCAACGAGTGGGGGTGACTGGTTTTTTGAAGATGGAATCTTTCAAATCAAGAACATTCAAATTTAAATATAGATGCAAGGAAAGAAATATCCAATTCTCTAGAATCATCCAATATTCTATCACCGAAGAGAGAGTCACACTGACTGTGCCATAGACCAAACATCACAATGATCAACTACCCAAAATTCATGAGAGTTTCACACAAGGACCACTATTTTCTTGGAAGGACACAACACTAGATAACTGGATCTGATGAATTTCATACATACTGATTTCTCGAATTCTAAAAATCCCATATATGGGATAAGAGTTCATGTCCGGTTCACCATTTTTGTTTTGGATGTTTTTTTCCAGGGCGTTCCACCTGGGTCATCATGAATACTCTATTTGACGGTGTATTTTACCCCACATTCCTTCTTAACAAAGGTCGATCACATTCATCACTACTTTATATATGTTTTCTCCTTAATTGAAATGAGATGATGGGATGTCGTTTCCCCCTTCCATGGATTCCTCCTCAGAATTTGTCACCTAGTTCGACCCTCCCTTATAGATTAATATGTTGGTCGTGAAACTCATTCCCAATTACATCTCTTCATGGATTATTGTTAATTATGCTTCTTCTTTATATACATTCCAGAGGTTCTATCAGGGGAAGAAACCTTCGGTCAAGGATGTAGTCGCGCAAGGCATTAGTGGAATTTTTAGATGTTGTAACATTAAAGCACTTGTATTATTCCACATAAGAGGGCCTATCAAGAGAAAGAAACCCAAGGGATCTTCGAGCAATCACAAGGAATATTTTTCCTGAGTTCTATCTTTTGATATTTTCCTCAGTTTCCCATTATTAAAAAATGGTCTCTTAAAATTTTAATTTCTTGGGGAGATGGATTAAACTGATCAAAACACGTTGGGACGTTGATCAGATTGTCTCATACCTAGGAAGGATAACTTGAATGGTTTACTAGATGAGTGGATCATAATTCCAAATAATAGAGGACCCTAGGCAGTGAGTCTCAAAAAGAGAAGGTTTCACACCATGAAGTATACTTTTAATGCCACAAGGGGTAGATCAGTAAAAGTGTCCTCCAGAAATGGGGAAACAGAGGTATACCATTGGCTGGTATTAAACCCCAGGGAAGCTTCTTATGTACCCTTTTGAGAAGTAATAGATCAAAATCGACGTAGTTTGAATGGGTTATTTTGGGCTCACACATGGCTATAAGAAATTCTCAAGAGGATCATTCTTGGACAAAGTAATATGAATTGTGCAAGGAAAATTCATGGTTAGCTTTCCAAGTGATGGTAGATGCAGCGATGAAGTGGATAGCATGATCTCACTAGGATGTGGTGTCTTAGATAAGAATCTAGATGGGTATGGATGAAGTGATGATGAAATAGATGGACAGTGGATGGCGATCAGCGGTGGGCATGAACCTCAGTGAGACTTCCTATGTATCCTATTATATTGGAATCAAAGTCCATGTAGTTCAGGATGTGGGGTGGTTAGTCACCTAAGGAGGCGGCCTATGATAATGAAAGCATGGGTAGAGACCTGAAGGAAAAGGAACCTCTATGTTTGGGAATGACCTTCCCAATACATATCGACCCAACCGAAAGGTCAATATGGGAATGGATGAAGGGATTGAACCTCAGAGAGGATTCCTACGTACTCTATTTAAACGGAAGGAATAAATGACCACATAGTTGAGGAGTGAGGCATAGAATTAAGGCATAAACATGGACATCAACTCAAAGACATGCCAGGGTCCCATGAATTGTTATCGTCCCTTCATAAGTGGGTCACTCTTGGTTGGATGGATATGATATGTGTGAGAATTATGCATGGTTAGAATCCCGGGAAGATTGATCTGGACACATCAATGGGTGGATTCCAGAGAAGTGTCCCAAAATGGGGAGATATCACATCAGGAAGGTACATCCCTTGGAGGGAGAACCATTATATAACATTTTTTGGTATTGAACCTCAAAAGTCTTCCTACATACTAAAAAGGGGTCAAACCCTTGTAGTTCGGAGCATGAGGTTTGTCATCTTGTGGGATGAGAGAACCGATGTAAAATAGATGGGAAAAATGTATTGTGGGGTGTGATAGGCTTGAACCCTAGAGTGGCTTCCTACGTACCCTATTTGGAAGGTAGGGATCAAATTCCACGTAGTTCAGTAATTAGGGGAATAGAATTAAGGCGATCACATGGCTAGAAAGTAGAAACATGTTGGATCTTCTGCATTGATAATATCCCAAAGACTTTTTGGGGATTATGCAAGGTTAGAGGCCCAAAGAGGATGTCATTTTCCCTATTAATCTAAGCCAATGTGTGTCATGATTAGTTTGAGAACCAAGAGGTAGTAGTAGACCTGACGTCCATGATGTGAAAGGTGCGTCCATGAGAGATGGTGTGGGGATTACGCATGTCTAGTGGCCCAGGAAGATATAGATTATGACTTACTCTAGGAGATGTTCCCCGAGAGCATCTAGTCCCCTGAGATGAGGAGTTCTAGTAGGGTGAAGAATATCTCACTGCCATGGAGACTAGTGGGAGTGGAGAATTCCTAATATAGAACACCCAATGTGTGTTTCATGGGGTGGGACTATAGTTTAACATCATGTGATGAATATGATGGTTCTTGGAATTTTAAAATCTTGCATCTCGAATAGGGAGTATTCAATCCTTAACCCATTGACTTACATGATTAATACCTAACCAAACATGCGAAATGAAAGGCATTAGTAAGGCCCATCATGTGGAGAATGAAGTAATGGTCAATCATGGGGTCCATGTTACTGTGGCTATGCCAAAAAAAAGATGAATTATTATTATTATTATAGAAAAAAATAGGTAGGAAAACATGATATGGTACACTGCATGGGAAATGAGGAAATCAATGCATATGAGCCTATAGGGCCGCATAGAAAATGGGTTTAGGAAGCAGTATGCATCACTGATAAGAGCATTGTGAATCTTTATTGATTTGTAGAAAAAAGGAGCTTTCCAAAAGGAGGTTCTTTTTGAAGCATGTAGAAAGGGTTCTCTATGAAGGGAGGATCTTTGTGAAACATGGATACCCAGCCTAATAATGGAGTCCACATATATTGGGGGTTATTAATGAATTATGAATGTTCCATGAAGTTCTAAGTTCTTAAGAGGGACTTATACCTTCGTGATGGCCATGGAACTTCGTAAAGGGAATTCCCACTTTCAGTGGATGTAAATTGGAATAAAGGGAATCTTATTTTATGATTCAAAAATACATTGGGTGATGCATTTTATCACTGGTTCATGGAGCACAGGGATCTTCATAAAATGAGATCTTAGATGGTGAAAGGTCAAGGTAGTGATGCTTCGAGGTGGGGGTGAGAAATAGATTTATAGGCATCGAGCATCGTGATGCTCAAATGTGTGTCTTGAAGGAAATCAATATTCGTGAATAGAAGAAAATTATTTGGACTCCTGGAGCATTCCTACAAGTGGATTGGCAGGGATCAAAGAGGTTATCGAACTTACGTTTGTTTCTGTCAACTGAATTTCCAGCATTCGCGGAGAGCATCAGACTCATAGAGCTTTCTGTAAACGGCTTCACACCATTCGTGGTGTTGAGGGTATTGGAATGAGATCTTCACAAAGTAGGCCACCTTGGTGATTTTTTGACTCACAGTGATTGATATTTTTCCCAAACTGTCTTGGCCTTCCTTAGTCCATCCCGAGAATGAATTTCAGCATGAAAAATTTCATTATAAAATTACACTTGGATTATGTACATAACCCTAGGAGGATTAGAAGGGGACTATAGTTCATCATTGGAGGATTGTGATTAAAAAATATCAAGTGATCATATCAAGGTGGATTTAGAGGAAACAAATATAGCGAGTCTTCTACATTTCCAGAGAATGAATTATTTACCAATTCTTGAACCAAATATAGGTAGGACTCGTCAATTGTGGTTTCTACCATTTTAGTTGAAATATTGATCATGAATATTTTAACCATCTTATTGGCCTATGTTTATCCATTTATCACATGAGCCCATTTTACATCTATTTTTTCACCTAAATTCATCCATGTTTATATGATATTAGGAAAAGAATGCCTAGATAATAATGGGTTCACATTTTTTATGTGTATTTATCCCCATGTTTCTTTGGATTATTTTCCTTTTTAATATGGGGTTGTGGGTAAACATTGTGTGGGATCGTTAAAGCATGATCAAACCCCATGTGTAACACCCCAAGATTTCATTGTACGTTTTTTCTTCAAAGTAATTAAATAACTTGCACTACACGCAACACTGAGTTCAAGCACACCATGACTTACCATAATAGCTATTCAAAAGTGGTTATGAGTAGTAATAACTGAATTTTGAATATTATGATTTTATAATCCATATTATGAGTTTCTTAGACATAATGTAAAAACAAATTCATTTTTTTCAGATAAAAGAAGTATTTTTCAAAAATACTATTTTACCACCTTTTAATTGAGAACCCATTTTAAATCCAATTTTTAAAAGTTTTCTATATTAAATTATAAAAAATAAAATTCTTCTATACAATTGGGACATAATAATTTAGTTTCAATAATTTTTTGGTTTTATTCTGATAACATTCATATTTGGGTGAATAGTGAAAAATACTATATTTTAAGTAAAACCAAATTTTGTTAATAAAAATAATTTATAGTGTTGAATTATAAATTTTAATGGTTTGGAAGTATAATTAGATTATATTTTTACCATTTAATCCATTTCTAGAAATTGTGAGTAATTTCTCATTGAAATTAGACATAAACAACTGTCAATCTTTTGATAGTTATTATTTTTTTAAAACACACTTTTTGTTTTGACAATGGAAATTAATTTTAAATTAATTTCTACCACTTTTGTATTTTGAATTTGGAAAAATGGATTCCATATTTAGAATCAAGAGGTTTAAATTGTGTAAATAGGTAACTTTTATTTATATATATTTTGAATAATTACTACTGGTAAATATTTTATTTACCATGGTTAAAGGGTAAATCTGGTAAATAAGGGTAAACAATAATATTATAATAATATTAAGATACCCTAACATCTGTCCTAAATTTATTGGATGATACATGTCCGACCATTGGCATCCTTGTGTTGATTTTGGGGACCCCATGGAGCCACTTGTAAGTGATAATGACACTTTATATTAATTAATTTAAAGTAAATACAATAATGATATAAGCATATATATTTTAGTAAAACAATTTTTATATAGGGTTATATATGTTATCTATTCGACTATAAATATTAATTATAATGATAAAATTATTTCCTACATGATGGAATTTTATTTATAATTTTTATACATTGAAAAATTAAATTTATTTATGACACAATGATGATGCAATATTTTTCTTATTAATGAATGAATCAAATAAATTGTATTATAAATGTTAAAATAAATATAATTTAAAGTTTTGATGCCATAAAGGAATTTTTTAGGTTACTATGACATGTTATTATTGATAAAATAAATTTATTTTGAATTAATAAAGTTATTATGACTTTATTAAAAATCAATTATTAAATAGTGTCAAAATTGACATAAAAGAGTTTTTAAAAAAAATATTATATTATCTATTGATATAATAATAAAAAAAAATATGGTTCTGCAAAAGGACTTATACGATGATAGGTATATCATTAGTGAACCACTTGGGGTTATCTTGGTAGTTTATAGTATGTTTATTAACCATATAATATATAAATACAAAGAGACATGGTAAATGTCAAACTAATTAACTAAGAGTTAAATAAAAAAGATAAGGTTAATATAGTCACCCAAACCTGTCTAAAACATATTGGTTGAAGGTATTTAGACCCATACCCACCTTATCCTCGAAATAAATACATTTGGGTCCATTATAAACCGAATATGACTGTATAATAAATTAATAGTTTAATCATTTCCAAAAGTGACCCTCACTCCTCTTATAAAAAAGCACTTCCCCTTCTCTCAAAATAACTCCTCCAAATCCATTTGGATCAGAAAAAATCTTCCCAAATATCCTCTCAACTCTCCTCACATAATCCTATAGTCCTTTATTTAGTCTTAAAGACAACCTATGGAGTGTTGTTTATCAAATCAAAAGGAAGAACCCGAAGAAGAGGTAAATATTCATCCACCTCTTTCAAGTTCTTGTCTTCTTTCACTTCCTCTTTATTTGTTGTTTCTATTATAAAATAATAACTCCATTATCTTCTATATACTATGATGTTATTATAAATATTGTAATTATTCTATCCATCCTATTAATAATAATTTCACCATGCGTGTGTGCGTACAACTTACCATCTCCACACCGTGGTGTAATTTGACATTCAACACTATATAATTTGGATGAATATAATGATGAGTAATATGTGAATAAATAACAAAAATAACATGATAATGTCTCTGTAAAATTAATATATCATCCATTTCTATACCTTTTAATCACTAAGTAAGTGATATTGTCACTCTTACTTACGTACAGATTACCATCTCCACGACGCGATGAGATTTATTTCCACATTCACCATTAAAGGATGATTATAAAAATATATATTATTAATTATTATTTGAAATATGACATAATAATTATAATGTATATATATATATATATACTTACATATATCTCAATCACTTACTTCCATTCAATACGATATGAAAAAGGAAACGAGGTTTAAGAGTATGTACTGTCTACAGTCTCCATAGATGGTAATTCCATTTAATAAATATATCTATTATAAATATTTATATTCTGAATATATATGATACATAAATCTTGTTTTATATTTTTAAGTATAAAAATCATGATCTATGTGATATGGACAAGAATAATAAGTTAAAATACGTATGATAAAGAAAGCAATTATTACCCGAAATGTTACTTTAACATGGAAATTATTATTAAATGAGGAGTTCAAAGGAATAAATGAGTTATATATGATATCATAAATGTTAATATAGTTATGCTATAATTTAATAACATACTATGGTAATTATACTGGAGGCTAAACATACACTCGACTAAATGAATGCACAAGGTAAGGGTTGTTTCCCCAATCTCATTATTATCTGAGATTGTTTATTTGTAAATATTTACTGGTAAATATTTTTCATCAAGGTACATATTTCATAAACATGTTTTCAAAATGAATATTTTAAGGTTTTATGGAAGTGAATCTTTAACTATATCATCATTTTAAATTTTTTAAATATTTATTCTCCTAAATCATTCTCATTAATGTCCATGTTTTCCAAATCGGTTTTAAGGATTCATTTATATAGACAAGAATGTTTTGAAATAATGATTCTTTTAAAAAGTTTAAAAGTGGTATGGGAAACTAAGAAACTAAAATCTATTTTAAATGACTTACTTTATAAATTTGTTACTTTTAAATTATTTCACAAAAATGACATTTTTCTCAATGGCTATTAATGATTATTTTCAACAATGTCAAAATTATTTTTGGATATTATTGTTGATTGATGTTGATTTATTATAAATACAATCTTCAATATTGTATTTAATGATCTATGATATGTTTAACTATGAATTTTCTACTTTTACACCATTAATGGTTTATGATTAATGTATTGACATTTTATATGCTTGTTTTCATATGAATGTTTATGTTTTATTTTAACATTTTCATATGATGAATGTAGGGGACATAGTAAGTGACGGGTGGAGCCTGATATAGCTCTTCAATGCATTGGTAGGTCTCATGAGACAAACTAGTGTTTTGGCACAAATCCTTGACAAAAATTTTATTTGTAGTCTTGTCACAAGGCCTTGACAATGTGGTAATGATGTCCATCATTAGGCATTCCCTCATTATGAAATCAGTTGTTACATATGATTATTCTACTAGTAGAATATCCATGTGAATGTTTATATGGTAATGTTTGATTTATTTTTACCATATTATGTTCAAGTGTATGTTTAAAATGGGCTGTTGTTTTTATCACACATCTTGCCTTAAATGTTTATAGCTTTTGCTAAATTATTTACCTTTTCTGGGCATCTGTTCTCACCCCTTTCTTATGTTTTATTTTCCTAGGATTCAAAGATGTGTTTTATGATTGATATGTAGGGTTAAGATAAATTGAATAATAGAGTTCTACAAGAACTATCTATGCTGTGTTTTATGATTGAAATTTTAATGTAATGTTAATGTGTGTAATCTATTTTCCCAGACTGATAAACTCATCGGTCCTTCAGGACATGATTCCCTATAATCATGCCAATGTATTAAAATAATGCACCGACTCTGGGTAATTTTGGTCGAGGAGTTACACCCTGAATCATGGTGGTTGTGCAAACAATAATCAGTATAGTGAGTTATGGGTGGATTGGCATGGATTCTTGGATATGTGTGATGGATATTTGGATCGCCATCAAGATTTATATTTGAATGCATAAAATGCGTGGAGGATCTTCAAAATGAAATCAAATTTCTAATTTCCTTCCACCAAGGGGGAAAAAGTTATGATCATAGGCATTCCTATTTAGTTTTGGGTGGCCAAATGATTAGATTTTTGGCAGCAAGTCCATATTTAGAAAATGGATAAATAAAAGTTGGGATCAAAAAAATTCATGACTACAAGACATGCATCCTTAAAGAACACACATTGTGTATCCCCAAGGTCATATCACCAGGGTTTTAGGTAGAGTTAAAGATCACATGTCGTGTGGTCAAACCAACATGTTGTGTGGCCCTCCCCTAGTTATCAAACCATGAACCGACTAATACATTCCCAGAACTCTATATAGGATATAATTCCATGTACTTTAAGACTACTCAGGCTTGAATAGAGGTACAAGAGCATGAAATGGTACTCGATCAAGGTTTAGTACACTTTGAGGTACATTATTAAGGCCCAATATAAACTAGAATGACCTGGAACACATAGGAAAACAATGAGAAAAAGAGATGTATAGTGTGCCACATTTTCACACTTTGTATTTCCATATGCCCAACTAAGTTGTGTGCTTGTTAGGACATGGCCAGGTGTCCATAAAAGGTCACATGCCATGTGACACCTCGGACAAGTTGTAAACCCCTATGAGAAACTTCTTCCTCCCATATATTCTTCTTCGAGACTCAAAATTTGGACCATGATTAGCCTATCCTAAGTGTATTTCTATATAGAATGCATTGTTGTCCTTCGTTGTGGACTTCAAGATACAGTGTGAGGTGTTACTAGAATGACACTTCTCCAGGTTCCACTTGATGATGGAATTTATCCCGAAAGGATCATAAAAGAGATATTAGGATTGGAAATCCCCTATCACACTCGGTTGAGGGTCCACTATACTATTATATAGATAGAGATGGTAATCCCTACACATGGAATGTGTCATATATTTTTAATCAAGTACTCCCATTTCTTTGATCTCCAATGGTGTGTGGGTCATCCATGAGAGTTTGGCTCCCTCAGTTGTGGATCACATTATTGAGGAGCCAACATCTCCATATAGATTCTAGTGAGGTTGAATTTGATGCTAGCCATCGTTGATGGAATTTTGGAGAAACATGATGTCTCATCAAATTTTTTTGGTATATGATATGGATATCCCCTTTATATCTCTAATGGATTTCTTTATGATAATATATTTATATCTTATGTTTTATTTCCTTCTTTATTCAGGTTGAGATGGCATTTTTTTTATCTATTTATCAATCCATTTATAGTTTTCACAGAGTCTTACTATATATTTATATACACACCCTTGCATGGAAATTTCCACACACGTCATGTCTTATTTAGAAGACATATTGATTAGTGGTGACTATGGTGAAGATTAGGGAAACATGGGTTCATTGATCATGTACGGTGCTCGTGAATTGGTGATGAAGAAAAGATATCTCTCAATTTTCATTTGTTCTAGTTTTTGAAATGATGGGACATCATTTCTTATGAGGATTGTATTTTTCACCCTTTTTTTTGATTTATACTATTATAATCTTTTTTATTTTCCAATAGTTTATAGAATTCATGTTTATACTCTATATTTTATTGTATTTTATATTACTCTTCACTTTTTTCTTGGATATGGTTGGGTGTGTCCATAAAAGTACACTACGAAGAGAACTCATAGATTATTTATTCATTATCGGTGCTTGTTGCTAGAGTTTAGCCTATTGGAGGTGGGATTGAGGTTCTGATTGTTTTGCCTTCGGTTGGTCAGGCAAGCCCTGGTTGGTTAGGTCGTGATAGAGTGGTATTAGATAAGTTCATTCCATAGGATGGTGTTTGGAGTTTTTACATTATAAGTAATTGGTTGAGACTTAGGTATATAATATAAATGTGTATTCTCTAACAATGGTATGTAATGATCACATTCAAGTTTACTCTATGAAAAAAACCATCTAGTTTATCGATTTAGGTTTGTGAGGATGATCTGATGAGTTATGAGGCCTTAGTTCAGGGGAAAAATCATGATTTGTTTCCTCCTGGTGGGTATAGAGCATCATACCTACCCATTAAACAACAGTTATTACCATCAATGTAGGGTGAGGATGTGTATATTCATAGCGTACTTGGTGAGTTCCAACATCAAATACTAGTGACATTCTAATGTGGGATAGATCTATATGTAGTAGAGGGCCGACTTGAGTTATAGGTTCAATTATTCAGGATGGTAGAACCCTGGATCGATTATAAGGTTGTTTTGTAAGCCTATATTATCAACGGAGCAGTAGGGTGATGGTGGAGTCTAGTTATATAGACTCATAATGAGATGATGCTCTCATGGCATGACCTCCAACAGTAGTTTTGTAAAGAGTGTTACCCATCGTTCTTGTTCTCATTTTAGATCTAGTAGCTTCTTAAGATGAACTATTGTAGTATGGAAGTTGTAGAGTATACCATTAAGTTTACAAAACTCTTGAGATACTCCCCTGATATGGCATGACAAATATTCATTCCGGAGAAGAACATTGATCAGGATTTCTATAAAGATATTTGTTCTAGTGTGGTCTATTTACGACTAACAATATATGCTGGAGCGATAGATAAGGATCTAGTGACTAATAACATCCTTGAAGAAGTACTATAAGTGGTTAAAACTGGTAGTGGGAATCATGTGCCTGATACGACTTTAGTAGGTAACATGTTTCAAATATCTAGGTCTCGGTAGATGTGGCATTCTCATTCTTAGACACATATGTGAGGATCTATTACTCATTGATCTCATAGATAATACATTTATACTATATAGTGGGAAATTATATTCTTTTTATGGGTATACTCTCTTGTATCATGACTTTAAAACCCATTATGCTGAGTAGGATAACCAAACAGTTGATGTAATACCATAGTAGAGGAAACATAGGGATCAAGGATCTCAAAGACATGGCTAGGGTGTCCATTAGTGAGGAAGTGATATAAGTGGAGAAAGAGATTTTATAAAGGGGTGAGAAGTTGGTGGAGGATGATTCTATGAGCTAATACCACCACCACCACCAGGTGGCCCATGTCAAGCTTAGGGAGCTGGAAGTCGTGGACTTGGGTAGTTATAGGCCATATAGGGATATAAAGAGGATGTGAGTGAGATAATATGAGGTACAATATATGATTATTATAATATTTCTTCATTACTAGTTGATACGGTTGTGTGTAATTCCTTCATATCTTTGTTCATGGTGTATGATCTAGAGATTCTTTTTGATAATATTGACCAAAATCTAGTTTTGGACTTACCCATAAAGAATGATTATTCTTTATCAGATATTTATTTATAGTAAATCTATCTCTTAGTGAAGATAGTTTCACATGGGACCACTAGGTCATCACAATGAGACTTTATGATGCCATCTTGGGTAGGAATTTGTTGCCTATAGTTTAAGAGTAGATTAAAAATCAACCTAGATGAGTAAGATTTATTTTGATATAGGGGAAAAGATTATCCTTTATGGGAAATATAGATATCATGGCTGAGTTATTGGGTCTCGACAATAAGAACCCACATCCTATCACCCATCAATTCATGAGTTTATATTTTTCATTATGTACTCTTTAGGCATCTAGAGTCTATCAGTCATTAAGTATTATATGAATATCAACCTAGAGGACATTCGAAGACTACCTTTGTGGAGGGATGTGGAATTATACAGAGACATGAAACCTAAAACCACAGCAATATCATCTTCATCATATCAGATGGCTCTTGTAGGGTTCAAAGAGTCGAGGGTATAGTTAGAGGACCTTTAAGAGAAGATATGTATTAGACACAGTATGTCCCTCGACAAAACTATAGTTTTTTCTGAAAAAGGTAATCCTGATATTAAGGATTTGTGTGTATAATCATCCCCTGAATCAAGTCATTAAAATGAAAATGTTTCCTTTATCGATTATTGATGACCTCTTTTACCAGTTGCGAGACACAAGTTGCTTCTCGAAGATTAATCTCAAGTCCAGCTACTAGGAGATGAGGGTTAATGGGTATGATATTTTTAAGACAACATTTTAATGTCACTATAGAAACTATTTGTTTACGGTGATTCCTTTCATTGTGTTGAATTTTCACCATAATGTTGATGGCTCTCATGAACCATATCTTTCAACTGTACTTGGACCGATGTTTTTTTTTCTTCATTATTGTCATACTCATTTACTATATGGTAGAAGAGGATAACATTGAGCATTTTATATTGGTCTTATACATACTCTGAGCATAAAATAATTATGTTATGATCTCAAATTGTTATTTTTGGATCCGTGAGGTTCACATTATAGGGAATTTCATTTCTGATCAGGTTTTACCAGTGGACCTAGAAAATATTGATGCAGTGCTTGCTTGGTTTCCATCTAAGAGAGTATCATAAGTGTAGAGTTTTGTTGGCTTGAAGAGGTACTATATGAGATTGTAGGGGGTAGTATGTAGTATTACATCACCTTTTACCACCCTAATGTGAAAGGGAAGTCATTTACATAGATTGAGTAGTGTTATAGAGCCTTTGAGAAGATGAGGCTAAGGCTGACTAGTACTCCTCTATTGAGACTATCAGTGGATGGGGAGATGTACATAGTGTTTTGTGATGACAATGGAGCCGGACATGGGTTCATGTTGATGTTGAGACTGTAAGTATTCATTTATAGGTTTAGGTAGAGGAGGCCCCATGAGTATCACTGTGCTACTAATGACCTAGAGTTTTCAACAATCTTCTTCACTCTAAATATATGGAGGCACTATGTTTTTGGGAGAGAAATGTATTGTATACTTAAACCACCAGACTATCAAGTATATATTTACATAGAGATATTTGATCCTAAGATAGAGGAATTTTTGGAGTTCCTCTAGGACTATGACTTCAATAATGTATAGACTCCTAGGAAGGGAAATGTGGCGACATATTTCCTTATAGGAAAAATCATTTTCGCTTGTTTTAGGACACCTCTGAGTAGATTGATTTGTTGTATCTAAACCTAGTAGTCGAGAGGGGTGAAATTTTTATATATTCAATAAAATTTACTCCTAAACTTCTTTAGTGTATGAGGGATTCCAAGTTGGGTGACATAGACTATGAGATTCTATGTGAAGAAATATCCATAGATGATTAAACTGATTGATTTTATTAAGTAGAGGAGTATATAATCATTTAAAATTGATATATGGTGGTTGTAATAATGTTGTGTGAGTACCTAATTATGTACATTCATACATACCTCTTGGATGTGGATCCCTAAGTTGAAAATATATACCAGGATATTCAGCAGTGCAATGCTCCAACCCCAGTTACCCAGAGTCGGTGCATTATTTTAATAAATTGGCATGATTACATGGAATCAAGTCCTGAAGGACGGATCAGTTTAGCAGTCTTGGAAAATAGATTACATATATTAACTTCAAATTATAATTAAAAACATAAAACACAGCCTAGATAGTTCTTTGAGAACTCTATTATTCCCTTTAAATAAACCATGCATATCCATCATAATACACTTCTTATAATCCTAGCAAAATAAAACATAATAAAGGGGTGAGCTCATATGATCAGTAAGGGTAACTAATTTAGCAGAAGAGAACATAAACATTAAGTTTGTGGAATAATTGAGACCAAGTGCCTTTACAATTAATAAACATGAATACTTTTATGGTGGGATTTTTTGCTGAGTAAATAATTACATACTAATACATAATCATGGGTATTCTACTTGTTGAATGACCACATGAACCATCAATAATATTTTCACAATGAATTAAGGTATAATGCCGGACATTCTGAATCATTTTTTCAAGGACTCGGCCAATCCATCTAAAACTGATTAAGGCCTCGTCCAAAACTATATATCAAATTGGGAAAGGTCTCGTCCAATTCCACATCTAGTTGTCTCATTAGACCAACCGATGCATCGAGGAGCTATAGTGGGCTCCACCAATCACTTACTAAGTCCAATACATTTCTCATATGAAAAGTTTGAAACATAAATATTCGTATCAAAAGTAGCATACAAAATGTTAATACATTAACCATAAAACATGAATGGTATAAAAATTTCACATCCACAGTCAAATATATCACAAAACCTTCAATATAATATGGAAGTTTTTTATCATAATAAATCATCTTTAAATAAACATAAAATCTTAAAAAGGATGTTGACATAGATGAAATAAAATCCTTTTTTAGAGAAATATCTCTTTCTATTTTGAAATCATTTAAGAGTCACATAATTATAAAGAAATCATTTATTCTAAAAATATTCTTATAAGCTTGTAAGGAAAGCTTTGACGATGTTAATGGCAGAAAATAGCCACACCCACCGTATAAGTTAAAAAAACATTCTTACAATAATTTTGTCGAAATAGTCATAAAGTACCTTGTTTGGAAAATGACGGAAGGATTCCTTTTAAAACATATAAGGTTAAATAAGGGTATAAATGTCTTTAACCCATATTCTAGTAAATAGTAAAAATCTTTTGAAATACATTTTTATGAAAACATGGATGTTGATGAAAAAGAGGTCCCAATAGATAATTACATATAAACAACCTTGAATAATGAAGAGGTTATTGAATTGACAATTACCATGTAATTTTCCTTGGTCGATGGTAGGATAACCTCTTGTATAATATTTAAATCATTTTTTTAAATTATACAATAATTTTATACATTAATATGATATCATATATGATCTTTTAATTTCACTTTGTTAATAATATCTTAGAATTATCGTCATCTCATGTGTTAACTTACTCGTTTTCTTTTATATGTTTTGTTACA
Organism: Viscum album; assembly: GCA_963277665.1. Lineage (NCBI taxonomy): Eukaryota > Viridiplantae > Streptophyta > Magnoliopsida > Santalales > Viscaceae > Viscum > Viscum album. The sequence goes on along the minus strand of OY728150.1, from coordinate 1,182,440,606 downwards.
TTAGCCTTGTTTTTATGGGTAGTTTGTATATTATTCATATACACAATGAGATCAAGTCCTTAAACCCAATTTTTTATTATCAAATAAAAATTATTCATTAATGGATATGATGGGGGATGAATCTCATCACGTTCATGGAGACGGTAGTCCATACGTACGCATGAGCGACAATATCATTCTTTTGATATTAAAATAATATATAATTGGATTTTATATCATATATACAGATTCCTTATAATGTTATATTTAATATTTACATAATTTATACTCATTATTATACCCATTTAAATTATGAAATGTTTTAATAACAAACTACACCACGAAGTGGAGATGGTAAACTGTATGTACGCACGTGTGGTGAATTTTTCATTATTAGGATGGATAAAATAACTAATATCGTAGTACCATTTTTATAATAACATCGAATTATATATAAGATACTGGAGTTATTATTTTATAATGGAAACATCAAATAAAGAGGAATTGGAATAGGAAAAGAACTTGAAAGATGTGATGAAATATTTATCTCATCTTCGTGTTACTCCTTTTGATTTGATCAAAAAGGCTCCATAGGATGGATTTAGTACTAAATTAAGGACTCTAGGATCAATTTAGGATAGTTGAGAGAGTATTTTAGAAGAGTTTGGCCGAGAAAAATGGCTTTGGAAGAGTTATTTTGAGAGAAGGGGAGGTTTCCTTTTATAAGAGGGGGTGAGAGTAACTTTAGGAAAATATTAAAGTATTAATTTATTATTCAATCATATTCTATTTAAAATGGCTCCAAAATGAATTTATTTCTAGAATGAGGTGCGTTTGGGTGTAAATAATATCAACCAATAGGTTTTAAACATGTTTAGGTTATCATTTTAACCTCATATTTTAGATTTAACTCTTAGTTAAATAGTTTATCTTTTACTGTGTCCTCTTGTATTCTTATATTATATGGTCAGTAAACATACTATAAACTTCCAAGCGAACCCCAAGGGTTTATTAATGATATAAATATCATCATATAAGTTTGTTGGATGAACCATATAATTTTATGATTCTTATATCAATTAATAATATAATATTTGTTTTAAAAACTCTTTTATGTCAATTTTGACACTATTTGGTATTTGGTTTTTTTCAAAGTCATGACAACTGGATTAATTCGAACCAAATACATTAAATCAATCATAAAATTTCATGTTCACCTATAAAATTAGTTTATTTCATAAAAACATTGAAATTAAATTTATTTTAATATTTATAATACCATTTATTTGATTCTTTCATTAATAATGAAAATACTTCATCATCATTGTGTCGTAAATAAATTTAATTATTCAATGTCTAAGAATTATAAATAAAATAACATTATTTACGAAATATTTTTAGATTTATAATGAATATTTATAGTTCAAGAGATAACATATAGTACCCTATGTAAATAAATTTTTACTCAAAGATATATGCTTATGTCAATTTTGTATTTACTTTAACTTAATTAATATAAAGTGTCATTATCCCATAAAAGTGGCTATATGGGGTCCCAAAATTGACCCAAGGGTACCCATTGTCGGACATGTATCAGAAAATAAGGTTAGGATATGTGTTAGGGTAATTTAATACTATTATAATATTATTTTTTACCCTTATTTACCGGATTTACCCTTTAACCATGGTAAATAAAATATTTACCGAAGTAATTATTCAAAATGACTAAAAATAAAAGATTCCTATTTTTACAATTTGAACCTCCTGATTCCAAATATGGAATCCATTTTTCTGAATTCAAAATACAGAAGTGGCAGAATTCAATTTAAAATTAATTCCTGCTGTCAAAACATAAAGCGTGTTTTTATGAAATAATAACTATCAAAAGATTGATAGTTGTTTTTGTCCAATTTCAAAATGAAATTATATTAAATGGCCATAATTGGATTAAATGGTAAAAATATAATCTAATTATACTTCCAATCCATAAAAATTTATAATTTAACATAATAAATTATTTTGATTAAAAAAGATTTCTTCAGTTAAAATATTGTATTTTTCACTATTCTCCCAAATATGAAAGTTATCTGAAGAACAGTAAAAATTTATTTAAAGTAAATTTTTATGTCCCAATTATATATAAGACATTTATATTGTAAAATTTAATATGTAAAAGTTTCAAATATTGGATTTAAAAAAAGTCCTACACTAAAAGGCCGTAAAATTTCATTTTTTAAAAATACTTCTTTTATCTGAAAAAATGAATTTGCTCTTAAAATATGTCTAATAAACTCATAATATGGATTCTAAAATTATAAGGATTATATAAAAATCAAAATTCAATTAATACTATTCATAACCTCTTTTGAACGGCTAGTTCGATTAGTCGTAGTGTGCTTGAACTCGGTGTGGCCAGTAGTGCAAGTTGTTGAATTACATTAAAGAGATAACATATTATGAAGTCATGGAGTGTTATATTCTTCCCTCCTTCAATAAATTGAATCCTCGCAATTTTAAATTGTTATTACAAAAGAAAAGGTTGAAAAAAGAAAATACCTTTATGGAAAACCCACATCTGAAATTGGGTTAATAAAATTTTGTCTTTATAAGAGGAAAGGGGAAATGAAAGGGTCAGCACAAAATTATGATCTCAATTCAGAAAACATTAGTGGAAATTAAAGACACAAAATTGGAGGGAAAACATAAATATTTATAGGGAGTGATTGAGTCCATGAATCACATACAAGTGTAAAATTGAGGGCCTTAAATCCATCATTTTATGATGATTTAAAATACCATCAGTTTAACAAAACATAAGGTATTAGGATAACACATTTTTGGTTTTAAGATCCCCTACCTAAAGATTAATAATTAATTTACCCATAGAATATGAGTATAAATATAAAATTATATATATATATATATACATATACATGACAATTATAGTTTCATCCTTTAACTAATTTCTATCACAAACTCATCATTCACTCTAAAATACAATAGAACTTAAAAATATTCTATTTATCATATTCATATAGGGTTCCAAAAAAATTAATTTAAAACTTATCTACTAGACCCTTAAAAACTACATTATTCAATCCATGACATCATGTGGTCCAGTGGTAGGTGATACACCCTTATCTCCCTTCGGTTGAGGGTTTATGTCTTCTGGTCTTACCGGACGCGACGGGTTACCGCCGGACCTCCGGGTTGTCCTTTTTGTGACAATACAAAAATAATCTCAAAAAAGACTTATCCAAAATACTTATGTCCAAACTCAGAGTCCAAAATATATATGGATGTTAAACACAATGAAGGTCCTTTTTTCACGTAATAACAAGTGAACACATTCACCATGTATTATTTTAAAATATGGTAACACCTTGAATTATCATAAAACCATATTGATTACTTTCATGCTATGTTATACATTCTAGAATACTGGATATACTCCTTATATCTAAAAATTTTTAAACTCCAATAATGATGGAATATACAAACCAGTAATCAGTTCCAAGGTAGTCAAGGATATCCAATATAATTTATCCAAATTAACCATCTCTTATTCCAATATTACTACTTCAGTATCAGGACCATATTAAGGTTTATCTTTTCCTTCATCCCTGTATTTTCCAAGATGTTTAACTTTTTATTGAGTCACATTTCTTGGTATCACAAAATCATAAATCCTTAATGAAATAGTACTGTAGTAAAATCCTTATTTATTTGTAATACATCATTGATACAGCACTCAAATGAAATAATTATTTAATAACAACCTAATAACTCTAGACATTCTTTTTCATCTGCGGTAGTATCATAACATGATTATAATCCAATAGCATCATTTGGGGAATACTCCGATGATTTGAACATTGATTCGCTTAGTGTCCCAAATCATTGCAGATGAAGCATTGTACATTTGAAACCTTTTTCTTACCCTTTAAATTACGTACGTGGTGTCCTTTTTTCTACACTTATAAGAAACTCTCATTCCCTTCAAGTATTTAACATGGTGATTCTTTCCACAATTATCACGTGTGGGAAAATTATTCTTTTCTCTCTTCCCTTTATCTATATTTCTCTTTTCCATCCTTTTCTTATCTTGCTTCCCTTCAAAGCCATAGGACTCAGGGAATTCATTACTTATCATATTAACACATGACAATTTTTTTTAATATGTTTAGAATACATGGGAGACTATTTACCTTCTAAATGATGGCTTAATACCATGAAAGATATGATCTTTATTACTCTTTTAATCGTACGTATTGCTGGAGTTCACATTCCTTCTATTGGACACCATTTCTATACCATGGCATACTCTAGATCAGTTTATGAATTGAAATGAACAATTCCAAACTTGTAAAATACCTAACGTAAATTGATCTATTTGTGGATATAATCCATAATCATAAAAAATATTTTCTTTGAGGAGGTATATACTCGTAAATCCTTCATAATGATTTGTAATGAAAATGAGAATTAAACAAAGAATATCCCCGAGGAGTATCGTAACCAAGACTGCAGTGAGGCCCATTGTCATGCAACCATCCCCATTCGAGTCTAGCTCAAAGAGGTGTTTTTGGGTTTTACCCCTAGGTACATCTGTGCCAGAGCCACCTCTACCTGCTCATATCCAGACAAGGATGTATTTTCTTGGAAAACTCACAAAATCTCAACATTACCAAAATTTTAGGATGTTCTTCTATACTAATCCTCAAATTCTATCTTAGGGTAATGTGCTATAATCATTGTTTATCTAAATCTAGTTTCTAAACTTTTTTCTAAACTTCCTATGATAGCAACTATACACCCCAACCCCAATTACCCAATGTCAGTGCTTTATATTAATACATTGGCATGATTACAAGGAATCAAGTCCTGAAAGACCGATCAGTTTGACAGTCATGGAAAATATATTATATATATTAATTTTACATTAAAATTAAAAACATAAAACACAGCATAAATAGTTCTTTGAGAACACCATTATTCCCTTTAGCTTAACCCTGCATATCAATCAAATTTCACTTCTTGGAATCCTGGGAAAATAATACAAAATAAAGGGGTGACCTCAGATGATCATTAAGGGTAAATAATTTAGTGGAAGATAACATAAACATTAAGCATGGTGAATAGTTGAAACAAAATGGCTTTAAAAATAATAAACAAGAAAACATTTATGGCAGGATTATGAGCTGAGTAAATAATTCCATAGTAAAACACAATCATGGGTATTCTACTAGTTGAATGACAACATAAACCATCATTATTATTTTCAAAATGAAGGAATGCATAATTCCGGAAATTCTGAAACACTTTTTCAAGGCCTCGGCCATGACGTCTAAAAATTATTAAGGCCTCGGCCAAAACCATATATAAAATCGAGAAAGGCCTTGGCCAATTCTACGTCAAATTGTCTCATGAGACCTACTGATGCATCGAGGAGCTATAACAGGATCCACTCATAACTTACTAAGTCCAATACATTCCTAAAATGAAAAGTTTGTAACATAAACATTCCTATTAAAACTAGAATATGAAATGTCAATACTTTAACCATAAACCATGAATGGTATAAAAATAGAACATCCACAGTCAAACATAACACAAAACCTTCAATACAATATCGATGTTTTGTATCATAATAAATCAACTTTAAATAAACATAAAATCCATTGAAGGATGTTAGCATAGATGAAATCAAAAACCTTTTTAGAGAAATATATCTTTCTATTTTGAAATAATTTAAGAGTCACATAATTATAAAGAAAAAATTTATTCTGAAAATATTCTTATAATATTGTAAGGGATGCTTCGACGAAGTTATAAGGTAGAAAATAGCCACACCTGCTGTATAAGTTAAAAAAACATTCTTACCTTAATTTTTTCGAAAAGCTCATAAACTTCCTTGTTTGAAAAATGACAGAAATATTCTTTCAAACCGTATATGGTAAAATAAGGGTATAAATGTCTTTAACGCATATTCTATTAAATAGTAAAAAAAATTTGAAATACATTTTTAATAAAACATGGATGTAGATGATAAAGAGGTCCCAATAGATAATTACATATAAACAACCTTGAATAAGGAAGAGGTTTTAGAATTAACCCTTACCTTGTAATTTTCATCGGTCGAGGTGTAGGATCGAAATAATGATGTAGATGCTCAATATACAAGAGGGGGGGGGGGTGAATTGTATACTTTAAAAATTTCTTTGGAACCATTAATGTTAGTTACGAATAACTATGTTTTCCTTAAACAAAGGAAAGAGATAAGTTTAACAAAGTTAAACTAATCAAATTCACGACACCTCTAACACCAAATGAAAACATGGAATAAAGAATGAATTTATAAAATTCAAGTTCTATGAACTTTTTTAAAATAAGAAAGATATTCTGAAAGTAGGTTCCAGAAATATGGTTCCGGAAGTTGAAACTTAACTAAAGATTACAATATGAGATTCTACCTTAAAGCGTATAGAATATAAATGAAACAGAGTACAAGTAAGGAATTATAAGAATGTTATACTTTCCTTACAATACAAAATGCAGCAGAAAACAAACATCTAATAAAACAACAAGTAACAAGATATATGCCTTTTAACCCAAAGAGAAGGGTATCCAACAACCTTGGATAAAGGTCCCTAGATTTATACTTTCAAGAAAGTCTGTCTTACCCACACCAGGGTAAGCCCTCGATACGAAGATCAGAGTCTCTGTCTTGCTATCCCTGCAAGCTCTCAACTTCATGGTAGTTGGCAACCTCTGTCTTCCTCAGCAAGGAAACCCTCTAACTTCAAGGTAGTCGGCACCTTTGTCTTCCTATCCCTGGAATTCCTCGAATGTAATCACCAACATTCAGAGTGGCACAAAGCTTTGAGAGTTAGTAAGAGCCTCTCTCTCTAGAAATCAATTCAACAGCATGTGTGAACAATGTAAAAGAAGTTATCAGACATAAGTCTCGAGCTCTTTCAAATGCGCTCCTATTTATAGGCAAGGTTGGCCTCCATTCCAACGGTCATATTTTTCTTAAAAATCGGAGGGACCTGTAGACGTGTAACATAACCAATGGTTAGTTTATAACAGAATAGACGACATCGTTTTATAACAAAACAAGTATAACAGAATGTACGACATCGTTTTAAGTTTAACATTAAAGTTCGGAGTGAAAGTTCGGAGTGTAAACAAAATTTCAAAGAGTAGAAAAATTATTAAAGTGTAAGTAAAATGAAATTTCAGAGTCTAACAAAAAATAATATTCGGAGTCTAAATAAATTCAGAGTGTATAAAGCAAAGATAATCAGATTCTGTTTAATAGGTGAATTCGGAATGAGAATTTGGAATGAGAATTCGTAATGAGAATTCATCATCATAATTCGTAATGAGAAATCGATGTTGAATTTCATGAGAATTTGTATCCAAAATTTGGAGTAGAACTTTATCAGAGTTTGTATTTGGAATTCGGAATGAAAATTCATTACAGTTCTTATCCAGAATTCAGAGTGAAACTTCATTACAGTTCTCATCCAGAATTCGCAACCTAAAACAGAATGCTTCATATCAATGTTTCAAACGATTCTGAGAATATAAAAATGAATCTTAATCTTACACTTAAGAAATATGTGGATATAGATAATGAAAATATGATAAGAATAATTTTTCTTACAAAAGAAATATTCCTCATAAAATCAACTTTCCTTATAAAATCAATTTTCCTTATAAAAGCGATTTTCCTTATAAAAGCGATTTTCATTAAAAAACGATTTTCCTTAATGATAAGATTTTTGTGATTTTCAAAACAAGAAGGAATGGAAAAGTCATAATGAAAACCTTATTGACTCAACAATCTCCCCATTTTTGGAAAGCACAAACATCCTTACGAAAAAAAAATTCTAAGAAGAAATAAAACATTAAGGCTTATCTCCCTTTGCTTTCTGGATGTGGATGAATACGATTAACCCCCCATTAGGGTTTGAAACTCTAAGGATCATATTCTATATTTCCAGAATGATATTTCATTAAAAATAATAATGTCTTCTTTAATGAAAAACGCTCCCTTAGATAAACTCTATTAGAGTTTTTTTTTCTTTCTCACCCTTTGTTAAGATTATTTTTCCCCCTTTATTAGGGTTCTTTTCCTTCTCCCCCTTTGTGATTTTCAAAAAAAAATCGAGGGAATGGAAAATATAACAATGTACCGGAAAAGATTAGAAGCAACAACAAAAGAGACGAGCAAGCACAATTTCCATTATGTTTGAAAGTTCAACAACAAGGAAATTAAGATACAACAAAAGATCGGATCTGTCTATTTTGGATCTTTTTTCCTTCTCCATGAGACCCTTAAGAATAGTCTTTATCTTCTTCAAGTCTTTATGGTCTTCCTCGGATTGCTTCTCTAACACATCAATTCTTTCATTTTGAGCTTCAATCTTTTCTTCATGGGATTGAAGCTTTTCTTCCTGAGCCTGAAGCTTTTCTTCATGAGCCTTCAAGATTTGTTCTTTCTTTAACAACCTTTCTTCAAACTCAATCTGATGATCCCTTTCATACTTCCAGTTTTGAGAAACAGAATTCAGCTTCCCATTCATATCTCTGACTTCTTGAATCCAGAAATTCTTTTCATCTGTCAACTTTTCTTCAAAGGATGAAGTAAGTTCATTTATCTTCCTGTCTTCTATCTCAATGGCATCCTTCACATTATCTTGGAATTCATCAAAGAGCCTCATCTCTTCTACAGTCTTCTTCAACCAACTAGTCAACCTCTCGCAAGACCTTCTGTGGGCTTCATAGCCGACAAAGAAAGTATTGAACTGAGCCTCAATCTCAACACATTTGTCCATAACCATGGATACAAAGTCTGTTTTCTGATTCAAAGCATGTTGGAGCATCTGGCATCTTGAATCAATATTTGAAAAAGTCAAAATAGTACCCACCTACTTTTTTAAAGACTGAACAAGAAATTCATGCCCCAACGAAGATGTCTACGAATCTGAGACTTTGCTTGGAGAATTTTATTCTTCAAAAAGATCATCCTTCTTCTTAGAAGAATCACCAACTTTCCTTCTCTTAACAACAACGGAGCTCGGGGTATCAACAACAAGTTCCTTTCCCTTTTCCTTTTTCATAATGGATTCATGTTCTGGAGTTATCTTTTCATTATCAGACACTTGAACAATATTGTCTTCATCATCAACAAATTTTTGAGCACCATCCTCTACATTCTCCATTTGAGCAATATCATGTAGAAGTTGTTCCTCCTTTGCATGATAAGATACTTCTTCTTCTCCTTTCTCTTCATCCTTCCATAGAGTGACTAACTTAGAAGACTCATCTTTTAAGGTTCGGAGTGACAAATGTTCCGAAGGTGTCCCATTATAATCATCTACTTGGTTAAAAATATCTCTGGTCTCACCACTACCTTCAGCAACTGCTTCTAGATCTTCTACATGCTCAATCTACTCAACTACCTCAACATTCCTAGCAACTGCCTCTTCCGGAGCGACAAAGATTCTTCCTGGATTCTCAGGTAGAGATTCCAAAGAAAAAGATCTCGGAATGGGAATGTTTCTGGAGGCCATCTCAGTAAACTTTAACAAAGTCTGAACCACCTCAGCTTCAGAAATATTCTTCTTGAGCTTCTTTTCTTTCTCTTGTTTTTCTAGCTCATCCGTTGTTCTTTCCTTCAAGGCCTTAGCTTCTGCAGGATCTAAGCCAAACTGAGGCTCTCCATGCACTCTATTCTCTTTGATTTCCCTCCACATAGCAACTACCTCATCTGGGTAAGATTTCTTCTTATTCGGTTTTGGAGGTGCGGAATGAACTTCCTTAGATCTGGGATTCTCTGCTTCACCTTCAACTTCTTTAAAAATTATCTTCCTCACTGGCTTAGAAGATTCAGGTTCAAAAACATTCGGAACCGTTTATTCTTGAGCGGGTAACTCAAAAAACTGACCAGTCTTCTTGTCAAAGGCTATATCTATCCTTTTGAGAGTACCATCACTCACCAAAATAATCTTGGAAACTCTTTGCTTATACTTTCAAGCCACCTTAAAAGATTCAAGGCACCAAACTATCAACTTTGAGAGGATTGCTGGATACATTATGATCTGAGCTCTCAGATTCCCTTTCTTAACATTTTCAAGGGTAATAAGAATGTGTTTCATCAGATTAAACTTCCTCAGATTTATCAGAAAATCTAGAATATAAATCTAACTCTTCTTCAGACAATCTTTGTCACCCTTTCTCGGTACGATAAGGCCTTCTACCCATAATTCTAGAATCCTGAAATTCGTAGATAGAGAAGCAATCTTCGGAGCCTTATCATCTGACAGTTTGAGAGTTTCCAAATCCTTTTACTTTTCGAAGCTTCCCTATGAATCCGACAAACCATGAGAAATTAACTCAGCTTCTCCTTCATTGTTCAGCCCTACCAAGCTGGCTGCCTTGGCACAAAAAAGCTTATAAGTCTTACCATAAGACTTAAACAATAATTTCTCCCGGCCATCTTCCTTATAGAAGGAAACTGTCTCATAGAATTCTATAAGCAAATCCGAAAATACTTCATCTTGATTTTTGGGCTTAGATACAGAAACATCTTCCCATCTATTAAGATTAATGTTCTTGGATATAAGAGAATCATACTTGGTGAAGAAATCAGGATGAACCAACCTCTCTCTATATACTAACCACTTCGAAATCGTCTTAGAGGAAGACATGACTTGAGAAGATACTTCCACAGACATTCAGATCTGAAGACCTCTGAGAAGTTCGTAACGAAGATTATTGATGTTCGGAATGGCCTTAAAATAGAGAGACCGAGCTTCGGGATGCTGGAGCTTGAAAACCGATGTGGGACACCCATTTGGGGTCCCCTTTATATAGGCAACGAGAAGACTGTTCAACTTCCTCGGTTGATCGAACAGTTGTATCAAGCTGAGATCAGATCTGATGGTTGAAAACCCATTCTCAAGAAAACTTGAATCCTATCTTTTGAGGTTTTTATTAAAACAAAGATTTAAGAAAAATATAATCCAAAAACAAAATATAAGAAAATATCAGCAAGTAAAGTATGATTACGAAAACTTGAGTAAGGAAATCATACCTTTCGGATTGGCTTAGGAGGACTATTCTTAATGGGTAATATTCTTTTTGATGAAAAATTAACTAAAAAACTTTATTACTACGAAAAGACATAGTTCCCAAAAATCTCTATGAAAAAAACTCAACAAAGAAAACGAAAAATCATTACAAGATTTTCAGCATGAAAATTTCATAACAAAAGTTTGAAAATTAAAAACTCATTATGAAAGTCTCGGTATGAAAATATCGTTATGGAAATACCAGTACGAAATTTTCCATTCTTGAAGTTTTCAATATGAAAATTTCTATTCTAGAAGTTTTCTTTACGAAAATATCCATTCTGGAAAATTTCAGTTCCGGAAATCTCCATTCTGGAATTTTAGTTCCGAAAAGTTTGAAAAACTAACTTTGAAAAATTTAGTTACTCTAACAAATAAATGTACTCCCCCTATGAAAATAAGTTTATTACTGTAAGGAGTTTTTTTCATCAGAAAGTTAATTAAGAAATATTACCTTACGGTTATCATTCCTCACTTTTGTTTAATGTATTCAAATCTATCAGAAGGCAAATATTTTGTGAAAATATCAGCAAGTTGATCTTGTGTTCTGATAAACTGAAGAATGATATCTCCTTTTAGTGTGTGATCCCTAAGAAAGTGGTGCCTAATATCTATGTGATTTTCACGAGAGTGATGTGCAGGGTTCTTACTTAGGACAATGGCACTTGTGTTAGGACACAAAATTTGAGTTTTAGTAAAACTCAAGCCATAGTCTGTGAGTGTGTGTTGCATCCACAATACTTGAGCACAAAAAATTCCAGCTACTACATATTCGGCTTTAATAGTGGAAAGTGCTACAGAATGTTGCTTCTTGCCAGACCAAGAAACTAACGAATCTCCTAAGAAATGACAAGTTCCGTATGTACTTTTTCTATCTATTCTACATCCACCAAAGTCAGCATCAGAAAATATTTTTAGAACAAAATCATTTCCAGAAATATAAAATAATACTAGATCCATGGTTCCCTTAAGGTAGATAAAAATTCTTTTTACTGCCTTTAAGTGAGATTCCTTAGGATCGGATTGATATCTTGCACATAAGCATACTGAGAACATTATGTCTGGTCGACTAGATGTTAAGTAAAGTAAACATCCTAACATACCTCTAAAAGATGTTTGATCTACTGGTTTCCCAGCTTCATCAAGATCGAAAGAGTTTGAGGGACCAATGGGAGTACTTATACTCTTAGTGTTGTCATAACCATACTTTTTGAGAAGATCTTTAATATACATATGTTGAGATATATAGATTCCTTCTGGTTTTTGAGAAATTTGAAAACCAAGGAAAAAAGTTAACTCACCCATTATACTCATTTCAAACTCAGATTTCATTAGACTTGCAAAAGAGTAAGTTAAAGATTGCTGAGTTGAACCAAATATGATGTCATCAACATAAATTTGAACAATCAAAAATTTTTTCTTATCTTTCTTTATAAAAAGGTTTGGATCTTCATTTCCCTTAACATAATTATTTTGAAGCAAAAATCCAGTGAGTCTTTCATACCATGCTCGTGGGGCTTGTTTAAGGCCATACAGAGCTTTGGTAAGTCTAAAAACATAATCAGGATGTTTTGTATCTTCAAAGCCAGGAGGTTGTTCATCAAAAACTTCCTCTTGAACATAACCGTTACAAAAATCACATTTCACATCCATTTGGAAAAGTTTAAAATTAAATAATGCTACAAAGACAAGTAGAATATGGATAGATTCAAGTCTAGCTACTGGAGCATAGGTTTCTTCATAGTCTGTTCCCTCTTGCTGATTATAGCCTTTAGCAACAAGTCTAGCTTTATTTCTTACTATGAATCCATTTTCATCACATTTGATTCTGAAAACCCATTTTACTTCAATAAGAGAAGTTTCCTTAGGTCTTTCAACCAATGTCCAGACTTTATTCCTTTCATATTCATTTAGTTCATCTTGCATTTCTTTAATCCAATCATTATCACCTAAAGCTTCATCAGTGGTTTTTGGTTCTAACTGGGAAAGAAATGATAGATGTTCTACCTCATTTATTAAGGAACTTCTAGTCCTTACTGGTTTATTTACATCACCAATTATACTATCACTGGGATGATTCTTAAGAAAAACCTGATTTGGATTTTGAAAATCCTGTTCATCAACATAGGGTAAAAAGTCGTCTGGGGTAAATGTTTCAGAAGTATCTTCTTGAAAATTTTCCTTATCAGAAGGATCTTATATCAAATGTTGATAATCAGTTTTAGAAAACACATCAGAGGATGTAGGCTGGGATGGTTTAAAAATGAAAGGATCAGACTCATCAAATTTTACATGTACTGTTTCTTCGACAGTACAAGTGTTTTTATTAAAAACTCTATAAGCCTTAGAGGTTGTGGAATAACCTATGAAAATTCCTTCATCGGATTTTGGTGTGAATTTATGTAGGTTATCTTTAGTATTCAAAATGAACACTTTGCAACCAAAAACCTTGAAGTAGGAAAGTCTTGGTTTTCTACCATTCCATAACTCATAAGGTGTTTTATTAAGAAAAGGTCTAATCTAAACTTGATTTATATTATAGAAAGCAGTACTTACAGCTTCAGCCCAGAAATGTCAAGCTATAGAATATTCACTCAACATGGTTCTAGTTATCTCTTGAAGAATTCTATTTCTTCTCTCAACTACTCCATTTTGTTGAGGAGTTCTAGGTGATGAAAAATTGTGAGTAATAACTTTTATACTACAAAAAGATTCAAAAATAGAATTTTGAAATTCTCCTCCACATGTGTAACCCCACTATTTTTCATGGAAATTTCTTTGTCATTTTCATTACTATTGAATTTATAACCACTAAATACATAATCATTGTATGATAAAACATACACTCTTGGTCCTTCAGCTAGCCATATAAGTCATTCTGAAATTATGTCTGGATTTTCATCTAACTTCTTAAATATATTGTCAAAAAACCATCCTATAAACTGTCAAATATGTGTATCTGATATACATTTTTCATCCTTAGATTGATTCAAATTCCTAGGAATTTCTTTGTGGGGATAATCATATGGGTTAATGTCTAAACTGTTAATGTAATGGTGGGCCTGTTCCAAATCTATAATATTGATTGTGATAACCTCTCTTCAAGAAATTACTTCCCCCTCAAGCCACCTAGTGTGATAAGGTTTCTGTAGGCCCATGATTTCCACACCATATAGGTATTCAGTACAGAATTCAATAGTTTCCTCAACAATATGACACTCCATAATACAACCCTTTGGCCGACTTTGATTTTAAACATACCCATTAAAAATCTTCATATACCATTCAATGGGGTACAAACATCTATAATGTACAAGACCACATAGTCGAATATCTCTCACCAAGTGAACCATCAAAATAACCATCATATCGAATAATGTTGGTGGAAAGAACATTTTCAATTCACATAATATGATAAAAATTTCCCTTCCCCTAGTGGGAAATTTCACTGGGTCTATAAATTTGTTGCATATAGCTTTGAAGAAGAAACAAATCTTCATTAAAATATGGAGTAAATTCTTGGAAGAAATGAAATGTAAAGCTATAGGAATTAGATTTTCATTAAAAAAAGGAAGTAATGTGACTTCAGACCCTTTAAATATAAATCGATCATTAACATGATGTTATTGATATTTCATGAATACCCCTCTAGAACCTTTATGTCTTTCAAGAAGTTTCAAAACTGGTATCTCTCTTGTCTGGAAAGAGTATAATCAGCGGGTGGAATAAATGTTCGTTTTCACCAATCACTTGTGCCAACTCTTCTCAAATTCACATCTAAACCATGTCCAAACTATCCATAATTACATCATTTTTTTCGGGTAGATTTAAGAATGTACTAATGACACTATCACATATATATTTTTCAACATGCATAACATCAAAAAAATAATGACATACATACAATTCTTGTATGGTAATTCGAAAAAACTCATCTCATTTTTCAACGAGTCTCTGTAGGTTTTTTCAAAAATAGTTTAACAAAATTATTGTCCACGTCGTTTACTTTATCAATAAACTGATCACCTTTTACTATACATGGTGTTGTATATTCTTATGAACTTCCATCAAATGATATCTTCCAAGATCAGTACTTATGCCATTGTGGTAGAAATCTGTGGTGTCCTAGAAACTTGATTTTCAAGGAATGTTTCAACTTATTTGAATGTGTTCCTTTTTTGCAAATAGGACACCCTTGAGTTCATTTAATGATATATCATGAAAAAATTTCATAATTAGGAAATTCATTTATCATCCACTAAAACATGGATCTCAAAGTAGAATCACCTTTTTGTAAGAATCGTACAACGTAACACCTGAATCCCATAATAATTTCAAATCCTCGATCAATGGAGCCAAATAAACATCAATATCATTAACCAATTGTTTTGTTTCTCATATATGCATAGATAACATGATGTATTTTCATTTCATGCATAACCAAAGTGGTAAGTTATAATTTACCAACATAACATGCCATATACTATGGCTACAACTTTGAAAACCAAAAGTATTCAATCCATCTCTAGATAATGCAAGAAGAAGGTTTCTTTTATCATTTCCAAATTCAAGATACTAATGATCAATTCTATTCTACTAAGGAGAGTCTGTCGGGTGATGTAGAGTCCCATCTTTAATTATTGTATCTGCATTCCATGTCAATTGTCTGATAGTCTCCTCACTTCTAAATAGGTTCCTAAACCTTTGAATGATTGGAAAGTACCATAAAAAATTCTTAGGACCAGATTCTAATTTCTTTATCGAGAAGAACCACACTTTGGGAATTATTTAAGTTATTTTTGGTCATTGTGAAATTGTATATAGTCATTCGGGAAGGCATGTATTCTTTCCAAGATCATACCCGTTGAGCTTAGAATTTTTTTGGAACTGCATGCTCGGCTCGATAGCTCATTATATTCTGGGAGAATGACATTCAAGAGAGAAAATAGTTCCATAAAACTAGAATCACTCCACCTATGTCATGATTTCAAATTATACAGCTTTAGTATGGCTGAAAATACTGTATATTTAGTTCAACCATCATAGAATGGTGTCTTTTCACAACTATTTAAATTCTCAAAAAAGGTCAATCATGAAGTTCATCTTAAACTATCCCAATCATTTACTCAATACAATATTTATCATAATTCACATTTGTAATCACATTCTCAATACGATCATCCTCATTGTTTACGCTTGTAATCATATCAGATGATCCATAAAATGTAGTGTTATCCCAGCCACTACCTACAATATTTTTTTCCAGTGTTTATTCCAACATGTATAACTTGGATCTACTCTGTGACAGATCAAGCCTTCTTCTGACTCCTCTGGACTAATTTTTCTTGAATAAAAATAGTGTAAATATGGAAAAAGGATTATAGAATGGTCATATGCATGATCTTTTGAAAACTTGATCAACTCTTTCACACCATCTTCATAATTTTTGTTCAATTTATTTTAATTCATCCATTATTTATTCATATTCATACTATTGGATTAAATAATATTAATATTTTACAAAATAATTACACAAAATATGTTAAACTGGGGTCATCATCCAACTATAATCAATGGAACTAGATATAGTAACCAATACCATTACCTCTCGATATATTACTCAGGACCAAAATAGATAACATCCATCTTCCCAACCACCTGTTCAATGGAACTAGCTCTAAGAAGCCCTTGCACTAGAATGTTTTAGTATCCCACTTGTGATCTATAAAAATTATTGTAAACTTGTTTTTTAGTGTTTCCCTAGAAACATAATGTCTCGAGTCATGAAATATGTCACTAAAATCATAGATGGTATGTTTTTCTATAGAGTTCTTGTGTGTGGAAGGATTCATTAGATGTTTTGTAATGGTAATTGAACTAGGGTGTCTATAAAGTGTCCCATAGAGTCCTCTAGTGAAGTGGTTTTCTATGATTTGGTGGAATTAAACTAGTAAAAATGTGGTGGTGCCATTGAAATGGGTAATGTTTTTATAGATATTCAATATTGGAGGAACTAAAACAAGAAAAAAAATGGCATACCAATCATTCCAACAACCAAAAAACCATACAAAAACACAATCGTGCTCACAATTGCAACACCATACAAACCAAAAAAACAAAATTTCAGATTTTACAAAGCATCCCATATTAAATTACCGTTGTTAATTCTGGGGTTATCAAAAAAAATTTATCATCCTTGGGTGTAACATCCCGGTTTCGGGTGCCACGCAACTGGTGCCCTGAACCCGGTTCACCATGTGACCTCAAGCGTGTTTCCCCAAACGCCAGAGGCTACTGACTTGCAGCCAGGGCCCAGGTATGATAGTTGGGAAACTATGCCCTCATTTGACAAAGTTTAGTGCATCAGAATATAGAAGAAAACATACATCAAACAGCAGAAGAAGTAACCATACACAACTGAAATAACAACGGTAGTGGATATAACCAACGGTAGATAAATAATGATGCTACATGTCTCAAGTTCTAAAAAAATAGCTAGAACTTGTTATACATCAATACAGTAAAACAAAAAGTAGGGTATAGTAAAACAAAGAAAAACAGATGGTAGTGGCATCATGAGCCTAGGCTCGGTCCCATGCCCTCCTACTCCTCATCAGCAATCATGTACCTGTATAGGGACTCTTGCCCCTATCTACACCTGCAACAACGTAATCTGTTTGGGCCAAAAAGAATGACCCAAACAGGGTGTGAGAAATATATCTCAATAGGAACCCACCAAAGGCTCGTGCCCAACTGCATGTAAGCATGCAACAACAGTGTGAAATATTAAAATTCAATAATGTAATCAGTACAAAAAATTAACTAACTTAACCATTAAATTTCAATTTTAATAGTCTTTTTAGTCATTTAATTTAACATACCACCTCAGTGAATATTCTAAGTAAACAGCCAAATGTCCACAGACATGTAAACTCCCACCCTCGGGTAAAGAGAAACCAACACAAGAATTTTCCCATAGGTAGACGGATATTTCCCATAGGCGTATTTAGTGTCCCCCACATGCACAGAATCATCTGCCCATAGGCACGAAAGAAGGTGCCAACAGGCTAAGTAGAACAACTCCCACAGGCTAATAACAACACTGCCCTCAGGCTAACAGGTAAACGGGCCATGACCAACATGTAAATATGTAGTAAAAAAGAAATTCCTCTTGTGGAAATTCTACAATTACTACTTTTAAGGCATACCCTCAGGTATCCTGGCCAATGGCTAAACAGTGGAACACACCCACTAGGTGGTTCCAGATCCAAGCAACAATCCCAACCAACAATTTAATAACTTAATTAAATACCTAATCAATTCTAGGTGTTTAATATAGCACCATCCTCAGCCACACGACACCCCATCATTGGTTGTGGCACAAAAACACACAAAACACATGGGCGTTGGAAAACAAAACACCAAGCCACATACCTTATACACCAACAAGCGTTATACACAAACGTCGGTTCCCGAGATGCCCAAGAATGGGTAGATATGATGAAGAAGACAAATTTTTCAAACCCAAATAACTCCTATTAGGAGAAGAATTTGTAATAAGTAGCCAAGGAGATGGAATCCCTTACCCGTACGGTTCCAACGGGATCGTTCGAGGTGGAAACCGATTCCAGACGAACACCTGGCGGTTCTTCAAAGGTTCTGCCTCCTCCTTTGGCTCCAAAATGGCTCAAATGACTCCTCTGCCAAATGAGGAGGCTACTGCCAGTTTTAAGGTAAAAAAAAGTACATGGCGTGTAATTATGTGTACATGGCGTGTACTCCTTTCGTTTAACTGTTCCTCAAGAGGCACTACCACACTTTTCATCCTTCGACATGACTACACGAAAAGTACTCCTAAGTACACGACGTGTACTGCCGCCCAGCTGGAGGCTACTCCACCATCTTACTGTTTAGGCATGTCGACTGACTACACAGCATGTACAGGTTCACTACACGGCGTGTAGTTGGTTCCTACTCCCTTCGTCGCTGACATGGCTACAGGCCCCGTGTACCCATACCACACGGCCAAAAATACACGACCTATGGAAAATTACATGACATGTAGTTCCAAAATTTAGGATTTCTCCCCATTTTCCATATTTTATTAAAAACAGTTAAGGAAAGAGAAAAGAAGAAACTCGTACCTCAAAGTTAAGAACCGGGTTCTTACAAACTCCCCCCTGCTTATAGCAATTCATCCCTGAATTTATTTTCCAAGGTTGGAGAAGATATAGCCGTGAATAACTCCGGCCATTGAGCACGTACGTCGGCCTCCTGCTCCCAGGTCTCATCCTGCACACAGCCATACTGCCAAAACACTACGAGAGGAACTGACCGGCCGCGGAGAACCTTCGTGCTCTTGTCAAAGATACAGATCAGATGCTCCTCAAAGGACGCATCTGCCTCTAGCCCAACCTCCTCAGGCTGAAAGTCATGAGACATGTCGGAATGATAGAGACGCAACTGAGATACGTGGAAGATGTCATGCATGGCTCGGTACCACTGTGGTAACCGCAACTGATAAGCAACCAGTCTGACTCTCTCCAGATTCTCAAATGGCCCCACATACCGCGGTGAATGTTTACCCTGTCTCTTGATCCGCTTGTGTCCCAGCCTTTGAAAAACACATAGAAAAACCTGATCCCCAACCATGAACTCCAAATGTCATCCACGAAGATCAGCATAAGACATCTGACGAGACTGTGCAGTAGCCATCTGCTTCTGAATCAACTGGACCTGCCCAGAAGTCTCCTACACGAGCTGTGGCCCTAGTAAAGCTGCCTCACCTACCTCTATCCAGCACAAGGGTGAATGACATGGCCTACTGTATAAATACTCATATGGTGCCATCTCGATAGTTTCCTGAAAAATATTGTTATAGGAAAACTTGACTAGGGGTATATACTTCTCCCAAGAGACCCCAAAGTCTAAGACGCATGCACAGAGCATGTCCTCTAGCACCTGTATCGTATGCTCTGACTGGCCAACAGTCTAAGGGTGGTATGTTGTGCTCAGAAGCACCTGTGTACCCAGCGCCCTCTAAAAACTCTTCCAGAAACAAGACATAAAGTAGGCATCCCTATCAGAAACTATAGAATTAGGGACCCCAGGAAGCCGTATGATCTCTCAGATATACAGCCTTTCGAGCTCATCAACACCGAAGGTCTCCTTGATCATCAAGAAGTGAGCTACCTTTGTGAGTATGTCCATAACAACCCACACAACATCATTTCCATGAGGTGACCTCGGCAATAGAGTCACAAAATATATCGCTACATCATCCCATTTCCACTCCGGAATGGGTAACTACTATAACAACCCAGTTGGTCTCTGATGCTCCGACTTCACCTGAACACCTCGTAACAAAACCAGCTACATGTCTCTTCATACCCAGCCACCAGTAATAACGTCTCATGTCATGGTACATCTTGGTAACCCGAGGATGAACTGCCCTATCTAAATCATGAAACTCTCACATCATCTCCTCGCGTATATCCCATGGAACCCACACTTGTCCATGGAAACACAAAACCTCGTCGTCGCCTATCGTCCAACCAGGAGAAGGGTCCTCACCTGCCACAGACACCCGTATAACTAGGCCTTCTGAATCAGATAGTTGTCTCATCCTCACTCTGTCTAGGAGGATAGAAGTCATAGCTAATGATGAAAGATAATTCTCCCCCTGACTTTCGTGCACCTCAAAATGAATCTCAGAGAACAAGGCCATGAGTTGACACTCACCACTGGCCTCCTGCACTGCCTGTATCTGAGTCTTCCTGCTCAGTGCATCAGCTACTGCATTACCTTTACCAGGTGTATAGGGAATCTCAAAATCGAAGGACTGTAGGTATTCGACCCACCTCCTCTGCCTCAGCTTCAAGTCACACTGAGTAAAGATATACTTGAGGATTTTGTGGTCAGTGAAAACCACAAAACATTCTCCCAAAAGATAGTGTCTCCAACAGCACAATGCATGCACAACTGTAGCCAACTCAAGATCACACGTCGGGTATTTCCTCTCATGTGTCCTCAACTACTGAGACCCGTACGCAACAACTCGGTCACCCTGCATCAACACTGCTCCCAGCCCAATACCTTATAAATCACAGTAAACTGTATAGCTCTTCCCCTGCTCTGGGAGTATCAGGATTGATGTTGATGTCAATCTTCCCTTCAGGTCATAAAATGTTGCCTCACAAGCTTCCGACCAAATGAACTTCAGACCCTTCTTAGTCAAACCAGTCAATGGTGCTTCTAAGCGGGAGAAGTCCTATATGAAACGTCTATAGTTACCAGCCAGCCCTAGGAATCTCCATATCTCGAACACGTTCTTTGGATGCTCCTAGGAAACTACTTCTCTCCCCTTCTCTGGGTCTATTGAAACACCTGCCTTAGAGGTGAAATGACCCAGGAAGTGAATCTGGTCCATCCAAAAGTGGAACTTTGAGAGCATAGAATATAGCCAATGCTCCCTCGGTGTACTCAATATGATCTCAAGATGGGTGGCATGGTCGTGTTGAGTGTGAGAGTACACGAAGATGTCGTCCATGAATACTACCACAAAAGAATCCAAATACGGATGGAACACATGATTCATCAGAGCCATGAAAATTGCTGGCGCGTTCGTGAGTCCGAACTGCATAACCGTATACTCATATAGACCATACCTACTCCTAAATGATGTGAGAGGTATATCAGATGGTCTCACACGCAACTGATTATATCCTAATCTAATGTCAATCTTTGAGAACACTTGTGCTCCACGAAGCTAATAAAAAACATCTTCAATCCTTGGTAAGGGATATAGGTTCTTAACCGTCAACCTATTCAGCTTCCAGTAATCCACGCAATGTCTGAGGGTACCATCTGCCTTCTATGCAAAAAGGACCGGAGAACCCCAAGGAGAAGTACTGGGTCGGATAAAGCCCTTTTCCTGCAACTCCTCCAACTTCCTCTTGAGTTCCTCCATCTTAGGGGTGGCCATCCTGTATGGAGGAATGGACACTGGTGCTTCTCCTGGCACAAGCTCAATAGAGAAATCCACCTCTTACTCCGGAGGTAGATCAGAAAAGTCGTCCTCGAAGACATCCCAGAAACGGTCAAAAACCGGAGGGAAACCTTCCTGACAAGTTCCCTGGTCATCCGGATATAGGCTCGCAATCTATGCCGTGATTCCACCTCGCCCACGATGCTCTGGTCCAGCTCGACTTGCCTGAACATCCCATTCACCCTTGTATAGAAACTCTCCTCCCTCTAGTGACGTGAAACTCACCCTACGACTATAGAATTCTACAAATGCATGAAAGGGAACCAACCAGTCCATCCTGAGAATGAAGTCATAGCTCATCATCTCCAAGACATTGAGGTCCCAAAGGAAGTGACACCCCCCAACCTCAAGGTGGCACTCCTTGCACTAACACACACCAGCAGTTCTAATCCCCAATGGAGTATCTAGCATCATGATATCAGAAGAAGTAGAAACACAGAGGCCAATGCTCTCCACAATGGGCACATATATAAAACTATGTGTTGCACCCATATCTAAAAGTACTGATGATATGACAGAAGATACTAGAATAGTACCTCTGACTGTAGAAGGTCCGGGATCCTGCTCATGATGGGTCTGTTGTACTGCATATGTCTGCCCAGTGTCGCGGCCCTGTGACACAGCCTGGCTACCCTGAGCTGTCCCACCCTACTGCCTCTGAGATCCTGGTGTCTGGCTACTAAGGACACGTCCACAATCTCTGCCTGCATGCCCCGATATATTCCAGTTTCCCAACTACTATGAAGCCAATGGTCCTACTCCCGCACATGGAGTCTTCCTAGAACCCCTCTCACTAGCTATCAGTGGAAATTCCCTGTAAAAGCGCTATAGATGACCCATCCTGCCACAAGATTGGGCACTCCACTAGGTCTCATGGACACTGTGGCCTCTTGTGCCCCTCTCAACCACACTGGTAGCACATAACATGGCCACATGAAACTTTATTATGACTGGTACTACCGCCCGGAGAGAAGTATGCTCGTCTCTTCCTATTTCCAACAGAAAAAGTACTAGTAACTGGTGCTGAACCACCCTGGCCCACACCACTAGATTCTCGAAGGTTCCTCTCTGTGATTAATGCCTGGTTCACAATAGTGTGTACAGTAGGCAACCAGTAGACAATCACCAGTGTTCCGATGTCATACCGAAGACCATCCTCAAAACGTCTGGCTCTCAACGTCCCATCACCCACCAGCACGGGTACAAAGCACTGAAGATCCGTAAAATGAGCAGAATAGTCCATCACTAACCTAGAGCCCTACTGAAGATTCATGAACTCTCGAGCTCTATCTGACCTCAACGTCTCCAGGAAGAAAAAGTCATAAAAGACTGCCTGAAAGTCTTCCCACGCCATGTCCCTGTGATGCTCTGACTGGGTGGTAACATCCCACCACCTCTTGGCGGAATCACGCAGCATGTAAGTCACGAGCATGACCCTCCTCCCTGGAGGCGTCTCAAGATGCTCGAAAATAGTCTGCATCGACCCCATCCAAGACTCTGCAGCCTGTGGTCCTCCATCCTCTAATAACATAGGCAGATGATGCTACTGGAAGATATGTGTCAAATCGGCCATAGATGTGGCAGCCTGTGGTGCTCCCTGAAAGGTCTGCATGAACCGCAATAAGCCTTCACGGAACTGGCCCTCCACGCCTGTGTTTGGTATAGCCCTGGTGCCGCATCTGGCTCTTCTAGAGGATCAAATGGTAGCCCATGTCCCACTATCTCTGGAGTATTGTCGCCGCCGCTCTCCTGGAGAACAACGCACGGTCTTCTAGGCGGAATGACACTACATGGTAAAAATCATGCCTTATATTCAAGATTATTAAGGCTGAAACGAAGGAACCACAATGGGAACAAGAAGAAGAATGTATTTCAAAATTAACAAAACAAGACTAAACGACGTGTATACTGACTACACGGTATGTACTTGACTTCCCTTCCCTTGCCCGAGTCCTTTAACACGGCTAAGACACATAGCTTCTGTTCAACAAAAAACTACACAACGTGCATAATATCTACACGGCATTTATAGAGTTATTTTTCAACTCCTCGTGTCATCTGTGACATGGCCGACTACTCGGCTTGACTCAACACGGCATGTTACACCCGCACATGGCGTGTCAATAACCCCGTTTCCCCACCACATGGCTAAATCCACACGGTCTGTCCTCGGACAAGCCTACACAGCGTGTCCCAAAGGTACACGGCGTGTTCAAGGAGAGGTGACACCGACCTGTGTTGTTAGTTACACGGTCGAGTCCCCAGGTCACACTACACGACATGTACATTATTGACACAGCGTGTTCTATGAAGGATTACACCGACCCGTGTTGTTAGTTACACGGCTGAGTCCCCAGGTCACACTGCACGGCATGTACACTATTGACATGGCATGTTCTGTGAAGGAGTTCACTGACCCATGTTGTTAGTTACACAGTCGGACTCCGGGTCAAAACTACATGACGTGTATTCCTGGTACATGGCGTGTTTTACCAAAGATCTTCCCTACCCCATGTCTCCTCCCACATAGTTTCTGACATGAGAAGAGACTACACGATGTAGAGACCCTATGATTGACGTACATGGTCATTATATTACTTTTGCGGAATACTTAATACATAACAAAAATAGAAACATAAGGACCGTAATAGTTGAGTGCCTTTGGAAACTTGGAACGTAATCTTCTAATCGTGGTGAAAGATCTTCAACATCTCCCATAAAAATCTTCCACTTTTTGTTTCCTGACCTAAATCCTTTCTTTTGATCCTGGGGGACAATAAAACATAAAAAGGGTGAGCTAAAATGCTCAGTAAGGGTAAGCATGGATAAAATAAATCATACCATATACATTGGAACGTAAAAACATGAACATATTGTTTAAACATTAAAATCTTGAGCAACGACAAAAAACATGGAAGTACATAAGGCATAGATCATAATGGAACATAAACCATGATAAAATATCATGGGAATAAAACATGTAATTGTGGCATCCTTTAATCACATGTAATTATTTCCATAGTAGCCAAGGCATTGCTTCCAAGACCATCTTAGTGGAAAAAGTCCCACTCTGAATCGAGTTCACTCCTCGTTTCAGTCCTATAACACTGAACCAGATTAACTTATCGTTCAAGCCATGTCTATCTCATGAGATATACAATCTTTACCCAATGCATTGGAGGGATATATAGGTCCCACCCATCTCATAATGAAATCATTCTTACTTGTGCCATAAAATAAACTTAAAACATTCATCATAACCCAAAGAATAAAATGGTTTTCATAAACATCATCCCATCATTTCATAATCCATATAAAACAAACAAAAATTTCAACATAAGAAAAGTGAACCATGTAAATTATAGATACATTAAACTTAAAACATAAACTTATGAAATAATTTCATCTTAGATGGAAAATGTTTTTGATAAAACATTTCAAATGAATTCTTGAGGAAAATATCCTTTCTTCTTCAAAATCAATTTCTATGCACAAAACGTCATGCTATTTTAAAAGGAAGAGATTTTGTTGAAAATAGTCATGAAATATTTTGATGTAAGCTTCATGAAAATAAGTCTTTATAAAACCGTACAAAATCTATTCATGCCGTATAAGTTAAAAACACATTCTTCTCGTACTTTTACCGGAAAAGTCAAAAAGTACCTCGTAATAGAAAGATTCCATACATTCCATGTAGTGAAAGTCAAAAATGGGTAAAACGAACGTTAAACATACATTAAAACACTTTTATAAAACATGGACATGGATGATAGAAATAACCCCAGTAAATACTAGCGAATAAGCAATCTCGGATAAAAATGAGATTTGCAAAATTATCCCTTACCTTATGTCTGATATGCTTCGTATGTATCCAAACCAACTATATAATGATTTAAATAATGTCATTGACTTATTAAAGAATCATATTAATTGTTATGATATCATATATGGTTCACTTATGACTTTATATTACCTGTTCTTTTGTAAATTCCATATTGAAGAGTGTTTTGGGTAAAATCGTTTCATTTGTCGTCCGTGTTTTGAATTGTAATTATTCATATGATTACTTAGATCACGATTACATAATTTTAGAATATAAAACATGATTTATATATAATATATATTCATAATATATATATATATAATAGATCAATAAATGGAAAGAAATACATCGTTCATGGAGATGGTAGGCCGTACTTACGCATGAACGCTATTTTCGTTTCCTTATTGAGTTGAATGGAATTAAGTAGATGACATAAATATATACATAAATCCAGTAGCTTTATAATGTCATATATTTCATTATTATTTCTTATATATACTTTATAATAATTCATAAATGGTTAACATGGAGAAGGAATCTTATCGCGTTGTGGAGACGGTAGTCCGTACGTACGCACGAGCGATGATATCATTCCCATGATCGTGGAATTGTATTCAAGTGTATGTATAATATTTAAGAATAAATATCACTTTAGAATAATAATATGTATTCATTATTTACACCATTATACCCATCCAAGTAAGGTGGTGGTGCAAAATTGATTACACCACGGACTGGAGACGGTATTCCGTACGTACTCACGCGCGGTGATTTCATTTTCCGTAGGATGGATAAATTGTGAAATAGGGTTGTTTCATACATATAATAACATATTAGTATATGGGTGATACTGATGTTATTACTTCATAATTAAACAACTAAATAAGAAGAAGTGGAAGAAGAAATAAAGTTTAAAGAATCGGTAACAAATATTACCTCTTTTTGAAGCGCCTCGTTGAGACCTCCTCTTAGGGCACTAAAATTGTTCTTTGAAGAAGACCAGGACCTCTAGAATGTTTCTAGGGAAGTGGAGAAGAGAATTTGTCAGGGGTCCGAGCTTGAAAGCTCAAATTTCTGTGACGAAGAGAGGGAGGAGGTTCCCTTTTATAAGGGAGTAGAGGGGCACCTTTGGAATTCTTAAAAATATTAATTTATAATAAATTTAACCCCACTTAAAAACCTCCAAAATTGACTCATATTCGAATATTAGATTATATAGGGTTGTAATATTATAAAAAAATCAAATTTAGACATGTTTGGATATTATTTTAAACATTATCAACTTGATTTATCCTTACTTAATCAATTTACTTTTATTTGTGGTAATAACATTCTAAATTTTAAATTATAACAAAGAATTACTTATTTTTTGTGAATTTTCCATAATTGGATAATCTATAACATTTTAGACCATATAAATTTAAATTTTTAATTTTTAAATATTTTTGTGATTTATAAACAATTTTATAATATTTTATTTTTATAAAATAACAATAGTGTCAATTTTGACACTATTCATTTATATGAATTTAAATAAAATATATACAGAAGATATGTTCGAACTAAAAGTTTTAATAGATTCATAAAAGGGCATATGTATCTAGAAAATTAGTGGAGAGCATTAAATAGTTAATATAATATTTATTTAATGATTTTTAAAACCATTTATTTGGTTTATCTCTTGATAAAATAATTACTACAACATTTTTGTATAATTATTTAAGATACTTTTCTGTTGCATAAAAATTAAAAATAAAATCCTATGACGAATATAAATCTATTAAATTTCACAATAACACGTTTACTCTAATTTATCATCTTAAAATCACAATATGTAAATTCTTATATTTATTAAATTATGAAGGTGAAAACATTGGCATCATTTAAAAAAAATATAAGTGTCATAATCACTTTTATAGGGCTCCAAACGGTTATATATTAGGTCATTGGATTCTTAATTTGTATATATACACTACCAATAATTTTTGGTTAGGATTGTGAGCCTTTTAATGGGTATTATTATTTCAATAAAAACTATATTACTTATTTCCCACTTAATAAATAATTTCTGTATCATAAATATATCACCATTAATGACAATTATTTAATCCCTAAAAATTTTAAATAAATTATCATGATGTAGATAATTTTATTATATTTCTTGAGACTATTCATGTTTGATGTTTTATGATGTTTATCACTAAATTAGAATTATTATACTTATAAGATTAAAGAGACTGACATGTTGTCACTTTCGTTGGTTTTAATAATAATTAAATTATTTTCATGGTCAAAAATCCAAACAATGAATCTAATCCGACCCTTAGGGTATATGGGTCTACTTTTAGCCATCCAATAGAATTTTGGCATGTGTCAGGGTAATTTTATAATATTATATTTACCCTTAATTACCCGATTTACCTTTAACTATGGTAAATAAAATTTACCGTAGTTACTATTCATAATTCCCAAAAATAAAAAGTAGCTTATTAACATAATTTGGACCCACTGATTCCAAATATGGAAACAATTTTTATAAATTCAATACACAGAAGTTGCAGAAAATAAATTAAAATTAATCCTGTTGTCGAATGAAAACGGGTTTTTTGTTTAAAACATTGCAAAAGATTGAATTGATTTAACCTACGAATTCAATGTAAAATCAATGATAATTAAATAAATTATATTAAATGGTAAAAATATATTCTATTTATACTTTAAAACCATTCAATATTATAATTTAACCATATAAATTATTACGATGAAAAAAGTTGTAATCATTAAAATATAGCGTGTTTTTACTATTCATCAAAATATGAAAGTTACCAGAATAATATGAAAAATATATCCAAAATAAATTTTTTTTTTCTTGATTCCAAAGAATAATTTTATTTTGTCAAATTGAACTTATAAAAATGTCAAAAACTAGATTTAAAGTGGGTGCGCCATCAAAAGGCGGCAAAATTTCATTTTTTGAAAAACACTTATTTTACCGGAAAAAATTATTTTGTTCTTATCCCATGATCTAGAAAATGTGTAAGATGAATAATAATGTTATAAAATTAAAAATTTAGTTAATACTATTCATAATGTCTAGTTCATAATAATATTATAATAATATATCGTTGTTTAGTAAAACCTGGTATTGCGTACAACACACGCTATCGAGGAAGGTCGTGATTGCGTGTAATGCAAGCCAAGTCAGGGTTGAGTGTTGTGCAAGAATCTTTCGTTGTTTCGTATAACAGAATCCAAACATATTTCATTTATACATTGAATATATATATATATATATACTCAATGTTGCATAGAATAACTATTATCAAAATTGTGTGTAACACGATCCAAGAATAGTGTTGTGTATACTGAAAGCTAATACGGTGTTGCCTATAGCGCAAGGTAATCTTGCTGTAGCATACAACATAAGAAATTAATTAAATTAAAAGAATATTTTTCATAAAATCTCAGGGGGTTACATTCTACCCCCCTTAAAATGAATTTCGCCCTCGAAATTCGTCAGGGCTATAAATGGTTTACTACTTGAAAGTGTTTTTAATAGAAACCCACATCGTAAAAAGGAATACCAAAATAGGGATTTAAAAACTAAATTATGAAATATAACGGTTATCCAAATTAACTCATCACTGGGTTTACACATAGAAGAACATAGGTGAAAATATGGATATGGAAGAAAAAATCTAACCATCAAGTTATGATGGAGAGTGGTAGAGAACATGGCTATGAAAAAACCAACAATCACAAAGCTATTGATTTCTGATGATCTAAGGTACCATTTGATTCATCGGATATAAGGGAACTAGGACAACATTTTTGGTTTTCATGATCATTTCTCTAAAGTTGAGGAATTAAAAGAAATACTTGCATGATTTTGGTCCAATCTCACTGTTATTCATGAATTGAACAATCTCCACTTCATCCCTTAAAGAAATAAAGTTGAATTTGTTATTCGTGATGTGTTAGCAGATCATGTGATAGAATGATGGGTCATTCCATATCTTTCAAACAAAAGGTTAGCAAAAGTTATAAGTTCATCTTATGGTTATATTAATCATATATGGTTCCAAAAATGAACTTATACTTCATATATCATGCCGCTTAATAAAATAAAACTAGTTTCTACTAACCAGGGACTTCCTGTAGGCCAGTGGTAGGTGATAAAGGCCAGTCGCACTTCAGGTGTGTGTTTGATTCCCACAGCCTTTGTCTGACGCGATGGGTTGTTGCCCGTCCTGCAGGTTTTCCTTTTTATAAAACTACATTACTATATCATCCCATCAACAATATCGAAAAAAGGTCCTATCCTTAAACAATACTAACTTATGTCCAACATAATCCATTCAAATATTTAGGCTTATCCATAATATTGCTATCCATTTGTCATATTATAGTGAAAACGATTACCAGAGATTTCATATAAGAAGCATGTTAATACCATCATTGATCCCCATATATCATAAGATATGTGTTTTTGGTCACATTAAAAAAGTTCAAAGGCCTTAATCATGTATTCTCTTGAAAAATGAATACCCATTGAACCTTAGTGAAAACATGAATTCAGTTAAAAGTTAACACTTTCCACATACCAAAATAATCAAAATTCTATATACTCATACCATGATATCACTTGGTCCTTATATCAATAATGAGCTCATGAATACAATCAAACATCTCATTATCTTTTTATTCCTTCATTATGCACATATCATCTACTTTAAAAAAATATCTGAATAACATTCCATGGTTACTGGTACCATTCAACATATAATTTCAAATACATTTAGGAAAAACAATAGTGTTACAATCCTTAGATGATTCTTTATTCCATTGTACCATTAACTATACAACCTAACTCTCGATAAACATACAATCATTCCACTACCTTCTAAAACAACCGACTGAGCTTCAACACTTCTTTCAGCTTATATATCATTTGTAGTCTCCTTATCATCATCCACATAAACACTACCTATATGACCATGCTGATTCTCTTCCTGAGATTTTCAATTACGGCATTGGTTTGCATAATGCCCGTACATTCCATATTTAAAACATCTAATCATTGTTGATGTCGTAGAAATACCATTATCCTTGTCCATGGTGTTAACTGAACCTTTTCCTTTGCACTTACTGGCTTTGTGTCCTTCTTTTCCACAACCAAAGCATCTTCCAGTTCCATTGAAACAATCTCCTAGATGCCTCTTCCCACATTATTTACATGAGGGAAATTGAACTTTCTTTCCTCTATAATCATCATGAATCTCCATCTTTCTCTTATTATCTGAGTCGGGAAACTTACCAAAGTTGCGATTATTGATCATATTATGAGATTGCTGATTAGGCATAATAACGATGTTTGGACTTCCAGATCCCGTTTTATTTGGTTTCTCATGAAGAAAATAATTCCATTGTCCGGCATATCCTCCATTATCATGAATCTTCCTATTTCTAGCCATTTTCTAAAACCCAAAAAGAATAGTGTGAGAGAAAAAAATCATGCTAGGGAAAACAACATAGTAAAGGGGGATCACCCTCAATATCAAACATATTAGGATAAATTCTATGATCGTTACAGTAGTTCTAGGACTATATACTATATTTATTATTATCCTTAGGTACATCCCTAGACATACCTTAGAAATATCTCTAGGGATCTCACTAACATTTTCGCATCCTAGTTTCCAAAGGTTGACTAAACCTTTCCTCTAATACCAACTGTAGAGACCCTAAGCATGACTTACATGAACATTACATTACTTTTGTAGAATAATTAATACATAACAAAAACAAACACACAAGGACCATAATAGTTTAGTGTCTTTGGAAACTTTGAACGTAATCTTCTAATCGTGGTGAAAGATCTCCATCATCTCCCATAAAGATCTTCCACTTTTTGTTTCCTGACCTAAAACCTTTCTTTTGATCCTGGGGGAAAATAAAACATGAAAAGGGTGAGCTCAAATGCTTAGTAAGGGTAATCATGGATAAAATAAAACATACCATATACATTGGAACTTAAAAACATGAACACAATGTTTAAACATTAAAATCTTGAGCAACGACATAAAACATGGATGTACATAAGGAATAGATCATAATGGAACATAAACCGTGATAAAATAGCATGGGAATAAAACATGTAATTGTGGTATCCATTAATCACATGTAATGATTTCCATAGTATCCAAGGCATTGCTGCCAAGACCATCTTAGTGGACAAAGTCCCATTCTGAATCGAGTTCACTCCTCATTTCAGTCCTGTAACACTGAACCGGATTAACTTACCATTCCAGCCATGTCTATCTCATGAGATATAAAATCTTTACCCAATGCATTGGAGGGATATATAGGTCAAACCCATCTCATAATGAAATAAATATTACTTGTTACACAAAATAAACTTAAAACATTCAACATATCCCAAAGAATAAAATGGGTTTCATAAACATCATCCCATCATTTCATAATCCATATAAAACAAATGGAAATTTCATCATAAGAAAAGTGAACCATGTAAATTATAGAGAAATTAAACTTAAAACATACACATATGGAATAATTTCATCTTAGATGGAAAATGGTTTTGAGAAAACATTTGAAATGAATTATTGAGGAAAATATCCTTTCTTCTTCAAAATCAATTTCTTTTCACAAAACGACATTCTATTTTAAAAGGAATAGATTTTTTTGAAAATAGTCATGAAATCATGTGAAGGAAGCTTCATGCAAATAAGGATTTATAAAACCATAAAAATATGTTCGTTCCATATAAGTTAAAAAAACATTCTTCTCATACTTTTACCAGAAAAGTCAAAAATTACCTCGTAATAGAAAGATTACATACATGCCATGTAGTAAAAGTCAAAAATGGGTAAAAAGGACTTTAAACATACATGAAAACACTTTTATAAAACATGGAAATGGATGATAGAAATAACCCCAATAAATACTGATGAATAAGTAATCTCGGATAAAAATGAGATTTGCAAAATTATCCCTAACCTTATGTTCGATATTCTTTGTATGTATCCGAACCTCCTGTATAATGATTAAAATAACATCATTTACTTATTACAGAATAATATCCATTGTTATGATATCATATATGGTTCACTTATGACTTTATATTACCCGTTCTTTTGTAAATTCCATGTTAAAGAGTGTTTTGGGTAAAATCGTTTCATTTGTCGTCTGTTTTTTGACTTGTAATTATTCATATGATTACTTATATCACGATTACATAATTTAAGAATATAAAACATGATTTATATGTAATATATATTCATAATATACATATATATAATAGATCTATAAATGGAAATAAATACACCGTTCATGGAGACGGTAGGCCGTACATACGCATGAACCCTATTTTCATTTCCTTATTGAGTTGAATGGAATTAAGTGGATGAAATACATATATAAATAAATCCAGTAACTTTATAATGTCATATATTTCATTATTATTTCTTATATATAATTTATAATTGTTCCTAAATGGTTAACATGAAAAATGAATCTCATCGCGTCGTGGAGACGATAGTCCGTACGTACGCACGAGCGATGATATCATTCCCATGATTGTGGAATTGTATTAAAGTGTATTTATAATATTTAATAATCAATATCATTTTACAATAATCATATATAGTCATTATTTACACCATTATACCCATCCAAGTAAGGTGGTGGGGGAAAATAGATTACACCACGGCGTGGAGACGGTATTCCGTACGTACGCACGCGCAGTGATTTCATTTTCCATAGGATAGATAAATTGTGAAATAGAGATGTTTCATACCTATAATAACATATAAGTATATGAATGATACTTATGTTATTACTTCATAATGAAACAACTAAATAAGAAGAAGTGGAAGAAGAAATAAAGTTGAAAGAATCAGTAACGAACATTACCTCTTCTTTGAAGCGCCTCTTTGAGACCTCCTCTTAGGGCACTAAAATTGGTCATTGAAGAAGACCAGGACCTATAGGATGTTTCTAGGGAAGTGGAGAAGAGAATTTGGCAGGGTTTTTCCATGCTTGAAGGCTCAAATTGCTGTGAGGAAGAGAGGGAGGAGGTTCTCTTTTATAAGGGAGGAGAGGGGCACCTTTGGAATTCATAATAATATTAATTTATAATAAATCTAACCCAATTTAAAAACCTCCAAAAATGACTCATATTAAAATATTAGATGATATAGGGTTGTAATCTCATCAACCAATAAAATTTAGACATGTTTGGATCTTATTTTAAACATTATCAACTTGATTTATCCTTACTTAATCAATTTAATTTTATATGTGGTAATAACATTCTGAATTTTAAATTATAACAAAAAATTACTTTTTTTTTGTGAATTTTCCATAATTGGATACATTATAACATTTTAGGCCAAATAAATTTAAATCTATAATTTTTAAATATTTTTGTGATTTGTAAACAATTTTATAATATGTTATTTTTATAAAATAACAATAGTGTCAATTATGACACTATTAATTTATATGAATTTAAATAAAATATATACAAGAGATATGTTCAAAATAAAAGCAATAATATATTCATAAAAGGCCATATGTATCTCGAAATATAGTGGAGAGCATTAAATAGTTCATTTAATATTTATTTTATTGTTTTTAAAACCCTTTATTTGGTTTATCTCTTGATAATATAACTACTACAACATTTTAGAATAATTATTTAATATACATTTATGTTTCATAAAAATTAAAAATAAAATCCTATGATGAAGATAAATCTATTAAATTTCACAATAATACGTTTACTCTAATTTATCATCTTAAAATCACAGTATTTAAATTGTTATATTTATTAAATTATGAAGTTGACAACTTTGGCATCATTTAAAAAAAATATATGTGTCATAATCACTTTTATAGGGCTCCAAACGGTTATATATTAAGTCATTGGATGATTAAGGTGTACATATACACTACCAATAAGTTTTGGTCAGGTTTGTGGGACTTTTAATGGGTATTATTATTTCAATAAAAACTATATTACGTATTTCCCACTAAAAAAATAATTTCTGTATCATTAATGTATCACCATTAATGACAATTATTTAATCCCTAAAAATTTTAAATAAATTATCATGATGTAGATAATTTTATTTGATTTCTAGATACTATTCATGTTTGAAGTTTTATGATGTTTATCACTAAATTAAAATTAATATACTTATAAGATTTAAGAGAGTGACATGTTGTCACTTTCGTTGGTTTTGATAATAATTAAATTATTTTCATGGTCAAAAATCTAAACAATGAATCTAATCCGACCCTTAGGTTATATGGGTATACTTTTAGCCATCCAATAGAATTTTTGAATGTGTTAGGGTAATTTTATAATATTATATTTACCCTTAATTACCTGATTTACCTTTAACTATGCTAAATGAAATTTACCGTAGTTACTATTCATAATTTCCAAAAATAAAAAGTAGCTTATTAACATAATTTGGACCCACGGATTCCAAATATGGAATCCATTTTTCCAAATTCAATACATAGAAGTTGCATAAATTAATTTAAAATTAATCCCGTTGTCCAATGAAAACATGTTTTTTGTTTAAAACATTGCAAAAGATTGAATTGATTTAACCAACGAATTCAATGTAAAATCAATGCTAATGACATACATTATATTAAATGGTAAAAATATATTCTATTTATACTTTAAAACCATTCAATATTATAATTTAACCATATAAATAATTATGATGAAAAAAGTTTTTTTTCATTAAAATATAGCGTGTTTTTTACTATTCATCAAAATATGAAAGTTACCAGAATAATACGAAAAATATATCCAAAGTAAATTTTTATTTCTTTATTCCAAAGAAGAATTTTATTTTGTAAAATTGAACATATAAACAGGTCAAAAACTAGATTTAAAGTGGTTACACCATCAAAAGGCGGCAAAACTGCATTTTTTAAAAAATACTTATTTTACCTGAAAAATTTATTTTGTTCTTATACCATGTTCTAGAAAATGTGTAAGATGAATAATAATGCTGTAAAATTCAAAATTTAGTTAATACTATTCATAATGGCTAGTTCATAATAATATTATAATAATATATCGTTGTTTAGTAAAACCCGGTATTGCGTACAACACACGCTATCGAGGAAGGTCGCGATTGCGTGTAGTACAAGCCAAGTCAGGGTTGCGTGTTGTGAAAGAATCCATCGTTGTTTCGTATAACAGGATAAAAACATATTTCATTTATACATTGAATATATATATATATATTCTCAATGTTGCGTAGAATAACTATTATCAAAATTGTGTGTAACACGATCAAAGAATAGTGTTGTGTATACTGCAAGATAATACGGTGTTGCGTATAGCGCAAGGAAATATTGGTGTAGCATACAACATAAGACATTAATGAAATTAAAAGAATATTTTTCATAAAATCTCGGGGTGTTACATTCTACCCCCCTTAAAATGATTTTCACCCTGGAGATTCGTCGGGGCTATAAATGGTTTACTACTCAAAAGTTTGTTTAATAGAAACCCACATCGTAAAAAGGAATACCAAAACATGGCTTTAAAAACTAAAGTATGAAATATAATGGT
Source organism: Viscum album (assembly GCA_963277665.1). Lineage (NCBI taxonomy): Eukaryota > Viridiplantae > Streptophyta > Magnoliopsida > Santalales > Viscaceae > Viscum > Viscum album. Next base: position 1,182,403,986 of record OY728150.1, on the reverse strand, counting down.
TATCCAAATTAACTCATCACTGGGTTTCCACGTAGGAGAACATAGGTGAAAATATGGAAATGGAAGAAAAATCTAACCATCAAGTTCTGATGGAGAGTGGTAGAGAACCTGGCTTTGAAAAAGCCAACAATCACAAAGCTATGGATTTGTGATGATCTAAGGTACCATCTGATTCATCGGATATAAGGGAACTAGGACAACATTTTTGGTTTTCAATATCATTTCTCTAAAGTTGATGAATTAAAAGAAATACTTGCATGATTTTGGTACAATCTCACTGTTGTTCGTGAATTGAACAATTTCCACTTCTTCCCTTAAAGAAATGAAGTTGAATTTATTAATCGTGATATGTTATCAGATCATGTGATAGAATGATGGGTCATTCCATCTCTTTCAAACAAAAGGTTAGCAAAAGTTATAAGTCCATCTTATGGTTATATTAATCGTATATGTTTCCAAAAATGAACTTATACTTCATGTATCATACCGCTTAATAAAATTAAACTAGTTTCTACTAACCAGGGACTTTCTAAAGGACAGTGGTAGGCAATAAAGGCCAGTCGCACTTCGGTTGTGGGTTCGATTCCCACAGCCTTGTCCGACACGATGGGTTGTCGCCAGTCCTGCAGGTTAACCTTTTGATAAAACTATATTACTATATCATCCCATCATAAATATCGAAAAAAGGTTCTATCCTTAAACAATACTAACTTATGTCCAACATAATCCATTCCAATCTTTAGGAATATCCATAATATTGCAGTCCATTGTCATATTATAGTGAAAACGATTACCAGAGATTTCTTATAAGAAGCAAGTTAATACCATCGTTGATCCCCATAGATCATAAGATATGCCTTGTTGGTCACATTACAAACGTTCGAAGGCCTTAATCATGTATTCTCTTAAAAAATGAATACCCATTCAAACCTTAGTGAAAACATGAATTCAGTTAAAAGTTAACACTTTCCACATACCAAAATCCTCAAAATTATATATACTCATACCATGATATCACATAGTCCTTATATCAATCATGAGCTCATGAATACAGTCAAACATCTCATTATCTTCGTATTCCTTCATTATGCGCATATCATCTACTTTAAAAATATATTTGAATAAAATTCCATGGTTACTGGTACCATTCAACATATACTTTTAAATACTTTTAGGAAAAACAATAGTGTAACAATCCTTAGATGATTCTTTATTCCATAGTACCATTAACTATACAACATAACTCTCGATAAACATACAATCATTCCACTACCTTCTAAAACAACCGACTGAGCTTCAACACTTCTTTCAGCTTATATATCATTTGTAGTCTCCTTATCATCATCCACATAAATACTACCCATATGACCATGATGATTATCTTCATGAGATTTTCCATTAGGTCATTGGTTTGTATAATTCCCCTACATTCCACATTTAAAACATCCAATCATTGTTGATATCGTAGCAATACCATTATCCTTGTCCATGGTGTTAACTGAACCTTTTCCTTTGCACTTATTGGATTTATGTCCTTCTTTTCCACACCCAAAGCATCTTCCAGTTCCTTTGAAACAATCTCCCTGATGCCTCTTCCCACATGATTTACATGAGGAAAATTGAACTTTCTTTCCTCTATGATCAACATGAAACTCCATCTTTCTCTTATTATCAGAGTAGGGAGACTTACCAAAGTTGAGATTATTGATCATATTATGAGATTGCTGATTAGGCATAATAACGATGTTTCGAATTCCAGATCCCGTTTCATTTGGTTTCTCCTGAAGAAAATCATTCCATTGTCCGTCATATCCTCCATTATCATAAATCTTCCTGTTTCCAGCCATTTTCTAAAACCCAAAAAGAATAGTGTGAGAGGAAAAAATCATGCTAGGGAAAACAACATAGTAAAGGGGGAGAAACCCCAATATATTACATCTTAGGTAAAAGTTTATGATCATTACCGTAGTTCTAGGAATATATCCTATACATATTCTTATCCTTAGGTACATCCCTTGGCATACCTTAGAAATATCTCTAGGGAGCTCACTAACGTTTTCGCATCCTAGTTTCCAAAGGTTGACTAAACCTTTCCTCTGATACCAACTGTAGAGTCCATAAGCTTGACGTACATGGACATTACATTACTTTTGCGGAATACTTAATAAATAACAAAAACAGACACACAAGGACCGTAATAGTTTAGTGTCTTTGGAAACATGGAATGTAATCTTCTAATCATGGTGAAAGATCTTCAACATCGCCCATAAAGATCTTCCACTTTTTGTTTCCGGACCTAAAACCTTTATTTTGATCCTGGGGGAAAATAAAACATAAAAAGGGTGAGATGAAATGCTCAGTAAGGGTAAGAATGGATAAAATAAAACATACCATATACATTGAAACTTAAAAACATGAACATAATGTTTAAACATTAAAATCTTGAGCAACGACATAAAACATGGAAGTACATAAGGCAGAGATCATAATAGAACATAAACCATGATAAAATAGCATGGTAATAAAACATGTAATTGTGGATTCCATTAATCACATGTAATGATTTCCATGGTATCCAAGGCATTGCTGCCAAGACCATCTTAGTGGACAAAGTCCCATTCTGAATCGAGTTCACTCCTCGTTTCAGTCCTGTAACACTGAACCGGATTAACATACCGTTCCAGCCATGTCTATATCATGAGATATAAAATCTTTACCCAATGAATTGGAGGGATATATAGGTACCACCCATCTCATAATTAAATCATTCTTACTTGTGCCACAAAATAAACTTAAAACATTCATTATAACACAAAGAATGAAATGGGTTTCATAAACATCATCCCATTATTTCATAATCCATATAAAACAAAAGGACATTTCATCATAAGAAAAGTGAACCATGTAAATTATAGAGACATTAAACATAAAACATACACATATGAAATAATTTCATCTTATATGGAAAATGGTGTTGATAAAACATTTGCAATGAATTCATGAGGAAAATGTCCTTTCTTCTTCAAAATCAATTTCTTTTCACAAAACGTCATGATATTTTAAAAGGAATAGATTTTGTTGAAAATGGTCATGAAATATTTTTAAGGAAGCTTCATGCAAATAAGTCTTTATAAAACCATAAAAATCTGTTCGTGCCATATAAGTTAAAAAAACATTCTTATCGTACTTTTACCTGAAAAGTCAAAAAGTACCTCGTAATAGAAAGATTACATACATGACATGTAGTAAAAGTCAAAAATCGGTAAAAAGGACATTAAAAATACATGAAAACACTTTTATAAAACATTGACTTGGATGATAGAAATAACCCCAGTAAATACTAACGAATAAGAAATCTCGGATAAAAATGAGATTTGCAAAATTATCCCTAACCTTATGTCCGATATGCTTTGTATGTGTCCGAACATCCTATATAATGATTTAAATAATGTCATTTACTTATTACAGAATCATATTCATTGTTATGATATCATATATGGTTCACTTATGACTTTATATTACCCGTTCTTTTGTAAATTCCATGTTAAAGAGTGTTTTGGGTAAAATAGTTTCATTTGTCGTCCGTGTTTTTACTTGTAATTATTCATAAGATTACTTATATCATGATTACATAATTTCAGAATATAAAAGATTATTTTTATATAATATATATTCAGAATATACATATATATAATAGATCAATAAATGGAATGAAATACACCGTTCATGGAGACGGTAGGTCGTACATACGCATGAACCCTGTTTTCGTTTCCTTATTGAGTTGAATGGAATTAAGTAGATGATATACATATATACATAAATCCAGTAGCTTTATAATGTAATATATTTCATTATTATTTCTTATATATACTTTATAATCATTCTAAAATTGTTAACATGGATAATGAATCTCATCGTGTCGTGGAGATGGTAGTCCGTATGTATGCACGAGCGATGATATCATTCCATGATCGTGGAATTGTATTCAAGTGTATTTATAATATTTAACAATCAATATCAATTTACAATAATCATATATAGTCATTATTTACACCATTATACCCATCCAAGTAAGGTGGTGGTGGAAAATAGATTACACCACGACGTGGAGACGGTATTCCGTACGTATGCACGCGCGGTGATTTCATTTTCCGTAGAATGGATAAATTGCGAAATAGGGTTGTTTCATACTTATAATAACATATCAGTATATGAATGATACTGATTTTATTACTTCATAGTGAAACAACTTAAGAAGAAGAAGTGGAAGAAGAAATAAAGTTGAATGAATCAGTAACAAACATTACCTCTTCTTTGAAGCGCCTCTTTGAGACCTCCTCTTAGGGCACTACAATTGGTCTTTGAATAAGAACAGGACCTCTAGGATGTTTCTAGGGAAGCGGAGAAGAGAATTTGGCAGGGGTTTTCTGAGCATGAAGTCTCAAATTGCAGTGAGGAAGAGAGGGAGGAGGTGCCCTTTTATAAGGGAGGAGAGGGGCACCTTTGGAATTCTTAATAATATTAATTTATAATAAATCTATCCCACTTAAAAACCTACGAAAATGACTCATATTCAAATATTAGATGATATAGGGTTGTAATCTCATCACCCAATCAAATTTAGGCATGTTTGGATCTTATTTTAAACATTATCAACTTGATTTATCCTTACTTAATCAATTTAATTTTATTTGTGGTAATAACATTCTAAATTTTAAAATTTAACAAAAAATAACTTATTTTTTTGTGAATTTTCCATAATTGGATACTTTATAACAATTTAGACCATATAAATTTAAATGTATAATTTTTAAATATTTTTGTGATTTTTAAACAATTTTATAATATGTTATTTTTATAAAATAACAATAGTGCCAATTTTGGCACTATTCATTTATATGAATTTAAATAAAATATATGCAGAAGATATGTTTGATCTAAAAGAATTAATAGATTCATAAAATGCCCTATGTATCTATAAAATTAGTGGAGAGCATTAAATAGTTCATATAATATTTATTTTATTATTTTTAAAACCATTTATTTGGTCTATCTCTTGATAAAATAATTACTACAACTTTTTTGTATAATTATTTAATATACATTAATGTTGCATAAAAATTAAAAACAAAATCCTATGATGAAGATAATTCTATTAAATTTCTCAATAATATGTTTACTCTAATTTATCATCTTAAAATCACAATATGTAAGTTGTTATATTTATTAAATTATGAAGGTGACAACTTTGGCATCATTTAAAAAAAAATATAAGTGTCATAATAACTTTTATAGGGCTCCAAACGGTTATATATTAGGTAATTGGATGCTTAATGTGTATATATACACTACCAATAAGTTTTTATCCGGTTTGTGGGCCTTTTAATTGGTATTATTATTTCAATAAAAACTATATTACTTATTTCCCACTTAATAAATAATTTCTGTATCATTAATGTATCACCATTAATGACAATTATTTAATCCCTAAAAATTTTAAATAAATTATCATGATGTAGATAATTTAATTAGATTTTTGTAGACTATTCATTATTGATGTTTTATGATGTTTATCACTAAATTAAAGTTATTATACTTATAAGATTTACGAGAGTGACATGTTGTCACTTTCATTGGATTTAATAATAATTAAATTATTTTCATGGTCAAAAATCCAAAAAATGAATCTAATCCGACCCTTAGGTTATATGGGTCTAATTGTAGCTATCCAATAGAATTTTTTCATGTGTTAGGGTAATTTTATAATATTATATTTACCATTAATTACCTGATTTACCTTTAACTATGGTAAATAAAATTTACCGTAGTTACTATTCATAATTTCCAAAAATAAAAAGTAGCTTATTAACATAATTTGGACCCACTGATTCCAAATATGTAATCCATTTTTCCAAATTCAATATGTAGAAGTTTCAGAAATTAAATTAAAATTAATCCTGTTGTCGAATGAAAACATGGTTTTTGTTTAAAACATTACAAAAGATTGAATTGATTTAACCTACGAATTTAATGTAAAATCAATTCTAATGACATACATAATATTAAATGGTAAAAATATATTCTATTTAAACTTTAAAACCATTCAATATTATAATTTAACCATATAAATTATTATGATGAAAAAAGTTGTTTTTCATTAAAATATAGTGTGTTTTTACTATTCATCAAAATATTAAAGTTACCAGAATAATACGAAAAATTTATCCAAAGTAAATTTTTATTTCATTATTCCAAAGAAGAATTTTATTTTGTCAAATTTAATGTATAAACAAGTCAAAAACTAGATTTAAAGTGGGTGCACCATCAAAAGGTGGCAAAACTGCATTTTTTGAAAAATACTTATTTTACCCGATTTTTTTTTTTGTTCTTATACCATGTTCTAGAAAATGTGTAAGATGAATAATAATGTTATAAAATTAAAAATTTAGTTAATACTATTCATAAAGGCTAGTTCATAATAATATTATAATAATATATCGTTGTTTAGTAAAACCTGGTATTGCCTACAACACACGCTATCGAGGAAGGTCGCGATTGCGTATAATGCAATCCAAGTCAAGGTTGCGTGTTGTGCAAGAATCCTTCGTTGTTTCGTATAACAGAATCCAAACATATTTCATTTATACATTGAATATATATATATATACTCAATGTTGCGTAGAATAACTATTATCAAAATTGTGTGTAACACGATCCAAAATAGTGTTGTGTATACTGCAAGCTAATACGGTGTTGCGTATAGTGCAAGGTAATCATGGTGTAGCATACAAAATAAGACATTAATGAAATTAAAAGAATATTTTTCATAAAATCTCGTGGTGTTACACATGGTGTGTACTCAGAGTACACAGCGTGTACTTAAAAAGTTTATTTTTCTTCCCGAACAGAAGGTCATACACAGCATGTTAAAAGTTGTACACGATGTTTATACTAGGTTTCCAGATAGTATGCCTCAAAAACTTCTTCGGAACCCCTAAAATACTGAAAACCAACACCTATGTGTCAAATTCAGACCCGTCAGGGCCCATACTCCCCACGAATCAATGTTTGACATCTTATCTATGTTATAACTAATAAACAGACAGTGATCCAACAAATTCCGGTAAATGTGGGCCCATACTCCCCAAAAACCAAAGTTTAGCATCCATTCTATAAACCGAGTTACACAAAATACCATATCATATAGAAGGTATTTTATCAAGCAGATATCACAACAACATGCTTTTCTAGCACAAAAACTATCACAACAGCATGCTTTTTTCGAATGCACCTACATGGCATGGAACTATGCATGGCATGTGATTTTTAGCATGTGCCTAAATGATGCATGAGACGGCATACCGTCATCTTATTGGGTTGTAACTAAATAGAACCCACAAATAAATTATAACATCACAATCTCAAGTGTGTCACCCAATGGTGAAAACAAATCATCTTTAAAATCTGCAAATTCAGAAAAAATTGCAAAATACGAGGCAAACTTGATTTTCCCTGTACACGGGTTAGCTACGCCCAGGAACAACATATTACCAACTACCGTTCGTCCTATCCCTGAATAAGGATCCAAATAGTTTTTCAAATAAAAGTACATGCCTCTGATACGACTTTGTAACGTCCAGGTTCCGGGTGCCACTCAACGGGTGCCCCGAACCCGGTTCGCCACGTGACCTCAAGTGCGGTTCCCCAAATGCCAAAGGCTGCCGACTAGTAGCGAGGGCCCAGGTCTGATAGTGGGTAAACTATTCCCTCATTTGTCAAAGTGTAGTGTAGTGGAATACAGAATAAAAAATACATCATACAACGGATTCAGTAACTATACACAATTGAAATAACAACAACAGTGGATATAACCAACGGTAGATAAATAATGATTCTACACGTCTCAAGATCAATGAAAACAGCCAGAACATGTTATACATCAATACAGTTCATCAAAAAGTAGGGTATAGTAAAACAAAGCAAAACAGCTGGCAGCGGCATCGCGAGCCTAGGCTCGGTCCCATGCCCTTGTACTCCTTAGCAGCAATCATGTACCTGTATAGGGACTCTTGCCCCTATCTACACCTATAGAAACGTAATCTATTTGGGCCGAAAAGCATGACCCAAAGAGGGTGTGAGAAATATATCTCAGTAGGCACCCACCAAAGGCCCAAGCCCAACTGTGTGTAAGCATGCAACAATAGTGTGCAATAGTAAAATGCAATAAAGTAAGGAGTACTGAAAAGTAACTAACTTAACAATTAAATTTCTATTTTAATAGTCTTTTTAGTCATTTAATTTAACATACCACCACAGAGAATATTCTAAGTAAACAGCCAAATGTCAACAGACACGTAAACTCCAACCCTCGGGTAAAGAGAAACCAACACAAAAAAATTTCCCATAGGCACAAGGATATTGCCCACATGCATATTTAGTGTCACCCACAAGAACAGAATCATCTTCCCATAGGCATGGAAGAAGGTGCCCACAGGTTAAGTAGAACAATTCCCATAGGCTAATCATAATACTTCCCTCAGGATAATAGGTAAACGGGCCATGCCCAACATGTAAATATGCAGTGAACAAGGAATTCCTCTCGAGGCAATTCTATAATTACTACTTTTAAGGCATACCCTTGGGTATCCTGGACAACGGCTAAATAGTGGAACACACCCATGGGGTGGTTCTAGATCCAAGAAAAGATACCAACCATCATTTTAATAACATAATTAAATACCTAATCAATTCTAGTTGTTTAATATAGCAACGGCCTCAGCCACACAACACCCCAACATGGGTCATGGCACAAAAATGTAAAAACACACAGTAGTTGGAAAACTGAACACCAAGCCACCAACCTTATACGCCAACGTGCATTATACACGAATGTCGGTTTCTGAGACGCCCAATAACGGCGTAGATATGACGAAGAAGACAAACTGTTCAAACCCAAATAACTCTTGTTAGGAGAAGAATTGGTAAGAAGCAGCCAAGGAGATGGAAGCCCTTACTCGTACGGTTCCAACGGGATCATCCGAGGTGGAAATCGATTTCAGACGAACACCCAGTGGATCTTCAAAGGTTAGGACTCCTCATTTGGCTCCAAAATGGCTCAAATTCCTCCTCTACCAAATGAGGAGGCTACTACCTATTTTATGCTGAAAAAACAAAGTACACAGCATGTACTTACGAGTACCTAGCATGTAATCATTTCATTTAATAGTTCCTCTGGTGGCACCGCCACACTGTTCATCCATCGACATGACTACATGGCATGTACTCCTGAGTACATGGCCTGTACTGCTACCCAGCGGGCGGTTACTCCACCGCCTTACTGTTTTGTCCTACCGACTGACTACACGGCATGTACAGGACCACTACACGACATGTAGTCAGTTTTTACACCCTTCATCACCGACTTGGCTGCACGCACCGTGTACCCATTCCACATGGCCAAAAATACACGGCGTGTAGTTCCAAAATTTAGGATTTTCCCCATTTTCCATATTTCATTAAAAACAATTAATGAAAGAGAAAAGAAGAAACTCGTACCTCAAAGATACGAACAGGGTTCTTACATTGGGAATTCATTCCTTTTCCAAGTATAGGTATATTACCAATTTCAATATTCAAATGTTCATCAATAACCAACCAACATATAATTCATTTAGTGTGAAAACAAGGACCACCAATGGCCATGATTTTTAGTAGGGAGTTTATCCCATACAACTCTCAACATAACCATAAATATCAAATAATAATAACATGTGAACAGGAGGAAACCAAAGAGTAATAGGAGAAAACTCACTACGAAGGTGTCGTTCATCATGCAGTGGAGGTGAATTCACGACGGAGGAGAGGCACATGATAAAGGATATTTCCAACTAAAAATAAAAAATAAAATGAGAACTCATATGTTATACCAATCCAAAATAGGTACAATATTATTTAGGAATGGAACATGTTTGTTTAAATAGTTTTATTAGTCAATAGCGGGATTTTATTTTCCATCTTTGATATATTCTTCTGTTTATTTATTTTTTGTATCTACTATTTTCGTCGATGTTTAACTTATGAATGGGACATGTCTGGTTTTCAGGGGAAATATCATTTTTAGTTTACTCTAATTTATGGGTAAAGTATTCCACATTAATTGTATCTTTTTCATAGGGATCATTTTTATCTCGTAGGGATAATGAACGCCTCTTAGGTTAGTGGAAAGTTAGGCTAGTTGTTGGTTATGATACTAGCCTAGGTTGTATCATTACATTTCCTATTGTCACTAACCCATGTCCATTTAAATATAGGATGAGGGGGAGGGGTTAAAAAACTAATATATTCCCAAATCCACTAGATTTCCTATGGGGGTGTGTCATGATAGTATCATATCTGATAAATATTTTATAGATTGGACATTATAGTAGTCACAACTAAGGATTTCTTCATTTGTATGGTAGTAATGTTTGTTGAACCTAGTGTATGATGTAGACATCAGAAACTAATTGGTGAATAAAACTTATATGATGATTTCATAACCTATGAAAAAATATATAACAAATATCTTACGAAAATCATTAAATATTAATAGGTTTGGTTTCATTCATCATATAGTTACAAGTGATGTGGAATGTGAAAATGATAAGCTTAGGGGGATGAATGATGTGGATATGTTGATGGAAATGATGATACACTTGGTTTTATTCATTGTATATTTTTCATTAGAGTTAGGTTGGTTTATGTACTTATATTTAGGTCGGTTGTGTTATTCCATCATGAGGTTCAATAAGAAGTGGTGCATCAAGTATCCACGGATGTGCATCATAGACTAAAACTAGAGGCTGGGAATGTAATGATGATATCATTAAGGGGGTTATATATATATATATATTTTATTGAAGTATGATGGTTTGGTTTTAATTAATGAAACTTAGTGATGGTTATATAAATTTATGATTGCATTTCATCTATTATAAACTAGTGATCTACTTCATGTAGGTGAGTTTGTTTTGAGGCTCAACATGATAAATGTAGAATCATTTTTGGGGTGTGTACGAAGGACCTTAGATTTTATGAAGATATTGAATATATATTGATGATTTGTGTGTTGTTTATGTTTCTATTAGTGTATCATTATATGACCTGACAAAGTATATTTTCAAGTTGATCTCAGTAGAGATAAGATTAATATGAAATTGTTTTTACACCGATAATAAGAGTTCTATAAAAATAAAATTTTATCTTATTGTGTGACATATAGATTAAATTCAAAATTGATAAATTATATGAATTGTTTCTCAATAAAATTCAATCATGGTATTGGTATTATTTTTTTATGTATTATTTCTTTTAAAATACTCATGGATGAGTTGGATGCTCTATTGGGTTAAGGGATGTTTCAAAATAAATGTGTTCTATCGAGTTAATGTTAATCATGGTATGAATAATATTATTTTTTCATGATGGTAATGAAAAAGTAGATGAGTTTACTCATACATATAGAATTCAAGTATGTTCATATGATGATAAAAATGATCACCCTAATATGATAGGTGAATCCCGGTGTTTCAATAATTAGAACTACTATCTTAACGATGTTAAACCATTTTATATTATATTTTTACGTCATTTAAATGGATTCATTAAATCCTTCCCTCTTAATGGTTCACTCACAAAAAAACACAAATTTCTAAATATAATGACAAAAATTACTTTACATGGTTTACTATAAAGGGATAAATCTATGGATAACACATCATTGATTAGTCAATGTGAAAAAAATATAGTATACTCACCTTTAGTAGATTAAAAAATTTTGGGCTAGACATAGAAAACAAATTTTATTGGGAATGATAATCTATAGGGTATACATACGATGAACCAGTCACATATCACTCTTATGAATACGTTAGGAAATGATGGGGTGAACTCAATAAAAAATAAATACAAATACCATTAAGACACATTTTAGATTCAAAATCGATGATCCTAATAAAATATTAGTAATAAAATTATAAAAACACAATTTCGAAAACCGTCAAATAAAATAATGCGTCATAACAAAATACAGAAAAATAATTAATATTAAAACATACAAAGAGGAATGAAACTAATAATCATCCATAAAAACATAAATAAATATGAAAATTTTCCTAAAATATCTTGAATATCACTTTATCCATTTGTTTCAAAACATTATTCTTTTTAAAACACCAATATTTCTAACTTAACATATGTTCAGAACATCTGGGAGAATCTCTCATAAAAATTCATGTGAAAATTATCAAAATACTTTTCCTAACCTCGCTTTAATCAAATAAAAAATTTCTTAAACCCTATTTAATTTCAATTTCAAAACAATTAATGATCCTCCGAAAGTCCTTCTAAATTTCTTTCCATGGATCAAAGAAAAAAATTAGCTCGTATATTTTAAATAAAACTCACAAACAATAAAAAAAGAATCAAAAATCTCCAAGACATATTATAACCAAATACAAATTTAAAACATAATCATCCTGGATAACCCTAATAACTCAAATTTTATCTCAAGAGGTGGTGATCCAAAACATTACTCATGGTCAACCATTGAATTATATAATTCCTACCTCTCACATACCAAACATCACAAGTAACAAGGAAGAATTTGGAACCTCATCCCTCGTAAGATCCTTGTATCTGATACCTTTTTTCATGAACCATCTTGGGACACCCATTAAATTGAACTCCTGAGTCATCCTGTGATAGACCTGAGGGGTGTTCTCAATCCCATCGGGCTAATGAAAAGTGTTAGAACATAATTAATACAACCATGGAAACAATTTTTCTATATAAAAAATTAAAACAAATGATTTCCACCCGTAAATTATTCACAACCATTTTAGACATTTAAGGGACACTTCATCAAATAATCATGTACAAAATAAATGAAAGACCGAAACAAAACATAAATATGTAAATGTAAGGCTTAGTTATTATCAAGACCAAAACAAGCAAATAAAATCATCCAACAACAATAAAAATCAATAAAAAACATTGAGATAGAAGAATATATATAGTAACTAAAATATGAAATGTATTATACCTAAATGATGCCCAAAAAATTAAAAGAAACTAATTCTTAACAATAATGTCTAAATTCCTTTTGAAATATATTCACTAGCTTCCATATCATACCCAAACTAGAACCAAAATATCTTATACTACAACTTAATATAACTTGATAAACCTATAACGATGATAGGTGTTATTTATATGTCTTCACAGGAAACCACCCACCGATCCATCTGTATCCATTAATGGGAAAAAACTTCATTCAAGTTTAAAAAAATATATATATTTGGTTTTCAATTTCCTTTCAAATTCAGAAATAGGTAAACCCTACACACCCTATAGAAACTAGGGAAACTGCGATTTAGACTCACCTGGGGAATCCAGCACTATAGATGAGGCTTCCAGCATGGTCATCAGATGAGGAGGGCATGCCGGAGCAGGTCAGGTGGGCAAAGGGTCCATTCATGGAGAATGAAGAGGGTAAGGAGGCGATGGAAGGATGAGGAGGAGGAGGCAGAGGCGGTGGAAAAGGAGGATGAGTTAGATGTCGCGGAGGAGGAGGAGGAGGCAACGATGGTAGAGGAGGAGGAAGCAATGGTGGAGGAGGAGGCAATGGTGGCGGCTGGGTCATGGAGGAAGAGGGCTCGACAGCATAGGGGTGAGCTTCCGCAAAGGCTTGAAAGGGTGTGGGGGAGGAGGAGACGATTAGGCTTCTTTTATAAAACATGTTTGAACCTTTATCAGTCCTAGTTAAAAGTGCCGATAACGGTATGTTTTATCAGCACTAATATAAAAAGCACTGATAAAACATACCTTTATCAACGCTTTGTTAGCGCTGAAAAATATAGGCCTTTATCAATGCTAAAAAGCACTCATAAAAGACCAATTTATCAATGCTAAAATTATAGCACTAAAAACGTTTAATTTTAATAATTTATTTGCATTATTATATATTTATTTAAAATGTTATATATGATAAATATATATTTATTTATTAATAATTATAACTAGAAATAAATATTTATTTATTTATAATTATAAAATTATAATTTAAGTAATTATAAAATTATAAGCAATATACTTTTAATATTTATAATCATATAAATATATAAAATAAATATATTAGTCATATATATTTAAAATATTATAGATATATATAACCATATTTCATCTAATTTTATTAATATTTATATAAAAATATATATATTTATAAATATAATTATAAATAAAAATATATTTATTTATTTAAATAATTATAAATTTATAAAAATTAAATATCTAATATTTATAAATTTTAAAATATATATTATTATATATATTTATTATAATGTTAAAATTAATTAAATATATCTTTATTTATTTATAACTATAAATAACATTTTTATTTATTTATCAATATTTTTATAAATATTTATAAATATACATACATATATTTATTTATTTAATTATATATAACATATTATATATGAAAGAATAAATATATTTTCTAGAAATTAATAATTATTTAAATAAATATAAATTTATATGTATTTATTTATAAATATTTGTATATATTTATAAATATATATATTTAATTTAGTTATAATTGTACCTAAAAATAGTATATATTTTTAAATATTTTTATATAATTGTAAATATATTTATATATGAATAAAATTATATAAATATATTTATAATTTTATAATTATTTTTATATATATAGTCATAATTATTTAATGTAATTTTATAGGTACATTTTTTAGAACAAATATAGTTCATATGGGTAACATTATGAATTAGTCAATATACCACATCAATGGACAATGTGATGTAATGTATAAATTAACATGCATGCCTGATACATAACATATATGCATGATCAATATATTCATTGACCAAATTCATTAGAAAACACATATATATTCAATAATTTAACTATAAATATATATATTAGAAAGTAATATATATTTATAAATAAAATTAATATAATAAAAATATTAAATACAACAAATATAATGAATTAATCCAATAAAACTAAATAATCTATTTAATTAACCAAATAAATCAAATATATATATATCTAATAAATCTCTAATAAATATAATAAATCTAATAAATATAATAAATTTAATAAATATATTTATTATTTAATGTAATTTATTATAATCTTATAATTATTTAATTATATATATTTATAATTATAATTATTGAAAAACTCTTTTTCAATTAATCCATTATATATATATTTTTGAGTTGTTAAAAAATATATATTAATTATAAATATGTGTTCTTATTTAATGTATACAAATAAGTATTATTTTTTAAAATAAATATTAAAAATTTATATAAATTAACATTATTTTTTATTAGAAACTTTTATCAGTGCTAATAATAGAGTTGATAAATGGTACACCATTATCAGCTCTTTCTACTTACTGTAGATAAAAGCTAGTGCTTCCCTTGCCCTATTTTTGGGTAGTATCTTTACAGTTTTTTGGGGATCCTATGGGATATGTTTGTATTCACCCTTTCACAGGACATTATAATAGATGTCATGTCTTAGGCAGGCAATAAAATGTTCCACAGTGACTTTGGTAGAGCTTAGGGATAATTGGGTGCATTGACCTTATATAGTGGTCAGGGCTTGGATATTAAAAGCCATGATCACTTAGATTTAATTTATTCCATTCTTTCAGGTTGGGAATTCATTTCTGGTCAAAAAAGTATTTTTCCACCTTTCATTTTGATTTATGCTATTATACATTGTTGTATTTCCCCATATGTTACTATATGCATGTTTACACTCTAGACATTATTACCTTTTTATTCCTCTAGACTTTTTCATAGATATGATTGGTGGCATGAGTACATGTAAATTTGAAAAATGTATCCTATTTCATTTATGCATTCATAGAACTTGTCACAAACCCCTTGCCTATTGGAGGTGGGCTTGGGGTTTTCCTGAATCGACCTTTTTTTGGCTAGGTGGGCCCTAGTTGGTTGGTTAGTGATAGAATATGCCTCCCGCAAATTGAACATTCATGAGAAAAATTACATGAATCATGATTTGTAAATGGAAAAGATAATTGTTTGATTGAGGATATGGAAGAATTATCAGTATAGAGAAAAATGAGATATATATAATGATCGTAAAATGTTAATGTATATATTTACATAGACACACAATATAATAATTTTTCTAATCATCATATCACATGTTACCACTATTAAGGTGATTCACTTACGGTATACAACTATATGAATACTTGAATTGAATTTATTCTAGAGAATATGGTTCTATATGATAATAGATTATGACCTCTCAATAAATTACCACCTTAAGAAGATGAATAAGGAAACTACCACTCTGATTCGAAATGATCATTCTAGTTTCCATGAAGAGGATTGAAATAGATCCAATATTTTTGGATATGTATAATTTGGATGTTGAAATCATAAGAAATGGTAATAAATATTTTCTTTCTCAAATGAATGTCCATCCTTCCATCAATGATAGGATTATGAAGGTTCCACAAGAAGATATAAAAATGTAAAAAAAGGTGAGGAATGTTAAAAAGTTCATCCCTGATCATGATTGAATTAAATGGTCTAGGAAATGAGTATGTATCCATTCAATAATAGCGTAGAATAATGAGGTGTTGGATAGAGCTAATAATTCAAAATTCACTATTCAATATAGTAGTAAAATGATATTTTGAGATATGAAAGAATATTTTGAGTGGGATAATATGAAAGTGGATATTTAAAAGAATGTATCTTGATTCCTAGTGTGTCCAAAAGTTAATTATATGTGACAAAGGTCCAAAGGGATGTTAAAACCATTACCCATATCAAAATGGAAATGGTAAAACATTACCATGGATTTCATTATTCGACTCCCCAAAAAATTTAAAGGGAACAATGAAATTTGGATCGTTGTAAATAACCATATGAAATCAAAACATTTTATATCTATTAGAGAATTTTTATCTATTAATCAACTTACTTGGTTATACATTTACGAATTTCTGATATTTCAGGGAGTTTCACTCTCAACCATATCTAACTAGGATCTGAGGCTTACCTCGATGTTCTAGAGAATCCATCAGATGGATTTGGATACGTAATTGAGTTTCAAAACTTCTTATTATCCTCATATATATTTTTAGTCTAAGAGGATCATTGAAACACATGATGACATGTTGAGATATTTCTCTCTGAATTTCAAAGGTGTCTGGGATCAAAACCATCCAATGGAATAGTTTTTATACAAAAATTCTTTTCACTCAATAATTATTATGGATCCTTATGAAGCCATATATAGAAGGAATTATATAACACCAATCTATTGAAAAAACGTAAATAAATAAAGAAATTGAGACCTAATATTTTTGAGGAAATGAAATAGAAGGTTAGATACATTCAATAATGCACAATGGTAGCTTAATATTAGAAAAAAAATTGTTGAAAATAATCAGTAGGATATAGTGTTTGATGTTAGTCACAAGGTATTCCAATATATATATTTTTGAAAAAATGTAATGATATTTGTAAATAATGGAATATAATCCCTATATATATTGGACCCATTGAAATTTTTGATCATATCATGATAGTAGGTTATCACTGGGAACTGTCATTGAATATCTCTCATGATCATGATGTGTTCAATGTGTATCTCCTAATGAAGTACATACCTTATCCATCAAATGTACTAAAATCAGAGGTCATTTCATTGGAGAAATACATATTTAACCTGGAATAGCTGGCCTAGATTCTTGATCATAGTGACATAGTGCTATGAAACTGGACCATTAAACTGGTAAAAGTTTTGTGGTGTGATCATACAATTGAGGAAGATACATTAAAACCTAATGATATAATGAGGTAGAAGTATCCTTAATTTTTTTGTATCAAATTGATGAAATTTTGAGTGATAAATTCTTATAATGTGTTAGATTGTGACACCCTTAAATTTTCTGATATATTTCTCATTAAATAACTTTAATTTCTTCGATAGTTTTTGATCTAAACAAAATCATTTTTAAATAAACCCAAAAAAATATTAAAATATTATTACATAAAATTAAAATCTTATCCATTAGATTAGAAATTTTGAATAAGATTTACTCTTAGGAAATAAGAACTCAATTTTGGGTAAATCCAATTTATCCTTTTATAATATATTTTCATAAAAAATTATACTTGTTGAATTTTCTATGTGAATATTATAATTAAATTATTATACTTTTATGAATTTAAATTTTTAAAAGGGATATACTTTTTGAAATAAACATATCAACATTATCTTAATTTTAATGTATTTTATTATTTAAAAAAGATTAAGATTTTAGTAAAGAGTGAAATATAATAATTTTTTTTAAAACCAACAATCATTTTATTCAAATAAATTTATTTAAAAGTTCCATTATATTTTTTATTTTTTATTAAAGTTATATAAGATCCATTTTATTAAAAATAATTTAATTAATTCCATTAGTATCAAAATTTTAAATAATTTTGATATAATTTAAATTTTATTCCTAGAATTGAATTTTTCTGGAAGACAAGTTTTCATATAATTTTATTTATTTATTTTTAAATTCTGCACTAAAAGGTTTAGTAATTGGATTTAATAAAATATTTTGAAATAGGGGTTTCAAATATGGTAAATGGGTCCATTTTATTATTCAAACATTATTAATAGTAATAGGGGTCAAATTTATCCCCTTGGTAAATGGTAAATCAGGTAAATAAGGTTAAAAAATAAAGGTATAAGTCTTAAAATTCATTAAAAAATTAATATATTTAATTGTATGAGTTTATTTAATTCATAATCATCCAAAATTCAAAAATATGACATTGGTTTTTTATTTAAATTTGATTTTTACTAGTATAACATTTACGAAATAGATAAAGTAAAAATGCCACTTTCTTACTTTTAATATCTATAATATTTTGTTGCATGGATAAAAAAACAATTTTCTATTATAAAAAGATATTTTAAATATTAATAAATATTTTATAAAGGTAATTTATTTTTACTTGTTATATATTAAATAATTAACTTAAATTCTTACATAATGTGGACATACTGCTTGTGTAAGTAGAAGAGAAATTATGTAAGTGATTTTGAAAACTCAAAAAGTAATGTTTTTTGGTGAGTTATAGATCTTCAAGAATTTTATTGATATATATAACTTATTATATACGTTTTAAATCTTTATATTATAATTCTATATCTGTATTTATGTCATTAAAGTCAAATTAAATGAATAGTGTCAAAAATGAAATTAATGATATTTTATGAAAATCATATTTTACTGTATTAATTAAAAATCATAAAAATATTGAAATAGGAAAAGGGATAAAATATATGGTGTAAAATTTCATCCATTCTCTATTTATAGTCCAATTTTCACCTTATATGAAATTTTAAAACCCATTAATATTGATATAGTTATTACTGAGGTTAGGGGTATAAATTTCTAATAGAATGTTTAATAAAACATATAATATTTAAAATTACATAAAAATCTATATAAATTTCAATGAATGAATAATTTAAGATCATATACTCCTTATTATTTAATCAATGTAATTTTGAAACCACTTTTCCTTGAATTTTACATTATTATGTTTTAATATTTTGATAAATTATAAGAGTTTCCCTCCCTGCAATTATAAAAGGGCACACCTTCCCTATTTTAATTACATCACATTAAGCCATATACCTACAAAAAATCCTGAAAAATGTCATTATACACTTACATAAACATGAATTAGAGGTTATAGACTTATTAAAAGATAATTCCAAGGGTCCTTAAGGTGGAATCTAATGGTTGTCTATGGAAGAATAAGTAATCATCTATTCCGACCGTTAAAAATTTATTTATTCTTATAATTCATATAAATATATAATAAATTTACACAAATATCTACTAAAGTATCATAAATATACTTGGATTATATTATTATAATGAGACAACCATATTTTTTCTCTTTTTAATTTTATAAAAAGAGAAAACATCACTCGTGCATACATAAGACTTACCGTATCCATGTAGCGGGGTAATTTTTTATCATGACCACTTTATTTGAATGGTTATAAAGATTTAAATAATTGATATATATGATATTTATTAAAAAATTATTCTTTTGAAATTTTAATATCATGTCTTCCTTCTTACCTTTCAATCCTTTGGAAACCGATAACATTTCTCATTCGTACATGTGGATTACATCCTCCATGAGACGATGTGGTCTATTTTTCTTTTTTTTCTCCACATGGATTATAATAAGAATATATTTAATTAATATATATGATATATATGATCTAATATATATTTTCTAAAGGAGAATTATTTTTTAACATTATTTTTTTAAATTCGTCGAAATGTTAAAACAACATTCATGCATATGTATGGCATATTGTCCCCAGGAGTAGTGTGATTCATTTTTATATATCCAACTTTTATAGATATATATGAAATTTATATTTAACTAATGTTATGGATATGATGGTACTATAATAAAAGTACAATTATTGGAACTACCGAACCAAAATTCTCATAAAAAATTAAGTAGTTAACACAAAAAAAACATAATGATAAAAGATTGTATAAAAGATGGTGATAAGATGTTATAAATGGATCATATATGATATAATAGATAGTAATATGGTATTTTGAGTAATTATAATAAATATAAATTTATTAAACATGTGGTTTAAATTGCTTATGAGGCAGTAAAAATTTGTTGTAAGGGATTTCTTGTCAATTTTCACTCTATTCAGACATATTTGGTATTATTAACCTATTTAAGTTTATATAGTACATATACTAACCATTTTATTTAATTAATTTGAATATATATTTATTCATTATTATTAATGTTTCAATTTTAGTTTACTCTTTCATAGGGTTACAATTTAAATGTCACCAAATTTGTAATTATTTATTTTTCAATCTCATTTTTGGGTTTTCCATTATATTTATTAATGGAATATTATAAAATATCCTACATAAACTCCATATATTTTCTTATCCTATAGATATTTAATTATTTTCCATTTTTTCTTCAAAAATTTCCACTCTATTTATCTTTAATGATGAAAATTGATATTTAATAGAAAAAATATTTTTAATTGTCTTTTTGATTGGGTATAGTTTCCTTAGATGTAGATATTTTTCAAAATTGTTTTACAAAAGTTATTTTTATTTAAAAAAATTATTCTTCGTGGTAATTTTATGTTATCATTTACTTTTTAAATGTTTTTAAAGAAATATTAATAATTTTTTTGAAAGGTAAATTTTCAAATTTCTTTTTAAAAATTCAAAATGGATGGTTCATTTTAATGTATAAGGAGTTAAAAAAAAATTAATGTCCCAAAATTCAACGAATTTGTTTTAAATTATATTGTATTATTTCAAGATTATTTACTGAGATGGAGTGCGATTCTAAGGCCCGGTGTAACCGTAATGGTCCGTCGGAAAATGATAAGTTAAAATAGGACACATGAGCAGTTTTACTGAAAAAGTGCTATAAATGTTAAACGAGTTCCTTAATCAGACATTCGAGGGAACCATTGCGTTAAATCTGGCAGTTTTACCCTCAGCGTGGCATAAGTTTGTTAGACGTGGGCCTCTACTGAGAAAACCCTAAAATGGAATAACCATATATAAAATAAATAAATAAAATTATTTTATTTTTTGAATCCTTATAAATCATGAGCAGTGACTCAGATTGAAATTCTGAGACCACTCTTGAGATCGAAAGGCTATGCTTTCCTTATGTAGATCCTAACATTTTCCAATGCATTCTAATAGTCAAAAGTAGTTTTTGTCTATAAATAAAATAATTGAATAAATATTATTTTATTTTCAAATAATTATAACTCATAAATGGAAAATCATATTGGAAATACGAAATTACTATTGAGTTTGTGGGGGAGTTCTTACCTTAGGCCAACCCTATGATCATCCAACACAGGATGAAAGTGGAAGTTGGTTTTTTGGACGTAACCCGAAATAAAATAATTTAAATAAAATGAATTATTTAATTTTTGAATTCTAAAAACCTACAAATGGTCACTCAAATTAAAAATCATAGACCATTGTTGAGTTTGTAATGATATATTCTCTTTAAGCGGTGCCTAACCTCGACCAGTGTGAGTTGAGGGGAAAAATTATTTTTTCAGACGTTTTAATGGAGAATAAAAAAATTAAAAAAAATTATTTTATTCCAAATTGTTTCTCTACAACATAGCGATGACCCAACTGTTGTTTTCCATAATTGAAACCACACAATTAAGCTACAACAAAAATTTACATAAATACTATTTCCTAAATGACATAGTGTAATGACAACAATGCAACGTAACAAAAATTATGTGATGATTTTTCTCTATTTAACGTGATAATAAGAATTAGTGATTATAGATGGAGCTTGAAAATTACTCAAAATATATGGAGGATCACCATTGATGAATGAAGAATGAGAAATGATGATCGCCAACAACATTGAGAACCCCATCCTCTTCGAGAGAACTATCGCTGAATGATAGATCGATGACTTTCCGGGTCAGATCGCCTTTAACAACGATTCCTTCCTCTGATCAAACCTATTCTCCAAGTAGGGTTTTAATGATTTTCTATGTTAATTTCTTTTCCCCTTTCTTTCTTTATAATTAATAATGAAGGTTAACTCATGAACAGGTCAACATGCAGATTGATCATTCATATGGGAGGGTTAATGATGTCAGATAAAAATGGGATATCTATCTTATTGATTATTCCACCATATTTTTTGGTTCTTCGTGATCCTTAAAAAAATAATGCATCTAGGTCAACAGAAAGAAAGACACAGATAATTCTTTGGGTCTTGTAATGTGTGACTCCTTCCCCTATCCTCTTCTTGTGTTTTTCCCATTCTTCGTGGTGTAATGAATTTGGCGATGTCGGCATCCATGGTACAGACGAGACCGAAGCAGTGCATTGGCACATCAGACCATAGAAGATGGCCACAGAAGATGGCAGCTTTGGCTGATAAAGGTTTCACTAGGCATACAAAAGCATCCGAAAGAGGCCATGACACAAGGTTGTGGCGGTGGTTGGAAGATGTGAAATGCGGTAGGAGACCTCATTGGTTGCAGGAGACCGCAACATTGGAAGGAGACAGTGGCGGTGCCAGGAGGCCATATTGGTGGTGGATGCCGCCAGCTCTAAGGCCAGTGGTGGAAGTCCCCATGGCACCCAGCCATGGGGTGGAAGAAGAAAAAGGCAGTGATGGAAAAAAAGGAGCCCACGACACCCAGGATGCATGTGGCGGTTATAGGCCACAGTGAAGAGAGGATCTGCGACAACACCGTGGGTCGGATCTTTCTAGGTAGACTGGCAGCATAGAATGCGGGACGACTGCATTCATCTGGTGGGAAAACCAACTTGGCATCCAGCCATAGGGAGAGCATCAATGTGGATTTTATCCAGGTTGACTGGGTGGGGGTGATGTGCTCATAGACCGCATCTACCTGGCGGTAGGAAAGTCGGATTCTCGAGAGGCCGTGTCAGTTAACCGAACCTTTTTGGTTGAAAACTATGCATTTCTACTTATTCTTGGGTGTAAGGTAGAATCTTTTTAGGGTGAGTAACATAATACTTAGTAGGAACCCCAAAACCACAATGTAAAGACCACAAATCAAGACCACAAAGAAAAGATAGCTGACACCAGGAATAAATTTAAGTATATAAAGTAAGATTATCTGTCATAGAGATGATTCATATTGTAATACTGTGGGACTCATCCCTAAGGAACCACTAAGGTCTGCTCATCTGTTGAACCACATTAATATTCTCCTCTCTTGACCACTGAGGCACACTCATTTACTGAATCACTGAGGTTGAAACTGTGCATTCTAACTAATGTTAGGGGTCTATAGAAAACCTTTTTGGTTGAATTTACTTTGGAAAAACAGATACAACTAGTTGATTTCTGTAGTGGAAAATGGGTAAGCCGACTTCAGTCTTAGAGACTTGGACGTGTGAGACGTTTCGAGAAGATGTCCTAAGATAGGGGATCTATAACTCATGGCTTATAGGGTGAGTTTCGTCAGCCTAGAATGAAGTCATGATTTTCAAGAGACGTAATGGGACATATCTCTAGAGATCATCTAGCCCATCATGTTGACAATGAAATGATGGATGAGCTATCAGGGTAGAGACAATGACATGAACGGATTAATCTATATGGAGGAATATGTGGAAGAGGAGCTAGGAGAGCAGGAAGAGGTGGTATACATTTCATTATGTTACAACCACCACCCAAATGTGGCCCACACTAGGCTATGAGTGTTGGAGGATAGGGAAAGGGGGTAGCTGCCTGAGGCCATCCTTACACTCGTGGTAGTGGATTTTTTGAGTTTTTAGTTCCCAACAATAGTGGAGATTAAGGGGACATCTTTCCATATGTTGTTTCCAGGATTACCTCCCCACATGGATATGGACATCTGCATCATTATGCACCTCGATATGGAACTGATATTAGCATTAGTATAATCGGATGTATTTCTTAGATCTTTGTAAGCTGATGGTATAGGTGGGAGACGTATATAAGAAGGTCTTAGTAATACCTAGTGTTAGAAGTCAAGTGTGAATTACCATACCCTTTAAAAAAAAGGTTATGGTGAACAAGTACCCCTGACCAAAGGAATGATGGATACAATCGTTCAATTTAAAGGGGTGGCCTTTCACATTGATGGAAAGGTTCCCATAGTCTTTTCATCTGTTAAGTTAGAGGATTACGAGAGCCCCAATCTTGAGTTGTAAGCAGTAGTCCTCACACTAAAAATGTGGGGAAACTGCCTTATGGGTGAACAATTAATCATCTACTCTGACCACAAGAGTCTCATGTATATATTTTTTTAGAAGGATATGAATTTTGGATAATGATGTTGGATAGATTTCCTCTAAGAATATGACTTTGTGATTGTCTATATAAGGCCCCAGCCTTAAACCTTACTTAATCTTGAGTTATTACAAGATTACACATTGAGGATCTTTTCGGGTTTAGAGTTTTAGAGAATTAGATCATAAAACTCGCATTACATTCCACATATAAACAAAGTGGTTACATAAAGATAGTATTATTCATTCCCATCAATGGAAACACATTTAAAATAAAACATGGATTATTTCTTGACACATCCTTGACTCTATCATCTTATCATGTACCTTTCCCTTGACCTGTGAAAAAACATTTCAAAAACTTGGGATGAGCATAAAAACTCAGTATGGGTTATAAAAACATGGAAAGGAAACATGGGTACATACATACATAAGATTGAAATCATACTTTACCCATAAAACATAATCACTTTAACATACCTTATCAAATCATGAATAAATCATAGAAATCATAAGACATAAAGGTAACTTGAGGCATTCATAACATTCTTACGTAGGGAGTAACCCTCTTGGTTACGTTTAGAATACCCATCACAGTATATTCCCTAAATCTCTTCGGAGAAACCTTAACGTTTCACTCCTTCGCGTTACCCAATGCATTGGAGAGCTATAACGGGCTCACCCGCCCTTAGTTTATCACGGAACCACCCGTCTTCATAATAATTCCCAAGAACCATAACATAATCGTATCACATAAAACATACATAAAGGAAACATAACATTTCCACATTTGAATCACAAGATAACAATAAAACACATTTATATAATAAAAACATTATGAAAACCATTTTCAATACCAAAATAAAAGAAAAGTAAAACATGGTATTTATTTTTCTTTTAAAAAATGGGTATGGCTTGTAGAGGAAGCCGAAACTCAAATAACGGTCACGGCGGTGGAGAAGTTGTTGTTGCCGCATACGTACGACAAAAACATTCCCTTTTTTCGTTTAGTAAACGCTTCGTATAATAAGATTCCTGTTGAATAAACGTAAAAGTCAAAAGGGTTTATACACCGTATAAAAGAAAGTTGTGTATAAAATAAAATATGCCTCAACGAAAGGAGATTGAGACGAAGTCCCATACCTCGTATCCGACTTGACCCGACCGTTCTTTAATCTCCTGAATAATAAACTTGAGTTAATCTCTACTTTCATAAGAATCTTTTTCAAGTTCATTATTCCTTTTATACCATGTTATGAACAACATGTAATCATTTAAGTTAATAATGTTCATTTTGTCGGTATTTGGTTCTTAAGTCAAAAATAGACTTCTTACACTTACATGTTGTTAATTTGGTCATAGGTTCGTTATATCCAGAATGATATTAATGATTTGGATAACATATATATCATATATATTCATCATATACATGTATTTATAATATTACATCACATTTAGAGGTAAGAAATGAAATGCACCGTTCATGGAGACGGTAAGCCGTACGTACGCATGAACGCTACTTCCATTTCTATTTCATATTTTCTGGAATGGAATCATAAGAGTATATTATAATTACAGTATAATAACATATATAATATCATTAACTTTATCCTTTACACATCCCACATATGGTATTAACGAATCAAATCACTTTCAGGGGGCGGTAGTCCGCACTTCCTAAAATGAAGATATCGTGTTTACCCATAATGGAAACCACAAAGGTATGACCAAAATGAAAAAAACAGAATCTTAAGGAAAACATAAACATATTATATATCATATATAAAAATAGTGACATCATAATGGCCACCTTTGAAGGTGTTAAATGAGTGTTGAACAATCATCGTTTCGGGAGGCAGAATTTCGCCATCCACGGAAACCGTATGTTCTTTAACCATTTTATGTAGTTGTGTGAGAGTGTAGCTCAAATAAATATTATAACAACATCATAGTATATTGAATATACTTTTGTCATTACAAAAGGAGTAAATAAAAAGAGTTTAGGGGGTTGGAGAAGCAAAATAAAACAAATGAACATGAGAGAATGAATTACCTTAAAAAGTGTAACTCCTTTTGATTTGAGCCTAAAGGCTTCCTTTGAAAGGATTCTTCCCAAAGGGAATCCTCTAGGATGAGGAGAGGGATGTGGAGAGAGTAAATGGGCATGGGTTGGCCGATCCAAAGGCTTGAGAAGTGTGTGAAATGAGGTAGAGGTGGGGGCCTTTTATAAGAGGAGAGGAGGGGTACTTTTGGAAAGTAAAGAAATATTACTTTATTTAAAATGTGTTTCGGTTTCAAAAGGTCCCACATTGATATAATTCGTGGATAAGGTGATAAGTGTTCGCAATCCACCCATACAATAAGTTTTGGACATGTGTAGTTCATAGATTTTACATTATCTTTCCATTTTATTTAAATCATTAAATAATGAGGTCATCGCTGCATCATCATGATGTCATAAATAATTTAATTTATTTAAAGTATAAAAATTATAAACAAAATACTATGATGTAGGAAATAGTTTTATCTTTCCGATGACTATTTATAATAAAAATTATGATCTTTATAACCCCATGTAAAAATTGTTTTCGTAAAACATCTCTTGTTTGTGTCATTTTTACTTTAACATTTAATAAAAAGTTATTTATGTCATTTCCAAACCAAAGTGTCTCCATGGGGTCCCCAAGTTGACCCATGGCTTGTCTTGGTCGGTCATGACACAACCAATAAGGTTGGGACATGTGTCTAGGTCATTTCCTATTATTAAATCATTATTTATACCTTAAACTACCCTAATTACCACTAATCGCGATTAAGAACATAATAAGTTACTATTCACCAAAAAATTATTATAATCTCATTGAACCACATTTTACTTCTTAATGACAACCATGTATGTCGGATTTTCAAAATTTAATACACATTAGTGGTAAACATTCATTTAACTGAAAAATCAGCTTGCTTGATTACCACTTAGTGGTTTCACTATTCATCAAAAATTGAAGTTTTTCAGAAAACTACCAAAAATTCACCCTAAGCTATATTTGATATTCCGAATTCAAAAATGAAGTCTATTTTACAAAATTCAAATCATACAAGTCACATTAATTAATTTAATAATTAATTCCCACTACCAGAGAAAATAGCGTGTTTTTACAAAACAATAAGTATCAAAAGATTGACACCAGTTTAAGTCTAATTTCAAAGTGAAATTGATTCCAATGACCACCATTGGATAAAATGGTAAAAATATATTCTAATTTCGCTTCAAAAACAAATCAAAACATAATCTAATCATATAAATAAATTAGATTAAAAAGCAGTTTTGATGTAAAATGCAGTATTTTTCACTATTCATTAAAAAAAATGAACATTGTCAGAAAAATACCAAAAATTCACACAAGGTAAATTTTGATGTCCCAATCATAAAGAATAAGTTTATTTTGACAAACATAGTTTATAAAATTGTCAAAATATAGATTCAAAAATGGTTTTCCATCAAAAGGCAGTAAAACAATCTTTTAAGAATATTAGTGTATTCCATGCATAAGATTGTATTTATTTTCATTTTAAGCCTCTATGAAACTATCTTAATCATTAATAAACATAGATAAAAATATCTATTATTCATTACTTACTTGGGATGTTACATCCTTCCCCCCTTTAGAAAATTGCGTCCCCGTAATTTATTTACTTATTGAATAAATGGGGGTACTTATCTCTCATTGCATTTTCAGATTCCCATGTTGCCTCTTCAATCATGTGGTTTTTCCACAAAACCTTTACCTGCTTAATCACCATATTCCGTAACACTTGCTCCCTATGGTCAAGAATCTGGACCGGTTGTTCCTCATAAGATAGGTTCTCTTCCAGCTGAACTACCTCTGGACTCAAAACATGAGATGGATCTGGCATATACTTTCTCAACATCGAAACGTGAAAAACATTGTGTACCTGAGATAAACTTGGAGGTAAAGCCACTCGGTATGCAACTGATCCAACTCTCTCCAGAATTTCGTATGGTCCAACAAACTTTGGACTCAACTTTCCTTTCTTACCAAATCTCATCACGCTTTTCCAAGGAGAAACCTTGAGAAAAACATGATCACCTACCTCGAAAGATAGATCCTTCCTCCAGTTATCCGCATAACTCTTCTACCTGCTCTGAGCTGTTCTCATGTGTTTCTGAATCAGCTGAACTTTTTCTGCCATCTCTTCTACCAATTCTGGTCCCATCAACTTCCTTTCACCCACTTCATCCCAGAAAGCCGGAGTTCGACACCGCTTCCCATATAATTCCTGAAATGGTGCCATCAGTATATTGGAATGAAAACTGTTATTATATGAAAACTCAACCAAAGAAAGATGTTGGTCCCAACTTCCCTGATAATCCAGAGAACAAGCTCGTAGCATATCCTCCAATGTCTGAATTGTTCGTTCTGACTGCCCATCTGATTGAGGATGAAAGGTTGTACTAAAATTTAATTCAGTACCCAACGACTTCTGAAGGTCTTTCCAAAAGTTAGAAGTAAACCTGGGATCACGATCCGATACAATGGAGAGAGGAACTCCATGTAAACTGACTATCTCTTTAAGATACAAACGGGAAAGTTGATTAAGAGAGAAAGTATCTCGTATAGCAAGGATATGAGCAGATTTGGTCAAGTGATCAACAATAACCCAGATTGCATTATTACCTCGAGATGTCTTCGGTAATCCAACAACAAAGTCCATGGATATATTCTCCCATTTCCACTCTGGCACCGGTAAAGGCTGAAGCATCCCTTTCGGTAACTGCCGCTCTGCTTTAACCTGCTGACAAGTCAAACACTTCACAGTAAAATCAGCAATGTCTCTTTTCATTCCATCCCACCAGTAATACTCCTGCAGATCTCTATACATCTTAGTACTGCCCGGATGAACTGAAAACGGAGAACTATGAGCTTCACATAACAACTCTCTCTTCAACTGTGAATCACAAGGCACACACAATCTCTTCCCAAATCTCAAAACACAATCACTATCAATGTTGAATTCAGGCAACTTACCTTTCTGAACCAGCTCTACCTTTTTCTGCAACTCACTGTCTTGCTTCTGTGCTTGCTTGATTCTATCTGATAGAGAAGATCTCACTGATACCTGAAACAAATCAGAAGGACTTCCTGCACCAACAGCTTCTATGGCAAAGTTCATCAAATCGTTAATTAATGTATCACGTTCCAAACGCAACATTGTTAATGAAGCATTACTTTTTCGACTCAAAGCATCAGCCACTTTATTTGCTTTTCCCGGATGGTAATGAATTGTACAATCATAATCCTTGATTAATTCTAGCCATCTCCTTTGTCTCATGTTTAACTCTTTCTGAGTGAATATATACTTTAAACTTTTGTGATCGGTATATATTTCACACTTTACTCCATACAAATGATGCCTCCAAATTTTTAAAGAAAAAACAACAGCAGATAATTCCAAATCATGTGTAGGGTAATTTACCTCATGAGTTTTCAACTGTCGTGAAGCATAAGCAATTACCTGATCATTCTGCATTAGGACGCAACCAAGTCCTTTCAATGAAGCATCACTGTATATAACAAACTCACCATTCCTAGAAGGTAGTGACAAAACTGGAGCATTCACCAATCTTCTTTTCAATTCATGAAAACAATCATCACATTCTTTTGTCCAGATAAACTTAACACCCTTCCGAGTTAGCTTAGTCATTGGACTAGATAACCGTGAAAAATTTCTAACAAACCTTCGGTAATATCCTGCCAAACCAAGGAAGCTACAAATCTCGGTTATATTTGTGGGTCTTGGCCATTCTTCCACAACTTTTGTTTTTGCAGGATCAATAGTTATTCCATCTTTAGAAACAATGTGACCAAGGAAAGAAATTTGATTCAACCAAAACTCACACTTTCTGAATTTCCCATACAGTTTCTTTTCTTTTAAGGTTTGCAAGATAACCCTTAAATGTTTTTCATGCTCCTCTTTACTTTTATAAAACACCAAAATATCATCAATGAAAACCACCACAAACTTATCCAAGAACTCATGGAAAATTCTATTCATTAAATCCATGAATACAGCAGGTGCATTGGTTAGCCCAAAAGGCATTACTACAAATTCATAATGGCCATATCTCGTATGGAATGTGGTCTTCGGAATATCTGCCTCCTTTACCTTCAGCTGATGGTACCCCAATCTCAGGTCAATCTTTGAAAAAAACTAAGCTCCCTGGAGCTAATCAAACAAATCATCGATATGAGGCAAAGGATATTTGTTCTTAACAGTGATATTATTCAAGTCTCTATAATCAATGCAAAGTCTCATAGAACCATCTTTCTTTTTAACAAATAAAACAGGTGCACCCCATGGTGATGTGCTAGGTCTAATGAAACCTTTCTCTAATAAATCTTGCAATTTCTCCTTCAACTCTAAAAGATCAATTTGTGCCATTCGATAAGGGGGTTTTGAAATTGCCTTAGCATCAGGAACTAAGTCAACAGTAAACTCAACATCCCGATCTGGTATTATTCTAGGCAACTCATCAGGAAAAACATCAGGATACTCATTTACCACTGGCACATCATTAATCTGAACAGTTCCTTTATTTTCAACGACGTGTGCAAGGTAACATTCATTTCCATCTTTTACATGTTTCTCCGCCTCTTGATATTTTATCAAAAGTAAGGGTTCATTCTTGTAAACAAACTGAAAGCCTTTCTGAAAAGAAACTTCTTTAGCTCTACAGTCAATCTTAGCATGGTAAATAGAGAGCCAATCCATACCCAGGATAACATCAAACTCTACTAGAGGTAGAACAATAAGGTTTTCATGTAGGTTCTTTCCGCAGATAAGGATAGGAAGATTCTTATAAATTCTTTTTGCCTCGACACTTCCCCCAGGTGTTTTTACCAAAAGTTCAGGAGTCATTTCTTGAGATGGTATTCCCATTTTACAAGAAAAGGTTTCAGAGATGAAAGAATGTGTAGACCCCGAATCAAACAACACACTGGCATAATCTGAGAAAACAAACAAAGTACCTGATACAACTTCATTTGATGGCCCGACATCTGCTAAAGTAGTTGCAAAGGATTTCACCACCCCTTTCTGCTTGTAGTCTAACTGCTTTCCATCACTCAAGCTCTTTGTCGGACACTCTTTTGCATAGTGACCCATCTCATTGCACTTATAACATTTCACTAACTGTAAATCAAATTTTTTCTTACCTTCACCTTGATCCTTTTCAGTGCAATCACGAGCCTTATGTCCCATCTTACCACATCGGTAGCACATCCCAGAATTCAGAAGACATTCTCCAGCATGCCTTTTTCCACATTTATCACAAACTACAAACTTAGTTCTCTTACCATCAGACTTTTTTGAAGAATTCTTAACTTTCTCCTGCCACCTCGGTCTCTTCTTCTACTGGTTGTTATAGATATCTTGGTCATCGACAAACTCCATTTCCACCTTCTCAGCACATCGAACAAGCTTTTCATAACTTTTAAACTCACGAGAAGCTAATGCCCTTCGATATTTTGGCTTTAATCCTGAGTAAAAATGATTTATTTTACTATCAAGGTCCCGGATAAAATTTGGAGCATACATTGCCAATCGAGTGAACCTTTCTTCATAGGCAGCCACTGAGTCTTCCTCTTGCCTCAATTCCAAGAATTGCTTTTCCATCCTAAGTCGAACAGCCTTAGGAAAATACTTATCAAGAAACATACCTTTGAATTCATCCCAGTCAAGAGAATCAATCTCATCGGTGTCCTTGATATTTTTAACCATAGACCACCACTGATCTGCTTCACCCTCCAAACAGTAAATAGCAAGACTAACCTTTTGATTGTCTGAACACCCCATGACATCAAAAATCTCCTCTAGTGCATTAATCCACCCTTCAGCTAGCACAAGGTCAGATGATCCTCTGAATGATGGTGGATGTTGCCTCATGAAATGTTCCACCACTGACATGTTCCTCTGTGGTTGTTCTGGCTGATCTCATGCATAGATACCACCGCCATTTATCGCTTGAGTCAACTGCGCCATTACTGCAACAAACTGTTCAGTTCCAATTCCGACCATTTCTGGATGCTGATTCGGAAGGTTATTTCCTTCTGTATTCCTTCCTAGCATTGCTTCCCTGTTTCCTCTGCAGAAAACCATTCTAAACAAACATGTCTTAGATGAAGCAACATGGTAATATTTAAATGCTATATCATTTCGAAAAAAAAATATATATTTTTGGATAATCATTTAATAGAATTCTAACTCCTAAAGTTATCTAAACCTACCTTTGATACCAACTATAAGGCCCCAGCCTTAAACATTACTTAATCTTGAGTTATTACAAGATTACACATTGATGATCTTTTCGGGTTTAGAGTTTTAGAGAATTAGATCATAAAACTTGCATTACATTCCACATATAAACAAAGTGGTTACATAAAGATATTATTCTTCATTCCCATCAATGGAAACACATTTAAAATAAAACATGGATTATTTCTTGACACATCCTTGACTCTATCATCTTATCATGTACCTTTCCCTTGACCTGTGAAAAAACATTTCAAAAACTTGGGATGAGCATAAAAACTTAGTATGGGTTATAAAAACATGGAAAGGAAACATGGGTACATACATACATAAGAGTGAAATCATACTTTACCCATAAAACATAATCACTTTAACATACCTCATCAAATCATGAATAAATAATAGAAATCATAAGAAATAAAGGTAACTTGAGGCATTCATAACATTCTTACGTAGGGAGTAACCCTCTTGGTTACGTTTTGAATACCCATCACAGTATATTCCCTAAATCTCTTCGTAGAAACCTTAACGTTTCACTCCTTCGCGTTACCCAATGCATTGGAGAGCTATAACGGGCTCACCCGCCCTTAGTTTATCACGGAACCACCCGTCTTCATAATAATGCCCAAGAACCATAACATAATCGTATCACATAAAACATACATAAAAGAAACATAACATTTCCACATTTGAATCACAAGATATCAATAAAACACATTTATATAATAAAAATATTATGAAAACCATTTTCAATACCAAAATAAAAGAAAAGTAAAACATGGTATTTATTTTTCTTTTAAAAAAAGGGTATGGCTTGTAGAGGAAGCCGAAACTCAAATAACGGTCACGACGGTGGAGAAGTTGTTGTCGCCGCATACGTACGACAAAAACATTCCCTTTTTTAGTTTAGTAAACGCTTCGTATAAAATGATTCCTTTTGAATAAACGTAAAATTCAAAGGGGTTTATACACCGTATAAAAGAAAGTTGTGTATAAAATAAAATATGCCTCAACGAAAGGAGATTGAGACGAAGTCCCATACCTCGTATCCGACTTGACCCGACCATTCTTTAATCTCCTGAATAATAAACTTGAGTTAATCTCTACTTTCTTAAGAATCTTTTTCAAGTTCATTATTCCTTTTATACCATGTTATGAACAACATTTAATCATTTAAGTTAATAATGTTCATTTTGTCGGTATTTGGTTCTTAAGTCCAAAATAGACTTCTTACACTTACATGTTGTTAATTTGGTCATAGGTTCATTATATCCAGAATGATATTAATGATTTGGATAACATATATATCATATATATTCATCATATACATGTATTTATAATATTACATCACATTTAGAGGTAAGAAATGAAATGCACCGTTCATGGAGACGGTAAGCCGTACGTACGCATGAACGCTACTTCCATTTCTATTTCATATTTTCTGGAATGGAATCATAAGAGTATATTATAATTACAGTATAATAACATATATAATATCATTAACTTTATCCTTTACACATCCCACATATGGTATTAACGAATCAAATCACTTTCAGGGGGCGGTAGTCCGCACTTCCTAAAATGA
This sequence comes from Viscum album, assembly GCA_963277665.1. Lineage (NCBI taxonomy): Eukaryota > Viridiplantae > Streptophyta > Magnoliopsida > Santalales > Viscaceae > Viscum > Viscum album. The sequence continues at coordinate 1,182,369,141 of OY728150.1, read as the reverse complement.
AGATATCGTGTTTACCCATAATGGAAACCATAAAGGTATTACCAAAATGAAAAAAACAGAAGCTTAAGGAAAACATAAACATATTATATATCATATATAAAAATAGTGACATCATAATGGCCACCTTTGAAGGTGTTAAATGAGTGTTGAACAATCATCGTTTCGGGAGGCAGAATTTCACCATCCACGGAAACTGTATGTTATTTAACCATTTGATGTAGTTTTGTGAGAGTGTAGCTAAAATAAATCTTATAACAACATCCTAGTATATTGAATATACTGTTTTTGTTACAAAAGGAGTAAATAAAAAGAGTTTAGGGGGTTGGAGAAGCAAAATAAAACAAATGAACATGAGAGAATGAAATACCTTAAAAAGTGTAACTCCTTTTGATTTGAGCCAAAAGGCTTCCTTTGAAAGGATTATGCCAAAAGGGAATCCTCTAGGATGAGGAGAGGGATGTGGAGAGAGTAAATGGGCAGGGTTTGGCCGAGCCAAAGGCTTGAGAAGTGTGTGAAATGAGGTAGAGGTGGGGGCCTTTTATAAGAGGAGAGGAGGGGCACTTTTGGAAAGTAAAGAAATATTACTTTATTTGAAAATGTGTTTCGGTTTAAAAAGGTTCCACATTGATATAATTCGTGGAAAAGGTGATAAGGGTTCAAGATCCACCCATCCAATAAGTTTTGGACATGTGTAGTTCATAGATTTTACATTATCTTTCTATTTTATTTAAATCGTTAAATAATGAGGTCATCGCTGCATCATCATGATGTCATAAATAATTTAATTTATTTAAATTCTAAAAATTATAAAAAAAAGACTATGATGTAGGAAATCGTTTTATCTTTCCGATGACTATTTATAATCAAAAATCTGATCTTTATAACCCCATGTAAAAATTGTTTTCGTAAAACATCTCTTGTTTGTGTCATTTTTACTTTAACATTTAATAAAAAGTTATTTATGTCATTTCCAAACCAAAGTGTCTCCATGGGGTCCCCAAGTTGACACATGGATTGTCTTGGTCGGACATGACACAACCAATAAGGTTGGGACATGTGTCTAGGTCATTTCCTATTATTAAATCATTATTTATACCTTAAACTACCCTAATTTCCACTAATCGCGATTAAGAACTTAATAAGTTACTATTCACCAAAAAATTATTATAATCTCATTGAACCACATTTTAACTCTTAATGACAACCATGTATGTCGGATTTTCAAAATTCAATACACATTAGTGGTAAACTTTCATTTAACTGAATAATCAGTTTGCTTGATTACCACTTAGTGGTTTCACTATTCATCAAAAATTGAAGTTTTTCAGAAAACTACCAAAAATTCACCCTAAGCTATATTTGATATTCCGAATTCAAAAATGAAGTCTATTTTAAAAAATTCAAATCATACAAGTCACATTAATTAATTTAATAATTAATTCCCGCTGCCAGAGAAAATAGCGTGTTTTTACAAAACAATAAGTATCAAACGATTGACACCAGTTTAAGTCTAATTTCAAAGTGAAATTGATTCCAATGACCACCATTGGATAAAATGGTAAAAATATATTCTAATTTCACTTCAAAACCAATTCAAAACATATTCTAATAATATAAATAAATTAGATTAAAAAGAAGTTTTGATGTAAAATGCAGTATTTTTCACTATTCATTAAAAAAATGAACATTGTCAGAAAAATACCAAAAATTCACACAAGGTAAATTTTGATGTCCCAATCATAAAGAATAAGTTTATTTTGACAAACATAGTTTATAAAATTGTCAAAATATAGATTCAAAAATGGTTTTCCATCAAAAGGCAGTAAAACAATCTTTTAAGAATATTAGTGTATTCCATGCATAAGATTGTATTTATTTTCATTTTAAGCCTCTATGACACTATCTTAATCATTAATAAACATAGATAAAAATATCTATTATTCATTACATACTTGGGATGTTACAGTCTATACTCCTGGAAAGAGGAACATGGTGGCAGATACTCTTAGTAGGAGATCGAGTTCATAACTACTAAACGAGGACTCAGAGTGGTTGACCTTACTTCAGATATCCCTTGTGGATAGAGATGAGAAATATTTTTCATCATTCAATGGTAGTTTCCCCTCTACTCTTACAATGAGTCTGGGAGTTGCAGCTCAGAGATAGCACCTGTGAGACTACATGTAACAAGATATCCACCGGGCATGACCCTGATGAATATGTGAAACGTGGGGAGAATGTCATCACTTCCATAGAACACACCATTTTACCTATGAAGTTACAAAAGAATGGTTTTATGGAGTTCCATACATCCCCTTTGTCCAAACATCCAGGTGTAACAAATATTTACCACGACCTCTAACGTTGGTACTAGTGGCCAGGGATGAAGAAGGCACTGTAAGAGTTTTTCTTGAAAATCCTCAGTCATCAGCAAGTGAAGGTTTAGAACTAGGTTCCATTAGGTTTGACATAAGACCTTGATGTACCAGAGTGGAAGTGGGAAGGGATATCAATGGAATTTGTGTTGAGATTACCACATATGTCTATGGGACATGATACCATCTGGGTGATCATAGACCGAATCACTAAGTCGGCCCACTTCCTACCCAATTGAGAGAAGGGGTCAGTAGAGAGCTTTTGATGATTCTATGTGTAGGAGATAGTTCTACTCCATGGAGTCCCATCTATGATAGTATCAGATTGTGATGCACGATTTACATCCCAATTGTGGAAGGGATTGCAAGAGACATTTTGTAATCAGCTATACTTGGGAACAACCTTTCACCCACATATTGATGGTCAAATTGAGTGGACCATAAAGACCATGGATCACATGATTCGTGATAGCGTTTTGAATTTTGATTTTAGTTGGGAAGTCCACCTACCACTGGTGGAGTTTGCGTTAAAAAACATCCACCACTGCACCATCAGTATGGCACCATTTGAGGCACTATACGGATGACCATACATATCACTATTATGTTGGACAGACTTAAGGGAGTCAACACCCATGTGTCCAAAAATGGTATAGGCTACCACAGATAAGGTATAGGTAATCTGAGATTGGATTAATATTGCACATAGTCGACATGAACCTTATGCTGATAGGCAATGAGGACCCTTGGAGTTCATGGAATGGGGTCGTGTATTCCTACGGGTCTCTCGTTGACAAGGGGTATGGATTTTTGGCGGGGGTAGCAAGTTATCTCAGATGGTCATCATACATTTCCTAATAATGTGTAGAGTGGGCGAGGTGGAATACCACTTGGCTCCACCACTGTAGTTAGAGGGGGTTCACAACATCTTCCACATATCCAAGTTAAGGAGATACGTGCATGACCCTTCTCACGTCATCACCCACGATGAGCTGGATATTGACTACGAGGTGACCTTCATGAATTACATGATGAAGATACTGGATAAATTGGATAGGATCCTTCGTGGAAGGTCAATTTCTCTATTTTGTGTTCATTTTCATAAAACAAATCTATAGGATAGTACTTGGGAGTGGGAGGCTCAGATTCATTCTTAGTACCCCCATTTTGTTTGATTAGACCTTGTATTGGATTATGAGGATTTAAATCCCTAATGTTGGAGTAATTTAATGTCCAATAATTCTATCTATTTTTGTAATGTTATATGGGATTATTTTGGGACAAGGAATTAAGACGGAGTGAGATTCTGAGGGTTGGTTTCCTCAGAATGGTCCGTCAAAAAATGTTAATTTTTAAATAGCATCTGTGAGAAATTTTCCTAAAAAATTGGAATAACTCTTAAATGGGTTCCCATATAAGAAATATGAATGAACCATTTAGTTTAGGATTTCAGGTTTACCCAAGGTGCAACTTATGTTAAGTCAGCATGGGCCTCCACTGAGAAAACCCAAAAATTGCATAACCGTAAATAAAATAATTAAATGAAATTATTATTTTTTCATATCCTTATAACTCATGACCGGTGACTCGGATTAAATATAGGGCCCCACTATTGATCTCGTGAGGGTTTTCTTTCCTTAGTCATAGATTAACATTGGCCAGCATGGGCCAATAGTGGAAGGTAGTTTTTGGCTTTAAATAGGACAAATGAATAATGATTATTTTATTTTCAAATCCTTATAACTCATAAGCAATAACTAATATTGGAAATCTGAGAGAACCATTGAGTTAATGAGGGTGTTCTTCCCTTAGGATGATCCTAATATTGGCTGGCACAGGTCGACTATTAATGTTGGGTTTTTGGGACGTATCCATAAATATAATAATTTAAATAAAATGAATAATATTAATTTTGAATCCTCATAACTTAAAAATGGTATTATGTATTAAAAATCTGAGGTGACCATTGAGATCATAATGAGATGTTCTCATTAAGAGGGTCATAAACCCAATAGGTGTGGGTTGAGGGAAAATGTTATTTTTTCAGTTGTTTTAAGGAAAAATAAAATTAACATAGAATTTTTATTTAATTTGAAATTGTTTTACTAAAATGCAGTGATGAGATGACTATTTTATTCCACAAATGAAACCACGAAATGACGCTACAACTCAATGTATCATAAACACTATTTTCTAAATTAAACGGTGTAATTGTGGCGACTCATCATAACAAAAATGTTGCGATGCATTTTCTCCATTTAATGTGATAATAGGAATTGGAAATTAGAGCTGGAGTATAGAAATCACTATGAGTCTCTGGAGGATCACTATTTATGAATGATGAATGAATAATGATGATATCCAACAACTTTGAGTACTCCCCCTAATTTTCGAGAGATCTCTTCCTCAATGAGTGATCAAGGACCTTCGTAGATGGATCTCTTTCAGTGAAATATCCTTCCTCCAAATAAACCTATTCTCCAGGTACGAGTTTGATTTTTTTTGTGTGAATTGATTTATCCCATTCATTATTTGAAATGATGAAAGTGTGTTAACTCAAAAACAAGTTAATCCATGGATCGATCATTTATATAAGAGGGTTAATGATGCAGTACAAAAAATTGGTATCTATATTACTGATTATTTTGTGTTATTTTTTGGTTCTTATTGACCCTATTAACAAGAATGCATCCAGGTCAACACGAAAAAAGACCTGGACCATTATTTAGGAGTTCTTATCTGTGAATCCTTCCCCTATCCTCTTCTTGTGTTCTTCCCATTCATTATGGTGCAATGAATTTGTCGGTTACAATATCTGTTGTCGAGACAAGACTGTAGTGGAACATCGGCCCACGATAGGAGGCTGCGGGAGATTGATACATCAGGAGGGCAGGGTTGTGACATTGGAAACAGGCTATAGCACAAGGATGTGGCAGCGGTAGGAGACTGCGATGGTGGTGTAGGTCATCGTCTTGATGTCCAGTGGCGGATGACCCTACGACACCCAGCCACGGGGTGGCGGCAGCACATGGCATCCACACACAGTCTTCTGCGACGCCTTGTCCATGGGTGGTGGTGACAGGCCACGACGGATGGGGGACTCGCGGCTACGCCACCGGTTGGTGCTGGCCACACGGACCAACTGCCTGGAAAGTGGTTCGACTACCTAAAATGCAGGCCGACCATGTTCATTTGGTGGTAGCACCCCCATGGTAGCTGACCGTAAGGATCAGGTCAACATAGTCACCGGCCATATTCACCTGGATGGATGAAAGCCGGCCGTTCATGCGGCCGTGCCATTATAGATTACTGGGCCTGTTGTCGGCCTGGGTTGGAAGAGAACCGTCCTTCCATTGTGGGCCAAGATGTATGGAAAATTGGGCTATTGGGATTCCAAGATGGGCAGTACCGGTTATACCTAGTCCTATCGGTCTGAAGAATATTGACCAGGTTACTGGGTTACTCGACGGGCTAGTCCCATGGCCGATCTAGGTCGGGTCCATCAGTGCCCAATGGGCCTGTCCAATGGACCAGGGTAGACCGAGTTGGCCTAGAAACAATCGATTTGGGTTGGGTCGGTCAAAACAGGTTGGGTCATGTGGGACCCCCAAGCCGGTATTTTTGGGTTGGTCCAACCAAGTCAGACTGAGCCCGGATGCAACCATCCCTTGTTTACTAAAACACTAATATGTTTTAGACCGGGCGTCTGATTGATGCGTTGTCTACAAAATTAAGATCCTTGAGATGAGACGGTCCGTTGGGAATAATCTAAGTGAGATTCCATGGAAGTGGAGATACGACTGATGGCTTGAGGATTATATTCTCCTAGAATAAAGCGTATTGGAGAGCAGGAATCCTACTGATGGATATGACATGATGGATATGACGACTGAACCTTAGTTTTCCAATAGACATGCATACCTCAGTGGTTCAGAGGATGAGAATACATCAGTGGTGCATCAGACGAGTGGACCTTAGTTGTCCAGCAGACATGAGAATCTCAGTGGTCCAGCAGAAGAGAGAACATCAGTGGTCCAGCAGACGAGTGTACCTCATTGGTTCAAGAGACGAGTGGACCATAGTGGTGAAGCAAAAGAGCACATGTTAGTGGTTTAGAATAATAATTTACCTCAATGGTTCAGTAGACCAGTTTAAATCAGTGGTTCAGTAGATCAGAAGACCTCAATTGTTCATTAGGGATGAGTCCCTCAGCAGTATAAGATGAATATGTTCTACAACTGATAATCTTAATTTTTATACATAAATTTATACATAATGTGAGTTGTCTTTGCTTTGTGGTCTTTATTTGTAGTATTTCCTTTATTTTTTGAGGTTACTGCTAAGTATTGTGTTACTCACCCTTGCACAGGCTTCGCTCGAATGTATCATATCCTGTGAAGGTGATCGATGCTTTGATGGAGACCTTGGTGGTCCAGGACCAGCTGGTACTCAGTGTGATGAGATGGATGTTTGTAATTATACAACTATAGAAAAATATGCATCACCTACACTTCAGTTGGGGCCTCAAGTAGAATTGCTGTGGCATTTTTACTTTCCTTTGTGGTTTTGGGCTTGCATTATGGACCCTTTGTACTGTACTCTCAGTAGTTGTATCAGTGAAAATTGTGGTTTACTTTGTGTATAATTTCCACAGTTTTATCATTGTGCATGTTTACAGGTTTAAAGGAAAATTCCTTCCATTTTTGGGATATGCATACATGGTGCTAGTCTCAATCCCCTGGCCTATGGAATGCGGGCTTGGGGTAGTAATGGAACGGGCCCTAGGGTATGGGCCATGATAGATTTTCCCTAAACAATAACCATTTTATGATATTTTGATTCCTCAATGAGTTTTAAATGGTTTTAACAAGAGATATATTTAATTAAATCTTAATTGAAGGTTTTAATTCCATTTTCTTTTTTATCAGAAGGGCATGAATTTATTATAAAACTGTTATTTTTGATGAATTGATGTTCATCTTTTATCTCTTATTAATTTTCTGGTCATTAACATTCTCTTGGGAATTCAATTTCTTGTGATATTTTTTCATTAGACTTTACATTTATATTATATATCCACATTATTTTTATTATAGATATGCTTATTTCCTAAACCATATAGAATTTAATATTATATGTTTTACCTTGAAAGTAATGTTTTTGACTAGAGATATCTTAATATTCCATATTCTTCACTTAATAGATACATTTTCTTATAAGGAATATTTTTTATGAATTAAAATTTTCAATCAATATACAATTAATGCATTAGACATGTAGTGAATTGTGGGGCCAGATTATAGATTATCCCTCAATGAATAGAGAGGTCCCATGAGAAAAATCAATTTTCTATCATTATGAAAATATTTTTTTAATTAATACCTACCCTTAAATTAAAATTTCTTGGAACAAGTCCTTGATGGTAATTTTATGAAGATGTCTAAGATCATGAATTCCAATATTAAGCATTTCCTTTATTGAGAATTCAGTTGTTATTATACCTAAGATTACTTTATTGATATTATAAAATGATTCAAATCATTCTGAATTTATTGACAAAACAGTATTCATATCAAGTTATTTATCCTTCCATGGTTTTATTCTATATTAAATCAAGATATCTTCCAATGTATATAAACCTTACTAAGTTTTTGATCTCACCATTTACTTAATTTTCTTTTCCTATGATATGAATAAGTATATTATAAATAATATCAAGTTGGTGATAATATTTATTATGTTTTTTATTTTTTAATTTCATTGTAATATTGGAATCATCTATCTATCTTTCACTTCAAGATTGATAAATAGATTGATCATACATAATGTGATACCCTATATCTTTCACCAATGTAATAAATAAGTTACCAATTTTGGTTTACTGGAGTTTTCAGTTTTTACATAAAATATAACATAAAAACACCAAGAAAACATTTTTAAACCTTTTATAAGATCCTATAAAAATATAAAAATATCCCTTTATGGTTTTCTGGGAATGGGAAAAAATAAGTGTGAGATCAGATTCTCAGAAAGGAGTAGCATGCAATGGAAACTATTATAACATAAACATAGAAAAAATACTATGAAAAAATAATTAAATGTTCAAAATGACTATTTAATAAAATGAAATTGAGGAAATACTATATCCATAAAAATAAATAAAAACATGGATAATAATTACTAATATTATATTGATGGAATGCATAATTTCTGACATTATAAACATTCTGTCAAGGCCTTTTTCCAAGACATCATACATAAATGGGTAGATTATATAATAATACTATTACAAGTTTATCTCATAAAACCTATTGATTCATTAAAGGGATAATTGTACAAAGCCCCAAATGTCACTAATTAATTCCAGTGTATCCATTATATGAGTTAACAGGAAAATTCAATACATTCACTAAGGAAATTTTTTCTCAATCATGGGAAAATAGAATAATGTATATTTGTATATTGGAAGTACATGAAAAAAATTTCCCCATTAAATGTAATAAAGTGGATGTCTATGAGAATATCCTAAAAATCAACTAAGAAAATATGGTGTTTTCACAATATAATAGGAACTTCCATTTTTAATGAAATAAATATAAGTTGGTGAGAATGGTACTTTCATAGTGATGTTTAATCAATAGAATATATTAATTATTTTAGTATTTTTCAATAATAGGAGACAAAAAAATTGATGGAAAATATTTCATTAATGTTCTTAAAGATCATGTGAATTATCAAAAGCATATCACCGAAGAGTGTCTAGCCTGGTGTACAGTCTTGGGACCACTCATCTAATACCGAGTAAAGATTGAGTTAATAATAAACCATATTTATTTAGACTAATTAACCCTAGTTTCATCTATGAAACATCCACATAAATTTTATTGTATCGAAATATGGATGTAATTTCTATTAAAATCACACACACTTTACTTTCCCAAATTTAGAATTTTTAGGAATTGCAACGGCTTAGTTACCATTTTAATCCTAAACCATTGAAATATAGAGATTTTAATTTCTTTTTAAATAAAAATAATAATATAATAAATTAAATAGGTAGTATATACCCCATATAATTGAAATTTGTTACAGAATATAAAACATGTCTCAAGAAAAGAAATTTGAGATGAATGGTCTGTTACCTTAATTCCTAACTTCCCCTAATTTGATTGAGTATCTAGTATACACAAATAACTATATTAATCAACAATTTTAAAAAATCAATTACATATATAAACTTTTATATAATTTATTTTTTATTATAATTTAATATATATTAGTAATTTATTATCTAATTTAAATATTGGGTGTGAGTTATCTTGATCGTTTTGAACTAGTATCATTATATCAATTTTGTTATTTATTCTTCCACCAACATTCATAAAACCTATAAATTTGAAGGTCTATAATTGAGAAATAATATTTATTTATAAATATCTTATCTAATTCCAAAATTGTACTAGTTATGTTGCTTTGAATTTGAAATAGTGTTGGTTTATTTCAGTAATATTTGTGATTGAAGGTGATATTTTATTAATATGTCAAATAATTAATAAAACATTTCAATAACCATAAAAAATCATTATTTTCTTGTTAAAATATATAAAACTAATTATTTATGTTCCCATTGTCATCCATGATAGAGTTTGATAGCATTTTCAATATCATGGTTAGACAAAACCAAACATGAATATACAATAATGTTATGAGTTAGTAAGGTTAAGAAATTATTTATTTTGACATTATATCATTATAAGAAACATAATGGTATTTTTTTAATAATTTTATGTGTTTGAAACATATTTTAATATTTTTAGATAAATATTTAAAATTAATATGAAAAATAAAAAAATTTACATCATGGGTGCGGTATTCCGTACAACACACAATTAATGTTTTGAATTACCTATGAATGGAGGAAATGAAGTTGTATTGTAATCTGTCTCTTAATATTATTAATTCTATTATACATATAACATTTATTCTTCAATTATATCCTTATAACCAGTCAAGATATGTGTTGGTGAAAAAGGATTTTTTTACTTCATGGAGGTGTTATTCCCAACAATATATGGTCAACCTTAATTTGTTTTTTTTAAAATTGATTGAAAATGAATAAATAATGGTTTTTGTAATAATATAATAACACTTAATTGTACCAATGATGTTTTGGAAAATCTATTACTATGGTTATGGTAGTTTTGGAAGATAATGATTAATAAGAAATCGTAAGGAGTAAGTATAATTACATTCAGACATTGAATTTCCCTCTTGAAGATCTCTATAAAATTGTAGTACTTTGGTTAGCTTGAAGTGACAAGGTGATTTAGGATATTTAATGGTATTATAGAAGATGGAAATTGGGTTTGATTTTAAGGATATTTTGAATGATTATTTGTGAATCCCCAAACCCTCACTCTAAAAATCATGTGGTCCTAAACACCTATATTACATACCTCTTTTGAAATGAACTAATGATACCCAATTTTAATAGATCAATTATTAAAATATCACAAAAAATTCCTGAGTTACATGAATTCAATGTTCCTATTATGTTTATAGTTTTAGAGAGTTAAGAAAAATGTTTAACTAAGAAAACCCATATATCTCATGAAATCAACATTTTTTCCAATATATAAGAAACTACATAATCTTTACTAAGATCTCAACACATCCTACAAGATTATATATAGAAGCCATTCTATAAAACTTATCATTTATAATACATCTCTAAATGACTTGGTGAAGTGGGAAAATAATAATGGGAGAGGTAAGATTCCCAATTAGGGAAAACATAAGCAATAATAATCAATGATCTTAGCTGAAAATAATATAAGAAAAAATAAAATTATAGGAATAGATAATTAAAATAATTCCATAATCAAAATAAACCAAGATCATAACATTCCCAAGGTTGAAATATCAATAAATAATAACATGTTTAATAATAACTAGTTATTTAGTGATGAAACTCATAATATGGAGCATCTGATTCCATGCCCTATGTTATGATATCATGATCTTTTACATCATGATCTTACCTCCAAGGACATGTGTTTAATAAATATTTTTTATGGGTAGGTATAAACCAAAATACCCAAGATATTTTGTCTCATGTGACATATCAATGCATAGATGGGCTATATCAGGCCATACCCATCAATAATTAATTCCAATGAGTTCATCATATAATGTACTGAAAAAACTATGCAATACATTACCGACATTCCATAGTTTTTAATAAACATCAATATTGAAATAACAAATATATGGATTTTCCGTACAACCCCAATCAATAAATGGAAAATCTTAATATGTAAGAATCCTTTTATAGATAAATTTTTATATGGATAAGTCAATAATATCCCCCATAAATTGACATATGGTGAATAGGTGAAACCCCTTTTAATTATAGGATGGAAATATAGGGTGTTAACATGAAAAATTCATTGGATGGAAAACCATTCCAATAACATAGGATGATTTAGAAAGAGAATGGAAATGATGTATTTACACATGTTTATTACCCTACAAGAAAATTGTATGATATGATTTATAAAGTAACACATGTTCAATATATATACTAAAAAAAGGAAAAATGTGGTGAGTATGAATCATATATCAATGAAACAAAATTGTAATGGAAACACCCTTGCAGTAATGGTAAAGTAAAAATCAAAAGAACATTAGATAGATACCATGAAATCTAAATATAAATAAATAAAATATATTTATAATACCTAATGTAAAAAAGTTAGTTAATACACTGTATAAAATAAAATATGGTGCATAATATGAAACATGTCTCATGAAATTGAAAATAGAGAAAAATAACTCTTACAAATTTAGAAACATTCAAATTAAAATACCTTGAAGGATAATACTTCAAATGGATCATTAAATACCCTTAATAATGATAGAATAATGATATAAAATGTAATATTGGAGGTGTTTAAACAATATAATAGAAGACATAGTGTAAAAAAATTATGTCTCAAGGAATTGAAATTTAATACAAATAACTATTGGAACTAACAGAATCATTGATGTATGAATCATTTGATTATGAGATTATAAGGATGAATTATAATAACCTATAAATTAAGAAGTTAATAAAACACCATGTATTCATTAGATACCATAAATCAATTTTGGAATAATAGAGTTTTAGTAAGTATGTTTGTAACTAAAATGATAAAAATTGAGTAAGCACAAACCATTACGACTTTAAATCCTTCCAAATAAAATCCCCTTGAAGGATAGAATTTGAAATGAAACATTAAATACCATGAATAATTTGATAATCCTTATTCATAATATTAAATTGGAGTTACATACATTGATCCAAAGAAACCATGGTGCATAAAATGAAGTATATCTCAAGGAGTGAAAATTTAAGACCCAAAACCCTTACTAGTTGGGTAAAAATTGATTTGAAATAAGAATTAAGAGAGGAATTATATTTGGCTTTTTAGATCCCATTAAGTAAACAAAAATAATCATTAGAATACTCCTTTGAGATGTAAATCAAAATAACACCATATATGAGAGAAACGATTCAAAAAAAGTAACATATCTCAAAGAGTAAAAATTGATACTAAGAAAACATTACCTTAATTCCTACTTAGTTGAAACGTATTATTACATTTTGTTTAACAAATTAATTATCATAATCACCCATTGAAGAATCATTTTCATATCTGTAACCTCTTATAATATTTATCTATAATTATTCTCTAAAAGTATCAAAAAAATGGATCTTTAACAGCACAAATCTTTATCAACTCAAAAAAATGTTCTAAAAAATTTTCCCCTTATTATCACTAAAAAATTACTGATAAACGTTTCCTTTTATTGGCACTAAAAAAGTGATGATAAATAGTACCCTTTATTAGTATTAAAAACACTGATAAATAGTACCCTTTATCAGTGCATTATTTTAAGCACTGATAATGAGTAGATATTACCATTGATTTTTTTGTGTTGATAAAGATCTCTAATAAAATAAAATAATTAAATAAATAAAAATTAAAAATGAATAAATTAAAAAAATTAATAATTTTATTTATGCTATAATTATTGATAAAAATGAAAAACTTTAATATATATATATTGTAAATATTAATAAATATTATATATTAAATATATAGATATGTAAAATTAAAAAATGAAATAACTAAAAAAATAAAAAATAAAAATCATTAAATTAAAAACATATTAAACATTTTAGTAACTAAATATTTATTTATAAAAATAAATAAATTTAATATAAATTATAAATATTAATAAATAGATATATTAAATATAGATATATAAAATGGATTAATATTAATAATTAAAAAATATAAAAATGAATAAATTCTCATAAATAAAAAATTAAATAATGAATAAATTATAAAAAATATTAAAAATAATTATTAATGAAACAATAAATAATAAAAATGAATAAGTATAAGATATATATATATAAATATGTACATTAATTATAAATAGTATTAAATAATATATATTCAATATACATATAGAAAATAAAAAATATAATAATTAAAAACATTTTAATGTCTTATTCAATTTTAATGATTTTTATACAGAGTTATTCATTAATAAATTTAATATGAATGTCTATTAACATATATATATATATGTATATTATTGTATATAATTTTTCTTAAAATATTATTTATATAATTCAAAATATTTATGCTTATTTTAAATAATTCATATATTAATGAAAAATGGTTTATAATTAAAAATTAAAAATAATTAAAAATACTGATCAATTGAATCAAGGAATGGATATAATTCATTATCATCTTATTTGTTTAATTATCATATATCAAACTTGTGTTACATTGATTTCACATACATATAAGTAAATAATTAATTTTTTATATATAACGCACACACACAAATATTTACACAATTAACGAAATCTTATATAGAAATGCAAAATCATATTATTTATGTAATTTATTCAAATTTTAGTATTCATTTTTGAATTTCATTATAACATGTTACATTTAATATATTATGTTTTTAATCATTAAATTTTATCTTCTTTTACTTTTAATATTATTACTCTTAGGTGTTATTTATTCGTTTTTAACATTATTTATTTATTATTATTATTTTTGGAATTTAATAATTTTATATTATTTATTTTTATATATTTATTTACTATTTTTTAATATTTTCAATATATTATCATCTTACCTTATTATATATCCATATTTTATATTTATTTAATAAAAATTAGTCATTTTTCAATTTTATTAAAGAGTACTCAATTTTAATTATTCAATATTACTCATTTTTAACATGCATGCATGTAAGATTATATATTAGTTAATAAAGTTGACAATATATATGTAAATAAATATTTTTAAATGTATACTAACTATATTTATAAATTTGTAAATTTATAATTATAAATAAATAAATATTATTTCTTAAAAAATTATTGATATTATTATAAATAAATAATTATATATATATATGATTTATTATAAAATTATGATTAATTTATTCAAATAATGATTTTATTTTCTATATTATCATTTATATTAATATTTATTTATTAACTATAGATATATATCTATATATACAATTATATAAATATATATTAAAATTAATATATAAATAATATCTTTTTAATATTATTTATATATTTAAAAATAAATAATTATATCTTTAAATAAATATAAATTCTAACAAATATATTTAAATAATAAACTTATTTACCATATTTATATTTATATTTAAAATTAATATATAAATATAAATATATGTAATTATATAAATATGTTTATAGTTATAAAATTTTAATAAATATATTTATATAATGATTATATTTACTATATTAATATTAATATTATTATATATATATATTTATTATATACATATATTTATTATATATAATATTATAAAAATATTTTATTATGATATGAATATTTTTTTTGTTAAAAAATTATAATAAATATATTCAAATAATTAATATATTTACTCTATATATTTTTATATATATATATATTTATTAGTTATATATATATATTAATTATATATATAATGATATAAATATATATATAATGATATTAATAATATTATAATTATTAATAAATAATTATACATATATTTACGAATATATTTATTTATAAATAGTTTTATAAATTTATTTTTATAATATATATAATTATATATTTTTAATGATAAAGAAAAAAATAAAATTGTTTTTAAAATGTATTTATATAATTATAAATTGATAATTATATATTTATAATAAACAAATATGAAAATATGAAAATATATTTATAATTTTTTATTTATAATTATGGTTATATCGGAGCTATAGTTTTAGCACTGATAATGATGTGTTTTATCAGTGCATCGTTTGTATTGATACAGATGGAGGTTTATTAGTGCTAAAAACCCTGATAAAATGTCTCTTTATCAGTGCTTGACCTTCAACGATGATAATGATGCCATTTATTAGCATTTTTTAGTGCTGATAAATATTTATCTTTATCATCACTATAAATTTGGCCATAATGATATCTTTTTACGCCACATATTAATTTATCATAGATAAAATGTGTCTTTATCAGTGATTTTTTTGGAATCACTGATAAAGACCTCCTCGATCTATTTAAAAGAAACCAAGCCGCAACTGATTTAGTTATCATTCTCAAGATTTATCAGAACTCCCCTACTACTGACAATCATCCTCTTTATTCTATCAGATGAATCTAGTCTAGAATCCAGGGCATGATTTCATCCTCCTTACTCATTAATTACTTTTTTTGGTTTTCTGGTTTCTGTTATTTCAGTGTTCTCAACAATGACGAACTATTATTCTCTTCTCCTAGTACTCTAGTCGTGATTGGTCTCTCTCATTCATCCCTATTATTTCCATTCTTATTTCCACTTTTACTCATGGACCATTCTATAGTTAGAATTATCATTGTCACCATCACCATTATCATTATCAACTTCCAATATTTCTTCATCCTCTATCACTTCTCCTTCTTGATAGTTTTCCATCGATTTTAATAATACATTCGAATTTTTCAAATATCCAAGGTCTGTTTTATTTGAAAAAGTTTTGTATTGGGATTGTGGTTTTTCTGAATCATTATTTGATCAGTGGGTGTTATAAATAATGTTGATTTACATATAACTAGGTGTCTAAGGTATGTTTAGTTGGTTCTATCGGTCATTGAATGATAATTCAATGAGTGTTAGGACTACTAATGTATATTTAAATTTCTTGAATGATTATCTTACCGATGTTATATTTTATGAATTATTTTTTTATGAATTGGTGCCTCATAAATCTTCTCATGTTTCTTCATGACATTTAATGTATGTTTAATTTACTTATTAATCTTTTTATAGCATGTAACATATGCTTAATTTAACAAATTATTATTGGTATGGATAATTAATGTTGTTTTCATGTATTATGAACGTGTGTATTGAAGATATAATGGATTGTAGAGTTTTAATATGAATTATTGATAATATATATTTAAATGATCATCCTGGGAATGTTTTCATTGTGTTTATTCTGTAATTTTAGTATAGGGGAAGTTATGTTAGAATTTATTTGTAATAACACAATAATAATATAACCATTTTTATATTTATCCCTAATTTGTTTTCCTTTATATAGTTTAATGTTTATATACAATTCCTCTGCAAATTTTTTAACTTAACTCTCATTATGTACTATAACCATTTCATCAAGAAACAAAATAACTTCTATGTAATTTAACTTTCTGTATCATCTCCAGTCATACAGCATAATAATAGTGATCATTATAAAATTATAGGATAAGGAGAAGAATATTTAAATTTATTTTGAATATAATTAGAAAAAAATAATCTAATTACCTTCATATTTAATCATGTTAATAGTATATATCACTTTTTATTTACTCCATGAAGCGACATTTTCATTTTCAATATGATGTATGAAATTGTATGCCCTTTTTTGGATCCTTATCACTATTGATATTATTTCTATCACTAATATATTAGTAATAATGTTATTTTTAAATTTATATTTATTTATACATTTCTGAAGTAATAATTACAAAATTATATAAATAAAATAAATAAAAGCTGAATTTTATTTCTGGTCAACCTTTTAAAATCAGTTTTATGATTTATTTTTATTTTGGAAGTTTTTCTGAATTGATTATAATTGAATAAGTCTAAGGTGAAAAACTATTTTGAAATTTTTTTCCTTTATTTAATTCGTGAAATATGTTTCATTTATTAGATTTTACTATTGTTTATTAAGGTAAATTTGAATTTAATTTTTCAAAAAAAATTATATTTATGACTTAAAATTTGTTATAGGTGATAATGAATCCTAGTTGGATTAGTAAACTATGAAAAGTGATAAATATGAGAAAAACGTTGATTTTGTTTTTATTTTTAAAATATATTGTTCCCAAAAATGACCTATTTTCTATCTTTAGTTGAAATTTTTAGATAGGAAAGAGTTACAAAGTAGATATATTAAAGATCATTTAATTTGTTATGGTTATAATACATGTTATAGTCCTTGTATATGGTGTATAATCCTAAGTAATGATAGAATAATTATTTTGATATTAATTAATATTTTAAAATTATATATCAATTAAGAGGGAAAATATGTTTAATTGTGCATATGATAAATCTATTTTAATAGTTAAAAACCTTATTTTTTCTAAAAAGCACTTTTATCACCTTTTATGGGTGTAATTGTTTTAAACTATATTTTTTACATTTTATAAATTATATTTTTTCAAAATAAACATAATATTTTTAAATAATAAAAAAATTTATGGTTGAATTTCTGTTATTTTTCTAGTAAGTTTCATATTTTGAAGAATAGTGAAAAAACAATGCATTTTAATTAAAAATGGCTTTCTCGTCTAAATAATTTATAGTGTTAAATTATATTTTTTATTAGGTTTAAAATATAAATAGATTAATTATATATCATTCAATCCAATTTAGGTCATTTTAATAAATTTCAGATTAAAATTGTAAATAAAAATATTGTGAACTTTTAAAATGTTTCAATTTAAAAAACCATGTTTTCTCGTTCTATCAATGAGATTAATTTTTAACTAATTTATAAAATTTTTATGATTATAATTTTCAAAAATATATTCAATATTTTGAAAAATATTGTCCAAATATATTAAATATGCCATTTTATTTTTGGGCATTATGAAAAGTAATTTTAGTTATTTTTTTACTAATAGAGTTTAAGGTAAATCTGGTAATTAAGGGTAAAAATAATATTATTAACATAATAAATTTATCCTAAAAATTGTCCCAATTTCGTTGGATGAGTGAATTCAAAAAAATCATCATCGGTGCAAAATTATAACATTTTTATGCAACTTGGGTCAGAGTATGAGTTTTATAAGATTATATTCTAAAAAAAATCAATTTTGTTACATTTTTGTTTTTAACAAGTGATATATTTTTAATAAGGGGTTATATAGGGGGTTAGTTAGACTATGAATATCTTTTTGAAATATAAATTTTTTATATTTAACATTATAATATATTTTTAATTTATAGATGAGAAATAATTAAATTAAATTCTTACATAATGATGATGCAATAATGGGTTAATTAAAGAAAGTATCAAATAAATGGTATTAAAAATATAAAATAATTATAATTTTATATTTTAAATGAAATCCATGAAAATATTAGATTAATTTTAAATGTTATTTTTGTTTTAGAAGTTTCATTATGAATTTATCTCATTGTTATTATACTTTTAAGAAGTCAAGTAACGAATATTGTCAAAATTAACATTATTGATATATTAAAATAAATAATATTTTATTAAATGATATAAAATTTATAAAAAAAATAAATTTATTCCAATTTTTTTGGATAAATATCAAATTTTTTAAAATTAATCATTTTAGGTATTTTTTAATTTTATAGTTATTATATTAACCCTCAAAGCTTAAATTACATGAGATCACAGTAAGAGATAAAGAGGTTAATTAAGGTTCAAAACAATATGATAAAAGCTAAAAAATAATAAAAAATGTATAATTTTAATTGGATGAATTTTTTTATACCCATAATCATCCAAGATACTAAATAAGTTAGTTTGGATTTAATTGGAATAGAGAATTAATTTATAATAATTTAATATGTTAAATAACTCCAAGAGTGTCCCTCTCATATCCTATAAAAGGGCATCCATTCTTATCCTTTATTCACACCCAAAACCCATTTGGATTTGAAAATATAAACCCAAATTCATTACTAAAATCTCTCACCTCATTCTATATCTTTTTTTATGCACATCACCACCCTTAGTGCTCTTAAGTTGTTAAGAAAATGGGACCATTTGAAGAAGCGGTATTGTTTTAATCAAGTATTTTTGTTTTATTTATTCTTCCACTTATTTAAAATATTCATAAATGATGATGAAATAATAAATATAGTATCATTAATATAATTATACTTTATTATGTTAATATAATCACCTAAATCAATATCCACTTCCATCGAATGAGAAAATAACTAATCATTCGTGTATAGACCATATTTCCACCTCATGAACTAATATAACCAATTTTTCATCACCGTCTATTAAGAATAGTTATAATGATGGAATTTAAGTATTTTATATGATATTAATGATATATATAACCTTATTAAATAATAATATATCATTTATGTTATTACCTTTCCATGAATAGAAAAATGAAAATGTCGTTTGTCTGTACGTGTGATCCATCACTTCCACAAAGTGATGTGATTCATTTTTCAGCTCCACATCCCATGGATAATACACACACACACACACACACACACACATATATATATATATATAAGTATTTCAAACTTTTAAAATGGTATTCATGTTATTATTTTCATTCGTTAAATATAAATTAAGAATTACCTTCTTTCCATAATGATTATAGGAAAATGGGAATGTTACTCATGCGTATGTATGACCTACCGTCTCTATGATTATAACATTTTACATTGCGCATAAGCATACATGAATTGTTCTATTTTAAATTACAATTGATTTATAATATTTATTACTATGTCATGAATGTTTTTCTTGATATTATTTACTAATTACTGCTATGACTAGTGACATATTACCAAATTCATTTTGGACTCAGTTACTAAATTTCATCAAAACGTCTAAAAATAACTTAAATAATTATGTAATTGTTATAAAATGATTATAAGTGATATAACATGAATAATTAACATTTAAATATTCTAAAAAAATTAAATAATTAACCTATGTTAGTTATTTATGAATATGAATATTGTCTATGGAGATTCACACTTAGGGTAAGGGATATTATTGTAAAAACCCTCGTTTTAAATTATTTTTTCAAAATTAAAAGGGAATTTAATTTAAAATATACATCAAGGGAGGTGTATATTGATTTCATGACTCTTTATTACATTAATTACATCTTAATTTACATGGTTATTTTTTATGATTAACCATTTCATTACTACGTGAGTAGTTTTTTTTATTTTAAAATGGATTTTTACAAAAAAGGATATTTTGAAATATAAAAGTGTTTTTTAATTGGTTTCAAAGATTTTTCAAGGGTTTTATTCACGATATGATTCTTTTAAATTGTTTAATATGTTTTAATTTCATTATATCTTAAGATATGATGGTTTGATCCCCATTATATCTCAAGATATGGTCAGTTGAGTCCCATTGTAGCTAAAGATATGACGGGTGAGCCCCATTATAGATCTCCAATGCATTGGGTACTATAGAGATGGAAGTAGACTGCAAGGTTATATAATTTGTGAAGTTTAATTTATTATTGATATTTTAGTGATGTCATAAGGACCCTTCATTATTTTTTATGCATTCTAATGAGTTTTTAAGAGAATGGTTTTTAATGGTTTTTATGTTTTCACTAGACTAACAATTTCTTTATTTAGGTCCCTTATTGATATTATTTTACTCATACCAATATTTAAAATGTTTTTAATAGGTTATAAGAATTGGTAATGGAATAAATGAAGTCAATTTGGATGTTATGAATATTTTTTCTGAAATATAATCCATTTTTTATTTTAAATGTATTATTTTTTTAGAAAAATTGGATATTGTTTTAGTAGTATCCACTTAAATGATTGTGGAATGTTACATATGGATGAGGTTAAATTTATGTATAACTATAAAATTGAAAATATAATCAATTTAGATAAATTAAAACATTGATTAAAACTCAATATTTTTTAATGTTTAGGGTCAGGTCGATATAGTTGGTATTATAAGTTGGTTTAGATAACTTTAGAGGTTAGGGTAACATTAATAACTTTACCTTGAAAGACATCACCTTATGGAAAAGTTAAAATGTTATCAAATTATAATATTAACTTATTTCTTTTTTAATGATATGTTCATTCAGAATGGTTTTCCATAGAGTAAATTGGGAAGCTGTTGTGGAAAGGAATCAAGAAGAACACAAACATACAAATCAACTTCATAAGATGGTTGGATTCCGAAATAAATATTTTGTTTCTATGATAACTCAATTGAATCTTGATATAAATGATATTGTCATCCATGAATGATATCTACCAAATTAGAAACAAAAGAATATGTTAGTAGTGGAGAGTTTATGAGGAAACATCCTCTAAGATTTCAGTAGAATCTAATATCCAATAGTAGTTGAAGGATATATCAATTTTATAGAAAAGATATTTCAGTGATGGGATGATTGGATTAACAAAAGTTAACCCTAAATGTTTATCATTTTGAGTGTGAAACCAATAAATAGTGGACCCTGGTAAAGAATTGTAAAGAAAAATATGATCTTGATACTCTAGATTGGGATGATCTTAAGATACTTTTTCTAAGAAATATACTTTACTAAAACTGTTCGACTCAAAATAGAGAAAAAAATCATGTAACTGAGGTAGAAAGATGGTGAAATTATGGTTACTTATGAAGCCAATTTTACAAGACTAGTCAAGTGCATACTGGATTTTATTCAGTGATTTGATAGTAAAACTAAAAGATTTTACTCCAGATTGAAACAATTTTTACAAATATATTTGGCTGCATGAGAGTTTAAAATCTATGAGAAACTTGTTCATTGTGATAAAAACGTTGAGATAGAGTTTTCTCACACATATGTTCCTCATTACCACCAAAAGAAGAAGCAGTCAGTTTGAAGAGGATTGGGGAATAATTCATCTTATAATTTTGGAGGTAAGAAAATAAAATTCCCTTCTTGTGAAAATGTGGGAAAAAGTATCATGGATAATTTCTTAGATATTATGGGAAGTGCTACAGATGTGGAAGGTTTGGACACATGTTTCATGATTACATAGAAAATTATTAAAAAAATATTGGAAAGTTGATGTTGAAAATCTTTAACTATAAGTATTTGGGTCGTTTTGCTAATGTGCATCCAATGTTAGTCAATCTTGGGGAAATCAACAATATTGGAAACATAAGCATGTGGAAAAATAATTTTTAACTACTTCAGTAGATGTAGTTCCATCAAAGGAAGGGGTATCATGTATGATTATTTTTTATAGATTATTATGATGTGTGTTTGATTCAGGGTATATACATTCCTACATTTCTGAGAAATGTTTATGTAAATTAGAAATTCCACCTAATAAAATGATTGAGGAACTTATGGTAAAAACAATTTTTGGAAATATAAAGGATAAAATAAATTTTATGAATCTTCCTATAATTTTTTGTGGAAAGAATTTTTTTCAAATCCTTTTTGTTTTTCTTCTAGTAATGTTTGATGTCATTCTGGGTATAGATTGGCTTTCTGTTTACTATCTTAAGATTGATTGTATAGCTAAAGAAGTTTCTTTTCAGGAAGAGTTCCATTTTATATAATATAATGAACCCATTCCATTGATAACATATCAGGAAGACGAGAAACTATTAAAAATGGAAATGAACATTATCATGCACATATTTTTTAAAAAAGAAACTATTCATATTAATAATATTTGGTGGTAAATGAGTATCTTGATGTTTTTCTAATGAGTTTCCTATTATTATACATGATCGAGAAGTTGAAATTACTAATGACATAGTTTCTGATGCTAAGGTAATTTATAAACCCCCTTATCGAATGGCACAAATGGAAAATTTAGAGTTGAAAAACCAATTGCAGGAGTTATTAGATTAAGGGTTCATGTGACCTAGAACTTCACAATAGGGTGATCTTCTCTTGTATGTTAAAACAAAATATGGTTTAATGAGACTTTTCATTGATTATTATGCCTTGAATAACATCACAATAAAGAAAAATTTACAATTTCCTCATATTGACGATTTGTTTGATCTAATCTAGGGAGAAATATTTTTTTTCATGTGTTAAATTGAGGATAGGGTACCATCAATTGTAAGTATAAGAAGTAGACGTTCTGAAGATTATGTTTCAGACTAGATATCAGTATTATGAATTTCTGTTATCAAATTTTGGATAACAAATTCACCTGATTTATTCTTCTATCTTATGAATAGAATATTTCCGTAGTTCATTGATGATTTTGTGGTTGTGTTTATTGTTGGAATTTTTGTATATTATAAAAATAAAGAGTAACATGAAATAAATCATAGAGTTTATTTGAAAAAAATAAATGAAAAGAAACTGTGTGAGAAATTCAAAAATTATTAATTTTGGTTGCAACAAATTTCATTCCTTCGTCACATTTTTTCCCAAGATTGAAAATTTATTTATCTCTCTAAAATGATTGTATTCTAAGAATGCCCAATACCCACAAATATAACCGAGCTTCATATTTTTCTTGGTGTATTAGGCAATTACTAGAGGTCTGTTGAAAACTTTTCATAATTATCTATCCCAATAACATATTTAACTCAAAAAGGTGTTATGTTTATCTAAAAATATATGATTATTGTTTTTTGGGAATTGAAAAGGATATTTGTGAATTCTCGTGTTCTGTACATTCTTTATAGAAGTGGTTAATTTTTTTATCTATAATGATTCTTCTTTGAAAATAAATGGTTGTGTACTAGTTCATAATGATCAGGTAATTGATTATTCTTCACATCAATTGAAACCTCATGAGTTAAATTACCCAATAACTGATTTGTAATTCGATGTTATTTTTTTCCATTATGATTTTGGAGGTATCATTTATATGAAGTAAAATGTAAAATATTTATCAATCATAAATTTTTTAGGTATATATTCACTTATATATAATTGAATACAAGTCATATTAGATGGCCTAAACTAATCAAGGATTATGATATCATGATTCTTTACAATCCTAGAAATGAAAACAAAGTGGTTGATTAATTGATTCAGAAATGTAATTCTACATTAACCATGATGTGTTTAGAATTAGGAACTTTTGTAAATTATTTGATTAATTTTGTCTCAGAAGTTTTTGGTATAGGAAATTCTTCTTTTTTTGTGTAAATTTAATCTTCTCTATCATATAAAATTATAAAATCATTGATAGAAGACCATGAGTTTCCTAAAAATGTGGAATTGGTTCATAACAGCAATTTTTCTAAATTTAACAATGATAATGATTATGTTTTGAGATATGGGAAGAGATTATTTGATCCTTCTGATTCATAGTTGATGAAAGGGTTGTTTTGTGAAGATAATAGTTCTCTATTTTATTTTCATCTTGGAAACACTAAGATGTACAAATATCCTCAAGAGTATTACTGGCGGGATGGAATAAAAAAAGATATTGCTAATTTTACCATGAAGTTTTTGACTTGTAAGTAGGTTAACATAGAACAATAGTTGATGAACAGGTTTCTTTTGCATTTTTTAGTTCTATAGTAGAAATGGTAAAATATATCCACGTATTTCATATGGGATTATGAAATAATTATTTATATAACAATGTGATCTCGGTTATTATTGATCAACTAACTAAATATGATCATTTTATTCCAATCTGAGACACTCTATCCCTATATCAACAATATAAATTATATCAAAAATAAATAATAAGTTTACATGGGGTTCCTCTCTCCATTTTATTTGAAAATTATCCTAGGTCAAATTCATACTTTTGGAAATGCCTTTAGAAGTCATTGGGAGTTGAATTAAATTTCAATGTAGCCATTTATCCCCAGTCTGAGGGACATTGAGAATGAATAGTTGATATCTTGTAGGATATGCTACGATCTTGTTTAATGGATTAAAAGGGAATTTTTTATCAACATATTTATTTTTGTGACTTTTTTTATAATAATAGTTTTCATTCTAGTATACAGATGTAACCATTTAAGACAATATATTGAAATTGGATTCATACTCCAAAATTTTGAGTTGAAGTAGGTGAATGGAAGACGATGGGGAAATAACTGGTAGAGGAAATGTAAGCTAATGTTTAGTTGATTCAGTGATAAATGAGTAGAAAGCAGAGAAGGTAGGAAATCTATGTGAATAACCAGAGTAAGGATCATTCATTCGAGGTAGGTGATGATATCTTTCTCGAATTTTCTCCCTAGAAAAGTGTGGTGTGTTATGGTGAGAAGGCGAAGCTGACTCCATGTTTTATTAGACATTATAAAATCCTTGATAATGTTGGATCAGTTTCCTATCAAGATTATTTTCATCCATGTTTATCCCAAGTAAACAACATATTTCATATTTCAATGTTAATGAAATATGTTCCAGATTTATCACATGTTTTCATCATTGATGTAGTTTAGTTGGAAGAAAATATTTCTTATTATGAACAACCATTTCAATTTTGTGACCATAAAGAGAATGTTTTGTGGAATATTTTTATTCATCAGTTTAAGATTTTATGTAAAAATTATATATTTGAAAAGGAAATATGGTAATTTTAAAATGATATGAGGGAATGAAATCACCTCTTATTTAATGAATGAATAAAATTACAAGGGGCCAAGGGGAATAATGTAACAATCCATATAATGATAGAATAACTATTTTTCATATTTATTAATATTTAAGAGTTATATATCAATAAAAATATATAATATGTTCAATAAGATATACCATAATTCTTGTTTTATGATAAAAAACATTATTTTTCTTACAAGAAGTTTGACCACCTTTTAATGGAGAAATTGTTTTAAAACTAAATTCCATCTCTTTTATAAATTATTTTTGAAAAAATAATTTTTTTAGTTGAAATATAAATATAAAAATTTAATTCGGTTTAATTTTTATATTTTTCCGATATGTTTTATATTTTGATAAATAGAGAAAAGATAATGCATTATAACAAAATACAATATTTTTTGTCTAAATAATTTATTGTGTTAAAATATTTTTTATTTTTTAAGTATAATTAGATTAATACTATATCATTTAATCTAACTTAGGTAATTGGAATCAATTTTCCATTGAAATTGTATGTAAAAACATTGGAAACTTTTGAACATTTTTTACTTAAAACAACTATTTGTGGTTCTGTCAATGGGATTAATTTTTAATTAATTTATGCAATTTTTGTGTTTAAAATTTTGTAAAATTGAATGAATATTTTGAAGAATAAGGTCCAAATTTTTAAAATATATCAAATTTTTTACATTATGAATTGTAAATTTCGTGATTTTTTATTAACACGGTTAAAGGTAAATCAGGTAATTAAGGGTAAAAATAATATTATAAATATTTTAAAATTAAACTAATTTTTTTTATAATTTTATTAGATGACTATGTGTCGACCATAATAATCATTTGGCTGAAATTATAACATTTTCAATGCACTCAGTTGGGTGTATGACATTTATAAAATTATATTCAATGAAAAGCCAATTTTGTCACACTTTTGTTTTTCACAATTGAAATACTTTTAATAAGGGGTTATATAGAATATATGTTCGAATATATATATATTATTTCTAAATATAATATTTTTATATTTATCATGATAATTTATTTTTAATTTTTATAGAATAATTAATTACATTATAGGCTTGCAAAATGATGATGTGGTGATTATTTAATTAAAATAAATATCAAATAAATTATATTTAAAATACCATAATTAATATAATTTGGGATTATAAATGTCATAAATGAATATTTTAGAATAATTTTGACATTTTAGTGATGTTTTTTAGGTATTGTTTCGAATTTATGTTGTTTTTATGATATTTTTTAAAATTAAAGTAATGAATAGAGTCAAAATTGACATTATTAATTTTTTAAAATAAATAATATGCTATTAAATTATATAAAATGTCTAAAAATATTAATTTCATCCAAATGATAGGGATATGTCTAAAAATTTCTTAAATGACCGATTTATTGGTTTTTTATTTTATAATTATATTAACTCTCAAATTGTAATTTAACGGGTATCACGGTAAGAGTTAAAGGGTTTAATTTAGGGTTAAAACAAAAAATATAAGGAATAAAAAATAATAAAAACTTGTATATTTTTTATTGTATGAATTGATTAATCCCAATCATCATTATATCTTCAAAATAAATCATTTTTGGTCTTTTTTAATATAAAATGAATTTATAAAAATTAATATGTTGAAAAATTCCAAAAGTGCCCCACCCCTCTCCTATAAATGGTAAACCATTCTTCATTTTCATTCAAAAGCCTATTTGTTTGAGATAATATATACCCAAATCCCTTACAATAACCCTACCAACATTCTAGATCACTTGGTTTAGTAAAAAAACCACCCTTAGATCTATGAAGGTGTTAATAAAAGGAGATCATATAAAGAAGAGGTATTATTTTAATAATGTATTTCTATTTTAATTATTCTTCCACTTCCTTAAAATAAAATTCATCCATGAATAAATAGTAAATATAGTATCCAAAATAAATGAAGAAGTTAGTATGTTAATATTATCACCTAAATCCATCTCCACTTCCTTAAAATGGGACAGAATTAATCGTTCATGTGTACGGCAGACTACCACCACACAAATATATATAATTCATTTTCCATCACCGTATCTAAATAATTATTATAAATTTAGAATTAATGTTTATTTATGATATTAAATACAAATATATCATTATGAAATAATAATATTTCATTTAAATTATCACATTTCCATGCACATAAAAATGATAACGTCTATCACCTCTACGAATCAATGTGATTCCATTTTTCATCACCACATCACAAGGATGATATATATAAGTATATTTAAATTATTAATTCGATATTTATTATATCATGATAACTCTGTAATGATAAAATTATAATTAACTTTTACTATAATGATCATTGAAAATGGAAATGTTACTCTAGTGTATGTATGACCTATCATTTCTATGATTATAATGTTGTTCATTATTCATAACTATACATAAATGATTTGATTTAAAACTATAATTTATGTATAAAACTAATTATAATGTCATTAATATTATTTTGGATATTATGGAATAATAATTTTTTTTACTATTTACATCTTACGAAATTCATTTTGGATACAAGTAGATAATATCCTCAAAACGTCTCACATTAACTTAACTAAATAAGTAATTTTTATAACCAGATAATAAGTGATATAAATGGAATAATAAAAATTAATATGTTCTTAGTAAAAAAAATTTCAATTAACTTTATTATTCATGATTATAATGATTATACGTGATGAGTCAGACCCAGGGTAGGGTACTTTCTTATTAAAACCCTCATTTTATGTTAATTTTTACAAAAGTCGAAGGGAAATATTTTTTATCTTATACAATATGATATGTTTATGTTTATTTCATGATTCTTTATTAAAATAATTTTTTCTTTATAATTTTTCTTCTTTATTCTCTAAAAATTAGTTTCATTATTATTTGTGCATCTTTTATATTTTTATTGTGATTTCTAAAGGAAAAGGATATTTTGATATATAAAAGTGTTTTGTTCATATAATAAAAATATTTTCAAATGTTTTTATTAATGATATGTTCATGGTAATTTTATTAACATGGTATGATCCCATTATAGCTCAAGATATGATGGTTGATCCCCATTATATCTAAATATATTACTAGTTGATCCCCTTTGTAGCTCAAGATATGATGGGCGAGCCCCATTATAGATCTCCAATGCATTGGGTACTCTGGAGATGGAAGTAGACCGTAAGGTTATTACATTTGTAAGGGTTAATGTAATAGTGATACAATAATGATGTATGAAGGTACCTACATGATTTTTCTATGAATTCTAATGAGTTTTTATGAAAATGGGTTTTAATGGTTTTTATGTTTTCACCAGATTCAAAATAACTTTATTTATGTACCTTACTAAGATTATTATTCTCATCCCATTATTTAATTTAATTTTCACATATTATAAGGATGGTTAAGGGAAATAAGGTTGTCATGTTGGATGTTATGATGAATCTTTATGAAAAATTATCCATGTTTTATTTTAGACGTTATATATTTTAGAAAAAATGGATACTTTGATATTAGTATCCAATTTATTGATTATCGAATGTCATGTATAAATTATCCAATAATTATATAAATTTATAAACATGTAAATATCCTTAGTGTAAAATAAATTAAATTATTGACTAAAACTCAAGATTTTGTAATGTTTAAGGTCGATACATTATATTTGGAATGGTGAAATTGTGTAGAATTAATGATTTATTAATAGTGAATATTATCACATTGATAAGTTTGATCAAATTGATGAAATTATTTTTTATATTAATGTATTGGAAATTTAGAAGAATATAATGACCACAAACTTCTATGTTGATACTAAAAAACCATTGTATCTAGGATGTATAGAATTTATGGATCCATTAATGAATTTCTAAATCAAATCATCATTAATTTATTGGGTAAGGTATTAGGTTGTTTATTAAATCATATATACTTCCATTTCATGATATATACAAGGATAATACAAGAAAAGGATCCTGATCTAATTTTAATATGGAAAAATAGGACCAATAGTTTGATCACTTTCCCACATTTGTAGTGGAATCTAATGTGTTTGGACAGAAAACCCACATCTAGACTAATGAGTGATTTCCAATATCAGTTGATGCAATTTTATGGACCAAAATTACTATGTAACCAAAATCAGCCATGGATATTGTAAAAAACCAAAAACAAATATTCATTACATGAAACATGGTGTACCTTAATAGTTGGTTCCTTTCTAAAAAAAACTGAATCCACTATCTTTCTCCAACCCTGGGCTCTAGAGCACCTCTAATTTGAATCATGCTCAGATAAATTCAAATCTAACATAAGCCTGATATTACAAACATAATTTGTATAACATCAGATGATATTATTCAGAATTGTTTTCAATGTCCTGAATATTTGGAAAACCTTATTGATGTTTATTTGAGAATAAATTTTATAGAATTTGAACATATGCATTTTTGGATTATTGGGTGATATTTCTTGAAACTAGTTTTCATAAATGAATAGTCCCTTGATAAAATTTTGTAATAAGAACATGAGAACAATGTAATTTAGGTGGGTAGTCCAAGAAAATGATTTAAAGAATTAAATTGTTAACTTACTACCATATTCTGAAAAATATATTATTGATGTCATCTTCTAAATAGATATTTTTTAATTTTTTTCTTGAGACTCATCCCCCCCATCTCTTCTATGTTGATTGAATTACTATGAGAAATATTCCAAAAAAATGATCACTAATACTATATATGGGATGAATAATACTAAAAGTAGTTCATGAAACATTGATACATGTCTAGATGATATTAGAGATGATTCCCACACAAAAAAAATTGAAATAATAACTCTTCAGAACATGGGGTTTATGAGGATTATTTTTTTATAACCTTCAACATTTGAGGAATTCAAAGAATAACACCTAACTAGGAGGAGTAATTATTTTCATAAATTCAATTACCCATTTCATTTAAAAAATACGTAAATTATTTCGAACAACCAAATGTTGGGGTCACCTTATTAGAATTATCTATAACATTAACCTCTAATAACGAATATATTATTCATATTTATTTAATTAATGTACAAAAGGAATATTTTATTAACCTAATAAGAGAAATAGGAATCTAAATTGGATGAACTCTAATGATTTCAAAATGCATATGCATGTATATTTAAAGAGTTCATCATGATTTTAAATGAGTATGCGTATGACCCCTCTCAAATCATTTGTCTATGTTTACATTATTGTTATTCAAGAAAAATTCATCTGAATGAGTTTGAATAACATTTGATTTGTCATGAAATAGATCGTATTTATAAATGTTGATCTAAAAATGGGGAAAACTAAATGTTCACATCAATTTTGATGACACTAAGGTTTACATATCATTTTATATGAAAACTTCTGTAAATGATGTTGGAGATCACAAGGAATAAATGATTATAGAAATTGATGATGGCCTTGATGAATGTCTAAAGTTATTTAAGAAGTAAAATATTTTTGTTAAGAGACCATTTTATACCAGTTATACTAAATAAAAAATATTTTTAGGTGTATGAAATTCAAATACTTGTTTCATGAGACAATTGTATACTATTTTTTCTCATAATATTATATGTTCCCTAATTCATTAGTATAATCCAAATAAAATTTTCGACTAATTGTGTAGATAAATTACTCTATATATGATGATGTTAAAAATCCAATGGTACAAGAGACTTTTAATGTAGAAACTATAGAATTATTAGGGGATCAATAGCATGTTGATGAAAAAAAATGGATGGAGCATCGTAGTTTTGAATAAAATTACCATGGAAATAATTAGGAGTAAAAAAATATGGTTGGTTGAATCAACATGGCCATCCTTTTGACTGTAATATGTCAATGTTTAGTAGTTATGTTGAGGTCACAAGGAGGATGAATTTGTTGATTGTTATTGATTAATGGTTCTAGATCCATCCTGTAATGAAGGAAACCCGTTTGGATGATGTAATGGAATTATTACAATATACTTTCTCTATTTTAATGAAAAATAATTCAATGAAACATGATTAATATTTCATTATTACTAACAGTGTTTATTTGTTTTAGATTATTTTTATAATAAATCTTCCATAATGTCCCCTGTAAAATCCTTTAGAGGCTTCTAGACTCTTTTACCAAGTTAAATCTTTGGGATGGTAAGGGTAAAGTAAAGCCCCACTAGCCAGTTAGTCATGCACACATTATAATGTAGGAAATTTGGAATGTTTTCATCAGTATTCATGATAAGAAATCATTTTAGGTGGATTTAAATCTATAATATATTATCTTACATATTTATTTTATCCAATTTGATTCAAAATTGCTAATTTATGAAATATAAAGAGTGATAAAAATAAATAATGTACATCAAAACAAATATACCCCTTTGGAAAAGAAAGGATGGGGTACACATCACTAGAGAAGATATTGGTATGTATTTTAAATCTAAAATAAAATTTTTACATGATATGATACATTGTATATTTCTTTTTTTATATGAATATTTAGGAATCTGAATATGAATCCACTTCCATCCCAATAAATGTGTTATCGATGTATTCTTACATAAATAATGATGGTAAAATAGTAAATGAAAACACAAAAGAATTATTGGAAACATGTATAAGTATGGAATCATAGTAATTCATTATTCTTTATAATAGTTTTACAAAAAATTATCCATTTATGTTCACATTTTCTATTTGATTTAGAAAAATGAATCAGCACTGACCATACCAGAAGAAAAACTACTCTAATTATCATTGAAGCAATATGAAAAATATGGTCATGTTAGAGGAGTAGGTTTTAGAGTGTCTCCTTGAATATATTTTAGGAATGTAAAACCAAAATAATATACATATAATATGATGGATGTTTTTCATGCACAAATAGATGTCTTTTATGATATTATTGTTCGGAATGGTTTGGCATACCAATGTATGGGAAAGGACCAAATCGAAATGGAGGTGGACCAAAGATACACACATTAAAAACAAAATGGCATCACTATATTTGATACTAGTCATTCCAATTAGCAACATACATTAATCGAGGAATTAAATTTTTTCATTACCCTTTCTCTTAAATGTTACATAAACAACATTCAATAAATTTATTTTACTAAAAATTTCTAGGGTATAGTTTTATTGATTTCTATCTTTCAATACCCATGAAATACCTTGTTTTGGGGTATGGTTTATAATATACTGGTAGAAAAGATTCACTATAATGAAATCTCAAAAGATCACATGA
Source organism: Viscum album (assembly GCA_963277665.1). Classification (NCBI taxonomy): domain Eukaryota; kingdom Viridiplantae; phylum Streptophyta; class Magnoliopsida; order Santalales; family Viscaceae; genus Viscum; species Viscum album. The sequence continues at coordinate 1,182,335,592 of OY728150.1, read as the reverse complement.
GTGAGGGGATTGTGGTGTCTCATGAGATGACTTATGAGTTGCATGTTCCACTTGATGATCCAAATATTATAATGTTTAATGGTTCTACTAGAAATATCATATCATAACCCTCTAATCTTATAAAGATACATGAGGTATATATTACAAAAAATCATTTATATAAAAAACCTACAATAGTTGATGAAAAATGGTATGAGGGGATGTATGATATTACATATAGATAAAAATATAATGAAAAATAAAGCTAGATCAAGACAATCTAGTAAATCGACTAGATAATAAAAAGGACCTTCTAGGAGTACATCCTCCCCATCAATAACAGAGAAAAATTTAATATGATTACAAAATCATGTAAAGACCACATTTAAAGATGAAAATATGTCTTAAATTCCATATAAAGAAGAAATATACGGATCTTTCATGATATACATAGTTTTTCTCAAGATTACAAATGATATACTCAATTATGAATGGCTGGTAGTCTTAGTTGTAAATATATACAAAATATATATTTTCATAATACATCTACCAAAATAGTGAGATAATATGTTCGTTAATGTTAATAACTATTTATATTTTCTAAAGGAGTTTATATTAGTACTAAATAAGGGAAAAAATATGCAATTCATAGTTTGGATTTATTAATCCCTATATCTTTTCTGTTGAAAAAATTACGACATAGAATGATGAAATTAAGAAGAAAAAATATGATCTATATGATGAATTTTAGAAAAAATAAAAGGTGATAGACTCTTTTTAATTCCTACAACGTAGAGGTAAAAATCTACAATATAATGACATAAAATATATTTTTTTTCATTAGTTATTTATTTTTATTTTTTCCGACATCACTGGATGCAGATTGTAGTCAATCTGGATACCTCAAATATTTATTTTTTGGTCTCAGTGTATGGATATCCAACAAAAGGACCACACATGATGTGTATTGTGAATTCATAATACACTAAATTAAAAATTTTATAGACAAACATTGAATTATATGATTCATTATTTTTTTCAACAAGAAATTTATTTAGGACTGGGAAGTCACTAAATATAGGCTAAATCATTCCACGAAGTAGGGGAGTGAACATAAAAATCCTATGGATTACTTAAAATGAAAATACATTAAGGTATATATAGATATATTTAACTATCAAAAAATATTTTTAAACAATTTAATTATATTTTTATTATTTCTATAGTTTCTAAAACAAGATAATTTGAATGATTTTGGATGTTATGATTGAAAATTTATGAAACAGATCATAAACCATCTAAAGACCAGCATCCTCAAAGAGTAACGATTCAATGGTAATTTCAATTTCATTAAAAAATATCTTGATAATTTATTTCTATATATTTTCAATACTACAAAGATTTTTGAAACCCGTCATACAGAAAATTATAACTAAATTTTTTTTATATGATTGGGAAAAATAAATGGAGTTAAAATGTTTTCAAACAACAAAATTTGGTGAATAATTTATATTTTTGTGATATAGTATGTGCTACGGCCTTATAAATATATTTGTGGTGTGAATCATTTATGTCAGAATGGTTATATATTATTTTTGATTTGTTTCTCAAGGAGAAGTATAATGGAGGAAATCAATTTTTTTCGAAGCTCTAGACAATAGAAAATAAAATTTTTGGGTTATAAGATAAGAAAGGGTGGAGTCATAGGTGGAGGTAGAGGCTAAGGCTGAGGTTGAGGTGGAGTCGGAGTCCAAGGAAGAGGAGGAGGTAGAGGAGGATACTGGGGCTGTGGAGGAGAGGAAGTGATGGCTTGAATTTTTTTTTTTTTGGAATTTGAGTATAATGGGGATCATACCGAGGTTTTGTGTGAGAAAAATTATTGAATAATGTGCACTACACTTGTCACTTAAGATAATATCCATTATGAAATTGTTTCATGTTTCCTATTAAAAAATGTTTTCACAACTTGTTCAAGTGATTTTTTATAAGAATTTAATTGGAGGATTTTTTTAGAAACAAATTAAAAATAACTTATTTTTTAAACCTATTATCAAAGGGTATGATTTATATTAGCACATTACATGAACTATAAAATATTACTAAAGTGTGAAAGAAAACCCTCACTAAGAAAATACTAATCAACAAAAAAAGACATAGTTTCTTGCCTATGGCTTATCTACACTATAAATAAAATGTATTAGTAGTGTATCCAATATTCAATGGAGAGTCATAAAACATCAATAAAATTATCAAATAAGTATATAATCCAGTACAAATATTTTAATAAATATGTGTGTAATCAATCAATGAATTCAACAGGTGTGTGATTGAAATATTTTAAGAAAACCAGTATTCATAGATTGTGGTCATTAAGGAGGGATAGTTTCAAAGGAAACATGGAATCAAATGAAAATAAAATTATTTGTGAATAAATCCTATAAAAATTAATAACCCAATTCAAATGAAACCATGAAGGAAAAAATCCAAAGGAATACCTCCTAGAAAAAGAAGCTAGAATCATGTCCCAAAAACATTAAAAAAATTTAAAACAAATTTATATAGGGAAAATCATGAATTATAATAAAAGAACAGTATAGTGGTCTCACTTTGATGGTTTGTGAAAGTATTTAGGTTATTCAATACTCATTTATATGTTTGATATAAAATAAAAAATGCTTGTCAAATCAATACAAGTATCTCATAATGTTTATAATAGGAAAATGGACTCACTAAAATAGATTCTATTGAATACACATGATATAAAATTAATTCACCCCACCATTATATCACATAAATTATCATAATCATTACATGGGTAGTGGTGTTTTACCTATCCTTATTGTGCATATATATATTTTTTCATTGCCTCCCCATCGAAAAATGTTTCCATTGGTTCATCACTAATATGCTTGTGCATATTCATTATATAAATTGATCCATGTTCATAATCTCATTAATAAAAACCTCATCACCATTTTCAATAAAAATACCTAATAATAGGGATACTCCCAATTTAATGAACATATAATGATGATGATGTTTTATAGTTCATCATCACCCATAATATTAATGAGGATATACCAATATATAGAAAAATCCACAAATACATAATAGATGCACTAGATTTTAGTTTATATTATGTTTTTTTGATTGAGATTCTAAAATATTTCTTTTAGGGTCATGTAATATTGAAACAATTCATTGTATTTTCGTTTCATATGATCAAATATACATATATTACAGTTAAATGATATTTAAATAGAACAAATTACATTTTAGTTTATTTTCTCATCATTTTATCTAAATTTTTGGTTAATTTATTCTTCATTTTTTATCTAATAATTTTATTTAAATTTTCCCAGATATCATGAAGAAATGACTTTATCAATAAGGATGACTCACTCCTTTACTATGATCATGAAATAGATAACTCATACTACTTATTTATTTAGTTTTTCACCATTTTATCTAATATTTTTAATTTAATTTCTATATAATTTTTTCTATAAATTATTTTTTTATAGATCTTTTAGGACATCATATTGTTCATTTAGTCATCTTAATCGTGCTAGAAAATAGATAACATTTTTCTTTTAGAGATGTGTTTCATGCCACATGGGTTTTCCTCTTCTATCAAAATAGAACATTTATTTCTTTTTGTGGTGGCACAAATGGTTGAAAGAAAAAACACATCACATACTGAATCATTGTCACATAAATCTAATACACAGTGTACTCAGAATGACTTGAGCTGTACATTTTTAGTTCATAATTTAAATTTTAGTTCAAGACACTTATCACATACTCAAAATTGAGGAAACACATTAATATTTCTTTGATAATTTATAAAAATAAACAATAATTAATGTTTGATGTGTATGAATAAGATGCACCTTAATTTTATACACGATGTTCCTGGTATGACTCCAAATATTTCTTTTATTTAATATTTTAATTAATTTTAGTAAAAAAGACAAGTAATATACTGAAAACTTATAAAATGTGATCATATTGTTTTAAAAATTTAGTAAGATGATTTATAGGCCATTTGTGATGTGTAGTAATCAGTATCATAAAAAGTTTCATACAATGGGACTGATATGACTCACGGTGTGAGATTTTAGTTAAAAATATAATTTTAGTAAAAAACATAAGTGATGTTATCAAAACATGTAAATATCATTCATATTTTTTTAATAATTTAGGAAAATTATCCATATTTTATTTGGGGAATATAGGAATTATCCTTATCACAATCTGATGCATGATATGACTCATATGACCCTAAGTGTGACTTTTTATTTAAAATTGAAATTATTTTTAGTAAAATATAATCAGAATAATAAAAAATAATCAATCAAAATTTGTTTGTTTTGATACTTCAGGAAAATCATCCATATGATATTTTTTAGTTCTAGGAACATTCCTCAACTTAATCCAATACATGATGTCCCTGATACGACTCAAAGTGACCATTTTCATTTTAAAATTTACATTTTAGTTCAAAAAGAGTCACACATTGAAAAATGAAGAAATTTCCTTAGATTTTATTGATAATTTAGTAATATGATTTATAAGTAATATGTGACATATAGGAACCAATCTAATATCAAACCAAAACATTATGTGACCTGTATGGCCCAAAGTGCATGTTTTCTGTTTGAAATGAATTTTTATGAAAAAATCAAAAGTGAAGTAATCAAAACTATTCAAACACATTTTTATTGGTTAAATACGTTATGAAAATATATATGTGTCAATTGGTATGAATAAGAATCATCCTAACCTCAATTTGATACAAAGTGTTTCCTGTATGACTCTAAGGGCATAATTTTATATAAAATTGACATTAATTTTTGTAAAAACTATAACCGACCAACACAAAACTAAGAAAAATCATTCATATTGTTTTTATAAATTAGGAAAAGGATTCAAAAATAATTTTTATTTGTAGTAATTATATTAACCTCAATATGATGGACAATTTTATCGATATAACTATAAGTGTTAATTATCATTTTAAAATTGTCATTTTAGTTCAACAAGTTACACTCAATGAAAACCAGTAAAAAATACAGTAATTATATTTATAATTTAGAAAAATAATTTATATGTCATTTTTTATGTGTTGGAGTCAGTCTCATGTCAAACTGACACACTATGTGATTAATATTACTCAAAGTGCATATTTGCAAATTAAAATTACATTTTTGAAAACAACACAAGTGTTGTACTCAATACAATGAAAACGAATTTTTATTATTCTAAAACTTTTTAAAACCATCCATAAATCATTTGATACCTGAAGGAATCAATCATACCTAAATATGATGCATGGTGTGACCAGTATGACTTCAAGTACATCTTTTTTTTTAAAATTTACATTGATTTTAGTAAAAATGAAAACTAACATACTCAAAACCATGAAATTACATTTAGATTGTTTTAATACTATAAGAAAATGATCTATAATTAATTTTGGACATTTATGAATTAACCTCACCTCAATCTAATACATATTGTTCCAGGTATTTCTCAAAGTGTTCACTATCAGTTAAAAATTTATGTTTTAGTTCAAAAATTGTCACTCAATGAAAAAATAAAACACACTCATATTTTTGTGATAATTTGGTAAAATGATTCATAAGTAATTTTTGATGTTTAGGATTCAGTATTATATCAAACTGAAATATAATGTGACTGGTATGACTCAATGTGTGTATTTCCAGTTTAAAATGACATTTTAGTAAAAAAGTAACTTATTCAAAACCAAGGAAATACATTTTTATTGTTTTAATACATTGGGAAAATGAACCATAATTCATTTGGGATGTGAAATAATCATTCCCACCTCAATATGAAACACAATGTGAACGTTATGACTCTAAGTCTATGTTTTCAATATATATGTGTCCATTTAGTTTAAAATGTGCATCACATCGGAAAAACTGAGAAAATGAGATGAAATAATTTTCTCATGGTTATATATTATATTAATTATTTAATTAAATTATAATTTTCATCTTAAACTTATTTATTTAATTTTTATAGAGATAATTATTGAATATATATGATAATTTGTACTTACTGACCTGAATGTTAATTTTTTTTTTCAAAAAGCATTCGAATTACAAATAAACCCATCTTATGGGGGATGGAAATGATGAAGTCCCAACACATCACCACTAGTAATAATATTTCAATCATTGTGTAAGGAAACCATACTGGTGTACAAAATCAACCTCTCACATGGTGTTCTTTTATTATCTAATTCATCAGCTACTATATTCCCCTTTATACATGGGTGAAGAATAAAATGCATTGTCTAAGGAAGGACCTTTAGTTCATGATGATATAAAAAAAATCCCATGGAATATCACCCTCATTTTGTAAGTACCAAACCAATACAGTTCAGTCTGATTCCACTTTAGGGATTTGAATATTGAAACTAATAAAAATCCTAATCCCAGTGTCCATGGATCTTACCTCATCTCATACTAATGTTCCCTCGACATAAAATGTGCTAAAGAAAAGGATAACGGAGCCCATGATGTCCCTTATTAGGACAACACCTCACCACCCCATCCATGTAAGTGTCGTCCATGTTATACTTAAACATGAAGCATGGGGCCTTCCAGTAGACCAACCATCCCTATGATTTCCCTCTGTATGAAATTCACTGGGATAATCCTCCTTAAAGTGTTCAAGTCCACCCCCCTTAATTAGGACACCCAGTTGTACCACCAATACCTTAATACCCACCTAATGTATGAAAGTAGATCATTTAATACCTTATATAGCCATGTTCCTCATTTCCCAGAGTGTCCAGTTTTCAACTGTGAAGACCATGCGATAGACCTTGATCTCAACACACACCTTTCATGTGCCAAGAAACTCGTTTTCAAGGATGTACTAGATTGAATCCTGGCCTCCGATGATATTAAGTGTTTTCCTCGAGGTGCCCCAAATTATCCTCTCCCACTCACCTCAGATGAAACATTCTCAACTGATTCAATTAGAGAATTTTTGACGCACTGGTAGTAGGATGCTAATGAAATACCCTTTTTCTATATAAAATCCTCTATAGATATGGCCTAGTTCATCTGTCTCCAAACATGAAAATTCAATTTTACTGGGATATTCTTACAGAAATGTTTACTATCCAAATAATCACCATTTTCATGAGCACGAACCATAATTATGAATCCCCAACAAAAAAACTGACCACTCCTTGATCCCACAAACACACATTGGTCAATTTCCTTGACTAGCCTAATGGACTCATAGACCTTCTTCTTCTTGGAAGTTAGAATATCATTCAAGAAAGAGGTATACATACTAGCCTCTTTGAAAGAGATGCTCAGAACTGGGCATCCTAAAAATAACATCAAATCCCTTTCCCAGTTATGTGACCAAAGATTGATGTCACCACATCCAACAATCCATATCACATGATCTTGCAAGTCCTATAGGTGGTCACTCGTGCATCGACTAAGACTTGAAATCCTTTCTTTGTGATCAAACCACCTCCTTGAGTCCTCCCCATACCAATTTTTTCATAAACATGTCCCATAATGATTTTCCTTCTATCTCTTCCCATGTCAATCAAGTTTGCATGGCATGCATGGTTTCAACCACACTACACATCCCAAGACCACCACCTCAACTGGTTTGTCAAGGAACTTCCAGGATGCTTGGTGATAACATCCTTTCTGATTAGAGGCCAATATTAATGAATTCATTTTGTTCTCCAATTTGTTGATTCTTCCTTTTGGAGGTTTGATAATGGAAATAACATGCATTGGGATAGATGTAAATACACTATTTATAAGCATTATTCTTCCTCCAAAGGGAATAAATTTAGTCTTCTAATTGAATATCTTCCCCATGATCCTTTTAAAAATTTTATCAAGTAAGGAACTTTTGATTCTTCCTTACGAAATTGGAGCACCAAGGTAAATAATTGGAAATTGTTGTTGATGCATGCCCAACTTGTCATGAATTGCCCTGCTACGCCATCCTGAACATTTGTTTGAGATAAAGACATTTCCATTTATGAAGTTGAACCATTTTCTACTCAACACGCCATATGTTTTCATGATATTATTGAATCCATCCACTGATCTTTTCCTTAAATTAAGAAAAGAATCATGTCATCAGCAAACATGAGATGAGACATCAAATTGTCCCCCAACTTTTTTTTGAATTATATGGTCCATCTGTCTTTCAGCCCGTTGTAAATGTTCCTTGTTTGAGCCTCCTAATATGAGATAAAAAGGCTAGGAAACAAAGTATATCCTTGCCTTACTCACCGAACTGATTGAAAAAAACAAAAGATCTTTCCCATAAGAGAAATTGTAATCCATAGTGATTCATAGAACCTATAACAGAAATAAGAAAACCATTCCTGAAAGACACACTACTGAAAAATAGGACTATACTCATGGTTTTGCAACAAACCAGGGGTATAGGGATAATATGTGAACCTATACCCACGGTTGGGCCAAAAACCATGGGTATTGTTTTCTTTTAAGACCTAAACCCACAATTTTGGTGAAAAACGTGGGTATAAGGTATTTTACTAAGACATATACAGACGGTTCTTCAAAACCGTTGGTATTGAGGTTTTTTTTGAAGACCTATACCCATGGTTCTCCAGAACTATGTGTATAGATTTACTGCGTTATGGCGGGGAAGAAAAATTAAGTGGGACATGAAAAAATTTAGCGGGAAGAGATTTTTTCATAGATCATATTAATATATACATGTAGATGAATATATATATATATCAAATAAAAATATTATCTTGGTTTCTACCTTAGTGAAAAGCAGTGTTGATGTGCATTGTGAGAAAATAGATCAAATCCACGTGGCCGCACTTTATGAATTTAAAAACCCCATTATATTAATATATATATACGCCAATATATGTATCTATTACAAATAATGTTAAACAGCTCTGTTGGTCCGTCGTTGGGCACTTGCATGGGGTGCAGCTGGAGTTACGGGTTCAAAACTCGATAACCGTGTTTTTTTGAATTTAAAAACCCGACGTAAATTATATTAATATATATAAGAAGTTATATGTATATATAAAAAATAAAAAACACAGCTTGGTTGGTCCGATTGTGGTGCGCGGCCGTAAGGAGCATTGGGGGGTGCGGTATCAAAACCCCCTGATTGCAAGTTTTTTGAATTAAATACCCCACGGTTTGAAAACTGTCAGGTTTGTTGTGTTCCATGATGGCACAGAATTGTGCCACATTTGACACCCACTATACCCACGGTTCTCCTAAACCATGGGTATAGGATGAGACCCCTATACCAATGCCTTTCCAACCCACGGTTCCCAAATCCATGGGTATAGGCTATACCCACAGTTTTGGGGGCTATACCCATGGTTTTGAAAAATGGGTATAAGTCATTTTTCTAGTAGTGATATGAACTCACATTTGGTTATATGGATTTAATTTATTTATGATCCATTACACAGCCAGATGATTATTCATTTGATAGACTCGAACAAATTCAATCATACTGCAATTACATTCATAACAAAAAACATCATAAAAATTATAACAAAATATTTCCCACTTGAACTATGAGAAAACATTTTATCTAGTAAAATTCATGTTCTTGTGTCCAGTATAATATATTTTTTTATTGTATGATAACATTATTTCAACTTCTAATTATTTTTTTAGAAAATACTTCTTTATTGGGTTAACTTGACTCAATATTTTATTTCCCTCCATTTTCTCGTTACATTGTCTGTTCATCATCCATTATTGTATCTCTAACTTTTTTACTGATACATGAATATAAAACATCTCATAAAATTATACATCTTCCCCATTTGGAATTCTTACACTTTATAAAAGTGTGTAAAAATATTGGACCTACGAAATAATGTTGATCTCTATTCCTTAACAGTATTCCTTATTTTTTCGACGACATTGTGAATAGTTTTTATAGAGAAACTTTTTTACTTATCACACCTTGTATGAATGTGTACTAAATCATATTAGATCATATATTTTCAACCAATGATAATAAATTTAATATAATAATAGCCACATTTGTCTTAACTAATATTTCCTAACAAAGTTATGGAAACTTATTTCATGCCCTCCATCAATTCATAAGAAATAATTTTCATAACATCTTCATATAATCATTATCACTTATTTAAAAAAAATTACAACATGATATGTGGTATCAAAAAATTACTATAAAAACATTAAAAATTATCGTTAATCTCCCCCTTTGGATTTATTGAAGACATCCATAATAACATTGACTATGTTGTAAAAAAAATATATTTCTCAAATCTTTATCTAGACACAACTTTTATCAAAGAAAATTTTAAAGAACCACACTGATTCATAATGAATTTTTTATGTAATTTCATCCCTTTGTGATAAGTAATTTTATATCCATGATAATATAAACACCCCTCAAACTTTTCCACTCTCCCTTTTAATATAAAAACTACTTTACATTGAAAGAAGAAACAATTATACCACTTCTAAAAAGTGTTTCTTTCTCTCTCAATTGAGAACATGATCCATAAAAATGTGGGGAAACATCATTAAGAACATTAACAAGTCATTGGTGAAGGAAGAAAATGTATTTGTATCCTTAATTTAATAAATATTTACATTATCATACTGTTTTTGAAAACATTTAAATTTTGACACTTTATTGAAATGTAGTTAAGTATGACACACCCAAAAACAAAATTCTCTTTTATGAAATGATATTTAACATTAATTTTCTTTAACATTAAATGTTGTACATAATTTTTGGAAAGACCAATGGAAATTTTATTATAAATATGTTTCTTAAATAGTTTTCTAATATTCACCACAAAGTCATTCAAATGAACATACATCCATATCATTTTCCTACAAGAATGGGTGGTGGAAACATATTCTTATTCCAATTCACTTTATACTATTCCATCTCACAAAATTTTATCCTAGGAAAACATTTCATCAGGATATTGAAATTTAATCATTACAATTTTCATCCCAATCGGTATTAGTTTATCCAAGAATGTTCATATCAAATATTTTTTATACAACATGAGATAAGATGATGCTATTTTAATATACCAAAATAGTTTTTTTTATACCAGCAGGTATTATTATTTAATATCAGTCTGATATCATAAACATAATATAAATTTATGAAAAAAGTCTATTCTTGAATCAATAAGATTGAGTAAACTTCATATTGACCATCAGAAGTATTTCTGATTTAAAATATTCCCAGAATCATCTTCACTCAACTTCATGCTAGAATAAATGTGATTAGAATATTATTTTTAATATACCATTAAAAACATCTATAATAAATCCTTGTTTTAATTTTCCTATGATATAAATATATATATTTTTCCATATTTTTAATTTATAAACACCAAAATAATCTTAACTCTCCATGAATTGACATTTCAATTTTTTTACATCATTAGTTTTGAAAATTCTTCACAATATTTATAACCATATCTTGAAAATATTATATCATCAATTTAAACAATGAAAATAAGGGTCCCAATTATCATTTATTTTACATACAAGATTCTATGAACATTTAATTTAGAAAATTTTAAATAATTTAGTTAATTTTTAAGTATAGAGTACCATGCATTAAGAGTCTATTTCAACCCATACTAATATTTATTTGTCTTATTCAATAATATATTGATTTTATCTAGAAAAACCCCACTATGTTTCTTAATATAAAATTTTCTTAAATTTATCCATTTTATAAAGCTCGCGTAATATCCATCATGTTGACATTGAAACAATGATGTGAAACAACTTCCAAGAACATTTTTTTAAGTCTCACAATAGGAACAAAAGTTTCTTTAAAATAAAATCCTTCTGCCTATGAGTAAACTTTTAAAAAAAACTTTCTATAAATTTTTCTATATGAATTTATCTTGTTTTTGAACAACCTATTTGTTCCAATAAATTTATTTATTACTAGTCATGGAACACGATATCATGTTTCATTTTTATCAATTTCATTTCATCTCATTTATCAAATAGTTATGTTCAAATTCATCTAAAACAAATTATGGTTCAACGTATGAGATAATCAATGCTTAATTTAAAATCATAACTTCCTTTGGGTCTGAAATAGTGATTGATGAATTACAATGATGTTGTGAGAATCAACATATTTCAATAAAGTATTAAATTTCAAATATTTTCTTATTATATCACTTTTTTCATCATAAGGCCCATCTAAATCACCTCATAAACATTTTGGACCACATTCAACTTTCCTTCTATTATCTTCATTGGAAATCAAAAATATATATTCAATAACATATGAAACTAATTTTTTTAATGATCATGGGTTTTTATTAGTTTATCATCATTGGAATCAATCAAATTTTTCAGTTTTTTATTCCATCAAATATAATTTCATTAATTGGAAAAATATTTTAGGAAAAATAATTTCTCATATTTTTTTTCTATTAGTCGAAAATATGGATTTTTTTTCTTGAGACAATAAGAAATTCCAATCCCCTTAAAATAATCCATTTTTTGGTTTTTTTTATTTCACATCACATAGAGGGTAATTTATTTCCTACCTATAACACACATCGATTTTGTACATGATCATATGTACTTATAGATTCACTCCAGAAGAATTTAGAATGTATGTGTTCTATAAACATACTTGTTCTTATTTATTCTCAACATATTTTTCCCTCTATACTATTCTATTTTTTTAGGAGTGTATGGAGAACTATATGGTGTATGATTCCATGTTACATCAGATATGATTTGAAAAAGTTACTTGTGTACTACTTTCTACTGTCATTTCTCAACATATTTATATAAAAACCCATATATCTTTCAACATGTCTTCTAATATATATAAACATATCTTAATACTATGATTTATGATTTATAAAAATTATTTTGGTCATTATATTGAAGTCATTAATTAAATAGAAAACTTAAAAATACATTTTTTTTATAATTTTCTATCAGCCCACATAGATTAGAGTGTACGAGTTGAAGAGTTATAAAGGATTGTATTTCATATTTATGTATTCTAATACCCATATTACCTTTATAAAGAGTTTTATAAAAATAATAATATTTTGTTTTAAATTATGGTAATTTTATTATAAAATATTTTCTTATAATGTGTGATCATTCTTTTCTAGAAAATATTCCCAAATCTTTAATGCCAAAACATATTTTCATCTCAACACTTAATAATATGACTTACCAAAATCTCCATTATGGAAAGGATTTCCACTAGTTATTTATCTTTTAGATGTAAATTTATCATAATTCATTCTTAAAATTATATAATAATATTTTCTGAATATAACTTCTAAACCAAAATAGAAAATTTAGGTAAAATTTATTATGTTTTTTTGATCCCATAATCCTACAAAACATCCTTTGATTTTAGTTTCTGAGCTTCGATCTCATAAATTCCTATTCCTTTGATTTTTAAGAAACTATCATTTACAAAAGTAACTTATCTTGAATATTATTCAATATCTTTAAAGATCATTATACCATTTTTCATATTTGATGAACATCCACTTTCAAGAATCTATGGTTTGTATCTTTTGATAGATTTTAGATATGTTTTAACAATAATGGTTATTTCCTCAAAATTTTGTATTCTAACATTATTTTATTTTATAACATAAAAAATGCGTCCCAAAATAGTTTTCATACAAAGTAAAACAAAGTGACTTTGTTAGTCACATCTTCACCAAACATCCTCCAGATAATCAAATATATTTTTTATTAGATACATTCAAGAATTTGAGGATTTTTCCTCTCTTTCTTCCTACAACTCAGGAAGGTTAATCTCTTTTTCCACTATTTACTACCTTAGTTTAGGTCTATATATATTAAGATAAAATTTTCACCAAAAAAAAATTCTTTCTTACTATATTTTCTATAGTAAAAATAATATCAATTGAATCTCTATATTTTATAGAAGTAGTATCTCTCTCTATATAAATATTATTGAGGTTCCTAACATCTATTTGTATTTATTTTCTCATGTTATTTTTTATCCTTAATATTGAGGTCACCTTAAATATATTTTTATGTGATTTTTTTTCCATATCCTTTCTATATTAAGTATTTCCCAATGTTGTTTCTAATACCATTTTTATTAGAAAGATCATATGAACTTTCATTCTCAGCGGGAAAAATATGTCACTTAATTCTTGGAATGAGTTTTCTTAAAATAATGAGATGTTTTTTGATTTACTTCTGAATCATTGTGGATATTTTCACTCATAAACATTAAAAAAAAATTAACACGACTAAATCTCAATTTTGTTTTAGAAACCTCATATTCCTTTCCAGAAAGATTCTTACTAAGATATTCCTCTAACATTCCTTGGTTTCATCTTTTAGTTTTAGTTTCTTACTATCCATAATATATGCATCATACCTAAGATAATATTCCACTCCAATATTATTTTTCTCACTTATTTTAATTTTAATTATAAATAATTTACTAATTTTTGTGTTTCTTATAAGATATATAAGAGGTACATATCTTTAATAATATTCTTTATAAGGGTTTTCAATTTATTCATCTTGATTGTTTAAGGTATTTTCATTTCTATAAAAATATTTAAATAATATTATACACATTTATATGTTTTCATCTTATGAAAATATATTTTTGGTAGATTCTAATTTTACTTTTGTTCTCAATATAATACATTTTTTCTTTCAAATGATAATTTTCTTACTTCTAGAATTTTAATTATCTTTCGTAGAAATTCTCCTCTAAATATTTAATCAAAGGATTTATTTATAATATTCATCATATTTTCAAAAACTCTTCTTAGCATAATTAATATAAAAAATTAAAATTCCCCCACACTGGAAAAATTTATGTGGGAGTTTTACTTTAAAATTTCCATTACATTTTTATTAATTTTTATAGAGAAGATTCTAAATTCTATCTTGAAATTTAGAAACAAATTAGTTTTCTTTTGAATCACTTAGGTACATTGTATCATGTTCAGATTCATGAATCTTAAAATTCTTCATAGATTTCAAGCCCATTAATTCATTTATCTACTTCTAGAGTGTTGGATATTTTCTTATCTTATTAGAAACAAGAAATTTATACAACTCATTAATAGATAAATCATAATTAACTTTTGAAGAATCCACTTAATAATCAAAACAATATATAATTTTTATCATTAGTGTATTAATTGTATTAAAATATTCTAATAAATCTTAAAATATTTTTCTGTTTATAACGTAATTATAATTTTTTTTGAAGTACTCATTAATAATTTAATCATGTTCTATTCTTGAACATGATTTTCCAAATTTGTTTCTTTGGTTCATTTAGTTTGATATTTCCATTAATGATTATTTTGAGTTTTCTCCAGTTTCCTTAGATTTCATTATATCCATCACCTTCATAAAAAAATTACTAAAGAATAAATTAGAATAAAATTTGTAGTTATACCCTCTACCCCAAGCTTTGTTTTTTAGATAATTACATTAGAGAACCGTTCTCAATCTATGTAAACACAAAAACAACTTCATCTATTAACTATAGGCCTAAAGATTGAAGATATTGTCTCATTCTATTTTCGAAACCACTAGAATTTTTTCTATTAAATTTATGGACACCTTTTTGATTAACTAAATTGAGATTATTCATGTTAAGGATGAAAATTGGTAACCTCTATCTGATGATAATTATTTTTCCTTAGGATTGTAAGAACCACTATGGGTGAATTATTGGGGAAATTTAATATTTTATAATTTATTGAAATTAACTTATAGAACATCTTGGAGTTTTTATCCTAACTAATTTTATACAATACCATCAGAAGCATGAAATTATTAGAATGCAAGAAAAGTGAAGAAGATTTACAATGTTCCACCTCAGTATGTAAGCCTGCATAATTTATATAGAGACACTAACCAAAAAATAGAAATAATCAATTAATAGAAGTGAATAAAACATGATACAACTCCCTTTATGCTCATTCCATCTTATAATAAGAAATATTATATCGAATCCTACAAATTACAAGGGTTTTATTATGTTTTTGAGCTGGAATAAGATGGGATAATTTTCTACACATATCACTGATGGTTCATCTAGAAAATATACATATAATTTATTTATCTTGTAAGAATATATCTGGTGAACCTTCTCCCTCTATAATGAAAAATTCCTTTTGTTATGACTAACAAAATAGTGCCTCTAATTCTGAACTCTATTTAATGATTAAAACTCATATTTCTATGACAATTTAACTTCTTCTAATTCATTATATCAATAAAATCCATCTGATAAATCTAAATTATATTCCACTTATTAGTATAATATTCTTACACAACCAAATATTATCATTGTTTGAAAGTCCACTAGTTCATACCCTGGATTATAGATCTCATTTTAGTGTATCAATCAGATACCTTTTATAATACACTTCATCTTTCTTGCTTGCATTAATAATGTTATCTCTAAACTGTACCTACAACTATTTATATAGTATAGAAACATAGTAGAAAATTAAGGGACTCAAAAAAATTATTACTCATTAAAAATTTGTATTTCAAACTTCACACATTTACGAAGTTCTCTGAATTATTTTCAATTAATATAAAACATATAATAAAAATACTTCAAAAAATCATGAAAACTTTAGAGACTATTTACTTATTTGATCTTTTTAAACCAAAATTTAAGGTACTTATTTTAACTTCCTTATTTATGATAGATAAGTAAATATTTGATGATGAAAATCACATAGTCATGTTAAAGGGATTTTAAAAGGTTTGAAAATATATTTTAAAACACCATTCAGTGAATTTGGTCTTGATGATTTTTTAAGAACATTTCTGTCCAAATCTTCATTGAATGATTATCTTATTCTAGTGAACTCGCATTCGATTCAACTAGTTCTCTTTTTACGAAAAAATTGACTGCTGGAACAATATTGTTCCATAAAATTTTATTTTTTCTATGATTTAGTATTACTACACCTGATATTTATACCTCTACATAAAGAAGACACTTGGTTCAAAAAACATATTTTAGTATCTTCATAGAATCATTTTTTTGATGAAATCATAATTTTTTTTCTAGTACTCAACCATATTATGGATTAATGAATGGTCACATGAATTTTAAAAATTCTTTTTGGTGAATTTTATTATTATTAACATTCTCTGTATAATATATATCCTTGTACTTTTTCGTCTGATGGAATTTTTTATGATCTGTACGAACTCTCATTGTATAAGAGGGACTTACTTTTTATCTAAAACATTTTTAAGTCTGATGGTTCTTCTTCATATAGACTCAAAATAATTCCTTCATACTAAATTTCCCTTAATTAATTCAAACATAACACATCTTGAAAAACAATATTTTCCACTTGAGATTCATAAAGACTATATGTCCGGTAATATATATTTTCCTCTATCTGGTATACCTCTGTCATTAACCAAATTATAACATTATTGAAACAACAAAATACCTTTTTTAAAAATAAATATCTATTGGCTTACGTCGACTCAAACTTTGATCCCTCTAAATTTTTCTATGTATATTATCCTTAGTTGTTTTCAAATTTTTAGCATCAACATTTTATTACTACTTAAACACCAATCATCTCAAACTATTGTACTTATCCCCCTTTATACTTCTCTTACTTTCTATTAGTGTGTAAAAACTCAAAACATTTGAAATCATGTTGAACTACTTCCAGTAACAATGTTCCTTGTTCATCTAGGGATATTGTGAATTTTATATATGTCAGATATTTTTTAAATATATCCCCTAGTTATAAATTATGAAACATCAGTTTGGATCATGAGTTATTTCAAGTAGTTAGAAAATTTAACATTTTCAATGATTTTTTTAAATGAGGAATGATTCCTCACATGTATAAGGAATATTCCTTCATATCCTTTAAAAATTCATAAGAAAAAATACTCTTAAAAACATTAGTAAATATTTTTCACCTATATAATAAAACATTCACAATAAGATATATTGATATAAAACATAAAAATTATTTCAAAACATTCCAAAGTATCTTCAATATGTATATATTAGACAAATATTATACCCTTATTTTTCTATTTTTATGTAAAATTTTTAAAACTCTTATTATTTCAGTGGAATGTCTGGAAGCATTGGGGTATTCTTATTTGTTTTTATACTCATCCCCATTATATAAATTTTGGTGCATATATAAATGTTATTTACAATGATTTAATAAATGGGAAGGTATCTTTATTTATAACAAGATCACTTTGAGGTCGTTGGCTTGGTTGTAGGGAATTAGATAATGGTGATGGTTATTCACTAGAGTCTGAGTAGTGATACTTTGGTACATTTAGACATTGTGTCTTGATATTCTAGAATTTTTTAAATATTGTCTCTACTGTGATTCTAATTATAGTATTTATTATTACAATGAGGTTGATTGGTTTTATATCATTAATTATATTATGTATTATTCATTTTTTTTATAATAAACACTGTATATTGACTAGGGAAACCCACCCCATAATAGCTTGTAATCCCTTAACACTAATTAACATCCTTCGGTGTCTGGGGGATATCACTAAAGTATAATGGAATTTATGTCCTTATGGGGATGTAACCAATGTTTAGTGTAATTTCAATCCTACCAAAGATAGTGGGTTTGGTTCATGATGTTAAAGTGGAGAGTTGTGAGATATTTATAGGCCTTAATCCTGATGAAGTGGGAATATCATGTAATTATTTCATGTTCACACAACTTATGACACACACATACTATAAATTTATAGAGTCACTAAAGTGATCCTCGTGTAGAATACATTCATGTGAGTGGTACTACAGGATTATACATTCCCATTTGTTATCTAGTCAATAAATGGGGGTTTCATTATATATTTAACAACTTCTCTTATTCCACTTATTTGGGTCATTATTTATATTTTATCCTTCATGGATTCATTTTTTGATGACAACAACTAAATTCATGGAGTTACTCTATTTTTTGAGTTTATCCTTAAAGAGTTTTGGATAATAATTTATATGCTATTACATAGGAAATATTATAAGGTGAAATATATTCTATATTTAAATGATTGTTTTAGAAGATTTCTAAAACAAATTTTGGATTTGTTTTCACAAGTAATTATATATGAATAAATATATGGTTAAATGATATAAAATTTATGAGGATTTTGAGCATGTGGATGATTGATGTAGATATTCACTAAAAAATTTCTAAGTGTGATATATTTATGTAGGATCAAAATGATGAATATCGATGCTCAAATACAATGGGGGGGTAAAATGTACACTTTAAAAATTCCTTTGGAACGTTTAAAGTTATCAGTGTTTAAAAAGCTTAAACAACAAAAATTCACAAGACCTGTTAGTTATACAAACATTCTAGGTTCCAGAAAGATGGTTCCAGAAATGAAACATAAGAAAAGTAAACAAGGAAAAGATTCTACATTAAAGTGTATAGAATATTACTAATCATAGTATACAAAAGAATAAGAAATTATAAGAAAGGTATACTTTCCTTATCAATCTAAATGTAGCGGAAAAGAACTTGAAACAACACAAGTAACAAGAATGAATTCTTTTAACCCAAAGAGAAGGTTATCCAACAACCATGGATAAATGTCCCTTGATTTATTCATTCAAGAAATTCTATATTACACACACCAGGGTAAGCCCATGATACGAATATCAGAATATGTCTTGATATCCCCACAAGCCCTCGAACTTACAGGTAGTCAGAACCTCTGTCTTCTTTAGAAAGGTAGTCCATGAACTTTAAGGTAGTCGACACCTCTGCCTTCCTATCCTCGGAAGCTCTCGATTGTACAGAGAAACAATTGTACTCGCACGAAGAAATCTGAAATAGATGTTTAGTACGAACTAAGAATGAGATAATCTATCTATAGATATCACATCAACTGTATGTATGGAACTTCCCTAGATATTTTTCCTATGAGATTCTATTTATAGGTACTTCTCCAACAGTCATCTCGCTCCTACAACGATCATATTTTCCTTAAATCTCAAAGGGACCTGTACACATGTCACTCAACCAACAGTTACTAAAATATAGTATAACATAGTTTTATAGCTATATCAAGGATAAGAAAAAATATGGTTGCTTAATGAAAATTGATTATTCAGATTCAAAGAAAATGATATCTGGAGTCTATCAGACATGGATATTTGGATTATGTTTTAACAATGAAATCCAAGTTGGAATTATAAGAATTCCGGAGTCTGAACTTAGAAAGCATTGAGTCTGAATTTAGAGAACTCGTAGATAGAAGTCAATAGATTTTAGAGTCTGAATTTAGAGAATTCTGAGTCTCAACTCAGAAGAGTTTGGAGTCTAAATTCAGAAAATTTGGAGTTTGAAATCAATAGAGTTTGAAGTCTGAATAAAGAGAATTCAGAGTCTGAACTCAGTAGAGTCGGAGTCTGAACTGAGTAGAGTTTGGAGTCTGAATTCAGAGAATTCAGAGCCGAAACTCAGTAGAGTTAGGAGTCTGAATAAAGAGAATATGGAGTCTGAACTCAGTAGAGTTCGGAGTTTGAATTCAAGGAATTCAGAGTCTGAACTCAATAGAGATTGGAGTCTGAATATATAATACTCTATATCCTAGTTTTTATAATATTCCAAGGTTTTGGGTATGAAACTGATTTTTACACTTAGAGACATAAAATAATGATAAATGAAAAACAATTAAGGAATACTTTCCTTGAGGAATGAAAAATTTTCCTTATCAAGATAAAAACAATTCTTCCTTAAGATAGAGTGTTTGTGATTTTCAATACATAGAGGAATGGAAAATTCATAAGGAAACCATATTGTCTAAACAATCTCCCCCTTTTTGGAAAGCACAAACATTTTTCCGAAAAAAACTATAAGGACATAGAAATTTTTTCCTAGACTTTGAAAGTAAAACTTATCTCCCTTAACACATGGGCAAGGATGAATATGAATGAATCATTCTTAGGATTTAGAAAAACTAAGGATTGCATTCTTATTTCCGGATTGGGACTTATCATTTTATTGCATAATAATATCTTTTTGTATAAGAGCTCCCCCTTAGATGATACCCCCCTTACATTGGGAAATTTCTTCTTTTCCTTTGTATTCTATTTATCATTCCTTTATCCCCCTTTGTGTTTTTCAAAAAGGATTAAAGGGAATGGAAATGAAAATATGGTACCTGAAACATTAATACTAGACAACCAAAAAACATAAATAGAAACCCAAAATTTAATTATTATTGGAAAAATTTACACATGTAAGAATATGAAAAAAGATCAGAATTTGAAAAATATTATCAGTCAATCTCCTTTAGAATTAACTTATTCACTATGGTTTTGAGCTTCTTGAGTTCCATGAGATCGTCCTCTACACGTTCGAGAATCTGATCCAGATCTTTGGTTTTCGTCTCTAAGGCTTTGATTTTTTCTTCCCAAGCCTTAATATATTCATCCTATCCCTTTAAAACTTTGTCTTTTTAACTAACATCTCCTCTATCACAATTATGAAATCCCTTTCTGCCTTCCATCTCTAAGCAACTGAGTACAGTTTCCCATTCGGATCTTTCACTTCGTGTATCTGTGATTTTTGTTCTAGAGTTATCTTTTCCTCAAAACTATTTGTGAGATCCTTGATCTTCACATATTCGATGTCAAATGCATCTATAATGATTTCAAGGAATTCATCAAGAATTATCATCTCTTCTACTATATTCCTTGACTAGCTTGTCATATTTTTTCATGACCATTTTTTATAATTATAGATATTAAGAAAGGTCTTGTTGTCTGTCTCCAGTTGAACACACTTATCCATCACCATGGATACTAAATAAGATTTTTGATTTAAATTGTGTTGAAGCATATGGAATATTGAGTCTATTCTTGGAAATATTAGAATAGTTACAACATTCTTCTTCAAAGATTGGACTAAAAAATCATGTCTAAGGGTGGAGGATTCTGAATCAAATATTTTACTTGGAGAGGTTTTGTTTTTCTATCTCAGCAGTTTTCCTCTTTGAAGTACATCTAATATATTTCTTCATTACGATAGCCTTGGTAGGTGTATAAACTACTATCTATTTTCCCTTATCAACCTTCATAATGACTTTCTATTGATTAAGAGATTCATGTTCACTGTCAGATAGCTGAACACTTTTGTCATCATCAACTTATTCATTTTCGGCTACTTCCTCAGCATCCTCCGGATGAATGAAATCATGATGGAAACTCTCATCTTCAGGAAATTTATTCACTTCTTCATCACCCATCTCATCTTTTCCAGGGGTATCAAGTTTTAAAAACCCAACTTCATAAGTTCGGATTGATAATCATTTAAAGGGGACTTCCTTCTAATGAAAATATTCCAGTTGCATTATGAGATCTTCGGTGTCACCAATGCCTTCTTATTCTTCTTCTACTTTAACAATTTTTTCTTGAACCTTTTCCAAAGTCAAAAAGCATCATCCCCGGAGTTTCTGGTAATGTTTCTAACAAAAAAGACTTTGGTATCAGAATATTTTCAGAATATTTCTCAGCATCCTTCAAAAGATATTGCACTATCTCAGCCTCAGATTTTTTTTTCCTTTTCATATTTTCTTTTTCTTCCTTTTCTAGATTTTAATCAGCCATTTCCTTTAAGTAATTAGATTCAGCAGGGTCCAAAAAAAAATTAGGCTTCACTTATTTTTGGGTTTTTGTATCTTCCCTCTATTTAGCAACAACCTCAATGTATAGGATTTCTTTTTCTATGACTTTGGGGGTGCTTAATGAATTCCCTTTTCTACTGGGGTTTTTGCCTCCTCTTCTACTTACTACTATTTCCTATTCCTTCCACCCTTTTTGGAAGTCTCAGCCACTTCCAGTTTCTTCAGAAAGGATTCTGCCTCATCCTCTAGTAAATCATAGAATTCATCGGATTCCTTGGAAAATCTTATTTTCATCCTTTTTAGAGCATCATCAATGAGAAACATGACATTACAATTCTTTAGCATAAAACTACAAGGTATTTTGAAGGATTCTATACACCGAACAATCATCATTGACAGAATGGCTTGATATATAATGATCTAAGCCTTCAGATTCCCATTCTTAATATTCTCAATCGTATCCGAAATATGCCTAACCAGATTTATCTTCCTCATGTTCAAAATGAAATCCAGAATATACATGACACTTTTCTTCAAAGTATCCTAGTATCCTTTTCTTGGAATTAGAAAACCTTGAATCCATAGCTGAAGGATCCGAATATTTGTTGAAATATGAATGATATTTGGAGTCTTTATTTCTTTCAAGCCTCAGCACTCCATTGCCTTGTCCTTAATAAAAGATCTTGAAACATCAGGTAGCTTATGGAAACAAAACTCAGCTTCCCCATCATACTAAATTTCTATCAAGATTTCTTCCTTGGTGTGTGAAAGGGAATATGTCTTCCCATAGAACTCACAAGATAACTCATCTCTTCTTTATTCCATGAAGAAACTAACCATCTCATAGAATTACAACAACAACTCCGGATACAGCGGATCCAAGGCTTTTGGTTTTGATATGCAGACACTCTACCACCCATTTAGCTCAATATTCTTGGTGACAACAAAATTATACTTGGAAAATAAATTTGGAGGAACCAACCTTTCTCTATAAATATGCCACTGAGATATTTCCTTGACGGTCGACATTTCTTTCTAAGAAGATTCTTTAGCATACATTCAAAACATAAGGAAACATGAGAATCTTGAAAATTATTTAAAAGGAAGGGAAGAGCTTCAGCATGAAAGAGCATTGAAAATGATGTGGGACAACCATTAGGGGGTTCCTTTATATAAGCAATTGAGGTGACGGTTCAGCTTCCCTGATTGATCTAATGGATGAAAACTTCTTATGTAGATCTAATGGTTGAGATGAGACTCATAGAATGAAATTTGGTCCAATCCTATCTTTGGAGGGGTTTTAAGATAAAGTATCGGATTTAAGAAAGAGTGAATATGAAAAACATAAAACAAATGATAATACCAGAAATAAGAAGGATGATTATGAAAACATAATAAGGGAAACATAACTTTAAGAGTGTTAGGGGAATTATTCGTAATTAGGATAAAATTTTTCTTATGGAACAATAGACAATGAGAAATAAAAATTATTCTATGAAAAAAAACTCAATAAGAAAAATTTTCACTATAAAAAAAATTAACTATGAAAAATAATTTCTATGAAAATAATTAACTACGAAACATTTTATTCTAGCTAATAAGAATATGTACTCCCCATAAGAAAAAGAGTTACATACTATAAGGATATAGGTTTCAACAATAAGTTAAAATTGAGGATTACCTTATGGTTAACATTCTTAACATATGTTTAATGTATTCCCATCTATCGGAGGGTAAATATTTTATGAAAATATCAGCAAGTTGATCTTGAATTCTAATAAATTGATGAATGATATCTCTTTTTTATGTGTGATCCCTAATAAAGTGATGCCTAATATCAATATGTTTTGAATCAGAGTGACATGAATGGTTTTTACTAAGTTACATGACACTAGTATTATCACAAAATATTTGCGTTTTGGTAAAACTGACGCCATAGTATGTGAGTGTGTGTTGCATCCACAAAACTTTAGCAGAACTACTTCCAGCTTCTACATATTCAGCTTCAGCAGCGGAAAGTGCTACTGAGTGTTGATTTTTTCATAACCAAAAAACTAATGAATCTCCTAAGAAATAAAAAGTGATGATTGTATATTTTCTATCCATTATAGATCCCCCAAAGTCAGCATCCGAAAAAGTTTTTAGAACAAAATCATTTTCAGAAGAATAAAAGAGTCCTAAATCCATGGTTCCCTTTAAGTAGTGAAAAATTATTTTCTCTACCTTTAAATGAGATTCCATTGGATTGGATTGATATCTTGAAAATAAGAATACTGAAAACATTATGTCTGAATGAATAGTTATCAAGTATAGTAAACTTCCTATCATACCTCTAAAAGAGGTTTGATCTACTAGTTTCCCAGCCTCATTAAGATCAAGAGTATTTGAGGTATTGATGGGAGTACATATACTCTTAGTATTGTAATATCTATACTTTTTCATAAGATCTTTAATACACTCATGTTGAGATATATAGGTTCCTTCTGGTTTTTGATAAATTTTAAAACTGAGAATGAATGTTAACTTACCCATCATACTCATTTAAAACTTATATTTCATTAGATCTGCAAACAAATTACTTAAAGATTGATGAGTTGATCCTAATATAATTCCATTAACATAAATTTGAATAATAAAAACATTTTTCTTATCTTTCTTAATAAAAAGGGTTGGATATGAACTTCCCTTAACATAGTTTTTTGAAGCAAAAAATATCGTAAGTCTATTATACTAGGCACTAGGGGCTTGTTTAAGGCCATATAAAGCTTTAGTGAGTTTAAAAACATGTTCATAATGTTTTGAATCGTAAAATCTAGGAGGTTGTTCAACAAAAACATCTTCTTGAACATAACCATTAAGGAAATCTCATTTCACATCCATTTAAAAATATTGGAAATTAAAGAATTCTACAAAGGCAAGTAGAATATGAATAGATTCAAGTCTAGATATTGGAGCATAGGTTTATTCATAGTCTATTCCTTCTTGTTGATTATAGTCTTTAGAAACTAATCTAGAATTATTTCTCAAAATGATTCCATTTTCATCACATTTATTTCTGAAGACCCATTTTACACCAATAACATATGTTTCTTTAGGTCTATCAACCAAGGTTCAGACGTTATTACTTTTGAATTTATTTTTCTCATCTTGCAGGACTTTAATTCAATTATTATCACCTAAATTTTCATCAATTCTTTTTTTGTTCTAATTGGGAAAGAAATTCAAGATATTCTACATAATATTTTAATGAAATTCTAGTCCTTACGGGTTGATTTACATCACCAAGGGTTCTGTCAATTGGATTATTCTTCAAAAACAACTGATTTTTCTTTGGTAAAACCTGTTCATAAACTTATGATAGAAAATATTCTAGGGTAAATGTTTTAGAAGCATTTTCTTGAATATTTTGCATATCAATAGGATCTTATAACAAAGGGTGAGAATTAGTTTTTGAAAACACATCTGAGGATGTCGGTTGGGGTTGTTAAAAAAAAGGGGTCATTTTCATCAAATTTGACATATTCTATTTCCTCAACAGTACAAGTATTTTTATTAAAATCTTTATAATACTTTGAAGTTGTGTAGTAGCCTAAGAAAATTCCTTCATCAAATTTTGGTGTTAATTTGTGTATATTATCAATAGTATACCAAATGAATACTTTGGAACCAAAAACCATGAAGTAGTAAAATCTAGGTTTTCTACCATTCCATAACTCATGTACGGTTTTATTAAGAAAAGGTCTGACTAAAACAAGATTTATAGTATAATAAAGAGTACTTTTAGCTTCCTCCCAAAAGTGTTTAGCTATCAAATATTCTCTCAACATGGTTCTAGTTATCTCTTGAATAATTCTATTTCTTCTTTCAACAAAATTTTTTTGTTGAGGAGTCCTTGGTGATGAGAATTTATGAGTAATGCCTTTTTAATACAAAAACATTCAACATCAAAATTTTAAATTCTCCTCAATGATCAATATGAATAGTTATGAAAGGACGGTTTTATGTGTTTTTACCTTGGGATCTATAACTTTTTAATTAGGAAAAAGCTTTATATTTCTTTGCTAGAAAATAGCCACATGTGAATCTAGTGTAATCATCAACTAGGAAGAATACATAATATTTGCCTCCAATGCTTCCTATTTGTGTTGGACCAAAAATATACATGTGCACCAACTATAAATCATAAGTAGTTTCAACATCACCTATTTACATAAAACTTCATTTATGTTGCATTCAATATTGACAAGGGTCACAAACTTTTGAAGAATCAAATCTATGCTTTGGTAGATCCTTAGCTAGTCTCTTCTTTGATTGTTTACATAGGTTTCTAAGGTTACAGTGTTCTAACCTTCTATTCCATAACCAAGATGGACTTCCATTGCACTAAGGCAAGGTATATCTTGGATCCTAAGGTATTTTATGTTTAGTGTGTATACATTCTCTTGCCTATGGGCTGAGAGAATAAACACATCCTTAGAATTGTGTACTAGGCACTTATCATTCCAAAAATTCACATGGTATCCTTCATCAAAAAATTATCTTATGCTGATGAGGTTGTTCTTAATTCCATTTACAAATAAAACATTTAAAATGTGAGTTTTCCCAAGAATAACAATGTTACCTATACCAAAAATTTCTCTCTAAGCATTATCTCTGAAAGTTACTTTACATCGTTTCGTCTTGATAATATTTGCAATGAATTTTTTTGTTTCCAGTCATATGCCGGGAACATCCACTATACATGTACCTTGTATAGATGTTGGTACTCTCTTTATTTTCTTGTAAATGATAATGTTAGATTTTTGGAATCCAAACTTCCGTGGATCCAAAAATTTCAGAAAGTAAAATTTTAGGTACCCACGTTTTCATAGAGTAATAAGCTTTGTGAAAACCTAAAGACTGGGTTTTATTTAAGAAAAAATTATTTTCCTAATTCCCACCACACTGACATTTAGTATAGAATGGATCACTTTGATGAACAAAATAATTATTACTGAAAATTAGTTTAGAATGGTTAAATCCAAAAATAGAATGATTTCTTAGAGGTCTTATTTGAGAGTACATTTTATTAAAATTATCTTTACCAAGGGTAATGTTTGAGACACAATTCCTCCAGGAAAATATTTCTGACTCTAGCTTAATAAATACGTTTTTAATCTCTAAATAATTAATTTTTGAACAAGGGGTAGTCTCTAGATAATTTTTACTTGAAATTACATTTTTGATATCCTTAGAAAGCTTATCCTTCTCAAAATTTTCTTTTTAAAGAATTTTTTAAATTAGTTCAAAAGAAACATTTTTCTCATCAAGATATTTAGAATGATATGATACTTTTTAAGTAAGAATGGATATCTTAGAATTTTCTTTATCAAGATTTTTCTTGAATTTAGAATTTTCATTCTCTAGGAGCTTAGAAAACATAGAAACTTATTCATACGTGGGTAAAGTATTATCTTCATCATAAGAAGATTCTTCATCTGAGGATTCATAGTATTTTCTATCACTATAATTAGAATTAAAGGATACATTGGTAATGGATTCAACATTGTGTACCTTAGCAATGAAACAATGATTTTAAATAGTTAGTCTAGATATTAGACCAAGATTATTCAGTCCAGAAGATTTGTAATCTGAAGATTCACTAAAAGAGTCACCACCACTGGCACTCCATGTTTTATTGGCTTTCAAAACTTCTTTAGCTTTAGCTTTGAAATACTTCTTCCTATTTTTCTCAAATGCCTT
This sequence comes from Viscum album, assembly GCA_963277665.1. Taxonomy (NCBI): domain Eukaryota; kingdom Viridiplantae; phylum Streptophyta; class Magnoliopsida; order Santalales; family Viscaceae; genus Viscum; species Viscum album. The sequence goes on along the minus strand of OY728150.1, from coordinate 1,182,307,144 downwards.
TCTTTTTTATCCTTTTTCTTAAGCATAGGACAATCGGGAATTATATGTCCAGCTCTTTTGCATTCATATCAAGTGACTTTAGAGTCCTTCCTATCTTTCCATTCATTCTTCTTGTATCTTGATTGACAGTTATTCTTCCCAACAATCTTGTTCATTATTCAAGAAAGGATGGATAATTAATTTTCTGATGATTCACTTCCACTAGATTTGGATTGTATAACAACGCTCTTAGTTTTAGATCATGTAACTCTCTTAGGAGTCTTGGATTTCATATTATTTGAGGTAGTTTATAAAGCAACACTTCCATTTCTATTAATCTTATTAACATTATCAACATCTCTCTTCATTCTGGTTTCGTGTTGAAGAAGATTTCCCAATAGCTCAGGAAGATAAATCTGAGTGACTTTTCAATTTTCACCTATAGCTATCCTCTTGGATTCTAATTCATTTTGAATGATGTCTATGATCTTTTCTACAATAGGTTCATCATCTAATCCTTTCTCACTCATTGATTGTATACTATTTACAATAGTCATGATCCATTATTGCACCTTACACATGGGTTCTCTATAAAGAAAGCTAAAACCATGATATTCAGCTCTGGGAAAGTCTCTTTTAGTTTCAATAACTTTTGAAGTTCTAAAGTGAGTAACCAAGAGCTTTTTCCATATACAAATTTCTGCTTCAGAAGATGAAATTTGGCTATATATATTTCTAGTCATGGAAAAAAGTACATTATTGCGTACCTTATAATTCATTTGATAATCATGCTTCTCTTGGATTGTGAATGTACTTACTTGCTTGTCATGGATTTTATATCCTCCAGTAAGAATGGGAAAATTTTATACTCTAGTGTTAATTAAAAAATGTAGGATAGAAATTATGAATGTAGATACCAATTGTAGGATAGAAATGATGAATGCAGACGCTCAAATATAAGAGGGGGGTTAATTGTTTACTTTAAAAATTCATTTATAATGTTTAAATATGTCAGTGTTTAACAAGGTTAAACAAGATAAATTCACAATACCTCTTAGTTCTAAAAACCTTATACGTTCCAGAAATATGGTTCCGGAATTGAAACTTAAAAAAATTTTATAAGGAAAATATTCTACCTTAAAGAGTATAGAATCTTGCTAATCAGAGTATACAAAATAATAAGGAAGTATATGAAAGGTATACTTTCCTTATCAATCTAAATGCAGCGTAAAAAAACATGAAACAACACAAGTAACAAGTATGAATTATTTTAACCCAAAGAGAACGGTATCCAACAACCTTGGATAAAGGTACCTTGATTTATAATTTCAAGAAAGAATATCTTACCCACACTAGGGTAAGCCCTTGATACGAATATTGGAACCAGTCATGCTATCCCCGCAAGCCCTTGAACTTCAAGGTAGTCGAAACATCTGTCTTTATCATCAAGTAAGTCATCAATCATTAAGTTTGTCGACAGCTCTGTCTTCCTATCCCCGGAATCCCTCGATTGTACATAGAAAAAATCAGAGTCGCACGAAGCAATCTGAACAAGAAGTTCAGTAAGCACTAAGAATGAGATAATATCTCTCTATAAATCACTTCATCAACATGTATTTAACTTCACTAGACCTTGTTCAAATGATCTCCTATTTATAGGCACTTCCCCAATGGCTGGCTCTCCCCATTAACAGTCATATTTTCCTTAAATCAGAGAGGGACCGGTACATGTTTCACTCAACTAGTGGTTTGTTAGTAATAGAAAGTATGACATCATTTTTTAGTTATAACAAGGATAAGAAAAAATAAATTTGTTTAAATAAAATAGATTATTCAGAGTCTAAGAAAAGGATATTCAAAATCTATAAAACATCGATATTCAGAATCAGTTTTAACAAAGAATTTGGAGTCTGAATATTGAGAATTCCAGAGTCTGAACACAAAAAGCTCGGAGTCTTAATTCAGAGAACTCAGAGTCTAAAGTCAGTAGAGTTAGAAGTCTGAATTTAGATAATTCAGAGTCTGAACTCAGTAAAATTCAGAGTCTGAAATCTGAGAATTCAGAATCTGAACTCAAATGATTTTAGAGTTTGAGTTTAGAGAATTCAGAGTCTGAACATAGTAGAGTTCATAGTCTGAATTCAGATAATTTGGAGTCTAAAATCTATAGAGTTCGGATTCTGAATACAGAAAATTCAGAGTCCAATATCACTAGAGTTCAGAGACTGAAAACAGAATACTATATATCCTAGTTTTTATAGGATTCCGAGGTTTTGGGAATGAAACTGATTTTTACACTTAGAGACAAAAAACAATGAAAAAATAAAATCAGGTAAGGATGAATTTCCATGGGGAAGGAAAATTTTCCCTATCAAGACAAAAAAACTTTTCCTTAAGATAGAGTGTTTATGATTTTCAAAACATAGAGGAATCATAAAGTTATAAGGAAACATTATTGACTCAATAATTTATGGATATTTATTAATTTATGATATCAATATATCACATGGAATAATATAGATAAGATAAAAGAAAATAATTTTATGTGATATGGTGATATCAAATTATAACAACCTAATCCAATTATAATGTATGATTTTGCTATGTTATAATGATGTGTTATTTAAAGAGTTGTATTATATAATTTTTTTAAAATATTATGACTAATAAATGATAATAAATGTTAATAGTGAATATTTTTTTATCACTTCTAGGTTGGCCATCATCAATATTAGCATTTCATTTGAAGAATCCTATGGGAGTTTTGAATTAGATGAATAGTTTGGTTTTGTTATAGAATGCATTAATTAAATACTTTTAAATGTATAATGTAAATCCATAGAAATATAAATATTTTCATAAATCCTATTTGAAGAAGGCTAATCCATATATATGATGTTTTATCAACTTACAAGCACCCAAAAAATTCTAACAAGTTTTATTCCCCATATTTCTTTATCCTCAAAGAGATTCTAGTATATCATGGATGAAAGTATGATCCTTCTTATATATATAATGAATTAGATTAACCAATATATATATTATTTAATGAAGAATTTTTAAGATATTTTTAGTGATATTTATCAAGAACTTATCATTTAAAATAGTAAAAACTATCTTCAGTGTAAGGTATACATTCTTCATTTTTTATAGACAGTTTAAGTTTTACAAAAAAAAAGATGATCTTGGGAATTAGGGTTATAATAACTTATGATGCATTGATCATGTATTACTTGATCCTTATAAACCAATAAAATAACTCTATTCTTTAAATGATTCATACCCATGACGTTTTATACTAATTTTTTCTATAAAATAATCACCACCTTCAATATTTAAAATAAAATGATAATATTGAACTCTTTTATGACTATTATAATTTCTAATTTTTCAACCATGATGTAGTTATTCCATAATTAACAACCCTAAAATAATGATACATTTGAGATAGTCATGTTAAATTATATGGATCATGTTCAGAGAGTGGGTCACTTTCTAGGGAATGATACTTTTAAAAAATGGTTTCTAGGTGTATCGATGGTCTGTGCATCATAAACAGAAGACATGGAAAACTCCTTAGCTTAAATCATCCAAATAATTTTTTGTCAAATCAGATTCTAATGTATTCCCACCAAGAGTAAGTTGACCATCCTTTATTTAAATCATTGTGAAGTTATGAACTCCAAGGAAATTTCAAAAAATTAACGCCCTAATACTATGATGACATGATCTATATGAAAATTCAACAATGTTTCTTTTACTACCTACTCTAATTGTTATGAAGAAATAATTAATGGATATATAATTTTACTATTATCCATTTTCCATGTTGAAATTATGTCTAATGCATATTACTATCTTCCATCTTAAAATTTGATGTAGGGATAGACATAAGTAAGTTATGATTCATTATAATATGAAATTCATTGGACACTAGTGTTAGTTGGTAATTGAATGGGTGGATGGGGTTTTTTGGTTTTTTATATTTGAAATTTTATTGAGGATTATTGATTTATATGTTTTTATTTCATGGTTAGGGTGTATTTTGAAGTTAACGTATGAGATATTTGATCATACAACTTTCTATTTTAGGAAAGAATTGTATTATTTATGGTTTTTGATAAGATTTCCATTAGTTTATGGATGAATTTATATGTTTTAATGGAATGGGTTGGGAAATATAATGCTTTTTGTTTAATGGTGGTAATATAAAGGGTTGATATTTGGTTATAGAATACGAAGGGCTGGGGAATTATAAAAGTTTGTAGAAAGGATTAAAGGTTAATTAAGGATATGGAAAATTTATAATTTGGGTGAGTTTAAATAGATAAGATGATTGGAAGTTAAATGATTAGTGTTTTGGGTTGGGATAAAATATATTCAATTGGTTTGATCCATTTTATTATTTAGTCCAAGAAAAACCAATAAATAATTGGTAAAATCATAGTGTAGTTTGGTATGCTATTGATTTAAATATTAGAAATTTTGATAAGTAAAATAATAAATTATGGACTTGTTATTTTCATTGATTTTTTAAGGTTTGATATTTGGGTGTTGAAATAAATTTAATATTATGAATATATTATGCACATCATGGTTCTTGTGATGGTGGGTAAAAAGAGAATAATTATTGCCCATGGAATTTATGTTATTGTATTTATACCTTTATTTTGTGAATTTAACTACCAAAAATGAGTTTATTATAATAGTTGTGGTATTGGTTATGGTTTAGATTGGTTTATCTCAAAACATGTAGAAATTTTAACCCTATCATGGTAACATGTTATAATTATATATACTATTTTAGTATCTTATTTATTTGAAATGAACAAAAATAGTTTGTAACATTACTGACATTGTTTTAATTTTGTCTTTATTTAAAATTATAATAATTTTAAGCATTATTTTTTGTTAATTGTGTTAATGGGGTTATTTTTTAATGTTTTTTATAAAATACCAATGGAATCTATAATATGTCTGAGGTGTTCCAAGTAATTTTTGGTTATAGGTGGGAAATTGGGTGGTGTTAAACTATTATGTAGACTTTGAGGTCCGAGGTAGGGTTTTTGGTTTTAATTATCTTACATTGATAATATCACCATGACATGACCATGGTTTTGATAATCTATTTTTAAGTTGTAACTAAAAATAAGAAATGGAATTATTCTATGGTGTTATTAATGGTGGGAATACTCTTTTGTGAAATCCATGTGTTTCATAGAGAGATAGAACAATCATTACATTGTATACAGTGAGGGTTTATATTTTTTGGGAAATAATTTAATAAAAAAGAATAGGTTTTGGTGTTTTGGACTGGTTTGGATATTTATTTTGTGATAGGTGATAATACTGGGAATTGTATATTGAATCCACATCATTGATTGGTCATTATGAAATTTTTTTTCATTTTATGATTGGTTTTAATCAAATTTAATTTTTTAATCTTTCAAGCACTATTGACAATAACTTTTTTAATATTTTAAGTGGGTTATAGGGTTCTAAATAATTTTACATTATATATAATAAAAAACTTCATATCCTTAAGAATCATTAAAAATAATTGCATTATTCTAAAAATGTAAATTATTTTTGAGTTTTAAAGAATTCCTAGGGGTTATCTCCAAGTCAACAATCCATTTAAACTGTATATATTGGTACCAATAATAATTAATAAATTTTTAAGTTGATGATGTACCATTTTACAATTTATCAATTTATATATAAAATCATTTTGTAATTTCTTTTTATTTTTATAAAAAAAAACCAATATTCTATGGTATACAAGATAAACAACATTAAGATCAAACGATCCCCGAAATATTCTTATTTAAACAAGAATGTTATAACATATCCATTGAATTGGAGAGTATGAATAATAGTAACCACATGTTGAAATATATATAATGGCCCTAATAAATAAAAATTTGTGGGATAATTCTTAGGAAATAAGAACTTATTTTTTTAGTAAATCCATTTTACTCTTCAAAAAATATGTTTTCTAAAATGTTTTTATTAATTATTGTGATAGAATAATATAATTAATTATAGGAAATTTTATCATAAAAATTTTATGAAAAAATATATTATTCTTGAAATAAATATTTTCAAATTATCTTAGAGTGAATTTTTGGAATTTTTCTAAAATGATGGATTTTTCAATGAATGGTGAAAAATTTTATTTTTATGGAAAACTGTATATTATTTAAAAGTATGTAAAAAGTATGATTATGTTTAGAATTGTTTATAAAATTTTATAATTTAATTTGGATTAAAAATAATCCATTTATCATCCTTAGATTTAATATTATACTTTAATATGGTAGGAAAATATTTTTAGACTGAAATGGAATATTTATGAAAATTATTTTTTGTCTTGTACTGTTTGTTTAATTTTAAATTAAATTCTAAACATTTTTTGAATTTAATAATGAAAATAGATTTCTTAAATTTAAATAAGATATTAAAATTTAGTAAATATTTCCCTTTTATTTTTTCCATTGTGAATAGAAATTATAGGAAATATTTTCCACCTCATTAATGATAATAAAGTTTTAAAATAATACGATAAAGACTAAAAATTGACCCTAAAACATTTTATAATTTTATTATATAATAATTAATCATCCCTAATCATCCAAATTTTTAATATATGAAATTTTGTTTTAATTTTACATGATTTTATCCTTTATAATATTTATTATAAAGAAAATTCAAAATTACCATTCACCCTGTTATATTATCATTAAATCATTTATATAGAGATAAAAAGAATTCATTTTTTGTCATAAATAATAATTTTCAAATTAAATTAATTCCATTACCATGTTATGTTTTTTAAATTTTTTTATAAAATAAATGTTTACCTTAAATTCTTATGTAACGGTAACACAATATTTATTCAATTAATAGAAAAATAAAATAAAATAGTTTAAAAATACAAAAGGTAATGAAATTAAAAAAAAATTAGGATTAAATTTTTTTTAGATAACAAAAAAATATTAATAAAGTCTTGAGGGATTATTTTTAAATTACAACATTTTTTTGGTGTTTTGAATGAGAAATTAAATTAATTTTTATAAAATGGACATTAATGTTATTTTATAATAAATAGTATTTTATTAAATGATTTACAATTTCTAAAAATCATATCTTCTGATAGGTTATTTTTATATGGTTTAAATTTTCAAACACATTATATTTATATTCCAATTTTTATTTTATTGTATCTATTTTAACCCCTAAAGAGTAAAAGACGTTGTTTTCAATGTAATATACAAAATGGTTGACTATGGGTTAAAGCAAAAAAAAATTCTAAAATAAAATTTAAACATGTAATATTTTTTGGATGATATAAAATTTAATCATCCTAATAATATAATCTAATTATATTATTTTTGATTATTTTCCATGAAAAATAATCTATATTAATTTATAATTTTATGAAATTCTAAGAGTGCACCTCCCCTATCTTATATAAGGGAATATCCTATCCTCTTTTCTCAAAAATTAAAAAAAAATATTAGTTTAGAATATACCTACATAAATAAATTCATAACCTACCTAAACATGTTATATAGTACTTTTTTGTTCTTAATACCAACCTTAGTGGTAATAATATTTAAAGAAAATGAGGCTATCTGAAGAAGTGGTATAGTTCTTAACTGACCATTATAGTTATATTTCTTCTGATAACTCATTATAATATTATAAAAACCTGAATAAATAATAATTTTTTTAATATATTTATATTTATGTAATTATTTTAATGTAATATCCTATATTCATATTATCTTATATAAAATGCAAAAACAACTGTCGTTCTTTTGTAAGACAGACTACCACCTCACAAAACGATGTAATTCATTTTCTATCATCACAACAAAAATATTGTTCTAATATGTAATAAATATATATGAATTATATTTTTGAAGTATTTATAAATATTAAAATATAATATATCATCTAATATCTCAAATTTTCATTCATTTAATTATGATAATGTCGTTCATGTGTATTTGTTGACTACAAACACTATAAAGTGATATGATTCATTTTTCATTCACACATCACATGAATGATATATATAAGCGTATTTAAAGAAATAATATATAATTTAATATATTTTTACGATTATTTAATTAAAAAAAATACTTACCTTCATTAAATAATGATCATTCAAAAAAAAAATGTGTAACACATGTGTACGTATGACCAACAGTCGTTATGAATACAACATATTTCATTTTCCATAACCATCATTAATGGTTAGTTTAAAAAGTGTAATTGATGTATTAAAATTATAATTATTTTATTAAAATAATTATGGAGATTATGGAACAACATACCATTTGATCATAATCAAAAGAGTGAATCAATTTTTAAATTGTTAGCCTAACTTCCTCAAAATATAAAATATGGACATAACCGATTATCAAATTAAATATGTCCTTCAAATAAATGAAATAAATTTTTTAAGGATTAGGTATTAAATATGTAAATTTTTATTAGGGAAAAAATAATTTATATGATTTCATTATTCATGAGTTAAGGATATATATGGATAGTCTGGACTCAATGTAAGAAATTTAGTCCCAATTTCCTTTCATTGTGGCATATTGTACAATTATGAACCTTATTTATTTTATATGGTGTATATAATGAACCTTTTACATGTTATATCATTAAATATTCATAATTAATGATATTTTAATTTTAACATTGAATTATGTTTTCCAAGTGTATTTTACTTTAATGATACAAAGTAGTAAGAGGATGTTTTATCCAATTTGCATTCATTAGGTTATTATTATACTTAATTGATTATAATATTCCATTATTATGTGTGAAATGATATTTTATTTTATTATCTTGTATTTAAGATTTTATTTTTGTGGGTTTATATTTTTTACAAAAAACTAACTTCATTGATTAAATCCAACATCAATGTTACAATCTTCGTAATAGATTTTGTCTCAATTTCGTTTCAATGAGGGATTTTTAATTTCAATGAACCTAGTTTCTATTATATACTCTATATAATACACATTTTACATGTTTTATCATTAATATTTAATTATTTATGATATTTTTAGTTTCAATTTGAACTATTTTATCAAATAAGATTTTAATTTTTGTTTAAGAATAGGTAAATGGTTTCTTAACTCAATTTACTTTCATTGGGTTATAACTCTTCTTCATTGACATTTTTATTCCATGATTATCTGTGAATTTATCTTTAAACTATTTTATTATATATTTTTACTCTTTTTTGAGGATTTTTATTATTTAAAAGTAATATATCCATTGATTAACTCTCAATTAAATTATATGATCTTATTAATGGTTATTCATCTCAAATTCCCTTTACATGGGGCATACATTTAGTGACATTCATTTATATTTTTTATGAGGGGGATATATTTACCCTTTTACATGTTATATCATTATTATACTTATTCTAAGTATATATTAAGGTTTATTTTAATTTATTCTTTCATGGGGATTAATATTGTAAAGTTAACAAAGTAGAAATGGATTTATGTTACAATATCCTTTCTTTTCAGGATTATTTATGTTCAATGTTCCTTGGGGGGATCATATTCACTTATTTTAATGAAAATAATCTTTTTTATTCTACTCTTTTTATTAATTTGTTTTAAAAGTTTAATTTCCATTTCTTACCCTATTCATTAACTAAACATCTGTAAAGTAATTTGTATGTGATATCGATCCTGTATTTTCATTAAGATCATGGATATTTTTCTTAAATTTCCATGTTTTCTAAAATGATAAAAAAATATTCTTATTTAATAATATATTTTTTAATAATTCTTTTTCACATTATCTATGATATTATTTTGAAAGGATTTAAATAATTAATCTCTTAACATTTTCCAAATGTGTCACTTTAGAATCTCTTTATAAAAGGATTGAATGAAATTTCAATTTTCAAAATTTACAAGATCAATAGGTTTTAACACATTCATGAACACAAATTTTATTTAATATTTCACTATTAGTTTCAATGGTTATTTTATTACAACAAATTATCATCAGAATATTTTCTAAATTGTTATTTTTAAAAATTTATTTTCAAAGTGAATGGGGTATTTTCCCCAAAAGTGTTTTTAATGATCATTTAATGTCATTTCCATTCATCAATATCAATAACCCATGATGTTACTTGCAATCAATTTTTGATACATTTTAATGGATCCATACTTATTATTTCTCTATATGTATTATGATATTTTCAATGAACTCATTTGTTTCCCATGGGTGAACCAAGCAATTAAAGAACAATTATTGTTTTTATGTAAAAAGTAAATGATTCTATATTTTTTTTATCAAGAATGGTACTTGGAAATTATTTATTAAGATGGGTGATACCAATATATCTTTTATAGAATGTGATACCGATATATATTATATTATGGGTGCACATAGATAGCTCTCTAATTCATTTGGAAATGTTCATGGTCTTTATACTAAAAAAGGTGGGAGTTAACCACTGTGGCTTCTCCTATTTATTTAACTCAGACCTGATTATTTCATATATTTTTATGATAAAAATGTTAGAATATACCTAAAAATTAATTCATTATTTATACAGGTTTATAATGAATACTTGGATCAGGATTTACATAACATTAATCAAGATTATAGATTTTTAATATTATTTTCTTTATTAAAATGTTATGCAACCTTTCATTATTTATGATCTTTGTATTTTTTGGTATGAATCCTCTTATGTTCATTACCATTTATTATTTCATGAAACCATTATGATTATTTTATTATCACTGATTAAATCCAATTAATAATGATTATCTTTACCCTTATTGAGCATTTAATGTCACACTTATTATATTTCTTTTCCCACGGGTTGGGAAGAAATGTTTTAAAAATTATATTCTAAATAAGGTGAATAAATGTGAAAAGAATATTAGGAGACACTATAGATATTTAAAACTAGTTTTTATGTATCCATGTTTTAATGAAAGATTATTTCCTAATTATATAAAACTCTAATCCTAAAAGATATTATGGAATTAAAAAAATAAATTATTGTCTAAAGGAACATAATTATATATTTTCATTGCCAAATAATTATAGTTAGAATCAGTATAGGGTTTATAAAACATTGGATAGTATGTTGTTTTTATTAGAGGTTATCTTATGATTTATGCATACCATTATGGGTTGATGAATTTATGTCTAATCAGAAGTTAAAATTATTAGATACCACTTTTGAGGTTTTAATTTATTGAATTTTAACATATGTAATGATATTTGTGGAGAAATGTTATTGGGTTGAGGTATATGTAACCCTTAGATTTAACATGAATTATTATATCAAAATAATTATATTACACTGTTGCGTATGTAATATGAACGATATAAGATAAAATTGGAAGATAAAAATTTCATTAATGTAATTATTTGGGATATATGGTTTTTTATTTAAGGAAATTATTAACATATTTTGGAGATTATGTAATGAGGGAATATAAATTTTTGGTAGGGGATGTTAAGAATGGTTGTTGTTAATTAGTGATAAAAAATTATTTTTTCTTTGAATAATATTTGATATAATCAGTTCAAATTTTAGATTTCAATATTATTCTGGAATATTTTTATTTATAGAATTATTTATGCTAAAAATTTGGTATTATTATTGAATTTTGGAGATTGTGGTATTATTTCATCATATGAATGTTTATTCACTATCAGAATTATGATACCTATTACAAACCATTTTGGTTTGGTTTAATGTCTAAATATAGTATAAATTTCAAATTATATTTTTATGGAAGTATATGATTTTATGGAACTTTATTTTAGTGGTACAAGAAAAAACATTTACCTTGATTACTCATCCTTCGAAGACAAAAATTTGATTATGGTGAATTGATTAAAAGATGAAGTTATATGTTTCAAGTATTTTTCCTTTTTTTATTTGTACACATAACAGAGTAGTTAATAAACTCTAAGAAAAGGATCTTGAAACAAAAATTATGTCACATTACATTTATTCTCGATGAATTGATGGTATTTTTCACTAATATTTAGTTTATTATTTTGTTTTTTCTAACTTTCTATTTATCATTCAATTTCTTTTGATCGATGACCTATATCTCTCTACATCACAAATTAGATACCACGCTTCAATTTTGAGTCCATAATTTTCACTTTATTTTAATTTTCTGTTATTTGGGAACCTACTATATGTTATTCTAGATGACCTTTATACATCCCTTTCTCATTTTTCAAGTGTATATTTTATTAATCCTTTTTACGATTTTAGATTTCAAAAAATGTAATTTCAAATTCAAATTCCTTATCTACTAAGATAAATTTCAAATTTGGGGAAAATAATTAATTAAATCATTGGAGAATCTATCTAGAGTTTTGAAAAACAAATCTATGTTCGTTACCGTACAAGATAAACAATACTGATCTTAAATAAACCCCAAAATATTATTATTTAAATATGACTATTACAACCTCAATGTTAAATCAGAAAGTATGAATGGTATTATCCACATTATGAAATATATAATTTTACTAATAAATTATAATGTATTTATTAATTCTCAGAAAATAAGCACTCAAATTTTAGTAAATCCATTTTATTCATCAAATAAAATCATAATTCTTATAAGAGAATAATATAATTATTTATTTTAGAATTTTTATTCTTTAAATGGATAAATAATATATTATTTTTTAATTTATTAGGCCAAAATTATCTTTGATTACATTGTTTTTATTTTTTGGAAATGATTTATTTTTATTGTATAGTGAAAAATATTGATTTTTATTGAAAAGTTTATTTTCATTAACACTATGTATAAAGTAAAATTCTATGTTTAATTAGTTTTAAATTTTCAATAAATTTTTTTATTCAATATAATCTTATTTGGTTACTTATAATTAATTTTATACAATAATTCTATATATAAACATTTTTACACTTAAAATGGAATTTTTTTTAAAAATGTTTTCATCACGTTTTGTGTGTTTAGTTTTAAATTATATCAAAAAACAAATTTAAATTAAATCATGAAAAATATATTCCATGATAAAATCATGAGTTAAAAATTTAATAAGCAATTCTATTTTTTTTGTCATTATAAATAGTAAATTTACTAAATACTAGTCACCTCGGTAAGGGTAAATATTGTGATTGTTGTGAAAAATAATTTGATAAAGACTAAAAAATGACTGTAGCAGTTAAATTAATTTTATTGGATGAATTTGTATCTTCCATAATTGTATAAAATTTTATTATATGAACATTTGTCATTTTTTTATATTTACCATTATAATAAATTATGTAAAGAAAAGTAAAAAATTGCATTCTTTTTGTTTTATTATCTTAAAATATATTACATTGGAATAAAAAGAAGGTATTTTAGGTTATAAATATTTAATTGAATTATAAATGATTTTTTATCATGGTCAATTTTTTTCATTTTTAATTATTAAATACTTAACTCAAATGCTTAAAAAACACTAACTCCTTATGAATTGAATTATTATCAAAATAAAATAAATGATTTAAAAAAATTAAAAGTATTATTATATGAATTTAATGTTGTTTTAAATGATCACTTAAGATAAAAATAAATTATTATTAAATTTTTGAAGGATTATATTATAATTTGATATTTTTATCTATGTTTTAACATAAAATTATATAAATTGTTTCTAAATTGGCATTAATGATGATTTATAATAATTAATATATTTTCAATTGATTCAAAATACCTAAAAATAATATTTCTGAACAAGTGACTGATATATTGTTGAAAATATCATAATTTTCCAATTATGTGCCAATTTTTATTTTATAGTAACTATTTTAACCCCTGAAAAGTAAAAAACATTTTTGTCACTCTAGTTGTCGCAAGGGTTAATGAGGGTAAAAACAACACGATAAGGTAAAAAATATAATCTAAAATTGTCCAAATTATATTTAATGATAGGATTTTGAACCATAATAATAATTTATTTTAAATATATGATTTTGGTTTCTTTTGTTATGAATATTTATTTATACAAATTTAATATTTTAATAAATTCCAAGAGTGCCCTCTTATAAAAGTGACCCCACCATCGTCTTTAATTCACACATAAAAAGCCTTTTTTTGGAAATATTTATCCAAATACCATAATAAAATCCCTAAGAACATTTTATAATCCTTAGTTTTGGTATAATACTAACCATAGTTGTCTTTATGTGTAAATGAAAGGAGGTTGTTTGAAGAAGTGATATAGTTCTTAACTGAGTTTTTTATATTTATTTATTATTCTAAATCCAGAAAATCATATTAAAACATGATAAAAAAAATAAAAAGATTATATCCCATATTATATTATTTCATTATTTTAATTTAATTTCTTATTCCTATATCATATTCTATCGAATGGGAAATGAAACCACAGTTCCTGTGTACGATGGACTACCGTCTTGTGAACCTATGTAATTTTTTTCCATCACTGCTTCATAATGATAGTTGTAATGATACAATTAGTTCCTATATAAGATATCAATGAAATATTTATAATTTTTATATTATATATTATCCTCTAATATATAACCTTTCCATTCATTGAAAAATGATAATGTCATTCGTTTATATGTGTGAGCTACCACCTTTAAAAAGCAAGGTGATTCATTTTTTACCAACACAACACATTGATGATATATATAAGTGTATTTAAAGAAAAAACAAGGTATTTATGATATTATTATAATTTTATAAAGAGAAAATAATACTTCTCATATTTTCATAATGACATTTCAAAAACTGGAAATGTTACTCTTGCGTATGTACGACCTACCGTTTCCATGAGTGTAACATAGATCATTTCTCACAACCATACATAATGGTTAGTTTTAAAATTAAAATTGATATATATAAATCATAATTATTTAAATTTTATCATTCTGGATATGGTGAAACAATGACCCATTGGACCATGATCAACACACTAAATTTATTTAGAAATTATGAACTGAACATCCTCAAAATAGCCAATCTAGACTTAAATAATTATGTAATTAAATATGAAATTAAAATAAATGGAATAAATCTTTTAGGGATAATTTTATAAACCTTAAAATTTTTCTTTAGAAATAAAAAAATTTATAGGAGTTTTTTATACCGAATTTAAATGACATAAATGGAAATTCTAGACTTGTGGTAAGGGATTTCATCTCAATTTCCTTTTATTGAGGAATATTTTATTCTTCTACACCTATTTATTTTATATGGTGTATATAATTCCAATTTTACATTTATTATCATGAATCAATAATAATTCATGACATTTAATGTTTCAATTTGAATTATTTTATCCAAGGGTATTTAACATCAATGTTACCATGTGGCAAGGCGTTTATTAACACAATTTCCATTCATTATCTTATAATTCTACTTCATTGACTATGTTATTCAATTAATTTGTGTGAAATTATCATGGATTTTATTTTCTTCTATTTTAAATCTTCTTTTGGGGATTTATATTTTCCCCCATAGTGACTTCATTGATTAGTTCTCATTTTCATGAAAAAAATATTTATATAGGTTTAATCTCAATTTCTTTACATTGAGACATATTTTATTATTATGAAACTAACAAATTTTATATGTTGTATATTAATCCAAATATTCATTTAATAAAATTAATAATTCATTCTTCAAGAAATTTTAAGTTTCAGTTTGAATTATTTTATCGAAGGGAATTTTACTTGAGAGTTACCCAGTGGTAATGGTTTTATTCACTCAATTTCCATTGGTAGGATTATAAATCGTCTTCATTGAATTTGGTATTCCATTATTATGTGTGAATTTATTAATAAATTATATAAATATATATTTCAACAATTTTGTGGATTTATATTTTTTATAAATAATCTATCCATTTATTAACTCTAAATTCAATGATATGGACTTTATTAGGATTATTTGTCTCAAATTCCATTTCCTATGGACTTATGTTTTATTATATGAACTTGTATTTTTCTATTTGGTGTATATACTACTCCTTTAAAATGTTATACCATGAATCTATTTTTTTTCGTGATATTTAATTTTTAATTCGAATTTATTATTCCTTGGGGATAATGATTGAAAAGTTACCAATGTGGAAATGAATTTATGATACAAAATATATTAATTTTTGGATTTATATTTTAATGGTTAATTGGGGAATGGTGGATAAATAATATGTTATTAATTTATTAAAACAAATCTATTTTATTCTCCTCTAGTTATGAATTATTTTTAAATATTTAATTTATACTTCCTCCTAAATTGATTAATGAAACATCAATAATGTCATTTGTATGCGATACCAATCTTGTATTCTTCTTTTAGATCATGAATTTTACTCTTATATATCTATGATTTGAAAAAAAATTATTTTAGAAAAAAAAATTATATCTAAAATATATATTATATGATCTTTTATGATCTATAATTTTTTTAAAAAAAAGTTAATTTCTATCTAAATGGATCTCTTTTGTCTCAATTTTAATAAAAATTGAATATTTTTTTATTTTTATCATTTACAATATGAACACAATTTTAATCCATCAAGACCATTGTATTCTTTTTATTATTCCTTTATTAGCATCCAAGTTTATTTTTAATGAAATTATTTTTACAATATTGTTTTAATTTTTTGTTTTAAAAAGTTTTTTCCAATCTAAAAGGGGTATTTTTCTCAAAAACATTAATAATATTTTAATGGTATTTAAATTCATAAAAATAAAAAAATAAAATAAAATAAAATATTCTCTACTAGGGATATTATGTAATAGTACCATACTTATTCATTCTATGTAAGTTTTATGAGATTATTATGGAACCCATTTCCATTTTATGGGCGAGTCAAACAATTAAAGAATAATGTATATTATTATGCTGAAAAGTAAACGATTATAAATGTTTTATTAATGATTTGTAATTTTACATTATTTATAATTATGGGTGATAATGATATAGATTATACAAAGGGTTGAGAAACTATATATCTCATGATGAATGGGTTATCCCAATAGAGCTTATACCATGGGGGAGACCGATATGGATTATTCAATGGGTGCATCTCGAAAGAGATACAATGACTAGGTAATATTATTTATCCTTAGAGGCAATAAGGAGGGAGTAAACCAATGTATTTTATCCAATAAATTTAACAATGTTCTAGTTAGTTTTTTCACATTTTATGTTGATAACACTCTATGATACAAAAACATTTTCATTATGCATGTTATGAGTTTATAATAATTCCTTTAATCAAGATTGACCTCACATGGATAATGATTACTGATTACTAGGACTATTATGTTTTATAAACCATTATTGCATGTTCCATTAATGATTATACATGTATTTATGGGTAAAATTATCTTATGTTCATGCACTTTAGTTATATCATCATTCCCTCATGCTCATTTTAAACTCACTGATGAAATTAGATTAATAATGCATATTTTTACTCTTATTGATAATTTTATCTCAGCCTTATTATGTTTACTTTTCCCCAGTTTGTAAAGAAGGGTTATATGTGTGTTATTTATATTAAGGTTACAAGAGGTGAAAATATTTGTAATAGATAATGTATATATTTATGAACATATTTTTTATGCATCTAATTTTTTTTAATAGTTTTCAATAATTTTATATAACTCTTAACCTAATATTTCTTTAGGTGTGTATGTGATATAATATTTAATTTTTATGATACTTGTTTTTGATTGAAAAAATTGGGTGATATTTATTATTATCAAACATAAAAATGTAAATTTTATGTTTTTAGCACTGGATATGGAGTACGATTTTGGGGATGTTACACCTTGTATATTTAAATTAAATTATTATTTACTTTCTATTTGGATTTAAATTATTTTATTAGGGTTAAACCTTATAATCATTGTGGGACCTAACCATAATGAATTATATTGACCAAGAAACAATTTATAACCATAATTTAACATGAGTAACTTTTTTTATTCTATTTTTCTTTTCTAGTGGTCATTAAATGTATTTAATTTCTCCTTATATATACTATAATTCTAGTATAAATTCCTCCATATCAATTATAGTTTGTATAACTATTTAAATATTATTTTTCAACTGTTATATAAGCCCATATTAACCTTATTGAAGCCATAATAGAACATGTACTCCAGATCAATTGGATTTTGGAATGATTTCCTATACACAATTCTTAATA
The DNA here is from genome assembly GCA_963277665.1 of Viscum album. Classification (NCBI taxonomy): domain Eukaryota; kingdom Viridiplantae; phylum Streptophyta; class Magnoliopsida; order Santalales; family Viscaceae; genus Viscum; species Viscum album. The sequence continues at coordinate 1,182,288,913 of OY728150.1, read as the reverse complement.
GTGACATACCAACGAGTGATTTGAATGTTAATAGGTATAACTTGAGTTAATCATGGGAATGGTGTATAGAATCCGCATCATAGTTTGGTCATCTACATCATTTACGAAATAACTACATTATATTACAATTAAAGTGGGTTCCTCTGTCACTAATGAGTAACTAGGAATTACTAATTGGGTGATGAAATTCTTATTAATGAATTTAATCATGACAATGGTTGTATTTAATAATTTATGTTATCCTCGACCCATTTTTAAATGAAATACACAAACATGATGATATATGTGTAACTGAAGGTGTTTGAAGAGGGTCGCTTGGCATTTATTATAACAACCCATACATTACATACATTGTTATTATTTCAAAATTGAAGCACACTTATTACAACATATAACAAAACCATGAACAGACCGTATAGGTATAGTGTCTTTAGAAACTGGAAAGAAAAAACATCTGGTTCATAAAGCATCTACTTTGCCTCCCATTTATTTCTTTATATCTAGAGTCCCTTTTTGGCATATTCTACTTAATAACCGTCTTCCTGACCTGGGGAAATAAAACATACAAAAGGGTGAGCTCAAATTCTCAGTAAGAGCAAACAAAAGAAAGATCAATCACATCATATACATAAGCACATAACTTTTGGAAATCTTAACCTGCAAAAGAGATCATAATAACATGGGATAAATCATAGTAGTGAAATGTAATCCCAATAATCATAACTTAAAACATTAAACATTGTGTAATACACACATAATAATTGAGAATCATTTCTTGTTAGTCAAGACTCATGTCCAAGACTATCTTAGTGGACAAAGTCCACTTCTGAACTGAGTTCACTCCTCGTTTTAGTCATGTTTCACTGAACCGGTTTAACCTGCCGTTCCATCCATGTCTATCTCATGAGATATAAAATATTTACCCAATGCATTAGAGGGAGATATAGGTCCCACCCATCTCATAATAATATCATTCTTATGTGTGCCACAAAATCATAAACCATACATTATAGCATAACCAATGTAATAAAAATGGGAATCTTAAATAGCGTGACATCATAAAACAATTCATATTAGATAAAATAATTCATAAATATATTTCCATCACAACATAATCAAATCAATATAATAATAGGGATAGAAACAGAACTTTATATTATCTTAGATGGAAAATAATTTTGATAAAACACTTAAACTCCATTCTTGAGGAAAATATCCTTTCTACTTCAAAAACACTTTTCCTTTCTTAACATGTCATAAAATTATAAACTAAAAGAAGTCGATTAAAAATAAACATGAAAACATGTAATGGAAGATTCTTGGAAATAATGTTTTAAAAATCCATTCATTCCGTATAAGTTAAAAAAAACATTCTTCTCGTACTTTTGTCGGAAAAGTCAAAAATTACCTCGTACGAAAAACTACAAAAGATTCCCTTCATATCTTTTAATAAAAACTCACCAAAGGGTAAAATTGGATTTAAACAATTTTATGTGGATGGAAATAATATTACATATTGAGGAAAAATTTATGTGGATGATAAAATACGCCCCAGTAAATACCAAAGTATAAACAATCTCGGATAAAAATGAGATTGTGATATTTTCCCTTACCTTTGGTCCGATTGGCCTCATAAGTGTCTGAACCTCCTGTATAATGATTTAAATAATGTTATTGACTTATTAGAATATCATAATTATTGTTATGATATCATATATGGTCATATTCTTAGCTTTTTATTAGTAATATTTCATTACAACTTGTTATTCGGGTGTTTATTACTTTTTGTTCTTATGCATGTTTTGTCGAATAAATTCTTATTCTTATCTTTAGGATATAGTTACTTAATTTAATGAATCTTATTAGTGTAATATATATCATATTCATTCATTCAATTAATTTAAATAATCATTATGCAATGAAGATCATGTAGAATGAGTCGCATCACATCGTGGAGACGGTATTCCGTACGTACGCACGAGCGATGATATCGTTCCCATAATCATGGAATTATATTGGAGTGTATGTATACTATTTAATAATCAATATAACTTTACAATAATCATATATAGTCATTATTTACACCATCATACCCATCCTAGTAAGGTGGTGGTGGAAAGCAGATTACACCACGGCGTGGAGACGGTATTCCGTACGTACGCACATGCGGTGATTTCATTTTCCGTAGGATGGATAGATGGTGAAATAGGGTTGTTTCATACATATAATAACATATCGGTATATGAGTGATACTGATGTTATTACTTCATAATGAAACAACTAATGAAGAATAAGTGGAAGAAGAAATAAAGATGAAAGAATCAGTAACGGACATGACCTCTTCTTTGAAGTGCTTCTTTGAGACCTCCTTTTAGGGCACTAAAATTGGTCTTTGAAGAATACCAGGACATCTAGGATGTCTCTAGGGAAGTGGATAGGAGAATGTGTCAGGGTTTGGCCGAGCTTGAAGGCTTAATGTGGTGTGAGGAAGAGAGGGAGGAGGTGCCCTTTTATAAGGGAGGATAGGGGAACCTTTTGAATAACTAAAAATATTATTTTATTATGAAGCCAAAATCGGTTTTAAATAGCTCCGAATTGATTTATTTTAAATCTAAGGTGGGTATGGGTAGAAATACGCTCATCCAATATAATTTAGACAAGTTTATGTTCCTATATTTACCTTATCATTTAGATTTAACATTAAGTTAAATAATTTTACTTTTATCGTGTCTTCTTGTGTTCTTACACTATAAGGTTAATAAACATACTATAACAATCCAAACGAACCCCATGTTGTTTATTATTAATATATATAAACTTATATAAGTCATTTGGCCGAACATTAGATTTTTTGGAATAAAATAACAATTAATAATATAATATTTGTTTTAAAAACTATTTTATGTCAATTTTGACACTATTTAGTAATTGATTTTTGTGAAACTCATAACAGAATTATTAGTTCAAAGAAAGTTAATTAAATCAATAATAACATGTCATATTAACCTATAAAATTAGTGTAATTTATAAAAAGTCTCAAATTACATTTATTTAGGTATTTATAACATAAATTATGTCAATATTTCATTAATAAGATAATTACTGCATCATCTTTGTGTCATAAATAAATTAAATTATTTAATGTCTAAAAATTACAAACAAAATTCCATTATGTACGAAATATTTTTAGATTTCTAATAAACATTTATAGTATAATTTATCTTATATATAACCTTATATTAAAAATTATTTACTTATTAAACTTTGATTTTAACTATTTTAACCCTTCTTTAAATAAATTAATAATAAATGTCCTAATCTAATCCAAGTGGGCATAAATAGTAATATTTTATTCCTAAGTTTGTTTTTGGTCGAATTACACTTATCCAATAGAATTAGGACATGTTTTAGGGTAATAATAATATCATTTGTACCCTTAATTACCCTATTTACTTTTAACCGTGGTAAATAAAAACAAAAAGTTACAATTCACCAAAAATTATTTTCATCTCATTGAACCACATTTTACTTACTGACATAAACCGTGTCTCTCTAATTTTTGAAATTCCACTCACAGAAGCGGTAAAAGTAAGTTTTATGAAAAATTCAGTTTTTTAACTACCACTTAGTGGTTTCTCTAATCATCAAAAATTGAATGTTTTCAGAAAAATACCAAAATTTCACCCTAGGATAATTTCAATATTCCGAATTCAAAAATGAAGTCCATTTTGAAAAATAAAATTTATAAAATTTTAAAAAGTGGTTATTACTATTAATAAAAGCTAGTTTTAAGCATATCATTGTTTAGTGAAACTCGGTATTACGTACAACGCAAGCTATCGAGGAAGGTCGCGATTTTGTGTAAAGTAAGCTAAGAAAGTGTTGTGTGTAGAAAAAGATTTCTTTGATGCTTTAGATAACATAAAATTCTTGGGTGTTACATTCTACCCCCCTTAAAATGAATTTCACCCTCGAAATTCATCCCTTTGTAACAAACAGATGAGGATACCTCTCCCTCATCATATCCTCAAGCTCCCATATAGCTTATTCTAATTGGTGGTTCCTCCATAAAACTTTCACCAATCGAGTGGTATTGTTTCGTAGGACTTTTTCGCTATGATCCAGAATCTCTATCAGCTATTCTTCATAAGAAAGATCCTGCTCCAGTGGTACAACTTCTAAGATGAGTACATGTGAACGATCAGGTATGTACTTTCTCAGGAGAGATACATGGAACACATTGTGAACTTGAGAGAGATTCGGTGGAAGCGCCAATCAGTAAGCTACCTTCCCAACACGATCTAGTATTTCGAAAGGACCGATATATATAGGGCTCAACTTCCCCTTCTTTCCAAATATCATGACCCTCTTCCAGGGAGATATTCGTAAGAACACATTATCACCTACTTCAAACTCTAGGTCTTTTCTTCGGTTGTCGGCATAACTTTTCTGTCGACTCTGAGCTACTCTTATGTGTTGTTGAATAGATCTGACCTTTTCTGCCATTTCATCAACGAGATCGGGTCCTAATAGCTTTCTTTCCCCAACTTCATCCCAGAAATTTGGAGTCCTGCATTTCTTTCCGTAGAGAGCTTCATAAGGATCCATCTGAATACTGGTGTGAATGCTATTATTATAAGAAAATTCCACAACAGGTAGGTGTTGATCCCAACCACCTTTGAAATCCATAGATCAAGCTCTCAAAATATCTTCTAAAGTTTGAATTTTTCTCTCAGACTGACCGTCTGTCTAAGGATGATAAGCAGTGCTGAAACTCAACCTTGTATCCAGAGTATGCTCAAGTCTTCGCCAGAACTTCGAGGTAAATCTCGGATCCTGATCAGATATAATAGAAAGTGGTACTCCATGAAATCTTACCACTTCCTTTACATATATCCTGGCAAGCTGATCCAGAGAGAAATCCTCTATAATAGCAATGATGTGTGCAGACTTTGTAAGATGATCCACTATGACCTAGATAGAATTATTGCCTTTGGACGTTTTAGGAAGTCCTGTGACAAAGTCCATAGTGATGTTTTCCCATATCCATTTGGGTATGGGTAATGGTTGTAACATCCCCTTAGACTTCTGTCTCTCAACTTTAACTTGTTGACAAACGAAGCATCGAGAGACATATTCAGAAACATCTCTTTTCATTCCACCCCACCAGAAGTACACTTTTAGGTCCCTATACATCTTCGTGCTTCCAGGATGAATAGAGAATGAAGAACTATGAGCCTCATCCAGCAGCTCCTTTAATTCGAGGATGGGAGGAACACAAACCCGATTCCTGAACATTATTATCCCATCACAATCAAGGTTGAATTCAGGAACATTTCTCACCTTCTTTTGTAACTCGACATCTTCTTTCTATGCCTCTTTAATCTTCACATGTATAGATGGTTGAACATTCATTTGAGAAAGATACGATTTTCCCCTTTCATTATAATTCCAAGATCCATCCTTTATAAATCCATAAATATTGAATCTTTTCTGATCCTCATCATGGATAAACTAGCATGGTCTTGTCGACTTAATGCATTTTCCACCTTGTTTGCTTTCCCAGGGTGGTAATGAATTGAGCAGTCGTAATCCTTAATCAGCTCCAACCATCTTCTTTGGCACATATTCAGCTCCTTTTGTGTGAAAATATACTTTAAACTTTTATGATCAGTATAAATGTCACACCTCTCACCATAAAGGTAATGCCTCCAAATCATTAATACAAAGATTACCGCATCTAACTCCAAATCATGAGTTGGGTAATTTTTCTCATGTATTTTCTATCGTGAGGCATAAGCTATCACCATATCATTTTGCATAAAAACACACCCCAAACCCTTCTTGGATGCATCACTGTATATCACAAACCTTTATCCACTACAAGGCAGTGTGAGCACAGGTGCACTGGATAACCTTATTTTCAACTCCTTGAAATTCTCTTCACATTTCTCCATCCATCCAAACAAACTTAACTCCTTTCTATGTCAACTTGGTGAGTGGATTTGATAATCGTGAAAATTGTTTCACAAAATGTCAAAAATATCCAGCCAAACCTAGAAATCTTCGGATCTCAGTTACTATTATTGGTCTCGACCATCTTTCAATAACCTCTGTTTTTGCTGGATCTACAGATATCCCCTCTTTTGAGATTATGTGACCCAAAAATGAGACTTTCTTAAGCCAAAATTCACACTTGGTAAATTTGGAATAAAGCTTCTCCTTTCTCAGGGTCTTCAATATAATTCTCAAGTGATCTTCATGTTCTTCCTTGCTCTTTGAATAGACAAGAATATCTTTTATAAAGACTACCACAAATTGATCAAGATAGTCTCTAAAGACTCTATTCATTAGATCCATGAAGATAACAGGGGCATTAGTAAGACCAAATGGCATCACTATAAATTCATAGTGTCCATACCTTGTATGGAAAGCCGTATTTGGTAGATCTTCCCTTTTGAGCCTTAATTGATTATACCCTAAACGAATATCAATCTTGGAAAAGTATTGATCTCTGCACAGTTGGTCAAATAGGTCATCAATGCGCAGGAGAGGATATTTGTTCTTGATAGTGATCTTGTTATGTTCTCGATAATCAATGGAGAGTCTCATTGATCCATCTTTCTTCTTAAAAAACAGAACAGGTGCTCCCCAAGGTGACGCACTAGGGTGTATGAACCCCTTATCAAGATTCTCTTTGAGTTGCTTCTTCAATTCCTACAACTCAATTAGGGCCATTCAATAAGGTGTCTTTGAAATAGGCAAAGCATCCGGTATGAGTTCTATTGAAAACTCAACTTCACGATTTGGTGGAAGACCCGGTAATTCCTCCGGAAAGACATCATCAAAATCCCGTACAATGGGCATATTCTTAATCGTGAGTTTTTCACCAACCATTTGAGATAAATAACCTTCATTTAGTGGAATCAATACCCATAAAATGGAATAAATTTTCACCGGAAGATTATGTTCATCCTTGCATCGATAGACGATCATAGATTGATCTGGAATATGAAATGTGACTTCCCTTCTTTGGCAATTGATATGAGCTCCATGTAGAGAAAGCCAATCCATGCCAAGAATCACATAAAATTCCACTGTAGAAAGGATCACACGATTTTCAGGAAGCACTTTCCCACAAACTTAAATCGGAGAAAAATTATAAACTTTTGATGCGATTGTTGTGCCATTAGGGGTTGTCACAGCTAACTCAACATCTAACTGTTGAGGTAATACGGTGATATCCTTAGAAAATTCTTCAGAAATAAAGGAGTGGGTGGATCCAGAATCAAATAAAACATTTGCTACTTTAGAGTGGATGGTAAGTGTACCTTTCACAACATCGTTATCGTACTCCACATCGCTGATAGAAATTTCATGCGACTTTCCTTTTCCTTTAGCCTTAAGAGTTTGTTGACGTTGACCATCATCATCAACCCTTGGATTTGGGAATTGATTGGAATAATGCCCCATCTCCTTGCACTTGAAACATTAAAGTGTAGTAGGGTCATTCTGTGTATCCCTTCCATTGTTTTCATAATTAGACATCTTCTTCCAATCATTGTGGCATTCAAATTCCTGATGACATTCCTTTCCACATTTGAAACATTTACTTGTCCCTTTAAGAAAACTCCCTCCATGTTTCTTTCCACAATTTGAGTATAAGGGAAAGGTCATCTTCTTTTCAGTGTGCTCTTTATATTTTCCTTTTAATTCCATTTTCCTCTTCTTATCAAACCCATATGACGGATGGGTTACTCCAATCTCCATCTTGACATTGAGAGAACATCGAATTATTTCCTCATAGCTATTGAAGACCCTTATGGCTAACACCCTTCGAAGACATGGTTTTAAGCCACTAAAGAATCGCTCGATCTCACTCTAAGGTTGGATAATAATACCAGAAGAGTACCTTGCAAGTCTTGTAAAATTTTCTTCATAAGTACCAATAGATTCATCATCCTTTTGCTTCAGTTCAAGAAACTCTTTCTCCATCTTTGTTCGGAGAATTCTAGGGAAGTGCTTATTGAAAAATATGTTCGTGAACTCATCCCATTCCCTCGACTCCATTTTATACCTTTGCCTCGTATTCTTAATAATATTCCACCACTGATCAGCATCTCCTTACAAACAATACACTGCTAGGATGACATTATCATGTTCATAACATTGAAGAACTGAAAATATCTTTTCAGTAGTACTAATCCATTGTTCAGCAACTAATGGATCAGTAGACCCACTGAAAGAAGGTGGACGCTGCCTCATGAAGTATTCAACAGAATGTTGCTCCTTCATTTTCACGTTTGGAAGTCCTGCATGATTCATAGCTTGAGAAAGTTGTGTGAGCATGGATACAAGATTTTTCATTTTGGCTCCCATAACGTTTGGTTGCTCCGGGGGACAATCATTGCATTGCCTGTCGCATTCTGCATTAACACGGTTCCTTCAGGTTCCAGCCATTGACTAAAACCAAGAAGAATAGTGTGACCAACACTAATTATAATAGGAAAACCACATAATCAAGAATAAAATTTCACACTTAAGGTCATATCCTAGGTTATTCATGGTCATTTCTAAAACACTAATATTGTGTTCTATGCTTAGAATTATCCTTAGGGTTCTTACTAAGGCTTTCACATCGTAGTTTCTAAAGGTTGACTATACCTTTCCTCTGATACCAACTATAACGACCCATACTTTACATACATTGTTATTACTTCAAAATTGAAGCACACTTATTACAAAATATAAAAAAACCATGAAAGGACCGTATAGGTATAGTGTCTTTAGAAACTGGAAAGCATAAAAAACTGGTTCATAAAGCATCTACTTTGCCTCCCATTTATTTCATCATATCGAGAGTCCCTTTTGGCATATTCTACTTCATAACCTTCTTCCTGACCTGGGGAAATAAAACATACAAAAGGGTGAGCTCAAATGCTCTGTAAGAGTAAACAAAATAAATATCAATCACATCATATACATAAGCACATAACTTTTGGAAATCTTAACCTGCAAAAGAGATCATAATAACATGGGATAAATCATAGTAGCGAAATGTAATCCAAATAATCATAAAATAAAACATTAAACTTTGTGGAATACACACATAATCATTGGGAATCATTTCTTGTTAGTCAATACCCATTCCCAAGACTATCTTAGTGTACAAAGTCCACTTCTGAACCGAGTTCACTCCTTGTTTCAGTCCTATTTCACTGAACCGGTTTAACCTACCGTTCCAGCCATGTCTATCTCATGAGATATAAAATATTTACCCAATTCATTAGAGGGAGATATAGGTCCCACCCATCTCATAATGATACCATTCTTATGTGTCCCAAAAAATCAAAAACCATACATCATAGCATAACCCATGTAATAAAAATGGGAATCTTAAACATCGTGACATCATAAAACAATTCATATATGGTAAAAGAATTCATAAATATATTTCCATCACAACATAATCAAATAAATATAATAATAGGGATAGAAATAGAACTTTATATTATCTTAGATGGAAAATAATTTTGATAAAACACTTGAACTCCATTCTTGAGGAAAATATCCTTTCTACTTCAAAAATAGTTTTCCTTTCTTAACATGTCATAGAATTCTAAACTAATAGAAGTTTATTAAAAATAAACTTGAAAACGTGTAAAGGAAGCTTCTTGGAAATAATGTTTTAAAAATCCATTCATTCCGTATAAGTTAAAAAAACATTCTTCTCGTACTTTTGTCGCAAAAGTCAAAAAGTACCTCGTACGAAAAACGACAAAAGACTCCTTTCATATCCTTTACTAAAAACACACCAAAGGGTAAAATTGGACTTAAACAATTGTAGGTGGATGGAAATAATATTACATATTGAGGAAACATTGATGTGGATGATAAAATATGCCCCAGTAAATACAAAGTATAAACAATCTCAGATAAAAATGAGATTGTTATATTTTCCCTTACCTTAGGTCCGATTTGCCTCGTAAGTGTCCGAACCTCCTGTATAATGATTTAAATAATGTTATTTACTTATTAATATATCATAATTATTGTTATTATATCATATATGGTCATATTATTAGCTTCTTATTAGTAATATTTAATTACAACTTGTTATTCGGGTGTTTATTACTTTTTGTTCTTATGCATGTTTTGTCGAATAAATTATTATTCTTCTCTTTAGGTTATAGATACATCATTTCCAGAATCTTATTATTGAAATATATATCTTATTAATTCATTCAATTCATTTATATAATCAATATGCAATGAAGATCATGTAGAACGAGTCGCATCACATTGTGGAGACGGTATTCCGTACGTACGCACGAGCGATGATATCGTTCCCATGATCATGGAATTGTATTGGAGTGTATGTATACTATTTCAGAATCAATATCACTTTACAATAATCATATATAGTTATTATTTACACCATTATACCCATCCAAGTAAGGTGGTGGTGGAAATTAGATTACACCACGGCGTGGAGATGGTATTCCGTACGTACGCACGCCCGGAGATTTCATTTTTCATAGGATGGATAGATGGTGAAATAGGGTTGTTTCATACATATAATAACATATAATTATATTAGTGATACTGATGTTATTACTACATAATGAAACAACTAAAGAAGAAGAAGTGGATGAAGAAATAAAGATGAAAGAATCGGTAACGGACATTACCTCTTCTTTGAAGTGATTCTTTGAGACCTCCTTTTAGGGCACTAAAATTGGTCTTTGAAGAAGACCAGGACCTCTAGGATGTCTTTAGGGAAGTGGAGAAGAGATAGTGGCAGGGGTTTGCCGAGCATGGAAGCCCAAATTAGTGTTAGGAAGAGAGGGAGGAGGTGCCCTTTTATAAGGGAGGAGAGGGGCACCTTTGGAATAACTAAATATATTATTTTATTATAAATCCAAATTCGTTTTTAAATAGATCCAAATTGATTTATTTCTAAGATACGGTGGGTATGGGTCGAAATCCTCTCATCCAATATAATTTAGACAAGTTAGGTTCCCATTTTTAACTTATCATTTAGATTTAACATTAAGTTAAATAATTTTACTTTTACCATGTCTTCTTGTGTTCTTACAATATAAGGTTAATAAACTTACTATAACAATCCAAAAGAACCCCAAGTTGTTTATTATTAATATATATAACCTTATCTAAGTCATTTGGCCGAACCTTAGATTTTTAGGAATTAAATAACAATTAATAATATAATATTTGTTTTAAAAACTATTTTATGTCAATTTTGAAACTATTTAGTAATTCATTTTTGTGAAACTCATAACATAATGATTAGTTTGAATAAAGTTAATTAAATCAATAATAACTTGTCATATTAACCTATAAAATTATTGTAATTCATAAAAAGTCTCAAATTACATTTATTTAGGTATTTATAAAATTAATTATGTCAATATTTCATTAATAAGATAATTACTCCATCATCTTTGTGTCATAAATAATTTAAATTATTTAATGTCTAAAAATTACAAATAAAATACCATTATGTAGTAAATCTTTTTAGCTTTCAAATGAATATTTTTAGTCGAATTTAGCTTATATATAACCTTATATTAATAATTATTTACTTATTAAACTTTGATTTTAACTATTTTAACCCTTCTTTAAATAAATTAATAATAAATGTCCTAATCTAATACAAGTGGGCCTAAATGGTCATATTTTATTCCTAAGTTTGTTTCTGGTAGAATTGCACTTATCCAATAGAATTAGGACATGTGTTAGGGTAATAATAATATCACTTTTACCCTTAATTACCCTATTTACTTTTAACAGTGGTAAATAAAAGTAAAAAGTTACTATTCACCAAAAATTAGTTTCATCTCATTGAACCACATATTACATATTGACATCAACCATGTCTCTATAATTTTTGAAATTCCACTCACAGAAGCGGTAAAATTATGTTTTTTGAAAAATTCAGTTTTTTAACTTCCACTTAGTGGTTTTACTATTCATCAAAAATTGAAAGTTTTCAGAAAAATACCATAATTTCACCCTAGGATAATTTCGATATTCCGAATCCAAAAATGAAGTCCATTTTGAAAAATAAAATTTATAAAATTTCAAAAAGTGGTTATTACTATTCGTAACGGCTAGTTTTAAGCATATCATTGTTTAGTGAAACTCAGTATTGCAAACAATGCAAGCTATCGAGGAAGGTTGTGATTTCGTGTAAATCAAGACAAGCGAGTGTTGTGTGTAGAAAAGTATTTCTTTGATGATTTATATAACATAAAAGTCTCGGGTGTTACATGTATGACCCATATATCTGGCACTTAAACTTATAGTACTATGTGCTGAAGTAGATTATTTCTATTTCAAATATTTATTACTCACAAGAAATAATAATAACATTAATTCACTCCAAATATTCCTTGTAAAGAGTTTTATGAAAGAATTTTATTTATATAATATTTGATACCATTTTTTTGGTCCATGGTTTCCATTGATATGTGATAAATGACAAGAATTTATTATGCCTATGCCCTAATATTTGGACACACACCATTCAATTATTTCATCTTAAGAATATTTAAAATAAAATAAATCAAATAAATAATAGAAAACTACCAGAACAATGAATCTAGTATTCATTTGATATGTAAATTATGGATAAAATACCATGTTATCCAAGTAATTTTTCACATTATATAATCATGGAAAAACGTCCATACTATCATTGAAATTTTTCTTATCAAATACCTCATTTTAAATTTCTATTTCCTTATCATATTTTTCATTTTCTAGAATAATTTTGAATATTTCATCATCTAGTATAGTAAAGAAACCATTATTATATTTTGTTTATATATTAAACCCTTAAAATTATAGCATCTATCAATTAATACTTCAGTTTTAATATTTCATATTCAATAAGTACCATAGGTATTGATAATACATATAAACCACTACCATGGAGATCATAAGTAATGGTTTAACTATTAAAAAATCAAGTAAAATGGGAAATAAATATTTATATATATAGTATGAATTTAATTTTAGAATCCTCGAGAGTTTAAATTTCATAATATGAATGATAGAAAAATACGATTGACCCTCTTATGAAGATATTATCTAATTACATAATCAATCATGTACCATATTAAATGAAAGTCATTATTCAAATTAAAAGGTCATAATTGGTGTGGCCATAATTTTATGTTTTCTTTGAATGATTCTGCATATGAATAATCAAATAAAAAATAAACTTCCTTTCAAAAAGGGTGATTTGATGGGTAATAAATCATGTGAAAATCCTACCTAAATCAATGATAAAAACTGATGTGTCTATGTAATCTTTATATGCCATTCAATATTATTAAATAAAAATTATTTTGTTTGTACTAGAACTTAGTAATATTTGCTTTAATTTCTTACATGGATATTTTTTAGCAAATTACAGTTCCCTATATGACAATGAAGTGACACTTTTCCCAATTTAGTGCTATAAATTTTATATTCCCATATTTTAATTACCATTTCATGATTACTGAGGCATGTCTCAAATAATCATTTTTGTATAACTAAACCATCCTTAAGAATACACAGTAAATACTCTTAAATAACATAAATAATATGTTTTATAAATCATTTAAATATCTCTAGTTAATTACACATATTTAATGAAATGTTTTGATAGGAAATGGACCCATACTGACATTTGAAGTTGATTTTATATTGATCTTCTTGATCCACTAGAATAAGATTTTAGCTTGAATTTGTAACATAAAAAATAATATTTATCTTTATCTATCCCCTCAGGTATCTGATTAATTGATGGAATCTATAAGTGACCCATTTTTTTTAATTTAAGATTTTGATAGTGCACACATACTCTGAATCCAATAATTTTACATTTTATAATCAATTCATTATCATTATTTTATTCATTAGCATGAATCATATTTTTGGAATATATTGAAATGTATTTATTAAATATATTCCCATAATTAAAAAAATTATTCATTTATCAATTATTTCGAGTTAAATTTACTTAACTACATCCCTCTTAAATGATTCTAGTCATATTTATGGGTTTTGAATAATTTTAGTCTTTATTTTTAACCACTCATTATGTGTTTGAATAGTGTGGATGATTCCTTGGATTTCCAGTGTCCACATGATATTGATTTATTTCCATTCCTAAACCCAATGTGGAATTTTCCTTCTTATTTCAACATTAATGTTTTGTTCATTATTACTATATGTTTCACTTTTTATTTAAAAAATGAGTACATTAAAGTATTACAGCGTTTCATTAACTTAATATTTGGTAGATTAATGATGAGGTTATCAAATTAGAGTATGAGTCCTGTGAGAGCTGCTTAATACACTTCATCATATTTATTTATTTTTAGTTTTCTATGTTATATTGATATTTTTTATATCTTATATTTTATCTATAAACATAATGTAGTTTTCCACTTTTTATTGACTAAAAATAATGTTGTTTGAATAATATTCAAAATTAAAGATTACATAGTAGTCTTTGAATTATGATAAATTCCTAATAGATTTTGTAAATTAAAAATTTTCATTTTTATCTTCCACTAGAGATGCATGTCTCTCTTGGTCAATACAATTAATACATGACTCACGGAAAAGAAAATAATTTCGAGTATTATTGGAACTTAACCTTCATATTTTATCTATAGTATGAGTAGATTAGTGATACATTTAAATTTTTCCAACTTTAAAAGAATTTAATATAAAATGGTATATAGGTACTTCACACATTATTCAATGAGTTAATGTAAAACTGATATTATCTTCATCTAATCAAATATAAAAATTTATAATTTTATTATTTGTCTAAAATTAATGTTGTATAAAAAATAATAAACTTGCATCCTTAATGTAAATGAACCAATAATATATTGTATGTAAAATGTTCCCAAATCTTAAATCCCATGGGGGATCTTTTTTTAACCCCAACATATTTCCCCTTTCTCAGTGAGATTAATTTTCATCCTTATATCTTATTTTTATACAGTATGATATCCATTAGTAATTTTACACATACTAAAATTTAGGATATATATTTGGAGAATGTTATATTAATGTGATGATTCATGATGAACTTGGGGAAATTATTATATTAATAATCAATCTTCCATTGACACATATTCTCTCAGAAAGGGATATGTGCCTTATTAATCATGGAATCCTTTTAAATTTATTTATCATTCTGTAAATTTTTTTTCTCCAATTATGTTTTCCCTAAACCATATTTTTTCATTTTACCTCTTTTTTTATTCCATTCTATATCCTTCATAATCTCATTGTTATTCTTTTTAGTATTCCCCTTTAAGTCTTGTAAACTCAAACTTTTAGTATCATTACATTCTCTCATTGGTTTTTCTTTGTGTTAGTCAGTAGTGTATTAGGTAATATATCTTAAAGAATCAAAGTAATTTTTCCTATTTGGTAAAAAATATTATATATATTGGATTCCAGATTCTGGAAATGATTATCTTAGTAATTCATCCATTATAATCTTTTACAATATAAGAAGGTATCACAACTTTCAACTAAAATATCCACTTTTTTTAGTTTCTGAATCAACTACCAAAGCTATTTATACTGTACCTTAATGAATGGTAAGATTATTTATAATTATAAAGTAATTACCTTGATGAATTAAACATTAATAGTCCTTGAAAATTAATTAAAATTATTTTTACTATTTTTTTACTTCATTCTTGATTTTTATTTTCATGGCCTTAATAACCAATTATAATTATTTTAAAATTATAATAAATGTTAGTTATATCCCATATAATTTACCTTGTGGGTTTTTATCCTTTCACTGAATGCTATTCTCATTGAAATCTTGAAACCCTCCAAACATCTCACATGATTTTGGGAAGAGATTTGATGTAGATGGTACTTGATTTACTATATAGATATAATCATACTTCTTCAATAATTCATTAACTTGGTCTACCATGTCATATGTCTCTTCTACATGATGGATTCCTCTATATGGTGAAACATGACCACTTTTCCATAAAATTTCTATATTTTTAATAATTTCAAGAATAAATCTTTTTATTTTCAGTTTTCTCACCATTAATTCACCATTCAGTGAGGTACCAATTAGGATTGTTGAGTATTAATTAAATCCATGAAAAAAATTTAATTTGAATCCAAACATCTATGTCATTATGTAGACCACTATGTAGAATCTCTGAAAAGTTTTTTCAAACGTCATAAGTTGAATATAATTTTCTTAGATAAAATTAGGAATATTATTAAGTAGATTCATCATCTATAATGGTGGGAAATAATTATCAAGAAACATCTTGGAAAACATGTCCTATATTATGATGAAACTATCACATAGCATATTTAATCAATATATTACTCAACCATTCGATGAAAATGTACATTATCATATCTATATAACATTGTTTGAGACTCAATTTCACTTGGTGTTTTCTTATATATATATATATATATAACTATATAAGATGTTGTGTATATTTTCATGTTTTAGGTTACCAAATTAGTATATATTTTAGATTATTTATAGCACAATAAACATTATCTTTCTTTTTTTGAATTAGTTTATGAAAAATACATTATATATCATAAATAATGAATAATAATTTGTATAATATAATTAAACTTTTACTTTCATGAATTTAATTATATTTATGGGGAATTTTATTGTGGTACCACCCCATTGATTTTTATTATCTCCTGGAAAATAAATCTTTGTTCACATGGATCACTTGTTTATGAGGTGTCTTTTATTTCACTTTTCATTGAAAATGTAATTGGTGTATAGCTCATGAACTTATGACCCAAAAACAAGATTACCTGAACACCTCATGCATAAGAAGGAACACAAATTTAAAAATAAATATTTAATGAAATGTGGGATTTTAATAACTCAAGATTTTAAACCTTCAGTTTTTGTTTCTTCAGTATTGAATTC
Source organism: Viscum album (assembly GCA_963277665.1). Classification (NCBI taxonomy): domain Eukaryota; kingdom Viridiplantae; phylum Streptophyta; class Magnoliopsida; order Santalales; family Viscaceae; genus Viscum; species Viscum album. The sequence continues at coordinate 1,182,271,929 of OY728150.1, read as the reverse complement.
AAAAACATGAAATTAAAATAGACATAATTAAATAATTTTGAATTTGATAAATGTGTAGAAATATATAAACTATTTCCCAAACAAATAAACTACAATATAATAGTATAACATTATCGTGGTGTAAACCACATTGGAATAACCAAAATCCTAATGTTTATTGTTTCACTAAATTTAAAATTGATGATAACCTTGAAAATAATTTTATTTTGTGTCACAAATAATATTAAAAAATATTAATGAAAACAATAAGTAAGAAGTGAATTTAAAATGATGTATTTTAATATAATTATATTCCCATTTACTCATGAATTACACCAGATCCATTAACTGTAATGTTATCAATAGTATTTAGTTTTAATATGGTCATATCCAACAATTTCATTTTAATTATTTAAATTTACTTAGTTAATGAACTAATATAGCTAAAATTAAATAAATAATAATAATTTTAAGAAAAATTTAAAAAAATTAATATTTTTATGAACCATATTAAATTAAATTTCAAATATTAATAAATAAAATTTTTGAATAATTAATAAGGAAAAACATATAAATTATGTATCAACAAAATATTAAAATAAAATTAATAGTCATGAATACAATTGATTTAAAAAATTTATAAACTTCATTTTACTATGGACCCCTGAGTCTCATGTAATCTAGACACCATCGATTGAATGTTCTTCTACCAACATTGAATGTATCACCTTGAAATATTGCATTTGAAATTAAAAAATTCCATAACATGATTTTAAAAGAATAAATAACATATAAAATAATAGAACACAATAATATTTTTATAAAGTAAACATAATAGTTATCTTATTAATTGAAAACAATAATGAAAAAATATATAATACAAATAACATAAAAATCTTAAAAAATATTTATTGAGCTACAAAAACCAAAAAAGGTGTAAATTACTGTAAAAAGATATCTATATCTATCAATAACAAAAACATTTTAATTTTCTATATCATAAAAAAATATAAAATATAAAATCCTTTTGAATCCATATCCACTCATTTTGGGGTATGACCATGATGTGGTTATTTAAATCTTGTTAGTTGAATATTTATCACTAAGATATATTTGTGCTATTTTGGGGTAAAATGATTTTTTTCATTATATAACTCATCATCATATATGATTAAATTGAATTCTTTAGAAACAACAATAGTGAGTCACTTTAAATTTATATTTATGATATTATTTATTTTATTCATTAATAAAGTACCATTTTAAATGATTGTATACTTCACTATTTTCTAGGTTGGGAAATGAAGGAAATATAAGAAGGTCTTTATGACATATTTTTTTTCTTTTTCTTTTTTTCTTTATAATTTCCCAAATATTGTATTTTGATTAAACTAACTTGAAATCATTAAAAACACCACGATTTTGGCAATATTCATCTCATATTCAATTAAAATTCCTCTTAAAATATATGTATTATATTTTGTATTAAGTATGAATTTATTAAAAAATTGTAAGTGTATTGACAAGAAAGATAACATAGTATCTATTGAAAGTACATATAACAGAAAAATTATATAAATCAAAATCCAATGGAAGTTCAGTCTCTTTATAATCATTAATATATTACTAAATATCATTTGACTATGGGTACTTTAATCTCAATATTCAACAATCACGGGAACATAAATATCACTCTTTAGATTAATTTTCAAAACCATCATGTTAATTTTAAATTTATTGCAAATACCATTTATTTCCATTTACTGGAAAGAATAATGAATAATTTTTAACAAAATAAATAAATATTACTTTTATGTTTATAATTTTTATTATTAAAACTATTTCTCACTCATTCTTCCAAAAAAATTCCAAATATTAGCTCCTTTAAAAATAAATTCAAAGATTTTGATTTCAAGTATAATACTTATGCCAACACTTTTATATAGTCTCCCAATTTCTAAGCATCAAGTTTCACTCTCGATTTAGTACGAAATTATCCCATTATGGTCACTATAACCCTTAGGTTATGTCAATTATTTTATCATATATCCCTTAATAATTTGATCTTAAATCATCATAATCCCATTGATATTATATTCCAATGATAAAAAATAAATAATAGTGATATGGCTCTCATCAAATCGTCTCTTCTCTCCCTCATTCATTAAAAAAGTAAATGCCTAGTAAAAAATGATAATAAATGAAGAATAATTTGAGCTTATACGAGAGAAATATACTAAATTATATTAAATTAAAATCATAGTGAATAAATATTAATTAACAATCTTTATTAAGAAATATCTTAGAATAAAACAATTAAAATTATATAAAACACAAATTTATCCATTAATTCACTTGTTAAATAATTAGAGTTTTCTAAAACACAGTAATTTCACCAAAATATATAATCCCTTATGTATTTAAGATAAAATTTTATTGTCTTTCATATATTTAATACAGAATTTTTTCCAAATTATTAAAAAGAATATAGTGATAATGATTAATCAGCATACATAACTACATTTCAAAATAAATCTAAACTACATTACTTATAGATATTTATTTATTCCCATGGTATTAAGGCTTATAATATATATGGGGGAACAAATTATAGTATTAAAAAATTATTATAAATTTATTTCTCTATAAATATTAATAATTTTTTTACATTACCAATCAGATAATATATCAGAGTAAAAATAGTTCATTTTTCAAAAATATAAACTGTATGAAATACAATAAGTCATAGAGAAATAAAGTGATTAGTATTTTAAAAATTATAGAAGAAAATGTTAACGCAAAAAAAAATTAAATGATCGGTATTATAAAAATAAATTAAATAATTAAAATTGTTGTAATTCAAAAAATAATACAATGGTAATTTAAAGTTGTATAGAGATGATGTTTAAAACAAAAAATGAATTTTTTGTTAGTAGAACAAAAACTCCATTAAAAATATTATTGTAAAAAAATATTTATAAACCAATGTTTAAGGTTTATATATATATTGGATCCAAGGTATCGATGAATTTAAAACCCTTATATAGTATTGAATTTTTTATAACTATTAAATGCTTTGTATTCCTATCCCTGAAATTCTTTAACTAAGAATGTTTCTGGATTATCTCTTACGCACTTATGAAATTCCTGACCTTTTTATTACCAGATTCAGAATACTATGATCCATTTGATAGATAATAAAATAATTATAATGAAAATACATAGATATTTTCACTTGATCCTCATAATACACAACACTTAGTGAAAATACTCATAAAGAAAAAAATTAAAATTATTTAAATCCCACTCATTATTAAGAAATTAAAAAGATTCGAAATTACCTAGAACATTCAAAATGAGTGTTCCTTCATTAGTTAAATGTTCTCATAATTAGAAAAATGAAGCACTATTTATATGTATCATCCTAAAAAACTAAATTGGTAAAATGCATAAAATATTTCAGCCTATTGTAACTATATCAGAAGAAAATTTTCATCTATTTATGAACCTAGTTTTTTGATCTATCTACCAATGAGTTTAATCAACATTTATATATTTCTCATAAATATGGTGACATGAATCCATCAAGAATGTTCAAACTGCAATATTTTTTTTCCAAATATACTTAGTTCTCTGGTATATATGTTACTGGAAATTCATTCGGAACATACATAACTACTTAATAAAATTAATTTAGATAAAAATTTTCAGAATTTTATTGTGTTTTCGAAAATAAATTATTAAAGTGATTCATTGAATCAAAAATCTCCAAAATAATATTCTCTTGTCTTTAAATCACATAACACGTAAAGAAATTGAAAATTTCAATTGAATTTTAAATAAGACATCCTATGAGTCTTAATTAAGAGAATGGATACATTATTTTCAAATTAATATATAATAAACTCAATACTTATAAAGAGAATATAAGAATCCAATAATTACTTACCCCACACATGAAATACTTGACGCTCTAAATTTTCATTATTTTATCCCACTTTTTATTTTACCTAAAAATTAATCAAATAACCATTATAGGTTTATCCCTAATTTTTATCTAACAAAAGTAATAACACTATAAATAAGGGTAGATGAAAATTGGAAAAACAAAAATCAAAAAATAAAAATAATATTCAATAAAAAATAAAAATTTAGTTCTCTTAAGAAAATTTTGATCAATGTTTTTAGTTTAATATAATAATTTTCAACTTTTCATAACATTAAAAATTAGTTTAAGAGCATTGATGCAATAAAATTGGTCAGTCTCCATGTAACGCCCTGACCCCAGTTACCCAGAGTCGGTGCGTTATTACATAAAATTGGAATGATCACAAAAGATCAAGTCTTGAATGAACGATTAGTTTAGTAGCCTTGGAAACACTAGATACATTCAAAAAGTTTACATTACATCATAAAATGAAAACTACAACAACACAGTATCCATACACCACACTCATATCCCCTTATATTATCCCTGTAGGTCATTTATAAAATACTTCTTCACATCCTCAGAAAATTAAACTAGAAAGGGGTGAGCTCAGACGCCGAGTAAGGATAACAATATAGCTGAAACATTTATAAATAAGCCTAAATATTTAAGGCAATGTATACCTAAAACAAAAGCCTTTTAAACTTGAACTTCAGCATAATATAGTAGAAATAAAATGAAATTATTCCATTTACTTATTCACATGGATATTCTATTAATCGAATAATTACATGACATATCAATAACCACTTTCATAATGATGGAATGCATAATGCCAGACTATCATAACCATGTATCCAAGGCCTCGTGCCCAGACTACAAATAATATTTTGTCAAGGACTCATGCCAAGAAACTATTTTGTCTCATGAGACCTACAGATTCATTGAGAAGCTATAGCAGGCTCAACCCATCACTTATTAAGTCCAATGCATTCCTCATATGAACAGGTTTAAACATAACTTAAACATTCGTATTAAAACCCGCATACAAAATGTCAATAATTTTTCCACAAACCATGAATGGTACAAAAATAAAATTTCCACAATAAAAAATATCACAAATCCTTCAATACAATATGGATGTTTTGTATCATAATAAATCAAATTTCAATAAACATAAATTCCATCAAAGTAATGTTGACATAGATTAAATCAAAACTATTTGAGAGAAATATATCTTTTTTTTTGAAATAATTTAAAAGTCACATAATTATAAAAGAAAATATTTACTTTAAAAATATTCTTAAAATATTTTAAGGGAAGCTTCGAAGATTTTACAATTGTGGAAAATAGCCACACCGACCGTATAAGTTAAAAAAATACATTCTTACCTTAGTTTGTCGAAAAGGATAAAAAGGTCCATGTTTATAAAATGACGTAAAGATTCCATTATAAACTTATTATAAAAAGTAAAACAAGGGTATAAATGACTTTAACCTATATTCTATAAAATATTATGAATTTTTTGAAATATATTTTTAAGAAACATGAATGTGGATGATAAAAAGGTACCAGTAGATAATTACGTATTAACATCCTTGGATAATGAAGAGATTGTGAAATAAACCATTACATTGTACTTTTCATTGGTTGAGGGTAGTTTAACCTCATGTATAATGGTAAAATAATGGTTATTAAATTATACAAAATCATATACATTAATATTATATCATATATGATCTTCTAACATTGATTTGTTAATAATATCTTAGAATTATCATCGTTTTGGGTGTTAACAAAATCATTTTCTTTTATATATTTGTTACATAACTTGTGTCTATTATGGATGGGTTGTATCTTATTCATATCCATAATTATATCAATTCCATAAGCATTATTTTTTATCATCAAATGAGAAATATAATTTCATGGATACGATGGGGAATGAATCTCATCGCGTTCGTGGAGACGGTAGTCCGTACGTACACACGAGCGACAATATCATTATTTTGAAATTAAAATAATATTTAATTTGATGGTATATAATTTATACAAAAACATTAACATGTTATATTTATTATTTACATAAATTACATATCATTATCATAATCATCAAAATAATAATGTTTTTGAAACGCAATTACACCACGATGTGGAGACGGTAAGTCATACCTACGCACGTATGGTGACATGTCATTAAAAGGATGGATAGAATACTGAATAAGGTTGTACCATATTTATAATAACATCATAGTATATAGAAGATACTGGAGTTATTATTTTATAAATGAAATAACAATGAAAGAAGAAGTTGAACAAGAAAGGAACTTGAAAAAAGGTGGTGAAAACATTACCTCTACTTCGGGTTCTTCTATTAGATTTTATCAAAAGAGATCCTTAAGATGGATTTATGATCAAGCTAAGGCCTCTAGGATGAAGTGAGGTAATTTGAGAGAGTATTTGGGCTAGGTTTTGCTGAACCAAAAGGATTTGAAGGTGTGAAGAATTGGTTAGAAGTTGTGTCCTTTTATAAGGGGGAGGAGGGGATCTTTAGGAAAAACTTTAAGTATTAATTTATAATGAATTCATATTCAGTTTCTAATGGATCCAAAGTGGATTATTCAAAGTCTAAGGTTTATATATTTCTAAATACATTAAACCAATATATTTTAGACAGGTTTGTGTCATTATATTAACCTTATCTTTTAGATTTAACTATAAGTTAATTTGATTGACATTTACCATGTCACTTTGTATTTTTATATTATATTGTTAATAAACATACTATATAAATCCAAGAAACCCCCAAGTGGTCCATTAATGATACACCTATAACAATATAAGTCCTTTTTCTGAACCACAGGTATTTAGGAATATAATATCAATTAATAGTATAATACTTGTTTTAAAAACTCATTTATGTAAATGTTTACAATATTTAATAATCGATTTTTGTTAAAGTCACAAAAACTGTAAGAATTTGAACCAAATTCATTTAAAAAATAATAACATGTCCTGTTAACCAATAAAATTCATGGATGGAATAAATACATTCAAATTATATTTATTTTAACATTTATAATATGAATTATTTGATTCTTTCATTAATAAGGAAAATACTGCGTCATTATTGTGTCATAAATGATTTAATTATTAAATGTCTAAAAATTATAAATAAAATAAAATTATTTAGGAAATCATTTATATTTATAATTGATATTTATAGTCGAAAATATAACATATATAACCCTATGTAAAAATTGTTTTGCTAAAAAATACATGCTTATGTCATTTTTGTATTTACTTTAACTTAATTAATATAACGTGTCCTTATCAACTAAAAGTGGGTCCATGAGGTCCCAAAATCGACCCAATGATGCCCATGGTCCGAACTTCATCAACCAATAAGGTTAGGACGTGTTTTAGAATAATTTATTATTATAATATTATTATTATTTTTACCCTTATTTACCGGATTTACCCTTTAACCATGGTAAATAAAATATTTTCCGAAATAATTATTCAAAATGTATAAAAATAAAATTTACCTATTTACACAATTTGGAAATCCTGATTCAAAATATGGAAACAATTTTTTCAAATTAAAAACATATAAGTGGCATAAATTAATTTAAAATTTATTCCCGCTGTCAAAACAAAAAGCGTGTTTTTAAGAAATAATAACTATCAAAAGATTGACACTTGTTTATGTCCGGTTTAATTGTGAAATTATTTTCAATGACCAAAATTGTATTAAATGGTAAAATTTATTCTAAATATACTTTAAAACCACTAAATTACCTAATTTATCGCTAATAATTATTTTGATTAAAAAAGTTGTTTTTAATTAAAATTTAGTAATTTTCACTATTCATCAAAATATGAAAGTTTTCATAAAAATACCCAAATTTCACCCTAGGATAGTTTTGATATTCCGAATCCAGAAATGAACTGAATTTTTAAAGATAAAATTTATAAAATTTTAAAAAGTTGTTATTACTATGCATAACGACTAGTTTGATTTGTCATGGTGTGTTAGAATCTTGAAATTGCGTACAATGCAAGTTATTGCATTATTCAAAGGGAAATGTACCACAAAAGCCTGGGGTGTTACATATTCCCCTCTATTAAATTATTTTGTTCTCGAAATTTCTTGAATATTATTGCTTAAAAATACTCGGATGGTTCTTCATCGTAAGTTCACTGGGTTCCCACGTTGCCTCTTCCATCTTATGGTTTCTCCATAAAACTTTTACCAAACGAGACGTCCAGTTTCTCAACACTTGTTCTCTTGTATCAAAAATCCTATTGGGATCTTCGCAATAAGACAAATCAGGTTCCAGCTCTAATTCCTCATAGGTGAGTACATGTGTTGGGTCAGGCATGTATTTTCTCAATAGTGATACGTGGAACACATCGTGAACTTTGGAGAGATTTGGCGTCATTCCCAAACGGTATGCTACAACCCCAATTAGTTCTAGAATTTCAAAAGGCCCGATGTACCTGGGACTCAATTTACCTTTCTTATCGAAACGTATAACTCCCTTCCATGGAGACATCGTCAAGAAAACATGAGCTCCTACCTGAAATTCCAAATCCTTCTTTTGATTATCGACATAGGTCGTATGCCTACTTTGAGCTGCTTTGATGTGGTTTTGTATTACCTTTACCTTTCCATCATTTCCTCCAGCAGTTCTGGGCCTACATGTTTTCTCTCACCAACATCTTCCCAATAGGTTGGTGTGCGACATCACTTTCTATATAATGCTTCATATAGTGCCGTCTGAATACTTTAATTGAAGCTATTGTTACAGGAAAATATACTAGAGGTAAATATTGATCCTACATACCCTAAAAGTCAAGTGAGCATGATCTCAACATGTCATCTAAGGTTTGAATTGTCCATCCTAATTGTCCATCTATTTGAGGGTGGTAGGAAGTGTTCAAATGAAGTTCAGTATCTAAGGCCTTCGGAAGACTCTTCCAGAATCTTGAAGTAAAATGGGGATCACGATCAGAAACAATCGGTAGGGGTACTCCATGAAGTCTCACAACTTCATTAATATATAGTCTTGCTAGACGTTCCAGTGGTATATCTTCTCTTATAGAAATAAAATGTGCTTACATGGTAAGACAATCAAAAATAACCCATATTTCATCGTTCCTTCTATGAGTCTTTGGTAGTCCCATGTCAAAGTCCATTGTGATATTATCCCATTTCCACTCAGTTATGGGAAGAGGTTGAATGAATCCTCCAGTCTGTTTCCTTACAGCTTTCACTTGTTTCAAAACCAAACATCTTGACAAAAAATCAGCAATCTCCCTCTTCATGTTGTCCCACCAAAAATGTTCATTCAAATCCTTATACATTTTGGTTCTTTCATGGGGTATAGAGAAATTGGAACTTTGATCATCATCCAACAATTCCCTTTTTAGACTAGGTATATTGAGAACATAAAGTCTCCTCCCGAATTTCAAAATTCCAACTTCATACACAATGTCACTTAATCTCCTATCATTGACAACATTAATCTTATTTTGAAACTCTTCATCATCAGTCTGAGAACTCTTTATCCTTTCTAATAAATATGGTTTGGCAACCATTTGAAAAATCATTGATGTTTCACCTTCCATGGTGATTCCCATATCCATCGTTACTAGATCCATGTATATAGGATCCCTCTCAACTTTCGTCTTGATCAAAACTCCATTATATTTTCTACTCAAAGAATATACCACCTTATTTTCCTTCCCCGGGTGGTAGTGTGTCATGCAATAATAATCCTTAAGTAGTCCAAGCCATATCCTTTGACTCATATTTTGTTCTTTTTGTGCGAAAATTTACTTCAAACTCTTGTGATCAGTATAAATTTCACAATTTTCACCATAGAGATAATGTCTCCAAATCTTTAATGAAAAGATTATAGCAGCTAACTCAAGATCATGAGTAGGATAGTTATTCTCATGAATTTTCCACTATCGTGATGCATAGGCAATAATGCTATCATTCTGAATAAGGACACAACCGAGTCATTTCATCAATGCATCACTATAAATAACGAACCCATAATTCCCCGATGGTAGAGTCAATATAAGATAATTGACTAATCTTCTCTCCAGTTCTTCAAAGAATTCTTCACACTCTTTTGATCAAACAAATTTATCCCCTTTATGTGTGAGCATTGTTAATGGGTAAGCTAACTGGGAAAAATTCAGGATGAAACGTCGATAATAACCTGTTAAACCAATAAAACTGCATACCTCAGTTATACTCATTGGTGCTGGAAATTCTTGGATAACTCTTGTATTAGAAGGATCAACAATGATTCCATCCTTAGAGAAAATATGGGAAAGAAAAGAAATCTCTTGAAGCCATAATTCACATTTGCTAAAAATCCCATATAATTCATATCTTCTCAGATTCTTCAATATAATGCTTAATTTATTTTCCTGATCATTATAGCTTTTAGAGTATACCAAGATATAATAAATAAATACCATGAAAAATTCATCAATATATTCCTTGAAAACTCTTTTCATTAGATCCATGAAAATAGAGGGTGCATTAGTCAGACCAAAAGGCATTACTTTAAACCCGTAACTCCCGTAACTAGTTCAAAATGATGTCTTCATAATTTCTTCCTTCTTCACGCACAACTGATGGTATCCAGATCGAAGGTCAATCTTTGAAAAGTATTGAGCTCTATTAATTGGATCAAATAAATCATCAATTCGAGGTAGGGGATACTTGTTCTTTATTGTTATAGCATTGATCTCCCAAAAGTCGATACATAACCTCATAGATCCATCTTTCTTTTTAAAAAAAATAATAGGGGATCCCCATGGAGAAACACTAGGGAGAATAAATACCTTATTACTCAATTACTCTAGTTGTTTCTTTAGTTCAACTAATTCCATAGTGGCCATTCTATAAGTGGTCTTCAATATAGGCCTTGATCCAGAAATTAAATCAATGGAAAACTCAACTTCTCGTTTTGGAGGATGTGTAAGTAAATCCTTCGGAAACACATCTACATATTCTTTTCCAATAGGTACATACTCTATTTGAACATTCCTTTCCTCACCCACATTAATTTCATTCTCTTCATCCTCAATAATTGAATTTAGTTGAGCTATTGGGGGTTGATCTAGATAAGAATGAGGTGGTGACTATTCTACTCTAAAGATAATGTGTTCCTTATCATCATTATAAAAAATCGTAACCTCTTTCTTCTTACAATAAATCTTCACATCATGGTCTGAAAGCCAATCTATACCGATGATTATATAAAACTCAATCATAGGTATGACGATGAGATTAGCGGATGAAGAACATTTATGTGCTCTAATGGGGACTAATTCACAAAACATTGTTTCAATGGTACTTCCCTTAGGAGTTTTAACTGACAACTCCTTTGTTAAATCAAATTGGAAATATCTAATTTTCTTAGCAAAATGGGAAGATATGAAACAATGCGATGATCCAAAATCAAAGAAAGCATTTTGTAAACACGAGGAAACCATTAAATTACCTTCCACTATGTCGTTCGGAGCTTCTAATTCAGCAGTAGGGATAGCATAATTTTGGTCTTGATCCCTTATCCTTTTATGAGGTGAGTTACCCTAATGCATAGGACATTCATTTGCATAATTTTCCTTATCTCTACAATTATAGCATTCCATGTTGACAAAAACTCTCTTTCCCTTACAATCATGAGCTTGGGGGACTTTTTCACCACACTTTTAACAAACTCCCATTCCCTTCAAGCTAGTACCAGGGTGTTTCTTCCCACATTTACTACAGGATGGATAATCATCTTTTCCCTTCTTCCCTTTATTTTCATTTCCAGAGTGGTCATCATATCTCTTCTTCTCTTGGATTTACTTATAGTCTTAAGACATAGCGAATTTTTTTTCTGTCTTGATAGCACATGAGACAATATCTTCTTACGACGAGAAAGATTGTGAGACTAATGCTCGACGGATAAAAGGTTTTAACCCATAAAAGAAATGACCAATCTTAATTCTTGGGTTACGTATATAATCTGCTACATGCCTCTCTATCCTTGTAATGTTAGCCTCATAATTTGTGACATTCCCATCCTCCTTTTTCCTCAGACACAGAAATTGTCATTCCGTATCTGATCGATGGTCACGAGGAAAGTATTTTTCTAAGAAAATCTCTTTGAACTCCATCCATTCCATATTTGATACTTCTTCATCATCCTTCGTTTTTTGAATCTATGACCACCATTGATCAACATCTCCAGTGTGGTGGTAAACTACTATGATAAATTTTTCCCTTTCACTACTCCCCAAAGCCAAAAATATTTTCTCAATGGAACTTATCCATTGCTCAGCTACTAATGGATTTGTAATCCCTTTGAATGTTGGTGGGTGCTACCTCATGATGTGATCTAACATTGATCCTCCACACTGAGGATTAGGGTGCTCCATACGGGTAATGTTATTATTCATAACCTGAGTGAGTTGTCCCAGTATGGTGATTAGCTGATCAGCACCAGTTGCATCACCAGCTCCACTATAATTATCTTGAGCAAGAGGGAAATCCTTACATGGAGTGCTCACATTGACACAGTTTCCATTTTGTCAACTAGACACCATTTCTAAACAATGGCATAATATAGATCATTTTATGAATCAATATACATAATTCCATACATGTAAAACAATTAACATAAATTGAACTATTTATGGATACAATCCATAATCATAAAAAATATTTTATTTGAGAAAGTATATACTCATAAAACCCTCATAATGGATTGTAAATAAAATGTAAATTATCCTATGCATATCCCCCTGGGAGTGTCGTTACCAGGAGTGCAGCAAGGTCGGTTTTCATGCACTAGTTCCCATTTGAGTCTAGACCAAAGTGTTGTTTTCAGGTTTTACCCCTAGGTGCATCTGTGCTAGAGCCGCCTCTACCTGATCGTATCCAGACAGGAATTTATTGCTCGTAAAAGTAACAAAATATGTACAATACCCAAATTCATGGAAGTTATTCTATACTAATCCTCAATGTCCATCTTAGGTCGATGTGCTATAATAAAAGTTTATCTAAATCTAGTTTCCAAGGTTTGTACTAAACTTCCTCTGATACCAACTATAACGCCCTGACCCTAGTTACCCAGAGTCGGTGCATTATTACATAACATTGGCATGATAAAAAAAGATCATGTCTTAAAAGACCGATTGTTTTAGTAGTCTTCGAAACACTAGATACATTCATAATTTTTAAATTACATCATAAAATGAAAACTACAACAACATAGTCTCCATAGTCCACACTCAAATACCCTCATGTAATCCCTACAGGTCATTCATCAAATACTTCTTCACATCCTGGGAAAAATAAAACATAGAAAGGTGTGAGCTCAGATGCCTAGTAAGGATAACAATATAGCAGAAACTTTCATAAATAAGCATAAATATTTTAGGCAATGCATAACTAAAACAAAATCCTTTTAAACTTGAACATCAGCATAATATGGTAGAAATAAAATGAAATTATTCCATTTACATATTCACATGAATATTCTACTAATTTAATAATCACATGAAATATCAATAACCACTTTCATAATGATGGAATGCATAATGCCAGACTATAATAACCACATAGCCAAGGCCTCGTGCCCAGACTATAAATAATATTTTGTCAAGGACTCATGCTAAGAAACTAGTTTGTCTGATGAGACCTACCGATGCATATAGAAGCTATAGAAGGCTCCACCCATCACTTATTAAGTCCAATGCATTCCTCATATGAAAAAGTTTAAACATAACTTAAACATTTGTACTAAAACTAGCATAAAAATTGTCAATAATTTCTCCATAAACCATGAATGGTACAAAAATAACATGTCCATAGTCAAAAATATCGCAAAACCTTCAATACAATATGGATGTTTTGTATCATAATAAATCAACTTCAAAAAAACATAAAATCCATCAAAGGATGTTGACATAGATGAAATCAAAACTATTTGAGAGAAACATCTCTTTTTTTAAATAATTAAAAAGTAAAATAATTATAAAAGAAAATATTTACTTTAAAAATATTCTAAAAAGAATTTAAGGGAAGCTTTTAAGATTTTAAAATGGTGGAAAATATCCACACCCGCCGTATAAGTTAAAAAAAAGTCATTCTTACCTTAATTTGTCGAAAAGTTTAAAAAGGTCCAAGTTTGGAAAATGACGTAAAGATTCCTTTATAAACTTCTTATAAAATGTCAAACAAGGGTATAAATAACATTAACCCATATTCGGTAAAATAGTAATAATGTTTTGAAATACATTTTTAAGAAACATTGATTTGGATGATAACGAGGTACCAGTAGATAATTACGTATAAACAACCTCAGATAATGAAAAAATTGTGAAATGAACCCTTAGCTTGTACTTTCCCTTGGTTGAGGGTAGGTTAACCTTCTGTATAATGGTGAAATAATTTTTATTAAATTATACAATAATCACATAAATTAATATGATATCATATATGATCTTTTAACATTGATTTGTTAATAATTTCTTAGTATTATCATCAATTCGGGTGTTAACTTACTCATTTTATTTTATATATTTGTTACATAAGACATGTTTTTTATGGATAGATTGTATATTATTCATATAAATAATGATATAAAGTACTTAAATATTATTTTTAATCATTAAATGAAAATTATAATCGCATGGATACGATGGGGAATGAATCTCATCGAGTTCGTGGAGACGGTAGTCCGTACGTACGCACGAGCGAAAATATCATTCTTTTTATATTAAAATAATATATAATTGGATGGCATATCATATATAAAGAATAATTATGATGTTATATTTATTATTTACATCAATTACATATCATTATCATACCCATCCAAATAATAATTATTTTGAATAACAATTACACCACGGCGTGGAGACGGTAAGTCGTACGTATGCATGTATGGTGACATGTCATTCAAAGGATGGATAAAATACTGAATATGGTTTTAACATATTTATAATAAAATCAACTTATATAGAATATACTGTAGATATTATTTTATAATGGAAATAATAAGGAAAGAAGAAGATGAAGAAGAAAGGAACTTGAAAAAGGGTGGTGAAAACATTACCTCTTCTTCAGGTTCTTCTGTTTGGTTTGATCAAAATGGATCCATAGGATGGATTTATGATCAAAATAATGCCTCTAGGTTTAATTGAGGGAGGTTTATAGAGTATATGGGCTGGGGTTGGCCTAACCAAAAGGCTTTTAAGATGTTAATAATTGGTTATAAGTTGTGTCTTTTTATAAGGGGGAGGAGTGGCTCTTTAGGAAAAACTTAAAGTATTAATTTCTAATAAATTCATATTTGGTTTCTAATAGCTCCAAAGTGTATTATTAAAAGTATAAGGTTGGGATGGGTAGAAACCCATTCAACCAATATATTTTAGATAGGTTTGGGTCATTATATTAACATTATATTTAAGTTTTAACTCTTAGTTAATTAGATTGAAATTTACAATGTCACTTTGTATTTTTATATGATATAGTTGATAAACTTACTATATAAATCCAAGAGACCCCCAAGTGGTTCATTAATGATAAAAATATAATTATATATGTCCTTTGATCAATACTTCTGTTTTTTGGAATATAATATCAATTAATAATATAATACTTGTTTTAAATACACATTTATGTCAATTTTTAAAATATTTAATAATTTATATTTTTAATAGTTATAAAAACATTATTAATTCGAACCAAATTCATTTACGCTATAATAAAATTTAATATTAACCAATAAAATTCGTGGATGGCATCAAAACATTCAAATTATATTTATTTTAACTTTTATCATACCAATTATTTGATTCTTTCATTTATAAGAAAAATACTGCATAATAATTATGTCATAAATAAATTTAATTATTAAATGTCTAAAAATTATAAATAAAATACAATTATGTAGGAAATACTTTTAGATTTCTAATGAATATTTATATTCGAAAATATAACATATATAACCATATGTAAAAAAAATTTCTAAAAAATATATGCTTATGTCATTTTTGTATTTACTTTAACTTAATTATTATAAAGTGTCCTTATCAACTACAAGTGGCTCCATGGGGTCCAAAAATCGACCCAAGGTTTCCCATGGTCAGAAATGTATCAACCAATAATTTTAGGATGCGTTTTAGAATAATTTTTTATTATTATAATATTATTGTTTACCCTTATTTACCGGATTTACCCTTTAACCATGGTAAATAAAATATTTTCTGAAATTATTATTCAAAATGTCTCAAAATAAAAGTTACCTATTTACAAAATTTTGACATCATGATTAAAAAAATGGAATCCATTTTTCCAAATTAAAAACAAATAAGTGGTAGAAATTAATTTAAAATTAATTCCTCTAGTCAAAATAAAAAGCGTGTTTTTATGAAATAATAACTATTAAAAGATTGACACTTGTTTATGTTCGGTTTAATTGTGAAATTATTTCCATTGACAAAAATTGTATTAAATGGTAAATAAAATATTCAAAATATACTTTAAAACCACTCAAATTCATAATTTATCACTAATAATTATTTTTATTAAAAAATTTGTTTTTATTAAAATTTAGTAATTTTCACTATTCATCAAAATATGAAAGTTTTCAGAAAAATACCAAAATTTTACCGCAGGCTAATTTTGATATTACGAATCCAAAAATTAAGACCATTTTAAAAAATAAAATTTATAAAATTTCAAAAAGTGGGTATTACTATTCATAACGACTAGTTTGA
The DNA here is from genome assembly GCA_963277665.1 of Viscum album. NCBI lineage: Eukaryota > Viridiplantae > Streptophyta > Magnoliopsida > Santalales > Viscaceae > Viscum > Viscum album. Next base: position 1,182,255,215 of record OY728150.1, on the reverse strand, counting down.
TTGGTCACTGTGTGTTAGAATCTCAAAATTGCGTACAATGCAAGATATTGCATTATTCAATGGGAAACGTACCATGGAGGTTTGAGGGGATACAATAAACTCCCATTGAACTATGTTTTAAAATTTACTAGGATCTTGTTTTGATGAGTTCATACATTGAACCTTATTTTATAAACTTATTTGTGATCTTTTTTACAGTCATGATATTATAGAATAATTATTTTTGAATTATCAATATTTATACTTAACTATATTCACCACTGTTTTTCGAGAATTCTCTGGTTGCATCCTATACTCTTACTATTTTTATAAATGACATTTGGAGCTTAAAAATGGACTTATATGGAACGTATAATAATGTATTCAAGAGTTACAACCACTAAAACAATTTAATCATTGAATAATATAGGATATGAAGTTTGATTGTGACTAAAATAATTGAAATTGTTTTCCTTATAATGGTAATTGAGAATTCTAACTTCAAAATTTGTTTTCTAAAATTGCATGAATGTTGTTGAATGATTCAGTGGAAAATATATGGCCAAAACATATGTTTTTCAAATTAAATTTTTACAATTATTTAATAATTTATTAATTGGGAAAAAATATTCTTATAAAATAAAATACCCCAATAAAAAAATTTAAAAGTTTCAATAGAAATATATTACATTTCATGGGTTTAAAGACATCTCCCTCAAAAAAACAACAAAGATAAGATTCCATGATGTAATATTCTAATAAAAATAGATGATATTCTCTTTCATCGTAATTTAGAGGAAAATTTGAGCTAAAATGATTAATTAATCCCCATATACTAGATATTATTACAATAAAGTATATATATAAACAATGAAAAATAAATGAACAACAAATGAAATGAAGATATGATGGTTTTTTTGAGAAACCCAAAAAATTGAAAAATTATAAAAATTACTTCCTCCCATTTTGAAACATGTTTTTCAATAAATGGATATATTATTAAAAATATTAGGGTATTGAATATTAATTTATGTTTATAATTACCAATATTAGTCTAATGAATTAGAATTAATCAGAATTAAGAGGTTTTATAAAAAATGAGTGAGATTATTTTTAATTGTAATAAACTCAAGAATAATATCTCCTTTTTTTGTGATACCTAAGGAAATAATGTCTTAAATAGATTCACTTTTATCATATGTTATGTTTTGGGTATTAGAAATAAGTTGAACTATTATTATCAATATGAATTTGTGTTCGAGTAAAACACAAATAAAAACCAATGAGTGTGTGTTGTATCCAAAACACTTGAGTGAAACAAATTGCAGATACCAGATATTCAAATTAAGTAATTGAATATGCTATAAAATTTTGTATATTATTATACCACAAAACTAATTCCCCCTTAAGTAAATGAAATTATCAGGAAGTTTATTTTTCTATCTAACGAACAACCTCTAAATTCAAAATCTGAGTAACTTTTAAAAGAAAAATTGTTTCTATTAAAATAGAATAAACCCTATTTCATAGTCCCTCTATGGTAACATAAAATGATTTTTAATTGTTTTAAGTGTGATTTATTTATATTTATTTGAAATACCCTGAATTGAAAAAATTAAAAAATAATTTATGTTATAATTTCTTTTATATAAAAAACATCTGGTCATACATTTATAATATTTTTTCCTACCAATTTACTAGAATTAGCAAGATCAGGTTTAATATAAGTTTTTAATAGATTACTTATAGTTAATTAATTTTAAAATCCAAAAAAATTTAGTAGGTAATCAATATATTTATCCTAGGGTGGTTTATTTTATTTAGTTTTTTAATAAATTTGAAAATAATGTAAAGAAATTGAATTTCAAATATCATGATCATTTCAAAATAACATTCAATAAGTATAGAAAAACTATCAAAATGATAATTTTTGGTTAAAAACATAATATCATAGACAAATATTTTAATAAAAATGGTATCTCTTAAATTTGTTTTATAAAAATTGTTGGATTTACAGTCTCTTTGACAAATTGTTTTGAAGTAAATATCTAGTAATTCTATCATACCAATCTCTCATAGATTGTCTAAGTTTATCGAGTGACTTAGTATGTTTGAGAAAATTTCCTTAAAATTAAATTTATTAAAACCTAATAGGTTGTTCAATGCAAAATTTCTCTTGAACATATACATTTGGGAATGAAAATTACAATGAAATTTAAAATAATGTAAAAATTTGATATCCGATAAATTATAATAGGATTTTGATTGATTCATGTCTACAAACTATTGCAAAAGAGTCACTATATATATCCAATCATTATGAAAATAATCCCTAATAATAATATTTTCTTTATTTATTTTTTTAGGAAAATTTTTATCAAATTGTTTCTAAAAAATAAAATTTACTATAATTACTAACAGATCTTTCAGTCATTTAGAAAAGATCCAAACATTATTCCATTTAAATTGTTTAAGATCTACTTGAATAACTCTCATCTAAATTTAATCTCTTAAGTAATCATCTACTATTTTTTGTTAGAATTGTGATATGAAAGAATGATAATCACATTAATTTCCTAGGGAAAATCTAGTTTTAACTAGCTGAGTTGCATCCCCAATAATATTATTAGAAGGATTAAATATTAAAATTGACTAGTACTTAGTTAAATTGTATGTTTATCTTAAAATTATGGATTCTCATCTTACATTTATGTATTTTTTAGATTATTAATATCCAATGATATTAATTTAGGAGGATTTACTATTGGTTTATTTTAATTAAACGTGAGTTCATTAATAGAATAATTTATAAAAACATCACATGCAGAATGAAAACATGGAGATTTTACAAGTAAAGAAGGATCACATTCATAAGATGTTATAAAAATCATTTCTTAAAAAATAACTTTTCATTTATTAAATACTCTGTAATCTTCACAAGTTATAGAATAACCAATGAAATTCCCATCATCTTCTTTTGGATCCAATTTATGAAGTCGATATTTAGTACTCAAGATAAATACTTTATATCCAAAAACACTGTAATAATATAGGTTTTGTGTTTTCTATAGTCCACATTCCAAAATGAGTTTAAAAATTTACCTCAAAAAATAATGTCTTGGAACAGGTGGATCTTTTCAAAAATTTTGGTTAGTCACTGAAATAAATTCATTTTTTCATTCAATTTTAATAATTTTCTACGGTGTTCTTGGTGATGATTTTTTATGTAATAACATTATTAATACACAAATTTCAAATTATATGTTCAAAATCCCACCATGATGATCCCTTTGAATGGTGACTGAATGTGGGTTTTTTTAATTGAATCAAAAAAATCATTTAAAATTATTATTATATTTTAATTTTTATATGAAAAGTATAGAAAAGTAATTATTGTGTAATTATCAACAAATACATACTCATAGTGTTTTCCCCACAAATACATCCAATTTATATAAGAATAAATAAATATATGTACAATAGTTTTAATGATTTTGTTTTTGAGACTCAATTTTATATTTAAATATATACATATGTTTTATACAAAATTTATTTATATCATAAACTATGGTTGAGTAAAACATGTGTTCTTATAGATCCCTAATATATCCTTTCATAGTATTTTTAGTTATGAATAGGATGCTATAGTGTCCCAATAACCATTTCCACAACCATGATAATTTTTTATTTGCACATAAAAATGAATATTTAAATAAATAAGTCTTCTAAGTCAAGTTTGAAATCATTTATATGCCTTTAGGTATATAAAATCAAATAATGTTCTAAACTTTTAATTTTAAATTTGTGAATGTTCACAAGATATAGCTCATCACATAGTTGGATAATAATGATGTAGTTCTTCTTTATACCTATAACACATAAAACATTTGAAATTAAATTTATTCCAAGAAAGGAAACATCACATATTTTAATGATTTCACACTATGAATTTTATCCAAAAGCGATGATTCCTATATTAAAAATTTTCAAATTATAGAAGTTGGAGTTGAATACAATCATGAGATGAGAAAATTCACAATCCAAAAACCATTTCTTTCCACTATTGGTACATATATTACTTTTCTGAGAAGTATAAAATTATGATCTTTGTACCCACACATTCTTTGGTCTAGTTATGTTAGCATTCAATATTTTATGAACACACACCTTCAAAAATATTTTATTCGGTACATCTAATATTTGATGTAAATGTAATTCATAGTGAAAATCAAACAGAAATACATTATTTAGGGAATAATATGTACTCTATTCACTATTGTTTGGACATTTTATACAAAGGGGTGTTTTTTTATGTAAAAGGTTTGAATGAAAAAAATATTTATTATAAATATAACCAATTTAATTAGATGTTTTAGAGGGTTAAATTTATCTATAAATTTTATCAAAAGAGTTTAAATATTTTTTTCTTCAAAAAAACTTATTATTTAATGTGAACATTGAAATTATGATTATCTAAATTCTAATAAATAGACATCTAAATAACTAAATTTTGATCATTATGATTCTTAAAATAAGTATACATTGAGTCTAACATAGTTAAATGTTTTGAAATTTCTATATTTAATTTTGAAATTACATTATTACATTTTTTATTTTTTATTTAGTAAAATCTTTATAACAATTATCTTATTATTAAGTATTTCATATATTTCAAATTTAGATATAGTTCCTAAATATTCTTCATCTTTTGAGGAATTTAATTTTTAAAGATCCAATGGATTTTATTTTTCATCATATGATGATATTGAGAAATTATCTTCATAATTATAAGTGAATTTAAGATCATGAATTAAAACATTCAATGAAATAGGAGTTACATTTTCCATATAAAATTTTTCATTCCTTGTAATATTTGAATAGAGTCCAAATATTTTTTTACTGTCATGTCTACTTTCTTCCAATGAACTATTTTTCAAGACCCATCCTAGTGGGGAATGATCTGTGACTACAATATGCTCGCCATAGACTAGAAAAGGAATGGAAACTATTGATGAGTAGGAATATACTACAAATGTGGGGAATTTTCCTAAGTACCTGTACACATGAACACATCTCAAAGCGAAGAATACTAAAAATTAAAACTATTAAGTAAAAAATGCATGAATACCACTATATCCCAACCAACAGAGTACGAAAAGAATGTAAACTGAAATAATGTACAATGAGGTCTGAATATATCCCAAAATAAATAGTATGAAAAGAACAATTTCCAAATTGTAAACAATGGTACTGGGACTACTACCAGTACTAGTAGGATCACACCCTGGTCTATGTGAACTCACCAAGCACTGTCTCATACCGGTCCTCCTGGAACACCATAAAATATCTTAACATATTCACAAGATGGAACATGTGCGAGAAAAGCTTGTAGATGGGTGAGTAAAATAATAATCAGTAGGACTCCCTAAAAAACACAAAGGAATACCATAAATGAATCACCATGAAGAAGGTAACACATATAAATATGACAATGGAAAACACCACTAAGAATAAATAGTCATATCAACACAAGTATATGTCTATAACACATATAACAGGAACCTACAGGTATACTCATAAAGGATTCCAATCCTCAAAGTCTCATCCACTACCAGCTACGTGATTCCACTAATATCTTGATCATCCCAAGAGATACCACTCTTCATACTATCTAATAGAATAACATAGAACAGGTATACCAAAAGTACTAAGGAGAACACTAGGGTCTTGGAAAGTTAGCTATTTTCCCTAAGATATCCAGTATTGTTAATTCATAGAGTTTCAATAATAATAAGAGTGCTTTTAACACACAATGTTTTGGTAACACACAGAGTTTCGGTAACACCTGGAGTGTAGGTCCCACACGGAGTGTCAATAATCATGAATCCCCTAAGTTACATAGTCACCAAGTCATAGCAAAAATTTAACCACAAAAAAATCCCCAATAACACTCGCCAGGTCTAGTATTGTAGGATATAATGAATCTTATCTCGATGCATAGATAGAGGGTCAATGCACAGGGCTCACTAGGGGGAAACCTGGACCCACTAGAAACATCATCCTAGATAGGGGATAGGTGACCGTGTAAATATTTGTCACACCATAACCAAAAACACTATATAAGGAACCACGAAGAGAAGTATGGAATAACCAGGCCTCTCGGTGTGATACATAATTAATCCTACTGAGTAAACTATAGAAGCCAGGAAAATCCAACTTACATTAGAATACGGGTCATCCTCTATGACAGGAACATGATACTAAATTGAGCCCTCATAGGAAAAGAAAAAGGGTACATACTCAACCTATACTGATCCAACTAAAATCCCACCAATCCATATCAAAAGGACTGTCCTGTCCTAGGGGACCCAACTCCATATATAGATCATCAATCAAACACGTTGTATGAATGATAAGGACATTTTAGTGAAAAGGACTGATCCAGGTCTGGTGTAGGTCTGAACCAACCTGACAGGGCCGACCTGGCCTACTGGCTAGCACTACCCCGTCCGGTCTGGCTCAAACTGAACTGGACCACTGGGCCTACTAAATTGTTGGGACTCCTGGACCACTAGAGCGGCCTAACTCATCTTGTCCATCACGTGCTGCAAGCTGATTTGATTGCACATAACATGGTCTCCCTGGTTAACATGACATTACCATTCTCAACACGGATTACCACCATTCCCAGATCCCCCATGTCCTATTTCTCCCCGGGCTCCTTGTAGACCCTAGTCGCATATGCAGCTCCCTTATCCGCGTCTGCGGTCACTGCCTGCGGTCCTGCTGAGCCACATTCCTCTTCATCCTATGACTACTGGTGGCCCCCCATCATCCTCTGCATGTTCAGAGGGCCACAACCAAATGGCACCACTGGCCTCTGATAACCATCACCGGTGTATAGGTGGACCCTTCCTTGGGCCACCAATTCACCATTAGTGATCTATTTTTTTTTTAAATGAAAGCACACTTGCAATCCCTGGGTCATGTTCTTCCTCAATATGGTATTATATTGATTCCAAGATCCAATCTGAAAAAAAGACACTCAAAAAAAGATATTTCCTAAACAACTTTGATCCATATTTCACTGTCATCGTCACACCTCTTTCATTCTATGTCGATCCCAGATCTGCAATATTGGGTCATTGCACTACAGATCAAGTACATAATGATTGATCAGTCGCAACATGTTGAGTCATGGGATAAATGGTGAATGTCCATGATGAACAAAGGATAGGGATATCAAAGAATAAACCAACCAATTAGAACATACCTTGATCAATTTTTGTGTAGATCATTGTTCATTTCCATTAGAACGATAATCGAAATCCCAAAAATAATCAGAAGAACAGTTTTCCATCAAAACCCCACAAAGGTAAATCACATCCAATAAAAATGATTGATTCTTGGCCAAAATATTTTTTATTAATATTTTTTCATCATGTAATTCATGAATGTGTTAAATAAATCAAATAAAAAATGACATTCCTTGATTTTTTATGATCGATGATGAAGAACTTTTGTCGTGTTGTTGCCATGGGTGAAAATCCTTCAAATCCAAGGTTCTTTACTGATCGTTGATCCATGATCCACTGCTGTTCATTGAGAGGGATCTGTATCCATGCCACAAAATAATTAAAAGGTTATGGTGATAACCTTGAATCCTCTGAAAAACATGTATTAAAAGAAAACACATTGTGGTGCCATGAATTAAATATTTTGATAAGAATATTTTAATGAATTTTACATCCAAAAACTATCTTTCACATCTGGCTCGAGCCAGATGATGTTAGGCCACTTCTATGAAAAAACCCCCTTAAAAACTCAATGGTGGCATCTAATTCCCATTCCAAGTTATGATTTGTAATTTACTACAATTTTAAAATAAAATATATTTGTTTAGTTATTTTATTTATGGTTACACCCACGGTGTATTTTCCTATAGATGACATGTTCTGACCATCGTGAGGTCACGCCTAAGGTAAATCCACTAGACTGAGTTCAACAGTGACCTCATATATATAATATAGGAAACCACAAATAATTTATTCAACTTATTAAGAAAATTCATAAACGTGTGCTATTAAAAACATATCATTTTTAAAATGAATTGTTCCAGGAACACTGGGTCTCGAAATCACACAACGTCTCAATTTCTGGTCTTGTAATTATTCTAAATAATTTATAAAAATATAAAACCATAAAAATTATATTCATTACATTCTTCTAAACTTTGTAATTTACATCACTAAAAGCCCAAGAAAAGTTCTACTCAACAAATTAAGGGTACTCAATTCAAATATGATCGTTCTTCTCCCATGAGATCTCCCCAAGATTACCATGATGACACTGAACGTGCACCGGAGGAATCAACCACCCATAAAGGACCCTCTTTTGTAGATCCATGAACTTTAATCAGTTATCAACAAAAGTCACCCTAGTCAATAACGCCTGATGAATAATACATGTATCTCCTCAACTGAGTCACTTGGAAGACGTCGTGTATCTGGTCCAATTAATGGGGTAGTTCTAAGAGGTATGCCACCTTACCATCTCTATGAAGTACCAAGAAAGAGCCTATGAACCTCGGATATAGGTTGTAGTTCAGACCCATTGTTTGTATCCCGCATCGAGGAGAGACCCGAAGAAAGTGGATGAACTTGATGAGTTGGTCAATGATCACCTAGATGGTATCGTACCCCCTATAAATACATGGTAAAACATTCACAAAGTCTAATTTTATTCCATCCCATTTCCATTATGGCACCATAAGGGGTTGATTCAAACACACTGGAACATAATGCTCAGCTGTTATATATTGATAAATAGGGCATGGAGACACTAACACTATAATATACTTCTTCATCCCTATCCAAAAAATGATGTCATAGGTCATAGTAAACGTTTTCCACACCTTAATTTTCCACTAAATGGGATGCATGAAACTCCCTAAGAACCTACTCTCACAACTCAACTAGTATCATCGTGGATCCTCTAAAAAGAACAACAAACTCACCACCTTTTTAATATCCATCAGACGCGTGCCTTGTAGATATTTAAAAATGTACAGTATCACAATCTGTATCCCTATGTTTTCCTTCTTGAATCATTGTAAGAGTGAAAGGGTGACGACCACTGACTAGAGATAAGCTACTCCAAGTCTATCCTTAATGGATATCTAGAACGAGGTTAATTAATTTGATGCCTAATTTAGAAAATATAAGATAGATCTCTTGTTGAGAGAATCTGATACCACATCCCCCTTCCTAGGAGTATAGAAAATATCCAAGTAATAGTCCTGGAAGAACTCTACCCACCGCCTATATCTCCAGTTCCAATAATTCTAAGAGAATATATACTTGATAACCTTGTTTTCATAGTAGACAATAAACTACTCTCCCATCATGTATTGTCACCACATATTTAATACGAAGACTACTGATGCTAACTCAAGATCTTTGGTCAAGTAGTTCTACCCATGTGATTTAAATTGGCATGAAACATTGGCAATCAGTGATGTATCTGCATCAGGGAACTACCAAGACTGATTTCAGATGTATCATTGAACACTACATACTTGACACCCTTCTTTGGAAACCTCAATACTAGAGTTTTCATCATACTCGACCTCAAAATTCTATGGATCCATCTAAACTCCATTCTATGAGATGATATGTCTGAAACCAATGAAGAACACCTAAGGCTACCTAGGGTGAAAAATTGGGTCTCACGAAGCCCTTCCATTTCAAGTCCTTAAACTGCACCCTTATATTAAGAAGCTCTATTGGAACAATCCAATATGCTGATGTAGATATCTATATCATCTTGGGGTGTAAATAAATGTAGATTTATATTTATCTGTGGGGAGGTAAACCTAAGTAATCTTATGAGAAGACGTACTTATACTCCACTACCATTATAGGAAATTAAGGATTGAAAACATCCACTTCAATGAGGGTCAGGATAGCCAACTGAAGAGTAACTAGCTAGACTATCCTATGTGTGAGTCAATCTAGGGCTACATAGGATTTCCCTTTAATCGATAAAAGTGGAAACTATGTTATATTATTGTGAAAATAGTACACCCTTTTCCTAAAATAGTCAATCTGATCATGAACTGTGGCTACTAGTGCATACAGAGAATGACATCACTAGGCCTTGATACTACTTCCATGATATCCAAATAGAAACTCTCACCTTTAAGAGTCCCGCCACACTGTTGATGCTAGTGTGTGATCATTGGGTCTCATATAGTAGGAGTCTCTAAATTTGAGTGTGAAGTAAACGGTTTAACCAAAAAATCTATATATCAAAATAAAAGTGGAAGGAAAGAAAAAAACTAGTCTATCTACTACAGCTAAAGTAGAAAGACACAAATTGTACAATGAACCATTCATACGGTCTTCAACTCATAAGACTCGATAGCATGCAACTTTCTCCTCACCTATCCTCCAACTCCCTGAGTCTGGTATGGACCACTTAGGGGTGGCGGCGGTAACGTGAAAAAATGTTTGACACCTCCTTCTGCTTCCACAGCTCCTCAGCCATGTCCTCCACCCGATGGATCTGTCTCCTCCTTACACCACCTTTTCCTTAGAATTTCATCAACTGCGTCTCTAAACACAACCTAAATAGTGGGACAATATGACATGGAGTGTTCATTCCATGATAATCGTAGAAATTCATCTTCTATAGGGAACTATAAATCCCCTATAACATCCAATGAAACATCATGTTCTGTGGATTACATTGCGCACCTACTATCGGTAGGTCCTATCGACTCATTATCATGGGTGATTGCTTCATTAGAAGCCTATGATATGTTTTCAGACCCTGTGTATCATCATCCAGTGGCAAAAGATCAATCCATGACTCAGTCTGGCATGCTACATCCACCTAAACCATTGGAGGTGGGACTAAAAATTGATCAATAGGAGAATGTTCCATCTAATGACCATCCCTAAGAAAAAACTGCTCTCTGAATATATCCCCTTTGGGAGGCCTAATCAAACATCGATTCGAACTCCCGATACTACTATGAAAACCTCACTGGCTAGAACCATGAATACATCCTATAAGAAAACAAAATGTATCATTGTTAAATGTCTATACATTGTGAGATAACTCAAGAACGACATTGAAAAGACAACACATTCATATATAATGCATGTACATTTATTTTTCTCTACAACCAGTGATTTCATGTACTGAATCAAAAAGCAGGTGTCCAATGTCCTCGTGTATGGATACGTCAGCCACCACATTTACATTGGAGTCTCTGTAATAAAAGTCAAACTCCAAACACTTAAGAATATCTCCCCAAACCAATCTCACATACTCCCAGTCTTAATGTAGAACCAACCTTCTCTAAGACCACTCTGTCATGACCCATCCCTGGGGGGCAAGTGTCCTGACTACTCGATTCCCTCCACTGATAGGGTAGAGGTTGGCAACTAGTATTGAGTAGGTATAACCCAAAAATTCAAATAATTTTCCTATGTACCTATACTCACTCACACATATACATGCCCAAAATACTAAAAAGTAAAATCACTATGTAAACAAATGCATGCATACCACAATATCCCAACCAATACAGTACGTTAGGAAAGTAAAATGTAGTGAAGTAAAATTGTGTCAGAATACAAGACCACTAAAAAGAGTCATCAAACCATAAAGACCAACTTGTAAAAAAGGTACTAGGACTACTGCATATAGTCATAGGTGCACACCTTGATCTGTCTAAACTCACCAAGCACCATCTGGTCCTGACCTTCCTGGAACTCCGTAACATGGTCAAATGTTTTCATAAGACACGTAATAAGAGGGAAAAGACCATGTAGGGTGAGGAAACAATAATTAGTAGGATACCATAGAACACAAAGGAACACCACAAAGGAAACACCAGGAATAAGATACCACAATGAAATACCACAAAGAGAAAACACCACTAAGATGATATGGCCAACTCAATATATTTAAATGTATATAGAACATATAAAAATAAACTTTTACATTACTCATAAAGTATTCCAATACTCAATGTCTCATCCACAACAAGATATGTGGTTTCCCTCATAACATGCCCATACTAGGAGATCTCACTCCTCGAGATATCTGATGGAAGTATACAGATCATGTTTATCAAAAGTACCAAGGAGAGAACTAGGGTATCAACATGTTATGTATATTTCCTGAGACATTTATTCTCACTAAGACATAGAGTATCGATAACACATGGATTGATAGTAACACATGATTTGATTTTAACACACAGAGTGTGTAACAACCCAAGAATCCAAGATACATTTCCCTTTGAATAATGCAATAGATTGCATTATTAGGTGTCCTAACATTATTAGGTGATATATTTCCGACCATGGGCATCATTGGGTCGATTTTGGGACCCCATGGAGCCACATGTAGTTGATAAGGACACTTTATATTGATTATGTTAAATTAAATACAAAAATGATATAAGCTTATATCTTTTAGAAAAACTATTTTTACATAGGGTTATATATGTTATATTTTCGACTATAAATATTAAATATAAATATAAAAATATTTCATACATAATGGTAATTTATTAATAATTTTTAGACATTTAATAATGAAATTTATTTTTGACACAATAGTGATGCAATATTTTCCTTAATAATCAAAGAATCAAATAATTGGTATTATAAAAGTTAAAATAAATATAATTTGAAAGTTTTTATTCCATCCACAAATTTTATTGGTTAATATGACATTTTAGGATTTCTTAAATTAATTTCTTTCTAATTAATACAGTTTTTAAGACTTTAAAACAAATCAATTTTTAAATATTGTCAAAATTTACATAAATGTTTTTTTAAAACAAGTATTATATTATTAATGGATATTCTATTACTAAAAATATAAAGGTGGCCAAAGAACTTATATCATGATAGGAGTATCATTAATGGACCACTTGGGGGTCTCTTGGATGTATATAGTAGGTTTATTAACTATATTATATAAAATAAAAATTGCCATGGTAAATGTCAATCAAATTAACTAAGAGTTAAAACTAAAAGATAAGGTTAATATAATGACCCAAACCTATCTAAAATATATTGGTTGAATATATTTTGTCCCATCCTCACCATAAAATTTTAATAATACACATTTGAGACATTAGAAACCGAATATTAATTTATTATAAATTAATACTTTAAGCTTTTCCTAAAGAGCCCCTCTACCTCCCTTATATAAAAGGACACAACTTAAAACCAATTCTTCACACCGTTAAGAATTTTGGTACGGCCAAAACCTTCCAAAATACTCTATATACTTACCTCACTTCATCTTAGAGGCCTTAGTTTGATCAGAAAGCCAACCTAAGGATCCCTTTTGATCAAATAAAAAGGAAGAACCCGAAGAAGAGATAATGTTTTCCCCACCCTTTTTCAAGTTCCTTTCTTTTTCAACTTCTTCTTTCTTTGTTATTTCAATTCTAAAATAATAACTCAAGTTTCTTATATATAATTTTATGTTATTATAAATATTTTACAACCATATTCAGTATTCTATCCATCCTTTGAATGACATGTCACCATACGTCCGTACGTACAGCTTACCGTCACCACGTCGTGGTGTAATAGTTATTCAAAAACATTATTATTTGGATGGGTATGATAATGATATGTAATTGATTTAAATAATAAATATAACATAATAATGATTCTGTATATATGATATAACATCCAATTATATATTATTTTAATATCAAAAGAATGATATTGTCACTCGTGCGTATGTACGGACTACCGTCTCCACGAACGCGATGAGATTCATTCCGCATCTTAACCATGAAATTATAATTCTCATTTGATGATTAAAAATAATTTTTAAGGACTTGATATAATTATGGATATGATTAATATACAACCAATACATAACAAACACGGCTTATGTAACAAAATATATAAAAGAAAATGAGTAAGTTAACTCCCGAAACGATGATAATACTAAGATATTATTAACAAATCAATGTTAAAAGATCATATATGATATCATATTAATGTATATGAATCTTGTATAATTTAATAAAAATGATTTCACCATTATACACGAGGTTAACCGACCCCCAACCAAGGAAAAGTACAAGGTAAGGGTTTATTTTACAATCTCTTCATTATCCAAGTTTGTTTATATGTAATTATCTACTGGGACCTCTTTATCATCAACATCCATGTTTCTTAAAAATGTATTTCAAACAATTCTTACTATTTTACATAATATGGGTTAAAGTCATTTATACCCTTATTTTACTTTTTATAAAAAGTTTACAATGTAATCTTTACATCATTTTCTAAATAAGGACCTTTTTAACCTTTTGACAAATTAAGGTAAGAATGTCTTTTTTTAACTTATACGGTCGGTGCGGCTATTTTCCACCGTTGTAAAATCTTATAATATTCCCTTATATGATTATAAGATTATTTTTAATTTTAATGTTTTCTTTTATAATTATGTGAGTTTTAAATTATTTAAAAAAAGAGATATTTTTCTCAAATAGTTTTTAGTTCATCTATGTCAACATCCTATGATGGATTTTATGTTTATTTGAAGTTGATTTATTATGATACAAAACATTCATATTTTATTGAAGTTTTTGTGATATGTTTGACTTTGGATGTGTTATTTTTATACCAATCATGGTTTATGGAGAAAGTATTGACATTTTTATGCTAGTTTTAATATGAATGTTTATGTTTTGTTTAAACCTATTCATATGAGGAATTCATTGGACATAATATGTGACGGGTGGAGCCCGCTATATCTCCTCGATGTGTCGGTAGGTCTCATGAGACCAACTAGTGTCTTGGCACGAGGCCTTGGCAAAATAATATTTGTAGTCTTGGAACGAGTCCTTGGCTACGTGGTTATGATAGTCTGGCATTATGCATTCCATTATTATGAAAGTGGTTATTGAGATTGCAAGTGATTATATGATTAGTAGAATATCCATGTGAATAAATAAATGGAATTATTTCATTTTAATTCAGACATATCATGATAAAGTTAATGTTTAAAAGGCTTTTGTTTTAGTTATACATTGCCTTAAATGATTATAGTTATTTATGAAAGTTTCCACTATATTGTTATCCTTACTAGGAATCTGAGCTCACCCCTTTCTATGTTTTATTTTTCCCAAGATGTGAAGAAGTATTTTATGAATGACCTCCAGGGATAGTATGAGGGGATTTGAGTGTGGACAATGGAGACTATGTTGTTGTAGTTTTCATTTTATGATGTAATGTAAACTTTATGAATGTGTCTAGTGTTTACAAGGCTACTAAACTAAT
Source organism: Viscum album (assembly GCA_963277665.1). Taxonomy (NCBI): domain Eukaryota; kingdom Viridiplantae; phylum Streptophyta; class Magnoliopsida; order Santalales; family Viscaceae; genus Viscum; species Viscum album. The sequence continues at coordinate 1,182,239,901 of OY728150.1, read as the reverse complement.
CGGTATTTCGAGACTTGATCTTTTGTGATCATGCCAATGTTATGTAATAATGCACCGACTCTGGGTAACTGGTGTCTGGGCACTACAGTTGGTAGCAGAGAAAGTTTAGTACAAACCTTGGAAGCTATATTTAGAAAAATTATGATTTGAGAACGTAGACCTAATATGGACTTTTAGGATTAGTATAGAATGACTTTATAAAACTTTGGTATTATAGAGATTTTGTGATTTTTCATATCAATACATACTTGTCTAGATATGAGCAGGTAGAGGCGGCTCTGGTATAGATTTACCTAGGTGTAAAACCCAAAAACAGTGCTTTGAGCTAGACTCGAACGGGAACTCGTGCATGACAACTAGCCTTGTTTCACTCTTGGTTATAACACTCTGGGGGGATATGCTTTGGATAATTTTCATTTTAATTACAAACCATTATGAAGGTTTTATGAGTATATACATTCTCAAAGATTTTTTTATGGTTATGGATTATATCCATAAACTGTTCAATTTATGTTAAGTGTTTTACATATTTGGATTTATGTGTTGTGATTCAAAAACTTATCAAGTCTATGACATTGTTTCTATATGGCGCAAAGTGTAAGAAATAGAAATCGTATCAATGCATGCACTCCATGTAGAGATTTATCTCCTGATCAAGATAATTATAGTGGTGCTGGTAATGCAACTGGTGCTGATCAGCTAATCACTATACTGGGACAACTCACTCAGGTTATTAATAATAATCTTACCCATATGGAGAACATTGATCTGCAGCGTGGAGGATCAATGTTAGATCTCCTCATGAGGCAGTAGCCACCAACATTCAATGGGAGTGAAAATCCATTAGTAGCTGAGCAATGGATAAGTTCCCTAGAGAAAATATTTCAGTCTTTGGGGAGTAGTGAAAGGGAAAAAGTTGTCATGTCAGTGAATCTCCTCACTGGAGATTCTTATCAATGGTGGTCATTGATACAAAACACAAAGAAAGATGATGAAGTATCAAATATGGAATGGAGGGAGTTCAAAGAGATTTTCTTAGAAAAATACTTTCCTCACGACCATCGAATAGATATGGAAAGTAAATTTCTGAGTCTGAGGAAAAAGGAGGATGAGAATGTTTCAATGTATGAGGCTAACATTTAAAGTTTAGCGAGGCATGCAGCAGATTATATACGTATCCCATGAAGTTAGATTAATCGTTTCTTTGACGGGTTAAAATTGTTTCTCCAGTGAGCATTAGTCTCACAATATTTCCCTTCGTACGAAGATATTGTCTCATGTGATATCATGATAGAAAAGGAATTCCCTAAGTATTACAACGTTAAGGAAAAGAAAGAGAAGAAGAGATCTGCTGACCACTCTGGAAGTGGAAATAAAGGGAAGAAGGGAAATGTTTTTTATCCATCCTGCAGTACTTATGGGAAGAAACCACCCGGTACTTGCTTGAAGGGAATGGGAGTCTGTTACAACTGTGGTGAAAAGGCCACCAAAATCATCATTGAAAGGGAAAGAGAGTTTCTATAGACATGGAATGGAATAATTGTAGAGATATGGGACACTATGCAAATTAATTTCTTAAGCGTTAGGGGAACTTACCTCAAAAAAGGCCAAGGGATCAAGGCCAAGCTAATGCTATCACTACTACAGAGGTAGAAGCTCTGAACGACGTAGTGGCAGGTAATTTAATGGGTTTCCCAAGTTTAAAAAATTCTTTATTTGATCTTAGATCATCACATTTTTTCATATGTTCCCAGTTTGCTATGAAAATTAGATATTTCAAATTTGATTTAACAAGGGAGTTTTCAGTTAATACTCTTAATGGAAGTATCATTGCAACGAAGTTTTGTGAATCAGTCCCCATTAGAGAACATAAATTTTTTTATCTGCTGATCTAATCGCCATACATATGATTGAGTTTTGATATAATCCTCGGTATGGATTGGATTTTGGACCATGATGCGAAGATTTATTGTAAGAATGAGGTTTTTATTTTTGATGATGATGATAAGGAACACCTTATCTTTAGAGCAGAATCTTCACCACCTAATTCTTATCTAGATCCACCCCCAATAGCTCAACTAAATTTAATTTTTGGGGAGGAATAGAATTAAATGATTGTGGGTTAGGAAAGGAATGTTAAAATATAGGATGTAACTATTGTGAAAGAATATGTAGATGTGTTTCCAGAAGATTTACCTGGAAATCCTCCTGAACGGGAAGTTGAGTTTTCCTTTTATTTAATTCCTGGATCAAGGCCTATATCGAAGACCCCTTATATAATGACCATTGTAGAATCAGTTAAACTAAAGAAACAACTAGAGGAATTGGGTAATAAAGGATTTATTCGCCCTAGTGTTTCTCCATGGGGATCCCCTGTTCTTTTTGTTAAAAAGAAATATGGATCTATGAGGTTATGTATCGACTATAGGGAGATCAATGCTATAACAATAATGAACATGTATCCCCTAACCCGCAATGATGATTTATTTTTTCAAATGCATGGAGATCAATACTTTTCCAAAATTGACCTTTGATCTGGATACCAGTAGTTGTGTATGAAGAAGGAAGACATTTCGAAGACAGCATTTCGAACCAGGTACGGGCATTAAGAGTTTACAGTAATGCCATTTGGGTTGACTAATGCACCCTATGTTTTCATGGATCTAATGAAAAGTGTTTTCAAATAATATATTGATGACTTTTTAGTGGTATTTATTAATGATATCTTGGTATAATCCAAAGGCAAAAATGATCATGAGAATAACTTGCACATTATATTGAAGACTCTGAGAAGACATGAATTATATGGGATGTTTAGCATGTGTGAATTCTGGCTTCAGTAGATTTCTTTTCTTGGTCATATTGTCTCTAAAGATGGAATATCTGTTGATCCTTCGAAGACCAAGGCAATCCATGAATGGACTGCACTGACGAGTATAACTGAGGTATGTATTTTTATTGGTTTAGCAGGTTATTATCGACGTTTGGTCTAGAATTTAGCTCGATTGGATAACCCATTAACAAAGATCACCCGTAAAGGGGATAAATTTGTTTTCACAAAAGAGTGTGAAAAATGTTTGGAAGAACTAAATAGAATATTATTCAATCCTCCTATATTGACTCTACCATTGGGGAATGATGGGTTTGTTATTTATAGTGATGCATCAAAGAAAGGACTAGGTTGTGTCCTTATGCAGAATGATAGAGTTATTTCCTATGCATCATGACAATGGAAAATTCATGAGAAAAACTATCCTACTCATGATCTTGATTTAGCTGCTGTAATATTTGCTTTGAAGACATGGAGACATTCTCCTTATGGTGAAAAATGAGAGATTTATACTGATCACAAGAGTTTTAAGTACATTTTCTCACAGAAAGAACTCAACATGAGTCAAAGGAAATGGCTTGAACTACTCAAGGATTTTGATTGCACGATACACAACCACCTGGGGAAGGTAAATAAGGTGGTAGATGCTTTGAGTAGAAAAGATAATGGTGTTTTGATCAAGATGAGAGTTGAGAGGGATACTTTATACATGGATCATATAAAGATGGATATGGGAATCACCATGGAAGGTGAAACATCAATGATATTTCAAATGGTTTCCAAACCATCTTTACTAGAAAGGATAAAGATTTCTCAGACCGATGATGAAGAGTTTCAAAATTATATTAAATCTGTGAATGATGGGAGATTGAGTGACTTTGTGTACGAAGATGGAATTTTGAAATTTGGGAGGAGACTTTGTGTTCTCGATATTCCTAATCTAAAAATGGAATTGTTGGACGATGCTCATAGTTCCAATTCTCTATACACCCTGGGAGAACCAAAATGTATAGGTATTTGAAGGAAAATTTTTGGTGGGACAAACTGAAGAGGGAGATTGCTGATTTTTTGTCAAGATGTATGGTTTGTCAACAAGTGAAAGCTAGAAGGCAACAACATAGAGGATTCATGCAACCTCTTCTCATACCTATGTGGGAATGCTATAATGTGACAATGGACTTTGTAATGGGACTACCAAATACTCTTAGAAGGAACGATGAAATATGGGTTATTGTTGATCGTCTTAAAATGTCAGAACATTTTCTTACTTTAAGAGAAGATCTTCCACTAGAACATCTAGTAAGACAGTATATTAATGAAGTTGTGAGACATCATGGAGTACCCCTATCTATTTTTTCTAATCGTGATCCCCGTTTTACTTCAAGATTCTGGAAGAGTCTTCAGAAGGCCTTGGATACTGAACTTTGTTTGAACACTGACTACCACCCTCAAATAGATAGACAATCAGAACGGACTATTCAATCCTTATAAGACATGTTGAGATCATGCTCACTTGACTTTCAGGGTATGTGGGATCAATATTTACCTCTGGTAGAATTTCCTATAAAAATATCTTCCATTCAAGTATTCAGATGGAACCATATGACGCATTATACGTAAAGTGATGTCGCACACCAACCTGTTGGGATGACGTTGGTGAGAGAAAACATGTAGGCCCAAAACTGGTGGAAGAAACAATGGAAAATGTAAAGGTAATCCAAATCCACATCAAAGCAGCTCAAAGTAGGTAGAAGAGCGATGCCGATAATCGAAGGAAGGATTTGGAATTTCAGGTAGGGGATCTTGTTTTATTGAAGGTATCTCCATGGAAGGGAGTTATACGTTTCGGTAAGAAAGGTAAATTGATTCACAGGTAAATCGGATCTTTCAAATTCTAGAACTAATTGGGGCTGTAGCATACCGTTTCGCAATGCCGCCAAATCTCTCCAACGTTCACGATGTGTTCCATGTATCACTGTTGTGAAAATACATGCATGGCCCAACACATGTACTAACCTATGAACAATTAGAACTGGAACCTGATATGTCTTATTGAGAAGATCCCATCAAGATTCATGATACAAGAGGGTAAGTGCTGAGAATCTGGACGACTCGTCTGGTAAAAGTTGTATGGAGAAACCATAAAATGGAAGATGCAACGTGGGAACTCGAGGAACTTATGATGAAGAACCACCCGACTCTTTTTAAGCAATAATATTTTACAAATTTCGAGGACGAAATTATTTTATGTATTGGAGAATTTAACACCCCAAGCATCCATGGTACATTTCCCTATGAATAATGCAATATCTTGAATTTTATGCAATTTCGAGATTCTAACACATCGTGACCAATCAATCTAGCCATTATGAATAGAAATACCAACTTTTTGAAATTTTATAAATTTTATCTCTCAAAATGGACTTCATTTTTGGATTCGGAATATTGAAATTATCCTACGGTGAAATTTTGGTATTTTTCAGAAAACTTTCATATTTTAATGAATAGTGAAAATTAATAAATTTTAATTAAAAACAACTTTTTTAATCAAAATAATTAATAGTGATAAATTATGAATTTGCGTGGTTTTAAAGTGTATTTAGAATATATTTTTACCATTTAATACAATGTTGGTCATTAGACATAATTTCACAATTAAACCGGACATAAACAAGAGTCAATATTTTGATAGTTATTATTTCTTAAAAACGTGCTTTTTGTGTTGACAGCGGGAATTAATTTTAAATTAATTTCTGCCACTTCTATGTTTTGAATTTGGAAAAATGTATTCTATATTTGGAATCTAGATGTCCAAATTATGTAAATAGTTAACTTTTATGTGTACACATTTTGAATAATGACTTCGTTAAATATTTTATTTACCATGGTTATATGGTAAATCCTGTAAATAAGGGTAAAAAATTAATATTATGATAATAGGAAATTACCCTAAAACGTGTCCTAACCTTATTGGTTGATACATTTCCAACCATGGACATATATGGGTCTATTTTGGGACCCCATGGAGCCACTTGTAGGTGATAAGGACACTATATTAATTATGTTAAAGTAAATACAAAAATGACATAAGAATATATCTTTTAGCAAAACAATTATTACATAGGGATTTATATGTTATATGTTCGACTATAAATATTTCATAGAAAGATAAATTTATTTTCTACATAATGGTATTTTATTTGTAATTTTTAAACATTTATTAATTAAATTTATTTTTGACACAATAATGATGAAGTATTTTCATTATTACTGAAAGAATTAAATAATTGGTACTATAAAAGTTAAAATAAATATAATTTGACAGTTTTGATGTCATCCACGAAATTTATTGGTTAATATGACATGTTATTATTTCTTAAATGAATTTGGTTCTAATTAATAAAGTTTTTACATATTAAAAAAACAATTATTAAATATTGTCAAAATTGACATAAATGAGTTTTTAAAAAAATATTATATTATTAATTGATATTCTATTCATAAAAATATACTGTTCGGCCAAAGGAATTATATAATGATAGGTTTATCATTAATGGAACACATGGGGTCACTTGGATGTATATAGTATGTTGATTAACTATATAATATAAAATAAAATGTGACATGGTAAATGTCTATCAAATTAACTAAGAGTTAAATGTAAAAGATAAGGTTAATATAATGACCAAAACCTGTATAAAATCTATAGGTTGAATATATTTCGACCCATACCTACCTTAAACTTTTAATAATATACTTTGGATCCATTAGAAACCTAATATGAATTTATTATAAATTAATACTTTAAGTTCTTCCTAAAGAGCCCCTCCCCCCTTATAAAAGGACACAACTTCTAACCAATTCTACACACCATCAAAGCTTTTTGGTTCTTCCAAAACCTTCCCAAATACTCTCTAAACATCCCTAAATTCAACCTATAGGCCTTATTTTGATCAAAAAGCCATCATATAGAGCCCGTTTGATCAAATCAAAAGGGATAACCTGAAGAAGAGGTAATGTTTCCACCACCCCTTTTCAAGTTCGTTTCTTCTTCCACTTCTTATTTATTTGTTATTTCCTTTATAAAATAATAACTCAAGTATCTTCTATATACATTGATGTTATTATAAATATTTTACAACCATTTTCAGTATTCAATCCATCCATTGAATGACATTTCATCATACGTGGGTACGCACGGCTTACCATCTCCACGTCCTGGTGTAATTTTTATTCAAAAACATTTTTATTTGGATGGGTATGATAATGATATGTAATTGACATAAATAATAAATATAACCTCATAGTTATTATATATATATAATATACCATCCAATTATATATTATTTTAATATCAAAATAATGATATTGTCGCTCGTGCGTACGTACGGACTACCGTCTCCACGAATGCGATGAGATTCATTCCCCATCGTATCCATGCAATTATGATTATCATTTGATTATAAAAAATAATGTTTAAGAACTTGATATCATTATTTATATGAATAAGATACCGCTAATCCATAACACACATGGCTTATGTATCTAAATATATAAAATAAAACGAGTATGTTAACACTTAAAACGATGATAATACTGAGATATTATTAACAAATCAATGTTAAAAGATCATATATGGTACCCTATTAATGTATATGATTCTTGTATAATTTAATAAAAATTATTTCACCATTATATAGGATGTTAACCTACCCTCAACCAAGGAAAAGTACAAGGTCAGGGTTTATTTCACAATCTCTTCATTATCCGAGGTTGTTTAAATGTAATTGTCTACTGGGACCTCTTTATCATCCACATCCATGTTTCATAAAAATGTATTTCAAAACATTCTTACTATATTACAGAATATGGGTTAAAGTAATTTATACCCTTGTTTGAATTTTTATAAGAAGTTTATAAAGGAATCTTTACGCCATTTTCCAAACAAGGACCTTTTTAACCTTTTCGACAAATTTAGGTAAGAATATCTTTTTTTAACTTATACGGAGGGTGCGGATATTTTACAACGTTGTAAAATATTTGAAGCTTCCCTTACAAGATTATAAGAATATTTATAATGTAATGGTTTTCTTTTATAATTATGTGACTTTTAAATTATTAAAAAAAAAGAGATATTTCTCTTAAATAGTTTTGATTTCATCTATGTCAACATCCTTTGATGGATTTTAAGTTTATATGAAGTTGATTTATTATGATACAAAACTTACATATTGTATTGAAGGTTTGGTGAAATTTTTGACTATGGATGTGTTATTTTTATAACATTCATGGTTTATGGAGAAAGTATTGACATTTTGTATGCTAGTTTTAATACGAATGTTTATGTTATGTTTAAACATGTTAATATGAGGAATGGTTTTGATTTAATATGTGACAGGTGGAGCCTGCTATAGCTCCTCGATGCATCGGTAGATCTAATGAGACAAACTAGTGTCCTGGCAGGAGGCCTTTAGAAAATCTTATTTGTAGTCTTGAAAGGAGGCCTTGGCTACGTGGTTATTATTGTCTCGTATTATGCATTCAGTAATTATAAAAGTGGTTATTGATATTTCATGTGATTATTCGATTAGTAGAATATCCATGTGAATAAGTAAATGGAATTATATAATTTTATTTCTACCATATTATGATAATGTTCAAGTTTTAAAGGTTTTTGTTTTATTTATACATTTTCTTAAACGATTATGCTTATTTATCAAAGTTTCCGCTATATTGTTATCCTTATAGTGCATCTGAGCTCACCCATTTCTATGTTTTATTTTTCCCAGGATGTGAAGAATTATTTTATGAATGACCTACAGAGATAGTATAAGCGGGCATGAGTGTGGACTAAGGAGACTATGTTGTCATAGTTTTCATTTTATGATATAATGGGAACTTTATAAATGTATCTAGTGTTTCCAAGACTACTAAACTAACCGGTCTTTTGAGACTTAATCATTTGTGATCATTACAATGTTATGTAATAATGCACCGACTCTGGGTAACTAGGGTCGGGGAATTATAGAGTGTCCGTAAAACATAGAGTTTCAGTAACACATGGAGTTTCTCTTACACATATAGTGTTGATAACTCATGAAACCCCCAGTTCACGTAGTCATCATGGCAAAGAAAGAAATAAACAATTGAAAACATCTCGAAGCACACTTGTCTGGTCTGGTCACAGAGAATGAAAAGAATCTAATATTGATACACATATAAGGTGTCAACAACCAAGGCTGACTAGGGGGACACGTGGCTCTACGGGAAACATCATACTAGATAGGTGATAGGTTCGCAAGTATTTATGGGTCACACCTTCTCCAAAAACCTTATCTTAGGTACCATGAAGTGAAGTGAGGACTAGCCTGGCTCTCAGTGTGATACATTCTCCAACATGTTGAGTCGACTATAAAATCCGAGCTAAGATAACTCACATTAGAATACACGTCATCCTCTATGATAGGAATGAGATCCTACATCGATCCCTCACAGGAATAGAAAAATGGTATGCTCTCAACCTCTGATGATCCCACTAAAAACCCACCAATCCATTTCAAAAAGAAATCCCATCATAAGGTTCCAAACATTGTAGACAAAATATCTATAGAATTATCTATTTGAAATATATAGCCATTTTAGTGAAAAGGACGGATATAGGTCTAGTCCATTTCTGATCCGACTTATCAAACCCGACCCGGCCTACCGGCTGACCTAACCCGGACGATCTGACCCGGGCGACTCGACCCAGCCGACCCAATCCAGCCCGGTCTGTCTCAAACCGTATTGGCCCACTAGGCCTGGCCTGGTCAGACTTGAACCGGCCTGTATTTCTTGCTTCAGATAGCTAGATCGGCCAAAATCATCTGGTCCAACCCATGTTGCGGGAGAGTTGGTTGCACCACATGCATCCTGCCAGACCGTATGCCTCTTCTAGACTGCGTTCCTCTGCCTGGTCAACATGAAACTACTATCTTCAACACAAACGACCACCTTATCCCAACTCCCCATAGCGTGCTGCCACCACAGGCTCAACATGGACCCTGAACATGCATGAAGCTCACTTTTCTGCATCCCTGGTTGCTACCGACAATACTGCTCCGTCTACGGGCCCCCACATAGCCCAACCCAGCCACATTCCACCTCCATTGGCCTTCATCGATGCCTTGTCATCATAGAACCACTACCATCCACCAATTCCACATGTGGCTGCTGCCGCATGCGACCACCGGTCATCAGCGTGTTGGTGGTCCATTCTGTGGGCCACCGGTTCACTACTAGTGCTCTGGTTTTTGAAAAGGAAGCACTCCTATAATCCTTGGGTTTAATTTTTCATCACCCTGTGATCATATTGACATCACGATCAATTTTGATGAAAATTCACTCAAACAGTGATATCTCTTGAACATCTTCAATCCATCCATAAATGTTTTTGTTACACCTTTATCATGCCATGGCGATCTAATATCTGTGATATTGGATTGTTTCTCCAAGGATCTAGTGTGAAATGATCGATCTACCACAATTTGTCGGGTTGTGGGAAAAATGATTATTTCCCATGAAAAATGAACAAAAAGTGGAGAAAACCACAAATTAATCAAGAGGAATGAACCTCCATCGATGTTCGTGCCGATCGTGGTTCATTTCCATTATAATGTAGATCAAAATCCAACAAATAATCACAAGATAATTTTCTTATCAAACCCCAGCAAAGGTATATCCCATACTACAACAATGATCAATCTACATGATAATATGTTTGATAATTGGTATGAACTAATTGTGGGATTCATTAATAGGGAAGATAAATAAAATAAAAAACATCCCTCCTCGATTCATTTCAATCGCCGATGAAGAACAGTCACCACATCATTGTTGTTGGTAAATATCGTTCTAATTTGAGGTTCATCGTTGATTGTTGATCCATGATCTACCACTGTTCATCACAGGAGATCCATATCCATGCCTCATAGGATGTCTAGGGTTATGGTGATAACTCTTAATGCTCTAAAAAATGCGTACTAAATGAAAATGAGTCATTGAGAGAAGAATAAACTATTTTTATTATAATATTTTAATGATATGTTCATCCAAAAATTATCATTCATAACCGACCTGCGCCGGCTGATGTTAGGCCTCATCTACGAAAAACACCTCCTTACGAACTCAATGGTGGTCTTAGATTTCTAATATAGGTTACCAATTATGAGTTATTAGGATTTTAAAGTAAAATAATTTTATTTAATAATTTTATTTATGGTTACTCCCCTAGTGGATTTTTTTAGAGATGACCCGCAATGACCAAGGTTAGGTTGCCACAACGGTAAATGCACTACTTTGATTTCAACAATGCCCTCGTATTTTTGATCCATTAAACAGCTTAAAAGTTATTTCACCTTTTATGAAAAGGCATTCACATGTTCTATTAAAAACATAACATTTTGAGTTGAATTTTTTCAAGGACCCTGGGCCTCGGAATCCCATTTCTTCTCAATAATTAATATCGTAATTTTCCAAAATAATTTCTACAAATAAGAAATAAGGAAAATATAGGTCATTACATAATTAGTTAATGAATCACCATCACTAAAACACCATTTTTGTATATATTTTAACTTCTTCATTCATTTTAACTTATAACACCTTCATGAAATTCTATATTTCTCTTTAAATTGGGATAATATGACACAATATATCATACCTTATTACCTTAATGTCATATAATATATGATGATTTCGTTTTACATATTAGTATTCCCAACAATTTTGAAGATTATTTTGGAAATTTCTATTGTTGACAAGATTATTCATTAGCCTTTAGATTTGAGAAAGTTCATTGACAATATAAACTAAACTACAGATATATAAAAGGATGCACTACTTCTTTGAAATAATATATTTAAAAAAATTAGTATACAAATTAAAAGTACCAAAAGTATTATTAACCAAAACTGAAGAAAAAAAACATGTCATGACCCAACCCCACAAGGAACGATCCAAAACTACCCCAAGCCCTCCTCGATAGGATAGGGGGTGGTGAAAAGCACTGAGAGGAACAAAAAATATAGGAGGCCATTGTCTAAGTACCATGTAATACACACACAACCATCTCAAAGCATCAATTTAGTGGAATAATAAAAAATGATGAAACATCTTGAGAATAACCAATCATGTAAAACCTACAGGGAGTATAAGAGTGTGAAATCATAATCTGAAAAGTAATAACAGTCAAAATACACACCGAACTAGAATCACATCCCAACCCGAAAAATTAGAAAAAGTAAAGCACTAACAGTGCCCATGTATGAATCTCTATGCCCTAACCACTATATATGGTGAAATGAACCAGGATATCCAGATGATCCTCTATAATCACCATCACCTTATCCTTCATCTTCATAAGTCATGAAACATGTGGGAAAATCCCATATAGTGGTGGGTATATACATACATAGTAGGACACCCCTAAAATTGAAGGGGGGCAATGAATAGACATGAGAGGAGTAGACAGATCAACCAATAGAATGAGAGTAACCAAATCAAACAACATGGATACAAACATATATATATATATTAAATAAAATAATCTCAAATGAGAGAGAAATGGGTTCACCATATCAGATTCCAGCCTTGGGATAGATATTCATTAGTTCTAAAGGTCCATCAATGATTCCAAACATATCGTGTGTCTATTTTTAGAAACAACCATGTAAAGAAACACCTCACCAATGTTCCACAAATTTTAGGGGCACAATATCTAGCACGATGACCCATGCCCTAGTAAAGTAGGATGGTTTAAATCAATACAAAGAGGACCCATACCCTAACTCTGTAGGAGGGTTCCACTTAGTGGATAGCAAGAGGACATATGCCCTACCTTGACAAGATGGAACCAATATGATGGTGATGGATATATAAAATTAGTCTTAACGTACTTGGATATTACTTAATTTTAGATGAATATTCATCACATTACAAAAGTATATGCTTGATGACTGTAATATTTTATTTTCTATGGAATCATTGAATCATAATATTTTATCATGTTGAATGATATTCAACATATACCAAAAATGTACTACCCTTTTGTACTCTTACTTAAAACCATTCATTATAACTTAGGTAAATGAAAAATAATAAAGGGGTCATATCATATGCTTAGTAAGGGTAATCAAGGGAGATATGTATGCATAAAATGAGTATAACGGTATGATAAATGATCATAACATTAGATGATCACACCCTACATATCAATGATCATAATAAAGAGTTGTATCATAAATATTAGATGTTCAAAATACATAAAACATAAGGAAATTGAAGTACATTAGTCATGAGATCATAACATGGGAATAAGAAATAAACATTTTGAATACTTATAAACATATAAAATCATATTATAAAAGTAACAGATCATTTAAAAAACTTATCAGGGCACTTCATATGGGAAAAAACACTAGGAGAAGCACACCACCGTCCCAGTCAAAAGATTTTTCTTTATGGTGGACTAGGTTATACCTTCTCCCCATGGTGTATCAAAACTTTACAATTGTTACAATCATTATATTATGACATATAAATCTTTAACCAATTCATTAGAAGTACATATAGGTCCCACACATCACTTAAGCTGTAATTATTTTACCTTTTGTCATTTGGGACACCCCATAATATAAGCAATAATGGGCTTAACATGTATAATCCAGTCCACCCCATTATATAAGCAATAACTGTATTACCCAAAGATATCTTGACCATCCCATCATATAAGATGTAACAGGATTACATGGTGATATCTGGTACACGCTATCATATATGCAATAATGGACATACTCGATGTCATCTAGTCCACCCCATCATATAATCCATAATGGGATTACTCAACACTATATTGGTCACCCCTTCATATAAGATATAATGGGATTTTTCAACTGTATCTTGGACACCATGGGGTATCATATATAAAAGTATTACCTGACACTATCTAGTCCACCCCATTATATAACCAATTTATATAAACTAAGAAATAAATAATTTACAAATAACTTTCATATAATCATAAAAACAAATATAAACAATTATTCATTGATAACATGATTAACTCGTGGAAGGTAAAATGGGTTTAATGTCAATATTTTTGAAACATGATTCACTCATGGAAAAGAAGTGGGCTCCATAAACTACATGACATCAAAACATAAACAATCTAGAGAAATAATATGAATGGTATCCTTGGATCATATCCCTAGTAAATAATATAATATATCAAAGGCTATCATCTTATATGGATAATGTTTTTAAAATATCACTATTAATAGTTATTAAGGAAAATAACCGGTATTTTAAAATTATAAAACATTTTTTAAATAATTTTCATGGAAATAAATATTGAAAACATATGATGTAAGATATAAAAATCATTTAAATCATTATTTATGGAAAATATACTTTAAACTTTGAAGGACACTTTTCAAAATAATCAAAATATTGAAAATAGTATTTTTTGATTGTATCCATGAAAATGTATAAAATAAAATTCAATGAAATTACGGTCATAATGGTGGATAAATCCGTTCATAGCAAACTTTCATTTTTCCCCATAAAAAGATCAAAAAAGTTCCTCGATCAGAAAATGAGAAGAAGAGTAATTCTTAATTTTTTTTATAAAGTGGTATAACATGGTAAAAATTTTCTTTTATTGATAACAAGATAATAGTAGAAATTTTTTTGAAACATGTTTAGAATACATTGTTTTTAAATAACATAGATTTCTGACCAAAGATAGAGATGAAGTCAATTTTTCTTAAAAAACATTCTTAATTATATTAAATGAAAAAGAGTAGAAATATGATACCATTACCTGAATATATGATGAATAAATAGAGGATAAGAAAATTCATGATATTTCTTGAAAAATGGATCATAATATATCATTATTGGAAGCATAATCATAAACAATATAGATAAACAATGAGATTATAGCAATATGTTGTAACCACTTTGGTAACATTGAACCACAATACTCATTATTTATTAGAACTATATTTAGATTAAAATATCATGGAAATAATTATATTCATGATACAACATGTAAATGTGAATTTTCTACACATTCTATAAGAAAATAGGTGTATAACATAGCATTTATCTCAAAGGAGGAAAGTTGTGGAAAATTTACATTACCAATTTGGTATATTTTGTACCATAAACCACATAAAAATGATATAATAAAATGGATATGTAAATAAACATAAATTTGTTTATAAGAATCATATAATAAATTAATGGTAATTATATATACACAATAATAAAAAACATTTTTTAATATGGCATAAGTCTAACAGATATAAAAGTGAGACTAGAAATCCCCATACGAATTGATTATCTATTGAATAATGATATTAATAAAAGAATAACATCAATTGAAAATTTTATTATAATGAAATTAGCGAAATTAATTATAGAATATTTCATAGAAAAGTTTATGCCCTAATCAAAAATAATAAGTGCTGAATATAGCATATATCGCACAGAAATAAAAGTGAGATAAGAAATTCCATACCTTTAGTCTTGAATTTCTTCATACTCATTCAAACCTCCTGTATATAAAATATAAGTTTATTAAACATCTATAAAATAAATATATTATTATATATCATAACATATTTTATTTTATTGTGACTTTATATTAACTTTTTATTAATATTTTCATGTTAATTTTATGTTATAGATAATAACTGCTCTATTTTTTGTATATTCTTTGACTTGTTATTATTGATCCTCTTACATAGGTTTTTATTTACATATTTAAAAAATTTAATAAATTATTTAAATATGATATATATTCATTATAAATAAATTTTTAATATTCTATAAAATAAATAATTATTAAATGGAATACACCATTTATGGAGATGATTGGTCATACGTATACATGAACGTTATTTCTGTTTTCTTATCATTTTGAACAAAAGAATGTCAATGAAATATATGAGTATATATATATTATTATATTAGAAATTTTTCTTCATATAAATCATATAAATTTATTAAACCCATCCTTAATAAATTTCTTGTAAAGTGTGAACTAATCACATTGTTTTGAGGAGGAGGTAGTCTACACATCCAAAAACAGAGTTATTGAATTCCTATAAAATGGAAAGCATAAAGGTATGTGTTGTATAATATTTCATGAAGTATAAATAAATAATAAACATTACATATATCATATAAAAATAGTAATTTATTAATTATTCACAACCTTTAAAGTTGGTAATCGAAGAACAAATGACTTCAGTTCGTGAGGATATTATTCTTCATACACAGGAACGATGATTATGTATCCAATTTGATGGAAGTGTGTGTTAGAGTAGGTTAGAAGAAAAAAAATCACTATATTTAGGATACAGAGTTCATTATATATGCATGTAATAATAAAAATTTAGGTGTTGGAGAAATAAATAAAATAAAAGTGCTTGTGGAATGATGTTAACTCTTGTTAGGGTAACTCCTTTTGGATTGCACCAAAGGGAATCCTTGGTTTTCATTATTCCAAAAGTGATTCACATAGAATGAATAGATGGGATTTGGGAGAATATTTGTGTTGTTTTTTTCTTAATCCAGAAGACATTAGATATGGGAAGATGTGAGGGGGTGAGTTCTCTTTTATAGTGGAGGAGGGGTGGAATTCTTCAAAATATAAAAAGGTAAACAATATTGAGAGTTCTCCCTTACATAATGTGAAACAAATAATAGTAAATTTTATATAAAATGGGGTCTATTTTTGATATATTTCTATAAAATGGATTTTGAAATTGTTTTTAGATTTTTTTCCCATAATTTAATGTATAACAACCAAATATACTCATTTAGACCTCAATTGCTATAATTAACTTTTATTACTTTCACTCATATTTTTTTGTAAAAAACCAAATAATACTTAAAATAAATTATAAATTATTATTATTTAAATTAAATAATCAACATCCCAAAATTCCAAAACACATTAGTCCTAGAAATTAATTTACAATTAATCTCATAGAAGGGATAAGATAATGGGATTTTAATGTGTAAAAGTGTAAATGATTAAAACATTTTAGTATCAAATTACAATTTAAAATTGGTTCCATTAAAATAAATTAAAATAATTTATCTATAATTGATATATTATTCTTTAAAACACAATTAAAATATAATTTAACTATATAAATAAATTAGATGAAAAATCAAATTTTAATTAAAATTAAGTGTTTTTTCACTAATCATCAAAAAATGAAACATCATAGAAAAATGAAACAAATTTACCCAAGTTAAATTTTGATATTAACATTAATGAAATAAAGTTTGTTATGTTAAATTAATTTTATAAAATTTTCAACAATTATATTTAAAATTTGTATTCCATTAAAATCCAATAACACTTTCCTTTATAAAGAATATATATCATTATGCGTAGAATTGAATATATTCTTATCTATTTTTTTCGAAAACACATAAGACATATTAAATAGACTAATGAGTAATATATATATATATATCCTTAATACAGTCTCTCAAAATTATTTTAATTATTTTATTTAGGTAAAACATATTTAATTTCATATATATAGTTTTCTAGTAAAATATTTCCCATATTATCAAAAGGTTTTTATTTTAAATTTTTTAAATATTGACCAAATAATTATTCATTTATAAATTTGTAAATAATATTCTAGTAATTTAATTAATCTTATGCATAACCATCATTCCAATGGATATATGACAACTATAATAATAATTTAATAATAATATAAATTATACATTTGTTTTGGTAAAACTATGTCTTGCATGCCACACAAGTTATCGAAAGGAACTTAGCATTATGTATAACACAAGAAAAACATGGTGTTTCATGTACTTAAATATAATCTAAGTGTTTCATGTAGTGAAATACCAACTTATTGTTTTGTAAAAATCAATAATACCTTCATACATTTATATAAAACAAGTTATACGCAGTGATGAATGTAATGTTAAATATCATAAATATTTAATTAATTTGAATAAAATATATCAAAAAATATAAGGGTGTTACAATATACCACATTAAAATAAATTTCACCCTATAAATTCCTCTAGTTTATCAAATTTTTAGTACATGAAAGTTATTTTTGTGCAAACCCACATCGTAAAAATTAATACTAAATCTTCCATTAAAAAATAATGGTGGAACCATAATTCTTACACATAGTAAATCATAAGTAGAAATAAATTTCGGAGAACATAGGTGATAATTGAAAACATGGACATGGAAGATAAATATAACTATCATGTTATGAAGGGTCATGATAGATAACATGGTAAAGAGAAGGTTAAAAATCACAAATCCAAAACCCAAATATGTTTGAAAAGGTCATTGATATAAAAAAATGATGATAATGGGTAAACAGTTATTTCAAGAAACTTTTCCTAGAGTTGAATATTTATCATGATAAGATATAAACACTTTATTTCATTACAATCTAACCCTTTATTGTTCCCTGATCAGTTTTCAATTCATCTCTTATTACAAATAAATGATGGTTAAATTTTCATTCATAAATCATTAATTGATTGTGATATCAAAAAATGGAATCATTGGTCATTACATATGTTTTTATCACAAAAAAATGGTTAGGAAAAATTATACAATATTCATAAACCCTCATATGGTGAGACAATACATTAATATCTAAAACCTCATCTAAAGGTTAACATAAATTATTACATAAATGTTTAACATTGTTACCCTTCTGAAAGATGAAAATCCAAAAGAATAGAAAGAAGGAAACTGAATTTCTATAAATCAATTTATCATTGACCCCCACCCCATATATCATAATGTATCTCTTGGTTTTCACATACCAAACTTATTAATATCTTTATGATGTATTCTCTAGAAACATGTTAATAAAAAGAATTAACATAAAACCATATTGAAGAAATGAACAATTTATTATTACCAAGATTATCAGATATATTCCTTTAATTTTTTTTAAAATATTATCCATGGAAATATAGAAAACTATTTCAACAAAAAATAATAATTAGTTCCATGGTAATAAATACCATCCAATTTAGGTTATCCAAAAATAATTATATTAATATTAGGAACATATTAAGGTTTACCATCTCTTAATAAAAATTTCACTTTCTATTCAATAACTTTTGTAATTCATAAGAACCATTAAACAAATCATTTTAAATACATAATGAAAAAAAATAATGAAATTTATTATATATTTCATGATTCATATAACATTATATTTCAATTTCAAATCATATAAAATTCAATAATCCACCTTTATTGTTAAACCATTACTTAGGATTCATCATCTTTTTCCATAATTCCACTTTCCTAGAATATAAAATATTAATCATTTATTAAGTTTCCTCAACATTAATATAATCTATAGCAAACCGAACCTTTTACATAAAACATTACTTTATTTTATGAATAATTATACATCTGAGTATAGGCCAAGGATCACAATGTATTGTGTCTTGAAAGACTATTTACATAAAACTGAAAACTTGGAACTAAATAAAACATTTCTTTATTTAATATTCATATTGATCTCCTAACATACATTATGCTCAAACATATGCGTAGTGTAACATAGGGAAGCCATGAAAAATTTTATGATATAAATATCCTAGTAATGGAATAACCGTAAGAACAAATCATTTACACAAGGGATAAAAGGAATGAAATAATGATATGGAGGCATGTAACATATAGAATCCTAACATATAAACATTTTTTCATAGTAATGTGGAAGCAACATAAAACATGGATTTAGCACAATTCAGGGCTAACCATCAAGACCGTTGCATATGGATTCACAAGCTAAGGCTAACCACCAAGACCGTCGCACATAGTAGCAGAGGCTTAGGATAACTGCCAAGACAATAAAAAATAAGGTATATTGAGACTCAACATTACCCAATTTGTTGGAGCACAATATGTTAACAACCATCTTAAATATTCATTAATATTTTTTCCACATAAGGAATCATATATAAACATAAGGGATACCAATGGAATGAATTGTATTCCAAAATCATATCATCAAGCATAAAAAATGGGCATATCATAAAATTGTCTAAGAAAGAAAGCAACTAAAATATATATGGAAATTAATAAGGTAAAATAGTCATGTATCATAATAAGTGATTTTAAGTAAAATTGACAATATGTAAGAAAATAATTTAAGAAATGTTTTCATTAAAACATTTTTGTGCGGTTGTAAGGAAATACTTTGGAGCCTTTAAAATAGAAAAGGGAAATTTCAATTATATAAAACCATAAGTGATAAATGAAGGTATTCATAATAAAAAATATTGATTTTAAAAAGACAATGGAGGATTAAAATATAAGATATAGTGCACTTGTAATTGGGTAAGAATTTGGGAAGCTCCCTCAAAAAAGGTTTTCTTATAGGGAAGTATTAAGGAGGGAATCACTTAAAAACATGAATATTCACAAAATATAATGATGAAAGGATATTGATAAATGAATTTGGTACATTTAAAATGAATTTATAAGATTCACATAAAAAGATAAGTGAAATTAATTTTGTAAAAATAATGATAAGGAAACCTGAAAGAACCAAGGATGTTCGAGTGGAATCCCTTACAAATTATTGACATTGTATCAGGTGTACTTAAGAGGGATTAATGAGAGATATATGGGATTATCATCACTTATATAAAATAAGGGATATATGGGTGAGGTGTAAAATAATACCCCATTATTATGTGTTACATAAAAAATGGAATAACATTGAGGAAATTAATGATTAAAAGTGAAATAGAGAGGATCACTTACCTTAAGTTTGATGGTCTTTTCAACTTGATATTAATGACCTGAATAATAAAATTATGTTCATTAATTAATAATTATATAACCTAAAAACATTTTATTGATTTATTATAACCTTATTAAGTTTATTCATGACCTTTTTAAGGGACATGTGGTTCAATTTCATTTTTCAGGTCCATTTGTTATCTTGGTTTTTACGATTAGTTTACTTATTTTCATGAATGTAGAATCAAGTAAAATATGGATGGTTGTCCAGAATTGGAGTTATATTTTATTATTGAACATCTAGATTGTAAAATGGTCTTAAATTTAACTTGTTTACTTGGTGTGAATTTGAATCATTATAAAAAACATTAGTGATAACCTTTTGTGTTTATTGGTGGGTTTTGATCACCATGAACTCAGTTTGCATTATAATTTAATATCATGTGTAAAAAAAGATTATAGAACCTTACACATGTTATATTAAATAATTATATGGTTCAAATATAAATAAAATGTTTTCATGCCCACAATTTATGATTGTAAAATAAATTAAAAACCCATCTTCCTTGAATATGGTAAACTAACACATCTATGATGACGTCTCTTCTACTAGAAACAAATAAGAGTAAATCCGAGATGATAATAACATATTCCATTATCATAACAAAATGAAAGTAAATTTATGGTACGTGAGTTTTCATAACATTTTTATGAGGATAGGTAAATATATAAAAGGAAAGAAATTAACTTGAAAAGAAAGTTAAATAACTGAAAAGAGGAATTTACTGCTTGGATCAATCTTCCTAGAGATCCTCTTAAGGGGATATGATTTGGTCTTTCGAAGAAAATAAGGGATTTTTGAAATGGGGAAAGATGTTAGCGAGAGATTTGGGAATAATTTAAGCAATGCACAAGGCTTTAGAGGAGTGAAGAAAATATGTAAGGAGGGGGTATTAATAGTGGAGAAGAGGAGGGTTTTCATAAGGTGTAATTCCTTAGTTTATTAGGTTCCTTCAAGACCATAAATAATGATGATTCCATGACAAAAAAAATAGTAATAAGTGCATATGAATTCTAAATATGGTTTATTACATCATGTATGGCGCTTGAAATTGTCCATTTATCTTATAATGTATATATATGGTAAATTATCGTATTTCACTATTCATAAGAAATTCAAGTATTTTAGAAAAATCCCAAAAATTAACTCTAAGCATTATTTGACTTATAGAATCCACAAATGAGATCCAATTTTCATGAATAATTTTATAAATATGATTAATTTATTTTTTAATTAAAATCATAATTAACTTAAAAAATACAGATTTTACAACTATAACAGAATTTATAATGTTTTCAAAAATTACATAAGTTCATATAAAATTTTCTTAAAACTAGAAGACATAAAATCAATAATTTATGAACACATTTTAAGAAAACCCTTTTTATTCTAAATTAATTTTTTAATATTAATCAATTTTTTATGTCTTAAAAAAATACAAATACTTTTACTATGATCATATTATATCTTATAAGAAGCCTAAATTTTATTTATACATTCATGGGTGAGGTTACTTTCATTTTGGAAGATTTACTATTCATAAGGGTCAGGTTACCATTCATAAGGGTCATGTTACTATTCATAAGGGTAGGTTACTATTCATACTTGTAGTTTACTATTCATAAGGGTTGGTTACTATTCATAATGGTAGGTTAATATTCACCAAAGATTATGTATATTCCATCAGAACACAAAAAACACCCAAAACGGAACCGTGTATGTCAGATTTTCAAAATTCAAGACAGAGAAGTTGAAAAATTATGTTTAATGGTTACATAATTTTTAGTATCATGATATGTGATTTCTACTAGGATTATAATATAAGGCATAATTATAAGAAGGGAATTCCATTGATAAAACATTGGGTCATTTCATTATTCCCCCTTATGAAATTTCACTCATAAAATTTAGTTTTAAATTCTATTCCATAAATATGTGAGGGTAATTTTCCTTCATTGCCTCCTATAGTTACCATGATTTCACTTCATACTTATGGTTCTGAAACCTTACTTTGACCAGTTGAATAGTCTTGTAACATAGAACATTATCTCAATGATCCAAGATCTTCACTGACTGCTCCTCGTAAGAATGATCTTTCTCTAGTTGTACCACCTCTGAAAACAATACATGTGAATTGTTTTGTATGTACTTATTTAAGAGTTATATATGAATGACATTAGGTACTTTTGATATGCTAGGTGGACATTCTAGTCAATAGGCCATGACTTCGACTCGATCAAGGATCTCGAAGGGTCCGATGTACCTGGGACTTGCCTTTACTTTCTTTTGAGTAAATAAGTTTCCTTATGAATTCTCCATTCCATTATGTTTTGAAAATCACAAACACATATTCTTAATGAAAATTATTTTTCTCTAAGAAATATTTTCTTAAGGAAATTTTACTTTCTCTAAAAATGTTTTTGAAATTTACTATGGCTATCACTGTCTTATCTAGTGTTTTCCAAAACCAAGACAAATCATCTATTTCTTAAGATGAAAAATAAGATCCTTACGTAACATTGAACCTTATCGTTCCGTATAATCAGATTCCCCCAGAACTGTGACTCTGATTTCTCTTGAAATTAGACTCTGATTTATTCTGAAACTAGACTCTAATGTATTCTGAAATTAGACTCTGATTTCTTCTAAAATCAAACTGTGATTTCTCCTGAAATAAGACTCTAATTTCTCCTGAAATCAGACTCCAATTTCTTCAAAAATCAGATACTAATTTTTTCAGAAATTATACTCCTATTTATTCTCAAATAAGATAGTGATTTCTTCTATAATCAGACTCTAATTTCTCCTCAAATCAGAATTTGATTTATTCAGAAATCGTACTCTGATTTCTACTGAAATCAGATTTTAATTTCCTAAGAAATCAGACTTCTATTTATTCAGAAATCATATTCTGAATTCTTTGAAAATCAGACTCTAAAGTCTCATTTTTCTCTAGACTCCAAAATCCTCATTAATCAGATTCCATATTCCTCATAATTCAGATTCTTAAAATCTCTATTTAGAATCCAATTACTCATATTTGTTAATGTTACAAATTTTCTTTAAGATATTTTACTAATATGATTGGATCCAAGTTTACTTATGTTTCATAAATATAAGAACAATTTCTTACATGAAACGATCTCGAACAATCTGTTTCAAAATAATCGTAGGATTAGTGACTCCTTTCCAGGTCCCTCCAAAATTCAGGAAAAATGTAACTGGAAGAAGAGGGGATGACAGTTGTGATTTTTTCTTGTAAATACCTCTTCCATTTGATGATTTTGGAGAATGTTTAATCATCTATAGATTACATGTTGTGATGATGTGAAGTGATTTCTATAGAGGGATGCTCTCATTCATTGTGTGATCTGTGAACATCTTGTTTAGCTATGAATAACTTGTTTAGACTAGTGTGACTCTGATTGTTGTTGTGTAAAATCGAGGGCTTCTAGGGACAGGATGACAGAGGTTCTGACTACCTTAATATTTTAGGGTTTACGGGGATAGCAATAGAGACTCCAATATTCTTATCAAGGGCTTACCATGGTGTGGGTAAGACAGACATTCATGAAATTATAAATCATGGGACACTTATCCATGTTTATTGGATACCCTTCTCTTTGGGTCAAAAGATTTTATAATTTTTAACTCGATTTTGTTACAAGTTTTTATTTCAGCAATAATTTTGTTAAAGAAAGAAAGTATAACATTCTTATACTTTGTAATTTTTTTATACTCTGATATAAAATGATTCTATATGTATTAAGGTATAATATTTCCCTATGTAATGTTTTATTAAGATTATTTTTGGGATCCATATTATCGAGTCCTAAGAAAGACAGTTTATATGTTACGAACTAAATACGATTTTTCAATTTACCTTGTTTAAAATTTTTAAACATAAATTTACATTATATTAAAATTGTTTTTTACTTACAATTCACCCCACTTGTAATTGAGCATCTGAATCTTTATTTCAATCCTACAATTGGTATTAGATCAGGTCTATGAAATACTTATACAAACATATATTCTTTCTTTCTCACTCATTCATAACTATCATTACTTGTTTATGTTTTTCATAATGTTTTTATTTGTTTATAATATTTTTATACTTATAAGTTTTCTGGAAAAGTTATTTTGTATTTTCTAATAGCATTGATAGAATGGACATTGGTTATTTAGATAATTTAAATCCTTCCAGACCACCAATTGATGATGGTAATTATTATGAGTACAGGAGTGATAATAGGGAGGATATTTTTATTAACACTGGATCTGATAATTTTTTCATGCTCACTGGTGAATACAAGATTCTTGACAAGGAAATTAGAAAATTCACAAATTATGAAAAACATGAATATCAACTAAACTAAAAGTTATTAAATACAATTTTTTGTCCCATGAATAATAATATCTATAATCAAATATACTCTTGTGGAGATACTAGTATAATTTGAAGGAAACTTTATATTACACACTTTGGAACTTCAAAAGTGATTGAAATAAGAAGAGCTATGCATAGAGTTGATTATCATGGATTTGAGTTTCCTTATGGAGAAATTGTATTCAAATTGGAACAAATATTTATGACTATTGTTAATACTCTTCAGTCTATGGGAGGAAAAGTACTTAATGATGATGTCTTTAAGGAAAAGATAATTGATATTATTACCATTATGTGGGAATCTAAAAGGTTAGCTATTGACGAAAATAGGAAAGTATCTGACATTACTATTGATGAGTTATTTGGAACTTTTTTTAGCACAAAAAAATAATGAAAAAGATTTTAATAGTTTAATAAGAAGAATAATGGAAATGGAAGTGTTTCTTTCACTAATATATTTTAATCCAAGGATCAAGAAGGGTAACTATTTCTAAATCTGAGAAACCTGGTTTAATATCTAAATCAAGTGACAGTGATCCATCTGAGAAGGAACTAGATAATATTTCTCAAAGGATGAAAAATATTATTGGAAATAAACATTTTCAGTATAGTTATAAGAAGAATGATAGAATAGATAAGAATGATTCTGATGTAAATTTTTATGAATGAAAAAGGGCTGGACATATTAAACGTTATGGTTCTATGCTCAAGAGAAAAGAAAGAAAAGATAATCATTCTGAAAGTAACAAAAATAATTACTACAAATATAAGGCTAAGAATTTCTTGAAGGATAATGAATCCTATAGTTCTAGTGGTGGTGATTTTTCAGATGGATCCTTATAATAAGAATCTTATAGTCCGAATAATATTGGTCTTATAACCAGATTACCTATTAAAAATCCTTGTCTTATTGATAAGGTAAACAAAGCTAAATCATTAACCAATATTTCATTAAATGAAAAATTTCCTAATGAAGAATATTATAAATCTTCAAATGAAGAATATTCCTCATCAGAAGATAATAGTTTACATTAATATAAATATGTCTATAGATTTTCTAAATTACATGAGAATTAAAACTGTAAGATAAAAAAAGTTAGATAAAGAATTATAGAATTTATATTTTAACAAAAGAAGTATCAAATCATTAAAAATATCATGATTAGGAAACTCATTATTTTGAAAATGTTTCTAAACATGTTAAGAAAGTTAATTCTGAGAAGGATGAACTTTCTAAAGTTACTGAAAATGTTATTTATAAGAAAAATGTTTTAGATAATAACAGAAACTCTAAGTCTAATGGCTATGAAGATAAGAATTTATTCATCAGGCTAAATTAAGAAATATTTTTCTTAAAGAATTTGTTATCAAGATTTACTTCTGAAAGGAAATAAGTTGATAAAACATATTCACAACTTCTTCATATTTGGAATAGTTCTGCATTTGGTTATACTCATTCAAAACCTATTTTTAGTCATAACTATTGTGTTACAAAAAGTGCTATTTTTTGCACTGAGTTTCAATGTAGTGGACATTGGGAGAATAATTTTTTTTTGAATAATACTCAATCCATAGGTTTTCATAAATCTTATTTTTCTATGAAAATGTGGATACCTAAGATTTTTCTATCTATGATTTCCAGATCCAAGAATGTTTGGATTCTGAACTTCTAACTATGTCATTTTCATGAAAATAAATGATGTGCCAAAAAAATTACTTGTTACCTTGATAGTGGATGTTCCCAACACATGAATATTAACAAAAACATATTTGAAAATATTATCAAGATATATAGAGGAAAAATATCTTTCGTTGATAATGCCCAAGGAGAAATTATTGGTATAGGTTACATTGTTCTTCTTGGAAAATGTTTAATTTAAAATGTTTTATTTTTTAAAAATTATATGAAAAACTTTATAATCATAATCTATATATTTGATAAAGGTTACCTTGTGAATTTTAGGAATGATGAATGTCTACTAAAGAATTCTAAGGAAGAGTTTATTCTCTCAGCTGATAGGCATGAGAAAGTTTTATACAATTTACATAGAAGACCATAAGAACAAAGATCATCCTTGACTTAGTGAAATGGAATACCAATCATGGTTATGGAATTGAAGTCTAAGAAACTGTATCCCAAGTAACTTATGAAAACACTCCAAGAAAAGACTTGTTAAGGATCTACCAAAGCTTGGATTTCATTCTTTAATTTTTTTGATCCTTATCAATATGGAATGAAATATAATTCAGGATTTAAATCAAATAGTGACATCTCATCTTCTGATTCATTACAACTAGTACATCCAAATCATTTTGTTCCAACACAAAAATGAAGTATTGGTGGAAAATACTATGTATTTCTTTAGTTGATGATTACAAAAAATTTTCATGAGTCAATTTTTTAGCAAAGAAATATTAAGTCTTTTATTATTTTAAATATCTTTCATCCAAATTTAAAAATGGGAGAAAACATCCATTGATAACTATTTATAGTGATAATGGGGGAGAATTTTAAAATTCATATTTTAAAACTTTTTTAGTAATAAATGATTTACTCATATCTTATCCAATCCAAGAACTCCTATAAAATGGTGTTGTTGAAAGAAAAAAAAAATATTTCAGAGATAACTAGAACCATGTTCAGAAAATATTCCATTGCTAAACCCTTTTGGGCTGAAGCTATTAGTACTGATTGTTAAAATATAAATTGTGTTTTAATAAGACATGTTCTTAACAAAACAAATTATGGATTATGGATTGGATAAAAACCTAATGTTTCTTACTTCAATGTATTTGGATGAAAAGTATTCAACTTGAATAGTGAATATAACTTACATAAATTTTCATCCAAATCCAATGAAATTTTTTTCATAATCTATTTCACTACTTCTATGTCTTATGGATATTCTTTAAAAAATTCATGAATCGTTGAAGAAATATTACGTGTTAAATTTGATGAAACTAAACCTTTCTTTAAACAATCTCATCCTACATCTAAAAATGTGTTTTAA
Organism: Viscum album; assembly: GCA_963277665.1. Taxonomy (NCBI): domain Eukaryota; kingdom Viridiplantae; phylum Streptophyta; class Magnoliopsida; order Santalales; family Viscaceae; genus Viscum; species Viscum album. Next base: position 1,182,211,782 of record OY728150.1, on the reverse strand, counting down.
AAAACTGGTTATCAACCTTCTATATAAGATTCATATAATAATGAAAATACTCAAGAAAATGTATCTAGATGTATTTACCGCAAAATATGTTATATCTTATACTGAAGAACATGTTTTAAATTACCCAAATCAGTTTTTTCTTAATAATCATCAAGACGATAGTAGGATTGGTGATATCACTCATCCTATGAGGGCTATATGTTCTTTAGGAAATAAAGTGGAAAATCATTCATTTCATTCTCAAATAGAACATAAAAGCATAAATGAATCTTTAATTGATGATTATTGGATTAAATCTATACACGATGAAAAAAAATAATTTGAAAGGAACAAATTTTGGACCTTGGATGGAATACCTAAGGAAACCCGTTGTTGTGCACTAGTTCCCGATGGGCCTTGTTGGTGCATGCCGAAAGTGAAATGATGCAAACTAATTTTTGTGCACCAGTTACCATTCAATTATATCTCAAAGTGGTGTTTTAAGGTTTTAATCCTAGATACATCTGTGCCCAATCCACCTCTAATAGTTTTTTTTCAGACAGGGATGTATTTAATTAATAAACCACTTTATACTTACCATATTTTAGGGGTGTTTTCTTAAAAAATGTTTCATAATTAAGGTTCTTACTTAATTGCTATAATCCTAATCACCAAGAATTACTAGACCATCCTATGATACCGGCTATAGTGACCTTATCCTTTTAGATAAAACATTTCAAGATTTTAACCATAATTATACATTAGAGTAGAAGCTAAGGATCACAATGTCTAGTGTCTTGGCATACTAGGTATATAAAACTAAAAACATGATACTAAATAAAACACTTCATTAATTAATCTTAAAATTGAGATCCTAACTTCCATTGTGATCCAAAATCTGTATATGTTAGTCTAGAGAACACATGAACAATGGGATGAGCTAAATATCCTAGTAATGGAATAACCATAAGAACAATGCATTAACATAAGGGATAAAAGGAATGGAATGATGATATAAAGAGTCATGTAACATATAGAATCATAACATATAAACATGTAATGATATAAACATGGAGTCATGGTAATGTAGAAGAAACATAAAACATGATTTTACCACAACTCAAAGCTAACTGCCAAGATCGTTGCACTTGGTAGAACAAGCCAAGGATAACCGCCAAGATTGTCACACATAAAATCTCATGAGACTCAACACAACAAAATTCATAAGAGTTCTAACTTGGAACAGCCATCATAATTTTTCCAGAATATGTTTTCCACTTAAAGAATCATAAATAATCCATCATATATAAACATAAGGGTTACCCATGGAATGAATTGGGCACCATAATCATGTTAGAAAGAATAAAAAATGGGTGTATCAAAAAAGTGTCCATGAAAGGAACTGAAATATTCATGGAAATTAATTAGGTAAAATAGTCTTGTATAATGGTAAGGGATTTCATGTAGAAGGTATAACATCTAAGATAATTATTTAGGAAATTTCATCATTAAAACATTTTTCTGTGGTTTTAAGGAAAATACTCTATAGCATTTGAAATAGAAAAGGGAAAAATCCTTTATATAAATCCTAAAGTAAACCAAAAAGGTTTTAATAATAAAATATAATTATTTTATAAATACAATAGTGGCTTAAAATAGAATATTGGGTGTACTTGAAATCGTGTAAGAATTTGGGAAGTTCTATCAAAACCGTTTTTCTTATCGGAAAATATTGAGGATGGAATCACTTAAAAACATGTATATTCCTGGAATAGAATGATGGAAGGGTATATATAAATGAATTTGGTACATGTAAACAACATTTAAAATATGGAAAAAAATTATCAGATAACTTCATTTTGTAAATAGAATGATACGGCAACCCGAAAGAACAAAGGAGGTTTGGGTGGAATCCCTTACAGATTATTGGCATTGTATTGGGTGTAATTAAGAGGGATTAATGAAAGATAAATGTGTTTATCATAAAATATAAATCACGAGGTAAGTATGGGGAGGTGATAAATCATACCCCATCATTAGGGATTACACATAAAATGGAATAACATATAGGACATTCTTGAATACATGTGAAATAGAGAGGATCCCATACCTTAAGTCCGATGGTGTTCTCCACTTGATATTAATGACCTGAATAATCAAATTAGATTCATTAATTAATAATTAAAGATCCCTAACTAAATTTTATTGATTTAATATAACATTATTAAGTTCATTCATAGCCATTTTTATGGGTTATGTTGTTCAATTTCATTGTTTGGGTCTGTTTGTTTTCAAGGTTTTTGTGATCAGTTTACTTATTTTCATGAATGAAGAATCATGTAAAATGGGGATGGCTTTGCAAAATTGGAGTTATATTTTATTATTGAACATCCATAAGGTAACATATTTGTAAATTTAATTTTGTTAGTGGGAGTGATGTTGAATCACTATATAAATCTTTAGTGAAAACCTTTTTGGTATTATTAGCGGTTTTTTTATTACCATGAAGTCCTTTTACATTATAATTTAATATCATGTGTAAAAAAAGATTATAGTAACATACTGAGGTTATATTCCAAAATAATATGGTTCCACCATAAGAAAATGGTTTCATGACCAGAATTGAAGATGGTAAAACAAATTGAAAATCCTTTATCCATGAACGTGGTAAATTAACACATCTCATATAGTTTTTCTACAACTAGTAAAAAAGAAGAGTAAATGAGAGATGATAATAACTTATTGAATTATAAAAACACATTCTAGTACATTTATGTTACTATAGTTTTCATAATATTTGTATGTGGATAGGTAAGGATATAAAATAAAACAAATGATCTTGAAAAGAAAGTAAAATAATTGAAAAGAGTAATTTACATCTTGAATCAATCTTCTTTGGGAGCCTCATAGGGGGAGAGGATATGGAATTTTTATGATACTAATGGTTTTGGAAAATGGGAGAGGATATTGGGGAGGAATTTTGGTAGAATTTAGGTAATGCAACAATGCTTCAGAGGAGTGAACAAAAGAATTAAGGATATGTGATATTTATAGTGGAGGAGAGGTGGGTTTTCACAATATTTAATTCCTTAGTTTATTAATTTTCATCAAGACCTGAAATAGTGATGATTCAATGAAAAATAATTGTAAAAAATGAATTTTAATTTTAACTAATGTTTCATACATCATCCATGATGATAGGAATAGTCCATATTGCTTATCATGTATATATACGATAAATTACCATATTTCACTATTTATTAAAAATTCATGTACTTTGGAAAAATCCAAAAATTTCACCCTAAATTTTTTTCAATGTGTAGAATAAAAAAATTAAATCCATTTTAGAAAAATAATTTTATAAATATGATAAATTTATTTTTAAATTTAAATCCTAATGTTTTTGAAAAATACAGATTTTAAAACTATAACTGATTTTATAATGTTTTCAAAAATTACATATGGTCTTATAAAATTGTCATAAAACTAAAAGACATAAAATTTTTAATTTATGATCATAATTTAGGAAAATAAATTTTCTTTTAAATTAATTAATTAATTGTAATTAATTATTCATGACTTACACAAATACCAATAATTTTACTATGATCATATTATCCCTTATAAGATGCCTAAATTTTATTCATTCATTCATAGGTGAGGTTATTATTCTATTAGGGGATTTAATATTCAAAAGGGTAATAATAATATTCATATGGGTAAGTTAATATTAATAAGGGTATTTTACTATCAACCAAAAATATGTTTGTTCTATTAGGCCCCATGAAACACCCAGAACACGAATGTGAATGTGAGATTATAGAAATTCAAGATACATAGTTGAAAAAATTATGTTTAATGGTCACATAGTATTTAGTATCAGGATATTTCATTTCTAATGTGATTAAACTATAACGAATAAATATAATAAGCGGATTCCATTGATAGAACACTGCATCATTACATAATGATGGTTATTAAGTTTAATATAAACAATACTGATAGAATATCCCATACCATTCACATGTAGTTTGTGGTAACATTTTCTTCAATAGTATAACCAAGACTCATATAGACCTCTTGATTGTTTTCATGTGATTTCAACAAAGGAAATATATTTTTTATAATGCCCATACTTTCCACGTCTAAAACAAATGTAGAAACACACATTGTTGTGCACCTGTTCTCGTTTGAGTATAACTCAAAGTGGAGTTTTTGGGTTTTACACCTAGATACATCTATTTTAGAGCCACCTATACTAGTTTGTTTCCAGATAGGGCTGTATTTTCTTATAAACCACTTAATCTACACTTATTGTAATTTAGGGGTGTTTTCTTATACTTTGTATCATCCTTAAGGTTATTACTATAGTGGTGTAATCTTAATCTCTTAAAATATCTAAACCATCCTCTGATACTAACAATAGTGACCCTAGCATTTTACATATAACATTACATGATATTAACCATAATTATACATAAGAGTATAAGCCAAGGATCATAAACTCTAGTGTCTTGGAAGACTAGTTACATAAAAATTAAATCATGGTACAAAAGAAAACTCTTCTTTATATAAATTTCAAAATTTATCTCCTTACATAAATTGTGCACAAACATATATATAGGTTACCATAGGGTACACAAGAAAAAAGGGATGAGATAAATATCCTAGTAATGGAATCACTATAAGAACTAAGCATTAACACAAGGGATAGAAGGCATGACATAATGATATAAAGAGGCATGTAACATATGAAATCATAACATATAAACGTGTAATCATATATAAATGGATTCATAGTAATGTGACAATAATATAAAACATGATTTTAGCATGAAATAAGGCAAATCTCCAAGACTATTGCATACTGTAGAACAAGCCAAGGCTAACTGTCATGATCGTCACACCTAACGTCTCATGAGAACCAACATTCACCAATTCATTGGAGTACTAACTTGGCGCACCCATCGTAATTTTTCATGAATAATTTTTCCACATAATGAATCATACATAATCCATCATATATAGATATAAGGGTTACCCATGGAACGAATTGGGTAACATAATCATGTCATAAAGAATAAAAAATGGGCATATCATGAATGTGTCCATGAAAGAATGGAACAAAAATTTACATGGACATTCATAAGGGAAAATATTCATGTCTCATTGTAAGTGATGTCAAGTATAAGGGAAAACATGTATGAAAAGTATTTAAGAAATTTTATTATTAAAACATCTTTCTCCGGTTTTCAGGAAAATACTATATTGCATTTAAAATAGAAAAGGAAAAAATAATATATATAAAAATAGAAGTGAACCATTAAGTATTTCATAATAAAAAATAATGATTTTATAAATAAAATGTTGGTTTAAAATATAAGATAGGGTGAACTTGAAATCGGTTAATAATTCAGGATGTTCTCTCAAAATAGGTCATCTTATCAGGAATTATTGAGGCCCAAATCACTTAAAAACATGTATATACATAAAATAGAATTATGAAAGGGTATTGATAAATTAACTTTATTAATGTAAAAAATATTTAAAATATGCACATAAAAACATAAGATAACTTCATTTTGGTAAAAGAATGATAAGGCTACCCGAAAGAACAAATGAGGTTCGGGTGGAATCCCATAGAGATTATTGGCATGGTATCATGTGTACTTAAGAGTACTTAATGAGAGATAAAGGGGTTTATAATCACCTATAAATGATCTGGGATGTATGGGTGGTACTAAATCATAACGAGTAGTTAGTTATTAGCCATAAAATGGCATAACAAATGGGACATTCTTGAATAAATGTGAAATATAGAGGACCCATTACCTTAAGTATGATGGTGTTTTCCTATTGATATTTATGACCCAAATAATCCAATTAGGTTCATTAATTAATTTTTATATAACCTAAAATTCATTATATTTTTTATTATAACCTTATTGAGTTCATTAATAACCTTTTTGATGGGTTAAGTGGGTCAATTTCATTATTCGTGTCCGTTTGTTTTCCTGGTTTTTACGATCGGTTTACTTATTTTGATGAACGAAGAATCATGTAAAATGGAAATGGTTCTCTAAATTTGAGTCATATTTCATTATTTATCAGCAAGAAGGTAACATTGTTTTAAATTTAATTTGGTTTCTTAGAGTAAATTTTAATCATTATATAAAAACTTAGTGATAACCTTTTGAGTTTATTGGTAGTTTTTGATCACAATGAACTCATTTTCCATTACAATTTAATATCATGTGTACAAAAAAAATATAGAAACTAAAATAGTATACATTAAATAATAATTTGGTTCAACCATAAAAAAATGGTTTCATAACCATAATTGAATATGGTAAAAGTATTTGAAAACCCATCGTCCTTGAATGTGGTAACTTAACACATGTCCGATAGTGTATGTACTACTAGTATAAAAGAAGAATAAAAAAGTGAAGATAATAAATTATTCCATTATCATAACAAAATTCATGTATATGTAAGTTACATGAGTTTTCATAATATTTATATGAGGAGATTTATGGGTAGAAAAAACAAAAGTACTTGAAAATAAAGTAAAATAATTGAAAAGAGGAATTTACCTCTTAAATTAATCTTCATTGAGAGCCTCTTAAGGGGAGATGATTTAATATTTTGGAGATACTAAGGGATTTTGGACGTGTGGAATAATATTGGAGAGATATTTGGGTAGAATTTAGGCATGTAACAAGGCTTTCAAGGAGTAAAGATAAGATGTAAGAATGGGTGGTATTAATAGTGGAGGAGATGAGGGTTTTCATATTATTTAATTCCATATATTATTAATTTCCCTCAAGAAAATAAATAGTGATGATTCTATGAAATAAATAGTAATATGTTCATGTGAATTCGAACTAAAGTTTCTTACGTCATCCATGATTCTAGGAATAGTCTATTTAGCTTATAATGTATATATAACATAAATTACCATAATTCACTATTCATAAAAAATTCAAATATTTTTTAAAAATCACAATAATTCACCCTAAAAATTTTTCAATGATTAGAATCCAAACATGATAATAATTTTTTAAAAATATGTTTATAAATATTATTAATTTAATTTTTAATTAAAATTATAATTTACTTGAAAATACAAATATTAAAACTATAACTCATTTTACAATGTTTTAAAAAATTAAGTAAGTTCATATAAATTTATACTCAAACCAGAATACACCGAACTTTTTAATTTATGAAAATTTTTTAGGAATATAAATTTTCATTTAACTTAATTAATTAATTGTGATTAGTTATTTTGACTTAAAAATTTACCAATGCTTTTACTATGATCAAATTTTTACTAATAAGATGCCTAAATTTTATTTATACATTTATGGGTGAGGTTAAAATTCTCGTAGAGGATTTAATATTCACAAGGTTCGCATTAATATTAATAAGGTTAGGTTACTATTTATAAGGGTGGTTACTATTCACCAAAAAAATATTTTTGTTCCATCAAACCCTAAAAAACACCCAGAACGCAACAGTGTATGTCATATTTTGGAAATTCAAGATACAATAGTGGAAAAATTATTTTTAATGTTCAGATAGTGTTTAGTATCATGATAATTCATTTCTATTGATATTATACTATAATAAATAAAAATAATAATATAATTCCATTGATAAAACAATGGCTTGTTACATAATAATGCTTATTAAGTTTAACATAAACAACACTAGAAGAACATCACATACCTTTCAGATGTCGTTTGTGGTCACATTGTCTTCAATAGTATAACTAATACTCATAAAACCTTCTTGATTATGTTTACATTATTTCATCTTAAGAAATATACTTTTATAATTCTTATAAATTCCACATCTAAAAAAATCAATGTTAACCCACTTCCTTCTAGTTATCGATTTTGAATAGGACTAGAAAGTATAATGTGAGAGAAAATCATCATTTCAAGAAACCACATAATCATGAGAAATCAAATATAAGAATTCTAAATTATGACACCTTTATTAAAAGAAATGGCACCTAATGATTATCATTAAATAAATCCACAGACATATCCTTATAAATATCCATAAGTATCTCACTAATGTTTTCTCATCCTAGTTTCCAAAGGCTGAATAGACATGTTCTTTGATTCAAACTATACCAACATAGTCTAACCATACATGGATATGATATCATTTTAGAAGAATATTCAGAACATTACATAAGTACATGCCCAAGGACCACAATAGTTTAGAGTATTTGGAGACATGGAAACATAATATTCTATATTGGTGAATGATCTTCAACATCTCCCTAAATGATATTATCCTTCATTGCTCCAACATAAAACCTTTCTTTATAACCTGGGGAAATGAAAAATGGGAAATTGATGAGATAAGATGACCAGTAAGTGTAAACATGGGATATATATAAGAACAACATGAGAAAAAGGGTATGAGAACATGATAATAATGTTAGAAGACCATACCATTCATATCAAAGTATATAATCAAGAGTCATGTCATAAATATTAGTAATTAATAATACACTAATCAAAAGGATATCAAAAAATGTGATTCATGAGGGAATAACATTTGTTACGTCCCTGGTAAATAAAGAACATGAAATTTTCATATTTATTATTATTTTTTGATTAAAGATTAATTTTAATTTAATGGGGAAGCTATGTTTGATGGCATACCTGATACACAAAAAGATGTTTCTTTGAAATCTTTCGTTGCACAATAATAATATAATATTATTATTTTAAATGCTAGTTAATGCCTAGCAGTTGTATTGGTGAGAATAAATATAGCTAACTAAAATATGATTTTATATGTTTGTTAAATGTTTTTACATTTAACCGATAAATGTTAGAGGCTTAGAATAAGAACCATATTTAAACATTGTTTTGGTAACTTTTATATGTTCTATTTGACCAAATAAAAATATTCTATAGAATCAGGACACTAAAATTTACATTGTGTAGTTTTTTGTTATTTTTCTGATAAATTTCATTTTTAATGAATAGTGAAAAATAAGGCATTTTAATTCAAAACAGACTTTTAATATAATTTATTTATATGGTAAGATTATAATTTTAATTGGTGTTAAATTATAATTATATTATATTTTTACCATTTAATCCAATTTTGGTCATTGTAATTAATTATACTTTGAAATTGGATATAAACAAGTATTAATCTTTTGATAATTATTGTTTCTTAAAAACACGCTATTTTTTGACAACAAGAATTAATTTTAAATTAATTAATGAAACTACTAGGTTTTGAATTTTTTATAATAGAAATCATTTTTGAATTCAGAATATTAAATATAGCTTAGGATGATTTTTTGGTTTTTTTCTAAAAAACAACAAATTTTGATGAATAGTGAAACCACTTAGTAGTAGCTAAAAAACATACTTTTCATTTAAATTAAATTTTACTACATCTATGAATTGAATTTTTAAAATACAACATACATGTTTTTTATTAGTATGTAAAATTTTGTTCAATAAGTTGAAATTAATTTTTTCTGAATAGTATGTTTTGACTTTTATTTCACTGCGGTTAAAGGTATGGGGAATTCAAGGTCAAAAGAATTTTATAATAATATATAATTACCTTAAAACATGTTCTAACCTTATTGGATTAGTAATTTCTGACCATTGGAATCATTAGGTAAATTTTGGGACCCCATGGAGCCACTTATGAGTGATAATGACACTTTATTTTAATTAACATAATGTAAATGCAAAAATGACATAAACAAAAATCTATTAGTAAATTAATTTTTACATGGGGTCATATAAGTAATCTTTTTGAATATAAATATTCAAGGGAAATACCAAATTATTTCCTAAATAATGGTAGTTTTTTTTTAATTTTTAGACATAAAATAAAATAAATTATTTATGACACAATAATGATGCAATGTATACCTCATTAATAAATGATATAAATAAATAAGATCATAAATATTAAAACAATATCCAAAACTAGTCCAATTATTATTGGATGATTTTATTTTGACCATGAGTCATCTTATCTTCTACTTTAATTAGTTTTGGACTTTTAGAAACTGAATATCATTATATAATAAAATAATATTTTCACACTTTCCTAAAGAGACCCTCCTCCCCCTTATAAAAATCCCTCAATTATAACTCATTCCTCACACCTCTGAACCCCCTTGGATCATCCAAAACCTGCCCAAATAAGTCTTAAATATCCCTATCCTTCTCCTTGAATCCATACTTTAAGCAGAAGGCTCTTCAAGAAGTCTTTTTTGTTCCATCTAAAGGGAGTTACCCAAATTAAAGGTAATTGTTTCTCTTAACTTTTTTCCTTTTATTTTACTTCACCAAACCCTAAAATCATTTTATTAATTTATTTCATAACAAAAAAAGTATACTAAATATACTAGGATTTTGTTATTAGAAGGATTTGAACTACACTTACACACACCTCCATCTAATGGTTGTAGAACATAGGGTTTTTGTGGATGGAAAACTATCGCCACACGAAGCGATGATTGTTCAATTATCTCCAACTGCATCTCATGGAGGCCATTATGATGGAACTATATTTATATATGATATAAATTATGTTTATTTTTTCTGTATTCTTATTTATTTTTCTTTTATAGCATACTTTTATGGTTTCCATAGTGGTTAAACGTGATAACTTCATCTGAGGAAGTGCGGACTACCACCCCCTCAAAGGGATATGACTAGTTAATTCCACATGTAGGACATATAAAGGATAGAGTTAATGATATTATATATGATATTATAATGTAGTTATAATATACCTATGTATAATTATGTTTTACTTCTATTAAAGTACTAAATAAAATGAAATTAAAGTTAATGCGTACGTATCACTTACCGTCTCCATTAAAGGTGCATTTCATTTCTTATCTCCAAATGTTATGTACTATTATAAATACATATATATAATGGGTATATATTATCTATATGATATATAAGTCATTAAAATCATTCTAGAGATAATGTACTTTTGACCACATGGACAAATTATAATTATAACAAGTTCATTTTAAACTGAAGTACCGAACATTGAAAAAATGTACGATATAATCTCCAATAATTAAGTAATTGTTATATCAAGTTAATGTGTGATATAAAAGTAATAATAAAATTTATAAATTTTCTTAAGGAATTATAAATTAACATATGTTTATTATTTAGGAAGAACCTGGATCGTACGAGTCAAGTTGGACATGAGGTAAGGGATTTCTCATCTCACTTTTAATTCCGTGAGATTTCCATTGTTCGCCACTTATTTAATGCATGTGGTGTATTGTTTAATGAAATTTGATATATACACTCATTATTATCTATATATTCATGGTATTATTTGATTCATTTGGTGTTTATTAACTTTTTTTCATACGAATCAATTGAATTACAAGGTGGTAAGGGGTTTCTTATCTCAGTTTTAATTCAGTGAGATTTCCATTGTTTGCCACTAATTTATTGCAAGTGGTGTATTGTGTACTGCCTTATGATATATATTATCATGATTTTATTTATATTATTATTATTATGTGATTAATTTTTTTGTCATTAACTTTTTTTCATTTGACTCGATTGAGTACAACGTGGTATGGGATTTTCAAATCACTTTTTATTCTTGTGAGATTCATGATATAATTAACACTATTTTATTTTTGTGGTTGATGTACTACTGTTTATTGTATTATTTGTGTAATATAATCTAATTTAATGATATTTAAATATTCATTGTATGATCTTTATTTCGTAGGATGTATGTTTCACAAGTTACCAAATCGGTAAGGGAACCATTCACCCACCTCTTTTTAAAAGACTTCTTTTTTGTTATGTCTTTTAATTTACATATTTTTTTGTTGGGATGTGTTATTATATATCCTTATTGATGTAAATTTTATTTCCATGTAATTAGATACCCTTTTTTGTCTCTCATCAACTAATTTTGAAATTTTAATGTAACGCCATTAGGCTGTCGAATTTATCTAAAGGAACTTCATTACCCAATTTCAATTCTTTGAGTTAAACTTCTATTTATTCATTATGTCGTGATATGAATATTTGTGAATAAACTATGATTTATTTACACATAATAACCACTTATATTCGGTTTTTTTATTTTTCAGACATATTTATTTCATTGTTTTATCCTTAATCTAAGGATACCGTCTTTGTGAGGGATTTCGTCTCAATTTTCATTCTATTGAGAATTCAATGTTGTTATGCACCAATTCACTATTATATGGTGTATATACTATCCTTTGAAATATTATATCATGAATCCCTATCTTATAATGATATTATAATGTTCTGATTAAATGTTATTCCTAAATTATTTATATTCAAGTGTCTCTCATTTTGTTAAAAACTCTTTAACTAAAATATCATTTTAAATGTTTTAATGATTTATTATCAAAAAAATTTCTCATTAATGTCCATGATTTAAAAATTCTTTTAAGTAATTATTTATATAGATATTAATAGTTTAGAATGCTAATCCCTTTAAAATATTCAAATTGGTTTGGGACACATTGATTCAAAAATAATTTTATTAAATGTTTTAAATGGATTTGAAAATGGTTTGAAAAAGCATTGATATTGTCAATATCTTGAAATTATATATTTTGATTCCAATGTGTAAATTTTATATTTCTTTTATGATTGTTTTATGTGTTATGATTATGTTATGGTTCATGGGAAATGATTATATATACGGGTGGTTTCGTGATAAACCTAGGGCGAGTGAGCCCGAGATAGCTCTCCAATGCATTGGGTAACCTGACGGCGGTAAAAGGTAATGTTTCTCCTAAGAGATTTAGGGAATATACTGTGATTGGTATTCCAACGTAACTCTTTACATAGATTTGATAGCTAAAATTTAAGTATGTTATTTATTCCATAAGATACCTTTATGATTTATCATTTATATGTGTTATTCATAAATCTTATGATTTTATAAGGTATGTTATGATTGAAAAGTATGGTATCATTGTTTTGTATTATATGATGGGATAATGTTTTCATTTTTTTTATATATCTTTTATTGAGATTTTTGTGCTCATCCATTGATTTTAAATTTTTTCCATATGATATAAGGAAGGGTAAGAGAAATTAAGTATTCAAGAAGATTTATATCAAGAAAAGAACTCTTGTTTTATTTAAGTAGTTTTATTTTGTGAAACATTGGATAGAGTAGAAGTTTCCTCCTTCTAATTTTTGAGATGTAATGTTAAAGTTATGTTCTAATTCTCTAAATCTCTAAACCTAAAAACATCTTGAATGTGAATTATTCACTTAATTCAAGATTATGTAATGTTTTAAGGTTGGGTTCCTATAACATTGGCATAAGAAATATAATTTTTGTGTACTAAAAAACATATAAAATCATTACCTATAAGTTAAGGATCATTCCCAAAACATTTTTGGGGACTTTATAGGGGAAACACCTGCTGGGTGGGACATGCCCCCAACTCCGATCGCAGCCCTATCCTTATAGTGGATCTTGTTAGACCATATTCCCATGGTGAATCAATCCCATATATTTGTTTCCATAATTATCTTATAAGATATAAATCTTTACCTAATTCATTAGAGGGATATATTTATGTCTCATATGTTGTTTAAGATATAATGGGCTTACCTAGTACAATCTGGTCCACCCTATCATATAATCTATAACTCACTTACTCAACGCTATCTGGTCCACCACATTGTATAAGTTTCAATAGGATTACCCAGTGCTATCTGGGCTGACCCATAATGTAATCTATAACAATAAAAAACGATGCTATCTAGGGTACCCCATCATATAATCTATAATGGTATTACCATCTCTATCTAGGACACCCCATCATATAAGCAAAAATGAGCATACTTGGTGCTATGGAGGCCACCACATCATATAATCTATAATGGGATTACCTAGAATTATCTAGGTAACCCAATATTATAAGTTGTAATGGGATTACATGATAATAACTTGGATACGCCATCATATAAGCTATAATTGTTTTACACAGTAGTATATGGTCCACCATATCATATAATCCATGTCCATGAACCACAACATTAATAATGTACGAAGAGCCTTCATATCATCATAAAAACTCATAAAAAATAATACTTTCATAAAATTATCATAAAATGGAAAATAAATGTTTTTCATTTCAATCCCATTCAAACATGGTTTACTCATGTAAAATAAATGGGTTCTATATATATATATCATTCAATCAAAACAAAAACCATTTAGATAATAAATATGAATAGAATCCATATATCATTTCCCTAGTAAAGCGTATATTATATCTATGGTTTTTTCATAGATGGAGGTGTATTTTAAAATAACACATGAAATAGTTATTATGGAAACTATCATTTCTTTGAAATCATAAATCATTTTCAGAATAAGTTTCTTTAAAACCACATTTTAAACATATGAAGTATTCTTTAAAAATCATTTAAAAAAAAATTCATTAGGGAAATATAATTTCCAAATTGAAACAAACTTTTTAAATCACAAAACCTATTTAAAACATTTTTCTTTGAAAATAACCTTGAAAATTTATAAAAGTAACTTCAATGAAATCATGGTTATGATGGCGGATAAAATTTTATATGTCATACATTCCTTTTTCACCGTAAAATGTTTAGAAAAATTTCTCAATTATAAAATTAAAATAATAATACTTTTTTATATATATTTATTTAAAAATGTTAAAATTTGGTAAAAAATTATTTTAGAGATCAAAAAAGAATATTATAATATTTTTTATTTTTTTATAAAATTTATTTTGAAATATCATTGTTTCTTGACCGAAGAGAGAGAAAAAGTTGGATTTTTAAAAAAAAAACTTTATTAATTTTATTAAGTACCAATGTGTAGGAAAATGGAATGATTACTTAAATATATCAGTAATAACTAGAGTAGAATACTTTTTTTTTAAAATTTATTGATATTTTTATCATAATATATCCTAAATGGAAGTATAATCACAACCAATCCTGATAAATGATCAGTTTGTGACAATAGATTGTTACAACTTTGGTAACATTGAATCATAATCCCCATGAAATAAGAAAACTAAATAAAGATTAATGTATCATATAAATAATTATATTCACTATATAACATGTAAAATGTAATTATACAGACCTTAGAAGAATATATTTTCACAACATGGCATGTGTCTCAAAGGAGGAAAATCGTGACAAAATTACCATACCGATTTGGTAAAATTTTAACCATAAACCCATGAAAGATAGAAAATTTAATTGATAAACAATTAATAATAAAATTAAGGATAATAATAATAAAATATATTAATGGAGAGTATATATGCACCAAAAAAATAAACAGGTGGTTAATAAGGCATAAGTCTTGTTGAAATAAAAGTGAGACTAAAAATCCCATTACAACTAGAGTAACTTTTGAATGAGGAGATATATGAAATAATAACATCATATTAAACATTTAATTTTATAAATTAAATTAAATTCATGATATAAAATTTTATTGGGTATTATATACAAAAAACAAATAGAATAACTAGTGAATATAAAAATATCTCATAAAAATAAAACTAAGATGAGAAATCCCTTAACTTAATTCTAAAGTTTCATATTACACATTAAAACCTATTGTTTAATAACGAAACGTTTATAATAAATCTACCAAAAATAACCATATTCTTTTATACCACACCATAGGTTATTTTACTGTGACTTTATGTTCCCTATTTATTAATAATTTCTGGTTAAACTAATGTTTCGGGTATTAACCGCTCTGTTTTTTTGGAATATGTTTTGACTTGTTATTCATGATACTATTAATTAGATCATAATTTAATTATTTAAAAAATTAAATAATGATTTAAATAAAATAATCTATAAAATATATTAATATTAAATGAAATACACCATCCACGGTGACAGTTGGTCGTCTCTATGTTTGAACGATGTTTCTGTTTTCTTATCGTATTGAAAGAAATAATGTAAATAAAATATATCTGTGTGTTTATATATTATAAATTATATTATATAAATTATTTCATATAATTCATATAAATTTACTAAACTCATTTGTAATAAATTCCATGTAATGTTTGATATAATAACATCATTTTGAGGAGGCAATAGTTCACATGTCCACAAATGAAGTTATCCTATTCTAAAAACATGAAAAGAATGAAGTTATATGTTATATAATAATTAAATAAGCTTATATACATCATACATATCATATATATCATATAAAATATTAATTACATAATTATTACCAACCTCTAAAGGTAGTAATGGAAGAAAGAATGACATTTGTTCAGGTGGCCGTAGTCCGTCATACCCCAGAACTATGATTATGTATCCCATTTAATTGGAGTGTGTGTCAGTGTAGGTAGAATCAATAACATAAGAAATATCATTATATTTTGGATGATGAGTTTATTAAATAAATATTTAATGATAATAATCATGGGGGTGTAACAATAAATAATACAATATTCCTTATGGAAGGATGTTACCTCTTCTTTGGGTAACTCCTTTCAGTTTGCATCAAAAGGATACCTTTGTTGGATTTATGCACAAAGTTAGGAATTAAATATAATGTTATCGATGTTTTTTTTAGGATATTTTGTTTTTATTTTTTAATATAAATGGGATTTATTGGTGTTAATAAGAAATGGGGGCGGGTTCCCATTTGTAGTGGAGGAGGGGTCATATTCTTGAAAATATAAAATGGTAAACACTATTGAGAAGTCTCTCTTAAATCATCTGCCTAAAATAATGGAATGTTTTCAGGAAAATGATTTATATGGTATAAATATTACCATAAAATGGATTTTGTACATGTTTCTAAGTTATTTGGACCCATAATATAATGTTTAACTACAGAGCAAACACATTTTTACCTTAATTACAGTATTTAATTTTAATTAATTTCACTAATATTTTTTGTGAAAAATAAGTTTACTTTAGTAATAATTATAAATTATTCTTGGTAAAATTATAGATTTTTTTTAAATAATAAAAACATAAGTGTTAGATATTAGTTTAAAATTAATCCTACATGTGAGATGCGACAACCTATTTTTACTGAGAAAAAGCTCAAATGATTAAAATGTTTATATATCCAATTTCAAAGTGAGATTGGTTCCATTGATCTGAATTCGATTAGTTAATGTATAATTTTTCTACTTATTAAACAAAAAAAATTAAAAAATAATTTATCTAGATAAATAAATTATATGAAAAATTTGATTCCAATTAAAATTCAATGCTTTTAACTACTTATCAAAAAATGAATCTTCTTATAAAAATACCAAAAAATTTCCCAATGTATATTTTGATATATCTCTTTCAAAAATGATGTTTATTTTTTGAAATAATATTTATAAAAGTTTAAAAAATAATTTTAAAATAGATTCCAAAAAAGGCTGTAAAATTATATTTTAGAAAGAATATAAATATATATCCGTAAAATTGGATTTGATTCTATATCATATCTAAAAAAGATGAAATTTAAATATTTTAAAGAATATAATATTTTTATATTAAACTACTATAATCTATAAAAATTGGTTTAATTAATTTATATATCTAAAAACCATTTTAGTGCATAAATATTGTTTATGAGGAAAATATTTCATGTATTATCAAAAGGGTATTATATTCATTTATAGTTAATTATCCACCAAATAATTATTCTTATATACATTTGTAAAAAATATTTTAATAATTTAATTAATATTATTTATAAACAACATTCCAATGTATAAGGGAAAACTATAACAATATTTTAATAATAATATTAATAGAACATTATAGTTTGGTAAAACATGGTTGTATGTGTCACACTATTTATTAAAGGAACTCCGAATTGTGGGTAACACAAGGAAATAATTGTGTTTCATATATCTCATTCTAATATAATTGTGGTGTGTAGCGCAAGATCAACTTGGTTTTGTGTACTAATCAAGAATAACTTACTGCTTTTATATAACACAAGCTATATTTAGTGTTGTGTAAAATATATAATATAAAAAAGATTATATTAATTTGAAAACCCCATTTTAAAAAATTTAAGGCCATTATAGAGGAAAATGTACCAACTTTGTAGGATGGTGCCACTCAATATTCGATCAAAGATCCATTCCATGTCCCAACAGTAGGATGGCACTCTAATAATCAATAACAGACCCATGACCTGGCCAATAAGAGGGTGCCACTCTAGTAATAGATAAATAGAATACTTATGTCAGGTCTAGTTGGAGGGCTCCATGATGATGGTTGATAGAGTACTCATTTCATACCAATTAGGAGGGTACCCCTCTTATTGTAGATATAGGACCCATGATCTACCCATAAAGAGGGTTCCACTCTAATATCTTTGGTGATCCTTTCCGATCACTGTTGTCATCAAGTGTCACTTAATGAAGAATTATTCCCATAAAATATCACATCATATCTCAAAATACATGATGGATACCATCAAATTCTATTTGAAAATACACTCTGTATAGGAAACTCATGGGCTAAAATCTGAGTTGAAATTAAGGATCTATGATAGGTAGAAGTTTTATAAACACAGATATATGGGTATACAACATGTTAGGGGACCCACGCAACATATGGTCATGTCTTGATACATGGATGTGTTCCTATAAATTCATGTATCACTACCCATTTATAACTTTACAGAATTTAAGGGGAGCCACACAGCATGCCACATCCATCCAGGTTTCTACCCTTGCTCCTGGTCGTGTCTGTGTACCTACCCATGTTCTTTGGTCGTGTCCTCTCATCATGTCTACAAACCTTTTGAGTGTCCATGTAAATTAGCCATGTTTTTAGCCATTCCCATGATCATTTATTCCAAGTGTAAATTCTGGGTATCCAATATTGAGTCACATAGTGTGTGGGGGTCCCATATGATGTGTGATATTTAACTCACCCAGAAACCCTAGACATCATATCTACGGTCCTACATGTAGTGTGTTCTTAATACTACACTACATTTAATTGGGTAATTTTAAAAAATTCATTATTTTCTCCACCATTATAGTTCCATAACCTAAATATCTAATAATGCCTCAGGTAAACCCTAAATGATGGGGAATCCTCCATTCATTGTTTATGGCCATCTTTTGGCTGGAAAATAGAGTTCCAATTCACATTTATAAAGATGTATTAACTTACATAACCCATTGAATGTCTCTTTAACTCGCCAATATTTCAATTCATTGTAGAATCACCCACATCCAAAAAACCATAAATCCATCTGTAATTCTCAAAACTATTTATCACACATGAATCTGCTACCAATCCAGGGGTTTGAATGAGATTAATCACACCCGATAATGTCAAATCATGTCCCCATTGTCTAATGATGAATCATGAGAAGAAATGAGGGCTATGATCAGAGGAACAATATTTAAAACAACTTTTTTACATGCTTTATTGGAAAAGTAACACAATTTTGGATATTTGAAATGAGAAACATGGTGCAACATGGATTAATCAAATTAATTAATTGAAATTTATATGTGGGTTGATGAAAAGGATAAAAATTGATGTGCATCAATGGAATAAGAATGGTTATGATCAATAACATAATCATAGGGGTATAAATTCACATTGCATAAGTCCTACCACAATTTAGATCTATCGTCGTTGAATAAAATTCTTCCCAATGAATGAGAGAAGTATTTACAATTATTGCACTTCAATTTTCCTGGATCTGGAACCTCATTATCATATAACCTCGATTAACCAATGAATGGTCATGGTATCCTCCTCTCAATGATCCTAGGGTTATATTTATAACCGAAATGATCCACCATAATGGAATATTTATATAGGATTTAATAATAGTTCATTTAAATTAAAAAAATTAAATTAAATTAATTAATTAACATAAATGTAGTTGCCAATGGTCTCTATATCTGAACGCCAACAAAAAACAAATTTAGGCTTCACCTAGGGTAAAAATACCATTTTAAATTCATCTCTGATTTCATATTTTCAAACAGAAACTCTTATTAAGAGTTATTCCATTATTTCTGAAAAATCTTGCACAATTTGTATAAAACATGTTAAATATTTTTATTAAATTAATTATTAGTACACTGGGCCTTAGAATCACATTTATTCATTATTCCTAACTTCCAAAATATGTCTAGATATATTCTAGAGTTGTACATAAAAAAACACTGTCTTTAACTTATTCTTTCTTTCAAGATTTTTGTCCTTGTAAAGAAAAAATGAAAAACAATTGGTGTACTGAAACTGTATCTGGATCTCTTACTCCCAAGATCTCTCATGTGTGCACCAGTGATATGAAAACACATGAAACATGGGGATGGCCTATCCATGTAGGGTTCTCTACTTTTGATCCTCAATCCCAACTAGTTTCTTAATGAAGGTGAATCCATCCTAGATATCCAGCTCAACCTAGAAAATAGCTTGTATGGGGTCATGCACGTATCACCTTAGCTACGAAACATGGATGAAATAATTCACCCAATTTAACTATGGGGTTAGGGTGATGGGATAGGAAACCTTAGAAACCTTCTTCAAAGATCTTGAATGACCTGATGAGCCTTGAGGTTAGCTTATCTCCTCAGACAAGTATTCAAAATCCTTATAATGGGGAGACTCTCAAGAAAGTGTAGTCTCCCTTTTACAACTCCAAGGGTCTATGACATAAATCATCCCAAAATTTATATATATTTTTGTTTTCCCTCATCCACTAATAAATGAAATAGATTTTATCTATCATCGGCTACACCTTATCTGGACTAGCATGAGATTCCTCTATAATCTCAATCATCATAAGGATGAACTATAGGGTCTCCCATAAAATTCCCCAAAATGTGTCATGTTGATTGTAGAGTAGTAGCTATTATTGTATAAAAAATCTAAAAATTAAAATTGATCATTCCAACATCAGTTGAAGTCTAACTTGAAACTCCTTTGTGAATCCTCTAGCACCTGGATAGTGAATTTGGTTTTCCCATCTCTCATAGGGTGGAAGGTGGTACTCATCGTAATTTGGTTCTTATAATCCTCAAGTAGGTCTCTCTATAACCATGATGTGAATCACACATCAAAAATAGAGACAATAGTCTATGTAACCCCATTAATGAAGATGATATAATATACATACAACTTCCCCATAGTCTCCACCATTCTATACTTCCTGATAGAAAGTAAGTGCGCTAACTTCATAACTCGATCAACTATCACCTAGATGGAATCATGGCTTCTCACTATCCTTGTAAACCCTATCATTAAGTGGATGGATATTTCTTAAAATTTCAACTCTCAAATATCAAGGGGATATAATAAACCAGTCCGAACCTAGTGCTCAGGCTTCACTAGTTGACGAGTGAGACACCAAATGATAAAATCATATTTTCTTTTTATCATGTCTACCAAGAAAAACTGTCACAGAAGGTATCTATACATTTTACCCACACCGAGATTTATATTAAATTGATAAGAGTGAAAATCTCTCATCACCTCCTCCTTCATTTTTACTGTGAACACCTTCCATCCATAGTAAAGGGTGACATGATTTACTCCTTCAAAAAAAATATCTAATGAATCTACTGATGATATCTAGTCATGTAATTCATTGTAGTAGATGTATCCCAACTGGGAATATCTCACCCACTGATGGAGAAGAGGAATCAATACCATCAAATGATGACATGATTCACCCTCCTTCTCAACCAGGGCTAGTTTCAAGTAATCCAACTACTTAGAAACCTCCTACATTGAATGATACTAGTAATTTATGCTAAGGACACATTCCACTATGTTACACTTCCAAAGATTATATAATATCTCAAATTCATAGTCTCCAGGGAACTCCAAATGGTGACTCCATCTCAGGTTCCGGTTTCAATGCATAATGACTTACCCGATACTTTAATGGTATGAGTAAATATCACAGTTCAATCCTAGACGATAGTGCCACCACATCATCAAAGTAAAGAAACCAGTGTGAGCACTATGTCCTGATTCACATTGTTTTACTCATGTGGTATCAACTACCACGACCCATATGAAATTAATTCTGTCCTTTTCATCAAAACATATCCACACAAAAATATAGATGCATCAAAATTCACTACATACTCCATACACTCCTATGGTAATCTCAAAATAGGATCACTCATCAGTATCATCCTCAACCCTTTAAATGATCTCTAACACTACTCAGTCTAGATAAACATACGTGCTTTCAATTCCAGGGTGGTCAAAGGAGATGCAATCTTGGACAATTATTTTGGAATCCTCCTATAGTATTACAATAAGAATAGAAAACTATGCACCTCTAAACAATTTTATTATGGATTCCTAGAATGAACTACATCAATATCTGCATAAGTCCATGACCAATCCGTTCTTAGAAATAAAATTCCTTGAAATGTGAACCTCATGAATCTAGAAATGAATCTTAGAAAGAATATGATAAATCTAGTTCTCATGAAGCAAAAATAAGACCATCCTCATGTTCTTTTAATGCTCCTCATTTAAAGCATAATATATGTGTTTTTCATTAATGAATACAACAAAAAATATATCTATGTATGGTTGAAGTATCTAGATAATTAAATTAAAAAACACAACAAGGGAATTCATAACACCAATAGGCATCACTAGAAACTCCCATATCAACATTAGAATGAAAGTTTCAGAATTTCATCTTTGTGATCTATCAACTAGTGGTAACCGTACATGTGATAAATCTACAAGAACTATCTAGAGCCTCAATATCAATAAAACAGATAATAAATACATGGTAATGGTTACTTATTCTTTATCATGGCTTGATTTTGTCAATTAAATTCAACATAAATATGAAATATTTTATCTTCCTTTTTCAGGAAAACACTAGAGCTACCCAAGAGGGAACACATGATCATATAAAACCACATTATCAATTTAAAGAGGATAATTTTCTGGTTTATAATATATAATTTTCATGTGATTCATTATTAATAAAAACCATTTTCATGCATTTTACAATTTGAATATTATTTCACTTAATGATTTTAATTATTTCATAAATTGAATTATTTTTTGGTACATTTTCTAAATACCTCATAATACACCAAATGGTCTATATTTTATTTAAATATTTCATTTTAAGGTTTCTACTTCCATTGTTAGCATTTAATTCTTCTGGGGAACATGATGAATCACATTGGGAGATGACCAAAGTTGGCCTTGAACCAAGAACATTATAGGTGAAGTGAACTAGATTGAATCCTAATAAAATTACTATAGTGACCAGTAATAAAGACTAATTATGATGAAATTTGAAATAGAGATAGATTAAATCATTGAAAAATTTAATTCAACAATTTATATAGATTACTCTGAATTTTTAACGGAGTTTTAGGAAGCCCAATTTGAAGATGAAATTTTGGGAAAGATTATGGGGCCCAGAAAAACAACACATCAATTTGATCATATCTCAAAAAAATATAATTGGAAACAAATTTTTTTAGGATATTATAGAAAATACAACTATTTATTTTCTTTTTATATGGCCCACAAAAATTCAGTCATCCATAATCTTTTTTGGATACATTTGATGGAGGCGTACAAGCCAGATTCCATTTTAGGTTAAGGGTGGAAAATCTCACATTCTGCAAACATTAAACCAACTTAAGTCAACCATAATTAAGTGGGGATAATTTTTCTACTGGTGAATTTACCCAATCCTCTTTAAATTCATATTTAAGTAAGTGGTGGTGATGGACGTTAAAAATGATTGGTTTTTGTTTCGTTGCAATGTTATACTGTGATTTTGTTGTCTTATGCTTGTAATTCACATGTACGATGTTATAATAACCATTATATTTTTAATAAAACTTATTATTCTTATCATTTAATATTATTTTTTTAATAATTTAATAACATTTCATTATGGTGTGAATTTATTCACACGATTAAGAGATAAATCCTTCACATGAGGAATGAGTGTTCTTTTTTTTCCCTCTTAAAGTCAACAGCCGCCTTCTATTGAGAGATTTGAATACATGGAATAATAAAAATAATATGGTTAGATTATATGGATTTTCATAGGGATGTATTTTTTTATTTTATGTAATTATATTATAAAACTTGTTCATTATTTTTTGTGTTTAATTCAAAGACTTATTTTCTTCATCATTTTCACTAATTTTAACGATGAAATATTTTTGCTACAAGTACGATAAAATCCATTATAGTGCTCAATAATGTGATATTATAAGTGAATTGGTTATTATTCATTGATTTTTAGGCATTAAATTGGTGAATGACATTGGGTACATATCTCATTTATTGGAAAATTCCTCGACTAGTGATATGAAATTTCTAATCAAAACAATTAAATCCATTCTAGTCTTCGGAAACAACCTATGATCAAACCATCCCCATTAATTTTTTTATTTCAAAATCACATTTTTTTTCTTTTATAAGTTCAAATATTTCTCATTGGTTCTTTATTATCCTAATATCCTAATTTGAATCAGCCTCATAGTTGGATACATCATAGACAAGGAACGTAAAAAATATGAGTGTCTCATGGTTACATCTTCAGTCCCTATAGGTTAATCCCCTACTTGTACTACAATGACCGATTCTTCATGTAGGTTATATTTGAGTGAGACTAAATCCATTATATCAAAGGTTCTCTAACTATTACTGCATATCCCAATGCTTGGTTGGGGCCATCCGATATGCTTTAGAAGATATCAGAGAAGTTCCAGGGTACATGTTGATGAAAAACTCCATCTCCTAAGTCAGAGGAAGTCTTGGAATATCCTAAGGGAAGACATATATATAATAATCCATGACTAAAGGAATCAAAATTTTTTATGATATTTTTTCACCAAGGGATACCCTCACCAACTAATGTGTAATGTTCCACAACCTCCTACATGAAAAACCCACTACTCTCACTATGAGATCTCTCATGCCTATAAATGACAATCTTGTACCATCAGTATGATGTAATATGAATCATATGTGGTGATAGTAAATTTGGCCTCATAAAATGAAAAAAAATACATACCCAATATGAATTAATAGGGTTCCATCATGATTAACAAAAGGTCCCATGATAGCCTCTCTTCACCAAGTGATATATTCAACTATCAGAGGAAAAATATATACACTAAGAGTTCCCCATTGGAACCTGAAGAGAAATTTTATTGGATAATCCGCAACTGGATGATCCATATCTCACAAAAAGTGTTAATTTATGAAGGAATGAATCTTAATATTGTCTAATAATACTTAATAATGATTATAATTAACACATATCATACTTATAATCCTCTCGTGTGTTGTTGGATCATTAGAATCCACAGCTTGTAGCTATCTGCAACCCCGACATCCATCTCCCTACTCCGGATGTGGTCCACTATGTAGAGACCCGAAGCTTGACATACATGGACATTACATTACTTTAGCGGAATACTTAATACATTACAAAAATAGACACACAAGGACCGTAATAGTTTAGTTTCTTTGTAAACTTGGAACGTAATCTTCTAATCGTGGTGAAAGATCTTCAACATCTCCCATAAAGATCTGTCACTTTTTTTCTTACCTAAAACCTTTCTTTATATCCTGGGGAAAAGAAAACATAAAAAGGGTGATCTCAAATTCTCAGTAAGGGTAAGCCTGGATAAAATAAAACATACCATATACATTTGAACTTAAAAACATGAACATAATGTTTAAAAATCAAAAGCTTGAGAAATGACATAAAACATGGAAGTACGTAAGGCATAGATCATAAATAATCATTAAGAATGACAAAATAGCATGGGAATAAAACATGTAATTGTGGCATCCATTAAGAACATGTAATGATTTCCATAGTAGCCAAGGCATTGCGGCCAAGACCATCTTAGTGGACAAAGTCCCTTTCTGAATCGTGTTCACTCCTCGTTTCAGTCCGGTCTTACTGAACCTGTTTAACCTACCATTCCAGCCATGTCTATCTCATGATATATAAATCATTACCCAATGCATTGGAGGGAGATATAGGTCCCACCCATCTCATAGTGAAATCATTCTTACTTGTGCCACAAAATAAACTTAAAACATTCATCATAACCCAAAGAATAAAATGGGTTTCATAAACATCATCCCATCATCACATAATCCATATAAAACAAATGGATATTTCATCATAAGAAAATTGAAACCATGTAAATCATAGTGAAATTATACTTGAAACATACACATATGAAATAATTTCATCTTAGATGGAAAATGGTTTTGATAAAACACTTGAAATGAATTCTTGAAGAAAATATCCTTTCTTCTTCAAAATCAATTTCTTTTCACAAAACATCATGCAATTTTAAAAGAAAGAGATTTTGTTGAAAATAGTCATGAAATCTTTTGGAGGAATCTTTGTGAATATAAGACTTTATAAAACAGTAAAAATTCATTCATGCTGTATAAGTTAAAAAACATTCTTTTCGTACTTTTGCCGGAAAATTCAAAAAGTACCTCGTAACATAAACAAAAGAAAGATTCCTTACGTACCATGTAGTTAAATTCAAAAATGGGTAAAAAGGACTTTAAAAATACATGAAAACACTTTTATGAAACATGGACATGGATGATAGAAATAACCCCAGTAAATACTTACAAATATGCAATCTCAGATAAAAATGAGATTTGCAAAATTATCCCTTACCTTAGGTTCGATATGCTTCGTATGTATCCTAACCTCTGGTATATTGATTTAAATAATGTTATTGACTTATTAAAGAATCATATTAATTGTTATGATATCATATATGGTTCACTTATGACTTTATATTACCCGTTCTTTTGTAAATTCCATGTTAAAGAGCATTTTGGGTAAAATCGTTTCTTTTGTCGTCCCTGTTTTGACTTGTAATTATTCATATGATAACTTAGATCATGATTACTTACATCCAAAATGTAAAACATGATTTATATATAATATATATTCAGAATATTAATATATGTAATAGATCGATAAATGGAAAGAAATACACCGTTCATGGAGATGGTAGGCCGTACGTACGCATGAACGTTGTTTTCGTTTCCACATTGAATTGATTGCAATTAATTGGATGACATAAATATATATATACATAAATACAGTATAATTTATATTTCATATAATTCATGATTACTTATTATATATACTTTATAGTCATTTATGAATGGTTAATCATTGAGAATGAATCTCATTGCGTCGTGGAGACGGTATTCCGTACGTACGCATGAGCAATGATATCATTCCCATGATCGTGGAATTTTATTGGAGTGTATGTATACTATTACAGAATCATTATTAATTTACAATAATCATATATATTTATTATTTACACCATTATACCCATCCATGTATGGTGGTGGTGGAAAATAGATTACACCACGGCGTGGAGACAGTATTCCGTACCTACGCACGAGCAGTGATTTTGTTTTCCGTAGGATGGATAGATGGTGAAATAGGGTTGTTTAATACTTATAATAACATATCCGTATATTATTGATACTGATTTTATTACTTAATAATGAAACAACCTAAGAAGAAGAAGCGGAAGAAGAAATAAAGGTGAAAGAATCGGTAATGGAAATTACCTCTTCTTTGAAGCGCCTCTTTGAGACCTCCTCTTAGGGGACTAAAATTGGTCTTTGAAAAATAGCAGGACCTCTAGGATATTACTAGGGAAGTGGAGAAGAGAATTTGGCAGGTTTTGGCCGAGACTGAAGGCTCAATGGGGTGTGAGGAAGAGAGGGAGGAGGTTCACTTTTATAAGGGAGGAGATGGGCACCTTTGGAATTCTTAAAAATATTAATTTATAATAAATCTAACCCCACTTAAAAACCTCCAAAAATGACTCATATTCGAATATTATATGAGATAGGGTTGTAATCTCATCATCAAATCAAATTTAGACATGTTTGGATAATATTTTAAACCATATCATTTTTATTTATCCTTATTTAATCTATTTAGGTTAATTTGTGGTAATAAAATTCTAAATTTTAAATTATAACAAATATTTACTTATTTGTTGTGAATTTTCCATAATTGTTTACTTTATAACATTATAGACCATATAAATTTAAATTTATAATTTTTAAATATTTTTGTGATTTTTAAACAATTTTATAATATGTTATTTTAATAAAATAACAATAGTGTCAATTTTGACACTATTCATTTATTTGAATTTAAATAAAATATATACAGAAGATATTTTCGAACTAAAATTTTAAATAGATTAATAAAAGGTCATATGTATCTAGATAATTAGTGGAGAACATTAAATAGTTCATATATTATTTATTTTATTATTTTTAAAACTGTTTATTTGGTTTATCTATTAATAAAATAATTACAACAACATTGTTTTATAATTATTTAATATACTTATATGTTGAATAAAATTAAAAATAAAATCCTATGATGCAGATAAATCTATTAACTTTCAAAATAATACTTTTACTCGAATTTATCCTCTTAAAATCGCAATATTTAAATTGTTATATTTATTAAATTATGAAGGTGATAACTTTGGCATCATTGAAAATAAAATAATATAAGTGTCATAATTGCTTGTATAAGACTCAAAATGGACACATATTCGACCATTGGATTATTATTGTTTAAATTTACATAACCAATAAGTTTTTGTCAGGTTTTTGTGCCTTTTATGGTCACTATTAGTTTAATAAAAACTATATTCTTGATTTTTCACTAGATAAATAATTTCTGCATCACTATTGTGTCACAATTAATGATAATTATTTAATCCCAAAAAATTCTAAATAAATTCTCATGATGTAGATAATTTTTTTAGCTTTCTGTATACTATTATGTTTTGATGTTTCATGATGTTTATCACTAACTTAAAATTATTCTACTTATAGTATTTAAGAGAGTGACATGTTGTCACTTTCTTTGGTTTTAATAATAATTAAATTATTATCATGGAAAAGTCCATTAAATGAATCTAATCCAACAATTAGGTGATATGGGTCGAATTTTAGTCATCCAATAGGATTTTTACAAGTGTTAGGGTAATTTTATAATCTTATATTTACCCTTAATTACCCGATTTACCTTTAACTATAGTAAATAAAATTTACCGTAGTTACTATTCACAATGCCCAAAAATAAAAAAGTAGCTTATTAACATAATTTGGACCCAATGATTCCAAATATGGAATCCATTTTTCCAAATTCAATACAGAAAATTTTCAGAAATTAAATTAAAATTGATCCCGTTGTCGAAAGAAAACAGGTTTTTCTTTAAAACATTGTAAATGATTGAATTGATTTAACCTAAGAATTCAAGGTAAAATCAATGATAATGACATAAATTATATCAAATGGTAAAAATATATTCTATTTATACTTTAAAACCATTAAATATTATAATTTAACCACATAAGATATTATGATAAAAAAGTTGTTTTTAATTAAAATATATCGTATTTTTACTATTCTTTAAAATATGAAAGTCATCAGAATAAAATGAAAAATTTATCCAAAGTAAATTTTTATTTTATGATTCCAAAGAATTATTTTATTTTTTCAAATGGAACTTATAAATATTTCAAAAACTATATTTAAAGTGGGTGCGCCATCAAAAGGGGGCAAAACTGTATTTTTTTGAAAAATACTTATTTTACCCGAAAAATTTATTTTGTTCTTATAACATGTTCTAGAAAATGTGTAAGATGAATAATAATGTTATAAAATTAAAAATTTAGTTAATAATATTAATAATGGCTAGTTCATAATAATATTATAATAATATATCACTGTTTAGTAACACCCGGTATTGCGTACAACACACACAATCGAGGAAGGTCGTGATTGCGTGTAATGCAAGCCAAGTCAGGGTTGCGTGTTGTGCAAGAATCCTTCGTTGTTTCTTATAACAGAATCCAACCATAATTAATTTATACATTGAATATATATATATATATATATATATATATACTCAATGTTGTGTAGAATAACTATTATGAAAATTGTGTGTGACACGATCCAAGAATAGTGTTGCGTATACTGCAAGCTAATACGGTGTTGCGTATAGAGCAAGGTAATATTGGTGTAGCATACAAGACAAGACATTAATGAAATTAAAAGAATATGTTTCATAAAATCTTGGGGTGTTACATTCTACCCCCCTTAAAATGAATTTTTCCCTCGAAATTCGTCGGGGTTATAAATGGTTTACTACTCGAAAGTTTGTTTAATAGAAAACCACATCGTAAAAAGGAATACCAAAAAATGGATTTTAAAAACTAAAGTATGAAATGTAATGGTTACCCAAATTAACTCATCAGGGGGTTTCCAAGTAGGAGAATATAGGTGAAAATATGGATATGGAAGAAAAATCTAACCATTATGTTCTGATGGAGAGTGGTAGAGAACATGGCTATGAAAAAGTCAACAATCACAAAGGTATTGATTTGTGATGATCTAAGGTAGCATCTAATTAATCGGATATAAGGGAAATAGGACAACATTTTTGGTTTTCAAGATCATTTCCCTAAAGTTGATGAATTAAATGAAATACTTGCATGATTTTGGTACAATCTCACTGTTGTTCGTGAATTGAACAATTTCCACTTCATCCCTTAAAGAAATGAAGTTGAATTTTTTATTCGTGATGTGTTAGCAGATCATGTGATAGGATGATGGGTCATTCCATCTCTTTCCAACAAAAGGTTAGCAAAAGTTATAAGTCCATCTTATGGTTAGATTAATCGTATATGGTTCCAAAAATGAACATAAACTTCATATATCATACCACTTAATAAAATAAAACTAGTTTTTACTAGCCAGGGACTTCCTGTAGGCTAGTGGTATGCGATAAATTATAGTCACACTTTGGTTCTGGGTTCGATTCCCACACACTTGTCCGACGCGATGGGCTGTCGCCCATCCTGCAGGTTGTCCTTTTTCTAAAACTATATTACTATAACTTCCCATCAATAATATCCAAAAAACATCTATCCTTAAACAATACTAACTTATGTCCAACATAATCCTTTCCAATCTTTAGGCTTATCCATAATACTACAGTCCACTCTCATAATATAGTGAAAACGATTACCAGAGATTTAATACCATCGTTGATCCCCATATATCATAAGATATGTCTTGTTGGTCACATTCCAAACATTTGCAGGCCTTAGTCATGTATTTTCTTGAAAAATGAATACCCATTGAACCATAGTGAAAACATGAATGCAGTTAAAAGTTAACACTTTCCACATACCAAAATCCTCAAAATTCTATATACTCAAACCATGATATCACTTAGTCCTTATATCAATCATGAGCTCATGAATACTGTCAAACATATCATTTTCTCGTTTTCCCTTCATTATGCACATATCATCTTTTTTTCCAAAAATATCTCAATCCCTTTCCATGGTTCCCAGTACCATAAAATTATTGAAAACCACAATAGAAAAATACATAAATATTCCAATATTCCACGATACTATATACAAAATTATTTTGGAATCCCATTACATAAACACTTAATCATTCCACCACATCATTTTCATATTCAACATCGCCAATAGTGATCACATGTGACTTCCCTTTGTCCTTTTCCTTAAGTGGTTTCTCATGTCGATCATCACTAACCCTTGGATTAGGGAATTTATTAGCATAATTCCCCATTTCCTTGCACTTGAAGCATTGAAGTGTTGGTGGTGCGTTCTCTGCAGTCTTTTCTTTATTCAAATCATTAGAAACCCTTTTTCCATTACTTCGACACTCAGGTTCTCGATGACCATCTTTTCCACACTTAAAACATTTTCTAGTCCCTTTAAGACAATCTCCACCATGCTTCTTTCCACCCATTGAGCATAAGGAAACATTCATCTTCTTTTCACCATTATTCTGAGATTTCTCCTTGAACTCCATCTTTCGTTTCTTGTCAAAACTATGAGATGGATAAGTAACACCAACTTCTATTTCTACCTTGATATCACAACTCACAATTTCTTCATAGCTACTGAAGTCTCTTATAGCTAATTCTATTCGAAGATTTGGTTTTAAGACACTGAAGAATCGATCAACTTTACTTTCAGGTTGGATGATAAATCCAGGTGCATACCTTGCAAGCCTTGTAAAATTTTCTTCGTATATACCAACAGATTCACCAGCCTTTTTCTTTAGTTTGAGAAACTCCTTCTCCATCTTTGTTTGAAGAATACGATGGAAGTACTTATTGAAAAATAATTTCTTCAACTCGTCCCATTCCATGGACTCAATTTCATCTATTGGCCTCGTATTCTTGATAAGATTCCACCATTGAGCAGCTTCATCTTCCAAACGATATACTACTAAGATGACTTTATCATGTTCAGAAAATTGAATAACTGAAAATTTCTTTTCAGTAGTAATCATCCATTGTTCAGCAACAAGTGCATCAGAAGACCCACTAAAAGAAGGTGGATGTTGCCTCATGAAGGACTCAATAGAATATTGTTACCTTCTCTGCTCATTTGGAAGTCCAGAATGATGCATAGCTTGTGTAAGTATAGCAATAATATTTTGCACTCCATCTCCCATAACATTTGTTTGTTCAGGAGGACAATCATTGCATTGTCCATTACATTGATCAATATGGTTCCTTCGGGTTCCATCCATCGTCTAAAACCCAAAAAGAATAGTGTGAGAGGCAAAAATCATGCTAGGGAAAACAATATAATAAAGGGGGAGTACCTTCAATATCTAACATCTTTGGTTACCATAATTCTAGTACTATAAACTATACTTATACTTAACCTTAGGGACATCCCTAGAAATAATGTAGAATTATCTCTAGGGATCTCACTAACGTTCTCGCATCATAGTTTCCAAAGGTTGACTAAACCTTTCCTTTGATACCAACTATAGTGACCCGAATCTTGACGTACATGGACATTACATTACTTTTGCAGAATACTTAATACATAACAAAAATAGACACACAAGGACCGTAATAGTTTAGTGTCTTTGGAAACATGGAACGTAATCTTCTAGTCGTGGTGAAAGATCTTCAACATATCCAATAAAGATATTTCGCTTTTTTCTTACCTAAAAGCTTTTTTTATATCCTAGGGAAAAGAAAACATAAAAATGGTTAGCTCAAATGCTCAGTAAGGGTAAGCATGGATAAAATAAAATATACCATATACATTTGAACTTAAAAACATGAACATAATGTTTAAACATCATAAGCTTGAGAAATGACATAAAACATGGATGTACGTAAGGCATAGATCATAAAGGAACATTAAGAATGACAAAATAGAATGGGAATAAAACATGTAATTGTGGCATCCATTAAGAACATGTAATGATTTCCATAGTAGCCAAGGCATTGCTGCCAAGACCATCTTAGTAGACAAAGTCCCTTTCTTAATCGAGTTCACTCCTCGTTTCAGTCCTGTTTTATTGAACCGGTTTAACCTGCCGTTCCAGCCATGTCTATCTCATGAGATATAAATATTTATCCAATTAATTTGAGGGATATATAGGTCCCACCCATCTCGTAGTGAAATCATTCTTACTTTTTCCACAAAATAAACATAAAACATTCATCATAATCCAAAGAATAAAATGTGTTTCATAAACATCATCCCATCATCACATAATCCATATAAAACAAATGGATATTTCATCATAAGAAAATTGAAACCATGTAAATCATAGAGACATTATAATTGAAACATACACATATGAAATAATTTCATCTTAGATGGAAAATGGTTTTGATAAAACAGTTGAAATGATTTCTTAAGGAAAATATCCTTTCTTCTTCAAAATCAATTTCTTTTCACAAAACGTCATGCAATTTTAGAAAAAAGATATTTTTTTGAAAATAGTCATGAAATATTTTAGATTAGTCTTCATGAAAATAAGTCTTTATAAAATCGTAAAAATTCATTCGTGCCATATAAGTTAAAAAAACTTTCTTTTTGTACTTTGGTCGGAAAAGTCAAAAAGTACCTTGTAACGTAAACAAAAGAAATATTCCTTACATACCATGTAGTAAAAGTCAAAAATGGGTAAAAAGGGATTTAAAAATACATGAAAAAACTTTTATAAAACATGGACATGGATGATAGAAATAACCCCAGTAAATAGTTACAAATATGCAATCTTGGATAAAAATAAAATTTGCAAAATTATCCCTTACCTTAGGTCCGATATGCTTCGTACGTATCCGAACCTCCTGTATAATTATTTAAATAATGTTATTGTATTATTAAATAATCATATTAATTATTATGATATCATATATGGTTCACTTATGACATTATATTACCCGTTCTTTTGTAAATTCCTTGTTAAAGAGCGTTTTGGGTAAAATCGTTTCATTTGTCGTCCGTGTTTTGACTTGTAATTATTCATATTATTACTTAGATCATGATTACTTACATCCAGAATGTAAAACATGATTTATATATAATATATATTCAGAATATACATATATTTATTAGATCGATAAATGGAAAGAAATACACCGTTCATGGAGACGGTAGGTCGTACGTATGCATGAACATTGTTTTCGTTTCCTCATTGAATTGAATGGAATTAATTGGATGACATAAATATATATATATATACATAAATACAGTATCATTATTATGTCATATATTTCATTATTACTTATTATATATACTTTATAATCATTTATGAATGGTTAATCATTGAGAATGAATCTCATCGCGTCGTGGAGACGGTATTCCGTACGTACGCACGAGCGATGATATCGTTCCCATGATCGTGGAATTTTACTGGAGTGTATGTATACTATTAATGAATCATTATAACTTTAAAATAATCATATATAGTTATTATTTACACCATTATACCCATCCAAGTAAGGTGGTGGTGGAAAATAGATTACACCACGGCGTGGAGACGGTATTCCGTACATACGCATGCGTGGTGATTTCATTTTCCGTAGGATGGATTGATGGTAAAATAGAATTGTTTCATACTCATAATAACATATCAGTATATCAGTGATACTTATGTTATTACTTCATAATGAAACAACCTAATAATAAGAAGTGGAAGAAGAAATAAAGGTGAAATAATCGGTAATGGAAATTACCTCTTCTTTGAAGCGCCTCTTTGAGACCTCCTCTTAGGGAACTATAATTGGTCTTTGAAAAAGACCAGGACCTCTAGGATGTTTCTAGGGAAGTGGAGAAGATAATTGGGCAGGTTTTGGCCGAGCTTGAAGGCTCAAAGTGGTGTGAGGAAGAGAGGGAGGAGGTTCCCTTTTATAAGGGAGGAGAGGGGCACCTTTAGAATTCTTAAAAATATTAATTTATAATAAATCTAACCCCACTTACAAACCTCCAAAAATGACTCATATTCAAATATTAGATTTTATAGGGTTTTAATATCATCAAACAATCAAATTTAGACATGTGTGGATCTTATTTTAAACCATATCATTTTGATTTATCCTTATTTAATCTATTTAGGTTTATTTGTGGTAATAAAATTCTAAATTTTAAATTATAAAAAATAATTACTTATTTGTTGTGAATTATATATAATTATTTACTTTATAACATTATAGACCATATATATTTAAATTTATAATTTTTAAATATTTTTGTGATTTTTAAACAATTTTATAATATGTTATTTTTATAAAATAACAATAGTGTCAATTTTAACACTATTCATTTATTTGAATTTAAATAAAATATATTCAGAAGATATGTTCAAACTAAAAGTTTTAATAGATTCATAAAAGGTCATATGTGTCTATAAAATTAGTGTAGAATATTAAATTGTTCATATACTATTTATTTTATTATTTTTAAAACCATTTATTTTGTTTATCTCTTAATAAAATTATTACTACAACATTTTTGTATAATTATTTAATATACTTATATGTTGCATAAAAATAAAAACTAAACACCTATTATGAATAAAAATATATTAACTTTTACAATAATACTTTTACTCGAATTTATCATCTTAAAATCGCAATAGTTAAATTGTTATATATATTAAATTATGAAGGTGATAACTTTGGCATCATTTAAAATAAAATAATATAAGTGTCATAATTGATTGTATAAGACTCCAAATGGTCACATATTCGACCATTGAATGATTATAGTTTAAATTTACATGAAAAATAAGTTTTTGTCAGGGTTTTGTTCCTTATATGGTCACTATTAGTTTAATAAAAACTATATTCTTGATTTTTCACTAGATAAATAATTTCTGCATCACTATTGTGTCACAATTGATGATAATTATTTAATCCCAAAAAATTCTAAATAAATTCTAATTATGTAGATAATTTTGTGAGATTTCTGTAGACTATTAATTTTTTAAGTCTCATGAAGATTATAACCAACTTAAAATTATTATACTTATAGTATTTAATAGAGTGATATGTTGTCACTTTCTTTGGTTTTAATAATAATTAAATTATTTTCATGGAAAAAGTCCATTAAATGAATCTGATCCGACACTTAGGTGATATGGGTCGACTTTTAGTCATCCATTAGGATTTTTACAAGTGTTAGTGTAATTTTATAATCTTATATTTACCCTTAATTACCTGATTTAACTTTAACTATAGTAAATAAAATTTACCGTAGTTACTATTCAAAATGCCCAAAAATAAAAAGTATCTTATTAACATAATTTGGACCCAATGATTCCAAATATGGAATCCATTTTTCAAAATTCAATACACAAAAGATGCAGAAATTAAATTAAAATTAATCCCATTGTCGAAAGAAAACGGGTTTTTCTTTAAAACATTGCAAAAGATTGAATTGATTTAATCTACGAATTCAAGGTAAAATCAATGATAATGACATACATTATATTAAATAGTAAAAATATATTATATTTATATTTTAAAACCATTAAATATTATTATTTAACCACATAAGATATTACGATGAAAAAAGATGTTTTTAATTAAAATATAGCGTGTTTTTACTATTCATTAAAATATGAAAGTCATCAGAATAAAATGAAAAATTTATCCAAAGTAAATTTTTATTTCTTGATTCCAAAGAATATTTTTATTTTGTCAAATGGAACTTATAAAAATTTGAAAAACTAATTTAAAGTGGGTTCCCCATCAAAAGGTGGAAAAACTGTATTTTTTTTAAAATACTTATTTTACCCGAAAAAATTATTTTGTTTTTATAACATGTTCTAGAAAATGTGTAAGATGAATAATAATGTTATAAAATAAAAAATTTAGTTAATACTATTCATAACAGCTAGTTCATAATAATATTATAATAATATATCATTTTTTAATAACACCCGGTATTGCGTACAACAAATGCTATCGAGGAAGGTTGCGATTGCGTGTAATGCAAGCCAAGTCAGGGCTGCGTGTTGTGCAAGAATCCTTTGTTGTTTCATATAACAGAATCCAACCATATTTCATTTATACAATGAATGTATATATATATATACTCAATGTTTCGTAGACTAAATATTATCAAAATTGCGTGTAACACGATCCAAGAATAGTGTTGCGTATACTGCAAGCTAATACGGTGTTCTGTATAGCGCAAGGTAATCTTGGTGTAGCATACAACACAAGACATTAATGAAATTAAAAGAATATTTTTCATAAAATCTTGGGGTGTTACACAATAGGTGGTGGTGGAAGGTGAACATAACTTTATCCACCACCCTAAACACCTCCTCTTGGAGCCCCACCACCTCTTCTAGATCCGCTTCCATGGGATTCACCCTTCACTCACATGGGATATCCATGGTAAAAGTGTTTCCTCTGCTGTGGGGGTCCATCACCTATCAACATAACCTCCTCATCACATTGGAATAGGAAATCAAGTTCCATGTGATCTCGCCCATCACATATAGAGCACCACCCCTCTATAGGCTACTCTGGTCCTCTGTATTGTCCCCAAACACATGCCCATGTCTGATCCTGGAAGATCTCCTGCACTGGGATCCATTCAATTGGAACATGCTAGATACTATAGACGAATCATCCTTATAACACCCGCTTCAAACTCTATCTACATGGATTCCCTTTTAAACGAATATTTCTATCACCATTTCCCTCTATGAAACCTAGGGATAAGTGGTAATTCACAAGGACACTACACTTACATGGATATATCTTTTGAGTCCCTTCTAAAACATCAATGACCAGAAGTATCCATATTGAATCTGGTCTAGGGAGTACCATATTTGTTTTTTTAACCATTGAGCATATTCTATAATTATCATCCATCCCTATCGCAGCACCAACTGTTTTTCAATCCAAAATTTCTGCGACAATTACGGGTAGTACTCCTCATTAAATAGCTTCTAGAGGATAAGTCATGAGAGTTTCGACCCATCACAAATGTATATAACTAGATTCCAAAAGCACCCAACTGATCAATAAGAAAGTATGTATTCCAGTAAAACCACGTGATTAGAAGATGTATTTATAATCCAAAACACCCAGATCACCAACTCTATCAAATCCACCACTTCCTGGGGATCATGATTACCATGGAACCTCAGTGTCATGTATCACTGGAACTTATAGAATGTTTTAATAAGTTCAAAATACTAAACCTTGTATGTTGGTATGATCCACATCATGATAGGTGGGGGCGTTCTTACCTATTCACCTGGAAGAGGAAGGTCATAGGATGACCCCTAAATTAAGGTATCAACACCCATCAATTCATCTTCATTGCCCGAAACCAGTAAACTGGGTGTATTTTTTCATGATGGTATCTTGAAAATGTAATGAAGATGCACCATGATCAAATGAGATTATATATATTGAGTTATGAATCATGAAGGATAGTAAAAAAAGAATAAGTTCTATATAAATCCAAGACAATTGATCCTTGCAATAAATGTATCAATATTCAAGGAAATCAAGAAGGTGGTCAGAGTCCTAATGTATAGATACGTTGGTCGTCACACAATCAAAAGGTTCCCTATCCAAATAGATGAACTTGACACAGAATAAATTTTTTTTCTAAGACCCATCCAAATAATAGATA
The DNA here is from genome assembly GCA_963277665.1 of Viscum album. Classification (NCBI taxonomy): domain Eukaryota; kingdom Viridiplantae; phylum Streptophyta; class Magnoliopsida; order Santalales; family Viscaceae; genus Viscum; species Viscum album. Next base: position 1,182,172,714 of record OY728150.1, on the reverse strand, counting down.
ACGAACTACTCAAAACATATTTCTAAGGAATGAAACACCTTCAATACCAATCTGTGTAAACCTGGACAAATGGGGCTCGAGCTCTAACTACCCCAAACCCGCCTCCATAGGCATGGTGCTGAAAACACGCATTGAGAGGAATAACAAATATTGGAGGCATTTGCCTAAGTATAGGTACACATACACACAAACATCTCGATGTAGAATTAGAAAAGGAATAATGATAAATGATGAAACATCTCGAGAATAACCATGCCCATAAAACCTCTAGGGATCACAAGAGTATAAAAAGATAATATGAAATGTAAAAATGGGTAAAATATAAAACCTACTAGAATGATATCCAAACTAAAAAAACAATAAAACTAATGTTTTGAGGGACCCTTGAACTAAATATTCAATCCCTGACCACCATACATGGTCAAATTCACAAGGATATCCTTATGATCCTCTATAATCACCACCAAACTCTCTATCATCTTCAAAATACACAACACATGCGTAAAAATCCCATTAAGGGGTATGTATATAATGTAATGATGCAAACCCGAGTTTCCCAAAGTCGGTGCCTTATTTCATTGCTTTGGCTTGATTATAGGAAATTCATATCACAATGGAATGAATATTTTAGTATTTTTGAAAAACTAGATACATACAAAAGTTCAACATTAAAACTTTTAATAAAATACAATATATATATTCCTTTGACAACATCCATAACTCCCAGGTTATCCCTACATGTCCTTCATAATAGACCTCTTAATTTTCTGGGGAAATGAAGCATAAGAAAGGGGTGATCTTAAATTCATAGTAAGGGTAAGAAATACAGTGGAAGATATCATAAACTTGAACATTAGGCATAGTGAATAAATAAAGCACATTACAATACAAATAATCTAGAACACATTATGGCATGAATAAGAGTTGAATAAATAATTCCATAATGAAGCATAATCATAAGAAATCTAATATTAAAATAACCACATGAACTTTCAATTACTAGTTTCATAAATTGGCAATGAATAATGTTGGACATCATAACCATACAATCAAGGCCTCGTGCCAAAACCATAAATAACCATTTTTTTAGGACCACGTGCCAAGACCGTAGCTTGTCTCATGAGACCTACCGATGCATCGAGGGGCTATAGAGGGCCCTAACAAAAAAATTCTAAGTCTAATTAATTACTCATATGAATGGAGATAAACATAAAAATCATATACATTCTTATTGAAACAATCATTTGAAATGTATATAACATTACCCAATCACTAAGCACAAACACTAACCATTCAGAGTAAATTGGTGAATGGTTTTCAGATAGCACATACACAGTCAAGATAATAATAAAATATTGAATAAAATATTATATATGATTTCATAAAAGATTATTCCAAATTATACATAAGAATAAACAAGAGTTTTGAAACAGATGATCATACTCTTATAAAATCATTGAGTAGTTATTGAGACAAATACTCGTTTACTTTGAAAAGAAGTGTTTTTTGGGAAAAGTATTTATATCAAAACTAAAGTTACGTAAGATAGAATATTCATAATATAATTAGTGGTTATATAATTTTAATGGTTTCTAATGAAAATTTATAGTGTGACCATGAAAATAGGTTATAATTTAACAAACACCCTTGAACCAGGCATGTATTTTATAAATAATTTTTGAAATATTCTTTTAAAACATATAACTACCAATAAATGAAAGTAGGATTATGGATGGTAAAAATATATAAAACATTCAAAAAAAATTTATGAGGATTAAATATGGATAAATAAGAATTTAATTGAGGTATATAAAAAATAAGTGTAACCTGAATGAAAATGAATGTTCGGGTAGAAAACCCATACATTAAGTTTGATGGTGTTCTTCACGTTATGTTAGTGTACTGGATAACAAATTAAATTAATTAATTAATATTTAAAGAACCACTAATTTATTTAATTTATTTATTATATCCTTATTATGTCCATTCATGTCCTTCTTAATGGGTTTAAAATGTTCAATTTTATTGTTTGGGAGAGTGTTATTTCTTGGTATTCATGACCGATTTACTTATATATATGTAAGGATAAAAATATAAGATGAGAATGGTTGTCCAGAATATTGTTTTTTTTTAAAATCCAAAACATTTCATTTTTATAAAAGTAATTCAGTTATTTGGAGTGATGATAAATCATTATACAAGTGTTTAATGACAATTCTTTCGGTTAATTGGTGGTTTCTGATCACTACAAAATAATTTTGATTTATAAATTATTATCATGTTTAAAATAAGATTAAATAAGATTAATTAATTATAATACATATATTATAGTTTGGTTAAACCATAAAAATGGTTTCATGGACAAAATTCAAAATTGTAATAGAAATTGAAAACCCATCATCCTTTAATGTGATAATTTAACACATCTAGGATAGTGTTTTAATTTCTAGTATAAAAGAAGGAGAAAAGAGAGACGATGATGTATTATTCCATTATCATAAAAAGTCAAATAAATGTATGGTAATGGAGTAATAAATAAATATGGATTAAAGGAGGATAGGAAAGAAAATGAAAAGAAAGGAGCTCGAAATAAAATAAATGACAAGAGGAATTTACCTCTTAATGTTATCTTCCTTGAGAAACTCTTTAGGGGAGAGGTTTTGGAATTTATAAGAGACCAAGGGATTATATACATGGTTGAGGATTTTATAAGGATATGTGATTAGAATTTAGACAAGGTTCAAGGCATGATATTAGTGAAGAGAAGAGGGAGTGAGGGGGTGGGGGGTTATAATGGAGGAGAGGGGTGATTTATGAATATCTTAATCATTATTTTATTATTTCCCCAAAGAAAACCAATAGAGTTGATTCATGTGACCCATAATATTAATACATGTTGTGAGTTCGAACCAAGTGTGATTATGTCAGGCATTATCCTAGTAATAGTTAATTTAAATGATAATGTATATATATGGTAAATTACCATATTTTAATATTCATAAAAAAATCTAGTATTTTAGAAAAATCCCAAAATTTAACCCTAACCATTTTTCGACGTGTATAATTCAAAACTGAAACCCATTTTTTGAATGTAATTTTCTAAATATGATTACTTTTATTTTTGAATAAAATCTCAATTTATTTAAAAAATAAAAAATTTAAATCAATATTTCCTTTTAAATCACCCTGAAAATTTAATCATGATATTATTATATTAAAACCATAAGGAAATAAAATAACAATATTATTTAAAATTCATAAGGTTCATATTAATTTTCATATTGCTATTCATAAGGGTTTGTTACTATTCAGAAAAAATTAAGATTTTCTTTCCAGACACTAAATATCTTACTAATAGAAACCATGTATGTAATTTTTTCAAAATTCAAACCATAGAGGTATAAAAATTATGTTTACTAGATAGGTTATAACATAGTGATGTTTTCTAGTGACTTTATGTTCATGAATTAAATATTAAATATATTTATAAATCCTTGGGGTGTCAAATTCTCACCTCTACAAAAATGTTTTCCTCGAAATTGAAATAATGTTACCTCAGAAAAATATTTGGGTAGTTATTCATCATATGTTACTTAGGATCCCATGTTGCTTCTCCAATTCTACGATTTTCCAAAATTACCTTTAATAGTAGTTTGTTAAAATTCCTCAACACATGTTCCTTAGTGACTATATTCTTGATAGCCTCTTCATAGTACGATAAGTCAGGATTCAATTATATACCTTCAGAATTGAAGAGTCGCATTGGGTATGGCCTGTACATTCTCAACAATCAGACATGGAACAAATTGAAAACCTTAGACAGGCTAGAAGGAATATCCAAATGATACGAAATAACTCCAATTATCAATTGGGATTAAAAATTTCCAATGTATATAGGGATTAATTTCCCTTTATTCCGAAATATTATAACACCCTTCTATGGAGGTACCATCAAGGAAACATTATCTCCTACATGAAATTCCAAATCCTTCAATTGATTATCAGCATAGATCTTTTTATTTCATTATCCTACATTGATATGGGTTTGAATAGTCTTTACATTCACTCTTGTTTCCTCCACAATATATGGAACTAAAATCTTCCTTTCACTGAAAAATCCCAATATATTGATGTACAAAATATCTTTCCATAAAATGATTTATATGGAACCATTTAAATGCATGAATGGAAACTATTATTGTAAAAATAATCCACCAAGGGTAAATAATGATCCCACATACCGTTCAAATCATGTGAGCATGATAAAAACATGTCTTCTAAAGTTTGGATCATCCTTTATGATTTCCCATCAGTTTAAGGGTGATAAAAAGTACTCAAACGAAGCTCAATACCCAAAGATTTCTAAAGACTCTTCTAAAATATCAATGTAATCCAAGTATCATGATGATACTCTATAGAAATATTTTCTCCATGAATTCTTACAACTTATTTGATATAGAGTCTTAAAGGATTATCTACTGTAAAATCCTCCCTTATATCAATGAAATGTTCAGATTTGTTAAGTCGATCGACAATTACCCATAATGTATCATTCTTTTTTTGAGTATTGGGTAATATAGTTACAAAATCCATGGTGATGTCATCCCATTTCCATGTAGGAATTTGTAGAGGTTTCATTACTCCTCTAGGATGTTTTCTTTCACCCTGCACCTATTGTTACACTAAATATCTTGATACATATTAATAGATTTCTCTCTTCTTGTTTTCCAAAAAAATGTTCCTTCAAATATTTATACATTTTAGTACTACTAGGGTGTATAGAAAAATTCAATCTATCTAAATCATCCAATAACTCCATTTTCATCTCGGCTATAAAGGGAAAACATAGCCTCTTCCAAAATTTTAGAATTACATCTTAACACATGAAGTCAGCCAACTTCTCATCTTTCACCACATTATTTTTCTTTTGAAGGTTCTCATCATCAGGTTGTTAATTTTTAATTATTTAAAATAATGATGTTTGGAAAACCAAACGAAAAAGTAACGATAGTTCAACTTCTTTGATAATTACAATGTCTATTATTACAAGATCCATGAATACCGGATCCCCTTACATACTAATTTTGTTTAAAACTCCATGATTCTTCCTGCTTAATGTGTCATCTACCATATTTTCTAATCCTCGGTGGTAGTTTAGGGAACAATCATAATCCTTGTGTATCTTGATCCATATCCATTGACTCATTTTGGGTTCTTTTTGTTTGAATATATATTTTAGACTTTTTTGATCCGTATATATCACAAATATTAAACCATATAGATAGTGTCCCCAAATTTTTATAGAAAATATCACAAAAAATAACTAATGATAATTAGTAGGATAGTTTTGTTCATGAATATTTAACTACCTTATGAATAGAAAATAACCCTATCATTCGGCATAAGGACACAACCAATTCCATTTATTAGTGGATCACAATAGACCACAAACCCATCATTCCCCAATGGAAGTGTTAGGTTTGGAGAATTTACTAACATACTCTTCATTTATTCAAATCAATCCTCAAATTATTTTTTCCATACGAACTTAACACCTTTATTAGTAGGATTGGTAAATGGGTGGGACAAATGGATGATTTTCAAAACTAAATACTGATAATAAGCTACTCAAAAAATAAAACTACGTACCTCATTTATTTTCATTGTTATATTCCATTCTTTATCAGACTTTGTATTCATGGGATTAATAAATATTCCATCATTAAAGAAAAGCTTTCTAAGAAAAAATCTGATTAAAGAAAAAATTCACACTTTCTAAACATTCCAAATAATTCATTTCTTTTAAGATTCTTTTGAATATTGTGCAATTAATTTCATGTTATTTTTATCTTTTAGAGTATACCAAGATATCATTAATGAAAACTACAAAAAATTCATCAATATATTCCTTGAAAACTATATTCATTAGAAGTATGGAGATAGAGAGGGAACTAGTTAGTCCAAATAAAATTATTGCAAACACATAATGCGTATACCTAGTTTAAAATGTTGTCTTCAGATTATCTTCCTTCCTCAAACGTAACTGATGATATCTATATCGAAGGGAAGTCCTCGAAAAATATTGGTCTCTCTGATATTTATCAAATAAATCATCAATGCAAGGTAGGGGATACTTGTTGTTTATTTTTATATAATTTATCTTCTTGTAGTCAATGAAAAACCACATAGATCCATCATTTATTTTGACAATGAGAACAGGGGCTCTCCATAGAGAAACACATGGACAAATAAATCCTTTATCACTCAACTTCCCTAGTTGTTTCTTTGATTCTATTAATTCTATAATGTAAATTCTATATGGAGTCTTTGATATATGTCTTGAACATTGAATTAAATCAACTGGGAAATCAACTTTGTGATCTGGAGGATGTCTAGATTAATCCTCTGACAAAACATCAATTTATTCTTTCACAATAGGTACATCATTTATTTGAACATTTCTTTGCTCACTCGTAGATATAAAGTTCACATCCTCCACAATAATTTCATTCAGTAGAGCTACGTAGTGTGGTTCTATATAATAATCAGATAGTGATGTTTATTATATAAAGGTAATGGATTATATATTGTTCTAAAAAATTGTAACATCCTTCTTCTTATAGTAAATTTTCACATCATGATTCGAAATCCAATCCACACTGAGGATTATGTAAATGACAATCATGGGTATGATAATAAAATCTATAGATAAAGCATGTTAATATTCTGTAACGGGGACTGTCAGACACATCTTTGTTGAAATGATAATTCCCGTATGATTTGTGACTGGGAACTCCCTTATTAAATCAAATTGTAATGATCTAATTTCCATTGAAAATTGGGAATATATTAAATATTGTGATGATTCAAAAACAAATAAAACATTGACTATGTTTGAGGAAAAAATTAATGTACCTACCACCAATTCATTAGGAACTTCAATATCAATAGTTGTGATCACATAAGATTGGACTTGCTCCCTTGTCCTTCATTGGTGAACATTTTAATGAATCATAGAAAAATATCTGTCAGAATGAGCCCAATCCATACAATTATAGAATTGAACATTCGTACCATCATTCTTCCCCTTACAATCTTGGGATAGGTGGCCTTTTTCTATACACTTGTACCAAACACCCATACCCTTTAGGCAAGTACCATAGTGTATCTTCCCACAATTTTCATAGGGTGGAAGGTCAAATCTTCCCTTATTACCCATTTCCTTATTTCATTTTACATAGTTTTCATCTTCCCTATTTTTCGCTTGCTTTCCCTTAAAATCATTAGACTTTGAGAATTCATTTTCTATCTTGATAGAACATGAGACTATATCTTTATATGATGAAAACCTTTGGGAGACTAGATCCATTTAGTGGAATGGTTTTAAACTATCAATGAATGAATCAATATTTCTCCTTGGATTTATTATGTAGTATGTGACATGTCTTGATAACCTTTTGAGTTTAGCTTCATACTTTGCAACATTATCATTCCCTTTTCTCCTCAGATTAAGAAACTTACTTCCTATATCTCCTTGATGTTCATGATGGAAGTATTTTTCGATGAATATTTTCTTAAAATCCCTCCATTACATTTCTTTTATTTCTAACTCATAATTTTTTTGAATTAAAGGCCACAACTGATTCACATATCTCGGTAGATAATAAACCACCATGAAAAACTTCCCTGTTTCATTACATACTAAAGTGAGATATATCTTCTCTATCAAACTTATAAACTAAAACAATACAAATGGGCTTATATTCCCATTAAATGATGATTTTTTTGTCGAATAATGTGGTAAAACATAGATCCTTCACATTGTAGATCTAAATGATATATACAGGTAAGGTTATTGTTCATAACTTGATTTAGTTTCCCCAATTTAGATATAAGTTGCTCAACACTGATTATATAACCATAGCCAACATCATTATCTTTCTTCGAAGGGAAATCAATACAATTGATATGTGTGCTCGTGCAGTTTCAATTCCTTCCACTAAGCACCAATTATATATAAGTTAATACACTATATTATGTTATGAATCATAATGTATTATCCCAATGTTGAAAAAAAACCTAGCGTAAATTGAAATCCTATACATATCCAATCTCATTATCATAAACATGGTTTTTGAGAATTGAATTTTACATTAAAATCCTTCATAATGGCTTGTAAAGAAAATGTAAATTTCCTTAAGCATATCCCCATAGAGTGTTAGACTACGTACACAGTAAGGCCCATTTTGTTGTACCGGAATACCTCGGATGAATCCCAAAACACATTGTCAGAGTTGTTACTCTTATGTACATCAATTCCAGAACCTAAACCACCTGTAGATTCCATATAGGGATGTATTTTTCTATAAATATCAAAATAATATATTCCTTATAAATACTCCATGACTTTATTATATTTATATCCTCAATGTCAATCTTAGTGTTTTGTTCCAAAATATACATTTTCCAAATATAGTTTCTATGTTTTGTACTAAGATTTATTTGATACCAACTGTAAAGACTGAGACGTCAGTTTCTCAGATACAGTTCATTTTTTAATTACATTTTCACGATGAAAAAAAGTCATATCCTGAAGGTATGAATAGTTTAGTTGTTTTGGAAAATAGATACATACATCTTTTCAATAGTACAACTTGAATGAAAATACAGTATAGACATTTCTTTGACAATATCCATAACTCCTAGGATATCCCTGTACGTAATTCATAATACAACTCTTCATGTTCTTATAAAATGAAACACAAGAAATGGGTGATCTAAAAATCTCAGTATGTGTAAGAAAAAGAGTGGAATATATCATAAACATAAACATTAGGCATGGTGAACAACTAAAACACTTTCCTTTAAAAATAAACCTTCACACATTATGGAAGGACTAAGAGATGAATAAATAATTCCACAATAAAGAATATTCATGGGTATTATACTAGTCAAATAACCACATGAACTTTAAATTATCAGTTTCATAATGAAGGAAAGCATAATTCCAGAAATTATAACCATACCATCATGGCCTTGTTCTAAGACCATAACTAAACTTTTTGTCAAGGCTTCCTCCCAGGACCGTATTTTGTCTCATGAGACCTACTGATGCATAGAGGGGATATAGAAATCCTCACCCATCATGTACTATGTCCAATTAATTCCTTATATTAAAGGGGATAAACATAAACAACACATACATTGATATTAAAACAAACATATGAAATGTAAATAACTTTCCTAAACATTATCCATACACACTAACCATTCAGAGTAAATTGGTGAATGGTTTTAGGATATAAAATTTATATTAAAGATAATAATAAACCATTAAATTGAATATGGAATATTATATCATAAAATATTATTTCTAATAATACATAAGAATCAATAAGAGTGTTGAAATAAATGAAGACACTCTTATAAAATCATTGAGCAATTCTTGAGATAAATACTCATTTACTTTGAAAAGAAGAGTTCTTTTGTAAAACTATTTGTTTAAAACCAGAAGTGAAGAAATATAGAATTTTCATAATAAAATGAGTGGTTTTATAAATTTAATCGGTTCTAAATTTTTTTATATAGTTCCCTTGAAAATATGAAAGAATATGAGAAATTCCCTTCAAGTGTGCTTGAATTTTGAGAGGAATTTTTGAAATATCATTTTAAAATATATAATTCCACATAAATGAATGTAATATTATAGTTCATACACATATATAGAAAATTCACACAGAATTCATGAGGAGGAAATATGAATAAATAATAATTTAATTAAGGTAAGTAGATAATAAGAGTAACCTGAATAAAAATAGTGGTTTGGGTAGAAAACCCTTACCTTAAGTCCGATGGTGTTATTCAATTGATATTAGTGTGCTTGATAACCCAATTAAATTAAATAATTAATATTTACAAAACCTATTATTTATGTTATTTATTTATTATAGAATCATTCTGTTCATTCATGGCCATCTTACTGGGTTTAGGAGGTTCAATTTTTTTGTTTGGGTGCATTTTCTTCCTTTGTATTCAGAACTAGTTTACTTATATATTTATAAGGATAAATATGTAAGATGAGAAAGGTTGTCAAGAGAAGAAGTTAAATTTAATTGGTTAACAATAAAAATATTACATGTTTATAAAATTCAATTGGTTATTGGGAGTTAAGATGAACCATTATATAAAACTTTAATGATGATTGTATTGGCTATTTTGCGATTTTTTTTCACAACAAACACATTTTTATTTATAAAATTTTATCATGATTAAAAAAATATTATAGAACCTTAAATAAGTTATTATACATATATTATAGTCTAGTTCAACCATAAAAATGGTATCATGACCAGAGTTGAAGACAATAATAGAAATTGAAAACCCATCATCCTTAAATGTGATAAATTAACACCTATCGGATGGTGTGTTCATTTATAGTATAATGGAAGGAAAAATGAGAGAAGATGATGAATTATCCGATTTTCACAACAAAATTACATTAAATTTATTTTAATGGAGTTATCATAAAATTTGGATTAAAGGAGGTGAGAAAAGAAAATTAAAATAAAGGAACTCTAAATAAATGAAATGAAATGGAGAATTTACCTCTTGATGTTATTTTTCTTAAGAGACACTTTAGTGGATATGTTTTGGTATTTTTATGAGAAAAATGGAAAATAGAAATGGGGGAGGATCTTGGAAGGATATTGTATCATAATATAGACAATGGACAAGTCTTGAGAGGAGTGAAGAGAAGAGGTGGTAGGGGGTGTTTATAGTAGAGGAGAGGGGTGATTTTTGAATATCTTATTCATTATTTTATTATTCCCATGAAGACAACAAATAGTATTGATTCATGTGACCCATTATAGTAATACGTGCATGTGAGTTCGATTTAAGTATTCTTACATTAGCCATGATTCTAAGAATAGTAAATTTAACTGAAAATGTATATATTTTGTAACTTACCATATTTTACTATTCATAAAAAAGTTGAGTATTGTAGAAAAACACAAAAAATTAAACCTAACAATTTTTCAACCTATTCAATTCAAAAATTATATCCATTTTTTGAAAAATAATTTTCTAAATATTATTGATTCAATTTTGAAATGAAATCATAATTTCTTCAAAAAAATAGTAATTTTAAAAATATATTTTGTTATATATCAACTTGAAAAATTAATCAAGATCTCACAATAATATAACATTAAGAAAAAAATATAATAATACTATTTACTATTCATAAGGGTCATATTAATATTCATAAGTTTATGTTACTATTCACCACAAATTAAGTTTTCTTTATCAGACTCAAAATACCTTACTGATTGCAACCGTGTCTGTTTGTTTTTCGAAATTCAAATCACAGAGGTGGAAAAATTATTTTCATTGGAAATGTTATGACAAAGTGGGGTTCTGTAGAAGATTATTGTTTCATCCATTCAATATTGGTTTTATTTATAAATCCTTGGGGTGCTACATATAAAATATTAATAGGAAACCACAAGAAATTGAAGGGGGATAAATAGTTGATATGATAGGAATTGACAACTCAACCCATAGAATGATAGTAAAAAATCCAATAACATGTATATATATATATTCTCAATAAAAGAATCCCAAATGAGAGAGATATGGGATCTCAATCTCACAGACTAATCCATGAAAAGAGTGTCATCGGTTCCCAAGGTCCATCAATGATTCCCAACAAATCACGGGTCTATCCGTAGATATATCCAAGTCAAAAAAGACATTGCAACTAAGCCATAAAATTGAGGGGAAAATTTTCTAGGTAGAGGACACATGCCTTGATACAATAGGAGGGTGAAACTCAATAAAATTGGGACCCATGAACTGACTCTGTATTAGGTTTCATCTCTGTAGATAGATAGAGGACTCATGCCCTATCCAGGTAAGAGGGTAAAGATCTGGTGGTTGAGTACTCATGCCCTGACATTGTGGGTGGATGCCACTCAATAGTCAATATAGGACCCTTTACCTTTCCCAAAAGGAGGGTTGCACTATATTAATTTGATGTGGACCCATACCATGATGAACAAGAGGGTTCCACTATAGTGATTAGTATATAGAGGACCCATTCCCTTCCCAACTACAGGGTTCCACTCTAATGGTATATAGAGGACCCATTCTCTACCTAGTAGGAGCATGCCACTCTATTTTTAGATAAAGGACCCATTACCTACCTAGTAATAGGGTTCCATTCTAATATATATGATTGTCTTTACAAATCACGTTCATCACCCAACGTCCCTTAAATATGTTTCACTCCTGAAACATATCTTATCATATCTCAAAAGGTACTATGAAGGATACCATAAAAGTTTAAAAAAACACATACTACAGGCTACTCAAGTAAAGAAAAAAACACAAATAATTCAATAAATCCTGAAAAAGTGGTAAATAGAAGGTTTGAAACCAAATATTTCCCAAGGAATAAGAGATAATAAATGAAAAAAGAGGCGGGGCAATGAATTATTGTTTAAAAAAACACTTAATATAACGTCCCTAACCTAGAAGCCACTAAACCTGTGCTCTGAGATAGGTGGTTACATGACATAAATCCTTCCTCCCCATACATCAATGTTCACTGACAAATATCAGGGGTCCAAGTATTCGATTGGGGAGACAATACCCCTTTTTATCAGAGTAAGCCACAACAGAAGATAATAAAATAGCGGAATATTAACCAATAATATTAGAAGATTCATAAACACCCATTACCCAAATGGGGTACAACCATGTACAATAGTAAATATTCCATGCCATGCTACAAGTGAAATAGTGAAAAAACCCATAATGATGAAAAATAGAAAAATCACTAAAATGGTCTTGACAGCACGTCCGGGTCCTTCTCAACGTACACCCATGCCAACCCATCTGTCTAGAAAGAGCCATTTCCCTTGTCCCGGCCTGGAAACATGAAGTCTACTCAGGTACCCAATGGTGACCCTCAATGGGTTTGGGTATAAATTAGTAGGCCACTAGCAATGATGTCTACAAAATATCTGGTATAAAACATTGTGCATGAAAAAGGTAAATGAATAATAAATGACAAGAAAAACATTAAGTGCCCTTAGACAGTTTAGGTCCATTTCCAACATTTATTACCGTTTCCATATCTTACCATTTCATCCCATTTACCATTACATACCATATACAACAAATTTGACATGGGTTAATCAAACACAAAAAGTTACATGGGCTCAATGTACACAATCACATGCAAGAGAAAAAACACACGATTATCCTATCTCACTAGAAATAATTTTCTCATGAGAACCATATCCTTAACATGAAGCCTCAGTCTAGTTAGATGTAATAATTAGGGGAACAAAGCTCGATTACTCTTCCCTAACCCATGCATTAGGGGTGGAATTTAGAGCCTCAGTCCAACTTGGCCTGTGGGCGTAGAACCTCAAGTCAATGCCCCACCCTACCAAGCCATGTCCACATTCTATATATATATAAATCCATCAACCATTCACACAAAACCAAAACCATTGTCTGGGGAAAATAATAAATAATCATAATAACAGGAGAGTTAATACCATGCCTTAACCCATTAACACAATTACCACATTTTACATAATTTCTCCACTTATCCCAATTCCCCTTTATTATGCTTATCTCACTAGGAATTCATTCACTATGCCTATCTCACTAGGCTTCGTTACAGGCTCATAATCCATTACATTATGGTATTTAATCATTGCCACATATTAAACCAATATCCCATAGGTTATTATCAATCCTAGGTGCATCACTAAGATTCTACCCAACAAAATAAATCACATCAACAAGTTTAACATTATACACAACAATATCACTTGTTCTTCAAAAATCCATAGGCTCGGGAGAGTCAGCATACCCCATTAATGGCTCTAGATTAGTCTCATCAACCTCGATGCATCCTATGAGAATCATTTTGGTCTCAATTTAACTTCTTAATAACCATTTTACAATAAGATTCCATGTGTGGTCAAAGTATACCGAGATACACCATTGGAAAAAACCACACATGCACAAATACAGAAATAAACCATGCGAAATAAATTGTAGACCAATTACCTTGACTCCACGAGTGAAAAAACTCTTAATAAAGACCTTATATTCCACTAAAACCAACCCTTTAAGCATCAACATAAATCTCACCCAAATAATATGGTTTTATAGCTTCAAAAAGAGAGGATAAGAAGATACGAACCCTAAACTCAAAAGAGAAGAAATGATGTGATTATTGTCACCCGGAGCTCCAATCTATAACCAACTACACCAAAAACTCCATATAAATGAGAGATATCGATATCTTGGATCCCTTGGGAGATTTGGTTCATTGTTAGGGTCAATAAGGGTGAATGGGGAGGAAATCTAGAGTTGGGGTTAAAAATCAAAAAGTGGAAAATTTGTAATTTTTTAAAAGTTTCTAGGTCGCACGGTTTACCTGTATAGTTTTCCATACCATGCACAAATCATGTAGAGACCACTATAAAAAAAACCACATCCTGCTCAATTTCTTGGGATTCCCACATTGTTAGCACAAACCATGCACAGACTGTGCGGCCTACCCACAGAACCACTTTTCCTCCATTTTTTGTCCTGAACCCTCGGAACACCTCCAAACCTTTTTAAGGACATGGGTAAGAACCTAAGAAACAAAAATGGGATTAAAACCAAAACATAAACAAGAACATACCTTTCCAATATCTGGAATCATACAACCTCCCCACCTTATAATGGCTCGTCCTTGAGCTGGGCTCCCTAGATTCATTACACTTCCAAGGAAAATAGATCGGACCACTATGCCCGCATATCTGATTCCCTCTCCCATGTTTCTTCTTGAACATTACAATGCTTCCATAGTACTAACACTAATGGTACTGCCTTTACCCGCAATACGTTTTCACTATGTTCCATGACATGAACAGGATTCTTCTCAAAGGGTGCATCAACATCAAGCTCAACATCAGCAACATCTAGAACAAGAGATGGGTCAGAGTGATATTTATGAAGCTGTGAAACATGAAACAAATCATGAATCCCAATATAACATTGTGGAAGTCACAATCGGTATCCCACTGACCCAATCCTCACAATATAAAATGGCCAGACAAACCTACGCACCAACATTCCCTGCTTATGAATCCATTAGTGACCCAACCTTGGAAACACCCAAAGGGACACACTATCACCCACGAAAAAAAAACAGGTCTATATCTCTGATCTTCATATGAATTATACCTACAATGAGATGTTTTCATCCATTTTTTAATCAACTTTACTTTCTCCAAAGTCCCCTTCATGAGACTCGGTCCCAACAGATCCGATTCACCAACCTCAAACCAATATAGTGAATATCTATATGGCCTTCAATAGAGAACCTCAAATGGTTCCATCTGAACCGTACCCTAAAAACTTTTTTTTGTACCAAAATTCAATAAGTGATAGGTGTTTCTCCTTGGAACCAACAAAATCCAAGACCGAATCCCTCAAAATGTCTTCCAATACTTGGATTGTATGCTCCGACTGCATTCCCATCTATGGGTGGAAAGCTGTACTCCAAAACACATTCTTACCAAGCACCTTGAGCAACCCTTTACAGAAGCTCAATGTGATACGAGGATCAAAATTCTAAACTATATTCCATGGTACACCATGAAATTGTACTATTTTCCGAACATCCAACTCACCCAACTGATCAACTATGTAAGTCTCGTGAATCGGTAAGAAAATAGAAACTTTCATTAGCTAATCCACAACCACCAATATTTCATCATTCTTATGGGGCATACTCGGAACACCCACCACAAAATCCATTATCACATCATAAATCTTCCATTATGGGATGTGAAATGGATGTAGCAAACCACCTGGTCGTTGATGCTTGTCCATCTCCTGCTGACAGGTAAGGCAACGTTTCATAAAGCCTGCAACTTCCTTTTTCATTCCCAGCCACCAAAAATACCTCTGGATATCATCAAACACCTTGGTCAAACCAGGATAAACATCCCATTTAGATGCATGCAACTCCCACATAACTCTCCCTACATGAATACTAGCAAACAGACATGACCATGAACACAAATAACCTCACCCACTCCGACGACCCATCCAGAAGGTAGATCCCCACATTTAAGTGTTTCCTTCGTGGAAAAACATTCAAGATATTCGATCTGACATTCCCTAACTCGGATAAAAAGTGTTGACTCAACCACCAAAAAATCAAGAGTCACCTGACCGTTTTTATCCCACACCTCCATGTGCTTCTCTACAAACAAAGCCATCACCCTCCACCTGGTGCTGGATTCCTGAACCACCTAGTTCTGAGCCTTCCTTCTCAATGCATCAGCAACATTATTCCCTTTACATGGTGTATATACCATCTCAAAGTCTAAATAATAGAGATACTGGACCCATCTTTGCTTTTGAAGATTCAAATCCTGTTGCAAAAAGATATATGTTAGACTCTTGTGATCGGTATATACCGTGAACCGTTCCCCCAACAAGTTGTGCCTTCCACACTTTAAGGAATACACTACTTTAGCCAACTCAAGATGTTGAGTGGGATAATTCCACTCATGGGGTCTCAACTTCCTCTACCCATAAGCAACCCCTACTCATGTTGTATCAACACAACCCCATGTCCTATACCAGATGCATCACAAAATAGGACATGCATCCTACCTAGCTCAGGTAAGATCATGATTGGTGCGGTCGTCAATCTCTTTTTTCCAAACATGAATGGAATTATCACATGCCTTAAACCAATCATACCTGATTACCTTCGTAGTCAAGCCCGAAAGTGGTGATTCCAAGCGATAGAAATCCAAAATGAACCTCTAATAATATCAATCCAAACCTAGAAGACTCCGAACATCGGAAACACTATTGGGATGCTCCCAAGAAACAATAACTTTCACATTCCCTTGATCCACTAACAAACCTTCGCTAGAGATGATGTGAACCAGAAAATGAACTTCTTTAATCCAAAACTAACATTTTGACAGCTTGGTGTATAACCGATGCCCACTTAGTGTACATAGAATGATGTCAATGTGTTGGGCATGATCATCATTAGTTTTCAAGTACACCAATATTTCTTCAAAAAAGACTACCAAAAACTGGTCTATATAAGTATGAATGATTCAGTTAATCAAAGCCATGAACACTGTAGGTGCTTTGGTTAATCCAAAAGGCATCACCACAAACTGAAACAACCCATACCAACTTCTGAAAGGTATTAGTGGTATGTCAGAATGTCTCACCCTAAATTTTTGATAACCTAATCTTAGATCAATATTATAAAACACTGATTCACCCCTTAACTGGTTAAACTTGTCATCAATTCTAGGAAAAGGATACCAATTTTTCATTGTCATATAATTTAACTTCCGAAAATAAACACACATCCTTAACGACATGTGTACTGTATTTGAAAAAATAAAAGGAGATCCCTAAGGACAAATGTTAGGGCGTATGAAACCCTTACACTCCAACTCCTCAAGCTTATCCTTCAACTCATGGAGTTCTATCGGTGACATTCGGTATGGCGGAATAGAATCTGGCCCCGCTCCCTATAGCAACTCAAATGTGTACTCAACATCACTCTCAGGTGGCAGCACTGGAAACACATCTTGAAGTTGATACACTAATATAGGGAATATATAGTATTCCACCTTTAATAATCAAGAATAAGGAAATCTTCATGAGTCGAGATCCTACCCAACTATCGACAAAACGGTCCCGTACAACCTGATCGAACATTCCACTCTCCACGATGGATATAAGAGTCACCCTCAAGTGACCTGAATGATACCCTTTGATGGTAATAGTATTTGTTGACCTAATGCAACACCAACCATTACATACCCATGATCATTTCAAATCATGATATTTCATGAATGGACAAGTCCCATAGGAAATGATTCCCACCGACTTCCAGATCACATCCCTTAGACTGCCTGATGTCTTCCTTTCATACACCCAAAGAGTGTCAATAAAAAAAAACCCATACTCTCCACATGAAATCCCAACGCCACCAAAAACTGAGATGAATTAAAAGTGTGTGGAACTAGTGTCAAATAATGCAATAGAACGCGTAGAAGCAATAGTGATCATACCTCAGACAGTCGATGGTCCAACCTCACCATCACCAGATGCTGACTGAACTGCATGAAGCGAACCTTCCCCTCAACCATGGGCTCCAAACTATGTGCCCTACCCAACACATTAATTCTGATGTGGGTGATCTGACCCTAGAGTTCCACTTCCACTACCCCTTCTAGTATGGCCCGTGGAGCTCCAACTACTTTTCTAATATAAAACAACTTATCTATTTCCTCGGCCAAACATATTACTATCACCAACATCCATCCTCACTTATTGAGGGATAATACTTAACCTCTGCAAGTTTCCAAATATTCTGGACGACCGACACTAAACTAGAGGTAAAGAAAACTATCCAAGCATGTGCCCTGGCCTACCATACAAATTGAAGAACACCAAATCACCACCCTGAGAGGAAGACCCTCCCTTCTGATCACCTTGTACAATTTTACCCTGTTAGAAACTTCCAAATCGACCCTTAATGCCCTCAGATGATGCACCACTTGTCTGCCTAGTTGGAATGACATGTCCACTACATGAATCTCCCTTCAGGTTTGCTTCTGAGATCAACGCTTGATCCAGTACCTCTGTATACCTCCTGAAGAGAAAGATATTCAATAAAGACCTGATATTGTGTCTCATCCCATCCTAGAAACACTTCATAAATGCATCCTCATCCCCCACTAATGCTGGAAAAAATTAATGAAGATCAGTGAAGAGGCCAACATAGTTTATTACTAACATCGATCCCCATGTCAGGCTCAGGAACAATGCAACCTGCTCTTGACTCAAAGCCTCTAGGTAAAAATGCTATGGAAAAATTCCCTAGAAATAATTCCTCAACATCCCCTCTACCTACTCAATTTGAGAAAAGATGTCCCAGTAATGCTTTACCTTTCCACACAACAAATATGCTACCAACTTGACTCGCTTCCCAAAATAACTCATTAGATCATGAAGTATAATCTAGACAGACTCTATCTAGAACTCCGCAACCTCTAGCCCACCCTCTCCAGTAAATGTTGGTGGGTGTTGCAGCTAATACTCTCTGGAGATCTCAAACAATCTCAGTACAACATGCCTTGGGTCCCGAAAATTCATATGCATAAAATGATCCATGTTATCTCAGATATGGTCTTCTATACTTTCCTTGATCTCCATATTCTATTGTTCCTCTACTGGAGGAGTGTTCTCAGCAACATCCTCATGTTTCCCAACTAGTGCTCGACACTGTGGATACATTTATCTACATTTCCCAACATGAGGTTTATAACACATACCATAAAAATTCTCAACATTATAACAAGATGTGTCTTCACCATCCACAACAACCCACAATACATGTACAATCCCAACAAACCTTATAATTCTGAAAACATCCCCTTGACCATCTCTATTGTGGGCCATGGTCCACAGGGGGTAAAAACCATACACCACCACAAGGCTCACACAACATGTTACAAACAAAATTTTTCAATTAATTACAAGCCTTTAATTACACATATTTCAATAATCATCTTTTATCATTCTTTATTTTTACCCACTTTCATTATTTCATTTACAAAATTTTCCCATATTCAATTACGATGATTCAAGGTGCATTTTATCTTTCATGCCTCACACACCCAACCGATGTATGCCTACCATGATGCATGTCACCTATCTCTTTAGGTGGCTGTAATGATGCATTAATGCACAACATCATGCTATTGAGGCCATGATCCAAATATCATAAAACCATTACGTCACACAACATTTGCATCACTCAATAGTGAAATAGCATCAATTGTAACATCGTACAATCAAGAACAACTATTCCCACCATGGGTGACATGGGTTTTCCCCCATACATGGGTTAGCTACACCCAAGAATGAGCTCATTACCAAGGCCTGACATTTTTCTATCTCCCTTATACCATCCAAAATAACAAGATTCCAGAGAAGGAGAAGAAAGAACTCCTCTGACATCACTTTGTAACATCCCCGACCAGGAATCCAGTAAACCGATTCTCTGAGATGGGTGGTTACATGACCTTAAGCGTTCCTCCATACATGAAAAAAAATTCCGACTAGAAGAGGGGGTATAAGTAGTAAATTGGGAAGACTATACCCCCTTTTATCAGAGTAAGACACAATAGAAGATTTATAAAAAAGTGATATAATGACCAATAATACAAGTGAATTCCTAAACAACCATTACACAAAAGGGTATTCAACCATGTAAAATAGTAAATATGCCATGCCATGATACAAGTGAAAAAATGAACAGAACCCAAAATTAAGACAAACTAAAAAATCCTTAAAATGGTCCTGACACTATGTCTGGGTCCTCCTCCATGTACACCAATTCCTACCCAACTGCCAAGCAAGAGCCCTTTCCATTATCCAGACCTGCAAACATGATGTCTGCTCGAGTACACAAAGGCAGCCCGTGCAGGGTGTGAGTACAAATCAGTAGGCCACAACCAATAGTGTCTTCAAAATATCTGATATAAACAAGTGTGCATGAAAAAGTTAAATGAATAATAAATGACAAGGAACAGAATAAGTTCTCTTAGCCAGTTTATGATAACTAACAATATTTATTTCCATTTCCATATCTGGCCATTTCATTCCAATTCCTATTACATACCATTTCCAACTCATTTAAAATGGGTTCATCAAACACGACATGTTACATAGGCTTAAAGTACACAATCACATGATTGAGAACAAACACACAGTTATCCTATATCAGTAGGACTAAATTCTTCATGAAAACCATATCCTCACCTCGAAGCCTCAGTCTAGGTGGATGCAACTATTAGGGGAATAGAGGCTCAATCCTCTTCCCTAACCAGTGCATTCGGGGTGGTATTTATAGAATCAGTCCAACTCGACCCATGGTTGTAGAACCTCAAGTCAATACCCCACTCTACCAATCCATGTGCATAGGCTATATATATATAAATCTAAAAACCATTCACACAAAAACACAACCATTATCTGAGGAAAACATAATTCATCATAATAACATGAGATTTAAAACCACGACTTTACCCATTAACACAGTTAATACATTTCACATCTATTATCCATTTAGCCCAATTCCATTTTATTATTCTTATCTCACTATGAATTTTTTAGTGTTCCTATCTCACTAGGATTCATTACTAGCTCATAATCCATTCTATTATGGTCTTTAATCATTTCCACACATTAAACCAATATAATTTAGGTTATTATCAAGACTAGGTATAAGGCCCCAGCCGTAAACATCTCTTAATATTGAATTAAATGAATAATTCAAATTGAGAATCTTTTCAGGTTTAGAGTTTTAGAGAATTAGATCATAACTATTACATCTCAAAAGATTACAAAGTAGACACTTCTATTATGTTTCCATAAAATAAAAACTCTTAAAAAGAAACATGTCTAGTTCGATGTTTTAGATAGCCTGACTTTCCCTTAATCCCATCCTTGACCCTAATCCACATTAAGGCCTGTGAAAAACATTTCAAAAAAACTTGGGATGAGCATAAAAAGCTATGTAAGGGATACACAAATAATGGAAACTGTTAGTTTTTCAGACATCGCGTAAACCATGTATATATTATCAAAGTAATACCTTCACCTTCATGAAGTAGTAAAAACTCTTCACAGAATAAAATATCATTACTTACCCTTTTGTAACCAAAGTATTACCATAAAACCCATATAAAGAACACATAACATATAAAGGTAACTTGGGACATAAACATACTTAAGTGGAATAACCATACGGTCGACATCCACACATATCACTTAATGGAAAAGCCATACAACCAACTTCCATACATAATTAATGGAATAGCCATACGTCCGACTTCCATACCCAATGCATTGGAGGTTATAACGTAACCACCCGTCCTGGTATTCACGGCACCACCCTTCATATGGTTTATCACGTAACCACCCGTCAAATGTACAAGTACCAATATAAAATCAAAAAACATAACACCAATATAAAGGAATGATAACATTTCCACATTTCAATCACAATATATCATTTAAATATATTGACATAATAGAATCCTTTTTCAAAACAATTTTCAATACCAAAATACATAAAAGAGTATATGGTATTTATTTTATTTTAAAAACATTACAGCTTGTTGAGGATTCCAAAGACCAAATAATACTCGCGGCGGCGGAAAAGGTCGTTGTCACCGCGTACGTTAAAAAAACATTCCTTTTTGTCGTTTAGTAAAACGATTCATAGAAAAAGATTCCTTTTGTATAAAAGTAAAAGTCAAAGGTGTTTATACACCGTATAAAAGAAAGTTGTGTATAAAACGAAATATGCCTCAATGAAAGGAGATTGAGACGAAGTCCCTTACCTCGGGTCCGACTTGACTCGATCGTTCTTTAACGTCCTGAATAATAATCTTGAGTTAATTTCTAATTGATTAAGAACCTTTTTCAAGTTCATTATTACATTTATATCACTTATTATCATGTTATAAACATTATTTAATCATTTAAGTTAATAATGTTTGTTTTGTCGATAATTGGTTCTTAAGTCGAAAGTGGACTTCTTACAATTACATGTTGTTCTTGTGGTCAAAGGTTCATTATATCCAGAATGATATTAATGATTTGGATATAATATATATCATATATATCCAGAATATACATGTATTTATAATATCACATAATCATTTAGAGGTAAGAAATGAAATGCACCGTTCATGGAGACGGTAAGTCGTGCGTACGCATGAACGCTACTTTCATTTCAATGTCATATTAATGGAATTAAAACTAAATGAGAGTTATGTATATTTTAATTCCATAATTATATTAATCATTTATATGTAACATAAATTATATATATCCATTATAAATATGTACCTATAATAGTACATTACATTTGGGGATAAGAAATGAAATGCACCGTTCATTGAGACGGTAAGCCGTACGTACGCATGAACGCTACTTTCATTTATATCTCATACATTAATGGAAAGAAATAATAATTATATAGAGTTATATTATAATTCCAGTATAACATAATATATAATAACTTTAAATCCTTCCTTTATACATCCCACATATGGCATTAACGAATCAAATCACTTTGAAGGGGTGGTAGTCTGCACTTCCTTAAATGAAGATATCACATTTACCCATAATGGAAACCATAAAGGTATGACCAAAATGAAAAATACAGAAGCTTAAGAAAAAAGTAAACATATTATATATAATATATAAATATAGTGTCATCTTAATGGCCACCTTTGAAGGTGTTAAAATAATTTTGAACAATCATCGTTTCGGGAGGCCGAAATTCGCCATCCACGGAAACAGTATGTTATTTAACCATTATATGTAGGTTTGTGTAAGTGAAGATCGAATCCTTATTACAAAAACATCATAGTATATTTATGATACTATATTTTTTACAAAATAAATGAATAAAAAGAGTTTAGGGGGTTGGAGAAGCAAAATAAAACAAAAGGACTCAAGTGAAGACATTACCTTAAAATTGGGTAACTCCCTTTGGTTTGAGCTCAAAGGCTTCCTTGGGAAGACTTATGCCCATATTGAGGTTTCAAAGAGTAATAGAAGGAAGTGGAGAGACAAAATGGGCAGGGGTTGGCCGAGCCAAAGGTTTTGGAAGTGTGGGTAATGTGGTAGAGGTGGGGGCCTCTTATAAGAGGAGAGGAGGTGCACTCTTGGAAGGTAATGAAAAGTCACATTATTTTAAAATGTTATTCGGATTTAAGAGGTCCCACATTGATATAACTCGAGGATAAGGTGGTAAGGGTTCTAAATCCTCCCATACGATAGGTTTTGTACATGTTTAGGTCATATATTTTACATTATCTTTCCATTTTATTTAAATCCTTTATTAATGAGGTAATCGCTGCATCATCATGATGTCATAAATAATTTAATTTATTTAATGTCTAAAAATTATATAAAAAATATATCATGATGTAGGAAATCGTTTTATCTTTCTAATGAATATTTATAGTCAAAATTCTGACTTGTATTACCCCATGTAAAAATTGTTTTAGTAAAACATCTCATGTTTGTGTTATTTTTACTTTAACATTAAATAAAAAGTTATTTATGTCATTTCCCAACCGAAGTGGCTCCATGGGGTCCCCAAGTTGACTCATGGATTGTCTTGGTCGACCATTACACATACAATGAGTGTAGTACATGTGTCAGGCTCATCTCATATTATTAAAACATTATTTTCACCTCAAACTACACTAATTACCTCTAATCGCGATTAAGAACTTAAAAGTTACTATTCACCAAAAAATTATTTTAATCTCATTGAACCACATTTTACTTCTTCATGACAACCATGTATGTCGGATTTTTGAAATTCAAAACATAGAAGTGGTAAAATTTCATTTAAATGAAAAATCAGTTTTTATAAGTACCACTTAGTGGTTTCACTATTCATCAAAAATTGAAGTTTTTCAGAAAAATACAAAAAATTCACCCTAAGCTATATTTGATATTCCAAATTCAAAAATGAAGTCTATTTTAGAAAATTCAAAACATATAAGTCACATTAATGAATTTAATAATTAATTCCCACTGTCATGACAAATAGCGTGTTTTTATGAAACAATAAGTATCAAAAGATTGACACTAGTTTAAGTCTGATTTCAAAGTGAAATTAATTCCAACGACCACTATTGGATTAAATGGTAAAAATATATTCAAATTTCACTTAAAAAAATTCAAAAGATAATCTAATCATATAAATAAATTAGATTAAAAAGAGGTTTTGAATTAAAATACAACATTTTACACTATTCATTAAAAAATGAACTTTATCAGAAAAATACCAAAAATTTACACAAAGTAAATTTTGATGTCCCGATTCTAAAGAAGAGTTATATTTGGTCCAATAGAATGTATAAGAGTGATCAAAACTATATTTAATGATGGTTCGCCATCAAAAGGTGATAAGTGAACCTTTAGTGAAAATTACGGTATAAATGCCTAAAATTGAATTCATTCCATATTTTAAGCCTTTATCATTTATTGGATAAATGTAAAAAAATTTAAAAAACATATATAATCATATTTTACTTATTTCTATCCATTCCCGCCAATACAACGGCTACATGTTAACTACCATTTAAAATAATACTATTATATTACTAGTGTACAACGTATGTTTTCAAAGAAACTCATCGTTGAGTATCGAGTACACTATTGAACGTAGAAACACCTTTTAATTAAAATTAATATTTAATTCATAAATATTAATAAATATGAAAATGTTTTATTCATTATTTACCTGGGATGTTACATCCTTCCCTCCTTTTGGGAATTGCGTCCTCACAATTTTACTCACTTATCAAAATAAGTGGGGGTATTTATCCCTCATAGCATTTTCAGATTCGCACGTTGCCTCTTAAAACATATGTTTTTTTCAAAAAACCTTTACCTGGTGGATTACCTTATTTCGCAACACTTGCTCTCTTCGGTCAGGAATCTGGACTGGTTTTTATTCATAAGAGAGTTTCTCTTCCAACTGAACTACCTCAGGACTCAAAACATGAGATGGATCTGGCATATACTTCATCAACATCGAAACATGAAAAACATTATATAAATGAGATAAACTCGGAGGTAATGCCAGTCTGTATGCAACTGATCCAACTCTCTCCAGAATTTCATATGGTCCAATGAACCTTGGACTCAGCTTTCCTTTCTTACCAAATCGCATCACACTTTTCCATGGAGAAACCTTGAGAAAAACATGATCACCTACCTCAAAAGATAGATCTTTCCTCCGGTTATCTTCATAACTTTTCTGTCTACTCTGAGCTGTTTTCATGTGTTTTTGAATCAACTGAACTTTTTCTGCCATCACTTCTACCAATTCTGGTCCCATCAGCTTCCTTTCACCCACTTCATCCCAAAATGCTGGAGTTCGACACCACTTCCCATATAATTCCTCAAATGGTGCCATCTGTATACTGGAATAAAAAGTGTTATTATAAGAAAACTCAAACAAAGAACGATGTTGGTCCCAACTTCCCAGATAATCCATCGAACAAGCTCGTAGCATATCCTCCAAGGTCTGAATTGTTCGTTCTGACTGCCCATCTGATTGCGGATGAAAAGATGTAGTAAAATTTAATTCAGTACCCAACGACTTCTGAAGGCCTTTCCAAAAGTTATAAGTAAAACAGGGATCACGGTCAGATACAATGGAGAGATGAAATCCATGTAACCTGACTATCTCTTTAAGATACAAACGGGAAAGTTGATCTTGGGAAAAATTATCTCGTATGGCAAGGAAATGAGCAGATTTAGTCATGCGATCAACAATAACCCAGATTGCATTATTACCTCGAGATGTCTTCGGTAATCCCACAAAAATGTCCATGGATATATTCTCCCATTTCCACTCTGGCACTGGTAGAGGCTGAAGCATCCCTTCCGGTAACTGCCGCTCTGCTTTAACATGCTGACACGTCAAACACTTCACAGTAAAATCAGCAATATCTCTTTTCATTCCATCCCACCAGTAATACTCCCGCAGATCTCTGTACATCTTAGTACTGCCAGGATGAACTGAAAACGGAGAACTATGAGCTTCACATAACAACTCTCTCTTCAACTGTGAATCACAAGGCACACACAATCTCTTCCCAAATCTCAAAACAGAGTCACTATCAATGTTGAATTCATGCAACTTACCTTTCTGAACCAGTTGTACTTTTTTCTACAACTCACTATCTTGCTTCTGTGCTTTCTTGATTCTGTCTGATAGAGATGATCTCACTAATACCTGAAACAAAACAGAAGGACATCCTGCACCAACAACTTCTATGCCAAAGTTCATCAAACCAAAAACCAAAGGACCTCGTTCCAAATGTATCATGGTTAATGAAGCATTAATTTTTTGACTCAAAGCATCAACCACTTTATTTGCTTTTCCTGGATGGTAGTGAATTGTACAATCATAATCCTTGATTAATTGCAGCCATCTCCTCTATCTCATGTTCAATTCTTTCTGAGTGAATATAGACATGAAAATTTTGTGATCAGTATATATTTCACACTTTACTCTATACAAATGATGCCTCCAAATTTTTAAAGCAAAAACAACAGCAGCTAATTCCAAATCATGTGTCGGGTAATTTACCTCATGAGTTTTCAACTGACGTGAAGCATAAGAAATTACCTGATCATTCTGCATAAGGACACATCCAAGTCCCTTCAACAAAGCATCACTATATATA
Organism: Viscum album; assembly: GCA_963277665.1. Lineage (NCBI taxonomy): Eukaryota > Viridiplantae > Streptophyta > Magnoliopsida > Santalales > Viscaceae > Viscum > Viscum album. The sequence goes on along the minus strand of OY728150.1, from coordinate 1,182,145,343 downwards.
ACAAACACACCATTCCTGTAAGGAAGTGCCAAAACTGGAGAATTCACCAATCTTCTTTTCAACTCCTGAAAACAATCATCACATTCTTTTGTCCAGATAAACATAACACCCTTCCAAGTTAGCTTAGTCATTGGACTAGATAACCGTGAAAAATTTTCAACAAACCTTTGGTAGTAACCTGCCAAACCAAGAAAACTACGGATCTCAGTTACATTTGTGGGTCTTGTCTATTCTTTAACAACTTTTGTTTTAGCAGGATCAACAATTATGCCATCTTTTGAAACAATGTGACCAAGGAAAGTAATTTGTTGCAACCAAAACTCACACTTTCTGAATTTACCATACACTTTCTTTTCTTTTAAGGTTTTCAAAATAACCCTTAAATGACTTTCATACTCCTCTTTACTTTTAGAAACCACAAAAATATCATCAATAAACACAACCACCAGTTAACACCTGAATCAACTGAGCCATCACTGCAACAAACTGTTCAATTCTGACTCTGACCATCTCGGATTTCTGATTTGGAAGGTCATTTCCCTCAGTATGCCTTCCCAGAAAATCTGTTCTGTTTCCTCTAGGAAAAACCATTCTTAACAATGAAATATCTTTGGTGAAGCAACATGGTAATCTTTAAATGCTATATCATTTTAATAGTACCATAAATTAACTTATAATTTTACACTTTTTTAACTCCTAAAGTTTTCTAAACCGACCTTTGATACCAACTATAAGGCCCCAGCCTTAAACATCTCTTAATATTGAATTAAATGAATAATTCACATTGAGGATCTTTTCAGGTTTAGAGTTTTAGAGAATTATATCATAACTATTACATCTCAAAAGATTACAAAGTAGACACTTCTACCATGTTTCTATAAAATAAAAACTCTTACAAAGAAACATGTCTAGTTTCATGTTTTAGATAGCCCGACTTTCCCTTAATCCCATCCTTGACCCTAATCCACATTAAGGCCTATGAAAAACATTTCAAAAAAACTTGGGGTGAGCATAAAAAGGTCAGTAAGGGATACACAAAGAATGGAAACTGTTAGTTTTTCAAACATCACGTAAACCATGTATACTTTATCAAAGTAATACCTTCACCTTCATGAAGTAGTAAAAACTCTTCACTGAATAAAATATCATTACTTACCCTTTTGTAACCAAAGGATTACCATAAAACCCATATAAAGAACACATAACATATAAAGATAACTTGGGACATAAACATACTTAAGTGGAATAACCATACGGTCGACTTCCACACATATCACTTAATGGAATAGCCATACGGCCAACTTCCATACATAATTAATGGAATAGCCATACGGCCGACTTCCATAACCAATGCATTAGAGTTTATAATGTATCCACCCATCCTGGTATTCATGGAACCACCCATCATATGGTTTACCACGTAACCACCCGTCAAATGTCCAAGTACCAATATAAAATCATAAAACATAAAACCAATATAAAGGATTGATAATATTTCCACATTTCAATCACAATATATCATTTAAATATATTGACATAATAGAATCCTTTATCAAAACCATTTTCAGTACCAAAATACATAAAAGATTATATGGTATTTATTTTATTTTAAAAACATTACGGCTTATTGAGGAAGCTAAAGACCAAATAATACTCGCGGCGGCGGAAATGGTTGTTGTCACCGCGTACGTTAAAAAACATTCCTTTTTTTCGTTTAGTAAAACGCTTCGTAGAAAAAGATTCCTTTTGTATAAAATTAAGAGTCAAAGGGGTTTATACACCGTATAAATGAAAGTTGTGTATAAAACGAAATATGCCACAATGAAAGGAGATTGAGATGAAGTCCCTTACCTCGGGTCCGACTTGACTCGATCGGTATTTAACGTCCTGAATAATAAACTTGAGTTAATTTATACTTGATTAAGAACATTTTTCATGTTCATTATTACTTTTATATCACTTATTATCATGTTATAAAAATTATGTAATCATTTAAGTTAATTATGTTTGTTTTGTCGATATTTGGTTCTTAATTCGAAAGTGGACTTCTTACAATTACATGTTGTTTGTGTGGTCAAAAGTTCATTATATCCAGAATGATATTCATGATTTGGATATCATATATATCATATATATCCATAATATACATGTATTTATAATATCACATAATCATTTAGAGTTAATAAATTAAATGCACCATTCATGGAGACGGTAAGCCGTGCGTACGCATGAACGTTACTTTCATTTCAATGTGATATTAATGGAATTAAAACTAAATGAGAGGTATGTATATTTTAATTCCATAATTATATTAATCATTTATATGTAACATACATTATATATATACATTATTAATATGTACTTATAATAGTACATTACATTTGGGGATAAGAAATGAAATGCACCGTTCATGGAGACGGTAAGCCGTACGTACGCATTAACGCTACTTTAATTTATATCTCATACATTAATGGAAAGAAATAATAATTATATAGAGTTATATTATAATTACAGTATAAAATCATATATAATAACTTTAAATCCATCCTTTATATGTCCCACATATGGCATTAACGAATCAAATCACTTTGAGGGGGTGGTAGTTTGCACTTCCTTAAATGAAGATATCGCATTTACCCATAATGGAAACCATACAGGTATGCCCAAAATGAAAAATACAGAATCTTAAGGAAAACATAAAAATATTATATATCATATATAAATATAGTTTCATCTTAATGGCCACCTTTGAAGGTGTTAAAAAAATGTTGAACAATCATCGTTTCGGGAGGCCGAAATTCACCATCCACGGAAACAGTATGTTATTCAACCATTATATGTAGGTGTGTGTAAGTGAAGATCGAATAATTCTTATAAAAACATCCTATTATATTTATCATACTGGAGTTGTTACAAAAGAAATTAATAAAAAGAGTTTAGGGGGTTGGAGAAGCAAAAAAAACAAAAGGACTCAAGTGAAGACATTACCTAATAATCGGGTAACTCCCTTTGGTTTGAGCTCAATGGCTTCCTTGGGAAGACTTCTGCCCAAAGTGAGGCTTCAAGGAGTAAGAGAGGTAAGTGTAGAGAAAAAATGGGTAGGGTTTGGCTGATCCAAAGGCTTTGGATGTGTGGGTAAGGTGGTAGAGGTGGGGGCCTTTTATAAGAGGAGAGGAGGGGCACTCTTGGAAGGTAAAGAAAAGTCACTTTATTTTAAATTGGTATTCGGATTTAAAAGGTCCCAGATTGATATAATTAGAGGACAAGGTGATAATGGATCGAAATCCACCCATAAAATAGGTTTTGGACATGTGTAGGTCATAGATTTTACATTATCATTCCATTTTATTTAAATCCTTTATTAATGAGGTAATCGCTGCATCATCATGATGTCATAAATAATTTAATTTATTTAATGTCTAAAAATTATATAAAAAAAATATCATGATGTAGGAAATCGTTTTATATTTCTAATGAATATTTATAGTCAAAATTATGACTTGTATAACCCCATGTAAAAATTGTTTTAGTAAAACATTTCATGTTTGTGTCATTTTTACTTTAACATTAAATAAAAAGTTATTTATGTCATTTCCCAACCAAAGTGGCTCCATTGGGGCCCCAAGTTGACTCATGGATTTTCTAGGTCGGCCATGACACATCCAATGAGTGTAGTACATGTGTCAATCTCATCTCATATTATTAAAACATTATTTTTACCTCAAACTACACTAATTACCTCTAATCGCGATTAAGAACTTAACAGTTACTATTCACCAAAAAATTATTTTAATCTCATTGAACCACATTTTACTTCTTAATGACAACCTTGTATGTCTGATTTTTGAAATTAAAAACACATAAGTGGTAAAATTTCATTTAAATGAAAAATCAGTTTTTATAAGTACAACATAGTGGTTTCACTATTCATCAAAAATTATAGTTTTTCAGAAGAATACCAAAAATTCACCCTAAGATATATTTGATATTCTGAATTAAAAAATGAATTCTATTTTAAAAAATTCAAAACATATATGTCACATTAATTAATTTAATAATTAATTCCCAATGTCATGACAAATAACGTGTTTTTATGAAACAATAAGTATCAAAAGATTGACACTAGTTTAAGTCCGATTTCAAAGTGAAATTAATTCCAACGACCACTATTGGATTAAATGGTAAAAATATATTCTAATTGCACTTAAAAACAAATTCAAAAGATAATCCAATCATATAAATAAATTATATTAAAAAGAGTTTTTGAATTAAAATACAACATTTTACACTATTCATTAAAAAATGAACTTTATCGGAAAAATACCAAAAATTTACACAAAGTTAATTTTGATGTCCCAATTATAAAGAAGAGTTATATTTGGTCCAATAGAATTTATAAGAGTGATAAAAACTATATTTAATGATGGTTCACCATCAAAAGGTGATAAGTGAACCTTTAGTGAAAATTACAGTATAAATGCCTAAAATTGAATTCTTTCCGTATTTTAAGCCTTTAAATTTTATTGGATAAATGAAAAAAAATTTAAAAAACATATATAATCATATTTTAGTTATTTATATCCATTCCCTCCAATACAAAGGCTACATGTTAACTACCATTTAAAATATTATTATTATATTACTAGTGTACAACGTAAGTTTTCAAAGAAACTCATCGTTGTGTATCAAGTACGCTATCGAACGTAGAAACCCCTTTGAATTAAACTTAATATTTAATTCATAAATATTAATAAATATGAAAATGTTTTATTCATTATTTACCTGGGATGTTACACTAGGTGCATCACCTAGATTCTATCCAACACAATCAATCACATCAACAATTTTATCAAGGACTCTATATGAATACACAACAATCTCACTTGTTCTTTATAAATCCCTAGGACTTAGAGAGACGACACACCCCATGGGTAGACCAGATTAGTCTCATCAACCTCAACGCATCCCATGGGAATCCTGAGGATCTTAATTTACCTTCTTAATAACCATTTCACCCTAACATTCCAAGGGTGATCAAAACATACCAAGAGATACCCAATAACAAAACCACACATTCACAAATACACAAATAAAAAATGGGATATAACATGTGGACCACCTACCTTGATTTTGTGTGTGAATTCACTCTTAATGGAGCCTTAAGATTCCACTTTAACCAACCCTTGAAGGATCAACCTAAATCTCACACAAATAGTATGATTTTAGAGCTTCCGAAAGAGAGGAGAAGAAGAAACAAACCCTAAAATAAAAAGAGAATCAAGGATGGGATTAGCCTTACCCAGAGCTTTGATCCGTAATCAACAGCACAAAAAATGCCATATAAATGAGGTAGATTGAACTCTTAGATCCCTTCGGAGATTCGGTTTGTTCCTACCGTGAAGAAGGGTGAATGGGGAGGAAATCTCGAGTTGGGGTTAAAACATTTAGAGTGTAATTTTTTTTAATTTTTTAAAAGTTTCGGGGTTGCACGGTTTACCCACATAGTTTTCCAAACCGTACACAAACTATGTGGAGGCGAATGTCTAAAAACCCAAATCCAGCACAGTTTCACGGGCTATCTGCATGGTTAGCACTAACCGTGCGCAGATTATGTGGCCTACCATTAAACCCCCTTTTCCTCCATTTTTTTCATGTCCCAAACCCTCAGAACATCCTTGAGCCTCCTTATGGACTTCGATAACCACATAAACAAGCAAAATATGGGATTAAACCCAGAACATAATCATGATCATACCTTTTCAAGAGTTGGTATCTTACACTATCATATTTATTCCTCAAATGATTAAATAAAATAGGTTTTTAAAACATTATTGATCGAGTCATAGATCAGAGTAATAATAGTGTATGAAATGGAAATATGAGCTCTATGAAATATATTAACCATAATAGAAGTACAAATATTGGTAATTTAACAATTTTTTATAAAATCGTAAATGTAATAAAAATTTAAATATTAGTGTTATAGCAACTAATATGATATATAACAAAGAGGTAATTCCAAATTAAATATAAAGATAATTAAAATATGAATATAATTTAAATTTGAAACAAATTTCATAGCACTTATACTAGTCTCATATCAACATCTCTTATATAATACTCACCAAAAATCCCATTTTAAAAAAATAAAATATTAACGGAAATAAAAGCGGGTTCTTTAATATGTTATTTATATAGTGTCATTTAATCTGAGGTAATATTATAAACAAATTATTATTATTATTTAGAATAATTCATATTATGGATTTCTATTCATGATATTTTTTAAATAATTTTATAAATGTTTCCAGTAGAAAAATGAATAGTTTTATTTAACTAAAATATTATTCAATGAATTACAAGGTTTTATATAAAATATATATTTCATTATTTTATAAATTTAATCAGATAAAAATTGATTCATTTTCAGAATCAAATTATCAAATATAGCATACTGTTATGTTTAGGTATTTTTTTAAAACAATTGAATTTTAATTGACTAGTGTAAATTAATAATTTTATTTTAAAACAATTTTAATATTTAATAAATGAATTAATTTAAGTGTAACATTATAATTTTAATTTTCTTTTAAATTAAAATATTATAAATATAATTGAAAATGACCAGAATAATTTCATAGGAATGAATATTGTAATTGATTTTGGTATATGACAAATTTTATGCTTAAAATGAATTTTTTTAAAATTGTATTATATTGAAATTTTCATTCTTATTTTTAATATAATATCTACCATATCAAAAATTAATTCATTGAAATTTGATTACATATATATAATCATATTTTTAAAATTAATAATGGGTTTAAGTTCATTTTTTGGGTATTACGAATATTAACCATGGATACAATCTGTTACTGCAATAAAATGGTAAAACAAGTTAATTGTGGTAAAAAATGAAGTGATAAAGTCTGAAAGTTTATCATAATTATGATTGGAAGAGAGTATTTATATAAATTTTAGCTTATATTATTATCTAAATTTTTAGCTTTCCACTTTCAAATTGGAGTGACTATATATAATTTTAAAATATTGAAAAATCACAAGTGTGAAACTCCTCACACTTATAAATGGGAACATAATTATATACAATATCATACATTTTGAGCATATTATTTTGTTAAAAACTGGCAAAATATATCCCAAAAATACCTCTCAATTTTATATAGGTACTGTTCTCAAAAATATACCTAACCTTTAAGTCTTACGTTGTAAGACAATGATGGTTTTCTAAAGAAGATGTATAACTCTTAACCAAGTGTTTTATATTTATTTATTCTTATAACATATTAAAATATTATAAATAAATTATTAAAAAATATCATAATTATATTAAATATTCTTATATATTATTATTATTTTGGAAAAACTCCTTCTATCTCAATTTCCATCCAATGGGGAATTAAAATGTCGTTTGTACATATATGTGGACTACTACCTCCACAAAGCTATGTGATTCATTTTTTATCATTGAAATATATGGATATTTAATGTGATGGATCAAATGAATATATATGATATATATCAAATAATTATTATTATTAAAATATAATATACTACTTAACTTATTAACATTTTCATCTGTTGGAAATTGTTAACGTCGCATCTGTGTATGTGTGGAATACCACCTCCATGAAGTGATGTGATTAATTTTACATATCACCAATAATAGGATGGTCATAAGAATATAAATAATAAATAAGTTTGACATTAATTATATATTTAATAATTGTTAAATGTAAAAATTTATATAATTTATTTCATTTAACATTTTATAAGAAAAATAAAAACGTCACTCATGCATATGTATGGAATGACATCTCAAGGAAATGATGTCATTAATTTTTCATGAATGAATTATATGGTTGGTTTTAAAAGTTTATCTAATGAATAAATAAATTTATTATAAAATGTTTAATATTTATTAGTTATTGGAACCTTAACCCCTTTTTCTATGGCTAACACATCAATTTTGTTTTGTGGTTATAAACTGAAAGTCCTAAAAATATCCAATATGAACTTATACGTTTTAGTTACTAAATATAACATGGTAGTAAATGAGATAAAAAGAATAATAATAATTAAATTAATATTAAAATGTATATCTAGATTTTTTAAAACTAAAATAAATTATATTTTTGGGAGGTTAGACATACAAATAAAATGAGTTGGGGCTCGAAGTATGAGTTTTTTTATTTAAAAGCTTATTTTAATGTGTTTATTTTAACGCTTTTCGGATTTATCTATGTAAATAAAAATATTCTAATAATGTTATTATTTTTACATACAAGATATTTAATATTAGTTTTTAACAAATTATTGATTTATTTAAAAAGGATTAAAATTGATTTTTTTAACATTTACTATATGTTTTATTTTGACCTTTTTTACCAATGTGAGAATGCATTTTTTTATTTATACATCTTAAAACAAATTTTCCCCCATCACAACCATTATTCATTATGAAATTTTATATATACATTGACATGTTTTTTATTATCATATATTATTCCAAAATTTCAGAGAATGTTTTATTTTTTTAAGAGTTTCTAAAGAAATTTTATATTTATCCTCATTATTAAGAGAAAATGTCGGTGTTTTTTTAATGGTTTCAAATGAATTTTTAAAATGATTTAGGATGAAAATTTTAATATTATATTGTTTTTGTTTCGTGATATATTAAGGGATCATTATTTATGATTATTGGGTGAACTAATATTCCTCATGATTTAGGGTAACCTTGATATAGATCACCAATTCATTGGGCGATGATTTTGTATTTAAGGAGAAATTCAAGGGAGATAAATATGTATTTTAATCGTATATAATTAAATAGTGTTAAATTATAATAACATGTTTTAAATATAACATAACATGGATTATAAATATGATTCTACAATATACTTATACTATTCTTGAAAAAATGGTTTTTATAGAAAATTATTGATTTCATGATGTAAGGAAATTTTGAAATGTGAAAGGTTAGTTTTTTGAAGGAAAACATTAATGAGTTCTCACATGCCTCAAGATTCCTTTATGATTTTTATTATTCTTTATAATTTCATTTAATTTCTCTATTAAGGTAAATATTTTTTTAACCTTTTTAAATGATTAAATTAAGAGCTCAATGTTTTCTTATAAAAAAGGTAAAAGTTTTCATGGGTTTTCATTTTTTTCACCTGACTAATGGGATTTAATTTATTTTTATATCCATTAATGACCATTTTTTCTCATATCACATTTACAAAAAAAATAACATTATACAAGGATGATTATAAATGAGAACATATTAAATATATTTACTATGGTTACTCATATTAAATGAAGAAAATGATTCCTTAATTAAACAAGGGTAAAAATTAATGATATATTTTTGGCGGAAAAAGTATATTTTTTTAAAGAATCCACTTTCTTATGTAATACATTTCTTAGTCATCTAAATTTATTAATAAAACAAATATCTGATAAATATAGTATTATACATAACATATTATAAATCATGAATTTATAGGTTTTTTATGTTACAAAATTTGTTTATTGTATCTTGGAATGGTTTAGATACCTTTATAGGTCATTATATTGTAAGAAGACACTTTTATAAGACACAATATTTTTTATATTATCATGAGATCGTTTTTTAAGGTATAAATCTTTCCCCATCTAATACATGTATGCTCAGAATGGCTTTCCATTGAGAAAACATGGAATATGATGTTAAAACTCATAAAATGGATTATAAAATTAAAAATTAGTAACAAGGAATGGATGAAACATAGAATTTTTTGATAGTGTTAAATTAGTGGATACATGATATTAGTGGTGATACCCATGAAAGTGAGTGTCTGAATTATCTGTAGTGAAAACTTCTATAGTGGAGAACTTTATGAAATAACACCCTCTGAAATTGATTGGATGTTTTTACTTTGTGAAGTATAAATTATGGATTAAAGAGTTGGAAAATATTTTTGATATTTTTGTATATAAGGAACTTCAAATGGAATGTCTTTTGATTTATCATTTTTAATATGAAGTGGATCGATGATGATATTAGATTAAAAAACAAAGGAAAACAATAAAATAAAAGTCAAAAATTAAAAGAACATTAAGGATATTTTCCTTGAGAATTATTTTCTTAAAGTTATTTATATTATAATAGAAATAAAATTTTCTTTATTTGAAATAAATTTATAAAGAATAAATTGATTCTTATAAGGAAACGTTTACTAGGCTATCTCGATATGCACTAATTATTTTCAAGATCATGATAGTAAAATTGATATATTTTACCTTTGTCTAAATCCATGTTTATGAATAGATTTGGTATCTTGTGAATATGAATTTTATAAGGATTTTTTTCATATATTGATAATGTTATGATATAGTTTGTTGAAGATTATATACATTATGATGATAAATTTAATAGTCATCCATGGTGGCTAGTAAATAAGAAATAAACAACTAAAAAAATCTAAAGGTAAGCCCCCAAAATTCCTGAAATGTGGTAACATAAATTTTAAATAATGTTTATTTGGATAATTGAAGAGTTATTGATGTATTAATCATTGTCATTTGGCACATTACTGCAAGGAAAAAATATCTAAATAGACGAGTAATGAAAAAATAGTCAGTTAGCTTTCTATGAGATGTTTTGTTGTAACAGGTTTGGTAATTCTTCTAATGGATGTATCAATTTACTTACATAAGGTGGGAATAATAATTCTACAAATAATAAGGGATGGAAAACCCTTTTTCTACTACTATGATAAATTTAGGATATTAAAATGAATTATTTTCATGAAAATTACATATTTTTTAAGATTGTGTCAATGAATTATTTGATTTAGGATCACCATATTCAATTATATCTGATAAATTGTCATGTAAAATGTATACACCATCTCTATAAGTGATTTAATAACTCATGGTAAAAACTCGATGGGGGGTTCTATAAGGGAAACAATAATTTATAGAAAACTTCTTGTTATTATCTATGGAATGGGTTTTCTTATAAAACTTGTTGTATTTACCATTTTATAATTTTATATTATTATATGAATTTATTATGTTTAAATTTGTCCTAATAATATTGATTACAGGGATGATGAAGTCATATTAAATTTTCATAGTGATTTTTAATTTTCATACAATAATGAGTGCATACCTTTGATAATATATCATGAATCCTAGAATCTAATTAATGTTGGGACTGAAAGTATCTCACACATATTGTTGAAAAGAAAAAAAAACATTTCAAATTAGTCATGTAGTAGTAGTGAATAAATATATGAGTTTATTTCATAATTATTTCTATGTATTTTTCATGATCTGGAGGATGAATGTACTGTTTAATTAGTTTTTGATTCTATAAAATTTCAAAACTCCCATTAAATGATTCAGTTGATTTGTTAAAATTTAAAAATATTTTTTAGTTGTTTCATGATAAGGGATTCATTTTCTCATGAATTTCCTTTTAGGTGACCCAATTTTTTTTATTAGAAATAAATGTGGTTTCAATAAACTTTTCATTGAATATAGATCACTCAATAACATTACTACTAATAAAAACAACTTTTTCATCATATTTATGATTTGGTAGATCATCTCCAAGGAGATAAATATTTTTCAAAGGTTGATCTTAGGTTTGGTTAGCCTCAACTAAAGCTGAGTGAGGAAAAATTATAAGGATAACATTCTACAATAGATATTGTCCTTAAGAGTTTTTTCTTATTCCAGTATGGTCGAAAATTAAACCATCTAAATTTATTTATTTTATATATAATGTTTTAAATTAGTTTTTGGATAATGTTTTGGTGTATTTAATTGATGAAATTATAGTTTATTCTACGAGATATTAGAAACATGAGAAGCATCTATGGATTTTTTTACAAATACTAAAAAATTATTAGAAAAATTTAGTAAATCGAAATTTTAGATAAGTAGGTTACTACTAAAGGTTTGTTGAAAAAATTTCACAATTAACTTTTCTAGTAACTTATTTAACATTAAAAGATATTATATTTGTATGGATAAAGGGATGTGATAAATTTTTCTGGGAATATAAAATAATATTGGTTAGTACACCAGTTTTATCATTACACACAAGAATTGGTGAATTTGTTTGTTTACAGTGATCCTTCTTTTAACAGGACGTGGTTATGTCTTAATTTAAGGTGATAAGGTAATTTCATTTTCATCATGTCCATAAAATATTCATGAGGATAATTACACAATACACGATATTGATCTTTCATTGGTTTTTAAATTTAAATATTTTTAGGCATCTTTAATGTGGTTTAAAATGTGAAATGTATATTGACTATAAATTTTTAAAGTATATATTTATGAAAAAAATAGTTTATCATGAGATAGAGATGTTTGTATGTCCTTATAAAGAATTAGTATTTAATGATTCACTATTATAAAGGTAATGAAATCATGGTTTTATATTCTTTTATTTAAAAATATAATGTATTATTTAACATGTTACACTTGGAACATGAACCATTTGTTAATGATTTAATGATGTTAGATTCGAAATTGTTTATTAAAAAAACATCTTATATTTTGGATCCGTATTAGTTTACTCATATTTTTCAGATATAAATAAGGAGGTTCAAAAATAACAGAATTGTTTTAATGAATGAGTATAATAAATAAATAATTGTAGGTTTCCTAAGATTAACACTGATAAATAAGGCATTATCTGATATAAAAATTTGTTATCTATTTCGAGTGATTCCCTGTTAAAGAATGAATTTTTAAGTGAATCTCCCAATAGATAATTTTTTATTCATCATGATATTATAAATATATACATAGGCCTTTATAAGTATTGTTGGTGGTATGGTATAAAGAATGATATTGAAAACATTTCTATGAAATGTTTGACTAGTCAACTGTTTAAAGCTGAAAAACTACCAAAGGGGATTCTTAATCCATTTCCAATGCTTGATTGGAAATGGGAGAATATAACTATGGATTTTTAGTGATATTTCCAAATAAATATTTAATTACTAATTTGATATGTGTTATTTTTAATAGATTTACTAAATATGAGGATATTACTACTATTTGAGATAACAAGGACTTGAATTATGTAGCCAGACCTTATCTTAAAGTGATATTTATATTATACTGAGTCCCAATATCTATTTTATTTGATCATGAACATATATTTACATAATTTTTTTATAAATGGCTTAAAAATTATTAGGTCATTGATTTGAATTTTCAGACAACCTTTTTTGCTCAATCAGATAGATAGTCTGGGTGAATGATTCGAACATTAGAAGATATGCTTCGAGATTTATCTATGAATTATCTGGGATGTTGGGATTATTACTTACCATCAGTTGAATTTTAATATAATAACACTTTTAATTCTCGAATAATGATATAAAATTTTGAGGTAATATATGTAAGTGTGGTATAAAACTCCATCATGTTTGGATGATGTCAACAAAAGAAAGTCGTTGGGACCCAAACTTGTAAAAGAAATGGTATAGAAATTAATGATGATTTATAAGAAAAACATGATAGCTTGGATTATGAAGAAGAGTGATAAATATCATTGGAGTAAATATCTCTTATTTGAGGTAAGAGATCATGTTTTTTTTCTAAATTATCTCCTTGGAAAAGTGTTATACAATTTTTAATAAATGGAACGTTAAGTTTTCAAATTATTCGTCCATATAGAAATATTTAAAATTTAGGATTAGTTTCTTATAGAGTAGTTTTACCTCAAATTATATCTTTTTTATATGATGTATTTCATTTTTCTTTTCTAACAAACTACGTAAATGGAACAAATCATGTTTTTATCCCTAAAGTGGTATAATTAAAGGAGAATATATCTTTTGAAGAACATCATGTTTATATTTCTGATCATAGAAACTATGTAGAACAAAATAAAGTGATTCATTAGGAAACAATTTTATTAAAGAATATCATGACTGAGTAAGAAAAATGGGAATCATAAACTGAATTGAGGGGAAAATACCCTCACTTGATTATGTAATGAATTAAATTATGAGGACACAATTTTATAATGTGTAAGAAAGTAACTACCAAGGTAATACTAGAAATATATTAATCATTATTTATAAGTATCCATTTCATGGAATTTAATTTATCATATATTTATATATTCTGTTATAAAATTATTTAGTTGAAAGTGTAATATTTTTAATTAAATAAAATCATTTCCCATAAATTATTGGGTTATATTTTAAATTAGTTTTTCTTAAATTTATAAATGTAAATTCATAAAATATGCATCATTTTTGAGTCAAAATATTTAATATATCATAGGTGGGATTTTTTAAATTTTTAATTTTTGATTGAATAGAGAAAATGATTATTTTTTCAAAACTATAATTATGTATTGTATTTGGTTATAATGTAATATAAGACACATTTTATATAAAATAGTCTAAATAATTCTATAGGAATTACTATTATTCTTTATTTTGGATTCATTTTATTTTTATTTTAAAAAACTCATTTTTCTAAAAAATAATTTTCATTGCATTTTACTTAATTATATTAAAATTATAATAAAATAATTATAAAAAATAAATGATGAAAACTTAATTTCATATTTGGAATTAGGAGTTTCAAATTTAGTAATGTTTTCATTTTAAACTTTTTATTCATTATGAATAGTTACCATGGAAAAAACATAACACCATTATAAAAGGGTATAACGGGTTAATTAAGGTAAAAAACTAAGTGACAAGGTCCCAAAATGTTATATTAATTATAATTTGATGATAATATTTCAACCATCATAACCTTATCGTAAAATATGATTTTTTTGTGCCACATAATAATGATAATTACATAACATTACTTTAAAAATTTGAATAATTTCAAGTGTACCACATCCCTCAATTATAAGAGGGAACCTCTTCTCCTCCATTTATCACCCATTTTTAGTAATTTATTTCCTCCACTACCTAACCAAATATCTCTCCAACACGACACCTGATGTCCCATAGGTTTTTTTCTCACAAAATGTTGATACCGAGAAGTATTATGGTGTAAGAAAAAGTTAGTTTCCAAAATAAGAGGTATATATCTTAATAATGTGTTTCATATTCATTTATTCTTATACATAAATAAACTTTTATTTTACTGTGTTTAACTAATATAATTATTATATTAAAAATACATAAATATTACTAGGATAATGGTAAAACCCATTTTCATCATATTTTCTATCACATGGAAAATGAAAATATTGCTGGTGCATATGTGTGGACTACCACATACATGAAGTTATGCATTTCATTTTTCACCACAAAATTATATAAAAAGTTATATTGATGGAAAAAATGAACAAATATTGTATTTATGAAATAATTATGATTATCTAAATATAATATATTACATACATTTTTATCCTTTCTATCAATTGTAAATTGAAAATATCACTTGTGCATATGTGTGGAATACCACATCTATGAATTGATGTGATTCATTTTTCATATCCACATTAAAAGGATAGACATAAAAATAGAAATAATGAATAAAAATTAAATATAAAATATATTTATTATTTAATAAAAGAATTTTTTTTAATATTTTATATTCTATTATTTAAAAAAAATAAAACATTGTTTATATATATGTATGGACTACCATCTCCATGAAATTGTGTGGTTCATATTTCATGACCATCTTACAAAGTTGGTTTCAAAAGTTTATATAATATATAAATATTATAATTATAATTTTTTTAATAATTTTTATCTAATTTAACTATAAATCCTTTGATCATAGTCAATGAATCGATGTTGTTTTCTGGTTATAAATTGAATACCCTCAAAACATGGAACATGAACATAATCAATTTCATAAAAAAGTACAGAAATAAATGAAATTAAAGGAATAATAATGATGAAAATAATATTAAACACTTTATATTCAAGTATAAATCTTATATAATTTTATTACTTACGTCGGATTATATACAAATGAAATGAGTTATAACACATGGTTAGATATTTTACTTTAAAACCTAGTTTAAATGTATTCCTTTAAACTTTTTTTCCTCTATATACATGATCTTAACATTCTTCCAAGTATGTTATTAGGTTTTTATAAAATATATTTCTTGTTAATTTTCAACTTGTTTTAAATTTCAATAAAAAGGATTATGAAGGAACATTTTAAACATTTACCATATGGGTCATTTTAATTTTTCTACCAATTTGAAAAAGAATATTTCATAACAGCTATGGATTTACATTATTTTCCCACCAAAATATACATTATTGTTTATAAATCATAGTATAGTTGTTAACAAAAATTTTTAAATAAGAACTTATTCCTTTTCCTTCAGTATTTTTTCACTTTTAAGAATTTTCAAAGAGAAAGGATATTTCCCCTTATAATTATTCAAAAAATAGAATGTGTTTTTCTTATGGGTTCAAATGATTTTTTCTAGGGTATTATGATGGAAATGTTTAATATTAAAATTTGTTTTATGATATTGTGCTTGAGTATTTTATATGAATATTTTAAATTTCGATATAGATCATGATGATAGGTGAACCCAATATAGTTCTCCAATTCTTAGGTAATTACATAGGATTCAAATAAAAAACAAGGTAGATATAACTAGGTTTGTTAAATCTATGGAATTAATTGGGAACCAATCATTCTAACATGGGATATGAATATAATGATATATTTTACCTAGTATATGCATTAAAAAGGGGGTTTTATATAAATATGTTTGTTTCATGTGGTAAGGAACATTTAATGTTTAAAGGTTAGATTTTCAAAGGAATGTTTTAAAGAGTTCCATAAATCATGAAGATTTATTCATGATTTATTATATTAATTATAATGAGCTCAAAATGTTTTATTTGAGAATATATTTTTTACTTTCATAGTTTTTTATTTATGTTCACAATAATCTATTATGTAAAAGGTGAACATCTTCATGGGTTTTCATGTTTTTCACCTGAAAATTGATACTTATTTTATTTTTATATCCCTTTCCATGACCTATTATTCTTGTCTCAAAATTTTTTTAAAAAAATTATATTATATACGTATGATTATAAATTCTATCATGGTTCATATATCCTCTATGTTGTCTTTTATTATTTTAGGCAGTAGTGTCATACAAGAAAGAATGATGTAAATTTAATTCTGTATTTTTATTGAAAAAAGGTATATTGTATGAAATTGTCCACTTTATTATGTAATATTTTAACTAGTTCTCCATAAATAAGTAATTTAAATATCATGTAAATCTTATAATGTGAAACCCCTTTTGTAAATAACTTGTCTACGGGTTCTTTATGTTTCAATGCATTATATGTTTTATAGTTGATAATATGACTTAATGAAAAGGACTCCTTTTTAAATTTATTCATATATGCATTTTGAATTTTGTCCATTTTTATTTCAATATAAATTTCTTATATCCACTATAATATTAATGTTCAAATTTATTTTCTCCTTACAATTTTTTTTTTGAAATCAATTTTGGAAAACAGAACCCAACTAACTCTATCATTATTTTGAGTTTGTTTTTACATTATCAAAATTTTCATATATATAGAAACCATAACAGAACAATTTAAAACATTATAACCGAAATGATTGTAACTCCAAAAATACTTGATAAATATATTTTATATGTAATATTACTCTTCATCTTCATAGGTGTCTATCACTATAATTTAAAATTTTTTCTTCTATGAAAAAGATTTCTTCATTTTCGCAGCTCAATTCCTTCTCCATGTTTTTTTCTTCTTTAAACTCTATCAAATAATGTATATCTCTTAAAATAAATAATATATTTTAGTTTTTCTTTTAACCATTATTATAATCATGTTATTATAATATATACACTTGTTGAATGAAGTTGTCTCTTATATTCTATTCAACAAATCTCCAAAACCGAACTCATCATTTCCCTATCAATTTTTCATTAACTTTTTTCATATTCAAACTTATGTATCATGTTCTAACTTATTATATACAAGATACTCATATTATTTATCATATTAACTATATTAATTAAATTTTTCATATATAGTATTTAAAAAACCAAATCTATTTTGAAAATACCAACTATAATCCTTTAGATACATTCCAAAATAATTCACTTTAATATCATTTTTTCAAATTTTTATTATATTTTCCCCTCACTTTAGGTATTATATTATCATTAAAATTAAAATATTACACTATAAACGATAATATATATTCCCATATATAATAAAACAACAAAATTTACATTATACTTAATATTATCTCCTTTAAATACATTATCCACGTTTTTTACTTCTATTTTTATCTAAACTAGTATCAAATTGAACCATTTTTGGAGAAATATTTTCTTAATTCCATATAATTTATTTTTATGTATATTGTAGTTTTTTAAAAAACTTCACAACCCATATTTTTTTATAATTGATCTTAAAACCTACACTTTTAGAATAACAATTCTGGTAAATTTTAAAGATTTCATAATAAATGATACCTTATTCCATATAGGTTATAGAACAAAATCATTAATAGAGTATCATAAAATGTTATTTTTATCAAATTTATGTCTCTAAAACATACGACACTCCTACAAATACATTATTTATAGTGTCGTCTTCTTGGTAACCATAAAAGATTCAATATAAACCATTATAGAATTATTTAAATAATCCCTTAGATTCAACAATGTGTTGTCAACATCAAGTATATTTTAATATGTTCTTATCAACTATTTTATATTTAAATGAAACCTTATCATAAATATCCTCTTTTATAATATCAATTTTAGAAACAAGACACTTCAAAATTTTGAGTTCCTTTACATACATAACATATATACTGTGAAATTCAGATTTATTAATAGTATAATCTTAATATTCCTTCTACATATAATTTATATCAATTTTTAATTAATTTTTAATTAGTAAATATTTGTGAATTATCTTTTAAAATTTTCACAATGTTGTATTTTCTATCATATATATTCTCAATACATAAGATTTATACAAATTATTCACTACATAAACCATATATTTTATTTTCTATATGAGGAAATAAATTTAATTTATGTTCATTGGGTTATACTTTTTATAATTCAGAATAATTAGTAAGGATTTAAATTTTATCACCTTTCATTCTTAATATTCACTTTATATTATTAGTAGATATTTTCTTCCATTTCAATTCCTTTTCAAGAATAATGTAATTAAGATAATTTATAGGATTAATCATCGAAACATACTCTTATTAATATTATTTCTTTAAGATATAATCCTATTTTCAACAAGATTTTTCTATATAAAATGAGTAGTAAAGCTTCTAATAAAACCCTTTGATAAAGCATTCATTGGAAATCTAAACTTATATTTTACTATATTTATCTAGTTTTTTTGTAATAAGATATATTATTTTTGAAAGAAATTTATCATTTTCATTAACTTATTAAAAGTCAACAGACCACTCATCTTACTTCTCCTTGAGTTTAATAATCTTTTAGTACTTAAAAAATAGAATATAATTTTTTAACAACATTTTTGAAAACATATTTTTTCTCAAATCATATGAAATAAAATTCATTGTAATTCATAAAGATTATGTTGATGAAAATACATGTCTTTTATTAAATAGATATTAACTTAAAATTCTTCTAGATGTGTTCTCTATAATTTATTAATAATAGTTTAATCCTTTAATTTTTCCCAAAATATTATTTTGTTTCTAATAATATCAAAAAAAATTATAAAAAGTTCTTAAATAGATTCAATGTTGGACATATTTATTACATGAAAAATTACTCCCTAGAATTAAATTTTTTATATACACTATAGTTTCCTTTATAAATATTCTCAATATTCTCTGAATTTTATTTTTTCAACTTTCCTCCCACTACCCTGGTGAATTATTTCACCAAAATAGATTTTATAATTTCATTAATTACCTTGTCATCATATTAAATATTTATTTAGTTTCATTAATAAATTATAGAAACCCAATTTAGGCTGTGTTAGGAAAAAATACCTCAATGTTACTTTATAGTACTTTTGGGTTGATTTTGTTTATTGAAAAATAATGTTCATAATTTTAGTTGTATAGGTTCATGGTGGTTTTTTGACTACGTATGTTGTAAAAACATCAAGATAGTGGTATAGAATCTCTGGAAGTTGTTCAAAAGGTTTTACCTATAAGGATGAAGTGTTACTAAGTGTTTTCCATGATTTTTAGATCTAAAATTTAGAATGGAAACATGTTTTGAAAGATTTATTCCTAGGACTATTTCAATAAAATATGAAAAAATCAAGGAATTCATGAAATATTAAATGTTTTTTGAAGGTTTAGTTATTAAATAAACAATTTTTTAGGAAATATGGTATGTTTCATTACTCTAAAACTAACATGGAATGTTTTATGAAGGTGGTGTGCTTTTCGAACAAATTGAACACTTTTGTGAATAGGTGATGGTGAGAGATAATTTTCTAGAAAGTATTGACCAAGTCTATAAATAGTCGGCTAACCATATCCATTAAAAGTAGAAATACTTAACAATGATTTAAAGGTTATGAATTCTGAAAAGAGTTTCACAAATAAATTTTTTATGAGAAGTTTTCATATAAACATTAGGTTTAGAAAGACATAACTTTTTTCAATCTGACTTGGGTAGTTTCATGAATGTTCAGAGAGATTCAGAAATGGATTTTTGGTTTTTTTGAATGTGAACGTTTCATAAAATTATTGTAATGTTTTTCAAAAGTATATAATGAGTTTCATGAATGTGAATGTTAATATAACTATAAGGATTTTCCCTATAATTATATGGTAAATTGGTATTCATCGAGTGGAAGAAAGTAGAGGTTCATGGTGCATAAAATAAGGTGTAAAAAATATCAATTTAAGTGATCAAAAGAATAATCATATAAAGGATTGGAGAGAACACTTCAGTTGATAAATCAGTAATATTTTAAACTATGATTAGTTGTAAACTAAGATGGATAGTGATTTTCGTAAAATACATGTAATAGAAGTTAGATTTAGTTGATTTGGTACATTAAACCATAGTTTTTTATACTCCTTGGATGTATCCTAGTGAGTTTAAACAAAATAAAATTGATGTGTCCAATGAATTTTTTAATTTTAATTTATTATATACTATAGTAAAGAGATATAAGATAGTTTTGTTTAATGTTGAAACACAACTAATAGGGGATCTTTGTTTAAATCATTCATAAATTGATTCACCCTCCCACCTCTCATGGTATTTAACCTAATTAAGATAATATAAAGCAAAAATAACTTCCATAAAAAATGGGAAAAGTTTTAGTGCTATCAAATTTTTCTTATAGTGATAACTTTTTAGACAACTATATGAATTAGTTTGGATTTTATTGTGTATAAATAATCATGAATGAGAAAAAAGTGATCAAATAAAACTAAAAAATTATTTTATAGTGCATGTATTTATCAAATCAGTAATAAAAATCAAATTTTTATAATTATAATTTAGGTCAAACTAAGATAAATTTTATTATAGGAAACAACTAACAATACTGATAACACTTGAGGTCCCCTTGGATGGTTTGTGAGAAATGTCAAGAAGGTTGGGTTGAATTAAAATTTCATGTTTTTACATTTTTTCTCAATATTTACCTCTAAATTTTTTAGAGTGAAGGGATATTATTTTATTCTCTCAATTCATGAACACTACATATAGTATTGAAAGAAATAATAATAGGCATACTTTTATGTCCATTTCCATCCCACAATCACGAAATTGTCTTCTTTGGGCCTAGCCTTTACTATTTTTCATTCCCTTGGATCTTTCCCGCTGGTATCCACTAGGAAAGGCCTCATGATGGGAGAGGTATAAAAACCACCTTATAAATGGTTTCTTCATGGTCCTCCTCCTTAGATGTGTAATTTTCAAAATCCACCCCCTATAAGGACCCCACATCATCGCTGGCACATCAAATGGATACCAGCTATGATACCATTTGTCAATGCCCAGTCCATCCCATAGTCATGATATTGTCCACATTGGGCCTCTCCTGAACAGTTGTTATTTCCCTGGGCTCTAGTCCTCATGCATCCCCTAGGGAAATTACATATGTTTGGATAGGTATATAAACAAACTTCTAAAGGGGTCCATTGTGACCCCCCTACTTGGATGAGGGATTTTGGAAATAAAACATCAAAGGAGTTGGAGCACGAAGCATCCCATTATATGAGGGTTTGGATACCTCTCCCATCATGAGGAAATTTCCTAGGGGTTTCCTGAAGGCCAGATCCTAGGGAAAGAAAAACACTACGCGATGGGACCAAAGTAGAAATTATCATGATCATGGGCTGGACTGGGACATTACAAATGGTATTATAGCTAGTGACCATTTTCTTTGCCCGTGAGGATGCTGGGTGCTTCTGGGGGTGGGTGGTGGATTATGGAAATCCCACATCAAAAGAGGAGGAGCTTGAAGAACCCATTTATAATGTGGTATGGATACCTCTCCCATAATGAGTCCTTTTTATATGGGATGATTTTGGTCCAAAGAAAAGGTAATGAAAAACCTTATGATCTAGGCCCAAAGTTGAAAATATCACAATCGTGGGATAGACTATACAGTTTAAGACACATTATTTTTATATGGTTAATATCCCAATTTGGAAGCCTTTATTTTTGTTGTACATGGTACAATATAAGATCAATTATATTAAAATATTTAAACAATTACATTATAAAATGGTATATGTGATCGTTGAACACTCAATAATTTTAGCATCTTACCAATTTATACAAGTATCCCACGTATACAGATGATCTTGGTTTGTACTCTTCTAACTTTTCTCCAATATTCTTCACTATTTTGGGTTTCCAATGATTGTTTGATAAAACAATTAATGATAATTATTATTTATATGAAATAATTTATTCATGAACATAGTAATATATAAAATTATAATTTTTATTCATAATTTGTTAGGTTAATCATGGTTTTATTTTATATTTAGGTCCCCACTATCTTATCAAATCATTCTTCAATTAGTCACCCTATTCCTTATTATTTTCCTTATCTATTATATTCATGAATATCCATGTATATGCTGCATATTATATCTCTTTTATGTGAATTTCATATAAATACATAACACTTGTAAATAGATCTCCCATAATCATTCACGATTCTCATAGTAAATCAACCCATATACAACCTATTACACAATGTTTGAATCAATTATACAAGAGACTCATTATTTCTATGTTAAATCATTAACAACATCACTTCATACATTACCTAGTTTTTGAAAACACATATTCATTATCACACAACAGTCAAATAACTCTTATAAAGTGTTACACTTATATTTCATATTTAACCTCAATATAACATTTTCTTTAGAAATATAAACCCACCTTAAAAACCCTTTTTAATTGTCCTATCACTATTATGTAACATTTAGAAACATTATTCCACCCGTATATATAATTTAAAAAAATTTACTTAGCCTCACGCAATGATTTATGATATTCATCTCCAAATGAACTATTGAAGTATCAAAAAATATCCATTTTAAATATATTATTTTTTGATTACAGGTAAATCAAAAATATTATAGGAATCACTATAATGGTCCTCTATAAATCCCCATATAATAATGATATTAAATCATCACTATATGTTTATTCCATTAATGTAAACTATTTCCTCATATCATGTCTGTAGAATTGTTATTCATTATAAATTATTAAAATGAGTTGATAGAAAATAAAAAATCATCCAGATTAACTTCAATAAAAATATTTTAAGGTTATTATTGCATCAATATCCATGTTGAAAATCCCTAACACATCAACTTATAAATGTTTTGATAATTTTTATTGGAATCAATATTTCTGTATTAATAACTTATATGCATATAAAAAATATAATATATTTTTTTATTGAAGTTAATGACAACACAAAAGTATATCAATGAAAATCCAAGTAAACATCAATCTCCCTATAAGAATCAATGTGGTCTTTCATATATCTCAACCAAGGTAAATATAATATCTCCCCTTAATTACCAATGAACGTCAATATTGATTCTTTATAAAATTAATTTCTTTATTAATTATATATATATATATTTATATTTATAAATAAATAACCAAAATATGTTCATATGGAAACATGTTCATAACATTGAGATGCATTAACATAAAGATATTGTTTAATTAAGGGTAAATATTTACATTATACCATTTTATCTCCATTAAATGATTTTAATAATTGATTTTTTCTTAATAATGTTTTTGATAATATATATTCATTCCAGAGAAGCATTAAGGTGGAACTATTGTGATATGAGTGAGTCCCATAAATGAATAGTATTATATTGAACATCATAATATATATTTCATTTCCTGTATATTCTCTCAATTACCATAAATATTACATGAGTTCTATTTAATGTTATGTTTATTGAATTAAATATTAAGTATTTATTGTTATATGGGTATTTTTTTCCTTATCATCATTTTCATGATTCCATAATTTATTTTACAACTAGTTAATATATATTTTAATTTATCATGAATAGATTTATCTATAAATACCACCAACAAATTAATTAGTTAAATTAAGAAAAATTACTATCAATTGGCCCTTTAAAAGCAGTATTAAAATAGATTTATCAGTGTTATGGACGCACTGCTAATTTATGTGATGTTAAAGGGTTGTCTTTAATAGCACTTAAGAAAATCACTAATAAAGCCATGATAAAACAACCCTAAAGATGATCTGAAAAATTGGGCCTTTATCAGTGGTTCATGTAGAACTGTACAAGGACACCTTTATCATCTCCTTTCTTAGTGCAATTAATGTTCCCCTTTAACAATTCTGAAAAAAAGAATTGATAAGGTCCTTGCTACTAAATGTGATTTTATTTAATTCCCCACCTTTTTATCACCCCCATTTATCATTGCTTCCCCATATCATCACTTTATATATTTTCACACTCCCTCCCATGGCCCTACCTCTAATGAGTTTAGAACCTGAGACCACCAATATAAACACCAATGCCTTCTCTAGTCCCCTATACTGTTTTTCTACATTTAATGATATATCTATATATTTATATATATTTCATTGAATTTTATCCATATATTTATATATATGATTATATATATAATATTAAATATATATGTGTGTGTGTTTATATAAATACACACAAACATACATGCATCTTATATATATATATGCGCTTTTATAAATATAATTAATCATGATTATATTTATTTACATATATAATATATTAACATTTTTATACATATATTAGAATATATATATAAATTTATATTTTATTTTCAACAAACACAGACAAATATATATACAGAAATATTATATATATACATTAATTTTATTTGTATATAAATATTCATACAATTGAAGTTAACATAAAGTGAATATTATTTTTTATTTAGATAATGTTTATATATTGAGGAAAATATTTTATATGTAAATATGTTTTAATATTTATTTATAAATTTAAAATTTTATTTGTTAATATATAATAATATGAATATATTACGATATATTTGAATATAAATAATAGTAAAATATAAATATCAATAAAATTTAAATATCATAATAATAATATAAATATATGACCCAATAATAAATTCATTATCCACTCAAAAGACAAAAAAAATCCTCCTTAAATGAGGTTGAAATTTTAGTTAATGTTAAAAAATTGGGTTACCCCGAATAAAAAAAATCAGTTTTGGAGTCCTTATTGGTCTTTTATGACCTCTAAAAAAGAAATTGTGGTATCCATATTATCTAAGGCATAGAGCTCATTGTAAGATTAAATTTGATATGTGATAAACCCCAAAAAGACACACACATAAAAAAGTTATGTATTTTTGAAGATTGAGTTATGTTTTCAACTAATTTTAATTTTTTATTTATTTTTTATTTTTTAATATTTAAATTTTTATTAGATGACTATTAATCTGCAATAATTATAAATTTTGAAATTAAAAATAATTCTTTAATTATTTTATAAAACATTTTCACAAAATATCTGACATATTATTTTCAATATCTTATTTAGCCTTATTTAAAACATATTTAAATAATATATACTATATTTATATCAATAAGAATATAATTATACATTAATTTATTATTTTAAATGGAATATTATTATTTAAATATTACTTTTCTCAAAACTAGTAAAATAGCTCAAATAAATGGGGGGGCTCTATCAACGCTTCTAAAAAAGAAATGATAAAGACCCCATATCAGTGCTTTTTGATAAACATTTATAAAGGCCCCCCTTTATCAGGGATTTTTTACGAGCATTGATAAAGAACCCCCATTTAAAGATCTTTTCTAATTTCTATTAATGACCACCATTAACAACGCTTTTTCTAGAGAAAACAAAGGTGGGATTTTAGAGTACTTTTATCTAGCACTGAATAAACCTAGTATTTTAGTAGTGATATGAATTGTTTGATAAAATGAACAAGGCGACAAAATAGATTATGATGAAAAATATCCAATAGATTACCCTAAGCTACTAGTAAGAAGTGTTTTGAGATCACTTTGGTTGAAAAAAAGGGTGATCTATAGAAAATAATATAATTTTAGGTTTTATTTGTGTGATTACATGCGACGATTGATGGTAAAAATTTATTATTTTTAATAATTTTTGGAAAATTTTATTATAAAAAATAATTATTATTCGGATAGTATCTTTGATAGTCCCATACTCGATTTCTTTTATCCTGAAAATTGAATTGTTAACATTAAGACAAATTAAAAATGATTTTTTAAAAAAATATTCAAAAAATAAATAAAATGAAATAAATAAGAACAATGGAAATTAAAAAATACGCAATAAAATTAATTAATTTAACTTAATTTAATTATTGTTAATATATACTTTATACAACAATTTCATTTCATGAAGAAAATTTCAAACATCAAATTGAAATTTCATTAGGAAACTATATTATCGTATATTTCATTATTGATCAGTAATTTTAATCTACGGAAACCTTTTTAGATCCCTCATATAGCAATGTAAAATGATTTATGTATAGATAATAATATTTTTGCAATGTTTTTTCACTTGGGTTGATATGGGATGAATGAGACTATAAATGCACTATTTGAGATAAAATTTTAGGAGTCTATTATAATAACTTATGAATATAAAAAATATTTAGGAGTAATATAATCATTTTTTAATGGTCCATTATATTGGAAACTAATTAAGAGACACGTTTAAATGTAAGTTATTTTTAAAAAACCAGTTCCAAAAAATGTAAATGGAAATGAATAGAAACAATAAGGTTAAATTTGAACATTTGGAAGGAAATTTACTTCATTATATTTATTTAAAAATTTTATAAATTATAATGTAATGAAAACTCCCATAGATAAAAAAACAGTTATGACATTTATCATTTATTATAATTAATTTCTGTATTTTTTTCTATCACTTATATAATTATAAATTATTTAGAAATAATTTAAATTTTTTCTCTAAAAATTTAATATTATGTTTTTCTAGGAGATAAAAATATATTTCTCAAGTAATTTCTTATAAGTGATATATATTCTAAGTAATTTTCACTTAATTTCTTCAAATGAAACCTGAATGGGTTAAATATATTTGATTCTAACCTAATTATATTATTATTAATTTTATATAATTTTATATGGGTTGTAACAACCTGATCCAGTAGCCACTAAATCGGTGCTCTGAGCCGGTTCTCCACAAGGCCTCAAGTGCACCTCCCCATTCACTAGAGGCTGCCAACTAGCAGCGAGGGACTAGGGCATGATAGTGGGGAGACTAGGACCTCATACCATAGAAAGAAAACAGAAGAAAAAACTATGTATTATACACAAAAGAAAGTAAACAGAGTGCAGAAGTAATAAACAACCGAAATAGAAAAAGTTGTAATAGTTTAATGTTGTGAATGCCTAAAAAGCATATGATATACAATACAATACTAGTCACCCACTAGAACAACCATACAGATACAAGTACAAAAGAAACTGAAAGTAAAAGTACATGGATCTACTACTAACTCTGAGCCAATCCACTTACCTGATATCCATACACTATTGAACTGCACCAGCCAGATCAGCAGAACCACTCAAGCAGCTCCGCTCTATCATGCAACACTGGGCCTCATCCCTATCCTACATGAAACTCATTCTCAACCTGAAAATAAGACATAAGGTCTACACGTACAATGAGATACACATGCAGGGGTGAGAAATAATCTCAGTAGGCCACCCTGAAAAGAAACCTATAACTATTATACTAATATTGTATGCAATAATAGTGTGATAAGCCTATCTTGAACACAAAAAAATAAAGTAAAAAAACACGAATCCACAATAGAACCCAAGGTTTGTAATCCCTATTAAATGGGAAATATCCACCATGGATACCTATATATATATGTATACATGTATAGTACCATACCTATAAACAGATACATATATATGAATATTAATGAGTATGTGAATCAAATAATAAGAAACCACATCAGCATTCGATCATTGGGTCACTAGGCCTGATCATCTGAACATCATGTGCAAGAGAATTTATCAAGAATTTATTCCACTCAAGCCATGTATCATTAATTTGATATCAGGTTCTCTAATCCCATCAACATGTTACTGCTTCCGCCAACACAAGAATTATATATGTAAGAAAGCGATGTCACCAGCAGTGGGATACTCGTCCTCCGCATGGGTCCACCTATGCACACCTACAATCACAATGTAGGATATTGTATACCGATGGGCAGCCGTATAAAAGGTCACCAGTCAAAACAAATAGAGCATAATCCCAGGAATCCAACCGAGACTCAAAAAACCTCTCCTATTGGAAAAACAGTCAATCCGGGTCATGCCAAGTATATCAACATTTCGGCATGTCTCAGGGTAAAAAACATTACACAAGAATTTCAGAATGTATCGGTGCCAAGCCTTATGTGTCATTATTTCAACATGTATCTGGGCCAATCACGGTGTATTAACTTTTCAGCGTCCATCTTGTCGAAGCCTGATGTATCAACATTTCAGCATGTACTATTCATATCATTTTCCAATTGAGTCTATCCTGGGAATCCCTCAATGGATCCTAGGTTCGCTCGATATTCCCAAAATAATCCTCAATGATCCCAAAAACCCTTTCATGGATCACTCATTGCATTTACCTAATTATCCTCTTAAGCCCATCGATTTCCTTTTAACGGATACAATGGATTAACCAAGGTATATAATATGAAATTAGTCAGATGAGGCTAACCTTGTCTTTTAATCGATACTGGGGCTCGCCCATTGATAATTACCTCTTTTAAATCATTTCACATTCCATTTCAAAAACAACACATGTGAATTAAACTATAACAATGCTTAACATAATCAACAGACATGGGAAAAATATTTACACAACCAAATGCATAAAGAATGTATCAACAACCAATTCCCATGTAATACATGTGGGTATAATAAATATCAGAAATAACATGGATCAGAAGCTGGATCCCAGGAGAGCATGCCTGAGCATCCTAAAGAAATATAGAAATATTCCTCATGTCAGGATCAATGACCACCTACCATGAATCACCTATGGTGAACATCACTACATCAGTAATAAACAAATTAAACATAACAAAGAGTAAGGGTGGCTCGAACGGCCAACCCAACACTACAACCACAACCCCATGGGCTTACTAGTTAAGAATGGGTTCTAGGTTACACACAAACACCATATCTTCCCAAACATGATATTCAAATCAGTTTTTGTTAAACCACGGGCACCTTCTATGTTCCTCAAGTCAATCACTATAGAGGAATCTTACTCGGGATCCTCTAGGTAAACATGACTAAAGGAATCCTACTCGGGATGCTTAGAGAAGTGTAAAGGAGGAATCCTATAGTTGATCCTTGATAAATCCCGATCTCTTGGCCTCATATTCTATAAGGGGAGGTCTCAAAAAGGAACATCCTCAAAATCATTAGTAATGAGAGATATCTCATAGCTCATCTCAAGTCAAAGTTCACAACTAGGTTGGTTCGAATACCCAACCTATTATCTAGGCCATGTATCACTCTCAAGTGACAACGAAGCTCGATAAATGGAGGAAAAATTAGTCTATTTAGATATAATCCCCATAAAAAATCATTTACGTGACCTCTAAATTTCAATAGGATTCCACCATTGTGATCTACGTAGAAAAACGCTCAGAAAGGACTACTCATACACCCAAACCGCTCAACCAGTAAAAAAGGGACTATTCACCGTAACAATCCTGAGTGAGGCCTACACCTTATTTCGGCTTTTAGCACCTGAAACCAGTCTCTATATGTCCTCCTTCAATTCAGGGCCGCAACACCACTGATGGTGCATCAAACTGATATCAGATGTAGAAGATACGTCTGATTCAATAATCTTTAAATAATAATAAATAAAAATTTATTAGTATTCTTTTGGATGTTTCGTACCATCGAGCATTTTTCCCAACACAAAAATATCTCCAATTGACCTCAAAACACCCAACTCAAAATAAGGTTCATGTGGTCACATATGACACACTAAACAAACCCCTGTATTTAATGTTACAGGGGTGTAAAGAACCCCCAGACGAAAACAGGCTGGAAAAATTATAGGGCATGTACTCTAGAGTACATGGGGTCTACCCATGTAACAGTACATGGAAAGTATGTTACTTTAAATGGTATTTACTGTTCAAAAAATTTCATCATGTTTTCATTTCCACCTGGACACATGCCCATGTTCCACCACACAGCGTGTACTCCTAGTACACGACATGTACTGGTCAAAAACTAAAAACGCGTGTTCTTTATCACACTGTTGGAAACACATCTATGCCATTTCATGGAATTTACATATATTACATATAGTGTACTTAAGAAAGATTATTATTCCCTTACCATGAAGAACACATGGAATTTTCCCCTAGAATACATGTCGTGAAACCAGGGATTCCCAATGGGAAATCCCTCGGATCGTCTGAAACCCCCGTTTTCACCCCCGAAATAATAGATCAAGCCTCAAGAGGCCACGATCAAGAAATATAAGGCTTTAAAAAAAATAAAACAACATATTTAAATGGGATATATTGAAAAATGTAAATTTCCTTACCTTCGGTTAGAAACTGCCGATGCTTCGGTTGATTTCATTGTCCACGAATGTCCCAAGACGACTCATCATGTCGAGAGCTTTGAATCGGTACCCCTCTTGCCTCCCATATCTCTCTCATTATGAAGCTCAAATTTCTCTAATTGTTTGTGACCAAGTAGAATCATAATGTGTGAAATACAAAGGAAGAAAGAATAAGAAGGAAATGAAAAGAGTAAAAGGAAGGGAAAGAAAAAGGGGCCCAGACCGGCCACGACGCCCGACTCGAGTTTATGCCTCTCCTAGGCTAAACGAACCTTTCCGGAATCAAAATAAAAGAAAAAATCTCAATAATAAACTCCTTTTAAAAAAATCCAAATGAATCTATGCGAATAATTAAATATTTAATTGAATAATATTAAATATCAAATATTTTATAAAAATTTGAACAACTCATATTTCTACCAAACTCTTATCCTAGGGTAAAAACCCTATTACAGGACCAACATTGGTTTCATAGAAATTATTCAAGATAAACTAGTTGTGGAAAAATACCATTTTACCCCTCAGGAGTATCCAACAGCAAAAAATCAAAGTTTCTCTCAAAACTACAGTGTGAAAGAACACGGGTTCTTATATGGGTATAAATTTATGAATTTATTATGTTTTTATTTAAATTTTGAAAAACCCATGAAAAAAACATTTTTTATTCGCAAAACCTAGATCTTTTAAAAATTATACAATTTATACATTTTTAAATAAATAATTTCCACCATCAATAAAATATTTTTGTATAATTGAAATATTTTAATAATTATTTACTTTGGTTTGATCATAAAGAATAATATATAAATAATATTATTATTGAAATTTCATTTAAAATTATATTTAATATTAATTATTACAACATAATCTGTTTGAAATAATATAATTTATGTAATTCTAATTATGTTTACCATACTATAAAGTAGGGTTTTATATATTTCCAGGCTAGATATTACTATTATCTGGCTAATAATAAGTGTATTTGTAACTGCAAAATAAAATTTACTCAATTTTTAAAAAATATGAAACTACTTCATTGCCCCCTCTAAAAACCATACATATTTTATTCACATGCTACCCCTCACAATCAAAGCCCCAATAATCATCACTTATCTTCACTGTAGGAATTTTACTTTTTTAAAATATAAATAGATATTTTTATGTTTATAAAAGGGGGAGTTCATTATTGGAATCCCATATTGGAAAAGGGAATGGATGGTGTCTCCTTTATTAGAAGGATCACATTATAATTATTTGAAATGTTAAAGTATTAGAAAAATAATTTTAGGGATGATACACATTAATATCCATGCAGTGGACCATCAATCAAATAAAATATGATCTAAAAACAAATATATTTTCTATTGAGTGAGATTTAGTCCATTTATTTGATTCGGTAAAAAAGTATCGACATGATAAAATATAGACAATACATGTATTTCTATAATATTTATAACCCAAATTCAGTGGAGTATGATTCCATATCAAAAAGGATAATTTGATTCATATGAATTTGAGTCTCCATTAGATGGATGAAAACATCCAAGTATTATAATTACCATTCTAAAAATTCCTATCATTTTGAGACCCCTCTAAAAGACATCACCAAAAATGAAATTTTTTTTTGTGCACCGTAATAGAAATACTTCAAATAATCTCATGATTCAAATTATTTTTCAAGTGATACTATCCCCATTGTACAAATATAAGGCATAAATCTAAAATTGTATCCTAAATAGAATTAATCAGTACACCATTGTACTGATGATTTAGTGTGAGAGAATCTACTCATAAGGAGAGCGAAAATACAACATGACATAGTGAGCTCCTTCCACTATCATCAAATAATAATAAACTCAAAACCCACCTTAATATACTAAAAATATACCATCACCGCTACTAGTTTCCATCACTAACTCTTAGATTCCCATACCTATAGTATTCCCCACCTCTTCCCTCCCCATGCCCATTTCCACCCCGCTCATGAACATTCATTTAACACTTGAGATAACTATTCATTGTCCCAGTGCATTATGCACCAACTATTACAAACCATGTCTATAGAGACTCTAATTTTTCCATTTAAGACATTACAATATTCCTTGGAATATTTTCATAATCAGGATCTGAGATGGTGTCGGATTCTGAGGCCCAAAGAGCCTGCAATTGAAATTATAAAGATATTAGATATGTTAACATCACATTAATATAGTTTTCCTAAAAAATAGAAATAACTAAAAAATGGATTATCATATCAGAAGCATGGGCCCACTATTCAATATGAAATATGGGGCTTACCCTAGGCAACAAATATGGTTGGTCGACATCATATGGTCAGTTAATGGAGTCGTCGTTTGTTATGTTTAATTGAAATAAATAAATAACATACATGTTTGTTTTATTAAATATTTTTTTAAAAAATACTCTCTAAAAAGTATATTATGATTTTTTCCAAGGTTTATCCACATAACCCTTTGTAGATATAATATTTGAGCATTATTAATTAGAAGATTAGTATTAGAGAATGATCGATGATCTGATCAAGGATAATCATAAGACAAATGATGAACAAAACAAGATCATCACTTTCATTAATAGAGGGTGATTTCTTTTTCAAAGATCAATCCATAATTGAGTTATGTCTCATCATTTGTGTCTTTTACCCTTTCTATTAAAATATTGTTCATGTATTTTTTTATCTACTTTTGATATGGTAATATCTTCACTCGTAAGAGCACATTCAATTATTTAATTTTTTTAAATCAATATTTTTTTGTTATGTCATTTTATCATCCATGATTCTGCTCCTATTTATCATTAAGTAATATATCATTTCCCAATGATTATTATAACCTTTGTTTTATGTGTCCATCACCCTCCTTAGAGTTCTCCACCTATAATCAATTGTCTAGTGATGTAGAGGTATTAGGGAATACTAATCATTGTGCGCTCATTATTCGGAACAAAGGATAGGGGTCACAAGTTTGGATTTAGATTTTTCATATGAAATAGAGATGAATGGATAATCATGATATCCTAACATTGGATTGGGTATCATTTTTTCATGAGTAGGATTGAGAAAATCTATTCAGGAGACAAGTGATTAAGGTTTCTGATGAACAGGTTGCTGAAATTTGGCCACTGATGGTAATGGTTTCCACTGTCGGTATGGCGGGAAGTCTTACAAAAAACAAGGACATGCGGTTTAGTTATTAATATTTTCCAGAATAATAAAATTATAAAAAT
This sequence comes from Viscum album, assembly GCA_963277665.1. Lineage (NCBI taxonomy): Eukaryota > Viridiplantae > Streptophyta > Magnoliopsida > Santalales > Viscaceae > Viscum > Viscum album. The sequence continues at coordinate 1,182,110,879 of OY728150.1, read as the reverse complement.
ATAAATTAAATAAAAAAAGGGATCTGCATTATACTTGATAGGGGATGCACGTGTGTTGAATTCCCATTCCTCCTATGTTGAATATATATATTTTAATAATAACAATAATATTAATTTTTTAATTATTATTATATTTAATGTTATAATCCCTTTGGTGGGTGCGTGGGGTTGGGTGGCTGAAAGGTGTTGGGTGGCATGAGGGAAGAGAGGAAGGCTAGAACCCATGTTCTTATTGCCTATGTGTGTGTCTTCATTTAAAAATAAATTTTTAAAAAAAATGGACAATATGGGTGTGCTATTTTTAGTTTGTAAAAATTTTAATAGGGGTATTGAGCATTGAAATCCTCCCCCTTTCCAAAATGTATTAATTTTCTATAGTAATAATTACATGAATTATTATTATTATTATTATTGTCCTGAAATCTGGTCTCCGACATATCATTTTCATGTTTGTATTAGATTCACGAACCTTCTATGGAATCATGAACCTTAAATTGAGTTTATAAATTCACGACCAATGTTGGTTACCTTTTTTAAACTAATGGCCTAGACTCATAAAATGACATTGATATGTGTTACGTGAAATGTTTTTTACTAGGTGTACAATTTGGTCAAGTGAATAGCCTATCCTGACTATTTTTACAAGAGGATTGAAATGATTAGATCCATATGAACATTTAAAATGATATATATATATATATATATATTATCCTAATAGATCTATTATGAGCCTCATGTTATCAATAGACTTATGGCCAGGATTAGATTTTGACCTGCGAGTAGCCTATCCAGGGTTTTTTCTACGTAGAATGCGATGGTGTCCTTTATAGTGTATTTTCAGATACTATGTTGGATGTTCTGAGAATGAAACTTCTACATGGTATGTTTTATGATAGTGGAAAATGAGTGTTATCATTGGATTATTTTTTGGGAAGGTACTTTCCCATATTACCAAGGTGCATGTCAACTATTATCATTATACAGTAGAGGACGTACTCCTCTGGTGCACCAGGTCATGGGTCCTCTATTTATAAATATGGTACTCTCCTATCACAGAAGGGTGAGGGTTTTCCATAATCATATAATAGAATTATTTGGCACTCCCTTGTCCCCCTAGGGTGAAGGTCCTCTACCCATGGGTTCAATACTCAATTGTTGAACAAAGGTGTAGGGTTACCATGTCCATTACAGTTGTGTTTCTTAGGTCATTACACCCCAATAACACTAGGGAATGGGATTTAAATATCAATTTCATAGGTAGGGTAAGCACTCTCTATACTACTATAGGGAACATGATCTCTTCCTATGAAGTGGAACTACCCCGTGTTCAAGATACGACAGTGTGTGGGTCCTCAATGGGAATTGTGAGTACCTCAGTTATGGAATGAAGTTGTGGGGTTTAGTCTCCTCTGTTATCTTCCTTGAGAGGTTATGTGAGTTACATGGTTTAAATTTGTGGCTCCCTCAGCTATGGTGTGTAGTTGGGGTGGGTTCATTCTCCCTCCCCATGGGTTCTTATGTGTTTGTTCATGATTTTTGGCATCAATGATGACACATTTGGGTTGTGAATCCTTCATGATGTGGAGTATTTTAGAGGTTAGGGCACTTATCATGACATATTTGGTATAAACTTTAGATATTGGACATTGATGATGAAAATTTAAAGCTTCAGGCTAAATAAACATCCAATGTTGGGATATAAGATAGAGATCCACTTTATCTCTATTCTAGGTTTCTTAAATGGGAATATATATATGTATATTTTATTGGTTTTTATTCCATATTTCATTTTGTTGAGATAAATACTTTTATCATGTCTCATGTTTCAAACTCCATAGGTATTTGGAAATTATTCTAGGTATGTATGTACTCACCCATACATTGGATTTTCCCACACTTTTCATGTATTATGCAGATGATGGAAAAATCAATGGTGATTTTAAATGAGAAAACGGATACATAGTTTCATAGACTGTGTATAGTGGTTAGGCTTGGAGATCTGGAGTTGGGAAATTTCATCTTCAATTTATTATAATTTTTATCGGGATGTGAAATCTTTTCTGGTTGGTTGTGTATTTTTTCACTTTATATCTCAATTTATACTATCATACCCTTATTTATTTTTCTATTTTACACATTGGTTGTGTTTGGATTCACTCTGATGTATTTTATGGAGTTTATTTCATGCATTGTTTATCTATAGATGTTAGAGTCTTAAATTTTCATTCCTCTTCACTTATTCATGGAAATAGATCGGTGTGTGCATACAATTATATTATAAAATGGACCCCAATTTTATTTATTTTTCCTAGGTTCTTGTCTCTAGCCCCCATCTTATAAAAGAAGGCTTTGGGTTGTGGTAGCATGATCTTCCATCTACCATGTGGGCCCTAGTCGTTGGATTTCTGACAATTTGTTATTAGAGGTTGTTTGACATTGTGACAATGTTTGGAGTTTTTTTACCCCTATGAGGTTATGGAAAAAAATTCAAGGTGTCTCAATGGAGTGATTTATGTCATGGAACCAATTTTTGGTGAATCATCTAATGTATGCATACATCCAGAATCTGACTAGTTTCTTATTGACTCGACATAATAAGATAATAGTTAGAGGGAACATTGGTACATTCATTATATAGGATTGAGTCCTTTTATTTACCTTTTTAACTCATCTACCTATATATATATTCTCATTTATAGTGGTATATCTTGAAACATTTGAGATGTTTCTACCAATATATCTAGTTATAATTTAGAGAGTATCATGATGAAAAATAGTTGAGTGATGAGGGATCAGTTCAGGGACACACAATGAGGTTATTTTCTCCAGGTTGGCACATAGTAGTGTCACCACATATAATGAAGTTCATGTATCCTTATATGAATCAAATATATGATTTTCCATGTGTTATGATGCCAATAGATCTATCATAAAAATACTATTATATGCATAGTCTTAGCATGTTATGTGATATCCACTATGGGAGAATACAGAGGTTTCATGATGAGACATACCATCTAGTAGTAGAGGTTTTAATCAAGGAATATTCTGGGTTGTTCATCTTGTGCTGACCCTTGTTGATCATATGGTATAATTGGTGAATTTTTATTTCTGTGAAGTAGTTGATGGATTTGGAGGTACTGAAAGATTATTCACCTATGTTAATTGAAAATCATGTGTTTTAGAGATAGATATATACCAATTTTTATGGTGATCCAAACTCCACCTTATCATATGGTAGAGGAAATTCAAGACCTTATGGTGTGATATTTATACTTGGATAAGACCCTTATTTATGGAGGTCCATGTGTTGATGCTTCTCTAGGGTGACATAGAGAGTCGGTAGAGCCATGTGTTGGTGGTTTTGGATGTGGATTCGAACATTCTTGAAAGGGGGATAATTAAACCATCAATTTTCATTTTGTTGATGTGATTCGTAACCAATATGGATAGTTAATGTTTCTTAAAGAGAATAATGTTGATGTTTAGTCGATTATTTCATTATCATTATGTTTAAGGTCATTGAAAGAGCGTTGTCGCACGCGCTCTCAAAAGAACTTCAAAAGTGAGTTATGTTGGATAAAACTCCAAGCACAACACTCTATGAAGCTAATGTTTAGTTTACTTCGTGTAGCATAGGGGGCTAACCAAGGTCGTCTCTCAAAGGAGGAAGTGAATTAAAACATCTTATTAGAGGTATTATAAAAATAAAATAAAAGAGAATAAAAACACTACTAGAAAAGGATGGGGGTTGTTTATAGTTTATGAATCTAGAAGAAGTTTGCTGGAAGAAGATTGTATTTTTTTTGTTTTTAGTTTTGAAATGAATTCCGATTAAAATAACACAACAAGAAGATGTTTTTTTTTAGAAAATATTTTAAAAGGCGCAATCGATCTAACTCTACCTCTTCATTTACATATTAATCATTATCATTTAAATGAATATCCACTTAATTATGATCCTCTAATTTGTTAACCCTCGAACCCTACAAGAGTTAACTTAACCACAAAGATGGAATTACTTAAACCCTAGGCTAGCTTCGGAACATGCAATCGCAGAACCCTGCTTTGATTGTTGTTCTATGGTTAGCTTATGGTCAGTGGTTAATTAGAGCACAAATCCATTCTGGAAATGATGATGAGTTGTGTTTAGGGATTATATTTGAACTCTACAAATTTATCCCAAGTGGTCTTGTATTACCGATTAAGCTCGCACTCTCACAATTTACACAAAATCTCGACCTCGCGTGTTTTTGTATTAATTGTTCAATTTCTTGCTTAGTTTCTTAAAATTTAAAAACATAATTCATGGATCATATTAAGTGAATTACAGTAGGCTCAATGATTCAAAATAATTAAATGAAGAGGGTAGAAGATAGATCGATCACTAAAAATTACTCTTCCATGGGTGGCGTAATCATCGTAGAAGCGTTTTGCATGTGCAAAGGTTTATAATGGGTATAACCCAATATCGCTTCTACTCAAGAATTCCAGCCCCAAGAGGAAGATTAAGAGAATAATAAATTTAAATAAAACAGAGGAAAAGAGAAGAAATAAAAGAAGAACAAAGAAGTTTATTACACAAACAAAACAATTACAACATGAAGGAGAGAATGAGGCTTCGATGAGAGGATCCTTGCTTCAAGAGCTACCTCTCTTAAAATGGTTGTAGAATTTGGTTGAAACCAATTCTCCTCTGCCTCCAATCTCCCAATGCACGAACCAGCCTCTCCAAATGAGAAAATCACTAATTTATATAGTGGAGGGGAGGCTAGGTTTAAAGTGGTTTCAAGTGTGAATGCAAAATCTCGGCCAAATATTTTAATGAAACTTGCACCGCCCATTTTTCCTCCAAAACGCGTGCATTGACCGGCCTTCCAGAAGGGGGATTTGTGAAAAATCATATCCCCGAGCTTTCCTCAAAATTTGGGCTCAATCCAAGCTTGTATGTAGAGGATATGGCCCAAATACAGAACCTTCTCCATTCTGGCGAGCCCAGCCCAACTTTGACTTCATGGACCAATTTCAACAACCAAATTAACTCTTTAGCTTTAGTGTCCTGAATAAAAGTTGTAGATAATTACGTTAGGAACACTGTTACAAAATTTCAAATTCAAATAATAAATATAAAAATATTTATCTTTGAAATAATACAGTGCACTATTAAGGGTAAAACTGGAATTTTCACCAAATTTTCAAATGAATGATCAAATCCCAAATATTTTATAAATAAACATATTTAACACAATGTGAGGAAATTATATCATTTATTATCAATAAAATATTCAATAAAATAGTGTTTTATCAACTCCCCCACACTTACCCTTTTGCACACCTGGGCAAAACCTCATATCAAGTAAACATCAATATCAAATCAAAACCAATTTTAAACACATATCTTTAAGATCAATCAATTTCACACCAAGAATAAAAAAGATATCATGCCTCATAAAAAACCTTATTTCAGGTTCTCCATTTATATCATTCAATATATTTCCACTTCATTTATCCACCCATGCACAAAACACTTACCTCGCTTGAATTTTCTCTCATCACTCAAATATCAATTTTTTTGCAATGTCTTTCTCATCCAAACTCATACAAGGGTCACCATAGGCTTGATAGATTCCTACATCGCTACCCGATGTGAGTCAAGGACATATGTTTATCATGAGGACTTTTCAGGGTTGTTCTGTGGCTTTCGGTTGGTAGGATTAAGATGTGAAAAACTCTGAGGCTGAATGAGGAGGGCTTGACTCTTTTAAAGAAAAATTGCATTAATCTAATTTTCACTTAAATATGGTCTTCTCTTCAATCCCCATAGTATCAATTCAGCTCCATCATCATGAAAAGTCATGAAAGGTTTACACCATTCATCATTTCAGCATAAAAAATGTCAATCTTCTAAAACATGATTTTCTTGAAAGCTCCAGATGGGCACAGCTTTCCACCTCAATTAGAAGCTCCAGAAAAGGCACAGCTTCACTTGTCATGAAAGCTCCAGAAAAGGAACAGCTTTCAATATAATGACTTTCTTTAGCAGCAAACACATCTCTTCAGAATTTAATTTTCCACCCAAAGTATCACATAATGTGGTGGCACAACACAAGACAGCTTCCCCCACACTTAAGCTCAACTAGATTATGCAATTTCACTTCAAGATTTGGTTGGATAGGGAAAATTGGCTTGTAATGTGGCTTAACCTAACAGGCTGTGCATGGCTTCTATGGGCTACAAGGATTAAATATTCAAGGTAGGACATTATAAAAAAGGATTATTTGAAATAGGGGTTTTAATACCAAACAAATGCCTCAATCATTTAAACACAAGTACCTCAAACCCTCAAGTTTTGACAGGAATAGATCAAATTCTGGTTAAATCAAGTATGGTTTGGCTCTCTCAAGAAGTGAGGTGAATGTAAAGAATATGAAAATAATGGTTTAGAAGCCTCACAGGAAAGTGATTTCAAATATAAAGACAGTGAGATTGGCATGGGATTCAAAATTCAGCGTACTTTGCATGAAATTACTAAATATTTGAACTTGAAAAAAAGTCATTTCAACATTCATTTAAGCTTAGTTTCAAGGGGTAAATTGTTTCACTTATTGATATGGATTTAAAAATGGTGATGAGAATCATTTCAGCTCAAAAGTTTCAAAAACACACAGAAAATTGTAAAATAAACACACAAATTTTGAAAAACACACAATTTTTGTTTTTTGGTTTTTTTTAACAGGAAAACAATTGAAATTACTAAACTAAAAGGTTCCCTCCCCCACACTTAAAATATTGCATTGTCCTCAATGTGAACCCGTGAGATGATATATGCACATGAAATGCAGAATTTTTAAATAGGACAAATAATATAAAAGTGAAAGGGTTAGGAACAGCCTGATGTGATCAAGTGATGATGGGGTCATGCAGTGTGATAAAATCCACTGCATCAGTAGGATGTCCCTCAATGTATCTCTTCAAACGTTGCCCATTGACTGTAAAGCTCCTTCCAGTGTCCTCTTGTGTGATCTCCACTGCACCATAAGGAAAAACATTAGACACAATATAAGGACCTAACCATCTGGAACGCAACTTACCAGGAATCAACTTCAGTCGTGAACTATAGAGAAGGACTTTCTCTGCAATATGAAACTCCCTTTGTTGGATCATTTTGTCATGATCTGCTTTTGATCTTTCCTTGTAGAGCCTTGAGTTCTCATATGATGACAGGCGAATCTCCTCAAGCTCTTGAATTTGCAACTTCCTTTGAATTCCAGCTTGGGCCAAATCCATGTTACATTTCTTTATAGCCCAATATGCCCGATGCTCGACTTCCACGGGGAGATGACACGCTTTCCCAAAAACAATCCGAAATGGGGACATACCAATGGGGGTCTTGTATGCTGTCCTATAAGCCCACAATGCATCATCCAAGCGCTTTCTCCAATCCTTCCTATTTGGCTGCACGGTTTTCTCCAAGATTTGTTTCAACTCACGATTTGAAACCTCAGCCTGGCCATTTGTTTGGGGGTGGTATGGTGTTGATGTTTTGTGTGTCACCCCATACTTCCGAAGGAGTGAAGCAAAATTCCTATTGCAAAAGTGTGTCCCTTGGTCACTGATGATGGCCTTTGGTACTCCAAACCTGCAAAAAATCTGTGCTTTGACAAAATCCACAACAACATGAGAATCGTCAGTCCGGGTGGCCTTGGCCTCCACCCATTTACTCACATAATCGACAACAACAAGGATATACAAGAAACCAAATGAACTAGGAAAAGGTCCCATAAAATCAATTCCCCAAACGTCAAAAATCTCACAGAATAAAATGGGTTGTTGGGGCATCTCGTGTCTTCTTGAAATGTTTCCAGTGTGTTGGCAACGAGAGCATGACTTACAAAATACATGGGAATCATGGAATAAACTAGGCCAATATAATCCTGAGTCTAAAACCTTCCTAGCTGTCCGTTGGGGTCCAAAGTGTCCACCACAAGCAAGTGTATGACAGAAATGCAAAACAGACTCAAACTCATGATCGGGAACACACCTCCTAATGACTTGGTCACTACACATGCGCCAGAGGTATGGATCATCCCACACATAATACCTAGACTCACTTTTTAATTTTTGGACTTGATGCTTCTTCAAATTTACTGGGATTTCAGAGCCAACAATGTAATTAACTAAATCAGCATACCAAGGATGCTTACCTGAGATGGTATAGAGATGCTCATCGGGGAATGTGTCCCGAAGTGGTACCTGGTCCAAGGTGTCACCCTCTAGTGTGTGAGTAAGCCTACTCATGTGGTCTGCCACCAAATTCTCTGACCCCTTCTTGTCCTTTATCTCAAGGTCAAACTCTTGAAGAAGTAGCATCCAACGGATAAGTCGTGGCTTTGCATCTGGCTTCTTTAGGAGGTACCTCAAAGCTGCATGGTCAGAAAAAACAACTACTTTAGAGCCCAATAAATATGAACGAAATTTATCTAAAGCAAATATAACAGCAAGAAAATCCTTTTCTGTTGTGGTGTAGTTTGATTGGGCTGAATCTAGTGTCCTCGATGCATAGGCGATCACATGTGAACGTCCCTCCACCCTCTGAGATAAGACAGCTCCAACCGCGAAGTTGGAGGCGTCACACATAAGCTCAAAAAAAATCTCCCACCGTGGGGGCTGTATGATCGGTGGAGTGGTCAGATACTTCTTTAGCTCATCAAATGATACCCTGCATGAATCATCAAAATTGAAGTCAATATCTTTTTGAAGCAATCGAGATAAGGGTAGAGCGATCTTACTAAAATCTCTGATGAAGCGTCTATAAAATCCAGCATGTCCAAGGAATGATCGAACATCACGCACACATGAAGGGTAGGGTAAGGATGAAATGATGTCTACCTTAGATCTATCAACCTCTATCCCATGTTTTGACACTACATGCCCTAAGACAATGCCATGCTCTACCATGAAATGACACTTTTCAAAGTTGAGGACTAGATTCTTCTCAATACAACGATTCAACACATTTTCCAAACTACTTAGACATTCATCAAATGAAGATCCATACACTGTAAAATCATCCATAAATACCTCCATGAAGGTCTCAATAAAATCAGAAAAAATACTCACCATGCATCTCTGGAAGGTACCTGGGGCATTGCAAAGTCCAAATGGCATCCTCCGATAGGCAAATGTCCCAAAGGGACAGGTGAATGTAGTCTTCTCCTGATCCTCCGGAGCTATAGGAACCTGAAAATATCCAGAAAATCCATCCAAGAAACAATAGTGTGTCTTCCCAGCTAGTCTCTCAAGCATCTGATCAATAAATGGGAGGGGGAAATGATCTTTGCGAGTGGAATGATTTAGTTTCCTATAATCAATACACACGCGCCAACTGTTTTGTACCCTCATTGGAACTAACTCATCTTTCTCATTTTTAACAACAGTAATGCCACTTTTCTTAGGCACAACCTGAATAGGACTTACCCACTGAGAATCTGAAATGGGATAGATTATACCTACCTCGAGCAATTTTTCAACCTCTTTTTTAACAACCTCCAGAAGGGTTGGATTGAGTCTCCTTTGTGGTTGCCTCACCGGTTTAGCTCCATCTTCCAAAAGAATCCTATGCATGCAAATGGAGGGGCTAATACCTGATACGTCAGCCAAGGTCCACCCGATTCCCCTGATGTTCTCCCTCAAAAGATTCAAAAGTTTTTCTTCATGTTCAAAAGAGAGATTGTTAGCAATGATAACAGGTAATTTTTCACCACTTAACAAGTATGAGTATTTGAGATTTGGTGGCAATGGCTTTAGTTCCAGTGATGGTGGCTGCTGAATGGATGGAATCATGAGTGGCGTAGACATCTGTGCACAATCATACATATCATCGGAATGAGAGAACAATGCATCAAATCCATCAGAAAAATTAGCAGCCATATCATAATCAGAGTATACATGCTCAGAATTCGAATATGATTGTACAAATGAACCAATCCCAAGATCAGAAAGATCATGAATTAAAGGGGATGAAGTAGAATGAGACATCAAGTTGGACCCAATACTCATTATTTCATTAAGAAGTGAATAGTCCCCAAGAGATTGGGAATCAAAAATAGAGGGACTATCACATGGAGACTCAGAATGAGAGAGAAAGAATGCTGAGTGTTCCTCTGGTGGGTACTTCATAGAATCCAGGATTTTAAACCTCACGATTTCATCCCCGAATTCCATGGAAAGAGTACCCTCATGAACATTGATAATGGTCTTAGCAGTTTTGAGGAAGGGTCTACCAAGAATGATAGGGGCATGAGAACTTACCTGGTCATCTTCCATGTTTAGTACATAGAAATCAGCAGGGAAGATCATGTCCTTTACCTTTACCAACACATCTTCAAGGACACCAGCCGGATATGCTGTAGATCTATTCGCTAGCTGCACCACTACCCTTGTAGGCTTGAGCTCACCAATCTGCAATGAAGAGAAAACAGAGTGAGGCATCACATTTATTGAAGCTCCTAAATCACAAAGAGCATCAGAGAAGTGAAACTCCCCTATGGTGCATGGGATGGTGAATGTCCCGGGATCCTTGCACTTTGTTGGCATTGCTAGAGTTGGTGTAATGAGTGCTGAGACTTTCCTTCCAAGGTTGATCCTCTCATTTCCCTTGATCCCTCTTCGATTGGTACAAAGTTCTTTTAAGAATTTTGCATACCTTGGGATTTGCTTAATGGCTTCGAGTAGAGGAATGTTGATCTCCACACGCTTGAATGTGTCCAAAACCTCCTTTTGCATTCCTTCTTCAGCCATCTTCTTGGTTTGAACAACCCTGTTTGGAAAAGGAAGTGGTTTAGGAGGAACATCATCAATCTTTTTCTTACCTTTATCTTTCTCCTTGGATTGTTCATCAGTTGGTATGGAATGTGGCTTCTCTGAAGTTGAGGTGAATCCCGGTGGAATGGTAGGTACAACTGTATCGTTCATTTGCTTCCCACTTCTCAATGTTATGGCACTAACATTCCCCTTTGGATTTGGAGTGGGTTGGGAAGGTAGATTTCCATAATTCTTACTTACAAGTTCATGGAGGGCGGTGGCAATCTGGCTCATTTGAGTCTTCAACTCCCTCAGCTCCGAACCTTGACTTTTCAGCTCATTCTGTTGATTAAGAACAATTTGTTTCAAAAGATCATCAGTGTTAGAGTCTACCTTGGGTTGGATATTCCCTTGTTGCTGACTTGTTGATGTTTGAGCTTAAAATCTCCTTTAGGGTTGTTGGAAACCCTGTTGGTAAGGTGGAGGCTGCTGGAAGTTTTGTTGAAAGGGGGGCCTTTGTTGTTGTCCAGAGCCATACCTCATGTCCAGATGATCTTTCCACCCTTGGTTGAATGTTGGATCGAACTTCTTCTGGGGATATGGTTGTTGCTGCTGCTGCTGATATGGTCTCCCAGGTAACACTGCTGCACAATCTTCTGTTTCTTGGAGTTGTGGGCAACAGTCAGTTGGGTGTCTTGTCTCAGTGCAAATACCACAAGGCCTTGAAGGAGGAGGTAAAGATGTCTTTTGTGCCAAAGCAATCTGCCTTACCATAGTTGTCAATTCTTCTAACTTGGTATCAATCAAATGACTCTCAAGAGAATAAGGACTTACCTGATGTACTCCCCTGACATGTAGTGTACCTCTATCGCCAAATTGTTGGGAGTTTTGGGCCATCTTGTCAATCAATGCACGTGCGGCTATTGGTGTCTTGTCCACCAATGCCCCTCCAGATGCGACATCCACCATGCTTCTCTCCATAGCTGTGAGTCCTTCATAGAAGTACTGAATGAGGAGTTGCTCACTGATTTGGTGATGTGGACAGCTTGCACACAACTTCTTGAATCGCTCCCAATACTCATACATGGACTCGCCTTGTGCTTGCTTGATCCCCGAGATCTCCTTACGAATGGAAGTGGTCCTCGATGCTGGAAAAAATCTCTGCAAGAAAAGTCGTTTCAAATCGTTCCAACAAGTTACATCTTCAGGTTGTAAATAATACATCCAATCTTTTGCAGCTCCATCAAGTGAGAATGGGAATGCTCTTAGTTTGATTTGATCTTCAGAGACATTTTTAGGTTTTAGGGTTGAGCAAACCACATTAAATTCTTTCAAATGTTTATTCGGATCCTCACCAGAGAGGCCATGAAACTTTGGAAGTAAGTGAATTAACCCTGATTTTAGTTCAAAGTCCGATTCGAGATTTGGGTATGCAATACAATTTGGTTGATAGTTAATATCAGGGGCAGCCAATTCTCGAATGGTTCTATTAAGTTCATTTCCATTATTATCAGCCATTGGTTCCTCTTTTATGTTTGAATTTGAATTGCTTCCAATTTCAATGTTCTGATATTGGAGTAATTCTCCAACTGGTTGAATGTTGAAACTTCCCGTAGACTGAGAATGTCTGATTCGTGCCCTAAGGCTACGTTCAATCTCAGGGTCAAGATCTAAGAGATCTTCGGGATTAGTTCGTGTCATAGATCAAATAAAAATGAAAATAAAGAAGGTGGACCATAGTAAAATAAAAATGAGAAGTTTGAGTTGATGGTCCACAAAGAAGTAGGAGAAAATAAAAGAAGAGGATGAAAAATCAGATTGAGTAAAGAAGGAAGAAAGAAGAGAGGAAAATAATAAAATGTAAAATAAAATAAATACCTCTAGTTGGTTGAAATAATTACTTGCCTCCCCGGCAACGGCGCCAATTTGAAAGAGCGTTGTCGCACGCGCTCTCAAAAGAACTTCAAAAGTGAGTTATTTTGGATAAAACTCCAAGCACAACACTCTATGAAGCTAATGTTTAGTTTACTTGGTGTAGCATAGGGGGCTAACCAAGGTCGTCTCTCAAAGGAGGAAGTGAATTAAAACATCTTATTAGAGGTATTCTAAAAATAAAATAAAAGATAATAAAAACACTACTAGAAAAGGATGGGGGTTGTTTATAGTTTATGAATCTAGAAGAAGTTTGCTGGAAGAAGATTGTATTTTTTTTTGTTTTTAGTTTTGAAATGAATTCCGATTAAAATAACACAACAAGAAGATGTTTTTTTTAGAAAATATTTTAAAAGGCGTAATCGATCTAACTCTACCTCTTCATTTACATATTAATCATTATAATTTAAATGAATATCCACTTAATTATGATCCTCTAATTTGTTAACCCTCGAACCCTACAAGAGTTAACTTAACCACAAAGATGGAATTACTTAAACCCTAGGCTAGCTTCGGAACATGCAATCGCAGAACCCTGCTTTGATTGTTGTTCTAAGGTTAGCTTATGGTCAGTGGTTAATTAGAGCACAAATCCATTCTGGAAATGAGGATGAGTTGTGTTTAGGGATTATATTTGAACTCTACAAATTTATCCCAAGTGGTCTTGTATTACCGATTAAGCTCGCACTCTCACAATTTACACAAAATCTCGACCTCGCGTGTTTTTGTATTAATTGTTCAATTGCTTGCTTAGTTTCGTAAAATTTAAAAACATAATTCATGGATCATATTAAGTTAATTACATTAGGCTCAATGATTCAAAATAATTAAATGAAGAGGGTAGAAGATAGATCGATCACTAAAAATTACTCTTCCATGGGTGGCGTAATCATCGTAGAAGCGTTTTGCATGTGCAAAGGTTTATAATGGGTATAACCCAATATCGCTTCTACTCAAGAATTCCAGCCCCAAGAGGAAGATTAAGAGAATAATAAATTTAAATAAAACAGAGGAAAAGAGAAGAAATAAAAGAATAACAAAGAAATTTATTACACAAACAAAACAATTACAACATGAAGGAGAGAAGGAGGCTTCGATGAGAGGATCCTTGCTTCAAGAGATACCTCTCTTACAATGGTTGTAGAATTTGGTTGAAACCAATTCTCCTCTGCCTCCAATCTCCCAATGCACGAACCAGCTTCTCCAAATGAGAAAATCACTAATTTATAGAGTGGAGGGGAGGCTAGGTTTAAAGTGGTTTCAAGTGTGAATGCAAAATCTCGGCCAAATATTTTAATGAAACTTTCACCGCCCATTTGACCTCCCAAACGAGTGAATTGACCGGCCTTCCAGAAGGATGATTTGTTCCAAATCATGTCCCCGAGCTTTCCTCAAAATTTGGGCTCAATCCAAGCTTGTATGTAGAGGATATGGCCCAAATACAGAACCTTCTCCATTCTGGCGAGCCCAGCCCAACATTGACTTCATGGCCCAATTTCAACAACCAAATTAACTCTTTAGCTTTAGTGTCCTGAATAAAAGTTGTAGATAATTAAGTTAGGAACCATTTTACAAAATTTCAAATTCAAATAATAAATATAAAAATATTTATCTTTCAAATAATACAGTGCACTATTAAGGGTAAAACTGGAATTTTCACCAAATTTTCAAATGAATGATCAAATCCCAAATATTTTATAAATAAACATATTTAACACAATGTGAGGAAATTATATCATTTATTATAAATAAAATATTCAATAAAATAGTGTTTTATCAGTCATTCATATGAGATGTTGTTGAGGTATCCCTATTTACGGAGAATATATAGGCACTGGGAAATATGGATTCAAGTGGTGGAGTCTTGTGACCCAAAGGATTAGGGTGTTTCTAAGGTATAACATGTGTCTTCTCTAATCTTAATGAAGTTTTGTTGTCCAATTTCAATCCACAATCCATAGGCATATCATTTGGTTGAGTCCTAGACATACTATTGGGGACATTTTTTTGTCAAACCTTGTACTAGAGGCTCCCACATAGATTATCATTGATTACACACTTCTGGAAGTGTGTCCTGACACTGGGAAGAGAGATATACCCACATGGAATCTTTCTTTGGAAGGTGGTGAGGCCCTATGATGTTTTCTTGATTATATTCTTGTCGTTTTCCATTCATTTTTATATAATTTCAACTAGTTAGTGTATCGGTACTTCTAGTTTGTTGGAATGAAACTTTCCTTCTTCGATAAAGATTGGTCCTAAATATTGGTGCGATGAACTAATTCATATGATTTTATAGTCACTTACTTTTCAATGGGATATTATTACCAATAGAGAAGTGGATTCTATGAGTATTATGTTTCCATTAATAATGGAGTTGTATGAGGGAATCCATCTTGTAGGAATTCCACGATTACCTACCAATCATGAGTTTTTTCTAAATATAATTTCTATAGGGATGACCCGATATATGTGTTAACATATCAGATGACCCAGTGTAGTTGTGAGAGCTAGAGGTACAGTTGAAGGAGTCTATAGAGTAGGTGATTCATAATACCCAATGAGTTTTCTTGGGTGACACTTTGTTGTTAACCTAGATGTGGATTCAATCATGATTTCAGGTTTAGAATAGAATCACTTGATCCATGTGACTATCTGGGAGTAGTATCTTCCCCAGATAATCAATGACCTCTTCTCCTAGTGGAAATAAGTGAAGTAGATATCTGTGTTTGAACTTTGGATGGGATATTAATAGCACCAGGTTCGAGAGGTGGATGTATCATGTGAGGATTCCAAGATTTTTTGTGGTTTCTTTGAGTTCATAGTGACACCCTTTGGCCTGATGAGTACCCCAGAAGAGTTCTCAAGAAATTCGATCCAAATACTTAAACATTATTTGATCTATTAATTATAGTCTTTTGTGATGGTTACCATGTTTCTTCGATTTCATAGTTGGAAAATGTGGGATAAATGAGGATGGTTCTAGACATTCTCTGGGATTTCTAGCAACATGTTATCTTATATGGATTTTGTTCTAGATTTTATGGTCCACTTCATGACATATTTTTCTCAAAAAAATTTATGATAGTGGACCCTGTAACGGATGAGGTGGTGTGAGCTTAAGTGTCACCCAAAAAGTGGCAGTGGTTTCAGAAGCTCAAATTGAGGTTTTCATCTATTGATATCAAGTTAGGTGATATGGAAATTAAACACTTTTTAGTTGACCTTTGTGGGTGAGTATGGTGAAGAATAAATCCAGTCGATACTTTTTCTTCGTCAAGAAAGGGAGTAATGTCTTGGGGATATTTATAAGGGGATAATTCATGACCAAATATCACTCGATAGATCCATGTGGATTCCCTAATGGTGTGGAGCATGAAATCCATGTTTATGGACTATCAGTGGAACTGGTAAATCTATTAGAGAAGCTATTGAGGAGGTGTCTTTCCCATAGTTGTATACCCATGAGATGGGTGATTGCACTGAGATCCTTTGGAATTTGGATTGGGGGCCAAGGGTGTTGTAACATGTTTATATGTTTAACAATAAACATCTCACCTTCTTATAGGTAGAGACTAAGTATTCAGTTGGAAGTGAAAATAATATTGTGATTTGGTTGTTATTGTGATGGGGCTTCCATGATTGATGAGAGGTCACGATTCTTATTGAGTGATTGTAGGATGACTTAACAGGTTTTCCTACTTCCTACCCATTTGATATTATATCTTAGTAGAGGGTTTTGGACACCTATGCATACAAAAGGTAGTCCAACATTAATGAATTCCCTCAATGATCAGTTAGACCTTGGTGATCACTTTATGTCATGATTATAGAGAGGATACATGTGGTATTTGGAACTTATCTATGCTTGAACACAGTGTTTCTACGCCATATAGATGTCTAGGGAGAGCAATACATTCAGGTTTTGGATAACATGCTTCTGGATACAATTTTATCTTTGTTTCATATCTAGGAAGATTTACTACTATCAGTGGAGTATGTATAGAAACATTTACCACTCTATAAATTGTATAGAATCATTTGAGGTTGTTTTAGTGATACAGTACAAGTCACCACTACACTATTCAGAACCACTGAGAGTTATCACTTGTATTACTATGTTTTATTCTAGTGATGGATGTGAAATGGGTTCAGTTAATCCAATGGAAGATGAGGACAGCACAAAAAAAGTCAGGATTCCTTTTTTGACTAATAACATTGACATTTGGAGTTCGATTAGGAGATAATCTATTTCTAAATATATAATAATATCAAGGATCTTGTAGATATGGCCCGGATGGAAGGCTATATATATGGATGATATGACCTATTCTAGTTACTATGTTGGGTTAGTAAGGTGGTGTACTGTTAGACCCTTTGATTGTTGATAGACGGAGTGCTTGGGTTTTTATATTTGTCCAAATTAAGCGCATGTGCATGAAACATTGCATATTTTTAACCCAGATGAGTTGGGTGTGGGGTGTAGAGGTACCTTTAAAATTCATTGGTGGGGGATGAGAAATGGATAGGGAAGGCCCATCGTGGGCTTGTGGTTCACATGGGTTCATGTTATAAACAGCACGATAGCATGCAGGAGACCTCCTAGAAGTGTGAGATCCAAATACAAGCTCTATATAACCAACTTTTTGTATAGTTTTTACATATCATAGAAGATAATCCATGAATAAGGGAATAATGAAGAGACTATTTTTTTGACATGTAACACTTTATCATATTCCTAGGAATATTTTTAGATCTAAGGGTTGAGAAGAAGTATTATACTAAGGCCTGATGAGTCTGGAATTAACATTATAAAAATATTAAATATATTAATATCATGCACACTATTTTTAAAATGTAAAACAACTCCCAAAAAAAGGTTTGGATTGGAATGTGAGGCCATTTTTAAGTCCATAATGCTCCATTTTCCCTAGGTTTGACCTAAGATTGTTCGACATTAAATGCTTGGTTAAGGATGCCATTGGTGGTTATGTTTAATTTAAATAACTGAAAAATTTATTTTTTAAAATTAACTAATTAAAATAATCTATATATACCATATTATGATGGTTTTACAAGGGTTTCCTCATAACCTTTTCTAGATATATGAGGTGGAGGAGGAGATAATTCTTTTTTGGAATAATAAGATCAGAAAATGATGGACAATCGGATTTTGGATAATCGTGAGATGAATGATGAACACAGGGACATCATCACATTCATTTCTAGTGGATGTGTTCTTCACCAATGATCAATCAATAATTGAGGTAGTACACTTTATTTGGGTTTTTTAGCTTTTTATTAAAATATTCATCATGGATTTCTATATCTACTTTTGATCTATGATTATATTCCCTTCACATGAACTCATTCAATAATTCATTTTTTGTATAGATTATTTAAGGTTTTTTTCATTTTCTCACCCATGAATCAAAACTAATTGGTCATTACAAAGGATCACATCAGCCAATGATGATTATCACCATTTTTATGTGTCTTTCTCCATCTGTTCTTTTTGATTGGATCTGTAACGAGTTTTTTGGTGATTGGATGATATCCAAGAATACTGATCATTGTGTGTTCATTCTCTAGAAAACATGTATCATATTCATGAGTTCTGAATTTTATTTTAGAGACATGAAGGAGGTGTGTCTATGATGATGGGAACCCAACATTAGATCAATTATCGGTGGATTGAGATCTGGATTGAGTAGAGAACTATAGAGGAATAATGATTGATGTTTCTAAGAAAAATGTGGACAAAATCTGGCCACTATTGATGATGAAGTTCTGTGATGGTGTAGAAGGAAGGGTTCCCATAAATCATGATGTACATGTTTTTTATTATTATTTTTAATAATAGTAACATTTTAAAAAAATAAAATAAAATAAAAAATAAGGCGATTCATGTCATTATTTATTTGTGGGGCGTGAACATGAGTTAAATTCCCTTGTCTCATTAATTGAATATGAATATTTTATGATAATAATAATAATAAATATTATTATTATTATAGTGGATGTGAGAATCCCTAATTATTAGTGAATGGGGCTGCGTGGTAGTGAGGTTACTAGTGACACATGTGAAGTTAGGAAGGGATGGACCCATTCTCTTATTGTATATATATATATATATATTATTTGAATAATTTTATTATAAAAAATGGTAAAAGTGGGGGATCCATTTCTAGAGTGTGAATTCTTGAATAGGGGGTTTGTGTTTTTCCTTCCTCACACTTATAAAAATCTATACATGTATAATAATAATAATAATAATGAAATTTTTTTTACTTTCGTGGGGAATTTTTGTTTAAAATGATACTTTTTCATGTGGTATAGAAATAGAGAACTGTCTAAATCATCGTAACCCTAAAATTGAAGTGATCGATTCAAGGCCAATGTTGGGTACCTTTTTCAGACATGTGTCCTAGACCAATGAAGTGACATACATACATGTTATTGAGAAATGAATTTTATTTGTCCATGAGTGTCTGATTTAGGCAAGTGATTCGTATTTCTCTATTATTTAATCCATGAGGATCACAAAAGTGTGATCCACTTGGTCTATTTCCCTTTGTGATGACATATTGGTGGATTAAAATTTTATCATAGTAGGATGATGGTGAGCATTGTGTTCTTGTTAGGATTGTGGCCAGACATGTATATTGACATGTGATTATCCTATCCATAGTTTTTTTCCGCGTTGAACATGATGGTATCCTTCAATGATGATTTTGAGATATTAAGAAAGATGTTACCAAAAGGAAACTTCTTCAGGAAATGTTTTACAATAATAACAAAAAGGTTTGATCATCATATTGTTTCTATGGATGGTTATTCCCTATCCAACCAAAAAGTAGGTTCCTCGTACACATTATACTAAGGAGGTGGTACTCCCCTATCAATCCATTACATGGGTATTCTATCCATAGAGATAGTACTCCCCAAGGGAACTAGGGTTCATGTCCTCTGTCCATGGGATCAGTACTCCCCTATCACCCCAGGGTGTGGGTTCCCAATATACTTTACATATATGTTACCAAGCTCAGTACTCCCATATCGCACTAGGGTTTTGGTTACCCATATCATTTAAATATATAGGTTCAATTCTTCAATTAGAAATATAGGATTAGTTTTCTCTAGCTATAGAGTAGAACTCCCTCATCTTTGAGCTGCAATGGTGTGTACATCCTCCATGGGAGTTGTGAATCCCTCGATAGGGGAGAAAAATCATGGTGCATGGGACCCTATTTTAATTTCATAGTGTGTCTATGTATGATTCATTGGTAAGAGTGGTGGCTATATTGGCTGTGTAACATAGTATTTGTAGGGTGTGAGCCCGTACCCATGGTTTCTTATGTGGTTGTTCATCATATTGAGCATCAATGATGGAAGTTTTGAGTTATGACTTCCTGAAGTTTTGGAGCATTGGTGAGGAACAAGACCTCATCATGAATTCTTCAGATAGACTCATGAGATGTTGGGAATCAATGATGAACCTTTGGAGCTGTATACAGACTCATCGTCCTATGTTGGGATATGAGATGGAGATCTCAATTCTCTCGCACATAGTTTTCTTATGTGATCACATATATATATATATATTTGTTATTGGGGTTTTCCTTCTTTTTTTTGGTTGATCTGAATACTTCTATAATGTCTCATATTTCTCCCTCTTCAGTTTTTAGGGCATCCTACTGGGTATGTATATACTCACCCCTATATGGGATATTTCCCTCATGTGTTGTGTCTAATGTAGATGATGGAAAAATCAACGGTGATTTCAAAGGATCATAGGGATAAGTAGTTGAAGAGACCATGTATAGTGGTCCAAATTGGAGGATAGGAGGTTGGATTCCTCCACTTTACTTTATTCCAATTTTGATTTGATGTAAAATACTTTCTATTTGGGCATGTATTTTTTCCCATTAAATTTTGGATTATAATGCAATACCCTTTTTTATTGTTCCCTTTTAATGTTTGGTTTCATTCTTTTTTAATACGATGTATACCCTAGAGTTTATTTCATTCAATGTTTACCTAGCTATTTTATAGTTATTCTATTTTATTCATCTATACTTCTAAATGAATATAGTTGGGTGTGTTTATATACATACAACGGGAATAGGCCTCCCATTTTAGTAATGCCTTCTCATCTCTTTTCACTAACCCTTGGCCTATGGAAGAATATTTGTGGTTGTGGAAGACTAGTCTTCTACCAACCTAGTGGGACCTAGTGGTTAAGGTTGTTAAAGATTCATCTATTATTTCCTATATAAATTTTGGGATTCATCTTATCCTGTGGTCGGTTCATCCTCTATTCATTTATTAATTTATCTATTTGATAATTGAATTAATAAATTTTATTTATTTTAAAACATATTATATTAATGAAGAATTATATAGATAATAACTTGGTTTATTTAATTTTAATTTCAACATGATCTTAGAATATACATAATCTAGTTTTACTCATAATTTATACAAATATTATGAAGGAATATACAAAACTAAAATACATTTTATTATAAAATGGGACGAAAATGGAAAGAAAACAATCAAGGGTCATCCAAATAAGTTAAAACCAAGGGTATAAGCATAATACATATTTTTAAAATATAGAAGAGAGAGTGATAACTAAGAAACACCTTAATTTTGTCAAACGGGTTTCTCTTAGAATCCAAATGATCTTCTTGTATATTTCTCTCATGACAAGTGTATATGAACAAAAAAATATAAAAATTAACTTATTTATCTAAATATCAAATAATTATTTATTTATTTTCATAAATTAATCATATGGGGTTGACGTCCATTTAATTATCACATTATAGGGGTGTAACCCCTATATTCTCACAATTTTCCATTTAATTATAGGTGAAGGTTTTTCATCGTTCACATGTAGAACTTGGGATTTATGGTTTCATGAACTGACCCAGTGGTTCTCTTCTGGTGGAAGGTTTTCTGAGAATGGCACCTCAATCACACCACCAATAGGATCGAGGAATGTGACTATCATAGAGTATTCAAATACTACACATGATAGACCGTGGCCTAAGGTACCTATGCACACACACACACACACTCACAAACACACTCACATCTCCATCCACCATATTAAATTGGAATACAAAATATCTCATTCTGTAAATGTATACATAACATCTAGAGCACATTATGTTGCAACAAGTAGTAAAAAAAAGGTAAAAGGTCCAAATACTAGAACAACCAAATTAAAATATAACATAGCTTATTGACAACGTTGGGGTATCTACCCAAAATTAACACCAAGATCCATTGGAGTTCTGTCTAGTTTAAATAACCTCCACCTACACTTGGATAAACTATGTATCCAACAAATGTAATTTCATAGGAATAAGATAGGAATTGTATATGGAGATAGGAGTTGTATATGAAGATACCATATAAGGATGAGAATAAGTATGCATTGTAGGACACCCAAAAATAATGACACATAAAGAATATAAGATATTTGTCACCTCATCACCACAGAGGTATGAAAATTAGAATATGGGAAAATGATCATTATAACATAGATATGCTAAATGGTAAACACGTTTCTTCAAAGTATGGTCACAACCATACTTCCATCCTAGGAATATACTCGAGGAACAAATGTAACACTCATCTAAAAGAACACACTTGATGAATCATGGTATCATTGATAGAGATCATCTAAGAGGACATTATCATAATTGCATTCCATGAATAATAAATAAGTCACCTATGAGGGACCATCTGAGATACTCACTTAATCAGACTAAAACATACCATAACACAATGGATGGTAATATATATATAGGGGATCACTCCTAGTGCTAATTTTGGATGTTTGACCCCAACTGGAAGAACCCGCTATGTAGGGAATCGAATTCCATGTTACATTGGTCATCTGATTCCTAAACCTACCTAGAGATGAAGAATGAGAAAGAGGATACATCTACGACCCTCATGAAGTGATTCCTACTATATTTTTACAAGTGTATCATGTTCAATGATTAAAATAATATTCTATATTAAACCCCCAAGGAGGTTAACGAAGGAAACTCACCTAGAATTAGTAGGATGAGGGAACACACCCATATTGATATGGTTTGAGGAAACAAACCCAGGATTATACCTCCACTGATATGAGAATATTATGGGATCCAACATTCCCCTTAAAGTGTACACAACATGTCCCATTGGTATAAAATGCATGTCTATGAGTTTGAAACTACACGTGTATTTCCATATCAAATGGAATGTATTTATCCAATCACATGACGTGTTCAATAGGATACACAACATATGGCAGTTAGGCTAATAGTCGAGATGTTCCATATTGAAATGGTTGTTTACTCCATCCGATAATAATTCACTATAGATGATCCTATGAACACTGGTTATGCCCATGCCCATGCCCAAGCATTTTAGGAAGTACACGACGTGTACCCCGGAACACACAACATGGGAGGTGACATGGACTCCTAGAAATTTACTACCTATAAATAATGATATGTTTTCCAAAGTCACAAGACATGTGTTTTCACCCCATGGAATGTTATAATACATGGATTACTGGTTTTTTACTCCCTGTACACAATGATCTAGTTATCTAAGGTCCATACAAAGTGTGATTACAACACACAGTGTGTTTCACTACAAGGATTATTGGATGTGTACTCGATGTAAACAATAGCATTCATAGATAAGGGTCATAACATTTATCAGTAAATAAAATTGAATATGATATTTAAATCAAAATGTAACCCTATCCACCACACAGAGGAGACTACATGTCTAGTGTCCCTCTGGAATACATGACTTGTAGTTTGTAATTTCATAGATTTAAAAAAAATTTAATGATAATTAATATGAAACTCCCCTATTGCCTTTGATTCCCTTGGGAATCATGCCACAATGCTTATAAATTTTATTAACACCCTAAATGGAAAGATAATTTTGTATTCTGGTCACTCTTCACTAGAAAATTAATAGTGGCCACCATCAAAAATCTCTATGTAGTTTAGATCGTGGAAACTCTATCACCCGTGCCAACATCGAACTGCAACTATTTCAAATGGAAAAATTCTAGTCAACTATTGCTCAAAATCTCACATATCTATTCCTACATATATATCCACTCAATCCATCTCATAGATCATGTATTACCTGATCCATCAATGGATTATGAATGTCATCAACATGCCTCTATCCCATATCCAAAACAAAAAACTAAACCCACATCCATGATTTTATGATCCAAAGAATGAATGAAAAATAATCATCCCTCTTGGGTATTTTCAAACCATAAAACAACCAAACTAGAAATGACTAATTACAAGAATATTGGTAGAAATTATTAATACAGAAATTGATAATCACATGAAGTTCATGTTCATTTGGATATCATTGTCAAAATCCAAAGAATGGAGGATTATCAAAATAGAAGAAATCAATGAGAAACAAATACCATTTTCCTAGATCAATTATAAGAATGTATAAATTAAAAAAAACAACAGATATTATTAAATGAATTAATTTGGACATGATTAATTCACATTTGTCTCAATCTATAAATGGGGATACAAATATATAAAAAAATATCAAACCTCAATTTTAGATCAATCACTAAAAAAGATAATTTATAAAAAAAATTCATTATTGAGATCCAAGAAATCCTTCCTTAGTGATGATCCGTATGGTACTCAGATCCCTGATCCCATGATCTCCCACCAACGTGATTTCCACTTTATATATCCACCCGGTCTCTTCATACTATCATGATCAATATGGTTATGTGGATAAACCTAAAAAATTACCAATAATAGATTTTAAATAGATGGGGATTTGTTCTATTTCATATAATAAATGTTAAACAATAAAAATATTTATTTATTTATTAATCCTTCCATGGATACTCTTAAAATGAATTCTTGATATGGATGAAAGTTATGACATTCCGAGTGTAGAATCAATATTTCATATTTAATTGCGGTATTATATTTAACATATTATACACCATTCAAATGTTATTCCATTATTTCTGAAAAATTTCATATGCATGAAAAAATATATTTAATATTTTCATTGTATCTTTGTCAAGGCTCCCCAAGCCCTGGAACTCCTTGATGACTATCAAACTTACTCTAAAAATATTATTTAAAATATTTAAACATGTTACATAGATATTTTGGAGTTTCTACATTATCCCCACCTTTAATGATTCTCATCCCGAAAAGAGAAAACCAACTCAAAAGTTATGATACTGAGCATGCATCTAGTTATGCCAACCCCATAAGCTCTCATAGAGATTCTCATGCTTCCAAAAAATAAACACCTAATGAAATAATTTCCCCATATAGGGTCTTCTCATTCTGTTGCTGAAACACCACTAGGCTCATGGAAAAAGTAACTCCAGCCTCAATGTTCAGCTCACCCCGACTGACATCATGAAACATGTAATGAAATTATCACCCCAGATATGTAATTTGTATTACATCACATGTCTAGTATATCTATGGTGGTTGGGATAAG
Source organism: Viscum album (assembly GCA_963277665.1). NCBI lineage: Eukaryota > Viridiplantae > Streptophyta > Magnoliopsida > Santalales > Viscaceae > Viscum > Viscum album. Next base: position 1,182,085,604 of record OY728150.1, on the reverse strand, counting down.
TTTCAGAACACCTCACTAAACCTATTCCATTACTATAAAAAAGTGCTTATAAAATTTCGAGATAGCCTACCACCCCACTAAATGAATATAATTCTCATTGGGGTGTGACCTTAAACAATATGTGGTATCCCTCATAAAACCTCAAAATACTATATTGTTGGTACTCATAGGACCATGTTGCCTATGGGAATCCCTCTTTATACCCTGTATAAATTGAACCTTCACTACCATTTCTCACAACGTCTTTGGGCTCATAACATAGTACCGTAGCTTTTTCCAATACAATGGTAACCTACATGGTCTCCCACACATGGCTTCAAGTGGGGATACAAAGATGGTGGAATGGAACATGTTGTGATATGAATAGTTCTCCAGTTGTATATAATCCTCCCTACCATGGAAAATATTAACATACAAACACAATGCGTTTTCTTTAGAACCGGAGTGTTCCACTTTACTTGGATATCTATCTGGGGTAGAGACACTGTGCTCATCTACAACAGTGTCATAATGTACGATTCCATATTCATGAAATGAATCAAGAATCATTGTCCAAAATGATTTTAGATGGAACAACATGAATATGAGCTAACCATCCATTCATAGGTGTGCCCAATTCTTCACTAATATCTTCCCTTAGATGTTTAGGTAGTGGGATGACTTGATGATTCATACTATGATATATCAGATAGCATTGTGAACCCATTAAAATAATTAAAGACCCATTATAGAAAAAATGATAACATCCAATTTCTACTTCTATCCAAGAACCTCTACCTTCACCTATTGATGGGTGAGCTGTTAAGAGATAATCTCAAAAAAACACTACCACATCATTGGCCACCCATACCAATGCTAAAGGATCTCAGTAAATCCTCTCTTCTTTAAGATGTACTATAATGGGAAATAAAAAATCATACTCATAATCTCATATCATATCATGACAAGTTCTATCACCCTTCCTTGAGCAGGGATGGTGTGATCACCACTTTTGAAATGAATGTTAGGGGAAATTCCATCAGAAATCCTATCATGCAATATCTTATAATAGATATCACAATGTTGTTCCTCCCTGATGCACTATTGAAGGGTAGGGGCCATAGTAATCTAATTGAGGTATTGAAAACCATAATTTTCCTTAAGGGTCCACTGAAAATAGATCATCTACTCTTCCACCCCACACCATAATAGTGAAAATAAACCATTGTTGTGAGTATATTCCATCATCACCACACTTTCAAGTGGCTCCCAAGATAGCACTGCCTTAACTATTACTGGGTCAAATATCACTCCCACGTTTAAGAAGAAATATCCCAATAATTGGACCTCATGTATCTTGAACTGATGTTTTCATATTTACCCATATAGATGGTACTATCAGTATATGTATAGAACCACCCTAAAGTGTCTTCAAGGATCCACCTCTGAGACTGAGTAAAAAATCATTTAATCAAATAAAAATACCATGAACCGATATAATAAGGGTTGAAATATTTTATCCATAATCCCCGAAAACCATGATAGGGTATTCAACATACCAAAGGTTATCACTTAGAACTCAAAGAAACCACAACTAATCTTAGAATCCACCCTCAGTATATCCTCCTCTTGAACACTTATCTGGAGATAACCTATCTTATGGTCAAACATTGAGAACCAATTTATCATTAACCCCAATTGAAAGAAGCTCATCAATTATTGTGAGTGGATAATAAATCCAATATTTCATTAGGTTCAGGTTACATTAGTATATTCCCAATATCAATATCTCATCCACCTTTTGGGTGATTAACACTAGGATGTGTAGAGAGTGAAACTTGGCCTTACATATCACTTACTTCATAAATTTATCCAACGACACCTTCATCTCTCACAACCGCAAGGGTGTTATCTGATATTCTAATCTTGTTATCAGGAAATACTTGAGAGTAGTACCATGTATAAAATAAAATTTTTATGTAGAAGTAATTCTAGAACATCCTATGTAATGCATCCTACTGCTCTTCAAAAACTATACAAAAATGAAATGTCCTAAAATTTACTTCTCTAATTTTCATTCTAGACAACTAATAAGAAATTAGTAATCTCCTCTCACATATGATTTCAACATGTTTTCCTTGGGATTTTCTATCGTCTAAGACAAAACAATTTATCCCATCAATGTGGATACACTAGAACCCTTCCTTGTAATAGTCAAACTAGGTATGAATAGTTGAAAATCAGTATATACCTTGGAAAACATAATTGGGTCTCAGTGAATACATTGAATAGATTCCATGTGTGGTTGTCTCTCCATCCAAATATAGTCAAACAACTATTAGACATGTCTGGTCACTGATCCCTCTCGGTCATAGGAACTAAACTATAGAGTTAGTCTAAAAGGATCCAATGGAATCATTAGGTCTTTAACCACAAATATCATTCCTTGAACCACACTCAAAGCCTCTATTTCACAATATCCCACTACCTGAAGTTATAATTTACCATAACTAAATTTTCCCCACATAAAGAACCACATGACACCATAACACATCAAAACAACCTAAAACATAAATTTTTAATGAACTCATCTACCATACATTGACAATATCCACTTTGGGAAGCACTGAATTTCTCTTATGATTTTAAATTGTATAACAAGAATGCATCATGGTGAAAGAATTTCCCTTCATTTTGAGGCCTAAAACAGCATAAAAATATCCAACATAGGGTACCAATGACTCCATTCATCCCCTTGGATAATCCATACATTTAATACCACCATGAAAGGGGAACTTAACTAAATGGATCACTCCTACTAAAATCATGAGCTTGTCTTATACTTTCCAAGATGGGGTTCTGGCTCACCATGAAACCTGGTATATCCATATCTTCATAACTCATAAAGCACACTGAAAATAGTTGCATTATCTTTTGGGGAAATTGAATCCAATTTATACTCTACCTAAGATTGATCATCCACTTAATACACTAGAGGTGGGTCAATATGTTACTAAATGGATGGAAATATCAATAACTAACCACTTGGAGGAACTTCCTCCACCATAAGACCATAAAATAAAGCCATATCACCACAAGGATCTTAACCAAAATTAATCAAAGGAATCCTGGACGGAAGTTATCATGGAGGCATCCAAAAATAACCAAGAAACACTATGGTCAAAATAACATATCTTAGAAGTAAACACAAGAAAGACATTGAAACCACAAACCATTCCTATATGATTCATGTACAATTGTTTTACATGAAACGAGTTCCTATATTCACTGAGACAAAAATAGGGTTATCATATTCACAGTGAATGGATACATTAGATAATGCACCAATATAAGGTTAAGTGGATTGAAATCCAATCTTGAGAAACTTTATAACTATTTCACTAGTTCCCAAACCAAAACTCATAACTATAAGATCTACAAAATATGATCCTAAGATGACATCATATGATACCAATTTTCTCTGTCCAAACCAACTATAGTATGCATAGCTAGGGGTATGGTAATAATAAAACCCCAATCACACCATAATTAATCCATGGGTATCCGAATAACACTGAGTTATTCGATCATAATGTATATACAGATGGAACAATACAAGTGGGGGTGATTTGTAGGTTTAAAAACATTCATTTTAGTATTTAAAAGGATCTATATTAAAAGAATTTAAACTCATTCAATTCACAAAAAGATATTAAATTATTCAAAATATTTAATCAGATAGATCCTTGGATCTGATGAAAAGGAATATCTTAATCAGGTTGGTTATGATAAGTATTACCAATGACATAATTGATATTAATTGTATCCATAGTTGAAATAATTTTAAAAGATTAATCATGTAAAATATCATAATCAAAATTATTATGATGGTCATAGTCATATAATGAAACAATTCAATCATAAAGTGCACTGAATCATATTTGATTTATCAAAAAGATCATAATCTCAAAATATAGTAATCAGTGTATTACTGAAGTATCATAATCATATTGGTTACGATGATAAAAATGTAGAATATAAAGAAGAATAAATAATAAAATTGTCTTTATATTTGAATATAGAAAAAATGTAAAAGAATACAATTATTTTATCCCAAAGAGAAGTGTATCATTTAACCTAGGATAGAGGTCCCTAGATTTATACTTTTATGAAAGTCTATCTTACCCCCAATAGGGTAAGTCTTTGATATGATGATTGGATTTTATCTTTATATCATCACAAGTCCAAGATTTAGAAGGTAATTGACACATTTGTCTTCTTATACTTTAAATTCTTTGATCCATAATTGATATTCATGACTATCTTCATATCCCAGGAATCCCTAGACTGTAATCACCAATGATCAGTGTCTCACTATGAACAAAAAACTATTGAAATTCAAAATTATGAAGATTGAGAAGTTTACAACATGACTATAGGTTTTTTCACACTACGTAGAGATTTGAAAGAGCTCTCATAGGATGTCCTGAATTCTTCAAAAGTCTTGATCTCATCAAAATGACCCGGTATTCATAATCGTCATCCCAATGGTCATATTTTGGATATAATGGTCAAATTTCTTCCTGAAATCTCAGAGGGACTTGGACACTTAGAAATCCAATGGTTATATTGAATCTCAAACAATGACATCCTTTTATCATTAATATCAAAATAGAATACTTGAAATCATCTCGATCAAAATGTTTTCTTTTGGATATAACACTGTTTTCTAATTTTGATAATGTGGGTATGAAAAGAATATGTATATTCCGATAAAATACAAATGGGAATAGTAAATGAGTATGGGGATTTATGTTAAGACATTGAATATGATTTATCTATTCATCCTAATATTAATCATTGTGTACAGTAAAAATCTTAAATAACATGACTAATATAAATTGGGTTTGATGAGTACAACATAAATCATATTCATCCTCAATACGATAATATTGTAAATAATCAAAAATTTATTCTTTGGTGTACTATATTTATCATACTTAGTAGGGAAAAAATAATGATATTATTATGAAGGAAACTCCCTAGAGTAAATACAATAGAACAAAAAATAAATTCTTTTTAAAATAAAGTTTGTTATTTACAAAATTGAAAGTAATAGAAAAGTAAAAAAGAGGACTTTTGATTAAATATTCTCCCACTTTTTAGAATTAATAAGACACAAGTTAAAAATTATTAGAGGATTTAAAAAGTATAAAGATTTAATTTTCAGAAATAAAAACATATACTTATCTACCTTGAGTTTTAAAACACTTATGTATAAAATTTTAGTACGTCTGACCACCCACTAAGGATATAAAATCCCTAAGGATAATATTAAAAAAATTTCTCCCCATTATAAAAAGTATTCTCCATTTTAGAATTTATCTCATTATTAAATAAATTATCCCCATTAAAGAATTATTATCTCATTATTCACCCACTTTATAAAACATTATACACCTTTTTTATTTTAAAAAATTAATAGGAGAGTTCTTATATGTCCTATAAAAAGTTATTGAAATAAACAGTGAAAAAATATAAAGTATTTTATCATCAATAACAAGTGTAGTAACATTCATCAAATGAACAAAAAACATTCAATAAAAAAAATTATATATTTCAAACACTTCCATTAATGTTTCAATAAAATACATCAAGTGTTCAAATAATTCATTTCTTTTAATTTTCATTGTTATTATTTATAGGATTTAGAATTAATGTTTTCATCTTCATGAACAATTTTATGTCCTCCACGTGTTTTTCAAGAGATTCTTTCTGATAAAAAATCAGTTTATCCTAATCTTAAATTAAAATGTCATAGTTAGTAATGACTTCTTCCTAAGATTTTAGTGTCTCTTCAAGAACCAAATTGTTTCTTCATGATCCCAATACATTTCTTCTCTAATTTGATACTTTTCATTATTAATGGTTACCTTTTCTAGGATTTTAACTCTGTTAGAAAGTAATACATTTTGATTCTTTAGGTTAATGATCTCACCCAGAGGAATAAATATCTTTGAATCAACAAAATCTTGATTCTTTTATATTAATTTTAAATCACTAGAATGACTTTCACCTAGGCCATTGACCATTTTCAATTTCTAGGAAGTATTACATTGTAGATTGTTGATGGCAGATGAGGGTTCGTTGAAAATCCTTCTGATATATTCTAATTTTTCTTCATAAAAATTGATAGTATCATCATACTTGTGTGAACATTTTGTGACTTTGTTACATGATTTCTTATTCTCCAAAGATCATTCATCAAAAAACCTAATGTTGGCCTCGAGTTTCATCATTCATGTTCTTTGTATCTTGATTAAGCCTGATCTCTAGTTATCATTCTCATCCAAAAATTAAAAATATCATTCCATTATTGGTAAAAAATTAAGGGGTTTTCACATTATTATGAAATATTGAAAAATATATTTATCTCTTTTTAAAGATATACTTTGATATTAATTTGTGTCTTCTTCATAACCAGGATGTCCAGCACCATGGATTCCCACATCTTCATTATCTAATTTCTGATTTTGATTGATATCAAATCTGGTTTTTTTGTCGTTATTATAAATTTAAATAAATTTATAAGATTTATATCCCATAATTTCATTATTTTAAGGTTTAATTCCTAGGGATAAATATTTTATAGATATTTCTTGTGACGGTCTGCCAAGAATTTTATCAGACTCAGACTATTGATCTTAACTATTTTGTTTTTCACCTTCATCCATTTTTTCTTATTATCCGTCATCGATATTATCTTTAATATTACCCAATTCATAAATATATTAATCTATATAAAAAAACTAAGTATCATCTCATGAGAATTTAGGTGGTGTTGATTCCTCTGCAACTCATTGTTTCTTCATTCCCTTGTCATTGATAGAGGGAGTGATAGTGATTCCGGTACATTCTTTGTCAACTCCCTTCATATTCTTATCAATATCAAAGGTACCTCCCTGTATCTTAATAATTTTATTTTTATTATTACTTTATTTTAGGATTTCATCAATCCAAATATTTTCAAAATGGGATTCAGTAGGATTGAGACAGAAATATGTGTCTCTTTTTTTTCTTCTTTTTCTCTTTTCAACATAGCCATTGCATCGTCAATATAAAAACTTTTCTTCTTTTTCTTTATAGTAGTATCATACTTGTATTGCTTTTATTTTTCAGAAAAAACTATAATAGAGAGTTTTTGTATTCCTTATCTTGTTGTAACTGTCTCTTTTGTTGTTTCAGATTCTATATCTTTAAAAAACATTTTTCATTACAGGTCAAAATTAAGATTCATTCTTTTTACAATATCATCACCAATACAAATAACTCTAAAATTTCTCAAAATAGACTAAAGATATTTTTTTTCAATACTATAGGATTTCATGGATGAATTTACTCAAAATAGCTAGAAAAATAATCTGGTGGGATTTGATTGGTATTGAAAATATAACCCATCAAGTTAATCTTTCTCATCTTGAAAAGATAGTCAAGATAAAAAACAACTTAAAAATTTAGAGTTTCTCTATCTCCAATTTTGTGAATTAAAAATACTTGAATCGAATTTGAAATAAAACTATTATCACGTGACAACGAGGTATTCATCCTTTTATCCTCATGAATATCAAATAGAGACTTTTCATCCCATTCATTAAAAATTTATACCTTTTACGTTGGAAATATTTGAAAAGGAAAAAATGTATCACCCTCTGATGGAACATTTATGAACAATGATTTTTTTCTGGCTGAAATACTTGTCTCACTACCATAGATATGAATGGATACCTTCAAATTACCATCATCAACCTTCAATGTTTTTTATAAATAAATGAATTATTCCACAATAATCATATCTTCATAATTTTTTTTCAACACAAAATGACACACATTCTTGGAATTGAATGATTATCTTCTACAATGAATCATACTTGTTAGATAATTATCCTGTATGTAATATTTCATGAAATAATTTCATATTGGAAAAATCATTCAGTTCCATTTATTTTGGGGTCTTTTTCGGAGACTAAGACATGTGTATGATTGAAATAATTTGAATCCATTAAATATTGGACATAAATATGTAGATTTGAGGATAATCGATGTAGGCGAGGAGGGGAGGGTCCCTTTATCCAAGTGAGGAGAAGTGACACATGGGATTCTATGGTCTATATTAGATCAAGGAGATTCAGTGGTTAATAATAATTTGAACTCTTGATGTTATTTTTTTTAAATATAATATTAAAAATGATGTTAATAAAGGTTTCTTAAAAAATGAATGAATTGAAATACCAAAAATTATAAATGTAATAGAAAGGGTAATCTTAAGAAAATGTACATGTCAGAGTCTCAGAAATGATATACAAGATTTTTCATATTGTTTAATGAAAATTTTTTGTATGATAAAATATGACTTATGAAGAATAAAATTCTCAAGTATGATAAAATAGAATTCATAAGTAAAAAAAACGTGACTAGCCAATTTAAAAATATGATATCTATAAATTTAGAAACTTGACAACGATAAATTTAAAAACCTTAAAATGATACTGGTAAATTTAAATACATTTGAAAACCTTATACCAATAATTTAAAAACATTTAAAAACATGATATTGATACTATGTACTCCCCCTTTGGAGGGGAGTAATTTAATATAAGGATATGGTTTAAACATGTAGAAGATATGAATGATTACTTTAAAATTATCAATCATAACTTTTTTAATGTATTAAAATCTATCATAAGGAATTGGTTTTGTAAATATTTCAGCATGTTGTTCTTGAGTTTTGATGAATTATAAAATGATATATCCTTTATGTGTGAGATATCAAAGAGAGTGATACGTAATATTTTTTTTCTCACGTGAGTGGTGTGCAGGGTTTATACACAATGTTATAGAACTAGTGTTATCAAATAGTATTTGAGATTTTGTAATACTCATTCTATAATCAGTGAGTGTGTGTTACATCCACAACATTTGAGTATAAAAACATCCAGCTGCCACAAATTCAGCTTCAACAGTGGAATTTTCTACATAGTGTTGATTCATACAAGACCAGGAAACTAATAAATATCCTAATAATTGAGATGTTCTAGATGTAATTTTCCTATACATTCCATGGCCTCCAAATTCATCATCCTAAAAACATTTCAATTTTAAATCTTTTCCAGAGGAATAAAACTGTCCCAAATCCATATTTAACTTCAAATAGAAAAAAATTCTTTTCACAACTTTTAAATTAGATTATTTTGGATTTGATTGATATGTTTCACATAATAATACTGAAACCATCATGTTTGGATGACTATCTTATACGTATTGTAGGATTCGTATAACCCCTATAAAATTTGATTGTTTTACTAGTTATCTATCTTCTTCAATTTCTAGATTATTTCAGGATCCAAGTGTAGTACTAATAATTTTATTATTATTATATTAATAACCTTTAAGATGATCTTTAATATACTTATATTGGGGTATATAATTTCCTTATGGGTTTTGAGAAAATATATGACCAAAAAAGAATGTTAACTCACATATCATACTCATTTCGAACTTAGATTTCATAAGATTCATAAATGAATCTATTAAGGATTGCTAAGTTGAAATTAATATAATTTCATCAACTAAAATATTAATTAATTGTTTTTTCTTTAATTATTAAATTTTTCAAATTATTAGGTCCCTTAACAAAATTATTTTGAATAAAACATCATGTTAATCTATAATACGAGACTATATGGGATTGTTCTAGGACATTTAATGCTTGGATATGTTTAAAAACATATTCAGGATGTTTTGTATCTTCCAAACCAGGAGGTTATTCAAAAATATATTTCTCTTGAACATATCCTTTAATAAATTCACACTTAACAACCATTTGAAATTGTTTGAAATTGAAGAATTATAAAAAGGATAAGAGAATATGAATAGATTCATTTCTAGCTACATGAGAATATTTTTCATCATAATATATTCCCTCTTATTGATTACAACCTTTAGTAACTATTCTTTCTTTATTAATAATGATATTCAATTTCAATCAAATTTTTTAAAATCCATTTTACTTATTTTATAGTAATTTATTTACATAGTTTAAATAAGGTCCAAACTTTATTACTTTTAAATTCATTTAGTTCATCATGCATTGATTTTATCCAATATTTATAACCTAGAGCCCTATCATGAATTTTATTTTTGAATATTAAAAGGAATTATAGATGATCTACTTCATTTCTCAAAAAACATATAGTCCTTATAGGTTTATTTTCATCACCAATGATACTATCATGAGTATGATTCTTTTGAAAGAACTGATTTGGGGTTTGTAAAACCTTTTCTGCAGCATAAGATAGAATGTATTCTGGAGTGAATACTTTATAAATATTTTCATGATTATTTTTATTATTAAGAGAGTTTTCTAAGAAAGGTTGATAATAAAATTTGTAAAACACATCAGAAGATGTAGGATGGGGTGGTTTATAAGTTAAGGGATATGTTTCATCAAATTTAGAATCTACCATTTCCCCACTAGTACATGAATTTTTATTGAAAACTCAACAATCCTTAGAAGTAGTTGAATAAGATAAGAAAATACCTTATCCTGATTTGGGTCGGAATTTATGTAAATTATCTTTTGTATTAAAAATGAAATCTTTTCATCCAAATATTTTGAAGTGTAAATCTTTTGGGTTTCATCCAGTCCATAATTAATAAGGTGTTTTATTAAGAAATAATCTAATTAAAACTCGATTTATAGTATAACAATATGTACTCACAACTTCAACCCAAAAATGTTTTCCAATAGAGTATTCACTCACCATGGTTCTTGTGATTTTTTTTAAGAATACGATTTATTATTTCAAATAAAATATTTTATTGAGGAGTTTAGGGTGATTAAAAGTTATGTATAATTCCATTCTTACTTCAAAATGTTTCAAAATCACAATTTTCAAATTCTCCACAATGATCACTATGAATTGTTATCAAAGGTTGGTTTTTATCATTTTAAACTTTGGCTAAAAAGAATTAATAAAATATGAAAAGTATTCATATTTATTTTCTAGAAAATAGACCCATGTATATCTACTATAGTCATATATTAAAACAAAGACATACTTTCCTCAAATACATATATTTTCTCTATGACCAAAATGATATATATGAATAAACTACAAATAATTAGTTGTTGAGACTTCACTAATATATTTAAATCTACACTTATGTTCCTTTCTATATTGATAAGGATCACTACCTTTTGAGGAATCATATCTTAGTTCCATTAGATCCATAACTGGTCTTTTATTAGAGAATTTCTATAGTTCCTAAGATTATAGGGTCAAAATATATTATTCTATAACCACGATTGATCTTCCATTTCATTAAGGAAAAGAAATTCTTGGCTCATATGGTCTTTTACATTTAGTGTGTAAATATTTTATTTCTGATTGGCATAAAGAATTAATTAGTTCTCAAAATTTTGTAATATAAATTTATCATTCCGGAAATTCACAAGGTAACCTTCATCACATAATTGAATAACGAGTATATGGTTTGTATTATGACCCATAACAAATAAAACATTCAAAATCATAGATTTTCCTAGAATAACAATATTACATAGACCAAAAATCATTCATTGAGAATTTTATCCAATTGTAACTCTTCCAAATTTCATTTCTATAATATTTTAAAATAATCATTTATTAGTAGTAATATACTGAGAACTTACACTATCAATGTACCATATGTTTTTGTTGTTGTTACATCATTGTTTCCTGAAAATAATACTATTATGTTCTAAGAATCTGAACATTCTTGGATCCTGATATATTAGAAAGAAAATTTTTGGGAACCCCATTTGTTTTGAAAAATGGGCATTGTGGAATATAAATGAATAAATTTTATTTAAGGAACATTTTTATTCTAATGTCCTCCATATTGAATCTTAGTGAAAAAGGGGAATTTTTATGGATAAAATAATTTTCACAAAAAATAGTTTTGTATGAGTATATCCAATTCTTGAACAATTACCTTATGGGAGACTTTTTTTATCCATTTTATCGAGACATTTTATACCTGTGGTAATTTTTTTCAAAATATTCCTTAACGAAAAGGTTTCAGAAATTAATCCTATAAAAAATTTATAATTCACATTAGTACAAGATTCAAAATTGAGATTTGAATCTAAAACATTTTTCTCTGTAATATATTTTTATAAAATCTTATGAATATTTTAACCTTTACAGAATTAGAATCCACATTTCTTTTGGAAATTTAATTAATTTCAAAACAATTATTATAAATATCTTTAAAAATATATATGAAAATAATTTTTTATAAACATTTATTATAGAATTTTCCATATCATGTTTCTTACTAACTTTTAAATTTTAATTTTCATGTAATTTGGGAAATATAGATACTTCTTCATTTGAAGGAAAACAATTATCTTATACTGAGGAATTATCTTCATCAGAGTAAATATAACCATATTAATCAGGATAATTAGAATTTAGAGACATATTGGTAAAGGATTTAGTAGTGTGTACCTTTTCCATGAAACAATTATTTTCAATAGGTATTCTAGAAGGAAAAAATATTCTTAGTCTAGTGTTTTCATTGTATGAGTATTCATTTGAAGAATATTCACCACTTGCACACCATGATTCATTATCCTTTAATACTTCTCTTAAATTTTGACTTATTGTTCTTTTTATGATTCCTTTAAGAGTGAATTTATTTCCTATATTTTATTTTCATCTTTGGGAAATCTGGTCTGATATGGCCATCTTTCTTATACTCATAACAAGAATCTTTAGAATCTTTATTATCTTTATTTATTTTATATTTTCTTTATTAGATTTTCTTTTTTCCAAAAATTTTGTTCATCCGTCGAGGATGATTAGATAAATTATTCTCTGAATGTTTTCATTCACCTAAATCTGATTCAGTCACAACTTTATTTACCTCTGTAGACATAAATATATTCTCAGGAGTCTTAGATTTGTTCTGAATTACAATAGTATTAAAAGCATCTCCAACATTCATTTTATAGGGTTTTTATACATCTATTTTCAATATATTTTTCAAGTTGAAAATTATTTACAAATAATTCATCAAGAATAAAATTTATAAACTTTCATTATTCATAAAGATCAAAATTTTTTGAATCCTAGTCATTAGGAATGATGTATATGATCTGTTCAACATGGGGTTCATCATCTAGTACATTATCTCCTATGTATTAAAGACTATTCACAATTGTCATAAATATTTGTTTTACCTTACACAGAGGTTCTCCATAAGGAAACTCCAAATCATTATAGTCTACACTTATCATATCCCTTCTTGTATCATTCAGTTTAGATGTAGGAAATTGAGTAATCTTCAGTTTCTTCCTAATATTATTGGATGATTGAAAAAATAAATTATGGATATATATTTCTAGTCATTGAACATTGTAAAGTATTTTTTACCTTGTAACTCAATTTATACTCTTGATTCTCTTGATTAATAAAGGTTTTGACTTCATTCTTATGAATTTCATAATCTCTAGTAAGAATAACAAAATTTTCAACACCAGTATTGATAAAAAAGGTTTTCATTATGTCTCCAGAGTATTCATAGTCATTATCATCAAATATAGGTGGAATTGTAGGATTGATATTTTAAATAGAACCAACATTAAATATTACCATCTTAAGAAGAATATAAATTTTTTCCCCATACTACATGTTATTATAATGGATATTTATCAACAAAATGTTTATATGATTATTATAACTAACATGAATAAGTAAAGATTCAATTATATGAGTAGTGGAAACATTCTCTGATAAAAAATATTGGATCATAATTTATATGCATATGGAAAAATAAAATAGGTGGGGGTGAATTCTATGTTTAATGACATGAAATTTTATTCTTTAAAATGATTTAATTTAGATAATTTTAACTAATTCAATTCAAAAAACCTCTTAATGTTTTTAACAAATTGATCACATTGAGCCGTGGTTATGATTAAAAAGAATATCATAATTATTTTGGATACAATATGTATTCCATATTTCATAATTCAAATTAATAATATTCATAGTTGAAATAATTTAAAAAGAGTAAGCATGTAAAAGATTATCATCACTATGGTTATAATGTTCAGAGGAAAACAATGCAACAATTCAAACCAAAATTGTATTGAATCATATTTGAGTAATCAAAAATATCCTAAGCACCAAATTATTTAATCAAAGTATTAATAAAGTATCATAATCAAATTTTTATTATGATCAAAAATGGATAATAGAAATATGAATAACTAATAAAAATCTATTTCTGTTCCAATGTAGCTGAAATGTAAAATAATTCAATACTTTTAACCCAAAGAGAATGGTATCCTTTAACCATGGATAGTGGTACCTTTATTTATAATTTCATGCTTGTCAGTATTACCCACACCAGGGTAAGTCCTCGATACAATGATGACATTTTGAATTGCTATCCCTGCAAGTCCTCGATTAAAAAGGTAATCAACACATCTATCTTCTTAGCCTCAAAAGCCCTCGACGTAAAAATGATCGACACATCTATCTTTCTATCCCCATAATCCTTCAATCGTAATAACCAATGATTAGTTTCACACTAAGAAAACTAAAATGTATTTAATTTCAAAAGTATATAGAATGAGAAGTTCATAACTTTACTTCAGGGTTTTTCAAATGAAGAAGATATTTAAAAGAGATATCATAGGATGTCTCGAATTCTTCAAAAGTCCTGATCTCATCCAAATGACCTGGTATTTATAGTCCTAATACCAATGGTCATATTTTGGCTCCAACAGTCTGATTTCATCCTAAAATCTCATAGGGACATAGACACATGTCACTCCAATGACGATCATGTAACTGAAATAATGACATCTTTTTATCATGCATATCAAAACAGAGTACATGACATCATTTTGATTAAATGGTTTTCTATTCAATATAAAAAAATGTTTTCTGGTCATGACAAAGTGGGTACAAATATAATATGTATCTTCTAATAAAATATAAAAGTGAATAGTAAATGAGTATGATGATTTTTGTTAAGATAATGAATATAAATTATCTAGTCATTATGATAATGATCGGTGTGTACAATGAAATTCGTAAATAGTGTGACAGATATAAATTATGGTCAATGAGTACAATATAAATTATACTCAGCCTCATTATGATAAATATGGAAATTGTCAAAACTATATTTTTGGTGTCTAAGATATTTATCATACTAAGTATGAAAACCATAATGATAGTCTTGTAAAACAAAATGCTAAGAGTAAATACAATAAAACAACATATGAATTAATTTGAAAAGAATGTTTTTGATTTAAAAATAATAAAGGAATAGAAAAGTAAAAAATGAGACTTTTTATCAACAAGAGTAGGCATACCACACACATGGTAGTCCTTGGTCTAAGGTAATTGTACAAATGAACACATATCAAAACACTAGTATAATGAATAAATATAAAAAAATAGTACTATAGATGCCTGAATTACATCTGTACTATAATAAATTACAAAAATTAATACAATAAAATAGAAAGGGGAATAAATAATTCCACAAAAACTATTAAGTAATCCAACCTACTAAAAACAAGGGACCAACAACCCAAAAGAAACTATATTATCCATATGTGATCCATTAATTAAAATTAATCTTAAACTAGTATTGGTCCACCGAAGACACTAGTGAATGGTCTATCATCTTTATAAGATAATATATGTATAGTAATATCTAATGCAGGGGTGAGTATTAACATGCCTAGTTGGAAACCTCAAAAAACCTGAACCTAAAGAACAAAAAAGATTAGTTATATCGTATTCATGAAGGTATGTAAATAATAATATGAGATAATAAACATGAACTATCATTTTAAGGTCACAACCATACATCCATAATAGGATTCTACACGAGGATAAAAGGTAACATGCAATTGGGAGATCTCACTCCAAGAGTCTTTCAAGAACTGATGTCACTCGTCCAAGATTACATAATCACTAGGTCTTACCAATAAGTAGTACCAAAGAATGTGAGAGGGATCATATAATATTATCACTCTTTGAGAATAAAATTTCTTCAATATAATAGATATTGATACATATATAGGGGATCACACTGATGTCCAATGGGAGACACTTAACCCGAACTAGAATAAAATTATAACATGGGGATTGATTTCCCCTGCATATAATCAAGTGATTTCGGACCTACAAAGGGAAGATGAATGGAAACATGGATTGAACCCTTAGGAAACATGTAAGGATTATCACACTAGTCCACCATAGGGATATTGTCTATTTTTCAAAATGCGATGTTTCATTGAACCATCATGGAGGAAAATTGAGGAAACTCACTGTAATGAAATAGGAGGGAACACATAAAAACTGATATGGTTTTAGGGAACACAACAAATATCATGCCACATACAAAATGGGAAGATAAAAAACTATAAATTCCCCCATATGGACTAAATGAAATTTACCACGAGGTACATGGCATGTCTATCTATGTATATCAATTCCCATGTCTCTTCATCTCATATATAATGTCTCTATACAGATATAAAATATGTTCACTATGATACATGGCTGGTAGTGGTGAGGAAGGAAATTGATGTAAACTTTCTATTATTGGTTGGGTGCTCTATACTATTGTTGTGTAATCTAGTCACACTCATGTACATTGACCATGTCTGAACCCATACCCAGGAATTTTCCAAAATATACAACATATTCCCCTATACAAATAGAGTGTGGGGTAACATGTACTCCAAGGCATGTAATCCCTCCAGTCAACGAATTTTTCACTAATTGTTAGACATTGTCTAAGAAAACCATATTTAATGTTATTATACATGTCTTACAGGACATGTACTCCATGTAAATGCTGAGATGTAAGGATACGGGTCACACAACGTGTGATTACACAATATGATGTTTTGTTTACGTTGATTTCTTTGCATGTACTCCACGTATGTCCTGATCTTGCTAGATAAGGGTCACCTGGGGTATGAGTAAATCACATGGAATGTGATATTTAACTCATCATGTATCCCTAAACACTACAGAGAGGGGACTATATGGAATGTTTTTCTTTGGACTACATGTCATGTAGTTCAAAATTTCACAAAAATTCCATTTCATCATGTGACTTCCTATATGCCTCCATCATTTCTATTGATTCCACTAAGAATCATGCAGTATTTTTTGGATCTTGTTTAACCACAATCAATGGATAATTTTTTTTATATTTCATAAATTATTCAAGGAAAAATCAATTGTGATCACCATCTCATGTATCAACGTAGTCAGGGAACTGAAACCATACCACTATTGCCATTATTTGGACAAGGTGTCACTATGTACAGAATCCAGTAACATATTGATTAAAATCACCCATCACATGTCCATTTTAGAGATCTGATCAATCTGTTTCACAAATGCATTGTCTCTCGATCCATTTTCAGTTTCCCGTTATCATCACCAGACCTATGTTGTGCCTCCAACTCCTAAAATTATAACAAAGACCAATATTACTAATAGTAAAGAATAAATTCATAATGATCACCCCTCTCAGGTATTTTTTAACAATAAACCAACTTAAATAATGATGATTAACATCAATAAAATATGGAGAAATCGAAAAGACACAAAGTGAGAATTTAATAAAGGCCATTTTCATTTGGAAATCATCATAAAAATAAAAATAATTGTGGATTATGAATGAATAAATAATCAATTAGAAAAAATATCAAAATCTTAGATCTAGGAAGAGAAATATGACTTTGGATAAAGAAACAATGATTAAACCATGAATTAATTTGGAAACGATTAATTTGAATTGGTCTTAATGCATAAATGGACATAGAACTTGAAAATCAAACACTATACCTTTGGATTGAATCAATTATAGATGAATGATGTTCCTATATCAATTTTTGGAATGATTTAAGAGCTCCTTAATTGATGATGAACCTTATAGTATGTAGATAATCATTCATATTACCATCCTCCAATGCACTCTTCACTCGATCCATCTATCTGATCTCTCCACACAAGCTCAACAACCTATAATTCTCTATAGGGTTGTACTTTTTACCCTAGGTAATTATCCAAAACATGGTTTATATAGAGGGATATTTATTTTATGCTAGGTAATAAATAAAAAGATAATAAATACATTTATTTATTTATTAATCCTCCCATATCCTCTCTAAAACCAAATAATTGATGCAAAAAAATTTATATCACTCATATAGTAAACCCCCACAGTCTAGATTTAATGGTAGTATCATATTTTTCGTTTGATACACCATTTGGGAGATATTAGATTATATAAAAAAATAAATTATCATGACATAATATATTTAAAATTTGTATTATACCAACACCATGACTCAATGGGCCTACATTTTAATGCCCCGACCCCAATTACCCAGAGACAGTGCATTATTTTAATAAATTATCATGATTATAAGGAATCAAGTCCTGATGTACTAAAATATTTAGCAGTCATGGAAAATATGTAACATACAACAATGATACATTACACATTATAAAATAAAAAACAACATAAATAATTCTTTTATAATTCCATTATTCCCATAGATTAAACCTGTGTATAAATCGTAATACACTTCTTCATGACCTACATTAGGTGAAACAGACAAGAAAACACCTCCTGCCTCAAAATCTAGAGGTTGGAGGTGACAATTGGAATAATAATTATACCATCAATAAGTTGTGTCCATTTTATTCTTGATAATAGATACATTGTCTAATATCTATATAACAAGACACAGTCTAAATAATGTTACCCCTCCTAACACTAACTAGCACAAGTGTGAACAACAAGACCTACTATAAAGGGCCTCATAATGGTTTATTTGTATAGTCTATTGAAATCAATTATTGTATGTGAATTTATCTTGTGGAAAATGTTTCTTCCAAGAACCTTAATAATCAATGAGACCTGCATGGAGAATGTCCTATATCACCGATAAATTATGGTCAGACCAACCCTTGGTCAATGGGTGATAGTCAGTACTTAGAAATACCTATGAACTAGTGCCTTCTATAACACATATAAAACCATTATTTAAAATGAGAACCCATGTTTAATATAATGATATATAGAAATGATAGAAGGAATATAATCGCACATATTGAAATTATTTTATGTTCATATACTGGGAAGGTCTCCTTGATTTGTAGGAAATGAGAAACATTCAGCAGCATATCCCCAATTACCCAAACATTGTCACTTCCTCGAGGGGAATTTAGAAATACCATCCTAATATCTATAGTGACATCATCCAATTTAAATTTGGAATCAGTAAGGGATATAAGAGACTAGAAAACTACTAATTCTCTACCTTTACCTTCTAACTAGTGGAAAATTGATTAAAAAACTCGTTATCTAATTCTTCATCCCCATCCACCAATACTAGTGGTGTAAGTGACGATAAATCATTGTACATCTCAGGTTTACTGCCCAATTGGGATCATGAGAGTATCACATTAGCTCCTATTGTATGTATATTGGAACCTACATGTTCCCTTAAATTGAAAAAATCTCATCCCCATTAACAACCCAATTAGGTGGTGGGTCATCACCTAAAACACTTTTCCTTGGTATTATCCTTTTGGATTAGAATGATCTGTCATCATTACATATCTATAAGATAATAAGTCACATTAAAAGCAATATGAATAAGATTATTATGAAACAATTAAACCAATAGATGTATTTTCAAAAACAACACAATTAACTACCAATTTCTAATTCCTTTTTGAATTAAATTTTTCTAACTCTTATGACTCATTGTATCAACCACTACATTACTGTTTCCAAGGTGTATAACAAATATCAAAATCAAAATACAGAAGGTACTCAACCTATCATCACTATATGAGATTAATGTCTTGATAAATGAATATATATTAGAGGATTTTATGTTCTATGTATACAAAAAGCCACCCCTCATACAAATAATTCCTCCATGAGAATAGACATGAACATAAATTACTAGATTGAGATAACGTGTTGGGTAATTATACTCATCTGGACTCAACTAGAAATACATGTACTTCATAAATAGACCCCCTTGCTTCAAAATGGATCCTAGACTAATGCCTAATGCACCAAAATATATAGTGAATCATCTACCATATATAGGTAGAATTAGGATCCGGGATGATGTCCTCCTTCCATTCATATCCTGAAAGGCCTCTCACAAGCTTCAGGACATATAAATATGATACCCTTATTTTATATGCCTAAAATAGTTTATTCAAGTCATTAGATTTCTTGGATAAAATAATTATAGAATTTATCTATCCCTATGAAACTCTAAATGTGAAAAACATTCATAGTATTCTCTCAGAAAACCATGGTTCTCACCTTCTATAGAAAAAAACAATATATTGGTATATGATAATACCCATAAAGGGGTCTTTATCAATATATAAAAATAATTTTGTGACATTATCATATATATGGTGCGCTCTTAGTTTATTAAATATTATTTAAAAGTATTTTCCATGATTATATTGAGTTTGGGAATACACCAAGATGTCATCCAGGTAAAAAACTATGAAAGAGTCAATGTATGAGTGGAAACCATATTCATAAAGTCCTTAAAAATAGTTGGTATGTTTATGATACCGATTGACATTATGTAATAATATTGAAGGTGATATTTAATTCATAATGAAATATATGGCATATAGAAGGGTATAACCCTTACATGTTGATATCGTGACCTTAAATAAATCATTGAGAGTACCATGGATCCTCTGAGATGGTCGAAGCGATCATATATATGAAGAAGTGGGTATTTGTTTTTCATAGTAATCAGATTTGACCTTTAGTAATCAACACATATCATATGGGCCATGATAGAGCTAATATTTTCATAAATTTTTACATTTATTTCAATTTTTAACCCTCCCAATTTATCAATTTGATTATATTGGCATTAGTTTAGTATATATGGTGTGTTTTATGCAAAAATGTTGAAATTTCATGATTCTTGAGTTTTAACAGAATTCATTCACTTTGGTATTTAGAGCATATATTTTAAAATATTGATCCAATTTGCATGATAATTTTCATAGGATTTATTGATTTTTTGTTTTAAATTTATTTTCTATAGAATGAGATAATTTGAATATCTAGAGGCCTGGATAAATCAGTCAATTTTGAAAACTTCTCTAGATGATAGGGTGGACCCACCTCCATAAATGAGATATAAATCCAGACACACAACTCCAATTGATGTTATTCTTGCTAGTTATGAAATATAAAACAGATACACATTTCACTAATAAATTTTATAGAGTTATTATATATTTAGTGTCTATTGGACACTTATAATTGAATGAATATTTATGAATCATTCTTATAGAAAGGTATCTCAGAATAATTGGGATATGAAATCTTCTACACATAGAGGATAGAGTGGAAATATAGAATTAAAATGAAATATATAACTTGGAATAAATTTCAAGAAGAACACATTTAGTGATTCGACCAAAATGAATGGGCAACACAAACCAGCTTTTGAAGAAAAAATAATGGATCTGAAATTTCAATGATTGAAACCCATAATGTACTAAAAAAAATAATGTTATGTTATGATTCCCTAAAACCTCATAAATTTATATATATAAGATGATAATGTGGATTAAATAAAATATCGATTAGTTAGAGAATCTTTGGGTATTGGATTCTACAATAAGATTTTATTTATTTTATGTTTATTTTAGTTTGTTTTTAACATGTAAAGTGCATTCATATGTTTATTAAAGTGATCCCCTTTTCTTCTAACATCTCTCATTATCTTCCAAATCTAATATAATTCTCTCTGTTCTATATTTCTATTTTTGTCTCTATTTACATTTAAATTGAAAGTGATTAACATAAGGCTTGGACGTGGTGGAGTTTTCATGGAGATCTTTTTTATTGTGCTTCAATTTAATATTTATTTAATCAATTTGTAGTGGATGTGATAGAATTTGTTGGGTGGAACAGTAATTGAACACAAAAGTATTTCCAATTCCATTCATTTTCATTGATTAATTATTTTCCCCTCCCTTCTCTTTGGAAAATTTTTTATACGGGGGAGTTCAGGTTGCCTGAATGGATGAAACAACATATGGTGGATCAGGTTACTTAAAATGTTCATTCATAATTTACGTGTTATCCTTTTTTATTATTGTTGGAGTTGTGGTTTGGTTCACCTAATGAATGAAAAATCCCACCGGCAATAAATCAAAGGAATGAAATTTTTTAATGGGGTTTCATAAAACAAATTATCAAATTTAGTTTAGAAATTAATGATTAATGAACCTGCATCATCAAACCCTACACCAATACCTCTATTTCTAATCTTCATTCTATCTATATCATTATATAGTTATAAATTTTCATTACATAATTTTAATTTCATGTTTTCCAACACCTAAAAAATCGATTTTTTCATAAATAATATAAAATCCAAAATAAATTCGATTTGGTGGACTAGAATTAGTGATTGAACTAACTATAATTCTCCTCCAGTAAGACAACACTGATTATCCATTGTGATACACTAGGAAAATAATTTCTTTTTTCCACGCCCCACGATATGCGTGAATCAATACTATCATTGTTTCTTGCTAACTATTTATTATTTCGACCACTTTTTCTATTGTTACATTATAGAAAATATTTTAATGTTTTTCATTAAAAACCCTAAAAAATATCTTCCACGAGGTTTTCAAATACTCATTTTTTTGGATTCATAGAACAATAACTCACTTGTACAAGAGAGAGAAATGGTATATAAAAAAATGAACTCTAATGAAGATCTATGTCTCTTATGATAATGGACATGTAAAAGAAAATAGGGATATGGAAATGTATATCACCTAAAGATTTAATGAGAATGACTGATAAACATCAACTTGACTTCATAAATCCAAGTCCAAGAAAAAATTATCAATGGTTTTCACCAATTTCAGTGAGGAAATTCAAGACGTTATGGCCAAACATGAAGTGGAGGAGCCCAACTACATACCATAAATTTTCACCATCTGACTCCAAGAGGAACTCATAAATGAAAAAAATATTGAATCACAACCATCTCCTGGAGATTATATTTCTATAAATTATTTTTTTCAAATTTTATTCAATATAATATTAGTATAAATATTAAATGATTTGAATTTATTGAATTAGAAAATAATTTATTTTTATTATTAGAATATGATGAAAGGAACAAGAATTTTTTGAGGAAAACTTGGATCTACATATATTTTTTGAACATACATGTAAGGAAGACCATGATAAAATCCAAGCAGTTCAGCATGATGAAATCAATATAGAGGATGATGGTTATGAAGGGGGAATATTTTTTATTGTTAAAATTCTAATTTTATTCATGTAAAATCACCAACATAATTTTCCATTGATCATTCAATTCATGCATCCCAATTTGAGACCAAACTGGAAGAACAAGAGGAGGTTTCACAAGTACCAACTAAGAATTTGGATTATCCATACTTCATTATATCCCTACCATGAATGCTATATATAATTGTGAAGTGTATGGATCTAGTATACTAAATCCATGGATCATTACTCACAAATAAAATATATGGAAGATATGAAAAACCATATGTATTGGTTAAATTACAAGAAGATCCACCCACCATCAGAATATGCATAACAATAGGTACTGGATTATGGAGGTAGTAAGTATTTTGGTCCCACTTGGGGGATCATACCAAGATTTATATTTAAATTATTTCTAAAAATTTAGATTTCAAATTCGGTCTTAGGAATTAGTCCAACATTCAGCCCAATCCCTCTTATATTTTTGATCTTAAATTAAATTATCCATGTACATGATTGGGTAATTTTATTTTGTAGTTCCATGATGAGACAAGGAGGCCTCAAATAAACAATGAGGAAGGAGTAATAATATTCAATTCAAAATGGAGATAACTTTTATTTATTATCTTTTAATATCTTAAATTTTTTTCCATATCATATTTTTAGTTTTAAATTATAATTGAATGGCCATGATTGAATTCATGCTTTAATTGACTTATCTAGGACACATTTGTTTCTTAGGATTTCAATTATTCCATGTTTTATATTTCAATGAAAATTAGATTTAATGATTAAAATTGATAATAATATTATTAATTTGAATCATGGATATTAAAATTAGGTCATACGGTTTAATGAAATTAGTTGATTCTTGTAAATGAAATTTCCCTATCATTATCCATTCATTGAATTTCTAAAATTCACCAGAATTTGATTTTTATTATTAATCATTCCTTGACTGATTGTCCAATTTTATAATTCCAATTCCCAAGAGGATTTATGGACAAAGTACTTCCTTTTTATTCTTGAGATTATTTATTGAGTGATCCTGAGACATGTCACCAACCATAACTTTCATTTGATATCAAGCACTCTGCTTAATAGATAAACCTCCACCTTGAGAATTAATTGTAAAACATCAAATCCTACCAATCTTAAGCCTCATTGACATTTGAACCTTTAATGAAATCCCTCATGCATTTATGTAACGTTTTTTATAAAACAATTAGAGATGTAGTTCCTCTAAAAGCCTATGGATAAGGATAATATTCTCATGAAATGATCATAACTAAACATTAATTTTATCATTAGTGATGAGTGAGATGGTTTAAAAGAGTGGTAGATCATTATTTAGAGTGTTTAATAATAATTAATTGATGGTCTTAAATGAATGAGAAGATAAGTACCACCATTATCAAAAAGGATAAAGTAAAATAAATGAGATGATTTATAATTTTCAAAATGAGAAATTAAATTTATATTTTATATGTATTTTTGAAATCTATGTTTAATATTGAATTTTTTTATTTTATTTCTTTGTAAATTGAATATTAGAAACATTGGTGCCCTGTGATTTTCAATGTTGGGATATTATGATTGAGGACAAGCATGAATTAAGCGTGGGGGATTGATATAGATAATACTTTCATCATTTTATGTATATTTAAATTATTTAAACACTCTATATTTATCAATTTGATATTATTTACATCAATTTTGGATTTATGTTTTGTTTATAGTAAAATGTGGTAGTTGATAAATTCTATAATTAAAAAAATATCCAATTTGGTATTTTGAGAATATATTTTAAAATATTGATCCAATTTTAATGACTCATTTTCTTATGATTAGATGATTTTTCAGCTTCAACATTCATTTCTTTAGAGAGAGATAATATGAAAATCTAGAGTCCATAAAAAATAAATCATTTTGAAAACTTCTCTTGAGGAAAAAGTGGACCCCAGCTTCTTAAATGGGGTATAAATTGGAATACAGACCTCTAATTGAGACGATTCTATATTTTTAGGTAAAATTACTCTGTGAAATGTGTCACCAATAAATTTCATGGAGTTATTCAATCATTAAAGAGAACATTTAATGCTAAAAATTGAAAGAATTTTTATGAATCGTTTCTTCAAAAAAAAAATATTATTGTAATTGGGATATAACATATTATGCACATATAATATGGAGATGATGTATGAATTTCATATGTGAAACATAATTTTGAACAACATTATATGATACCACATTCACTAATTCGGCCAAAACAAAGGGGAAACATGTTCCAGCTTTTGAAGATAAAATTTTGGAACAAATATTTCAATGGATGAAAACCCATTATGTCCCAAAACAAATTAATTGTCCTTTATGTTTCCCAAAATCCTCTTAAATTGTTATAAATAAAAGTATAGGGTGCATTGAAAAAAATATATATTTTCTAGTGATGATTTTTATGAAATTTATTGCTTTAGTATTTTTCATTATTTTCATTTTTAGTTTAGTTTTCTCTTACCATGTGACGTGAATTCATATTGTTAATGAATGTTTTCCCTTTTATTCTACCATATCTCTTTCTCTTACAACCCTAATCTAATTATGTGTCTTCCACATTTCTTTTGGGGTCTTTTTTCACATTTCAATGGGAAGTGACTAACATAAATCTTGTCCTTGCCTGAAATTTCATGGAATTATTTATTATTAAGCTTCAATTATACGTGTTTTAAATCTATTTGGGTGGATTCAAGAGTATTAACAGGGTTTGGAGGTTGTCCAACATGAAATTGTTTCCAATCACATTCCTTTTCATTGATTAATTTTTCCCTCCATTTTCTCTAGAAAATAATTTATATGGTGGATTTGGGGTTGCCTTAAGGGATAAAACAACACACTCTTGATTTGGGTCTCTTTATAATTTCATTCTCAGTTGAGGTGTTATCCAATTTGACTATTGGATGAGGTATGGATTGGTATGACGAATTCGTTTTAAAATTCCTGAATCCATAAATAAAATTAAAGTAATTAGTTAATGTTGTTTCATCAAATGAATTATCAAATTGAGTTTAATAAAAAATTAAATAATGAATGAACCAACACTGTCAAAACCTAGACAATGGTTTTTCTCTCTAATCTATATTCAGTATGAATATTCATTTAGGTTTTAAATCGGCCTTAAATTATTTTAATTGAATGTGTTCCAAAACCCCCAATGATGATATTATATTAAATAATATAAGAAAATAAATATTTTAAGTGAACTAAAATTAGTTATTGATCCAAATATGAGGAGACCCTGGTTATCCACTAAGATACATAAGGAAAATAATATTTTTTTTCATTCCTTATGACATGCGCACAATATGAGCCATCTACATTCTTGGTGAAATGAATTGGTGAGCTCCATATAGAAGTACCACGTTAGATAAACCCTATATCTTCCACATCCTATTAATACCTAGTGAGATCTTAAAGCTCAATAGAATCTATCCTGTAAGGGGGAATAGATACCTATGATGCTCCTTGATCTAAATCAATGGTAAAAACTTCCCCTATAATTCCCCAAAACTAGATAACACTCAACAATACCCAGAACCATTTTTTCCACATGGCCTCAAGAACATCTACAAAAATACCATGAGTTGCAGACTAATAGCGAGTGCCTAGGGTGTTTCTATGGGGATACTATTCCCTCTCACTAGAGTTTAACTTAAGGGAATATCAATAACATACAATATAGGAATAATTAAATCATAAATATAATTGTTGATAAGATGAAATGGATAACAATAAATTCATAGGTGTCTCATATAAAATGATGATGATACATGGATCTACAAATATATCTGAAATAGGTACACACCAGTAAAGTACAATAATATTTTGAAAAAATAAAAAATATTGAAAGTGGTATCTGTGAATAGAATCATTAGCCTTAGACCGGTCTCATGAAACCCTAGTCCTAAGCATTCTAAAAATCCAATCATTTCACAATTGACACTTTCCTCTATCGTGACCTGCATCCAAATAATCTGTTTGGGTAGCCAAAAGCATCCTGAAAAGGTTTTGATATATAATATGAATAGGTAATGACACAATTACATATACAATCTATGTTGTGAAATATAAATAGATAGTATTTTTCAACTAGAAAAAGAATGTAGTATATAAATGAAAAGATCCCATGGAATTACTACTAAAAAGAAAGTGATACTGAATATCCTCTAAATTCTCCATATAAATGATGGAAAATCCCAAAATAGGTAATCTATTATAAATATAAATAAAAAAATGGGATCTCCATAAATCCATACATATCATGTCAATCACAAACATTCCATATAGTGAATTGTAGGAGTAACCATGACTCCGATGTTCAACCAAACATATCATATTTCTCATATTCATGCCTTATAATAATTCTATCACACCATGAAGGGATGGATCCATTTTGTAGAATACCAATTCATTCTCATTGATTCCTAGGAGAATCAAGATGAAAACTCAGTTAGGATTGAGATGGGTTCTAAGGAGCATGTCTACTGTCTATCTCTATTTATAAACCAAGACAAATTAGATCCCAGGGGTAGAATAGCCTGAGGAATCCCACATTTTCAATACCCAAGAATAATATTCAATCCATGGTGTCCACTCCTATATTAATGATCCATGTAGATCTATACATGGAATCTAAATGGAATCAAGACCCTTGGTATAACAACCATGGCGTCTACAACCATTTTAAACATAGCTCATCTCATTCAATAAAAAACCATTTCCATCTCATACCATGAGTGTACCCACTCATTATCCACATTTCATAATCAAAGGAAACCAATGATTATATCCACTCATACAAAAAGTTCCAAATAATCCATTAATAAATTCAATTTCCATATATCAATTCAATTCAAAAGCATCAATATGGAATGGAGGTAATACATCTCTTAACTATGTAATTAAATATCATTCAAATAAATTGATACTTCCTATAAGTAGAAATGACTAAAATCACACCCTATGGGGGGTTATACATGTGGAATAGGAAAAGGTCACACCACATAGGTGAACTTGGTTGGGGAAATAAACTGCAACACATCCAATGGGTATATAAGGGATTCCCTAATAGGCCCTAATTAATGTAATTTAGTTTATCATTTCAATTTTAGGGCTACACAAGAATGTATGATTTGTGTAATGATAGTATCTTGGTCTATAAATCACAAAAACCAATTGGAGAAGTATTTACCACCTACCATAGCTCAATTATATAGTTTTCGACCATTATAAACTCTTGATTCGACTTATATCTGGAGAATAATGAATAATGTATGAAGAAGGTAAAATTAGGTAATATTAGGTTTCACCGAAATAGAACATATGATACTAAGAAGAATGGTAAATAACTATAATAAATTTGATAATCAATTATTTGGATCTAATGAGATGATTGATGCTTGAATAAATGATGGGGTGGAGCAGTTATCTCAAATCCAAGAATAAGAACGAAGGGGAGATATCTAAAAATGGGTTTTCTGTGTGGGATATTGAATGTAAAATTATGATTAAAATGTATTTTAATTTTATTTAAAATAAAAAAAATAAAAAATAATTTGGTTCATGAAATTTAACTAACCGTCCAACAACCATGTACAGTTAGCTGTAGGAATGGAGAAAATCACATGGTTTTTCTGCACAGTTTAACTAACCATCCCAAAATCCAATCTAAAAATTATAGATGTTCCCACATGACTGTGTGGTCCAAATCACACTATTTTCTATGACCATACAACCTCCATACTTTCTACCCATTCCTCGCACAATTCGTCAGACAGTATGACCTACCCCGCATTGTTTAAACTAACCGTATTCCAACAAAAACATCAATACAAAAGATGGTTTATGGGCTCCAAACAATCCCCAAACACCCTCGAAACAACTTTGACTAAATTGGGTACTAATATTATGCCACATTAAAAAATTTATAACAAAATAAAATGGATTCATACCTCTTACAAAAACATCGGTTCTTACAATATTCCCCATTAAATCAATTCATCCTCAAATTACCATATAAAGGGTGGTTAATAATTGTTTGAGATCAACTCAATCCACTAAGCAGATGAATCAGTGTCTAACTCCCATGTCTTTTCCTGTAAAGAGCCATGCTACAATAACAATAAAACTAGAGGAATTGATCATCCTCTAAGAACCATTTTACTACTGTCAATGATTTAATAGGATGCTCCTCAAAGGAAGTAGATTCCAATAAATCTACCTCCTTAATAAGAAAAGCATGAGATAGTTCTGAATGATAATGAAACCATTGAGATACATGGAAGAATGAATTAATGGCTCATTAACTCTGAGTTAACTGCAACTAATAGGCTACTGGAATGACTCTACCAAAAATATAGAATGGTCTGACTTATTGTGGTGAAATATTATCAAGTATATACATTCTACTGTGTCCAATACTTGAGAAACACACAAGAAAAGATGTTCCCAAAAATCAAAATCTAAATGTTGTATGATGAAATCCATGTATGATTTCTATCGATATAATTTGATAGCCATCCGCTTCAAAATCAACTAGAACTACATAGAAGTCTTCTACAGGAGATGTAGTCAAAGTAAATTTATCTTGCCTGCCTCTAATCAGTGAAGGTGTGATCAACATGGACTACCATAAAAATCCTTATATGGTTCAATCTGTATTTTATAGTGATAAAATTTGTTGTAGATGAGATAAACTTGTGGTATATAACTATCCCAAGATCCACGAAAATTTATGATGCATTCCCACAGTAAGTCCTCAATCACCTATATCCTACACTCTAAATGGAAATCAGTCTGGGGGTGGTATTCTAGTCTCAAAAGCACCATTCTACCTGACTCTCACTTTAAACTATGCTAGAAACAAGAATTAGAGTGGGTTTACATATCAGGAAAAATAGTCTGAAGGACCTCATGATGTCATACTGTCTCACATATAAAAAACCTCCCTATCACATCAACATTTAAGGTCTAATTGATCATAAATAAATGAGGAACCTTCTTTATAATGTAAACAATAACCCAAAAATATCATTACATGGAGGTGAACTTAGTAAACTCAACCTGAAATCCAATACAACAACATCCCATTTACACTTGGAAATATATAATTTCTATAAAAGCCCAGATGTTTGATGACGTTCCATCTTCACCTACGGACATGTGGAACACCTCATGAAAAAACTAGCTACATCTATTATCATACCCAACCACCAGTACTTATGGAGTATATCACGGTACATCATGGGGACACCATGGTTCAGTACCCAATATGAGTCATGAAACAATCGCATCAACTCATCATGTATTTCCACAAGAACCCAAATGTGACCATGGATATATAGAATCTCATTATTTCATATGATATAACAAGGAGGTGTATCCTCACCTAACACACTATCCCACATGACTAATCCCTATGAATATGATATAGTCTTTATCCTATCTCTATCTATTAGGGTAGGGGTCACATCTATGGATGATATAAAATTCATCCCTTGATTTTCCTACCTCACCAAGATAATTAGAGAGAAGAAATCCATGATCATCCAATCACTAATATCCAATTTAACTTCCTATATCCGAGTCCCTCTTCTCAATACATCAGCCACTACATTGTCTTTACCAGGAATTTAAGAATGATATAAGTTAAAATATTTTAGGTAATAAAACACAATTCATTGTCATAGATTTAGATCTCATTGTGTAAATATTTACTTGAGGCTTTTGTGGTTTACGTACACCACCAAATATTCTCCCAGAAAGTAATGCCTCCTGTAATGGAAAGCATGAATGATTGTTGCTTACTCAAGATCATTCATTAGGTAATTTCTCAGTGTGGTCTCAACTTTTGAGACCCATATGCGATGAAAATATCCCCATACATTATCACTACTCGAATATCGAGACCAGATGTGTCATGATACACAATGCAACTCCACCCCTATTCTACTAGTATCCAGACCGATGCCTAATTAAATATTCAATTCATCTCTTGAAAGGATATCTCAAAAGTATTAGACCATAAATAATTCACACCCTTCATATTCAAGCCCTTTAATGGTGATTTTATGTTTTTGGAGTCCCGTATAAAATTGTTGTAATATCCAACCATCCTTAAGAAACTATGTATGTCAAAAACATTCTTGGGATACTCCCAGGAAACCAAATCTCTCTCCTTCTCTCTATTTATTGATATTATTATATCTGAGATGATGTGACCCATGAAGTAAATTTGATCCATCCAAAAGTGGAGTTTGGTGGTATTTGAAGAAAAATGATTCTCTCTCAGCGCATCCAAAAACATATCAAGATATTTGACATAGACATGTCAATTGTGAGAATACAAGGAGATATCATCCATGAAAACCATGAAAAATGAATATAGATAAAGATGGAACACTCAATTCATTAGTTCCATGAAAATATTTAGCACATTAATGAGACCGAAACACATAACTAGATATTCATATAGACCATACCTATTAAAATATGATGTAATATTTATGTCTTCAATTTGAAAATTTACCTAGTGATATCTAGACCTAAAATAAATTTTCAAGAACACCCTAGCTCCTCCAATATGATCAAACGTGTCATTTATACATGTAAAGGGATATTGGTTCTTAATCATTAGCTGGTTTAGTTTAAAATAGTTTATACATATAGTAATGGTATAATTTTCATTTTTCTCAAAAGGGACCAGTGAATACCATGGGGAGGTACTGGGTTGAATAAACCAATTTTCTTATAAATCATCTAGTATATGTCCTGATCGAGATGTTGTGTTCTCAATCCTCAAAATGCATCTTAAACTCGAGTAGTATATGTCACGCCACCTCCATAACATGGTCGTCTACAACCTCGGGGTGTATGACTAGTTTTATAATGGTGACATGCCATTACAATTCTAAACACACACCTCGAAACAGAACGATAAAAAATCTCATAGCTCAAAATATCTTCACAGTTCAAAACACTCAAAAACTAGGTTATACCATATATCCTCCTCCTAATGAGAGGACTATATAATGAAATAATTGAAAAATTCACTAGAGACACTTCCTCTTCACTACCCCAAAGCTAGGTCTCTGTTAAGTATCTATTATCATGTTCAATTTCATTTATTATTTATTTATTTTAAATCCCAATTTAATTTAATGGTTAAACTGAAGAATTCTACAAATTATGATCCATGAGGCCTCATACTCCTCATGAATCAAATCATGGATTCCACCTAATTATTACCGTAGCACATTCCAAAAAGTATATCCCAATAGTAGGTAATTTATCACGACACCCATCACAACATCATCCAATTAGTAATACATAATAATTATAATGGAATAATGCATGGCATGTGATTACTATAATGTTCCTAAAATGATTCCCAAGATGGAATCCTCTTATATCATCAGGTTTCAACAAAAAAGAACCAATAGTCGTCTGAGAAAATAACATCACAATTCTAGTGCATCACCCAATAGTAGAATCTAATAAACGGTAACAGTCAAATTCAAGTAAATAAAAATTTAATTCATGGAAATAAGTCGTTTTCCTATACATTGGGTAGCTACTCTGAGGCATAACACATTAAAAATCTCATATTCCATCCTATCCATACCTATTATAACCAAATAGAAAACAAAACCCAAAATAAACCACTTTGTAACATCCCAATCCTAGATTCCACTCTACAGTTCCCTAATCTCGATTGGTCACATGAACTCAAGCACATCTCCCAAAATTATATTGGCTTCCAACTAACATTTAGGGCCTAGGATGTGTCTATGGAGAGACAATTCCATCTCACAAGAGTGTAACTCATTTGAATATCAATAAAAGTCAATGGTGGAAGCATTAAATCATATATACAATAGGTACTAAGAAAGAATAGAGAAAAATAAATCAAGAAGTGTATCATATAAAATATGGATGATACATTTCTCTAAAAATTATCAAAAATAGGTACAAAATAGAACAATACAGTAAATTTATCAAAAAAATCATTTGTTCTATCTTATAATAGCACCACGAGTCTCAGCTTGGTCCTATGCTCCCCCACTACTAAGCATGGTATAATATCATGCATCAAAACATAGGCATATTCTTTGGTCCATACCAATATCCGTATAATCTGTATAGCTACCCATTACTGTCCCGAATAGGGTGTGATATACAATCTTTGTAGGTAACCTCCAAAATATCTATGAAATCATGGTTGTGCAACATAACAATCCATCAATGAGAAAATAAAACTAGAATGAAGTAAATAAATGTAATGTCCCCAAGGAGTAACTAATACTAATAAAGTGATACTGAATAGGCTCTAATGGTTCCATGAAAAAGATGGTCAAGCTCATTACAGGGTAGCTATAACAAACATAAATAACCAGCATGACCTCTCCTTACATCCATACATATCATTGAAATCCAAACCTTTTCATATAGTGGAGTGTCTGACTAACCATTGATGAGTTATTCAATAAATCATAAAATGTGTCCCGCTGTTTTTCTATATAATCAATGTGACAGACCATGATGGTTCAGATCCAAGGTGTAGAAGACCAAGGCATCCATGTCGAGTCCCAGGAGTATCTCAAAAAAAAAACTAGGTTAGGAATGATATGGGATTAATGGAACATGTCAACCAACCATATTCATTATGAGACCATGAAGAACCAGATCTAAGAGTTTGTAAGGCCTAAGGAATCCCATAGAATTAGGACATAAGGAGAAAACTCAATCCAAGGTGTCCACTAGAACATTAAATATCCATGGATATCCATCCATGGAATCTAAATAGAATCAAGAACCTTGGTATACCAACCATGTTTCCGACTACAATTTCTGACAAATCTCATTGCATTCATCAAATAAAACAATTTCCATCTCATACCATGAGTATAATGACTCATTATCCACATTTCATAATCAAGAAAAACCAATGAGTATACCCAATATAATTTTTTTTTCTAAATAACCCATTTAGAAATTCATGTTCCATATATCTATTCAATTAGAGATAATCAATATTAAATGAAGGAAATGCATATCTTAACTAAGAAATTCAATATCATTGAAATATAACTAGCTTTCTTTTAAGATGGAATGACTAAAATCAAACACCAATGGTGGTTCAACAAGTGGAATAGTAAAAGGGGACACCCTATGGGTGGCCTTGGTTGCAAAAACAACCACCAACACATCCCAAGGGAACTGAAGTGCATTGCAATCATATCTCAATGAATTTAATTAAATTTATCATTTCAGGTTTGGGGCGACGTAAAAAAGTTTAACAGGTGGTTCAATGGAAACTGGGTCTATAAAGAAAAAATATTAACGGGAAAAGTATATATAATATACCATATCTTGGTAGTAGAGTACATGTCTAGTATCAACTTATGATTCTACTCATATTTGGAGAAAAATGATGAATGGATGAAGGAGTTGAAATTAGGGAATATAATCTTGAACATAAATAGAACATCTGATACCGGGAAAAATAGAGAACGAAAAAAAGGGATTATAAAATCACCAATTTTGATTAAATGAGATGAGTGGCACTTGAATCAGTTATCGAATAGATGATTTATCCCAAATCCAAGAATAGGAATGAAGGGGATATCTCCAAAGGTGATTTTTATGCATGGGAGAGTTATAGTTAAATTAATTCTAAAATAAATATTAATTTTATTTAAAAATATAATATTAACCAAAATATTATGGTCACACATTTTGGGTGCATGGTTTAAAAACTATGTGCCAACCAGGTATAGTTAGCTGTAAGAAAGGGGAACCTCACATGGTTTGTATGCACCACTTGAATAACAATACAAAAATCATGGAAAAAACCACTACCATAATTTTTTAGTTTGTTACATATATGCATAGCCCAAAACACACAGTTTTCTCTAACCATGTAGCCACCTCCTTCTCACTTTCCATGCCTCACACAGTTTATCAAACCACGTGGCCTAACATGCATGGATTTAACTAGCCATGTTCCAGACATTTTTCAAATCAAAATCTTGGATATGGGTTATGAACAAGCCTTGAACATGCCCGAATTACTAATGGTCAAATTGGGTACTCACATGAGGCCACATATAAATATTTAAGCTAAAATAAAAAGGATATGGTAATAAAATTAAAATTTTGGTTCTTAAAACCTCTCCCTCAAGTTTCTGTCAAACAAATTCATCAGTAAAAAAATCAAGTAACCGTTCCACCACTAGAGGAAAAAAACTTGTGATACTCCCTGATTCATAATAAAGAGACTAGTAATCTAGGATGTCACTCCACCCTACCCATGATGCTCTAGTTGATATTTAATTTCTTGGACATCGTATTTACTTTGTTAAACAAATTTACTACTCACAGGTCATGTGATGGACACCCTATGGTGATAATAATCAATATTCTTTAAATATGGAATGATCCATTCAATGAAGAAAATGCTATCGAAGTGTGTCATTTTTAGTATGAAAACGTTCAGTAAGAAATGATAACTACCAATTTAAAGGAGGAACACCATGAATTGGCATTCATATTCTAACATTATTCCAAGTAGAGTATTGAGAGTCATCCCCCCATATTAATATAAAATTTTGAGCCCAATACTCTCCATAATAAAATCATAGATAAATTAATGAGATTCACCTTTGTAAAATAATGTATATCCTAATGTAGAGGATACTAGGATCAAACCACATATTTTGTGTGGCATGACCCTATTCTCCTCAAGTGTAGGTTTCACTACGTAAATCTAGAAAATTCCCTAACCCTAAGCTACATCCTGAGTACCCTAAGTAGGAAAACTCTTTATGTTATTTTTATTTCTCTGTGTGTGTGTATAATTGAAAAAAAATTTCTTTCATGGTAGGAGGATTGGTTACTTAATGTGCATGTAGTAACCTAAATATTTTCCCCCCAATCTTGATGTTTCCACCTTAGTTCACCAATAATGACCTCATTATAGCCATGTAACCTTTGTTACATGGTTTGAAACATAGGTTGTGATTAAATGGATGGAAATAATAATTTATAATTATTTTGTTTCGAATAAATGGAAATTATGATCCATATAAATGGTCCACCATTTATGGAATGGTTATATTCCATGATTATATGTTAAAGGTTTAGTTATAGTTACATGAATTTATAATTAAAACATATAAATCATAGGTATTTATAACTTTGGAATGGTAACTCATTTAACTATATCATTATATATATATATATATAATTAAATATTTTTATTTATTAATGTAAATGGATTCCATTAAATAAGGATTCCAATTGAAAATAAATGATTATTTTCCTCTATCACTTGCAATCAACAATACATATTTTGGAACAAATGTTATAAAACCATAAAATTTGTCCTGAACCTTTCCTTATAAGTAAGTAGTGGGAGTGTGTCTTGTGCATATGAGTGATATTTTCATATTATAGAATCTTTTATTAAAGCCTGTACTTGGAATTTGTAGATATATTCCCCCCTATATACGTAGGTCAAATATCTTGATTGTGGGGATGACCATACTTGGGAACTCATAAGACCTAATCCACCTGTGACAGCTCTGGCAACGACACCTATGGAACCTCCCATTAATCAAGGTTTGGGTAACGAAGCTTGATTTGAGAACATTTCACATACTTAGTAAATATCATGCAATACACTCTGCTAATTCATTCCATTCACAATGCTTGTGAATCAATTGTACATTTGGGTGACACATTCATCTTTACCAATCATAACATCATAATACTCATACCAATGTATTATGAGCATACTTATAATTATTTTTTCTAATCTAAGGTGACTAAATTTTAGAATATTCCAAATTTTATAATCAGTATTACACATATAAATAGGTCTAAAAACATTTCTAGTAATAACAATGTATAAAATATTTATAAATAGATAATTCAAAATACACATAGAAAAATAATTTCCTATAATTATGTTAGGATTAGAATCAGGTAACTTATATAATTTTTCCATTGTTTTCTACCTTTAAATACCAATTTTTTTAAGGTATGACTCCATTCATGATTGAATGTGACCATAATAATTTATATAATAGTGTTTTTCATTATGAGGAATCCAACATATAAAGAAGCTTCCTGGGTTACCCTCGTATGCCATCCAATTTTTCTTTCCACAATGCCTCAAACATGACTCTCCAAATTTTAGAGGATTCTAACTAGTAGAGATGGTATAAAATATATAGTGGCAAGAGTATACAGTTTTATCCTAGTAAAATAGTAACATAAATTACCAATATAAACTATTGATAAATGGAAGGGTATTCATAATAATTAAATAGAACCAAAGGAATGATATAATAAATGAAATTTAGTAAACTGTTATATATAATCACAAGCATGGAAAAAAACATAATGTCACCCATTGGTCAAAACAAAAAGAAAAAATAATTAACTAAAAACAAATGAAAATGTATCTTATTTTAACTCTGAGTTAAAATATGTATCTGATCTCCATGATGCTCGAGTTACACCATTCCAATCCTAAGACTCCACATGAGAGGCTCCACCCAATCATGTAATACTTGTCCTAGACCCCATCTATTTCACAACATGGGCGAAAATGTGAAAGAAAACATTAGGTTTTCATACACTCCGAGTTGCACAGGTATAGGGTAAGAAATATATCTCGGTTTTCACCCCAATGGTAAAAAAATGATCTAATTTCATAAACATTCCATCCATACAAGATACACCAATCCTAGATAAAGACTAATAATTTCTATAATAAAATAAACTTTATAAAAAGTTGGATAAAATATTAATATAACTAACATCATGTTCTATTCTCACACCCAATGTAAATCTACCCTCAAATTAGTCCTTACAAAATTATTTACTACACATGTCTCACCCCACCACATGTAAACTTGTGTATCCTCTAGATTTGCACAGGAACTTCAAAATGTCTAAAAGAAGCCATAATTGTTGGACCCCAGGAAATAACCATATTTTTTTTATATGAAAAAGAATTTATACTGAAATCTAGGACTCCAATATCTTGATTTGAACTAGATATATGAATATCTAGGGCTACAATACTAGATAACCCATTAGTCCAAAAAGTTAATTATAACGAATTAGGCACCGGTTATGGACCTAAAAATATGTGGAATCTATATATAAACCATGGAGATCACAAAATCCAGGGGTCCAAGAGTTCCCCAACATCCACAGTTGATGAAATCCACTCAATGAGTGGATCCACAACTCATGAGCCCAAATCCACTTAAGATAGGGTGAATACTCAACTTAGTGGTGGACGTTGCACTTATACATATCACCCATTTGATCCCTAATACAATATAACTATAGTCAGACAACAAAGGATAGAAAAATATCAAAATTCAAGGATAATGTTTAACCAAAGATATATCAAGGTTCTCCTCCTCAATCCACTGTCCTAAGAATAAATTGCCTCCAAAATCTCAGCCAAAGGCCACCATATTATGGGACAATCCAACTCTTGCACCAATAATCCATATATATAAACAAGTAGTACCAATCCACTCTTGGTCAAAAAATCATGGGACCTCTCTCTACCCATGGATCTTAGAATCCAATGAAACTTCCACACAAGC
Source organism: Viscum album (assembly GCA_963277665.1). Lineage (NCBI taxonomy): Eukaryota > Viridiplantae > Streptophyta > Magnoliopsida > Santalales > Viscaceae > Viscum > Viscum album. The sequence continues at coordinate 1,182,046,515 of OY728150.1, read as the reverse complement.
TATCCCTGACCCACCTAAAGGACAACCTAAATCATGGGGCTCTTAGAAACCCCAAAGAAGTAGAACAACGTGATTTCCAAATTGGGAATCACCTTATACACCAAATATGTCATTCCTTTACAATAAATAATTCCACAAATATTCCAAAGGCTACACTAAGAAAATAACACCCAATAATGGTCTATCTAGCTAATCCAAATTAGGGGATGTACCCTATGTAGAAACATCCCAAAATGCTCTTAGTGAAACCAAAATAATCCTCAATCAATAGTGAAGACAGAGGGGAATCCAAAAGAATGATAATTCCTAATGAACATACCCAATGGTCCAGGTGACATTCTAAAAAATGATCCCACAATGGGCTCCTTGTCACAAGACAAACCATTCCATATTTATATTATCAACCACTAACTATAGAATCCAATAATCACTTGATCATCAATAAAACCATAAGGGAATCCTAAGGAGTCTCAAAATCATCTCAATAGATAAAATAAACATGAAATTTATCATCATTCCACAATGTTATCCTATCATGAATGCTCCAAAATCTCCATTCCCCAAGCATAGGATCCAATCCTCAACTTCTCTAAACATGAGGAGCTGGTCATGACATATAAAGAAAAAAACAAGAGATCCTCAAATATAAAACAATATCCCACCTTCGATGTTACTTCCGAAATATACTCAAATATATCATCATGGAACACTCTATTCAAACTGATCACCTAGCTTTCAAAACACATTCAGTCCTCACAGCTCATAACCCAACCCCAATAAGATTCTTAAAATATACATCAAATATATCCTCCTAAAAACAATCACCTATCCCAAACACTATCCAGATAGCCTCTAAACACCTAAAATATTCCACAATCATAATCTATATAGGTAACTATTTTAATGGACTACTTAGATGTCCAATTTTGACTCCTAGGTGTAAAAATTAAAACTCATCATATAATGAAATGTATACGACATGTACATTGGGTACATGACATGTAACTCCAAAGTCGCCCATAGAAATCTGCCCTATGCTACTCAGAGTGAACTTCTTCATAGTAAATGTAATTTTCTACCCACTACATATATTTCATCTCAGAGTACATGGTGTGTACCCTAAATGGGGTAGCAACCCATGTACTTCATCCTACTCATCATGTACAACACCCTACTACACAACATGTAACACTCCACACACAACATCTAATACCATTCACATGACATGACACAAACATGGGGTCCCTAGTAATGTACCTATCCATGTACCCCTAACATGAGGTTTGGATAAATATAGTACACAACCACTATTCATGTATCTCACTTGTGTTATGGCCATGTACCCTACATGACCATGTTCCCTTGAAACACCCCGAGTCGCCACTACATGGAATGTACCCCCGGTATAAGGTATGTAGTCCCAAAAACCCATATTTACTAATAATTAATAACAAATGGTGTGTTTTATCTAAACTACACACTTTCTATATGGGTTCTCTAAGAGGTTTTCATGAGGCCTTATGTCAAGAGTCACAAGGTGATGTGATATGTTTAACCAGGCCAGCTTGTGACAAATGGTATCAGATCCAATAATCAATTATAGGTGTATAGAAACAACCTAGTTTTGAATATGAAGGACCACAATGTAAATTATGTGCATTAAATGGGGTTGTAAAACCCCTAGATAAGTTATGTATAAAAGGCTAAATGTTACTACTTGATTAGAAATCTGTTGATAAATATTCATAGCATGGATTTGTAATAAGGATGGGTGACCTCCTATTAGATCTCCCATTGTGTGGGTGAGTGAGGAAAAAGAACAATGAATGAACATGTGTTGGACTACAGGGATAATCCTTAGTTAGTTAAGTTAACTTGGTGTATAATTGTATGTGATGTGTTGGAAAAAATCCAATATATTAAAATAGACCCATGGGGTAATATGACCATATTCATGACCTAGGGAGGTCAATTCATGGAACAAACATCCATTACATTCATTTTAGACATCTTAAAAATATCATTTTCCTTGGACCATGGGGTTTAGGATATATAGGTTAGTACAATAAAATATAAAATATATAACCTATACATGATAGTCTTGATCTTTAATACCAAGAATGATATCTATGATGGTGATAAAATATGGTTTAAAAGGGGGTGAATATACCACAATAAAATACAAAAATATTATCTAGTTATTTATCATACTTAATTATTTAGCACAGTAAGAGATAATATATAGGAGAAAAGTAATGAATGAATGAGGGTGTTCTTAATAGTATTTTTTTCCAATTTGGATCTAATATTCAATTATTCCTCTCTAAATTTAGTGATATTGATTGTTTAATACCAGAATAGATTAGGGGGAATCATAACCTAGTTATAACCAAGATTATTTCTAAATATAGTATTACCTAGACAACTAGATTTTGTATGGGGTTATATCCCATGATAACATGACATTACAGGTTTAGAGTCCTAAACTGAATGATCCTAAATTTAGAATCTGAAATCAAAACCCAATGAGATAAAATGTTTTTCTAGTGAAAACCATAATCTGGTTGAATAACCCCAGGTGATAAGATATAACAAATTAATACAGATTTTGACAAAATGAGGCGCATTATTCTATAAATATATATTGAAGAAAAACTTCTTGTCATAGAGAATAAGATCAGGTTTTCTTATTAAGGTAATAGTACTATTCATACAATATTTGGTTCCCCTTAATATATCATCCAATATATGAAACATGGTTTACAACTAATAACATCAAAATTCATAAGTTAAAATAATTTCACAACACATGAATTTTTGAAATTTAATATCCTAGGAAATCATCATTTTAAAATACTGAATTTTCAATGTAATTTTTTATATGGAATTTTGCGAGTCTGCAAATATTTACGTCACATGATTCCAAGGTCTAGTGTGCACAGAATAAATTTCCGTTCTTTTTTGATGGTGCATTTAGTAAATGCATAACATTCTTTTTCTAACATTTGAACCAGTTCTCAGATTAAAAATATGAGGGCACCATTAAATCCACAACACTGATATTTTCTTAAGGGATACTTTAAATTGACTACAGTAGGTCCGAGGAAGAAGTTATCTTTTGTGACTTTTAAAAAGAAATGAAATGAAATAATTTAATTATTTTATTTCATATCTTTCAACAGACAAGAAAAGTGTGGGGCCAGTAATGTGTCAAGCCAATAAATGTCTTGACCTTCCAATCCTATGTAACGATGTCGTTGGGGAATTAGGAAGGCTCATAATTATACGAACGAGTCAACTCCTAAAAATTTGAGCTGTTAGTCCAATATATATGCAGGATGGTGTGATTTATTGTTGGAATTAGGTTTAAAATTATGTCATGAAAAATGATTGAACAACCTTTCCCTGAATCCCATTGTTTTATCTCTAATGCGGATGGCGTGGGCTGACACGAACTAGGCCCGAGCCCCTCCATTTGTGTGTTGATTGTGATTGCCAAATTGGAAGTTGGAAACAAGCCAAAACAGGGCCTACCGTAGAGAATAATGAGATCCTAGGTGGCTATAGGTGCATATGGCATAGGAAACGACCCACCAGTACGTGATCGGTGTCCTGGCGAACACCCTGCCACCAGCACCGACGACGGCGCATAGTGGCATGCGGTGGCGCTGGCCGCATTTTCGGTAGAAGAATAGAACACCGCACCAGGCAGCGGTGGAGTAGAGGAAGAGCGTGCCCCCAGAGGTGCACCAATGTGGCAGCAGGGCTGCGGCCTGTGTTGGTCGTGGCAGGAGTAGAGGCAGCTAGTTCGACTGGCAGCCGGTGGACGGGGTGCCTTCCAGAGGTGCCCCCGGCAGCGAAGACGTGGCCGGTCGGCCGTGGAATGTAGAACCCGGGGTGCCACTCAACAGCGCGCTAGTTCATACCATGTGGGTTGACCCACTGACGTGGCTCTATGCCACATCATCCCTACTAGGACGTGGCATGTTCGGGTGTCCCTTGCGGCCCATGCCGCCTGGAGGGTAGCATTGTCGGGTCGGCCTAGCGGACTGACCCACAGCCCAGTGGACATGCTTGACCTAGATCAGGTCGGAACCGTGTTAGGCCGGGTCGGCCCAGGTCGATCCGAGTCACCCCATGCCAAACCGAGTCAGGCCAGTCCAACCGAGGCAGACCGGACCCGAACCTAGTACCGACCGGTTACACAAAACGAGCCCTAACTTCTAAATCAGATGTTTTTTTGACAACCCATCTTTGTGGTCAAGATACTTAGGATAAGGTTGTACCTTGGAGATACTCCACTTGGATTTTTGAGAAATTTTGGGTTTGGCTAGGTTGGATCGAACACGAATCCAACCAGGCCCTCAGCACTAAAACACTCATATCGTGCCAACCGTGTGTCCGATTGATGAGCCGTTTTTTGATTTGGGACTATCATGAGGAGAAATATCTTTTGGAATACCTTGTGGTGACTTTTCATGGATATCAGGTTGTGGATTGTGGATTGAGGAGTGGTTCTCCAATGAAAACTATGCTTGAACCCTATGGTTGGTTGAGACCTGAAGACTTCTTGACAATGGCTCAGTGGGAAGCGGCTCTGTGTGACCCAGTAGACCCATGGTGGGGATTGGATTTGTGTGACCCGGCAGACCCATGGTACTCGATAGGAGGAGTACCTCAGTTTGGACATGGTGGGAAGCGGCTCTTTATGACCCAGCATACCCATAGTTGGAACTGGCTCTGTGTGACCCGACATTCCCATGGTACCCATTAGGGATGAGTGCCACAGCAGAACAATGTTAGTGGGAAGTAGCTCTGTGTGACCAGACATGCCCAATGTACTCAATAGTGGAGGAGTTCTCCAGCAGCTGAGGAGTTTGATGATGTGAAGGCCCTTCTATCATTGACCTAAAGTGATACCTGTTATGAGGTGACTTGGGTTTTTTAATTTTTCTCTGTGCTCTGTGGTTTATCATTGGTGGAACTCTATGAGAACTACTAGGGTCTCGAGGTCCCTACTAAGTATCATTATACTCACCCCTTCATAGGTTATTCCCGCACATTGTTGTGTCTTGTTCAAATGACGTACATCATTGATCAAGCCTGAGGGAGCTAGAACTGAATTGTACCTAGACCTGGACCTTTCTGGATTGACGTGACAAATACACTACTAATCGTGAGCTGCACCTACCATTCAGGTAAGATCCGTGGTGGATGATCCAAGAGATGCCTTTCAATTTTCATCCATTTTCTACCTTTCAATTGTACATGTACTTTTTTTCAGTTAGGCTTGAATTCCCCCCCCCCCCCACCTTTACATTCAGCACTCTTTACTACAGTAGTTTACTTCGTAGTTTCTTTTTGTTGTGTTCTAGTCTGTGAGTTTTCTTCATGTTGCGTTCTACTCTATGAGATTGTACACAATTAATGTCAATGACATCATATTTTAGGGGTATTCCTTTCCAATTCTAGTCTCCATCCCCAGGCCTATGGAAGTTGGGCTTGGGGTAGTCACGGAACGAGACCTGGGGGAAGGGTCATGAAAAAGTGGTATCAGTGGTGGTCAGTTCTACCTCAAAGACCAGGAGTTTGGGTTATTGTTATAAAAAAATTGTTGTAAATCCTTGTGAGTCCTACCATTCGGTTCGGGGAGTCCAGGGTTGGTGCGGCGGTCGACGTATACATACACTTGAACTATGAGTCCTGCTTTTTAGCTCAATGCACGAAAATACAGGGTTCTTTTTTGTTTAGTGATTTCTAATGAAAGCCAGCTCACCAGGTATAATGTTCTAACTATGGAACATCTTGATTTTTCTTAGGATGCCGCCACGAGGATGACTATCCAATATCTAGATGTGTGCGGATAGCCCTCCAAATGACGAGGGGTCCATCCAATGACCAGTGTTTGAGATGGTCCAAAAGGGTGGTTCCCCAGTGCTACCACCATCCAATGGTCAGCCCCTTCTACCAACAGTTCCAGTTGAGGATATTTGTAGTATCAACAACCTATATTAGTTTTAGAGGTAGAGACCTCCAATGTTCATGGGAGATACAGATCCTCAAGTCGGTGATGCTTGGATAGGGACCATGATGAGGGTCTTCCACTTGGTGAGGACACCACCCGACCAGATGGTGATCCTGGCAATGAGCCCTCTCTAGGGATCAAATGATAGATAGTGAAGTTTGACCATCCAGGTTAACGACGAGTAAAACCTAACTTGGGTTGATTTCTAGAGGATTTTTCACGAGGAATGTTTCCCCGTGATGTTGCGCTCTGTGCGCATTCAGGAGCTGCTTCACCTTCAGCAGGGCAGCAGGACAATGGCCGAGTACTCGACAAGGTTCACATAGCATTCCTGCTACTGTAAAAATATAGTATGAGACCCATTCTTTAGGGCTTGGGCCTTCGATCAGTAGTGAAGAAGGGAGATCAGGGATTCAATGGTGACCCTCAGCATCCCCACCCAGGCTAGAGTGCTGAAGCAGACCCTTCTTGTGGAGATCTTCATAATAAAGCAGGCACTGATAGCTAGAGGTTCCAGCAAACCCCAGGCAACAGATTCATTCACAGGTAACATGAATTAGACGCATGGGACCATGTGGGGCAGGTCTATTAGGGGTGTCCCAAGGACTCTGGTTCGACAGTACAAGGCTCCCAATCCACTTGGAGTCAGCAAGAAGCCACACAGTGTTATATGTGTGGCTGGAAGGGCCACATGGATTTAGACTGCCCAAATTACCATACAGGAAACCGAAAAAAAGGTCGAGGGACTACTATTGTATAGGAAGAGGTTCAATCGAAGAGGTCCGCCGGGTGGCAAACGTGGCAGGGGAGCTGGTTGTGTAGCAGGCGGTGGGAAGTTATTCGAGGTGCTACCACCACCACCTCCAGGAGGTCCACCCCGACCACATGGAGTAGGTGGACAGGGGAGAGCTCAGCTCCAGGGAGCTGAGGCCTATAACCACGGCACCCTGGGGATCATTATAGGTATGATATGTGTCTACTCTACCCTATCTTAAGTACCTAAAGATAGAAGTTGAAGTCACTCGTTCATTTCCATGACCTATTTTTTGAGCTCGTAGATTCTGGTGGAGTCGTTAGCTCGATCCGTATGGATAGAGACTCATACAGGAGCAGATTCAATGATTATACACTGTTGCTGGAAATGAAGGATTGCACTAAGAGTCAAGAGCTTCATTTGGGTTAGATATGTAGTGGCATCATGGCCTTAAAATGTTCTCTTGGTTATGGACTAGTTATCCAGAGCCCTTGCTCAGATCAACTGTATTTGGTGCAATGTGCGGTGTCTTCGCATGGATGGGACCAAGTTTTCCTTCACCAGCGATAAGGGAACCATTTCAACATTGGACGGAATTACCCAGAGGAGGTTTCAACTGATCACACATCGTTTGGATTTCCTTACCCTCAGAGAATTTGATGTTGAGAGTCTGAGTTATCCTATAGTGGTGGACCAGTATACTGATGTCCTTACAGATGATTCCCCTGGACTACCTCCACACAGAGTGGTAGAATTTTGAATCGAACTGTCCCCTAGGATGACACTAATATCTACACCAGCATATCGGATGGCTCCCAGGGAGATTTCTGAGTTAGGGATAAACCTGGAAGACTTAAAGGGAAAGGGGTTCATAAGACCCAATGATTCTCCATGGTAAGCCTGAATTCTATTCGCCAAGAAGGCATCCTATAGTTTCAGACACTGTGTGGACAATCAGTGCCTGAACCTGGTGACCGTGAAGAACAAATGCACACTTCTGATGATTGATGAGCTCTTTGACCAGCTGAAGGGAGCTCATTGGGTTTCGAAGCTAGACCTCATATCCAGGTATCATCATATCAAAGTAATAGATGAGGATGTAAAGAATAAAACCTTCAAATTTCGGTATGTCCACTATGAGTTCTTCGTTATGCCATTCGGTGTGACCAACACCCCTGTAGTGTTCATGAGACTCGTGAACAGGATCTTCCGTCCATACATTGATCACATTGTGGTGGTCTTCATTAAAAAAATCTTGGTATACTCAGTGATGTAGGAAGAGGATTCGTATTATCTAAAGATAGTTATGGATACACTCCTAGAGTACCAGCTTTATGGTATACTCTTGAAGTGCCAGATCCAGATACAATAGCTCTACTTTCTAGGACACGTTATTTCAGAGTCTAGAGTTGTAATAGATCTAGCAATGATAGAGGTTTTTCTTTCTTGGGAGCCACCTAAGAGTGTGATTGAGGTAAAATGTTTCCTAGTGTAGGTTAGATACTACTGGAGTTTCGTAACCAAATTCCTTACAGTTATGTCACCCTTTTTAGCATTGACGAAGAAGGTACACCCTTTATTATGGAAAGATATATGTCAATGGAGTTTTCATGAGCTGAGGTAGAGACTGACGAGTGCCCCCATCTTGAGGCTACCTGAAGAAGGCGTTGGGAATGTAGTCTACTATGATGCCTCAGGGACAAGATTTGGGTGTGTTTTGATGTAGGAGCGCGCAGTGATCACCTATGGATTGCAATAGCTGAGACAACATGAGAATAACTATTCTACCCATGACCTGGAGTTAGAAATATTGGTCTTTTCCCAGAAGATATGTAAACATAACGTGATGGGTGAATGTTTTACCGTCTACTCTAATCATAGGAGTCCCAAGTGTATCTTCTCTCAAAAGGACCTCATCCTGAGACTGCTGTGATGGCTAGAGTTCCTCTAGGACTATGAATTTCAGATTGTCTATACTTCTAGGAAGGGGAATGTGGTAGAATATGCAATTAGAAGGAGGTTTGGTTTGTGTTTGCTGAGGGAGGTGACAGAACACTTAGCTGCATTACAGCTATCCTCTGTGGATAGACTGAGAAGCTTACCAAGAGTCTATGACTGTCACTCCCCCACTTCATCAGCAAGTCAGGGAGGAACAACTTAGGGACATTGACTGTGTGGTTTTACGTGCTCAGATATCCTCAGTACAGGAACCTGATGAATTTTCATAAGGTGGGTAGGACGTCATCCTTTTATGAGGATGTACCATGGTACCAGTGGGGCTACATGAGGAGGTGTTGATGGAGTTCCATACATCCCCTCTAGTGGTGCCTCCTGGTGTGGAAAATATGTACCAGGACCTCCGAGGTCAGAAATGGTAGCGATAGATGAAGTAGTTTGTAGTGAAGTCTGTCTCATGATGCCTCACATGTCAATAAGTGAATGTCAGGCATCAGGTTCTAGTAGGCTTAGCACAACCACTAGAGGTGCCAGAGTGGAAGTTGGATGGAATCTCCATGGACATTATGACAGGGTTACATGTACGTCTAGGGGACATGATTCCATATTGTTGATCATTTACCAACTCACCATGTCGGCCCACATCCAACCTATCAGAGAGTAGGGGTCCAAATAGGGCTTGGGAGGCCTCTCCGTACAAGAGATTCTGCACTCCATGGTGTGCCATCGATGATCATATCTAACTGTGACACACGTTTCAAATTCCGGTTATGGAAGGGGTTGTAGGAGACGTTCGAGAAATAACTACATCTAAGCATCGCCTTTCATCCTCAGATGGATGGTCATACTGAGCAAACCATACAGACACAGGAAGACATGCTTCAGGCATGTATCCTAGTTTTTTTCTGCAGTTGGGAGGATCAATTTCCTTTGGTGGAGTTATCTTACAACCACATTTATCACTCCACCATTGGTATGACACCATTTGAGGCTTTGTATGGTTGACCTTTCAAATCATCTATATGCTATATAGAGCCAGGGGAGTCAACACTTATGGGTCCATAGTTAGTACGAGCTACCACTGAGAAGGTGCATATCATCCAGGAGTGAATGAAGACTACACAAAGTAGGTAGAAGTCTTATGGTGACAGGAGAGAGATACCTTTAGAGTTCTAGGAGAGGGACCATGTATTTTTGTAAGTCTCCCATCAATGGGGAATATAGAGATTTGGTGAGGTGGAATACTGCGTGGCACACCCACCGCAGTTGTAGATGGTGCATGATGTCACAAATGTATCCCTACTGAGGAGATAAGTGCGTGAACCATATCACATCATTGACCACGACAAGCTAGATTTCTATGATGGAATTATGTTTATGGAGGATCCAATGTAGATTGAGGATTGACAGGAGGGGGTCATTTGTTTTTTCTCGATACCTCTGGTGCGTGTTTGTTGGCAGCATCAGAACCTCCAAGAGAGAACATTGGAGTGGGAGGCTCAGATTTGTCCATATAACACCCATTTATTCCTAGTCTATGTTGTGGCTTTTAGAGACAGAAATCCCTAAGGTGGGCTGAATGTAAAGACCCTAATTTTCCATGTAATTTTTTATATGGAAATTGGTGAGTCTATGAAAATTTGTGGCGAGTGATTCTGAGGTCTAGTGTTCCTAGAATAATTTTCTAAACATTTTTTTGGTGTGTTCAGTAAATGAATTATCATATTAACCTAAATTTTGAACTAGTACGTGGATTTAAAATCCAAGGGTACCGTTAAATCTGTTCCACTAGGACTCTCTTAAGTGATAATTTACATTGACCATAGTAGGTCCAAGTAAGATGTTATGTATTGTGACTTTTAAAATGAAATGAAATAAAATAATTTTATAATTTTATTTCATATCCTCCAATGGAGAAGAAAAGTGCGGGGCAAGCAATGTGTCAAGCCCATAAATGGAAAGACCTGCCAATCCTACGAAACAACATCATTTGGTGAATTAGGAAGGTTCCTAATTATGAGCCCCCATTAATTCCCCACGTCATTACTTACCATCCCCCTATACTATATATATATATATTGGGGAGGGGTATAGCATAGCTTCGCCAAGCAACGAAATGTTGAAAGAGCACCGTGACGCCAGACCCCTGGGAGATGGAGCCGATTCCAGTGGAAGGTGATAGATGACAATGGACCACGAACCAAAGGACGAAGTGCGAGTGGCGAAATAGGGAACCTGTTGCGGGAATGGTGAACACCGACCCATTTCGACAAACATGCAATCGCCACCAATTTGAGGTAGGGGTGGTGTTAATTAAATGTTTTCCCCACAACCAATTCTAAAATGACAAGAACTGGTCAAATCCTAACAATTTGATCCATTATTACAATATATATGTTGGAGGGTGTGATTTATTGTTGGGATCAGGTTTGAAATTATGTCATGAAAACTGGTTGAACAAATTTTCTCTGAAACCCCTGGTTTAATCTCTAACACGGAGGGTGCGGGCCGACACGAACAAGGCCCAAGACCCTATGATTGTGCATTGATTGTGATATCCCAATTTAATGTGGATTAATAGAAGAAATAGGTCCTACCATAGTGAAGAACGTGATCCTAGGAGGCTACAAGCGTAGATGGCATAGTAAACAGGCCACCAGTTGGCGACCAGCGGCTCGACGAACACCCAACCACCGGCGCCAGTGCACAGCGGCACGACAACAACATGTGGTGGTACAGACCATGTGCCTGGAAGAATGAACCGGCCGCCGCCCCATGAATTTTTGGAGTAGAGAATGGGAGCGCCCGAAGGCAAAGCCTTGACCTGTCGACCATGGCACGGAGGACCCGCAACGCCACACGAGCCCGTGCTGGGTCAACCCCTGTGGGTTCACCCACTGACGTGGCTCCATGCCATGCCAGCCCTACCAAGATGCACCATGTATGGGTTTACTTGGAGGACCTTGCCTCTAGGAAGGTTGCAACACCAGTTCAACCTAGTAGACTGACCCACTTCCTAGTGGGTCGACCCGCTGCCTAGCGGACCGCCCTACGGCCCAGCAGCCAGACCCGTGGCCCAGCCGGGTCGGTCCGGTCCCAGCGGTCCAGGTGGACCTGGGTTGGGTCAAACCCAAGTTAGGTTGGGTCAAACAAGGTTGATCTGTGTTGTCCCATTCCGAACTAGGTTGGTCCGGTCTGATCGAGGCGGACATGACCCAGACCTAGAACCGACCAATTACACAAAATGGTCTTTAACTTCTAAACCGGATGTCCATTTGACGAACTGTCTACAGTGTATAGATCATTAGGAAATGGAGGTTCTATTGAGAAACTCCACTTGAGTTTTGGATAATTTTGGGCTATTTATGGGTTGGATCAAACATGAATCTAACCAGGACCTCGACACTAAACCACCTGTATCTTGCAAATTTTGCATTCGATTGACGAGCCATTTGCAGATTTTGGACTCTCTTAAGGATACATATATTTTGTAATACCTTGTGGTGAATTCCATGGATATCAGGATACCATGACTGGCTTGAAAAGTGGTTCTCTCATGAAAACTATCTAGGAACTCTACAGTTGGCTGTGACTTGAAGACCGCATGACGATGGCCCAGTTGGAAGTAGTTCTATGTGACACAATAGGCCCACAATGGGAGTATCTCTATGTAACCCGGAAGACCCACGGTACTTGATAGGAGGAGTAACTCGGTTTGTCCAAGGTGGGAAGAGTCTTTGGGTGACCTAGTAGGTCCATGATGGGAAGCAAATATGATTGACCTGGAATTTCCATGACACCAATTAGGGATGAGTACCACAAATGTCCAAGGATAATGGGAAGCATCTCTGTCTGACATAGTAGGCCCACTGTACTTGATAGAGAAGTTCTCTAGTAGCCGAGGAGTTCAATGATGTGATGACCCTTCCATTTGTGACGTAAAGTGATACCTGATGTGATCTAACTTGTGTTTTTTACTTTTACTTCATGCTTTGTGGGTTTTCATTGGTGTAACTCTAGGAGACCTATGAGGGTCTCAGAGATCCTACTAAGTATCGTTATACTGACCCCTATATGGGCTATCCCACACCATGTTGGGTATTTTGAAGATGACGTACAACATTAATCAATGCTGAGGGACCAAGGACTGAATGGTACCAAGAGCCGGACCTTTCTGGTGTGACGTGATACAAACAATAGTGATCGTGAGATCCACCTACCCTTTAGGTAGGATCCGTGGAGGATAATCCAGGAGCTACCTTTCACTTTTTAGCTATTTTGTAACTTTCATTTTTACTTGTACTTTTTTTTAGTTGGGATTGTATTCTGGCCCCCTTTACTTTCAGCACCCTTTACTACAACAGTTTACTTCACAGTTTCCTTTTATTTCATTCTAGTCATTGTGGTTGCCTCTTGTGGCATTCTAATCTTTGAGTTTGTACAGGTTTAAATGAAATGCCTTCCCGTTTTAAGTATACGCCTTTCTGGTGCTAGTCGCCAACCCCTGGCCTATGGAAGTCGAGCTTGGGGTAGTCACAGAACGGGTCCTGGGGGACGAGCCATGACAATCATAGAAGTGTGGAATATCTCAATAAATTACTATATATTTCTATTGAAATAGTATTTATACCCTTTAAATATAACTCAATAAAATCTCTACAACATCTTACCAATCTGTTAAAAATTTCAAATAAAAACAATGGAACAAAATTATCATGGGGATAGAAATTATCATGAAATAATAATCATTGATATTAAAATACAAAAGGCTAATTAAAAATAATTATGATTCATTCTAAAACTACTCCAAATAATTCAAGAAGCATAGGTCATCAAAATACCATAAAAATTATTTCATTTCCTTATGTAAAAATTAAAATTTATTTTTTAAAAAAGCTTCCAAAAAACATATAGAAATTAGAGGAGAATTTAAATTCAAATAATAATGCATTAAATACAATAAAACAATATTTAATATTTTGATAATAATTAAATAATAATTTGGGTGAATTAAAAAATAAAATCAAATAAAATCAAAATATTAAAAAAGTTTGAAACACATACTGCATGTCTATGAATGAATGAAGAACAATGTTGATATATATTATAATATATTTAAAACATTCCAAAAAACACATCACAAAGTATATATGTTTTTATGATAAACAAAAATTAACAAAAACAATCTAATATATCTTATAAAAATAAAATATATCAACATATATTAAAAATAGATAAATCTGAAAATTTAAAGAATTTCAAAAAACATTAAAGTATTGTATCCACCATATGGTTCCTCTTACTATGAAGAATAGTCAATTTTATGAAAAAGATACTTACTAATCAACAAAATACCATGAATTAATTCAATATGTAATGAGAAAAAATTATAATTGACTGTATTAAGGAATGGTTGTTTGATAAATCATTTTAAAAGTAGAACAAATATGTATAAATGTAATGAAATATAATATATTTTTCAAACATAATCTCAAAGGACCAAGACATTCATAAAAGTATAAAAAATTCATGATTTTCCTGAAGGTAAAAAAAAATTTTATTGGGTTAAAAGTAATAGTGATATTCTATATGATTTGTAAAGGAGAGAATAAATAAACTCTGTAATGATAAGGCATGAAATATATACATTGAAAATATTTAAAACACAACGTGCTCAATAGTCATCTCCGTTTTCTGTTGGCTATATAAGTGTTACAAGAAATTTTTGTGATGTTAATATTAGACTCATATGTGTTGCATGAAGATATATATAATAATATATAGGTTATGTAAGGGTGACAACCATGATCACATAAAACTAAAAAAATAAAAATATCTACTTTAAGGTAGAAAATAACATTTGAAATTAAACTTTTCACCAAATACAACACCAGTAATTATAAAGAATACTTAGAAATTGATAAAAATTTTACTTATATATATATAATAACCACCAAAATAAGAATTGAACATAATGTATATAATTATATTTTAAATTATATTTATCCATTAAAAATCATTTAAGGTAATTGTAATATTAAAAAAACCCAAATAGTAAAAAAACAAAAATAATAATAACAAACTCCCTAATTAAAACAATATAAGATATCATACTTGATATCTTCAACATTATGTTTTCTATACTATAATTCATGTAATAAAAATAAATGATCCAACCGATATATCTTTTATAGAAAGAGAAATAAACTTATCAACACTAATGTAATATTGAAAAACACTTTTTTCAAATAATTATCAAAAAAATATTAATGAAAGAGATGAGTTTCATATCTACAACATCTATATAGGATATCATTTAAAATATTTTATAAATGGGAAAAAAATTTAATAGAGGTGATGTTTTATGTATTATATAATAAATTATATTATTTAAAGTAATATCCCATTGAGAACATTTTTTGTTTTTTCATTGATGTAATTTCAAATATTTTTGGAATTGGTAATAAAATAATGGATATAGATATCAAAAATAATAACATAAAAATATTTCCACCTGTGTATAATCTTAATGTTTTAATACTCAGAGAAATGAAATTGGCCTATCTATCACTTGAAGATTTTTAAAGAGGTTTTTTTACCAATGATAAATATGTGAAACCAAAAGTTGTGATTAGTTACTCTTTCAAAGATGTATAATTAAAAGATATTTAAAAACATAACATAAATATATGTGATGTTCAACCATTGTAAAGTAAGATTTATTGGTAAATTAAATTTATTGTGATTCAAATATATAAGTGTTTGGAATATAGTATTGAAGATTCCAGGGAAGTAAGAAAGTAATGACTTTGATTTTTATTTCCCACAAAAAAGTCAAACTATTCTCCCTAAAAATGAATGAAAAATATGTAAATATAATAAGAATGATATTTTCATGAAATATATTAGTTTTTAGGGAAGAATACAATGGTTATGTTGTCCAATATTGAGTAACTGATTTCAAATCATGTTTAATGGATTCTATGATAGTGATGGTTGATAACATAATTTCTAAAAATTGATAGCAAAATCCTGGAGTATTTTTTGATATAAATTTTCAACTCAACGGTATGATTAACGAAATAGATATTGAGATAAAAAAATATGCAAATTGATATAATATTTAAGGAGACATTATAATATTTTCTACTACTGGAATCCAAAATCATTTGATTAGAGATTATTTTATTGTATTAATATTCATCATGAGAAAAATCCTGGAAAATTTGATGTGAAAGATAAGGTGCCTCATAAACCTAAAACTTTAGTAGAATAGTGAGGAAGAAGGATTGATTTCCTTAAATAAGTTATGTTTTCATTGAGAAATAATATTGAAACTAATTTAACCTTTATTTTTTCCAACAAAATATTCAATAATTTGAGGAATATAATGATGAATAGGTTGAATAATATGATAAAGGGTGTATGAGGAGTTTTCAAAATTATTTGAATGATCAAAGTTATAATAACATAGAATAA